>CM033441.1:14800000-16000000 GCA_019425775.1 Rafetus swinhoei | reverse complement strand
GAGGATTTAAAATAAATAATTTGTGTGTAATACTTATATGATCTCACCCTATAGGACCTGTACACTTTAAGTAACAGTAATCTTTCAAATGAAGTTGGGTTTTGCAATTATCTGCTTCATGTATTTCAGAGGAGAATTAGCAGTTGCTCGGAAGGAAATCCTGTCCAAACAGGCTATCATTTTGGGATTAAAGAGAGACCTCTCAGAAGCCAGAGCCAGAATGTCGGATATGATAGGTTTGTGAAATGTATCATGTGATTTACAATACTGCCATGACGTCCCCAAAAACCTACTTAGAGAATAGGTGTTAATGGAAAGAAAAACAAGATAGTGAAAAATGGATATTATTTTCTCACTGGAACATTTTCATTGAGGTCTGGGCAAAAGCAAAATTGTCTGTTCTCTTTGGCTGAGTAAATTCCACTTTGGACTTAGCAAAAAGAGACTACAATTTTCAAAAGTAGCTAGTGATTTTGGATGCCTCTATTTTTGGATGTTCAACGTGAGGCACTTTAAGGGGGCCTGGTTCTCAGAAAGTGCCAAGTGTCCATCTTCTGAAAGTCAGCCCCCTCTAAAATGTCTTAGTTTGGGTATTGAAAATCACTGGTCACTTTGGAACATTTGGGCCAGAATTCTGAAATGTTTTATCCTTTAGGGGCTTCATTATTGTATTCTGCATAGGAAGAAAGGAATATAGTGGATCAGAGTCTGAAAAAATAGTTTTAAAACTAGAAATGGGTGTATCTGATTTATTTAGTGTACTGGTAGTGAAATATGGGTGCATGTACTTACCTTATGAACAACATATTAATATAAACTGTAAGTAATAAACAGTACAACTTATCTTATCCCAGTACTTCTCCAATCTAGAAGAAAAACTGCACTAGCAATCAATGTTCCCTGTAAGCTGGGTGCTTGTGCAGCTGCTCAGGAAAGATTCAAATGCTGCCCAGCTGATTAGCAGAATGCCCAAAGTTAGATTTTTGTAGCTACAGGTGGTGGACATTTTTACATGCTTCAGTGCACATAACAAAATGTATGCTGCACACGAATGGAAAAACATCCGCACATGGATAGAAAAGATTAGAGGGAACATTGCTAGCAATAGTATATAGACAAATAACTGCTGAAATGAAAGATATGCCTTGCACTGGGTTTCTAGGGTCAGTAAAGGACTGCCAGAGTGAGTAAGTTCTACAGTAGAGGTCCTTTGCTGTACACAGCTATGGACTGTTGCAAAAAGCACCTTCATTGATCTCAGCCATCATGATGTTGCATGGGGAAGAGAGGCATTCTGCGAGCTCCTGATTCTGATAGAATGGAAGGCACCCAGCAACAGGCAGCAGCAGGTACTTAAGGTAGCCAGTAACTACTGAAACCTCTCTCCGCGCAGGAGAACTCAGTGAAAAACAAAAGATGGAACTGGAGCAGAACCTAATTCTTGTTAGAAGCCAAGAGAGTGAACTGAACATGCTTAGAGAGAAGCTATTTGAGATGTCAGACCTTGTGGACAAGAAGGATAAAGACCTGAGAACTTCAGCTGAAGAATTAAGGTATAAGCCACCTCAATAGAATAGCAGAGGCTGAGCTACACAGCTCAGCAAAAACCCCACTGACTTCAGAAAGTCAAATTTGTATTTTATTTAGATCACTACTTCCCCTGGAAACATTTTAAAATGTAATTTTTTAATTTACAAGAACTCCCGTGCCGAAATCTCAATCTTATACAGGGTTTTCGAAGAGCAATTGCAAATTGAGTGGTAGCTAAATCACTGCTAGTTATCTATTCCTGTCCATGTGTTTGTAAGCTTTAATAGTTATTCATGTTGCTGTTTTCTGCAAACTGATTGTTCACCTTCACCTCTCATCCACTTCAGCAATGTTTTCTGTTCTTCACACAGGCATGCCAAAGAAAAACTGAAAAAGATGAAGTATTCAGTAAAAGAAAAAGAAAGTGAGTTTGAAAAGCTGCCACAAACAGATTTGCAAGCCAGTAACACCACAAAGGATGAAGTTGCCAAAATCCAAAAGGTGAGTCGAAATCAAATCAAGTAAAAAAACTGAGGATGCAGCAGACTGAACTGAAAAATAAAGAATAAAAAGTTATTAAATAATGAAATCCTAGAGCAAAATGTGGGGGAGACCAGAGGGCGGGGTGGTGAGCAGGGGGCATGGCCTCATGGAATGGGTGGGGCTAGGGCAGTGTTTCCCAATTTTATTTGGCCACGGAACCCTTTTAAACTTGAAAGAATTTTGCGGAACCCCCTAATAACAGTCTTATATATGGAGCTGAAAAAGTAGACCACAAATAAGTAAGGATAATAATAAACAAATGCTAAACAAAGTCCTCAGATCAACATTTAGTTTAACTGCACATATTTAAAAACAAAAATCACATTTAATGTGTACAAACCGTTAACGGTGGTATATAACAGGTGATCGCACCACTTACTGACTGCACACGCAGCGCTGAGTCGTGACATCATCATCCCCACTCTCTGGCTAAGTTGGCATTACACAGGGACACTTATCATGGCAAACACAAATGAAAATTGTTTTCAATAAAATTCATAAATCCTTAAATATTAATTTTTTTAATCATAAAATGTTGTTGTAATGGAATTTTCTCGCTGAACCCTTATTTTCATTTCACAGAACCCTGGGGTTCCATGGAACACCATTTGGGAAACACTGGGCTAGGGTGTTTGGTTTTGTGCAGTTAGAAAGTTGGTAACCGTACACTAAGGGTACGTCTAGACTACAGGCTTTTGTCGACAAAGGCTTTGTCGACAGATACTGTCGACAAAGCCTCTGTCGACAAAGAGCATCTAGACTACAACCAATTCTGTCAAAAAGAAAGCTGCTTTTTCGAAAGAGAGTGTAGACGCAAAGGACAGTGTAGATGCTGTCTTTTGAAAAAGCACAGTGTGGATGCAATAGTGCCTTTTTTCAACAGAACTCTGTCGAAAAAAGGCATTATTCCTCGTAGAATGAGGTTTACCGCCGTCGACAAAACTGCCACGTTCTGTCGACTTACTCTCAACATAACGCGACAGAAGTGTAGACGCAGGTATAGTTTTGTTGACAAAAGTCCACTTTTGTCAACAAAACCCTGTAGTCTAGACACACGGTAAGGGCTGCTGTTTAATCAGTTAAACACTGCTCCTGATTCTGATATCATTTACACCAAGTACACTGTTGAAGTCCATGACGTAAAACTGTACAGTAGGGAGATAAGAATCTGACTGCTGGCATATATTTGAATTGATCAGTGCCAGATTTGGTGCTCTAGGCAGCTGTGAGGCCAGGAGGTGTAAGGTTGTATTTACTTCCTGCCTTTAGGTGGATTGAACCAGGAAGCAACATTTTTAGTCTCAGACGAGAGTTATGGAAAAGGTTGATTTCTCACTGCCTTGATAAGTCCTAGTATATAGGTTTGTAATGGTAATGGTTTCACCGGGTAGCTGTGTGCTGTGATATGCACCATTGGGTTGTGCATCTAATTCTCCTAGACTATTGCATAATCTGACTATTGCATAATGCTACCCTTGTCATTCCTTCACTTCCTCCCTCCCCCCATCACCTTCTCTGTTCTTTAACCACTTTTGCTGCATCATCTCTTAATTTAGACTACCGGTACATATGTTTCAGGGCAAAGATTGTATCTTTCTCTGTGCTTGTACAATTTGTAACACAAAAAGGTGCTGAATGTTATTGGGGCCTTCGGGTGCTAATGCAATACCAATTACAGTGGTATTGATGGGTGGCTTTATTGACCATATCAGTGGAAAAAAGAAAATGGTAAAAGATTTTAAGGTAAAGTGACTTCCAAGTTCTTGTTTACCTGGTTTTGTCATAGAAGCGCATTTACTGTTAGACTATAGGCTAAGCCCTGGACTGAGTCAGAAATGTTTGAGTTCTCTACCCAGTTCAGCCACTGGGCTTGGCAAATCACTTATACTGAAATTCTTAAAAGTGACCTGATTTTCAGGATTGCTGAGCACCAGTAGCCACGGGCACCCAATTCCCCTCCAGATGGGGAGTGCTCGACACCCCCACATTCCAGCCCTCACTACATCCCTTCCTCCAAGTTCCTGACCCCAACATAACATAAGAACGGCCACACTGGGTCAGACCAAAGGTCCATCTAGCCCAGTATCCTGTCTGCCGACAGTGGCCAATACCAGATGACCCAGAGGGAGGGAACAATACAGGTAATCCTCACATGATCCCTCCCCTGTCACCCATTTCCAGAGAAACAGAGGCTAGGGACACCATTCCTACTCATCCTGGCTAATAGCCATTGATGGACCTAACCTCCATGAATCTATCTGGCTCTTCTTTTAAGCATGTTAAAGTCCTAGCCTTTACCACATCCTCTGGCAAGGAGTTCCACAGGTTGACTGTGTGCTGAGTGAAGAAAAACTTATTTTTGTTTGTTTTAAACCTGCTGCCTATCAACTCACCACAGCTTCATCCCCACCCCGCCCCCTTCAACGCTCACCCCTGCTTCGCCTCTCCACCTGTTGCCCCAAGCCTCCATCCCTGCTCCTTCCCCCCTCAGCTGTTTGCGGCACTTCAGAAGCGCTAGGAGAGTGAGGATCAGGAGTAGGTCAGTGGGGCCAGCAGGGAGAGGAGCAGAGGTGGGCAGGTAGCTTGGCACTGGTGGGTGTGCCTCACCCATTAATTTCCCCTCTCCCCCGGATGCTCCAGCCTCAGAGCACCCATGGAGTCAGCGTCTATGCCAGTTGCTTCTTTTAAACTTTAATGGGGGTTGTCAAGACTCTGCACTTGGGGAAGTCCAGGCCCACTGTGTCCCCAGTCAGATACTCAAAAATTGAGGTACTCAGAATCATTAGCAACTTCTGAAATATTTTGGCCATAGCCACTCTTATTTCCCCATCTGAAAGCTCAGGCTAACAGTTCTTACATACTGCACCAGCACTTTGTGATGATTACTTGATAATGTTTGTACAGCGTTTTGCAAGTGTGAAGTGTTGAAAGTGCTAAGTGCTGTTATAATTGCCAATTAGATTGTGTAAAGCAGCTTGGAAAAAAGATGCCATACTCTCCCACAGTACATTCCAGTTTGTTCCTGTTAGACAAGGTCTAACATGCAGTATAGGATACTTCTGTGAATAAGGAGAAAATGGTCACTGTTTTCCTGCTTTGTATTGAAGTGCTGTTCGTACTACTGTCAAAACTGCAAACATATTTCAAGGGGAGGACGAGGGGAGGGGCTGTGCTCCTGGACCCAGCATGAGCCAAAACCAAGCCGGGCTGCTTGCCAGCCTAGCTCCTAATGCACTTGAAATGCAGAGCCTCAGCAGAGGTAGCTCCTGGACCCATTGCAAGCTAGGACTGAGCCAAGTTGCTGGCCAGCCTGCTAAAAAATTTACTTGGGGGGTGGGGAGAAATGCGTGTAGTCTATAGCATTAACCTATAAGCTTTTGCTTATCTGTTAATCGACTACACTATTACATACCTACAACAAACACATCAATGTAGTATCTTGAGAAGAAACGAATAAAAATAATTGAAGAGAGCAGTGCCTTAATTTAAACCTCTGTTGAAAGAGGTTGAAAAAGCTGCCTTCATAGTCAATTTACATTTTCAGCCCAATGCCAAATTAGCTGCACAGAGGTATGGCGGCTGCCATCTTGGTTGACATACTGGCTACTGAACCAGAGATAGCTAAAAAGCATGAGCTCTAACAATTTGAACTGAAGAGCCAAAGCTTTGCAGCTAGGAGCTGTAACAACTCCTGTCCTTTGTGCAGGCCCACCAACAGCAATTCCGGGCCTCAGAACAGAATAGTTAATGGGGCCCCAAGCACGCACAAGTCGTGCCCGTGCGGATGTGATCCTCCTGACATTTGGGCAGTTCTCTGCCTGCACTGGCTGGTGTCCATAAGCTGCCGGCTGCATTACTGGGTTCTTTTCCAGCACAGCCAGGGTTTCTACATGCCTGCCTGCTAGGGTTGCCAACTATGTAACCCAGAGATCCTTGTCCTGCCCCTTCCCTGAGGCCCCGCCCCTTCTCCAAGGGCCACCCCACTCGGTCCCTCACCTCTCTCTGTCGCTCCCTCTCACTCACTTTCACCAGGCTAGGGCAGAAGGTTGGGGTGTGGGAGAAGGTGTGGGATGAAGCATAGGGAGGGAGTTTGGAGGCAGGAAGGGGTGAGGAGGGACTGGTTCTGAGAGGGAGTTTGGATATGGGAAGGGGTGTTGGGTTTAGATTCTGGGCGGGAGTTTGGGTGCAGGAAGGGGTACAGGGTGCAGGATTTGATAGGAAATTTAAAGTGCAGGGGCTGCAGGATGTGGGCTCTGAGAGGGAATTGGGGTGGCCAGACCAAGCTCTGCTGGGGAAGGGGATTGGGGTGTGGGAGGGAGTCGGATGTTGGTACTTATTTCGGGTGGCTCCCAAAAGTGACCGGCATACCCCTTGCAGCTCCTATTGGCCACAGTTCCCTTCCAATGGGAACTGCAGAGTAGGTGCTCAAGTCGGGGGCAGCACTTGAAGAGCCCCCCAGGAGCCATAGGGACTGTGCTGACTGCTGCTTCCTGGAACCTTAGTCCTGCTGTGCCGCCACCAGCGGCGGCCGGGGGGCCCGGGGCCCTTTTACATCACTTGGGCCCCTCAGCAATTGTCTTCTTTGTCCCCACACCTCAGTTGGCAGGCCTGCCTTTGTGGATTGATGCAGAGGGGGACCTATCACACACATTCCCCAATGTGTTACGTAGCAGTATTGCTAGCTGACTGCTCCAGTTTTAACTCCTGGTCTCTAAAACCTGCAGAGAGGGCTACGTTTCCCATACCAACTAGCATTTGATCCTCAAAACACCTAAGGTGACTAGCACATGACTTCTAGCTGGCGAGATCAGAATCACAAATATTGCAAGTGGGTAATAGTTTTAAGGAAAGCTGCAGAATTTTAGGGGCAAGCACCTGCCTGTCTGTGTTTATTTTGAACCACGATGACGAGTTGGCAGTTATTCAAGAGTTACATGGTGATCGTTTGTGCAGAGCACAGTAACTTTGTAACATAATCAAGGATTGTTTGGCTGGGTTTCTGATTTCAGAAGCAGACTTTGGACTTGGCTGACCTAGGAGCTAAATGTAAGGGCCTCAGACATGAGATCATTCAGCGCCAAAAAGATGCACTGACTGAGCTCCGAGAGAGAATCAAGACCCTGGAAAAATCTCAGTCTTTAAGTAAGTCCAGCACCAGGCTGGGAGGGGCAACTTCCCTGGGGCCCAGTGAGCTGCCAGCTCCTCTACACAGCACACACACAGTTCTTCTGTTAGAACATTTCTGAGTAACTGTGTATGTGTTGAATATAATTTAAAGTTATCTGGACCCTTGTACAACAGCAAAAGAAATCAAATATGTGATGTTGGGACTAAATGTTCATAGTATTTCATGATTAAGTCGCCAGTCCTTCCAAGACTTACCCACCTGCTAAACATTAAGCACATGAGTAGTCCCATGCAACAGAATGGGAACACTTAGCTGATCTGCAAAAGTGGGGCCTACACCAGTCAAATGTTTAAATCTAGGAAAGCCAGCTACCCTACACTGCAACCATTGCCCTTGTATGGCCAGACTCTGCTCTTGTTTTCACCAGTGTAACTCCATAGAGTTCACTGGATTTACACTTCTGTAAAACCAGGTCCATAATCGATAACTGACACACACACAGTGGATCATTCATAGACACTCAAGTGTATGTAACTAGATACATAGGACGGAGCTATATTCTGCTCAGAGGTCAGCAAAATGAATCCACAAAAAGGACTCTTTAATCGCTGTTCACTGTATTTTAACATTCAGGGTACGTCTACACTGCAACACTATTCCGAAATAACTTAGTCCACGTCTACACAGCAGGCAGTTATTTCGAAATAGTGTCAAAATACTGTCAAGCTGGAGGACTTCTTATTCTGACTCCTTTAACCCTCATTGTGCGAGGAATAAGGGAAGTCAGAGGAAGAGTGCTCTATTTGGAAATAAGTGCTGTGTAGACACTCCCTATTTCGAGATAAGCTACGCAATTGATGTAGCTCAGTTTGCGTAGCTTATTTCGAGTTAAGCCCTGCAGCGTAGATGCACCCTTAGACCTGAGCAGAGGTCTGACTCGATATCTAAAGATCATGGGACATAGCTAATCCTGATAGAAGCAGGTGCGACTCCACTTAAGTCAGTAGTTCTGCCTGCTTATACCAACACATTTGGCTTTGTGAGCAATATTAGTACAGTAGGAAGTTGAATGTATTTTTGCTGTAAGGTTCCTTTCCTGTCTTAATTTAGTTTTATTTAAATTATCCTCTCTGAGTGTGTCTACATTTGAAGCTAGGCTGTGATTCCCAGCCCGCATTAACATACTCATGCTAGCTGTCATCCAGCTAACATGCCACAAATAGTAGTGTAGCTGTAGTAGCGTGAGCAGCAGCTGCGTGTCTAGCCTATGCTGAGCACAAACCTGCCTGAATCCCTTGAGTACATACTTAGCACAGCTAGCTTGTGCCACTGCCGTCTGTGCTACTTCAGCGACACTCTTATTTGTAGTGCGCTAGCTTGATGAGAGCTAGGGTATGTCTAAACTACAGCCCTCTTTCGAAAGAAGGATGTAAATTAGGCAGATCGAAAGTGCAAATGAAGCGGGGATTTAAATATCCCGTGCTTCATTTGCATAATCGCGTCACAGCGGTCTTTGGAAAAAGGATATTTTGAAAGTGAAACTGCCATCTAGACGTGCTTCTTTCAGGGAAAAAAATACCTCCTCAGTGAGGAGTACAGGATCTTTCAAAAGGGGTTTTTTTTCGAAAGAACTGCGTCTAGACCAGTGTTTCTTAAACTTTTTAAGACCGAGGAACACCGATTTTTTTTTTTTGAGGATTTCTTGTTGAGCAAAAAAAAAAAAGGGTCGGAGGGAAAGTTATTGACCAAAAAAAAGGTCACCTGCCCCTTAAAGGGCAGCCATTTTGAACTCTGTTGTTCTCCACGGCACACCTCCGATTGCCTCGCGGCACACCGGTGTGCCACAGAACACAGTTTAAGAAACACCAATCTAGATAGCGGTTTCACTTTCAAAATACCCTTTTTCGAAAGACCGCTGTGAGCGATTATGCAAATGAGGCGTGGGATATTTAAATCCCCGCTTCATTTGCACTTTCGATCTGCCTAATTTACATCCGTCTTTCGAAACAGGGATGTAGTTTAGACATACCCCTAGTGTGAGTATGTCTGGCTGGGATCCCACCCCTAGCTCCAAGTGTAGCCTCATTCTCTGTCCAGAATGTATACATCTTCAGAAAAATACTGAAGATAAATATAATCCCCACAACATTCCAGGCCTAGAATAGTAATTTCCAGTGCAATCCCTACATTTCAAACTTTGAGTACAGCATCTGATTATTAGATTCATTATGGGTTCTCTTTCTGATTTTTATGATAAATACACTGCATGTGTTACCCATTTTGTATTTATATTTTTACAGGAAAATTTTGTTAGAGATTTTGAGAACTATTATTCAAACAGTGTGCTTTTAGTAAGCCCATTACGACTTACATGTGACAATGTAACAACTCTGAGTGGGGGGTTTCTTGTTCCCGTAGCTATGACAGAGAAGGTTCCTGAGCCACTTATAGTGCTAAAGAAAGACCTATCTGAGAAAATAACTCAGAAAATAGGCATAGAAAAGGAACATGTGCCATCATCAGTGAAAAAGGTGGAGGTCAAGGTAAACAGAATTTTATATATTATATTAATTATGGTTTCATTAGAATACGTAGGAACATCATTACAGTGCAATAAAAAAAGTTACAGATAAATGTTCCTTTTTGTCTGACTTTTTAGTACAGTCCTTGAAGTCAGCTGTCTTTATAAAAAGTGACTTCCTGTAACTATATCTATATAGAACTTTTCCAGTATCTCTTTCCTTTAACTCAGCATTACTCAGTGAATGTTCAGTTAACACTTTCAGGCTGAGATTTTCAAAGCTGCATAGGAGATTTGAACATCCAGTTCTCAATATTTTTTACTTCAGTAGAACAGTGCTGATTTACCCCATCAAAGGATAAGATCCCACTGCCCCTGCATCCTCTGTGGGTCCATCTTACTATCTGCCTTTAAGCAGCGAACCATTCAAAAAGGCAGCAAAATGTATGGAATTCCCCTGATAGTGTGAATAATTGTAAAAACAAACCAAAAGAAAAAAAAACCAGAGAAGCCAAGTGATGATTAAGTGGAAGCGAATGCTTTGGTGCTCACGTCATAGATTTTTAAATCATTTTCTATCTTAAAAAATCAATAGTAATATGGACAAGCTCTAGCTAAAGAGAAATGTGTGCTAGCAGGAAAAATTAAAAACAGCTCACATATGCATACCAGCAACATCCAGCAACCACTGAGGTGGATCCTAATTAAAAGCAGGTAGAAAGCTTCATGTGGAAGGGATGTCCCTTTGAGGATGGATAAAGAAGAAAGAGGAATGGATAACCAGCAATTAGGCGTGTTTAATATGTCATCTAGTGTAAATAGATACTTGCCAACAGATCGTTTGTTCAGATTCCATACTGTAATTGGCATAACATAATGGGCCTTATGACAGACTGAAATGACACACTTTGATAGTGGTGGGTATTTTTGCAGCACAGCTTTGGTTTGTTGAGGTTGTTTTTTTTGTTTTCAGTGGGTGGGAGAACAGAATTTGGTTTACAAGTAGAGTAATGGATCTCCTTACTGTCTATTTCAGCTTCCGTCCCATTGTCCCCACACATTTTCAAATGTAGCCTTAGAGAAGACAACAAAGTTGGAAATGTCTGAGGCTTTAGACCTCAGTGAGAAGATGGTAGGTAAATAAAAGACAAGGTACAGTTACTGTCAGGAATTGTATATTGTGAGTGCTTTTAAAATCAGTTTCAGAAATAGTGATCAGCTTCCAGATACTTTGGGACCTGCGTGTATTTCTTAAGAGTGTGAATTCATATCTGCAGGAAAGATGAAACCCCTGTTAGCTGCCAGGAAATATACAGTCCGAGCAGCTCCCAGTGGCATGTGTTTCTTTTCCCTTCAATTTTAACTTAAATAAAAAAAAAAGTTCCCTTAAAAGACCTCAGATCTTTGAATGTCTCCTTAGCCTGGCATTAAAATAAGGCCCAAATGATTAATGTAGCTAGACTATCCTCCATCTAATGGGCTTCTTCTATGGAGTGACAGCTTACTGTTGTGGTTATGTACTGGAATATGCTTTGCCTTAGAAGAGGAGAGTATATGTAAGAGTGGCAGCTAATAGCAATAAATTGCCTGGGACATGGGGATTTATAAAATGTATTTAAATGAGTTGGGAGCAAGCGCAATGCTTAACCTTCTCTAAACACAGACACTATGTAAAGCCAAATACTCAGCCCTTTTCTGAGGTTTGGCAATTTAACAATGTTTAGTTCAAGCCTTCTCTCCAAGCTTAGCTGCTCCTAGGATTCCTCCCTCAGAATTGCTCTGCCTGTACCTTAGCTCTATGCGAATAAATGGCTGAGATTCCCAGTCTAACTGACTGGAAGTGGAAGATGGAACCAAAAATCCGTGAAAACAACAGGGTCAATTCCCATGCTGTATCCCGCTGGAAGGAGCTTTTGCTATATGCCTATATCCTATATATCAGTCTCTAGGCCTTTATACCCTGCCCCTCATGTGAATGTTTCACCTTTGTCAGAAACTTTGCAGTCTTTCCACTTCAAAAAGAGGTTGAGTGACACCTCTCCACTTATTTGCCCACAGTTTGGGTCTGAGAATGTTTCAACCTGACCCAGCAGCCCCAGTAATGGCTTTGTGAGCCTCTGCTAAGAGCCACTGCCCTAGGACACGGTCAATGCGCTGATTCATCTTGTTTCTATTTATACCCAATTACTGCGTGTTGTTTATCTCCTCTTTTTAAAATGTGCTGATCATCATCGAAGCACTGTAAATAAAATCTCCCTATTTTAAACCCAAAAAGGACATTTCATCCTGGTTTCTACTTCCTGGAAACAACACTACCTCCAAACTCCAAGGTTTCTAGTCCTTGGGTCTCTGCTATGTGGGCAGTAAGACAATCCAAGAAATAGTGGCTTTAGAATCATTGGATACTGATCCAGTTGTGAGCCTAACTGCTTCATTGTCAGATTAATTTGTCTAATGTGAATAATGTCTAACGTTGTGAATGAATGTACATATTTGGTATATTATTGTTCTGCTAGATTCCGTAGGAACACACAAAGAGACCAAGGGGAAAATAATTTAAATTTAAATGAAGAGGCTTTCGCACCATCATTTATGTGATACCTTTTAATCCTTTATACTGGAGCAGAATGAAAGCAGATGGGTTGAGCAGTGTGATATTTTTTTAATTAGGAGTCAGCACACCTAGTAAATAATTCACACTCTCCTCTTCCTGCAGTATCGCAACTTAATTCATGCTCTTGGAAAACTGATGAATGTGAAGGAGCTGACAGGAGTGCAGTCTGTTAAGCATCTTTCGCAGGATGAGAGAGAAAAAGTAGGAATGCAACGACAGAAGGACCTTGATCTGCTGTATGATAAGATCTGTAAACTCAAGAGTCGGCTAGAAAGGAAAGAAGAATTATTGAAAGCATATGAGTCAGACTTTGGACAACTCAGGTAGAGAAAACACACACACTATTTACTAAGAGTCAGAATGGTGGATACAGCTGTTTTAGCAAAAAGACCCAAAACGATGACACAAATTTGTGAGAAATATAGTGAAAGGAGCACATTTACAGTTACAGTTTTAATGTTTGTGTTTCTATAAAAACATTCACTATGCTATTACATGGAAATAAAGCTGGTGTAAGCTAGGAAATGCCTGCTTTCAACTTGATAGCGCTCTAACATGGTATCTCTAAATGGTATCTTCAAAGGCCACATCAAGCTGACCAACAAAATAAATGAAAAATTCTATGTATAAACTAACCATACAAGATTGCACAATGTCTATTATCATACTAAATACCTGTGTGTTATTAGGATTGTCCATTACAAGCTATGTATGGAAACTGTATGCTCAGTTTTTAAAAATGGATATCTTAATAGGACATCCAAATTCTGAGCCCCTCTGTCAGAACTTAGACATTCATTCATTGTAAGCATCTGAGTGCCCATTTGAATTCCAAGTTTAGAGCTGCTCACGTAACTACTTGCCAAAGAAACTGAACTTTGAAAATAGGATCCTACAACTGAAAGTGATGTCTAAGGATTTGCACTATGACCTGAGAGACTTCTGCTGCTGCTTCTAGGCCACCATTATTCTTGTCTGTTTTTCCTGTTTGAGATATATTATTAGTAACAGATATACCGGGAAACATTATTTAGCTTTTAATTATTTAGATGGTTCTTTGGAGAATCCATGGCGGAATTATTCTGTTTAATCATATGTATCACATGTGCTGTTCATCTTGCCCAAGAAAATTTCCAAACAATTTGGGAAATGAAGCCAAAAATACTGTAGTGTTGGATGAGACTCATTGGAATCACTGGTTTAAAATTCCACCCTGAAATTGAAGGGGAAGGTTGAATTTATTTTCCTGCCTATGAAGAAATTCCCATTAGAAATGCAAGGAAACATTTTAAAAAAATAACCATGTAACCATTCAAATTCTTAGTAGTTACACGCACTGCAGGCTCTGCAGTATAAGGTTTATACTGCTGAGCCCCAGCGCTGCCAGCTCCCCAGGAGCGGGGCTGGCAGTCGGAGCCGTTGTGTACCGGGAGCCGACTCCAGCTGCTGGCCCCACTCCTGGGAGCCGGCTGCTGTCCCGCACTTATACTGCAGAGCCTGCAGTGCGTGTAACCGCTAGGATTTTTAACAGTTACACGGTTACTTTTTTATGCTTTTTTAAACGATTTTTAAACTTTGAAATCTACAAAATTTCCCCAAATGTGCAAGTATTTTCAACATAATTCTGAAGGAAGGAACTCCAATTAGCCCCTACTGAGTCGTCGCCCAGTGTTCACAAGTGTACACCCCGAATGCTGTGAATGTGCTATCCTTTCACACCTGTACTTTGCAGGAAAATGTCTCAATATTCCTAGCAAACACACTCAGTAGGTTATTTGTGGGATGATGCTACCCCCTTGCTTGAGGTTATGAAAAAGCATTTTTGTTTCAATAAGAAAACCAATGAATAGATTCCCTATCCTTAGCCACTTCTTTCAGCAGAGACGTGCACCCTGAAGAAAGGGGTTTATCTTGGACTAAGGATAAATTTTTGTGTGACGTCCTTGTTAAAATATTTTCAGCATTTCACAGGAAAAAACAGAGGGGCTGCTTCTCATTTGCACAAAGGCCTTTTCCATGCCTCTGGTAGTGTAAAGGAGTCTTAAAGTGGGTGAAAATGTAATTTATCCTCTCTCTTTAAGGCCCCTTACACTTCCCGAGATGTATCAAGGAGCTGTTATGCAGTTGTGAATAAAGCCTGAAGAACTTTCCCTCTTCTGTTTTGTACAGGGTGAACAAGCTGGCTTTGCAAACGTACCAGGCTGAGATGACTAAACTGGAAGATGAAGTCTATAGAGAAGCAGAAGAGAATGCTCTGCTGAAAGAGGCTCTAGAGAGGACACAGTCCCAGCTGAATCAGGAGAAAAGGTTGAACAGAGCCATTAAGTTGCAAAAGGTAATGATCAAGGAACAAAAGTCATGACAGGGTTTCCATGAATCTGGTAACTAAACATCCTCTTCTCCCACTGTGCGTAACCTAAATGTTTAGCGGGCTGAATTTGGATAGGTGCTGCTTGGAAACAGCATCATTGAGGCAGACACAGATGAAAGAGGAGAGTGCTCACTGCAGAGTTTGAGACCCCACGCTGCAATCCAACGCCAGGGAACAAGACGCTGCAAGTTTTGTCTTGGGGTGTGGAGGTGGGAAGGAGCTAATCACAAACAGCAAGCAGGAAGGGCCCCTGTGTGTCTTTTTATGGCATAAGAACAGCCATACTGGGTCAAATCAAAGGTCCATCTAGCTCTGTATCCTGTCTTCCGACAATGGCCAATGCCAGGTGCCCAGGTGCCTATCACCTTAGCGTGTATCCAAGAACAGAACTAGCTGTCAAAAATAGTAACGTACTTTCTATTTTTCCCTTGATTTCTCTAATCCATCTGTGTAGTATAATGAGCTTGGAGAGGGCTTTATAGTTCCAAAAGGGCTAAGTGGTTGTATCCAGACCTTCATGTTGATGCATAGGGTCTTCATCCAAATGTCCCTTAGAAGGGTGAAGTGCATGTGGGGTACAAGCAAAGACAATTCACATTTGAAGGAAATATTAAGATGAAACTATAACTGACAGCAGTTAGCTGCTTTTTTCATTGCAGCTTGATGTTGGCTATGGGGTATGTGAGTAACTAAGTCCACTTTGCCAGTTTTATCAAACTGGGAGTCATATTTAGTTCTGATGTGTCTCAGCTATATTTTCGATAGGATGTCCAAGGCAAGATTTGCAGTTGGATGTTGTTTTACTGGTATTTCCACCCAGAGCCATTTAGAGGAACTGGAGAAGAGAAGTGAAAAGTTGTCATCATGTTGCGTCTGTTCACAAAAAGACAGAGCCAGGAAGGTATGAATATGTCTGAACATTTGCTCATAGTAGCAAGATCAGTGTAATCATTTTGCCTAACTTATAAGGTATGGACTTCAGTCCATCTAATAATTCATTTCTGTGTTATAACACCCGTGAATGAAAAGACTGAACTGGCCCAGCAATATCAATGGAGAACTGTGAATAAGGCAATAGTAACATTAATGACAGTGATACAAAGAACTCAAAGCAGAAACCCTATTATGCAGACTGGAAAACTGAGGCACAGAGAAGTTAATTAACTCATTCCAGATCATCTAGCCAGCCTGAAGCAGGAACAGACGGTCTCTCCTGATTTCCAATCCCTGGTTCCAGCCAACAGACTATAGTGAAGTAGGGGAAAGCCAATGCTGTGACAGCAGGAGGGAAGCAGAAATGAATTGTGGCGGGGAGAAAATGCACACAGCAGGAGCCTGGGGGAAAACTGGGAGAGGCTGCCAAAGAAGGGGGGAGCATGTATTGAATCACCTTAATTAACCTATGCTCTGACTCATACATTCTATGCTTAATTAACCCATTGATTATAACTCTCCTTTTATAGAACCTGGGTAAAGATTTCAAAAGTGCCTGTGTCCGACTAATAGCCAAATGAGATGTATTTTGCTTAGGCCCTTTGGAAAATCTTATCCTCCACTTCTGTAGGAGACATTCTTGAAGTCATGATTTACCTTCTCTGAGGCTAAGAGGGTTCATTTGTAAGTCACACTCCGTTTATGGAATCTAGGGGTCCCCATGTCTCTACCTGAAACAGAATTGTGAAACATCTGCTGTGTTCTTATGAAAATACCTCGTCTAGAGGGGTTCGATGATCTTTCTGTTGTGGATGTGGCCACACCATTTGCTTTAAGCATCTATACACATAAGCAGTGTTCCCTGTAAGCTGAACACCTGGGCGGCCACTTAGGAGAGAGTCAAATGCCACCCCGCTGATTAGCAGTGTGCCCAGATTGCCCACAGCCAGCAGCATATGTTTCTATTGGTGGTGCACATTTGCACATGCCTCGGTGCACATAACAAAATGTGTTCTGCACATGGATGGAAAAAATTGAGCAAACATTGAACATACGGTATTATATTTTACTTTTTGTCAGGTAGGAAATATTATGATTTTGATATACCCTAGATGGGAATCACTCTGATAAGTGGTGCTTTAGAACTTTTATTATATTTGGAATTCGTTTTAAAGATCCATCTCCTGGAGTCATTCGATTACCTGAGATTTTCAGCATTCATTTTTATTAAAAAAAAATAATCTCTGGCCCTCATAGTGACAGAGAAAAGCCTTAAAACATGATCCCCAGAGGCTCAAAATCTAGAAGGCCAAAGAATAAAAAGAACTGAAAGTGTATTATCTTTTCAGTTCTCATGATTTCTTTAAGACAATGGCCTCAGTATAGGAGCCTGACTCATGATTTTTGAATGCTTGGGATTGGCAGGCCTCAGAATTTGTCGTCACAGACTGCACCCTCACAATCACCCTCCTTTCACTGTGGGACACTGGCTTTAGTTCTCCTGGGGCAAGGATATATGGAAGGTATCTCAAGGCAGGGCTATGAACCAGTAACTGGTAATCTTCTTTACTGATCTACACCCACCTTCTCTCCACAGCTCACTTAAATCGTTAACATTCCCTAGGCAGTCCATGCAGATGAAACAAGATAATTTCTTTGTGATTTGTTGATCACTGCTTAGTTACTATACAGCTCCACATAAGCTTCTGGTGTTGCACAAATAATATCTAGCAGTCTCCTGTGGGGGGAGGAAAAGAAGCTAGTACATTTTATCTGTACTAACAAGCAGATGCTTCAAAAAGTAGGATCCAGCACCACATTCCCTAGATCAGATAGTAAGGATTATAAAGGGTAGGTCACGCATAACAAATCTGATTAACTTCCTTGAGGAAATGCGAATGAGAGCTGACAGGAGAGAGGCAGCAGACGTCAGCTACTAGGAGTTCAAGAGGGTTTAAACGCCGTACCACCAAGGGAGAGAAGTACTGGGCATAAGATTAGTAATTACAGCATTAATGATGAAAAATGGCACAGTGACACTGGTCGGAGAAGAAGAGGTGATGAGTGATGCAGGGATTGTCCTGACCTCCAGCCCTAATCACACTCCTGAGAAAAGAACTTGCAGTTGGGTGTACTGATTTTCAGACCAATTGCAGCTGGAAGGAAAACCAGGCCCCAAATGAGCAGAGCTTATTCAGGAGAGAGAGAAGAGAATGAAGAAACAGGGAAAGGGATTCCAGCTGATAGTTCACGAAAAGGAAGTGGTGATAATAGTGAAGAAAATATTTCTAAAATACTTCACCTCCCTCTCTCCTACTTCCTTTGGCTCTGTACAATCACCTGGATCATCTTATAAAGTCATGCCCCAGAATCCAGGCCGTTCAGTCTAATTGGCATTTGAGAAGGTCACCAAAGACAAGTTAGCAGCATGCAGTGGGACTGGCATTCTCCTACAGTCTCAGCACTGCAATAAACAGGAGTATAGGTCATCAGGATTAAAGTGCAATGGCAGAGCTGTGTGGGGCTGCACATGGCGTGTCAAAGGACAGAAGGTAATTGTCCCCTCTCTGGAGAGGCGTGGGAGTGCTGTGTCCAATTCAGGGCACCACACTTGAGGAAAGATGTGGACAAATCAGGAGAGAGTCCAGAGGAGAGCAACAAAAATGATAAATGATGTAGAAAACCCAACCTTTGAGGAACGATTAAAAAACTGGTCAAGTTTAGTCCTGAGAAAAGAAGACTGAGGGGGAACCTGATAACAATCTTTGACTATATTAAGGGCTGTTGTGAAACAAATGGTGATCAGTTGTTCTTCATGTCCAGTGAAAGTAGGACAAGAAGTAATGGGCTTAATCTGCAGCCAGGAGGGCTAAATTAGATATTAGGGCCAAACTTTATAATTGTCAGAGTAGTTAAGCTCTGGAATAGGCTTCCAAGAGAAGTTGTGGAGTCCTCATCATTGGAGGTTTTTAAGATCAGGTTGGACAAACACCTGTCAGGGATGGTCTAGCACAGTGTTTCTGAAAGTTTTCCACAAAATCACTTTCAGAAACACATTAACTGGCCGCCCCAGTTTATTTATTCACTGGCTCCATGGCCACAGAGCCTCCGTTTCGTCCTTTGCAGCCAAGGGGAGCCACGGGAAGCGGCGTGGGCTGGGCCACCACTCCCCACAGCTCCCCTTGGCTGCAAAGGACAAAACGGAGCCAATGGAAGCCGTGAGGCTCCTTGGCTGCGGCGCCAGTAAATAAACAAACCGGGGCAGCTAGTTAATGTGTTTCTGAAAGTGATTTCACGGAACATGTTCAGAAACACTGGTCTAGCAGGTTTACAACGCAGGGGGTGGAGTCTGGACTTGATAACTTCTTGAAGTCCCTTTCAGCCCAGCATTTTTTTGCTAGTGTGGTTTAACCCAGCTCTCTCGATAGCTCATTGTTTCAAGGATTAAAATGAATCATTAAAAATGGCGCTTAAAGTTTGGCTCTGAGAGTCATAGTTTGGCATCGTAAGCAGTTTTCTTAAGTGTTGGATACGCAGCAGCTTCCATACACTGAACTGGGGCGTGTCTCATCCAGGCTGGGCCGGCCATCTTTGTGTGCTACGCCAACGTGGCGCAGGCATTGTGTACATTTGCACCACTGCACCTGCTTTTACTGCTGCCTGGTACATGCTAGCAGTCTACACTAGCAAGTTTACCAGTTGGTTTAAAGCTGCATTGATTGCATAAGACTGATGTGATGAACACTTATGAGCATGAGAAGGATAGGAAAGTTCAGGCTCACATTGCACTCCACAATGTTGTCCCATCTAAGAACCATTTTTAATCCTTCTGTCTCGCAGCCCGGACCCAAAACGAAATCATTCCCCGAAAAACTGAAGACGACAGACCATGTGATAGAAACATGTAAGAGGAGAACACTCAGTAACACCACCCCATAGGCATTTCTCCTGCAAAATCCTGTGCTAGGAATTTGCCAACTACTATTTGGGTTAGACCTGTTATTGTATTGTTCTGCTGAGAACCCATTTAGCCCTTTGTAAATACATGAAATGCTGCAGTATGTATTAAATTACATAGGATTTGTTTTTCTTAAATTTGTTGCATTATGTACCGTACTGTATTTTTGCCATTATCAGAAGTGTACAGAAAATGGTCATTTTAATACAAACTGATATATAAATTCAGAAGTGTGTATTTTTCATTTTCTAAATATCCCTTTTAAATAATCTCAAACTCCTAAATCAGGGGTCTCAACTCAATTGATTTTAGAGCTAATGTCGGTCCTCAAATCCTCATAGCAGGCCAGCGGGCACCCTCTCATACAGGGTCTGAGGGGGAGTGTCTCCACATGCCCCCCACATGTCTCCTGGCCCCACCTAACGACCCCTGCACATGCATTCTCCAGCCCTGCCTGCTGCCCTGGGCGATTAAAATTCTCCCCGGCCGCCCCGACCCCCAAGGAGCCTCCACCACCACTACTGATAGTGCAGCAGGGCTAGAGCTTCTAGCTGCTAGCTCTGCACCACTACCAGCATGTCCCTGTGGCCCATCGGAGGTATGTGCAGATCCATCCTGTCCATAGGACAGTTTGGTCCCCCAGGCACCGTGCTTATGGATGGGATGGTCGTCCATACTCAGATTAGACTGCAGGTTAGATGCTCCGCCGCCATTTCCCAATCCAGCCCACAAGGGGGCTCTCTGCTTCCCATCACTGCAAAGAAGCAGAGCGACCAGCGGCGGAGTAAAACCCACCACCCTCCTGCGCCAGAGACTGAAGCCAATGAGGTCACTGGAGGACCCAGACCAACACGGAGCAGCGGCGGAGCACCGCAGAGGCTGCTGCATCGCTCTGCTTCCCCCTCAGCTCCCGCTGCCGCCGTCACCCCCCACCAGGCCCACCCCAGTAATCCCTGAGGTCACATCCCTCAGGGGAGGAGGCCTGAGGGAAGAAGGGATGTGATGGGGAGAAGAGGGTGTAGCAGGGGTGAGAATTGGAGGAAGGGTCCAGATCATTCCCAGCTCCCCCCGCTCCCAGGACTGCAGGGACTCACATGCCACCAGCAGTGTGCAGGGTGGATTGTGGATCTGTGCAGGCCACTGATGGCCCCCAGGCCGTGTGTTTGAGACCCTTGTCCTAAGGTCTGTTTAGGTTACTTTTGTTACGCTGTTGTCACTCACCTGGGTCCTGACACAACCCTAAATCCCAGTAGATCTATAGTTGGGTTCCAGCATGAAGTATGTAAAGGAAACTGGACCACCAGGTTCTGGCTGCTAAATTGCAGCATTGCATAAATGTGATGGCACAGAACTGTTCTGGGTGTGTTGTGTATGTAACTGAGTGGCTGAGTATATGTAATTACAGCCAAATGAAAGAACCCTGTTAATTAGGGATGTGAATGGTTAACTGGTTAACCGATACGCCTAACTCTTAACAGGTAAGGCTTACCAATTCTGGTTAACTGGTGGGGAATGGAGCAACTCCCTGCCAGCCATGGGCAGAGGCGCTGCACTGGTTGGAGCAGCCCCTGTCCGCAGAGAGCCTGGCCTAGTTTGTGTTCCCCCTCTACCTCTACCCCTGGAGCAGCGGGTGTGATGCAAGCAGGGGTATTCCAGCCAGCTGGAGCAACCCCTGTCTATAAAGGAGGAGCCACTCCAGCCTGACTGTGGCGAGTGGGGAGGGAGCCAGCCCAGCTGGGCTGGAGCAGGCCCCCTGCCCACCCCATTTTAATTGGTTAACTGATTAAACATTATATTTAACCAGTTAAATGGGATTTTACATCCCTACTGTTCATTGACTCCAGTGAAGACAGAACAGCAAGGGCTCAGCTGTCTGTTACTCTGATCAGATGTATTATTACTATAGCATTTTTGGAAATTAAAGGCTATTTTCCTTTGCAAAATCTTGCTAAGCAGTGAGGCAAACGTTCCCCTATTCACTGCTGGGGCTGTGCCGTAAGCAAGTGGTTCTGGTACACACTGTACCATAATCATTTTCCCTTTGTTGTATTCTGAACAGCTTGCATAAACCCTTTCCTCAATGGGTAATCTGGAGTCTAGGTTGTATAGATAAAATCTTACTATATTGCAAATGGTCTACATTGGGCATTAACAAACTGGCTCATTAATGCTTAAGTGTGCCATGTGTGGACATGCTGTTTGAGTCTCACCGCTAATGCTATGTCTGGGACAGTAGCCAGTAGCTCTTTTCTAATGCAGACTTTTTGGTTTAGTTCCTAACACACTGAGTCAAGTCTGTCTCTCTTTATGACTTGGCCTATTTTTCTTTGATAATATGCAATGTGCTTCCATCTGTACATTGTCCTGAGTTTATTTTGGGACGATACATGACCTCGTGTACCCATTTTATTTTAACATTTTGCTATGACCCTGTCCATCTGTTCTGTTTGAATCTTTGCAGCAGTTCTTTCTTGAGGTTTTTTTGGCATCATTATTTTGCAGTCCTCATATATTGCCCTTCCTCTTGCCCTATAACATTAGCTAATTTCTATAGCTGTAGTATCCTTGAATAATCTGGTTTTGGCTTTGGCTATTGCTTCAGTATTGTCTCAAGGATTTGAAAACTCTCATCTGTCTCTTGCTTGCAATACATACAATTTTCTGGTCAGTCGCTAGTAAGGTAAGCTACCACGTGCTCCATTATTTCATATGCTTTTTTTCCTTTCATATTCTTATCCCTTGCTTTCCCCATTGCTGTAGATGTAACTTTGCTACAAGTGGGATACTTCTAAGTCATCTCAGAATCTTGAGCATAATTCTTTTAATCTGCAAAGGGCAGTCACTCAGTGACTGCATAAAGAGTAATTCATGGTTTATAGTCAGTTTCAGACTCTTAATAGTCTAATTAAATGATTCTCAAGCAAATACAGATTGAACCTCTCTAGTCCGGCATCCTTGGGAACTGACCAGTGCCGAACCAGAGAATTTGCCAAACCACAGGAAGTCAACATTGTCTAGCTGCATTACCAACACTGCTACTGATCCCTGGGCTCTTAGAAGACATTTAGGGGTAAATTAAAGCTAATGGCAGCACAGAACACTGAGCACCAGGACTGGTGGCTGTGAACAAGTTCTATGGGACCACAGGAAACTTGGCCACACCCATGATAAGTGGACATCCAGCTAACTAAAATCAAGCCAGACCATGGATGTTGTTGGACCAGAGAGTGCTGGACTAGAGAAGTTCAAGCTTTACAATGTTTAGCAGCTTTTTTTGTCTGTGTCTAATTTCCTTATGTCAGTCAAGGTAGTATCAAAACAACAGGTCATCACTGATCATCGGACTTTTGTTTGAGTATGTGTTCTAGATGTTTCAAGACATTTTGCCACATAGGGAAACTATGAAGGTTACACCATTGCTGCAAAGTTCTGATGATACCAACAATCACTAGCTTTGCCTTGAGTGTTCAACATGTGTTGCCTAAAGTCTAGTAACTTCCAACAGTCTGAGAAGTTGAGGAAGCAAGCTCTGCAACTTGATGCATTACTGCTCTTCGGAAATTGTTAAAAATCTCTAAATAAAGTAAATTTAGCCTGATTTTCAGAGGTACTGAGCAACACCAGCTTTTGGTAGAAGTTAGTGGGAATACATATGTGCCCAGCACCTTTGAAAAAATCAAAGCTTTTTATTTTTAAAAAGCTTATTTTCACTAGGCTCCCTTTTCTCAAAATTCAGTGCACAGAGCCAATGTGCTACAATATAACCTTTTCCACCAACCGCACGCATGGAAATATCGACATCTTTGCAATTCACACTTGCATCAAGTCATTATTCTAATTCTGTATCTGGCATCAGCGCACCTGCTGCTGGAATACTGTGTTCAGTTTTGGTGCCCATCATTCAAGCAGGAAGTAGATACATTGAGGAGGGCTCAGAAGAGAGTCACGTGAATGATAACAGATTAGAAAACGTGCCTTACGGTGAGAAGCAAAGAGCTCAATCTCCTTATTCTAACAAAGAGAAGGTGAAGGTATGACTTCATTACGGTATCAACATGGGAAACAGATATTTTATATCTTCAGTTCTAGGGGAACAAGGTATAACACAGCCCAGTGGTTAGAAGTTGAAGCTAGACAAATTCAGACAAGCATTAAGATGTACATTTTTGACAGTGAGGGTAGTTACCCATTAGAACAAATTTATCAAAGGGTATGATGCATTTTCCGTCACTGACAATATTTACATCAAGATTGGCTGTTTTTCTAAGAAATCTTCTGTAGGAATTATTTTGGGGAAGTTCTCTGGAACGTGTTAGACAGCTGGTTAGACTAGATGCTCACAGTGCCCCTTCTGCCTTTGAAATCTATGGAACAAGTTCTTCTTTATAGCTTTGGCATATTTGTTTGCTCTGCTAATTTCTTCACCAAAGCTATGTACTTCTGAAAAGACACTCCACTAATTCCCAATATAAATGTTCTTCAATAATTGCATCTCTAGTACAGTGCACTGCTACTTTAATTAAATATCATTTCCATGTGGTGTAGCCTGGTGGGGCTTTTATGTGTGGGGTTATTTTTCTTACTGCCAGGCCATTGAAAAGGACACAAAACAGCCACGCTTTTAACTGCTGTTCTCAGTTCTCTCCCACTCATTCAGTCAGGCATCATGTTGAAACCAGGAGGTTTTGACAAGAGACTGGCATTCAAAAATATCTGTTGCAAGTCAGCCAGCTACCATGCTAACGCGTGATATTCTCAAAACAGCTGGCGACGAGCATAAATCACCTTTATCAAAACTCTATTGCCAGAAGACTTAAGACTTGAACCAAAGAAGAATAATTTATAGCCAACAAAAGAAGAATCTGTATCTTGTTGAACGCTCAAAGCAATCATTAAGGGTGATCAATTCAGCTGAAATCAGCCCTGGCCTTGTTTTTACAGGCAGAAACCTCAGTTGTAGCTACCTGCTTACAGCTGCTCAAGTAGTCTGTTTTGCATCAGCAATTAAATTGTGGGTGCATATTATTGCTACCTCTTTGAAAATGTACCCCTGAATATAAGACCTCACAATAGGCTCACTCCCACAGGTGACTTCCTTTTCGATTTTCAAGTCATTATAAAGTTCCTGTTGGAGCCATATTGGCCTATTCCGGTTCTTCCCATCTTTCTTTCACATCGGGGTAGTTTGCTGTTTTACAGTTAATATTAATTTAAGATAAGGGTGTATGTGTACCCTTAAATACAGCGTTTCTACCCGCAGTCTTCTAACTTGTCAGTTAATGCTGTCCTGGCCTGAGCTCACACGCAGTGGTGTTTCTGTGCATATAAATATACACACCCCTTTATTTTCCTGACAATAATCAAAAAGACTTTTTGGGGAAGCAGTGGAACTTCTTTTTTTCATATGTGAGCCAGCTCTTCCTGTGTAACACCACTCTGCCAGTGCCAAGTTTGGGACATCACAACCACTTTCATGGCAACAGACCAGTGTCACAAACACCATTGCGACTTGACTCGCGAGAAGCGTGGCAGGGGAGAAACAGGCTGATCAGAAGCTGAGCACCAAAGACAATACTGATAGAAGGTGTAACTCGAAGGTCAGCTCACTCCATGGCAGGGAGAGCCCCAGTTAAAGGTTGTATTTTTTTATTGTATAACTAGAGCCCTGCAAATCTCCACTTCATATCCACGGGTCTCCACATCTGTGGATGTAGATATCTGTGGCTCATTTTTGCTGATATGGATGTGCATATAAATTTTGTAGCCAGATCCCTGCCAATTTGCAGATATCCATGGATCATTTTTGCAGATGGATATGCAGATACAAATTTTGCATCTGTGCATGGCTCTATTTCTAAAATATTTATCATCTCCCAATCTAATTCATTTCAGTGACATGGACTTCCCAAATATAGATTTCCTTTAATAGTTTCCCTCTATCAGGGATGATCTAGAGGTACTTTGTCCTGCCATAATGGCAGGGGACTGGACTTGATGACCTCTCGAGGTCCCTTCCAGTTCTAGTATTCTATGATTCTACGATTCTATGAATGGTCTTGATTAGTGAACACTTAATAGGTAAATTGATTTGGGGTCTGAATACTAAAATGCAGCAATAATAATGCTTCGCTCTTACAAAATCTATTGTCTTGTGCAATTGCCTGTAAGGTCTACCTATCAAGCATGCCCTTCTTTTGCAGCATTCTGATGTTACTTTGTTTGTAATTGTAAGATGTTCAGCTATTGTAGCAATGCTTGGTAATAAAGAAACCCCAACCTGTTCATCTCTTTCAGAGGCTGGCAGATATTAGTTTGACATCTCTGCAAACACAAGTTAATTCATTGTCCCTCCCTGCCTACAACAGCCTCATAATCTCCCAGGGCAGGTATACCATTATTACACACAATATGGTCACAAACACAGCAAGGGAATAGTTAACTTGCATATCTATGATACCATCTACATTTTGTGTTAGTCTCTAATGTGCTGCAGGACTATTCATTGTTTTTTAAGTTTTTTCAGTTACAGATTAACATGACTACCCCTTTGAAACTTTTGCATATCTATGGTATCTTCCATTCAAGGGTATCAAAACACACATTCGACCAACACAGGTACTGTCTGGCATGGGTGGCAGTCAGGAAAATTGCTCTGGTCACTAAAGTTTGCTCCAGAAGGAAACTCTCTCTTTAAAAGGTGGTGCTTGGACTAGGGGCAGGGCCGGATTAAGACATGCTGAGGACCTAAATTATGTCAAATTTAACATAGTTTAGCAAAAAAGGATACCCATAGCATTACCAGAAAAATGTGTATTATTCTAACAGGACAATGAAAATAGAAATAATAAAGTTTCTAAAGTAATATACTGGTACATAGGTAAGGATATAACGAAAATCCAGTATTTATTTTTTATTTAGAGGCCCCTCATAATTGGAGGCTCTAAAATGTAGCTTACTTAGCTTGTGCATAAATTCAGCACTGGCTGGGGTAGGGTCAGGATGGGGCAGCCTATTAGCCTCCCCCGTTCCTGTGTGTCCTGCAGCAGCCCCGAGGGCCTGTGCTTGTCTATCCTGGATTGGGGAGCAACCTGGCCCATCTGTCTGGCATGTGCCACAGCCCATGTCCTGTTCAGCTTGATCCCATGGGTGCTAGAACTAGAGTTGTGGGGAGTAATGCAGCACCCTGGCCCTGGCTAGAAATGGTTTCCATCCTGTTCAGGGTGAACAGTTTGGTTCCATGGCTCTCAGCACACCCACTATACAAATTGTTCCAGCCCCCCCTGGATCCTCCTGTCTGTCTGTCCTGCACTATACAGTCACCTCACCTGTCTGTCTGTCTGGAGCCCAGCTACCCTGCCCCTCCTGTCCTGCACTGTGCACCCACCTCACCTGTCTGTTCTGTGCCGCAGCTTGCCTGTCCTTCCGGGCTGTCTGTCCTGTGCCTGCTCCTCCTGTCTGTCTGTCCTGCACCGTGCACCCACCTCACCTGTCTGTTCTATGCCGCAGCTTGCCTGTCCTTCCAGGCTGTCTGTCCTGTGCCTGCCCCTCCTGTCTGTCTGTCTTGCACCGTGCACCCACCTCACCTGTCTGTTCTATGCCGCAGCTTGCCTGTCCTTCCTGTCTGTCTGTCCTGTGCCTGCCCCTCCTGTCTGTCTGTCTTGCACCGTGCACCCACCTCACCTGTCTGTTCTATGCCGCAGCTCGCCTGTCCTTCCTGTCTGTCTGTCCTGTGCCTGCCCAGGGTCCTGTCTGTCTGTCCTGCACCATGCACCCACCTCACCAGTCTGTCTGCCCGCTGCCACAGCTCCCCAGCCCCTCCCGTCCGTCTGTCCATCTGTGGGTCCGGCGCGGCACCTGCCCCCCCCTTGTCAGTCAGCAGGGCTGGGCGGCGGGTGGGAGGGGCCGGCTCATCCGCTGGGCCAGTCCCCGCCGCTGCTGCAGCGCCTCGGTCGCACCGTGCGCCGCTTCCCGCGGGCTCGCCGGGCCATGGCCACCGAGGAGCTGGCCAGCAAGCTGAGCCGCCGGCTGCAGATGGAGGACGAGGAGGAGGGCGGCGGCCCCGCGGGGGAGAACGGGGAGGCGGCCGAGCCCGAGCCCGACGGCCCCGAGCTCCTGGGCGGCGGCGCGGACTGCGAGCTGAGCGCCAAGCTGCAGCGGCGCACGGAGCTCAGCCAGGGCGGCGCGGAGCTCTCGCCGGGCGGCGGCCGCAAGGTCTTCAGCCCCTACGCCGAGTTCCGCGAGTTCTCCCGGCGGCAGATCCGCGACATGGAGCGGCTCTTCCGGCAGTGAGTGCCCGGAGGGACCGGCGGTGACGGGGGGTGCCCGGGCCGGGGCGCGCAGGGGGTGCCCGGAGGGACCGGGCATGGGCAGGCGGTGCCTGGGGCCAGGGGCGGGCGGCGAGTGCTTGGGGAAGGGGGGGACCAGGGGACCGGAGCAGCACCCCCAGCAGCTGGTGCTGGGAGTGGGACAGTGACCAAGGGAGAGGGACAGTGACCAAGGGAGAGGGGGCCCTCTGGTGCTGGTGGACAAGGGGGCTCCCCAGCCCTGCCCCACAGGACATGGATGGAGCCACTTGCAAACATTGAGTAACTGGGGAGATGATGGAGACTCCCCCTGCCCCCCGCGGGGGAGGAACCCCCTATTGCCCCGGTGGATCGAGCTCTTGCTGTTCCCAGGAACCCAGCCCCTCCTGGGGAGCGAACCCAGCCACTTCCCCATCCTCATTGTTCTTCCCCCAGGGACGGGCGAACTGTCTTGGGGAAACCGACCCTGGGGACACTAATCTGCCCCTCCGGGCATCCCTGCCCTATGCAGCAAGCTGGGGGAGTGAGGGTGGTTCTGCTTACTTCTGGCAGGCTTTGAGATGCCACTCACAGCTATGTGCCACAGGGGGACTAGGAATGGCGCCATTGGGAGCATGAGGAATTCCCTCTTTCCTCCCCCAAAAGACTTGTCAGACTTAGCTGCATTAGGGAGGCTGGGCTTGTGACTGAAAGCAGAGTGTGCCACATGCCTGTCCACAGAAGAGAAAGATTCCTGCACAAACTCCCCTCTTCTTTTAAGTGACTCTGGCAAAGGGAGCAGGAACCCTCCAGACATCTACAGGAGAAGTTGATCCTGCACAAGAAGGGGTGTGTGTGTAGGGGGTGGGGGGTGATTTTCATTTCTGTAGGGCCCTGAGCTCTCCTGTGCTGCTTTTGTAATAGATAAAACTTGGGAAATCTGGTTCCTTTTTTTTTAATCTTGTGTGTATGTTTTGCAAGTTCCGTTTCCAGAATTGGAGGTGACTAGTTCTCATTTTGCATTTTAAAAGAATTTCTTTCCATCTCTTCCCAGCAAACCAGGCAGTGCCTGGGGCATGTTCCTTGGTAGCCATTGCTCTTTTTAGTTGAGTTGGCAGAGAGGCCAACTTTTAGGAAAAACCTGACATGGCAATACATTTCACACCTCAGAGCAACACTTCCTGCTCTGCTAATTTCTGCTGTATTCCTCTCTTTGCTTGGGCTCCATTCATCCTCCCTGAGGCTCACAGTACTAGTATTTCAAATACGTTATCACTAGTCACCAACAGCAAACTGTAAAAATTTCTCGTGGAAACTGAAAAGAGAAGTTACTTTTGATTGTCTGGAAACGTAAGACTTCTACAGGCTGTGGGTTCAGTTACGAGCAGCAACATTAATAAGTGAAATCCAGCCTCTGTAGAAATGGGTTTATATCTAGCTGGATGTTCAAACATTTTCTTCTCAGGTTAACAAGTTACACTGCCGGGAATACAGATCCCATTAATGGGCCATGGAGTCTGGTATTGTGCCTCTGGCATTGGCCAGCGCCACATGCTTCAAAGCAAAGTTGAAAAACCCCATAATGCACCTGGTCAATGGTGTAATGCTAAGAGGACCCAACCCTGCCCCATTGCTGAGAGTTCTGCTATTGGCTTCCATGGGTAGGAACAGGGCTGAAAGAGATGGAAAAGATGCCCCACCCCTTGTGTATGTTACTACCATCAGTATAAAGGCCTGTCATTCTTCTTTACTTCCTGATTTTTCCTGCTCGGCTATTTTAAATTAGCATCCAGCTGACACATGACATATGCTGTTAGCCATTTATTTAAACAATGTTTAGTGAGGTCAGTCTAAGAACAAATATTTAGAGAGTTTGAGCGTGTTAACTAGAAAGGCTGCAATAAAAAAACCGTGAGGGTGTTCAGGCCATTGGTCCATAAGCTCTTACTGCGGTAAGTAGGTGAATTTTAATGGCCAGTGATGTACAGGCTCTACCAGATGATCTAATGGGTCCTCCTGGCTTTAAACTCTGATTCTGATTTAAAATAAGTGTGGTGATGGAACTTAGGGAGATGCTATTGGGGGATGGGGAACCATGTTTCCTCATCTGTTACAAAATCTGAAATTGGACTGGAAACGCTTTATCTGAACGAGTTACTTCTCACTATGATTATTACAAATACACTAGTTAGACTTTTGTTTACAGCAAGTTCCTCATCAATTTCACTTCCAGATCCTCTGTACTTGCATAGATCTGCTGCATTTGGTTTGAAAGGTTTGTTTAGGGATATGCTAATCTGTTTCCTCTGGAACTTCAGTTTTTCCTGGCTAATCTCAATTTGGGATCAGCTCTGACCTATGTTGGACCTCTTGAAATTGGCATAACACCCACTGCTCTGGGATAGATGTTGTATGTCACAGTTTAAAATGAGGAAATGCTGTGGTGTCGGCCAAAAAGCTGTGTCAGGCCCTAGCCTGCTGCAGAAACACCGGCTTCTCATTACAGAGCTACAGCAGTTTCTACACACTCGACTTGTTTGTTCCAACGTTACTTAGCTGAATGCGCTTTCGAGCCTTTTGCTGCAGCATGAGGAATGAGCGTCTGTGTGGGAGCGGTAAGGATGGATTGCAGAGTAAAGCAAAGCCAGTGGCATTCTTATCTATCAAGCCAATGCAGCTGGTATGAACTAGCAAAACGTAGAGAATCCTCAAACCACTGGCAATCCAGGTCGCCAGAATACGAGATCAGGACTTTCTGGGTTTGCCTGTATTGTTCATTTTGATTAAAACTCGAGCAGTGGCAATCCCAGTCGAATTCTTCTCCTCATTTCTCTGTATCGGACTTGGTCCTCAAAAGATTTTCTCGTTGGTATGGATGAATTTGCTGCTCTTCTTTTGCCACAGATGCCTTTTTCAGTGACAAGACTGTTCTGATAGTGTTAACAGATATTTAAAATATCCGGGGGGGGAAGATTTTCTCCATTTAGGCCTGAGATATATACTCGCCCCATGGATCCTAGTGGAATGAGTCAGAGTGATCAAGGGCGGAAGAGATCACCAAATTCTCTAGTCTGGCCTCCGGTATACTACAGCCCTTCAACACCCCCCAGCAACCAGAACTAATCCAAAGGACCAAGCCCACTAAACTGTTAGGCTGCGTCTAGACTGGCATGATTTTGCGGAAATACTTTTAACAGAAAAGTTTTTCCGTTGAAAGTATTTCCGCAAAAGCGCGTCTAGATTGGCACGCATGCTTTTGCGCAAAAAGTGCTTTTGTGCAAAAGCATCTGTGGCCAGTCTAGACGCGATTTTGCGCAAGAAAGCCCTGATCGCCATTTTAGCCATCGGGGCTTTTTTGCTCAAAACAGTTCTTCGCTGTCAGTATTCTTGCGCAAGAGGGCTTTTTCCCGAGCAGGAGCGTGAAAGTATTTGCGCAAGAAGCACTGATTTTGTACATTACAAAGTCAGTGCTCTTGCGCAAATTCAAGCAGCCAGTGTAGACAGCTGGCAAGTTTTTGCGCAAAAGCGGCTGCTTTTGCGCAAAATCTTGCCAGTCTAGATACACCCTTAGGGACCAAGATGTATCTGTGCAGTGACAGGCAAGTTATTTATCCTAGCATGATCATTCAGTTTCCAAATGGATGTTTACACTAAGGTTTCCAGAGCCTACTTTCCGTAATCACTGAGCCAGGTCATGTGTGTAAGGGTTATCGATCTGGATCCTGAGGCCTCCTAGCGTTACCTATGCCTTTTGTAATTAGCTCTTTTGTAATCTACCTAGGTGTGATCTGATCTCCCTTGTTCTTCAAGGGACTGTTGCTCATTCTCTCCTTCCTCCTGCTCCCCTTTCAGGGTGTGATTCGGAGCCTACCAAGTCAATGGAAAGTGTCTTGTGGGCTTCCTTGGTCTTTGGATCAGGCAAGCCGCAGACAGTGGCTTAGATCAGTGGCTCCCAACCTTTTCCAGCATACAGGCCCCTTTTCAGTCTATTAAAATGTTATGCCCCTCTCCCCAACAATACAGCTGTGTCTGCAGCCTGCATGTCCCTCCGTCTGTGCTGCGTCCCAAGCCGCGTCCCTCCACCTGCACTGACAGGCTTGTTGGCTGCTGGCACAGAGCCCCGCGGCTCCCAATTTGCTGGAGACCCCCTGCAGTACCGTCGCCGACCACCAGGGGTCCAGGGACCACAAATTGGGAACCACTGGTTTAGATGAAGCATTGGATTCGGCAGCTTGCTATTTGCCCAGAACCACTGGAGATTTGAATCTCTTATAGTGTCGTGGTGCTGGCCTGTCAGAGTAGCCGAGCCTGCCAAGCACAGTAGCAAGGGTGCATTTGGTATCTCAGTGTGGATGGCATAGGGGCCGCGTGTGTGCAATGTTCTCACAGAACCTACGGGATACCGACTTCACCCCTCTGCTCTCTGAGTCAATTGAGGGCATCTCTGTACATGTCCGGAAGGGAAAGCAACCCTTTGAACACCTTGTCAGATGGAAAGATTGCAGGAGTAATGCTCTGCCCATGAGTATCCCTCTGTTAAGTTCTGCTTCTCCCCTAACCTTTTAAAGAAAAAAAAATGCTCTCTCTTCTCTAGTGTCTAGTCACATAGGTAATGAGGGAAGTCAGCCCACCTCCGAAGCTGTGTTAGCTTGTTCCTGCGTCAGAGTTTTTACTTCTCTCTTTCTTCAGGGCTGTTTTTTTCCCTAGTTCTGCTTTTCCCCAGCTCTGTGCTTGCAGGCTGTTCCTCTTCCACCTCGCTGAATTTCTTCTGAGTTGTGTGTGTGGGGAGGAAGGGGGATTGGTTCTGCCTTTATTAGCTGCTGCTCAACAGGCTACGTGTAGTTCAGTTAGTTTCAAATATCTTTAAACGTGATTTGAAATGTTCTCCCTCCTTTCTGCGGTCTCTTCTCTGTGGAGGAGGGTGTTTCTTTCTGCTTCAGCAACGAGGTATTTTTATAAGGAGGCCATTAGAACCAGAGGCTTAGAAAGACACAGGAAACACAGTCATCTGTTTCTGCAGTATAGGTCAGTCATACACTTAGTCATCTGTATTCCTTGAAGCAGTTGTGGTAGAGATACAATCAGCACTTGTTTGCCTACAGTGTAATATTTAATGTCACAAAATACCTTCCAGTGTTGCTGACTTCTGTGCTGTGCTCGCTTCCTAAAAGGACTTGGCAGATGGGGTGGGGAGGTCTTCTTCCACAAAGAGAGAAACTGTCCGTCCCCTTCTAGCCAACACCTCTGACAGCTCCCCTGTTATTTCTATAACCTCGGAATCATCCAAGTTCCATCTCCACAGACTTTCCATCGGCCTTCTAAAATCATGCTTGGTGATGCCAACACTGATATGCCAGCGCTGAGGGGGTTAAACAACGGCAAAGACTTGCTGGCTCGAGCCGGGAGCGTGGTTTTAACATAGTTCATCCTTGTCCTCTCTGCCTGGCCAAATCTTATTAGCCCTGTTGGCGCCACGCTGGTAAACATGGCTGTTTTAAATTAGGAAGGGCCCTTGGAAGAGTCTTGTTCCATGAGGCCAAGAACTGGGGAGGACTAAGTAACACAAGAGCTGGCGAGCAAAGAATGTGAAGGCGCTCTTGACTGACCTTTCTGACACCGAAATGCTCTAAGGCTGGCTAATAATGGGGTCATTTTCCACTTAGCCCGAGATTAGGAGCACAATTAAAGCCTGTCTTCAGGAGAGGTAATCCCCCTGTCCAAGTTAGGAGGCAGTGGGAATTTGCAACACTGCACCGATTCATCCGCAGGGTGTATTGAATGTTCTCCAGACAGAGGCTTTGTTGAAACGCTGCCTTGAATTGACCCCACTGCTTTGGGGAAGAGCGGGGACTGAGTTGCATCGAGGGCGGAAGGATTTTCAACCGCTGCCAGCCCTGGCAGGCAAAGAGTGAGTCATGCCAGCGAGGGGGGCGGTTTGCTCTGTAGCCCAGGCTGACACACTGATGTTCAAGTGGATCCCTAGAATAACGCAAGGAAGGGGAAATAGGGGCGTGCATCTAATTCACGGCAGGGTCTCCAAGGCAGCAGCTGCACCAGAGTGGCATTTGTTGCAGTTTGGAAAGAATCCAATCTAGAGAGAAGCTGATTTCCTCCCCCCCAAGCTGGCTCGGTCTTCAGCGCCATGTTCCACCAAATGTATCCAGGCTTCCATGGGAGCTTGTTAACGTCGTAGGAAGGGCCCCAGAGCATGTGGAGGGAGAGGGCAGCGAACCGTTGCTGGTACAAAAGAAAAGAAAATCTCTCTCTCTCTCTCTCTCACACACACACACACACACACACACACACACACACACACACACACACACATCTCTCTCTCTTTCTCTCTCTCACACACACACACACACACACACACACACTATCTCTCTCTCTCTCTCTCACACACACACACACACACACACTATCTATCTCTCTCTCTTTCTCTCACACACACACACACACACACACACACACACACACACACACACACACACACACAGAGAGAGAGAGCCCAGATTCGGTGACAGGCTCTGTGAAGCACCTTTGCTCCCCTAAGGTGACAACGTCAAAGCTGCAAGGCATGCCTTGCTTGCACTAGGGATGTTAAGCGTGTAAATGTGTAACCACTTACATTTTTAGTGGTTACACGTTTACACGCAGAGGGGCAGGCAGGAGCCACGGCTTGTGGGGAGCCAGCTTTTAAGTCAGCTTCCTGCATGCACCAGCTCCTGCCTACCCCTCTTCTAACATTGCTGCCTCTCTCAGAGGCAGCATTCGGGGCGGCGGGGGGGGGGGCTGGTTCCTCATGAGTACCGCCTCCTGCTTCCCCCCTTCCTGCCTGTGATACGGGGGGGGGGGGCGTGTAACTGTTCGGATTAACTGATAGGCCTGGGCTTATTGGCTAGTCGTGTAAATGACTATATGTTGACATCCCTAGCTCGGACCCAGCGCTGGGTCACCTCTCTACCATTACAGCGACTGCTTGTGGCAGAGCCAAAACAAAACATCTTCCCCCCACACCCTCTGCAGGAGAAGAGGGTCTTGTGCGTAGTAATTACCAAGGTGGGACTAACCAGTGGGCTTTCCTGCTGGAAGATGGGAGATGATCCGGGAAGGGCATGGGCACATTTTCCGTGTTTCCGCTGCTTTGCTGAGGGTGGTGACGTGCTGGATGATGATGCAACTGAGCCAGCCCCACAGAATCCCTCTGCTACTGAGCTCTGTGGACAGGAGCAGCACTGATGGGCCCACGTCTAAGAGCCCAGTTTCCCTGCTCAGCTCAGAGTCGGCAGCTGAGGTGGCCCTGGCCAACAGGTAAGCTGAGGCGGGTTTTCCTGGGGTGCCCTGCAGCTGATCCTAGCCGGAGCTGCTTCTCGGCAGAGAGGCAGAGATGGGAGACTGGCCTGGCTCTGCTCTCTTAGGCACTCTTGGAAGAGTGATGCTTGGGGATACGCCTCTTCTGCCTGGGAATCTCTTTGCTGTGTCCACCCTCTCCCACTGCAGCAGCTCCAGGGTCCCAGCCACGGGGATGCCTAATACTCTGGGCCGGCATGGAGGAGATCCGGACCAAGGAATCGAACAGAACTGTTCAGCGCCCTGCGGTGGAGCCGCCTGGCTCTCTGCTGCGGCTGCTGGTCCCAGCACAGCTGGCGGGCTCCTTGCGGATCTGTCCCGGGTGTGTGATTCCTGGATCTGACTCCCCCTTCCTCCCCCCCGCACTGCCAGAGAGGCTGGAGACAGGCCACTGGGATCTTCGGGCCTCCCTGTGCAGGGGACAGACTGTAACGCGCCCCTGTAGGGAAGTCGCGAGTCCCACTAAGTTAGTAGAATGAAGACACTGCTGGCGGGGCAGCCCCCCGTGTCCCTCTGTTCTGCTCAATGGGGTAAATGTTTTGTCTGGGCAGGGAGCAGACAGCACAAGCTGGGGCAGGCTGAATGCTCTGCAGCGAGATCCTTAGTGGCAGGCGGTCTGGAAGGTTGGCCCACCGCCAGGCACTCCTAGTACCAGCTACTGGGAAAGGTGTAAAATGCCTGGGGCTTGGTTTGTGTTGCAAGGTAGCTCGCGGTTATCGCAAACTGCCCCCCACCAACGGCCTGGACTCCAAACCTGGTCTCTGTGCATCGAAGATCAGACAAGGCACGACTGACGCTTTCCATCCCTAAACTCCTAAGCACAATAACGAGACTTGTTTGAAGCGTTTTCAGATCTCGCTTTCAGCACCGGAAATTACCCGGATCCAAGGCCTTTGCTCTGTTAATCCCTGGGCCAGTGCCAAAAGGCTCTGCTCGTCTGAAAGACCAAACAAGCTTTAAGGGACGCTTCCTGAGCTTGTCTTCATGATGCAGAAGATAGACACTGCTGCAATGAATCTGCCAGAGTTTGATTTAGCGGGTCTAGTAAAGACCCGCTATATCAAACTCGGAGGGTGCTTCCCCTTTCCCCCGGTACTCCTACTCCTCACGAGGAGTAAGGGAAGCCAAAGAGAGTGTTTGCTCCTGTCGACTTCCTGCTGGGGAGACAACATGGAAACTCAGATTAAGATCCATCGACTCCATCTATGGAATTAATGTAGCTGGAGTTACAGCCTCTCTCCAACTTACGAACTGGTTACAGACCAAGCAGTTGGTCGTAACTCGGTTTGTTCGTAAGTCAGACCCCCATTGAGTTACACGCGACCGCACTGTTCGTAAGCGCAGATCGCATTCGTAACTCGGGGTCCGCCATTTACGACAGTTTCGGTCGTATGTGCGAATGGTCGTAAGTCGACCGTTCGCAACTCGGGGACCGGCTGTATATATCTTAGTTCAACCTTCCCCCATAGTATAGACCTCACACACAACACTCTGTTGGACATCGTGCATCGCCAGGAAGCAGCGATCTCTTTCTTTCCAGGGCTATGCAATGCTTGTTCCGAATCCTGGCAAACTGGAAGATTAAACTCTCTCCCCGCCTCTCCCATCTGATATCTTTGCCATCTTCATTTCTGTAAACAGCACTTTGACTTGCTAGGTCTAAAAACCCAGTGCAGACTGTCTAGTAATTTAGCCTTTGCAGGGAGAGGGCCTGCACGATCTAGAGCAACGTGGACAATCCGCAGCCCCACAGAGACATTTCGTTTACCGTTGCCCACGCGCAGGGTTGCCGGATTCTGCTGGTTTCGATCTGTGTCGTTTTTTCCCACCAGTGTTACTGAAGTGACACACAGCTAACGCCAGGACACGTGAAGGGAGGGGCGTGCTGATTGCACACAACATTGGCTGTGAGAGCCGTGCACTCCCTCTGCATCCAATCACAGCGCTGTTATGGTTCAATTTGCACCCCGCACACATTCCAGGTGCACAATAGGGATGTAAAATCCTATTTAATTGGTTAACAAGTTAGAGGGGAAGGTAGGTGGGGGGAGGGTCACTCCAGTATGGCCGGAGTGGCCCCCTCACCCGCTGCTGGGCTGCCCCTACCCCCGGAGCAGTCCCTGTCCATGGTTGGCCCCCCATGGGGCTGGAGCTGCCCAGCCCTCACCAGTTAACCTTAACCAGTAAGCCTCACCCATTAAGGTAAGGCTCGCCGGTTAACTGGTTAAACATTCACGTCCCTGGTATGCAAGCGCTGTGAGCAAAACTACCCTCTCCTGGGAGACCATCTTGGTCACAACAACCTTGCGGCCCACTGAGCTGAAGGAGGGCCACTCCGGCGGGCCCCTCACTAGCCAAGGTTGCCCATCGCTGAGCTAGAGAGTCATTTCCATCTGTGACTGCTGGGATTTTTGGCTGCCCAGCAATGCTAAGACTGTAGGAAGACTTCACCTTCGTCTGAAGAACCTCCCAATGCGTGGGCCAACTATTCTGCCTTGTTAGCACAGCAACTTTGTTCTAACCCATCTTAATGGACCAGGTAAATGCTGTAGCAGAGGGACGGTTGATTTCAGTGCCAGTGCCTGTCTGAGAAGCTGACTTACCACTTTCTCATTGCTCAGTAGAAATGAAATCATTGTTAAACCACTGATCCTGCAGCCCTCAAGCCTGGTTTGAAGGTCCATCTAGTCCAGTATCCTGTCTGCCAACAGTGACCAATGCCAGGTGCCCCAGAGGGAGTGAACCGAACAGGTAATGATCAAGCGATCTCTCTCCTGCCATCCATCTCCACCCTCTGACAAACAGAGGCTAGACACACCATTCCTTACCCATCCTGGCTAATAGCCATTAATGGACTTAACCTCCATGAATTTATCTAGTTCTCTTTTAAACCCTGTTATAGTTCTAGACTTCACAACCTCCTCAGGCAAGGAGTTCCAAAGGTTGACTATGCGCTGTGTGAAGAAGAACGTCCTTTTATTTGTTTTAAACCTGCTGCCCATTAATTTCATTTGGTGGCCCCTAGTTCTTATATTATGGGAACAAGTAAATAACTTTTCCTTATTCACTTTCTCCACACCACTCATGATACCTCTCTCATATCCCCCCTTAGTCTCTTTTCCAAGCTGAAAAGTTCTAGTCTCTTTAATCTCTCCTCATATGGGACCCGTTCCAAACCCCTAATCATTTTAGTTGCCTGTCTCTGAACCTTTTCTAATGCCAGTATATCTTTTTTGAGACGAGGAGTCCACATCTGTGCACAGTATTCAAGTATTCAATAATGACATATCATGAGTTGTCTGCCTAGATTGTTGTCTGTGTGGTCCACCCAGGTTTAAGTCTTCAGTCCGGAGCAGTAAAGGAGGGGTAGGTCACGTGTCTGTCTTACATTTTAAACTTCCCTTCAGCGTTTATGATTCAACAACTGAAGTGGGTGTGTTTCCCTCCTTCCTTAACTGATGTGCGTAGCTATGTTAGTGCAGATGCTAGCTGTCTTGAAGCACACACCAGCCTATATTTAATCTGCCTCTGAAATATGTTTTCTAATTTAGTTTTACTGAATGGGACAAGAGTTATCCCTTCACTGGCAATCTCCTACATATCTGCCAAGTAATGCAAGTGTAACCCACTGGGTGTGGTGGTCTGCCCCTTCTAATGGCACAAGACGACTTACAGAGAGAATGAGTGTGCTCTGCAGCCTTAGCTACCAGCCAATTGGTTTTTAGTTCATTCACTAAGCTCCCCAAGTTCCCAGGTTCGATTCCACCTGCAGGTGACCAGGGCTGTCGGTTGTTACACAAGCCCTGAACCTCGGAGCACCTGTAGAACTTACGCAGTGAGTTGTAAGATGTCTTCAGAAAATGATGAAGCCAATTAAAGCAAATAAAACCCACACAACACACAGCATGTGTCCAGCCGGGATACCACTTCCCAGGTAGGTTGGTTTAGGTTTAAGGGGGATTATCAAAACACAGTTTCAACTCAGTTTTCTAGCTTGGTACCTGTGGCAAGATTTATCTGGAAAAGCTCCTCTGGTAAGTGCAACACATTCTTTAGCTTGTTTAAGTGGTGCATGCTTCACTGGGGGAGAAAAACAGCTGGAGTATTTATTTCAGAAACAGCTCAAAGTACCTTTCAAAAAGCATCCACTTCCCCCCTCCCCCCGGAGGGAGCCTCTTAGTGGGGTTGTTAATGCTTAGTGCAATTGCTTTCCAAGCCACAAGAGCGTGAGCGAATGGAGCACTTGGATGTGTCCTGGGGGGCTGGTGTACCACTGCAAACTAATCTCATTGAAGTCAATAGTAAAATGAGATGCTTTAAAAAGATGCTCCCGGGAGTGGTTAGTGGTCTCACGCAGGCCTCTGGTGGTTTTGAAACACACCCAAAGCCATCTAGAGTAAGCTGCCACAGCTCGGCCCATCTGAGCTTACTGCTGTGCTGTACATGTTCAGCCCAAACGTATTCTGCGATGGGATTGATGGGGCATGTCCAAGAGCATGGGCTTTTATTACAACGGGATGCCGTCGTCTTTATGGGGAGCCAAGGTGCGGGACTTCTGCCCCTGGGCTGGGACACGGTGGATCACAAGCAACACTGGTACCACTAGCTCTGCAGCCACAGAGCTCTTGCAGCGTGAACGGGGCCTGCATTGGAGGATGATAAAATCGCAAGCGAACTAAAGTGTGTGTTCCTCACATTTCTGCGCTCCTGGGGCTCCTGCCAGTAATTAGCCGCTTGGCTCTCTTAAGAAAGCATTGAGGGTTGGGGTCTCTTTCTGCATTCCTCTGTTACTGAGAGTGCCTAGCCAGAGATGAAACTAGGCGAGGAACCTGAGGAGGTGTGGAGGTGCATTGGTGCATGCCTGATGATGAATTTCGATACTAAGAGCTTCCAGCCACATCCTGGCTCTCTACAGTCTGGATACTATTTTTAAACCCATGTTGATTCATTGACCTGGGAGGCGTTAGAGCCGTGGTGTCCCACCCACTAGCCACAGCCTCTGCCAGCTCCTGGCCATGCGCAGGGCTCTGCCACCCTGAGGGCCGGCCCACAACATTTTGGCACTTGAGGCAGGGAGCTCAAATGACACCCCCATGCCCTCTCGCCTAGGCCAAAATTTTGAAAGGTCTCAATTCTGCCTTCTTCCTGTTCGACTTCTCTCATGGTAGCTCTGCTACCTACATATGCACCAGCAGCAGACACAATTTTCTACACTCTGGGTCCTAGTGGTGCCCCCCCACAGTCTGGCACGTGAGGCAGCTGCCTCAGTTCGCCTCATGGTAGGGCCTGCCCTGGCCACCCCCATCCCTGTGTGGCAGGGGAGGCCGGTGGGCCTGGAGCAGCCCTCCCAGGCTGCAGGCAGGGGGCTGTTCCAGGGGGCTGGTTAACTGTTCCCCAGTAAGCATCACCAGTCAGGGTGATGCTGATGGGGTAACCAGTTACCTATTGACATCCCTACCCCAAACGCCTGTAACCACCTCATTTATTTGCTTTGTCCTTGTCTCTTTGAAAGACATGACACTGTCAAATCAGTAGGAGGGTGTTGAAATGCCACCAACGCTCCTGCTTCCTGCTCTGCCCTGTTCAGGTTCGCATGTCCCCAGGCTCTTTCTGTACCCGCAAGGAGTCCTTAAGATGGCGGTTTGTGTGGACATTGTGATAAGGGCCAGCTATTGCCTGACTGGCAGTTGGAAAGCAAACAGACTCACCCTCACTAAGTACAGTGAAGGGCTGAGCTGTATTTTAACTCTCAATCGCACTTGGTGGCAACAGACTACATGATATACAGGGCTAGGCCATTAAGCGGCAAAGGTAGATCTGTTATTTTAATCACATATTTTATTATTGGCTGTGAACTTCATCTATGTGCCTGGCTGGCTTCTCTGCAGTGGGGAAATGGTAGATTAGCTGCTTTTCTGGTGTGTGTGTTTGTGTGACTGGAGATGCAGTTGGATGCTAGCACGAAGACAAGCGTTAGGGGCCTAGCAGGAAGGCAACTACATTTACTTGCCAATCTTAGGCTAAAAAAATCTTCAAAAATAGACTGCAACATCCTGAGCTGAAATTGCCATACAAATTTGATGCTGTCAAGTAATTTCCCCTTCAGGTCCAAGTTGAACCTCTCTAATCCAGCACTTTCTGGTTGGGCATAATTTTAGTTAGCCGGGTGGCCACATGTTCTGGATGTGGCTAAATTTCCTGTGGTCCCATAAAGGTTGTTTACAGCCACTCGTCTGGGCTCTCATTGTTCTGTGCTGCTGTTTACCCCTAAATGTCATCTCAGAGCCCAGCAAGCAGTGGAAGTGTTGGTAGTGCTGCTAGACAATATTGACCTCCTGTAGCTGGGCAAATTCTCTGGTGCAGCACCCGTCAGGTCCCAAGGGTGCCGGACTGGAGAGGTTCAGCCTGTACTCTCATCTCTGTTGGCGTTGGGCCACGTGCATGTCCATTTAATTAGCTCTGATGTTACACTCACATCTCTGTATCCCTTCCTTTCTGTTTTCTCCTCTTTGAGCATCTGAAGAAGTGAGCTGGATCTCACAAAAGCTTACGCTCGAATACGTTTTGGTTAATCTTTAAAGTGCCACCAGACTTCTTGTTTTTGCTGAAACAGACTAGCCCGGCTACCCCTCTGAAACCTACGTTTACTTGCTGTGTAATGCAGTCCATTGTGAGGGGCTGAAGATAGAGGTCTTCCACTTCCTCAGTTGGAATGAAGCTTTGCAGAGTTTCTTTTTTCATTTGAGAACTAATTGTTCAAGGGGGGGCTGTAGTGAAGCATCAGGGTGCATATCTAATACATAGGGTCAGTACTATCTCTGTGCATCATTTGTGCTGGTCTCCTGGACAGAGTAGAATTTCACTCTTGGTAGGTTATAAATTCCCCTCCTAGTGCCTTGCGGCAAAAGGGTGTAAATTTCACCATCATGTGTGCGTATGTCTCCCTCTAGTGGCTGCTGGCCATAGAAGGTGACAACTTACTAATTACAGCTAAGACTTTAGCTAAGCTAACATTTAGCTCAGCTGGGAGGGGCCTGATCATTTGATACTGAAATCCTTGTGTGCCATAGACTCCAGAGTATTTGCTGAGTCCATAGTTCAGCTGGATTTGCAAAGGCAGCACTGATAGGGTGCGATGGGGCTGGTAATACAGAGGAAAATTCACAGGTGTTGAAATAGCAAAGTAGCTACTTCTGAAGGGCAGCTGGTCTCTGTAATTATTGCTTCTGTCTCTTAGGTATGACACAGGGAAAGATGGCTTCATTGATCTCATGGAATTGAAGCTAATGATGGAAAAACTCGAAGCACCACAAACGCACCTCGGGCTGAAAAATATGATCAAAGAAGTAGACGAAGATTTTGATGGAAAACTTAGCTTCCGGGAGGTAAGGTCTTATCTGGTGAGCAGGATCATAGAATTATCGAATCCTACAATTGGAAGGGACCTCGGGAGGTCATCATGTCCAGTCCCCTGCCCTCGCGGCAGGACCAAGCACCGTCTAGATCATCACTGATAGATGTCTATCTAACCTGCTCTTAAATATCTCCAGAGATGGAGATTCCACAACTTCCATAGGCAATTTATTCCAGTGTTTAACCACCCTGACAGAAAGTTTTTCCTAATGTCCAACCTAAACCTCCCTGGCTGCAATTTAACCCCTTTGCTTCTTGCTCTATCATCTGAGGCTGTGGAGAACAATTTTTCTCCCACCTCCTTGTAACACTCTTTTAGATACTTGAAAACTCCTGTCATGTCCCCTCTCTCTTTTCTTTTCTAAACTAAAAGAGCCCAGTTCTTTCAGTCTTCCCTCATAGCTCATGTTTTCTAGACCTTTAATCATTTTTCTTGCTCTTCTCTGGACCTTCTCCAATTTCTCCACATCTTTGTTGAAATGTGGTGCCCAGAACTGGACACGATACTTCAACTGAGGCCTAATCCGTGCAGAGCAGAATGGAAGAATGACTTCTCATGTCTTGCTCACAACACTCCTGTTAATGTATCCCAGAAAGATGTTTGCTTTTTTTTTTTTTTTGCAACAGTGTCACACTGTTGACTCATATTTAGCTTGTGGTCCACTATGACCCCTAGATACCTTTCTGCAGTACTCTTTTCTAGACAGTCACTTCCCATTCTGTACGTGGGAAACGGATTGTTCCTTCCTAAGTGGAGTACTTTGCATTTGTCCTTATTAAACTTCATCCTATTTACCTCATTTCTCCAGTTTGTCCAGATCATTTTGAATTTTGAGCCTGTCCTCCAAAGCACTTGCAACTCCTCCCAGCTTGGTATCACCTGCAAACTTAATAAGCGTCCTCTCTATGCTAATATCTAAATCGTTCAGGGTGAGTGCTCCAGGATAACACGCCCACCTGCTTTGCCTGCCTGATCCATGGACAGCATCTGCTCCTCTGCTGGGAGACAGGGTTGTTGAGATGTTTCTCCTCTCTGTCAGGGCAGGACAGTGGCTCCTTCACTTGCTCCAGCGTGATCTTTGCACCTTTCAGTTACAGTGTACAGCTAATCACGCTGCCTCAGAGCCCTCCACTGCTGAATGTCTGTGCTGTGCACATTCAGCAAGACTGGCTTTTGGACTAGAAGGTAGCTGGCTGAAAGCCCTTCTGATGTGTCCATATGGTCCTGTAGAAGGATGTAGATGCCATGGGGATGAGTGTCTTAGAGATGCTGGAGAAGGCTAGATCTGGGTCAAAGTGGGATGAGTCGATTTCTAGATACACCAGCCTGATGCTCTTGCAGTAGCCCAAGGGCAAGGCTGGGCAAAATATGGCCCTCAGGCTGGATGCAGGTCGCCAAGTCCCTGGATCCCGCCCGTAGGAGCTTCCATCAGGCTCCCTGCTTGCTCTGCCACCGCTTTGCACAGCTCTCTGAACGCTGCCAATCCGGTTTCCGGCCAATGGGAGCTCCATCTGTGTGGCTTAACAAAGATGGGATTACGGGTGACTCCTTCATGTCTTCAGGAGAGCCAAAGCTCTGTGCTAGCTTGTGACTGGCTGCAGGGCTCGCGGCGGGGACCAGAGGGTGAAGCCCATGGGCTGGGTTGTGCGGGTCAGACTGGAAGAGGACGGTCCCTTCATCTTCAAATCTGGGAAACATCAACCATGTCACTTCCTTTCCCCCATGTCATCTGCTGCCTTCTCTTCTGTGGGTTCCCTGCTGGGCCCCCCAGTCAGCTCTTGCCTGGATACTTCTCTGCCCTTCCTTTTCCCCCTTCACGCACGCTTTTGGCCATGCTGCCCATCTCACCTACACAATTCCCCCAGACCCATAACATCCTTGCTGGCTTCATTTCAGATCCCTTCTCGACGCTCTGCACTAACATCCAAGCACCAATCTCTGCTAGGGATGTAAAATCCTGTTTAATTGGTTAACCAGTTAAACACATTGTTTAACCGGTTATCTGACTAAAGGGGTGATGGAGTGGAAACCGGCCAATGGGAACTGAGAGATTTTGCGGGGGTGGAGGGCAGTGCAGCACAATTTCTCAGCTCCCATTGGTTGGATTATGGCCAATAGGAACTGAGAAATTTTGCTGGGGGCAGGAACAGCACAAAAGGCCTCTCCCTCCCCACAGTGCAGAGAGCTGCATGCACAGCTAGCCTGCAACCTGGGGCTGCTAGGCCAGTGGGGGTAGAAGCCTGCTTGGGAGTGCTGCTGTCACCCTCTGTGGGCAGCACCCTCCAGCTCCCTCCCAGACCCTGCACCCCTCCTAAATCTTCCGCCAGGTCAGAATCCTCCCCTGCATCCATATCCCCTCCGGGACCCTGCACCCCAATCCTCTGCCCCAGGTCACAATCCAAACCCTCTTCACCCTCCTCCCTCAGGTCACAACTCTTCTCCCCCTCCCCCGACCCTGCACCACCCCGTACACCCCTCCCCAGGCCAGAATCTTCTCCTGCACCCATACCCCCTCCCAGACCCTGCACCCCAATCCCCTGTCCCAGGTCACAACCCTCTCCTTCACTCAAGCTGCCTTTCGGATCCTACACCTCCTCCTGCACCCAGCCTCCCTCCCGGACCATAGAAAAGTGCAGCCCTCAACCATTTACCAAAATCTTGGAGTGTCCCCCCTCCCCTGTTAAAATGATTTCCCACCCCTGGGTTAACCGGTTAAACATTCACATCCCTCATCTCTGCTCTGCTCTCTCCAGAATGTCTTCCCCCAGTGATGCCCCACACAGGCTGGACTAGCTTTGTCTGTTAGACTGTCAGCCCCTGCAGGCACGGATATATTCTGCGCACTCCTCCCGTGCCGTGTGGCTAAGCGGCAAGTCCGAGGGGGCAGAGTCATGTTCAGGGTGCTGCGTTCCTGCAGGGCCTCTCAAGTCTCCCCAGCATCAGCCTGGTGCAGGACACGCATGCAGGTGCACAGCCCTTTGCATTTAAAAGTCTTCCTGCCTTGCCAGAGATTTCCAGTGAGTTACCCTGGCTGCACGGGGACCCTGGGATGGCAGGCGCTGTCTCGGGACAGCCTCTCTCTCTCCATGCTTGCTTCCCGCCACAGCATCCTCTGCTCTTGGGCTTCTTAATGCAGCCTCACCGATCAAAGGAGACCCCCTTGCAACAAGAGAAGTGAGACCTGCATGCAGTACTTTGCCTTGCTGCTAATGGGATTACATCTTCCTAGCCTACGTGATCTCCAGGCAGCTGTCCTTGCCTGGAAGGGACACGGCTGCAGGCAATCCTGAGCTGCTGGCTCGCTCTTTGCAATTACAGCGGCACTTGCTCTTACAATACTAATGAGCAGATGTGCAATAGGCATGTGATGCAGCTCAGAATCCTTCACAAGATGAGTGCTTGTGGCGTTTGATCCCACAGTAACTAAAGAACACGGTAACGCTGCCCAATGACCTGATTTTCAGCGTCTGATCTATCAGCTTCCCATCTTTGCTGGTTACACTGCAATCTCCTAATGCTCTCCTGTGCTTGATACGAACTGTATGAGGTCAATTGTATCAGGCCAGGCAAGCGGGCAAGAGGAGGCGTGACTTCTCCTAGCTCTGCCACTGATGGCTTGGGACACCTTGGGAAAGTCACTTTTCCTGTGCCTCTCTTTCCCCTTCTCCTCTCTGCCTATGGAGATTTTGAAAGTTCTTCAGGGCAGGGTGTTTGCAGAGGACCCAATGCAATGGGGCGCTGAGCTCAGCCAGTGATAAATAATCCAGGGGGGAAGGGTGGGCGGGTGCACAGGTCTTACTTCTCAGAATTCTCTTCAGCCCTCCCGCCACGTTCAGCTTGCAGCAAATGTGTGCCTCTTCCCTCCGACAGTTTCTCCTGATTTTCCGCAAAGCCGCGGCAGGCGAATTGCAGGAAGACAGTGGGCTTCACGCCTTGGCGCGGCTCTCAGAGATCGACGTCTCCACGGAGGGCGTGAAAGGAGCCAAAAGCTTTTTTGAAGCCAAAGTAAGGAAACAATAACATGCAAAGTCATATTAGTGCGGCTTGGGGGAGGAGAATTCATGATTGGGGGCGGGGGAATCAAGGGTGTGTTTCATTATCACAAGATAAAGGGTGGACAGGTAATTTGTGCACCAGAACTGGTTCATGGTCCTGATCATAGTCTCAGAGGGTTAGCCATGTTAGTCTGTAACTTTAAAAACAAGTACTGTAGTCCTGTGGCACCTTAGGGTATGTCTACACTAGCCCCCTAGTTCGAACTAGGGAGGCTAATGTAGGCATTCGAAGTGGCAAATCAAGCCGGGGATTTAAATATCCCGCACTTGATTTGCATCTTCCGCCGTCACCAATTTTGAAATTTACAAGTCGGACTAACTGCCCGGCGTCTATCGCTGGCAGGGATCGGTATTTCGAATTAAAGCCTAAATCGAACTACCTGTTAAACCTCCTTGCAGGGGAATAACAGGTAGTTCGATTTAGGCTTTAATTCGAAATACCGGTCCCTGCCGCATGTAGACACGGGCAGTTAGTCCGACTTGTAAATTTCAAAAATGGCGACTGCCGAAAGATGCAAATCAAGCGCGGATATTGAAATCCCGGGCTTGATTTGCAACTTTGAATGCCTACATTAGCCTCCCTAGTTCGAACTAGGGGGCTAGTGTAGACATACCCTTAGAGACTAACACAAATATATACAGGTTTGAACCTCTCTAGTCCGGCACCTTTGGGACCTGACCGGTTCCGAACCAGAGAATTTTCTGGACCATGGGAGGTCAGCATTGTCTAGCATCATTTCCAACACTTCCACTGCTTACTGGGCTCTTAGAAAACATTAAGGGGTAAATTAGAACTAAATAACAGCACAGAACACTGAGACCCAGGACTGGTGGCTGTAAACAAACTTTATGGAACCATGGGAATCTTGGCCACACTCATGAAAAGTGAACCTCTGTCTAGATGAAATCATCCCAGACCATGGGTGTTTCTGGACCAGAGGTTTCTGGACTAGAGAGATTCAACCTGTAGTGTCATGAGCTTTCGTGGGCAAAACCCACTTCCTCAGATGAGCTGGAGAGAGAACATAGTGCCCAGCTGTTCAGATGTCCTGTGTAACCCATGTGCTTCACGCTCCAATTTATAGAAAGCCTCTCTGGAACTAGACCCACCCCACTGCTGTGTGTTTCTGTGTGAGCCCATGGCAGCTGCATGCCCCCAAGGGAAGAGCTTGGCTTGCAGCCTGCAAAGCTGCTCCATGTGAGGCTGCTGAATCACAGCCGGGATTGTGGTTGGTAGAGGAGCCGCAGCGCACAGACGGCTGGCTAGAAGCCTTGCTGTTGGGCTCCGCTCCCAAACCCACTGAAGTCAGTGGAAAAGCTCCCTTAGGCTTCGGCTCGTGCTCTTTAGCAGCAATCCTGCTGCCCACGGCCTCGCAGGGTGGGCTTTTCTAACTCCCTTGCCAAATGCCATTGCATTTCCAGGTCCAAGCTATGAATGACTCCAGCCGCTTCGAAGAGGAGATCAAAGCCGAGCAGGAGGAGAAGAAAAAGCAGGCAGAGGAGATGAAACAGAGGAAAGCCGCCTTTAAGGAGCTGCAGTCCAACTTCAAGCAATGAGCCGAGGTTGAAAGGGCAACACTGGAAAGGCCCTGGAGGCGCTGAGCAAACTGCAGTCTGGGAAGCATCCCGAGTGACTTGTGTAAGTGATGGTTGAGTGGACCCATCCCTAAAGAACCTTTTTGTCTGTGAATCCAGAGTCCTTGGGCCGCCTTCAGGCACAAGCTGCTCATGCTTTTGTGGATCGTCCTGTTTTCTTGCACTGTCCGTGTTGCCAGTGAAGACGTGGCGAGCCATTTTCCCACAATCCCTTTGGTCTGTTCGCTGTTCTGTGGTGGCGTGTGTCTGCGACTTGGGGGGAGGGGGACCTCTGCTTTTAAAAAACCCCCAAACCTTTCCGTGTGCTCTGAACTCGCGTGTGTTCTCTCGCTGTGAACCATTGTGTCATCCAAACCCTAGGATAAGCACTGTGGCTTTGCCCCCGGCACTGAATGTACCGGACTCTGGACAAGCAGCTCCTGCTTGTGCAGAAATGCCTCCCACCGCCGTTCGTGTGCGTTGTCTTCTGGAAACATTCTACGCTTAATGCTTTAAATCACTCCCTTTAATGCAGGAATGGGCAATAATTTTTGCAGGGGAGCCACTTCAAAAATTTTGGTACGTGATCGTGGGTTCTGGGCCCTCCCAGAAGGGCGGGGGGCCTTGGGTGGGACTGGGGCTACAGAGAGAGAGAGAAAGTGTGTGTGTGTGTGTGTGTGTGTGTGTGTGTGTGACAGTCTTTGTGGCACAGATTGAGTGTGTGTGGCACAGAGACTGGGAGAGCATGTGTGACAGTGTGCACGTGACATTGTGTGTGTGCGCGACAGTGACACAGAGAAGGTGTGCGCTGGCTAAGTTTGAGAGAAGCCACGCTCTGTCTCTTGAAGGGAAATTTGTCCTGCTCTGTTGTCTCCCCACCCCCACGTTCCTCTGAGTCACAGGCTTCAGACTGGAGCTGCTCTGCTGGCTGTCTCTCCCTCTCCGCCCCCTGCTCTGCAGAGAAGGGGTACAGGGGCAGGAGGACACCCTGACTCGAGCACTCCCCTCTTCCCTCCTCTCTGCACGGCTGCAGGATGGAGCAAGGAGGGGGAGGAGAAGCTGAACACACGCTGTCTGCTGTAAGTGTGCAAACTCTGCTAATCAGCTGGGTGGGCCAGAGCAAAATGCTTGGAGGGCCAGAACCAGCCCCTGAGCCTGAGTTTGCCCACCCCTGCTTTAAGGCCCTGTAGCTGAAACCCTTGCAAAAATAATGTGTGGCAAAGCCCTCGTTGGCCAGGAGGTGGGAGCGCTGAGTTCTAATCCTGCCTCTGACACTGTTTCCCCATGTGGCTTGGAGGAGTTGCTTTAAGCTGCCTTTTCGTCCATACAATGAGGACAAGGCCAGCTCCTCTCACCACATGTAGGGACAAAAAGATGCATTTTAGGCAAGGCCTGCCTCTCTGCAAGAGGCTGGGTCAATGTTATAGGCGCTAAGGACTTAATGTTACAGTCTAGGCAGTTTCCCAAGTTGCCTTTGGAGTGGGAGTTACATACCCAGAGCACCTCCGGGAGCGGCTTGGCATGTTGCAGACTTGAGACCTGCACTTTCTTATGAAGCTCTGTCTTTCTCTGCATTCCCTCTTGATAAGCCTGCAGCATTGAGGTAATAAGGAAAAGGACACAGCCTTGTCCTGGGAGATGCATCTAATGCTGGCCCAATCCTGTATCTGTAACCTCAGTGGATCCGTAGATGCTGTTCCCAGTGCCGAACTGTGACAACAAAGAGCCATGGTGGGAGAACGAACACAGGGGATGTCTTAGTGGCAGGCCTAAAAATTTTGATCCTCTGCAAAAAATACAGGGAAATGCACAGGCGTGTTGGGGAAACTTACTGAATACAGCTACGGCTCTTTGACAACCAATAAACATTCAGGCTGGAAAAACACCTCTCTGAAAAGTGCTTTTATATGTCTTTTGCATGCACTGTGATTTATTTTTTTTAAAGAGACGAACTTGTTGTTACAAGCTGGAATGGACTGAACAAAAAGATGCACATAGCTATGTATCTAACTGCATTAACGACAAGTTCAACTAGAATACAGAAAAACCTCCATTGCACAAAGTGGGTGTTTATAATGAAAACCAATAGAATTGTTTTATACCTGTCTGTAAGCATGTAACTTAATGTTGTCATTCAGATGAGGAAGTGAAATGTGATAACAGAAGACTTGACATTTAAGTGTTGATGTTTACTGCAAAAAAAAAAAAAGGTTTAAAAATCCATGCCACTGATATGCAAAATTCAGAATTTTCATATTCATCATGAAAAATTAATTGCTAGATTGCTTTTAGACTAACCCCTTTATTTTGGTAAAAGATTTAAGAAGAAACCCATTGGTGAATTTAGAGTCTTTTATTATTTTTTCATATCGTTACCTGCTGAAAGATTATATTAGTTTCTTCCATTCTTTTACTGCTTTTCTTTAGCAAATGTTTATAAAGATGAATTTAAAAATTGTTACTTTTTTCAAAAGCTACTTTCATTCAGTGGTACGATTATTTTTTTTAACTAAACTAAAATAAAAACTATATTTCTTATGCATGTGTGTGGCTGATACCTGGTGAATTTCAAATGCAGAGGGATTCATTATGTGCCACCGGCAGAGAAAACGAAGTCTCTTCTAGTCTCCTGTGACTGTAATATCATGATCTCATTTCAGTAGTTGGCAGGTGATGTGCGTTTTGGTGGCCTGTGATAGACAGGTCAGATGGTCTGATGGTCCCTTCTGGCCTTAATCTCTGTGCATCAATTGTTTGTTTCAATTTTGTAGCAGCATCCCCCTGCTGATTATGCGCAAAGCTGCCTGTTTCCCTTGGTTTTTGCATGTGTTAGGCATCGAGATGCTTAGTAGAGTCAGAATTCTTATGGCTTTTGACAGCAACGGAGCAGTGGTTTTGTGAATGGCAGTGACACCTGCGTGTTGGATTTAGGTGCCTAATGTAGCAGTTAAACACTCAAGTCTCCCTTGTGAATCTAGACCTTGGCTGCTCCCCTGCAGCAGTCAAGAGAAGTTTTGACTCGTTCAATCTAATAAGGGTTCCAGTGTCACTCCCAACATAGGGTGGCCACTGTTAATAGCTGGCTCATAGAATCACATAGCTTTGTTGTAAGTGAACAACTCGGTAGCTCCCGAGCTATGCACACTCCCTGGATTTAGTGTGAAACTGAGCATGACACTGCGGTGGCAAAGCACAAATGATGTTGGTATATTTCTCCCCCCCCCCATGTTGCTGACAGTCGCTGTTCCTCAGAAATACTTCTGGTCACTCTCCCTGAAAATGGAAACAGCGTAGAAGAGGCACAGGCAATATTGTACAGCCAGCCCCTCGCCATACACACATCCCTGCAAAAATAACCTGACCGTTTAATGGAGGACTGTCACAAGGTGTGGGGAACCACCGGACCCTGCACCCCCAACCGCAGCCAGACGTGACTCTCAGCCAGCAGGTAGAACAGAAGGTTTATAGCTTCACAGGGATACAGCGTAGCATCGTCTTGTTAACACAGGAACCAGGAGCAGACAGTGTAATCCATCTTGGGGATGGGGGGCCCAGAAATAGGACTCTGGGCCCCTTTCCTGCCCCCCAAGCCAGCTAGACTCCCTGCATCCTAAACCAGCAGAGACTAACCCACACAGGATACGTCTACACTTGCTCCCTAGTTTGAACTAGGGATGCAAGTGTAGGCGATCGAAATTGCTAATGAAGCAGGAATTTAAATATCCCGTGTTTCATTAGCATGATCTCGCCGGCGCGTTACTCCGCTCAACAGCTGTTTTGAAATGCGCCAGTGAGATCATGCTAATGAAGCGCGTGATATTTAAATCCCTGCTTCATTAGCAATTTCGGTCGCCTACATTTGCATCCCTAGTTCGAACTAGGGAGCAAGTGTAGACGTATCACATTCAGCAACTGGCCCAGCCCTGCAAGCAGCCCCGCCTCATCCAATCTCCAGCTTCCCCGGGCAAAAGGTGTCATCTGATTGCATCCTCCTCCTAGGCTCAGGTTACAAGAAAGTCTGAGCCATTGTGAATGTGCTGGGCAGGGCAGCCTGGGGCAGCCTCCCTCAATGAGAGTAACACCCAAAACTCCCATCCTCAACCAGGCACCAGTGCAGTGCCCAGGGAAACTAAGGCAGGGCGCATGCGTGCGCACACACTCATCACAAGGACTACTAGATCACACTGCCCCCTAGTGTGTGTAGAATTGCAACAGGCAGTTCTGTTCACTGTGTGGCTTTTCCTGGCTGCCGCATAAACCAGCGAGTCCCAAGCTTTTTCATGACCTCCACTTCTCAAACCCCTGGAGGCCTCTTCTCCCACATCAACGGCTGCTCTCTGCAGACTAGTTTAGGAAACACGTCTTGAGACTCATAGCCTGGACTAGTAGATGGAGAGCAGTCTGAGGGGTAGATTCTGCCCTCGGACACTGAAACCAATGGCAGTTTGTATGTGTGTTTCTGAGAGTGGGCTTTGGTTCTTATGACATGGGGCTTGGTTCATCTGCCCCGTAGACTCGCAGCCTGGCCTTGTGGAGAGCTATAGCAAGCTGCGTGGCACTCCGAGGCAGGAGCATGAGTTGCAGGAGGCACCAGGAAGCCAGCCTGGGTGCACGTGACTGGAATGTGCGCTGCAGCACCTCTGTCAGCAGTGTGAATTTTACAAACGTGGCGTCCAGCATGTGGGTAACTAGGAGAGCTGGGAAGAAATTCAGAAAGAAAACGCTCAGCCTGAAGATAAGGGAAAGGTGTCCTGCTGGAGGATTTTGGACTGTGTAGCAGCTGCAAGAAAAGTAATGGAAACCTCATTACAGGGGCCATTTGAGCCACTGCGCCTTTCCCTGAGTGCACCCTGATGTAGGGAACGCTGAGCACTGAGCTAGAGAACAAGGTAGCGAACGACCCTGTGCAGCCCCAGGGGCCACTTCAAAAATGTTTGAAGTAGCCCCGGGCCACCCTGGAAGGGGCGGGGCCTAAATGGGAAGGGGCGGGGCTACCCCACCCCCAGACTATGATTGGTCTGGGGTTGGGGGAGCCCCTTTGCCCCCCCTTCCCACTAGGCACCCATGCCCTGGAAGAGGCTTGGCATACTCCCCCGCCCCCAGGCCAATCAGGGCCTGGGAACAGGGGAGCGCGCGAAGCCGCCTCTGCTCTCCCCCCGCCCTGCGAGCAGCGTGCGGCACTTTGAAGGCTTCGGGCAGAGCAGAGAAGGCTTCGGGCGCTCCCCCGCTCCCAGGCCCTAATTGGCCTGAGGGCGGGGGAGCAGCAGGGCCTCCGCAGGCCAGATCCACCCGCTTGGTGGGCCAGCTCTGGCCCATGGAGGCCCTTTTGCCCACCCCTGCCCTAGGAGATGATAGTGGAACTCTCTCTCGGCCGAGTCCATGCTTGACCTTAGAAATTCACACAGTGGAATTATGGCAAAAAATGCCTTTGTCATTGGATCATTTTAGATTCTGGTTCTAGGTTCCTAAGTCAGTGGATTCTTAACACTTATTCACTAATCCTCCTGCTAGTGACTCTGACTCATTGATTCACTGTGGAGGCTGTTGCCCCGGAGAGTTCTAGATGAAATTTTCATCACCCCAAATCCTTTCATTACCAGCAGACCGCCTAGTAAACAAAAATCTCCATGTGCCTGTGGATTTCTCCTGGATAATTAAATCTCAGCAGCTGTTTATTTTCCTGCGCATGACCCTGTCAATGAGCTCTGAGGAAGGGGAAGGAAGAAATGGTGCAAAACTCCTGTGTTTTCTAAAACACAACAACATGAGCGAGTTGCCCAGGAATATCCCCTACTGCTGCCAAACCAAATCTCCCAGCTTTCCCTTGCAGAGAAATCAGTCACTCAGCACAAGCTGAAAATAACAGTATTGGGCATTTGACTCCCTTAGAAAAAAAGGAAGATGGGCTACCGCAGAAGGGAAACAAAAACAGCACAAAGGCATAACTTTCCGTTAAAAGTATTTCCGCAAAATCATGCCAGTCTAGACGCAGCCTTAGGGTATGTCTAGACTGCATCCTTCTGTCGGCAGAGGGATGCAGATTAGGCAGGTCGACATTGCAAATGAGGCAGGGATTTAAATATCCCATGCCTAATTTGCATAAAAATGGCCACCACATTTTGCTGACTCAGCACTTTGTCGGCAAAAAGCAGCAGTCTAGAGGGGGATCTGTCAAGAAAGAAAGCCTTTTTCGACAGATCCCTTATGCCTCCTGCAAGGAGGTTTACAGGATCTGTCGAAAAAGGCTTTCTTTCTCGACAGATCCCCTCTAGACTGCCGCTTTTTGCCGACAAAGTGCTGAGTCAGCAAAACGCGGTGGCCATTTTTATGCAAATTAGGCACAGGATATTTAAATCCCTGCCTCATTTGCAATGTCGACCTGCCTAAGCTGCATCCCTGTGCTGACAGAGGGATGCAGTCTAGACATACCCTTAGAGATTAACCAAAATACATAGAATCATGAGTTTTTTCCTGGGCAAAATGCACTTCATCCGATGAACTGGAGTGGAAATAACAGAAACAGAAACTAATATACAACAGCAGAAGAAGTAGAACCTGTCAATTGTAAGACCTGTGTTAATGAGGCCAATTTTAAGTGGGCAGGATGTGTCCCATACATAGCTTTTGATGTGGGAATGCAGATGTTGAAGGAGAAACTGGCTTTTTAATGTGCCAACCAGCTAATGTCTTTGTTCAAGCCCAGGGTAAAATCAAATCAATAGATGAATTCCAGTTCTGCAGACTCTCTCTGGAATTGGCTGGTGAAATTCCTTTGTAGAAGAATTGCTACTTTTAAATCCATGATTGCGTGACCAGGCGGGTTAAAATGTTCCCCTATAGATTTCTGTGTGTTAGCGTTCCTGATGTCTGATTTGTGTCCATTTATTCTTTGTCACAGAGTCTGTCCGGTTTAGCCAACATCCATGGCATAAAGGCATTGCTGGCACTGGATGGCCTAGATCATATTAGAGGATGTGCACTTGTATGATCCCCTGATGTTGTGGCTGATGTGATTAAGCCCACATAAATGCCCACAAAAGCTTGTGAGTCTATATGTTCTGGTTAGTCTCTAAGGTGCCACAGGACTGCTCATTCTTAAAGTTACAGACTTACCCCTCTGAGTTTCAGTAGGTTTAGAAACTGTCAGCAAGCCCCATGTTAAGCAGGTTATCTCCAGCAGCAGGGGTGGGTGATGTTCTGTACCTGCCTCCCGCTCTGCCTGCAGTGCCAGCATCCTTGGCTAGAGGTCTCTGCAGTCTGTTCAACTCATCTGATGAAGTGGGTTTTGTCACGAAAGCCCCGTATACAAAGAAAGCCCTGGATACAATCTATTTGTTAATCTCTAGGGTGCCACAGGACGGTTCGTTGCTTTTAAAGTGAAGGGCTTTTGGCAAGGCTGCAGGTTTTGCAGCCACAAAACTGACAATACAGGTTGAACCTCTCTAATCTGGCATCCTCAGGACCTGACCAGTTCTGAACCAGAGAATTTTCTGGACCACGGGAGGTCAATATTGTCTAGCAGCCTTACCAACACTTCCACTGCTTACTGGGCTGTTAGAGGGCATTTAGGGGTAAATTAAAGCTAAATATCAGCACAGAACACTGAGAGCCAGAACTGGTGGCTATAAACACTTTATTGGATCGTGGGAAACTTGGCCACATCCAGGAAAACTAAAATTATTCCAGACGACAGCTGTTTCTGGACCCGAGAGTTCTGGACTGGAGAGGTTCAACCTGTAGTGTATAGAGAGAAGAGCAAACAGGCAGGCTGCAAAAACAATGGTGGCTCACACACAAACGCACATGCCACCCCATTGGACAGGTTCCCGTGTAGAAGTATCTATTTCAGAGCTGGGGGGGGACTAAATTTCTTACCTGACAACTAAATTAAAAGAGTTTTAAGGCCAGAAGGGACCATCTAAGCTGATCTCCTGCCCAACACCCAACCAAATGACCTGCCTCAGGACTTTCTGCCTTGAACCTCTAGCTTCTCTTGATGTGAGAAGGTTTGGCAGTGACATTTGCTACATGTGGGTCACCCACCCTGGTGATTTGCCCCCAGCAAGGGCTGGAGGTGGGGCTGGAGTTGAGCAGCTGGTTACACAGGTTTCGTGACACAGATGGAAAAATGAGGCCTTGAATAGTTGCGTGTTTGTCTTCCGGGGAAACACCTGTTAGCAAACCTCTTCACTCTCAGGAGCCTTCCAGCCAGAAGCTAAGACCATGTGGCATGGGCTGTGGGAGAGCGGCTAAGCAGCCTCACTGCATTAAACGAGAACTGGGCTCGGGGCCTCGTTCAACTCTTGACTCTGACCTGACTTTCCCAGTTGAGAAGATGCTGAAGCGCTCCTCCCGCAGCACTGCTGAGTTCTGGGCTGCGTGGGAATTGGAAAGCCCCCCAGCAACCTGGCTCGTACGTAAGAATGGCCACCCTGGGTAGACCAACAAAGGTCCATCTAGCACAAACGTCTTGGCCTGAGGGCCACATTGGGGTTCAGAAATTGTATGGAGGGCTGGTTAGGGAAGTAGTAGGGGTGGGGGGCAGGGTTTGGGGTGGGTGGGGGATTGTCCCAGGCCTTGCACCCCTCCTAGGGATGGCGTTGATTGACATCTCCCACCTGTGCCCAGGTCTTGTGCTCTGTGAAAGGGTAAATAACACTTCCTGGTCCAGGTTCTCCACACCATTCGATAGCCCTTAGACAGCTCTGTGCTAAGCTGAATGGGCTTTTTAATGGTTAATTGCTTTAATTTGCTCTGCATACAGCTGCTGTTCCACACCCCCTGTCATTTTCATGGCCCTTCGCTGCAGCTTTGCCAATTCTTAGCTACCATTTTTGATGTGAAGCAATCAGCCCTGCAAGCTGTATTCAAGGTGTGGGCATAGCCCATGGCTTTATCTAATGGCGTGAGGGGAATCTTCTCTTTATTTTCTAGCCCTTTTCTAACCATTCCCGATAGCTTTTTGGCAGCTGGTGCATATTAAGCTCACGTTTTCAGGGCTCCACATAAGCTCTATGCTGATGTCTTTCTTGCAGGGTAACAGCGAATGTAGCACCATTGTTTTGTATGTATAGCTGGGTGTATATTTACCAAAGTGCCGTACTTTGCACTTCTCAGCCCTGACTTCCCTCTGACATTTTCCGGCCCAGATTGCAGTGACATCCCTTGGCAGCGCTTTGCACGCAGCTGGAAGTGTTGACAGGAATGTCCAATTCAGGATTAGACTCCAGGCACAAAACTGGGATCTGGACTTTGAACTCGCTCAGGGTTTTTGGACAGTCCATTGCAAACAGGGCCACTGGCAGGACTACCCTAGTTGGCAACTCCCTCCAGGCAGCCCATGGTGGCTAAATGTCCAACAGGTTCAAAGCCTGGCAGAGCCCTTTCACCAGCTCGCATTTTGCCATGAGGAAGTTTAGAGTGGAGGATACTAAAACAGCACGTGCCACTTGGCCATCACCAGCGCTGCTAGGCAGCTGCTTTCCAAACACGAATGCCAGGAGGGCCGGAAGGGTCATGCAGATGAGAGATTTACCCAAGGCGGTTCAGAAAGTCAGTGGCAAACCCAGGAACAATCTCAGGTACCTAACTCCCCAGTGGGTTAGCCTACAACAGATGCCCATTAGCTGCTTAAATATGGTACAAGCCCTCCCTATGGAGGCTTGAGAGTGAAATGTTGCTTTGCTTTACTGACACCAGGCTCTTGATATGGCATTAAAGCTGGTTCATTGCTACCTCGCAGATCATGGGTACACTAGGGCTACGTCTACACTGGCAGCTTCTTGAGCAAGAACTGTTTTGCAGAAGAGTTCTTGCACAAAAAAGGTCTTCCACAGGAGCACGTCTACACTGGCATGTGCTTTTGCACAAGAGATGTGCTTTTGCGCAAGAGCATCCATGGCAGTGTGGACACTCTCTTGTGCAAGAAAGCTCTGATGGCCATTTTAACCATAGGGGCTTCTTGCGCAAGAAATTCATGTTGCCTGTCTACAGTGCCCTCTTGTGGAAGAGCTCTTGCGCAAGAGGGCTTATTCCTCGTGGGGAGAGGAATAACTCTTCCGGAAGAAGCCCTGTTTTACAACGCTATACTGTAAATTTACTTGCGCAAGAACGCACGTGCAGTGCAGCCAGCAGGCAAGTTTTTGTGCAAGAACGGCTGCCAGACATAGCTTAGTGTTAGTGTATCTATGGTAGCAAGGGGCCACAGCCTTCTATGTTGGACCAGTAGCAAGCCAGAGCAATGCTACTAGATGCAATGAGGCTAGTGTAAGGGAAGGATTTGGCTCAAACACTGCTGCCCCCAAAAGTGGCTGAATCCACACGGGGGGGAAAAAATCAGTGTTTATGATTTGGTCCAAGTGGCATGGACCAAAAAGCAGAGTCCAGTAGCTTCACCCAGTGGAAGGGCAGGAAAGACTCCCTCCCATCCCCAACACTACGACTTTAGAGGTATCTTAGCAGTATCGTCACCATGCCCTCTACCAGCTTTTAAAATACAGACAGCACAGGAGCATACATAGCCTGCCGCAGCTGAATGAGTGGTCTTCCAAGGAATGGCTGCCAATCCGTATGCTGCTGTATTCTGCCGCCTGAGGGCTTGGTTAGCGTTGCTCTCAGCAAGTTTCCCAAGACGCAAGTAGATGCTGCAGAGAAGCTGGAAGAGATACGCCCAGTGACCTGTCCCCTGGTTGTGAGTGGTGAATTATGAGGTGGAGCTGAGCAATGGCAGGCAAGCCAGGAAAAGGGCCTTGCAGTGAGAGCAATTACCCTGTAGCAAACTCTCCCCAGAGAACCAAGGACATTGCCTGACATACTTAAAATTACTCTGCACAAAGCCTTGCTGTGGGAAGAAACCTGCTTTGTCCCAGGCTGTGGTGACAGACAATTTACTCCAGTCATACTCCCTCCCCCCCCCACTTTCCTTCCTTGGCCCTCAAAAATTAGCAAATAACCATTGCATACGTCTGCAAATTCAACTTCTGAAGGTTTAGAAACACCCCGCACATGTTCCTTTCTCAAGAGAGCAGCAGCCTGAAGCCAGGCCAGCAGGCTGGAGAAACCTTGAACAGGTTGAAACAGTGCCCACCGGCAAGGCTCAGCAAGCGGGTACAAGAGGCCGCTGTTCCAGATACGTCATGCCTGTGTGGCTCCCTCAGCTGTATGGCATGGCAGGGCTTCCTGCAGAAGAGATGCTGGGGGTGGGGAGCACTGTGAGGGGAAGGGTCTCACAGTAGCTGCTGCCACCCCCGATGCATCAATGACTAACCTAAGCCAAAGGGCCCCAAACTGTGGAGTGTGACCCCCCCCGGGGGGGGGGGCAGGAGAAACATTGAGGCAAGGAGCAGGCTGGGCCAGCCCCCACCAGGGGGCGACCACTACTCAGCCCTGCTGTCCTGCCCTCCCCCAATTCTGCTCTAACCCTGCCCCCAGCTTCATCCCTGCTTCCCAGCCCCATGCCTGGCCCTGTTCCCAGCCTCAATGTGGCTCTACTCCTGGCCCAGTCCATGCTCCCAGCCTCTGTCCCAGGCCAGGGCTCTGTTCCTGGTCTCAGACCCAAACCCCCCCGCTGCAGCCCTCTTACCCCCACCCCAAGTCAAGGCCCTGCTCCTGGTCCTGGGGGTGGGGGTGAGGGAGGAGCATGCACAATCCTCAAACGTTCAGGGCCACTGACCTATGTTCTGATAACAGAGCTGTTGCCAGGAGCAAAGAGCCACGGTCTGGCTGCAGGAGGCGAGAGACTTGAACTGGGCTGGGCCCAGGGAAATGCTGCTGTTTGGTTCCCTGCTCCAGTACACGTAGCTTCCTGGACCTTCCCCTTGCTGGCTATAGTGCCCAATATAGGCGCCCTGCATTTGGCGGGGTGGGGGAGGGCTGTCAATGTCAGCTGTTCTGTAAGGGGCATGGAAGGGTCATGCATGCACGACACCCGCAGGAAATGGGTCCATGCTGGTGGAGCATTCTGTGGGCCTACACGTTTGGAAGGTTCCCACTCCCCCATTACCCAGGCCTCACCCGCACTGCTCCACCCATGTCACCTGCTCGCCAAGCCCTGGAGCCTCACTCACAGCTATATTAAGGGCTTTAATGCACAGAGCAAGCAGTTGGGTCACTGATGAATTCCTTCAACATGCTGGGGGGGGTAGGTTTGGCGTATGCCCCTTTGCGATAGTTCCGGTTGGCTGAAGGGCTTGCCATGGGTTCGTCTGGTCTCACGTATGATGGGCAGAAAATTGGGCGGCATAAACAGCCGGCTGTTAGCAACTAAACATCGCCGCTCATGCACAGCTGCAATAATGGGGCCATGGGGTAAGTGTCAAACGCACCTGAACTGCTGAGAACAGGGTGTCGCAAACTTTGTGATACCGCAACCTCCCCTCCAAGTTGCTCGCGACCTGTAGTTTGAGAAACGCAGGCTTAAAAGCTTCAGTCCTATTTTCACACGTGACCTAGATCTGCAAGTGCTTATCTGTCACTGAGATGTTGGTTCCTAAATCCCTTAGGTGCTTTTGAACCACTGTTCTTCCAGCCTACCCTGGCGCTGGATGCTGTCAAAGCGTTTAAGGTGCGGTTTGGTGCCAAATGGGTTATGCCGACGGCCTCCTCTGCTTGGAATCAGTTCTGAAATGGCAGAGGTAGGTGTGTCTTGCAGCACTCACATTTGTCCATGGGGCTGCTTTAGACAGGGCTGAAGACAGTGCTACAAAAGATGCTGACAGCTTCCCGGGGCACTCACACACCCGGCAGCCGTTCCCTCTTGTGTCAACATCATGGGTATGTTTCAACGGGTGACTAAGTCACTTGGTAAATTTGGGGGCTTTGGATCCAGCCACCGACAGGGTTCCAGCAGGGCTCTGCCAGAAAAGCTCATGAACTAATCTAGCCCATATGTACAACAGTGGGCTATCCCAGGCTCCTCTCCAAGGAAGCTCACGATGATCTCGCGCTTCCATGGCTGCCCCTGCTTTTTAAATGAGTTACAAGGAGGCAGATGTGCCCATGGGCTCTTCTTCCCCCAACTCTGCAAACGATGCAGCACATTGGGCTCCAAAGCAGCAGGACATCAGGGAGGGCACCTGCATGTTAAGCAGCAGCAGCAGCAGCAAAGGCCTAAGGCATCTGCACATTAAAGATACTTAAAATGATGCCTGAGAGCCATCACTGCTTAGTGTTGGAGGATGAGACAGTTCCTGCCTCCAAGCAATGGAGAGGCACAAACAAGCCCTGAGAGGTGGTCAGCAGATGGTCATCACTGACCAGACTCCAGAGGACCATAGACACTGAAAGGGGAGGCAGCCAAATAGTGGCAGGGGGCTCGTGTGCAAGTCTGAAAGGAGGCAAGTGAGGGGACGTGGCAGGCATTGGAGGAGTCTCTGGGGCCAAAAGGGGAGCGGGAGAAGGCTCACAGGCACATATGTGACAGCTGAAGGAAAGGAGCCAGATGACACAGCAAGAGGGACAAGAAGCGAAGGTCCAGGTTGAGACGTCAGCCTTGGACTGTAGGAGAGACATCTCAGTAGCCACGCCCAAGACAAAGGCGTGATCAGCGCTTGCCTGTCCCGTGACATTTGCCCCTTGAAACAGCGGAGAGCCTGGGGAGGGAGGGTGGCTGGGAGTTGTAGGTGTAAGACCCAGTCATGGAGAAGTAGGGCCCAGTGGGGAAGAGGGAGGAAATTTAGGGTGCAGGAAGCCTGCGGGATGCTCCGATTTCCTCCAGACGCACTGAGCGACAGAGGACAGTGTTGGCTCAGTGTTTGCCACAGCGGGCAGTCGGAGCTCACCCCTTGTCCAGCATCTGGCACGTAAGCAGCATGCTTTACCAGCACGTTTTACCAGCCACTCTCAATCACATCATCTGCCAGGGGAGGTGCGGCCACCTCTGAGCTGGAAGATGCCAAAGGGGCAGCAGCTCACAGCAACACAATGCTGGGGGAGTGAAGAAGAATGCTGGAGCCAAGTGAGTCTTCAAAGGGGGAAGCAGGACGGGCTTTGCCATTGACGACCCCGCTTTGGCACCTAGACATCCATGGTGACAAAACATGGGTTAGCTACTCTTGCTGTGGGGGCTTTCACGCTCCCAGGTGACCAGGATCTCAGGTTTGAAATGTCTAGATAATGCCCAGTAGAAGGCCTTGCCAACGAGCTCATGCGAGGCATCCACTCAGCAGCTCTGAAATGTCGCCGCTCCCTGACGGGATGACTCAACCCTTCACCCTGAAAAGGAAGAGGACTTGGCTCTGTACAGTTCACTCTGCAGACATCTGGCAGGTCTTAACCATGAGCCCTGCCCTCACACTGAGCCCGCTCTGCCCAGGTGTGAGGCGCGCCCAGATAAGGTGGTTGCCAACAGCCTTGGGCTATACAATTCTCCTTCCCCACTTTCTCCTGAGCCCTAGGGATGCCTCATGCATGTCACAGCTAGGACTTCAGTGCTCTCTCCAGACAGAGAAATCCTGCTAGGGCGCCCATTTCAAAGGCAGGACGTTACTTCTTGTTCCCCATGCATCATGTTTGCTGAACGATAACTTGCCAAGGTTAGGAACAAATATTGATCTCACCATGCATTGGTTCTGCACTGCAGCGACTCTCCATTCTTGGCTTCAGGTCAAAGGGGGCTTCCTTTATAAGTAGTCAGCCCTCAGCATTGCTCCTCGCTGCTTCTATCCAGTCACCATGCTCAGGTTTGTGGTCCTCACTTTGCTGCTGGGATGTGGTAAGTTGTTTTATGTGGCAATTCCATTCTCCTGGGATGGGAGGGGAGGCCTGAAATGAGTGGGGTTGGCCAAAAGACAGTATTTGCAGCTGAAGGCCTTTCACTCATAGAATCACAGAGCTGGAAGAGACCTCAGAAGGTCATCAAGTCCAGCCCCCTGCTCTAGGCAGGACCAATCCCAACTAAATCAACCCAGCCAGGGCTTTGTCAAGCCGAGACTTAAACACCTCTAGGGATGGAGACTCCACTACTTCCCCAGATAACCCATTCCAGTGCTTCACCACCCTCCTAGTGAAATACTTTTTCCTAATATCCAACCTGGACCTCTCCCACCACAACTTGAGACCATTGCTCCTTGTTCTGCCATCCGTCACTACTGAGAACAGCCTTCCTCCAGCCTCTTTGGAACTTCCCTTCAGGAAGTTGAAGGCTGCTATCAAATCCCCCCTCACTCTTCACTTCTGCAGACTAAACAGACCCAACTCCCTCAGCCTCTCCTCGTAGGTCATATGCTCCAGCCCCCTAATCATTTTGGTTGCCCTCCGCTGGACCCTCTCCAATGCGTCATCACCAGCTGGAGTACAGGCAGCTGCCCGGTGTGCCTCCAATCTACTCCACAGGGACTTCTTCCAAGTGCAAGACGGGAATTCAGCGTCCAGGCCCCCCATTAGACATTGGCCTCACTAGAGAGGCTCCAGACAAGGTGACCCGGTCACACCTGCTGAGAATGTGACAGCTGCACTTGAGAATGTACCACATCCGGGGGATTACCTGGGTGTGATTTACTGTCAGTGCTCACAGCCTGTGGAAGCCGTAACAAGGCTTCTCCTCTTCCTGCCTGCATCAGCCCTTTAGGGATGCTCTCTTCTGCAGATGCCCAGCTCAGCTCACCCAACTGGCACTCAATACAGCAAACAGGGGCAGTGGGTTTGGGAGGAAATAAAGCTCCCAAGCAAAGTCCTCATCCTGAAGTGCACTTGGGATGACTCAGCTGAGGTGGTCAGCTGACAAGAGCATAAGGCCAGGCTCGCTGTCGGAGGTTGTGGTGCTTTGTAACTGCTCATCTCTCTTCCCTGCTGCATTTCCCAGCCTACGGCTGTGGCGATCCTGCCAGCCCCCCTCTTATCTCCCGGGTGGTCGGAGGTGAAACTGTCAATCCTCACAGCTGGCCCTGGCAGGTAAAGAAGCAGTGTTATTATTGCACACAATTGGGCTTTATTTTTTAGCCACTAAGTACAATCCAGGCTAACGGCCTCATGACTTTGGTGCATTCCAGATCTCCCTGCAATACGACAAAAGTGGCGTCTGGGCTCACACATGTGGCGGGACCCTTATTGCTGACAACTGGGTCCTCACAGCTGCCCACTGCATCAGGTAAACCAGCAGCTCTCAACTTTTACAGGAGCCTGCACCCCTTTGCAGGATTGGTCACGTGCAATGTTCCTGCTAATCTTTTCCTTCCATGAGTGGATTTTTTCCCATGCATGTGCAGAATACATTTTGTCACATGCACCAAGGCATGTGTGAATGTGCACCTCCAGGGGAATCACAAATCACACAGGGGGCGCTCTGTTAATCAGCTGAGTGGCACTGGAATCTCTCCTGAATGGCCGCACAAGCACCCAGCTTACAGGGAACAGTACTCGCGTACTGCAATTTTCACCTCACTTACCAAACACTTGCTTACAAAAATCAGACACATAAATACAAGTGTCACAGCACACGCTTACTGAAAAATGGCGTGCTTTCTCATTTTATCACAGAATTATAAAAATAATTGGAATATAAATATAAATATTGTATATAAATATTGTATTCACATTTTAATGTATAAAGCAGTATAAGCAAGTCATTGTCTGTATGAAATGTGACTTTGCTAGTGATTTTTATGTAGCCTGGTGTAAAACTAGATAAATATTAAGATGAGGTAATGTACCCCCGGAAGACCTGTGTGTACTCTCCTCCCCCCCCCCCCAAAGTGTACAGTGAGAACCACTGAAGCAAACAAATAGCTATGGGTGAAAGAGGGCAGCTAAGCCATGAGCACAAACTCAGAGCTGAAGTCTTTTGCTAAGGCGGGCCGGGGAATCTTTTTTGGGATTGGGTGCCACTGACCCACAGAAAAGTCAGTCGGAGGCTGCACAAAAACCCACCTCATTGATGTGGCCCCCTGACTGAGAAGCAGAAAGACACCCCACACGTTCCCCTTGCACACCGGAGCATAAGGGCATGGGCTAGTAGATTTTGTGGGCCCGCCTAGGCTCTGGGTTGGGGCTCCCCAATGCTTGGGGGGAGGCCCAAGGCTTGGGGGCAGGATCCAGACAAGCAGGGGCCGGATCTGGCTCCCGGGCCCTAGGTTCTCCACCCCTGTCTAAGAGAACAGGCCCAGAGCCTTTGACAAGGAGGCCAAGAAGTCCAAGTGTTTAGTACAGTAAAACAAGCATGTGAACAAAGGTGAGGAAGGCGACCAAGAGTGAGACTATGCAACTCATGCTAGGCGTGTATGTTGGGGTTTGCCTTTATCTAGTGGCACATTGAGGCTAATAGCTGGCCGCTAACGGAGTTACTTCCTTAGCTTGCATGGATGGCCATGTCACAGCCAGGCGACTAGAGCCAGGCCTAGAAGATCAGCAGGGAATTTGGAGGAAACCAAGAGAGGCGTAAGTTTAACCGTGTTTTCTCCCACTCTTTGTTCCTATAGCAGCAGCAGAACATACCGAGTTCTCCTGGGGAAACAAAACCTGAAGGTAGAGGAGTCTGGTTCAGTGGCTGCTGCTGTGGAGAAGATCATCGTCCACGAGAAATGGAACTCCTTCCTGATTGCGTAAATTGGCTGGTTTCTAAGGCACCAGGGTGGGGGGCAGGGGCGGGGCAATGCAGTCTCTCTCTTTCTCGCTCTCCAATATTGCTGTCAAAGCTTAGCTCAAATCAGTCTCTATTTCACCAATTGGCCTCAGAGCCACTTGGATTAAACCTCTGGCAACTGCAATTAGGAAAGCTGCTATTCAGATGGTCCAATGTTTGCTGAAAGATCATAGAAGCCTAGGGCTGGAAGAGACCTCAGGAGGTCATCGAGTCCAACCCCCTGCCCAAAGCAGGCCCAACCCCAATGAAATCATCCCAGCTGGGGCTTTGTCATGCCAGGATTTAAAAGCCTCTAGGGATGGAGATTCCACCACCTCCCTCGGTAACCCATTCCAGTGCGTCACCACCCTCCCAGTGAAATAGTTTTTCCTAATATCCAACCTAGACCTCTCCCACTGCAACTTGAAGATGTGCAAAGAACTCTTTTCTAATGTCACCATTCCTCATTCGCCCACTCCCATCCCAAACACAACGCTGGCCTATCCCTGCTTTGACCGGGAGTCATGTGACTAGAGTGGGCGGGGCAGTTTTTTGGTTCCCTTGTCTGAGGGGGTTGCAGTGAAGGATGAGCTTTGGTGAGGTCGTTCTAAGGAAGGATTGCTTTTGCAATGCAGTGCCACAGTTAAAATGAATCAATGCCACCCAATTCAAAAGCCAGGCAGGGGTGAGACAGAAGCATGGCAGCAGTTATTTTATGGGGCCATGGGCTAGCCATGTATTTTTGACTTTGTTTATGCTTATAACACAAGATAAAGGCATTTGCAGACTAAGGCATGTGGGTGAAAAAGTGGCAGGTCAAATGCTCGAAAAGGCCCAAGTGACTTAGGCACCTAGGTTTCACTGACAGTCACAGTACCCTGGTCATTTTTAAAACTGGGACTTAAGCCATTTTGAGTATGTTGCTCTTTTGACAGTACATTGTTAATATTGCATCTCTGTTTGTAGTGAGCTTATTTTTAATAGCATTTTGTCAAAGTTTGGATCCTACTCTCATATTGCTTCAAAACCCCAGTCCTGCAGCCTTCCCACAAGCAAAATTCCCACTGAAATCTGCCCTGCCTAGAGCTACTGAACTGGGTTTGTGTCTTCTCTGCTCAAACCCATGGAGAGGAAGGGAAGTTCCTGCCGAGGGAGAGCTCAGAAAGTTTCTCAGTCCTCAGGAGTCCAGAGTTTCTCAGCTGAGTTTAAACTCCCCCTCCTAATCTCATTTGGTTTTCAGCAACGACATTGCCCTGATCAAACTGGCTGAGCCCGTGCAATTGAGCGACACGATCCAGCCAGCCTGCCTGCCTGCAAACGGCGCTGTCCTGACTAACGACTTCCCCTGCTACATCACTGGATGGGGACGCCTCTGGAGTGAGTAGACCACCTTTTCCTATAGCCACGGTGTCCCATCTCTAGGGCTATGTCTAGACTGCGGGCTTCTTTCGGAAGAAGCTTTTCCGGAAAAGATCTTCTGAAAAAACATCTTCCGAATGAGAGCATCCAGACTGCCAAAGTGCATCGAAAAAGCGATCTGTTTTTTTGAAAGATAGCGTCCACACTGAATGGACGCTATCTCACATTTATGCTGTGATTACTATGGATGGAGTGGCCACCAGGGCACCTGTGCTTTTTCCTCTTTCCTCTTCTTCCAAAAGAACTTCCTCTTCCCCATCCACACACATCTTTTTCCGAAAGAAAAAAGCTTCTTCCTCATAAAATGTGAATTACCAATGTCGGAAAAACCCATTCTTTCGATTTTCTTTCAAAAGAACGTGATTGCAGTGTGGATGTAACTCAAGTTTTTTTCCGAAAAAAACTCTGTAGTGTAGACATACCTTAGAATGTTTCCCAATACCAACAGATTTCAGTCTTTGTTGAATGTTCTTCAAGCCCCCCGTTTCAACAATGTGCCCCCCCTCTGCGAGCTTCCCATGTCACTGTCCCCATGGCCATTCGCCCTCTCCCAAAGCCCATGCCCTCTGACAGGCTAAAGTGAGCAGTATCTGGTTCAGTGGAGGTCAAAGCCTGGGAACTGGTACAGGTGGCCGAAAAGATTGGAAACTATTTTGTTGGAGCAAATAGGACACAGTGCCTCCAGGCTGACTGAGCTCCTGAACCATAAACGCATGGCTGTCTGAGCTTGGACTTCTCTTGGAACCAGATCAGCTCTCAGACCCTCAAGGAGAACTTATGGCTCTTCCATTCTCTCTGATTTATATGAGGAGAGTGACTAGTTTATCTGCATGACAATGCAGCTTTGTACCCTACTATATGCTCCTAGTCCTTTGCCCAGTCGAGTCTTCTCCTTAAATGCACCTTTGCTCAGTTTCTTTCCATGACATTTTTACTCACCCTCAGTGATTCTTCTTTGCTGTTTGCATCCTTCATATATGGGTATCATGTGTGATCGCCAATAGCCAGGCAAGCTGATGTTTCCATTCTCTGGTGTGGGCAGAAGACAGAAGACCTGGCTGCCCACCTGTGTACAATGTTCCTGATGGTTCTTCTTCTCTTTGTGTGACCTGCTCTATTTACTAGCCAATGGTCCCATCGCTGATGACCTCCAGCAGGCACTGCTGCCTGTGGTAGACCACGCCACCTGCACTAAGTTGGACTGGTGGGGTTCCAGGGTTAAGGACACCATGGTCTGTGCCGGAGGAGATGGAGTTGTTTCTGGATGCAATGTAAGTCTTCCCAGAACTATAGTGCCGCAGGAAGGTGAGCAAATCCTGCAGGCAGGATATGGGGCATTTGCTGATGTGTTCCCAGCTGCCTCTCAGTGACTCTTAGGGACACCCTAGCTATGCAGATTTGACCAATTGCTCTGGATGATGACATCAAAGTGAGGCTCAGCACCTGACATTTGCTGGCAAGCTGAGTCATGTATCAAGTTTGGCCCATAGAACTCCTTGGAGGTTCCAACCCAAAGAGGGGAGTCAAGTCATATCTCAAGCCAAGAGATGTTATTTACTTCTTTTTTGGGGATGTAGAGAAATGTTTGGACTCAACCTTACAAACTAGTGTCCTTTTTGATCTTTGCAAAGTAATTAGAGATCCCACCATAATTTTCATAAGAGCCCTATGTCACTTCTCCTAACTGCTGAGCACCAACGCTAACAAGGCTGTTTGCCACACCAGAGTGGCTGCATTTCATTGCTGATCGATGGATGCTGTTGACTGGGGATGTAAGCGATTAGTCAACTAGTCTACTAGTCCCTCAACTAGTTGCTTCCCCCCATCCCTTGCTGACTCTATCAGAGGCAGCAAGGGCGGGGAGCAGGAGCTGGGAGCTTAAAAGCTGGTTCCCCCCAGCACCATCTCCACAGGGGACAGGAGATGCAGGGGGGTAGCAGGGACTGGGAGCAAGCCAGGAATCAGATGATTCCTAGCTCATGCCCAGTCCCAGACACTGCGCCTCTGCTTTTTAATGTATTAAGAGTCTGCTGACGCTTAATACATTTAAAAATCAGAAGCGCAGTGTGGGGAACCCAGTGCGAGCAGACTCTCAATACATTTAAAAGCCTAAAGCACAGCAGAGGGGACCCAGTGTGAGCTGGGAATCCGCTGTCTCAGCTCGCGCCGGGTCCCACCTGCTACTCTTCAGCCTTTTAAATGTAGTAAGAGCCTGTCAGCTCTTAACACATTTAAAAGGCAGAACTGTAGCGGGATTAGCTCCTGGGGTGGGAGCTAATCCTGGTGCGGCTCCCAGGCTTATTGACTAATTGACTAGTCGATGGAAAATCCATCGACTAGTCAATTAGTTGATTAAACTAACTTTAACATCCCTACTGTTGAGAAAGCATTTGGACTCCAAAGCACACCATAAACGTAAAAGAGTTATCCACTTCATAGCTGGGCAGAAGGCCCATCCTCTGAACTAAAGAGGCTGTTGCAGTTAGAACTGAAGTGCATTGGTGGCGAGGAAGCCTGAAAGTGCTTGCCTCATCCATGTCTGAACATGAGCCACGAATTTTCATGCAGACGCTAATTCACCCACATCTGGAATTCAGCTCGGCCACACACCTAATAGAATGAGTTACTCAAATGCATGAAAGAAGATACACAAAGTTGCCTTGAACAGGTCAAACCACTGGTTATTTCCTACTCAGAGTACAGAGGAAAATAGTGGTATTTTAAATAGTGACCATTCTGAATTGCCCCTAAGAATTTGAAGAGATGCAGGACACTAGACACACACACACACACACACAATCATGGGAAGGACTGTTAGGGCATGTCTACACTAGGAAATTATTTCAAAATAACTAAATTTGAAATAATAACTCCCGCAATCACAAAATCGAAATAGTGTTATTCCCCAAGGAGAGCAGGAGTACAGATTTCAAAATAACCAAGCCATTATTTCGAAATAATGGACTTGGTAGTGTGGATGCTCTGCTTATTATTCCAAAATAAGGGGAGTTATTCCAAAATAAGTAGGGCTTACTATAATTAAATTCTCTCTGGCTTATGTTCTGTCAGGGCGACTCTGGAGGCCCACTGAACTGCCATGGTGCTAACGCTTGGGAAGTACACGGCATTGTGAGCTTCGGATCTGGCCTTGGCTGCAACACTCGCAAGAAGCCAACTGTCTTCACTCGGGTGTCTGCCTACATCAACTGGATAAACGAGGTAGGGATCAGCCCAACAAGCAAAGCTCCTTGTTCTCAACTAGATTTCTGCACACTTGCATGAAAGGGTTATCTAGTTGCTCTTACTGAAGTATCTAAAAGCAAACCCATCCCAGAACCACCACCTGTTTGCTCTTCAGTCAGTTTTAGATGACTAAATCAAAGGTATAGGACTGTACCAACCCCCCAGTTCTGAATTCCCTCAGACTCTGGGGAAGTTTGGATCAGGATCACAATTGATCGGCCTTGGTCCATCTCTACCCTGCAAATGGTTTTGTTACAGTCACACAAAAATGAGGCGTTCTAGTGTCCAAAGTGTCTAAAGTGTGGCTCCTAGGTCATTATTTAGTTGCTGAAGTAAGTAGCCTGAGGACCAAAGAGATTCCATTGACTTCAGGGGGATTTCAGGGAGAAGTACTAGGTAATGGGCAATGTTGAAAGTCCAGCCATTTATGAAAACCCCAGCTTTGAGCCTCCAGGCCTAGAAATATTACACTGTGCTGTACATGCCAAGAGGAGAGCAGGCAACTCTGAGAGATGTACCTCAGCTGCACCATGCAGAAGCATTGGGGGTTTGCCTCAGATGCAGAAGTTACCTTAGAGGATAACAGCTGTATGACACTCTGAAATTTGCATAGAAATCTCCCAGTTTTATGACATGCTTGTTGCCCGTGTATAAATCTTATTCGTTACCCCGGATATTGGACCCATCTTTTACGGCTTGCCACCAGTGTTCCCTCTGATTTTTCCATCCATGTGTGGAATAAATTTTGTTATGTTCAGCAAGGCAAGTGCAGATGTGCATCACCAGTAGAAACACATGTTGCCGTCTTTGGGCACAGTGGGCAGTCTGCTAATCAGCTGGGCGGCATTTGACTCTCTCCTGGGTGGCCACCCAAGCGCTCAGCCTACAGGGGACACTGCTCACCACAGTACATGTTACACCCCTCCAGTAGAAGAGAGCTATTGATGCTTCAGAGACAGTGGCTTTGCAAATAAGTATGTGCTTTCCCAAGAACTATTTAGATTGGTTTAGTGTAAAGCTGTAATTCATGTTTAAACCATTATTAACACTGCTTCTTTTCTTCCCATCACCAGAAAATAAATCTCAACTGAAGAGCCTGGCTTATTTCATGGCTTGTAAATCCCAGGACACCTTAATAAATGTTCCCATCATAACTGTCCACGGTCCAGAGGCTGCTTGAAATGTGTCAGAGACATTGGTTCTTGTTACATTATGCAGGCCAGATCTGCAGCTACCGTAAATACACACAGTGCCCAGCTTTTTACTTTTTCCCAGGGACTTTTCCCCAGGGAGAAGAAATAACTGAGACTAAATCATTGAATCATGGTGTGACTATCAATAGGCAAGAGTTGAAAGCAGAGGGTTGTCCTTAATACTGCTATTATGGCAGCAACACCGAGAGTACTCAGAATTATATGCCACCAGGCGCTGTCCAAATGCAGAAGAGAGTGCCTCAAACAAGCCAATTCCTAAAGGACTAGCAATCCCAGGCCAAGCTAACAACAGAAGGGGTAACAGCTCAGCAGAGAAATGAGCCAAGGTAGTCTGGCATCTGTGCACAAAGCTGTAGTGAGACTCGCATTGCTTTGATTTGCGATGTGGACACATTCACTGATACAATGGCTGTATCTCACCCGTCTCGCATCCCGAATCAGCAATCCCACAGCAGTTGCACACGACCAGGCTCAGCTCTTTGAGGAGGGTGATTATAAAATATCCCTCTCCTACAGGGCAGTACCTTCAGGGTCAGCTTGCACAAGGATAAAACATTTCTCTCCATGGTAGAGGGAAGCAAGTCCAGCCAGAGGCTGACTGTCCTGTGCTTGCAAAACCACATAACACAGGCCTGTGGCCTCGTTTCCCTGCAGCCACGCAAAGGAAGATTTTTGTTATGCACACGCAACAAAGCAAAGGGTGAGAAAGGCCGGTCCTACCTGGGATCCCTGCTTGCTCCTTTCAGTTTGACTTTGAAAGAGCTGTTTGGATGTACATACAAAGCCATCCTGTTCATAGGATGGTTTGGGGCAGCCGCCCCAGGCCACGGGCCTGCAGCAGCTGCCTCCACTGTCCTAAGGATGGGTGAGACCCAGGAGATTATGGGGCCCTGGCACAGGGCAGCATAGTGTGTGTGTGCGGGTTCCCCCATCTCCCCCCCACTCCTTCTGCACTCACTGTGGCGGGATCTGGAGTGGCCCGGCAGCGTGCTCCAGCTCCCACTGGTGAGTGCGGGAGGAAAGGGGGTGACCCCCGCTGCTGCCCCATGCCAGGCCCCTGTAATGCCCCAGTTTGCATTGCTCGGGAGAGAGGGCAAGAGAGCGGAGCAGGGGTGGGATGCAGGCAGAGTAGGGGGCAGGGCTTGGAGAAGGGGTGGAGCGGGGGCAGGGCGGAGCAGAGGCAGGTTGGGGGCAGGGGTGTTGCCCCAGGCCCCCCTAGGGACCGCCCTGCCCATATATGCCTTTCTATATCATCCAGCAGATCTGGCTAAGGGAACACAGGGATAAAACGACACGGTTCCATCTCCCTTCACACCCCCAGTCTCTGGAGTGACTGGAATGTGCACTGGGGGGACATCCCCCCCCCCATAGAGGGAGAGCAAAGCTGTGGAGCCACTCCATGGTGCTCCCTGCAGTCTCTCGGAGGCAGTAGCCACCGCAGCTGCTAAGCACCCTTCCACCTTCAGGGCAACTGCACCTGTGGTCCAGCAAGGCTTCCAGCTCCCCAGCTGTCACCTCTCCTGGGTAGAGACCTGCCTGGCTCACATTCGGACAGGGTATTTCCCAGCTGCGCTGTTCCTTGCCTACACTATGAGCTCCCTGGCAAGCCAGACAACCTAATCCAGTCAGCATCCGCACTTTGCTTTCTCCACAGAGTACACAGGGCAACGGCGCAGCCCTTTCTATGCAAAGCACATGGAGTCTTAAGATGAAAGCATTACCGAGAGAACATTACAAATAATAAAAGAACCTGCACACCTGCTGGTAGCTTACTACATCACCCCCTAACTCAGGGGTGGGCAATAACTTTGGAAGGGGGGGGGCACTTCACAGAGTTCAGAAGTGGCTGCAGGCCGACCCGGAAGGGGTGGGGCTCGGGCAGAAGGGGAAGGGTTGAGAGCTACCCTACCAGGAGCTTTGCTTGGCCTGGGGTCCTTCCCCGACTTCTGACCAATGGAAGGAACCTGGAGCAGATGGGAGGGTGCTGGGGGTGGAGGCTTGTCTGGGGTGGAGGCTTAGAATTTACATAACATGGCTAGTAGCTCCTGGTCCTGCTGCTACCCTGTTGCCCAGCAGGCACAAGCCCTTTGAACAGAAGCAATTGAAAGGGCTCGCGCCTCCCAGGCAACAGGCCAGTGGGACTGAGTGCTGCGAGCCCTTTCAATTGCTACTATGAAAGGGCTTGTGCCTTCCCCATGCCTGTCATTGCCCTAGAGCGTTGCTAGGGAGCCAGAGACATGCGAGCCCTTTCAACTTCTATTAAAAGGGCTCGTACCTTTCCCAGGGCTGCTAGGCAAGGTGTGGGGAAGACGCAAGGCCTTTAAATAGAAGCAGTTACAAGGGCTCACGCATCTCTGGCTCACGCATCTCTGGGGGGGCGTGGCCTGGAACTGCCTCATGGGCCAGATCAAAGCCCTAGGCGGGCCAATGTAGATGGGGCCATTTTTCAGAAAAAAACCCTCTTTTGCACAAGATCCCTTATTCCTCAAAAAATGAGGTTTACAGGATCTTGCACAAAAGGGTTTTTTCGAAAAATGGCCCCATCTACGCTGGGGTTTTTTTTCCGCAAAAACCTCTTCTGCAAAAAGGATTGGAAGAGACTATGCAAATGAGAGCGTGAGATTTGCAAATGAGTGTTTCATTTGCATTTCCTCTTCCGCAAAAAACAGAGTAGACGGAGCCTTATGCGGTACAGCAGCATCCACGAAGGGTGCACAGGGCTGGGTACCAGGCACTGCAGAGTTCTAATTCTTTCATTGTTACCTCATCTGAGCCACCTCGCTGTTCTCCTCTTGGGGAAACGGGACCAACCCTTCCCTACCTCGTGGGGGTGCACAGAGGGAGCTCGCTGGTCAGCACTTTGAGGATGAAAGTCTCTCTGCTGTGCGCGTGCTGAGAGAGACAAAGAGGCTTCGCAGAGCGAGAGGCGAGGGCCCCAGAGGCGAGGGCCCCAGAAATGAAGGGGCAACACCAATCCATGCTCACCAAACAGCTCCCCCCTGGTGACTTTGAGGTCCCTGTGTGCCCTACACTGGAGAAGGGCAATACTGTACAATATTCACAGTCACACCCACCCCTCTGCCACCATTTCCTGTTCTCTGCATATGTCAATTGGCTTTTTAAAATTAAAGTGCCCTTAACGCTGGGGAACTGAGCAGACTGGTTAAAAACTGCTCAATCCCTGTTGCACACACAGATCTATTTGCCACCAGTCCCCTGCCAGTGTGCTGGGTTTTCCCCTGCAACCCTGCTCCAAATGCTGCAGTGGGTTTTGCTCTGTGTTCAGTGATTCCTCTGCTGTGGTTTGACGCTGAGACCAAGTGCATCTCAAATCTGAGCCACAGGGGTCCACTGCAGAGCTCTGACATTGTGGCAAAGAAGAACCACACGGTAACGCATGAAAACTTCTGCAGAACCCAAAGCCTCAGGGAAGATGTTCTGGTTGTGCCTGGGTTCCCCGTCTTTATGTGGGGTGAAGAGCACTTCACAGGAGGCTGTTAAAGAGTGTCAGGTGCTTAGAGTGCTGAGTAAATCAAAAGATCCCCCAAGAACTAACCAATTATCAATGCAAATCATACTAAGAAAGCCACATTACGTATCGGGTACTGACAGTGTGCAAGGCACTGACATGGCTGGAGGAGCGCTGCTAACTACCCCAAAGGACTCGCAGGCTTTTTACCACCCCTCCAAAAACATCTTGCGTTAATGATGGGGAAACCCAGAGTGAATTGTAAGAACTAGCTCCATTTAATCCACTAAACAGTCATTACAGGTTGAACCTCTCCAGTCTGGCACTTTCTGGTCTGGCAACATCTGTGGTCCAGCATGATTTTAGTTATCTGGATGTCTACTTCTCAGGAGTGTGGCCAAGTTTCCCACAGTCCCATAAAGTTTGTTTATAGACACCAGTCCTGGTTCTCAGTGTTCTGTGCTGTTATTTAGCTCTAATTTACCCGTCATCTAAGAGCCCAGTAAGCAGTGGAAGGGTTGGTAATGCTGCTAGACAATATTGACCTCCCGTGGATCAGCAAATTCTCTGATTCGGCATCAGTCAGGTCCCAAAGGTGCCGGACTAGAGAGGCTCAACCTGTACCTGGGAAATGTTTACACAACCATAGAACCAAAGATGGATTTGGTTAGGAAAAGCTTGGTGTAAGGGCTCCTGGAAGTAGCGCAGGCAAACAGCTATGCAATGACCTTCTCCCTACAGTCCCGGTCTCCTCACTGGGATAAATAAAAAGCCCTTTAAAGCCGATGTTAACATAACCAAGCTGAGAAGAGGTTTACAGTAGCAGCATCTGCATCTTTACTGTTTCCTAAGGACATGCCCACGGCTCAATGAACTGTGTGAGTAAGTCATTAAAAAGAAGAAGACAAGGAAAAAAACCACCAGAGGATGAAATGGAGGAAGTTTTGCCACTGCAAGCAGAGCGGAGAGCCAGGAACAGGCTGGCAAAAGCCCTTCTGAATCCTAACATGGCTGCCAGATTATTAGTGGGAGAGAAAAATAACCTATTGGCAGCAGTGATACACGCGGTGAAAAAATCCCGTTGTCTTCTCACTGACTGTAGTGTAAATCTATTGTAGTCAGTAGGTTACACTCGGTGTAACGTGGGTGTGAGAGGAGAAGCAGGCTCAGTGCACCCATATGCTTGCTCTTTCTTAGCTCTCCTAAAGCTCTCTCTTTGTGGGGCAGGTCTGCTGTGTTGGAGAGCTGGGAGGCAGCAGGAATCAGTAAATAGTTAGAGCCTTTCATCTGCCACTCTCCAGTTTCAGTCCAGCCCAGTGGCCTGATGCTGTTGCCATCTGTCAATAAATATATGTTTCATTACATGAAATGTGTGAGTGTGGGGGGAGAGGTGTCTCAGTCTAGATCCCACTGGCCAAGTATCCGCCCAAGTTGTCCATGTTATTAATCTCAGAAGGATGGTTTAGGATGGGCCATCGACACCATCAATCAACCTTACAAGTGATCCACTGCCTTTACTCGTGCTGGGTCTATATATGGGGGCAGCAAATGAATTCCATTTCCAAGGCTGTAAAATCAGCATCTTCCACTAGCCCTCAATTCCCTCATCCTTTGTGCCAAAGACAATTCTCCCAACATCTGTCTCTGTTTTCTCTCCTCCTGGGTTCCAGATAGTCCAAAGCGACTGGAATATTGCAGGGGGGGTTTCCCATGAGACCCGCTGAGCAGCTCCGTATTCAGACTGCTAACAAAAACAAAACAAAACCAAAAAAAGAAAAACAAAACAAAAAACAAGAACATAAGAATGGCCATACTCCGTCAGACCAAAAGTCCATCCAGCCTAGTATTCTGTCTTCCAACAGTGGCCAATACCAGGTGCCCCAGAGGAAGTGAACCAAACAGGTAATGATCAAGCAGTCTCTCTCCTGCCATCCATTTCCACCCTCTGACAAACAGAGGCTAAGGGGACACACACACACACACACACACACACACACACACACACACACACACACACACACACACACAGACACACATACTCTCTCTCTCTCTCCATTTCCACCCTCTGACAAACAGAGGCTAAGGGGACACACACACACTCTCTCTCTCTCTTTCTCTCTCTCTCTCTCTCCCCCTTGGCTGCTGAAGAAAAAATAAAAGAAAAAAAGGGGCTACAGCAATGAGCATAATCCGTAAGAGGGTCATGCCTGTGGCTTTCCAGATATAATCAAACAAGATCCGCCCTATTGCCCACCATTTCTACCTGCATACAGCGCTCGCCTAGCCATCTTGGATTTGTGGATGAGCCCAAATGCATGAAGTTCTCACCCTTTTACCTTCCACTAACATTTAATCCAGAGGTGGGGAACCTAAGGCTTGCCTGAATCTGGCCCCCCTCAGCATTGGGGAGTCTGTGCTGGTGGAGCTTCAGCCCTCCCCCCTCTTCCCCCCCCCCAGCTGCCCCACTGCGAGGCTAGAGCACACAAAATCTACTAGCCTGGCCCTGGTATGCAAGAGGAATGAGGGGAGTGTCTTTCTCCTTCTCAGTCCGGAGCCACGTCAGTGAAGTTTTGGGGTTTTGTTTGTTTGGGTTTTGAGGTTTTTTTTTCTCTTCTCACTTGTGTGCGGCCCCTGACTGATTTTTCTGTGGGTCAGCAGCCCCCCAACCCAAAAAAGATTCCCTGCCCCTCATTTAATCTCTTACCTGCTTTTGCCCTATTTTCCTGCATCCACATTACAGGAATGTACCCTGCAGTCCCTGACGAGGGTGAGCTCACAGCTGTCTCCCAGTGCACACACCGCGTGCTGGATCATTGCTGATGACAGCAGGCCAGGCTATTGCATAAGCCTTTCCCCGGAGGTTGGAGACTGAACTTCCATGCAGTTTGCCAGATGGTGCATTCCCAAGAAGACCTTAAAAACAGAGGCCCCGTGGACTGTGTGCACCTAGGGTGACCAGATGTCCTGATTGTATAGGATCAGTCACGATATTCACAGCTTTTGTCTTATGTAGGCCTGTTACCCCGTCCCGATTTTTCACACTTGCTGTCTAGTGACAGACTTCCCCAGGCCCGGAAGTGAAAGGAAGCGGGTGCGCTCTGGTGCGCAGCTCCGGCAAGAGCTGGCTGAGCTGTGGCAAAAGCCAGCAGGGAGCTATTTAAAGAGCTGGCAGGGACCCGGGTTGCAATATAGGACAGTACTTGTAAGAAATGTTAAGTTACTTTCACCCTGGACAATGTGTGAGTGCAGGGAGGAGGGGGGCTCAGCTCCCAGCCTCCTGAGAAGGGCAGGACCTTGGGTGGCAGGGGCAGGACAAGGGGCTTCCCCCAGCCAGTCTCAGTGCCACCTGGACTGCACCACATTGGGCTCTGGTGTCAATTTAAAGGGCTCAGGGGCTCCAGCTGTTGCTACTGCCATGGCAAGAGGCACTGATGGCCTGGAGCCCTCGGCCCTTTTAAATCACCAAGCCCTGGATCCACAGCTGCCTTTTTCCCCCATGCTGGTCAGCAGCCCTGCTATCTGGTTACCCTATGTGCACCAAAGCGCCCCGGCAGGTTTTTAAGGCCTGGTCTGCTCTAGGACCTTAATCCGAAATAACACACACACCCCCAAGATGGAATTTGTAAGCAGTGCGACCATACTACCAAGCCCGTTATTCGAATGGCTGCGGAATGCAAACTCTGTAGTCTTACTTTTCACGAGTAAGGCTATTTCCAAACTTGTAAGTCTGAAATAACATTAGTGTGGACGCTCTGGTACCGCTAATTCAAACTAATTGGCCTCCGGGAGGTCTCCTGCAGCTCCCCAGAGAGCTTCCTGGAACTCTGAGTCCGAGGTTGCGCGTCCACATTAAGGGAGTCTGCCTCGGACTGCATTCGATTCTTCCCCATTGTGAGGACACGAAGTTCGAATTTGTAAAATCAGGTGCCCAGAAGTCAAACTTAGTGAATTTGGAATAATCTCCTAGTGTAGACATGAACTGAAAGTAGTCAGGGTTCGCATATTCCTCACAGATCAGTCATGAGCCTGGGCCCAACATTCCCTTTGTCTCATGCTGATATGCATAGCACCAACTGCTGTCCTTCAGTCCTGAGGTGGGTAGCACTGTACAGGTCTGGTCTGAAGCGTGTTCAGAGGCTGTAGGATGAAAAGTGCCATATAGTTATTTGTTTTCAGTTATTAACAATAATAGGATGTTACGTAAAGTGTGAAAAATTGGCGAATGTATGTACAACGTTTGAATTCTGGATGATTTTATGGAATTGCTTTATCTCTGGATGCCTCCATATGCATGGGGATATCTGCTACTAGGCCTGCTAGCAGGTCTCGCCCAACCATGGGACAATGGAGACTTACTAATGTGAATTGCTCCCATTCAAATGGGAACACTGCACGGCAATGGGATGGCGGAAGTCTAGGGAAACCAGTTTGAACAACTGTGTCTACAGGGAAAGGGTTGGAATTTCCCCAGGAGCAGGAACTAAGATGTGGTGAGGGAACAGCCCTTTACAAACACAGAGGCTGGGTCACTCAGAGAGAGCTTGTGTCAAGAGAAAGGAGCAACGGGGCACTTGCCTTCATAGCAGAGAGAACCCTTTCAGACTCCACATCCAGCCATGGCCAAAGGAAGTTTAACAAACTCTGTGAGTTGAAGGAGAAGCTATGACTTGCAGGAAGAAGACCCTGAACACCCGAAGGACTCTGACCTAAGCCCGAAGGACTCTTGGGAGGTGGGGGGGAGGGGGGGAATACATGCAGGGTGTCCATTATTAGGCCTGGATTTATATTTTGTGCTGCCTGAAGGGGGTTAGGATCCCCTTTTGCAACACCTGTGTGGAGTGTCCTTCAACTGGAAAGTGTAAACCGGGGCGTCTTTGTGGAGTCAGCACTAGTTCTGAGGCCTAGGACAGCTGGACCATGAGGTCCCATTTCTGTGACAGGGAAAACAGAGAGCCTGTGCCATGGGACCATGCCAGAGTTGCCAAAAGAGACAGTTCTGGAGCTGCCTAGACTCAGGAGCCGCTAAACCTCACATGATCACGGCCCAGTTTGGTGGGACCCATACACAGCAGCCTGGTGAGTTTCCAGCAGAAAGAGCTTTACCAGGGCTGTGAAAAAAATTACAGTTTCTGGCTCGCTCAGTCACTTTGGAGCTGGAGGAGAAGGCGGGGTGGGAGGGACTGTCTTTGAGTCTTAATATTTTTGAGGGCAGGGCTCTAATGATTGATCCCAACTGCCCTCTATTCTCACCCCCTGAAAAAAGGCAACTTAGGCAAGGATCTAATACTATTCCAATGACCGGCCCTTCAGTGCAGTCCCTTCCTTGCCTTTGTCCCTTTTGCAACATGCCCAAATGTCCTTCCTCGCCCATGCCCTCTCCCTTACCTGACACCCAAACCCTGTCTCTGGCAGCTTTGTCCTTCCACTGCAACCCCAGAGTGGTTGTGGACTACAGGACACCGTGCAAAATGCTGGGGTAAGATTTACACCCCCAATTTCAGGTAATTTCCCCCCTCCCAATCACCTCTTTGCGAACAGGATTCAAGGTAGCGGGAGTACGAACAGCTGCAACAAACAAAATGTAGCTCATGCAGCACTCCCCCTGCCCCCGTGGGGCAGGGACACAGCCTGCATTTCAAGGTCCGTCTTTTTTTAGCATTTGCACGCACAGGAAAACGTCTCATGGTAGCGAAACCTTCCCACTGGTGACGGAGCCGCCCTCCCCCGCCCCTGCAGGCCGTATTGCCCAGAGATAAGCGCGACAGACATATAAGCAGGCTCAACAGAGACGCTTCTCCTGATACAGCTACCTGCCACCATGATCAGTATCCTGTTTGTTACCCTGACGCTGGCCACTGGGGGTATGTATCCTGCCCAGGTGTAGAGTTTAATTTCTGCAGATTTCCAGCTTGATTGTGCGGTCCTGATGCTGCCCAGCAGACTGGAGGCACACAAATATCAGAATAATAGGCATGGTGTGAGGGCTGGACTAGAATCCGGCCTGCTGGATGGCTTACGAACATCAATAGCAACAGGGGTGCCAGATCAGCCCCTCAACATCACAGGAAAGCGGTTTGATCTGATGTTCCACATGGAACAGGTCAGTTTGGGGGAGACTTAACATGTTCTTACTTCTGGTGTGGACCTCATCTTGTGTCCCTTGCAGCCCTCAGCTGTGGAAATCCTGCCTACCCGCCTCTCTTGACCAGAGTAGTTGGAGGAGAAGATGCAAGACCATTCAGCTGGCCCTGGCAGGTTAGTGATTTCCTGATTCCCTTAGCCCACTCCTGGATGTCTTGAGCCACTCTGCCTTCCCGTTACGCTGGGCCTTGTTTTGCTCAATCGACACCCACGTTGACGGCACTTCCCTGTCTGTCTGCCAGGCGATCCCTTTTCAACACAGTAGCCGTTCTATTCCAAACGCTGTGACCTCAGGGGTCAGAGCCCTACTGATTACTAGTGAAACTCAAAAAAACGGGAAGGCAGAAAGAGGAAAGAGCCCCGGGGCCCTCTGCATCTGGTTAGCAGGCCCAGCAGCTTTGGCTGGTTATAGAGTAATAGATACAGTACAAAGAACTCAGCCCTGCTCATCATCCCAATGCAGCAAAGATTTTGACCCTCTGAAAGACTTCTCTCCTGCATGGCGCGAGAAGAAATAATTGCTCAGATTAAACAAGCAGGACAGTTTACATATGTCCCTGATGTAAGGGGGAGGGGAAGACAGCACACAAGGAGGTGGGCAGGGGGAACAGAGGCATGCAACTTAAGGACCCCTGGTGCATGCAGAGAGCTTGGCCTGCAGAGGCAATGAAGCGGGAAGCCGCGTAGGTGTATTTTGCCTGTGGTCAGAATGGAACATACTACAAGGACAACCGGCCTTGTGCTGAAGGGGCAGGAAGCTGTGTAAGAGCTGGGTTCTGTCCTTAGCTCTGCCACACACTCACTGTCTGGCCTTAAGCAAGTCCTTTAGCATCCAATCCAGCTCCCATTGAAATCAGCAGAGGGGAAAATCCCTCTCCCTGGTGTCAGTGGCAACTGGCTCTCTTTGTGCCTAGGACCATGTGGCGAGCACTTGATAAGCTTGTCAATAAATGGCAAAGAGCTTGCTGGGAAGCGATACGGGCATGGTGTTTTGGGACACGATGCCTTAGTTTCTGATCCCTGTCCCCCGGGCACATGTCAGGATTCGTTTGCTAATGTTAGAGCTCCTCCTATAGAAGATGCTAAAGATGAGTTACCTGGTTACTGTTAACGTCTCAGCCTAGATAGCTGTGCTGCTTTGCCATGCTCTTTAAAGAATGGAACTGGGTCCTAAGTGATCCTTGTCTGCAGCTAATAGACCAGCCAAGTGTTAAAGCATGCTGGGATCCTTCAGGATGAAAACTCAGAGGAGTAAGGGCTTGTCTTCACTTACCCGGAGATTCACACTGAGGAGATCAATCTCCTAGGGTTTGATTTAGCAGGCCTAGTAAGGACCCACTAAATCGACCGCTGATGGCACCCCCATCAACCCCAGTACTCCACTGGGACGTGAGGAGTAAAGGAAGTTCATAGAATCACAGAATCCTAAGGCTGGAAGAGACCTCAGGAGGTCATCGAGTTTCTCCCATTGACGTCCCGCAGTAGGGATGCCATGGAAATTCGACCTAAGGTACGTCGACTCCAGCTAGGCTATTCTCATAGCTGGAGTTGCGTAGCTTAGCTCGACTTTCTCCGGTAGAGAGCAGTGTCATATTTTGCTAGAGGCTTGTTCAGCAAATAACTGCTGTCTCAAAATAGGGAATATTTAACCCTCAGAATAGACTGAAAAAGCAGCACTTATATAGCTCATCACCTGCTCAAAGGATAATAAATGACACCTCTGTAAAGCTGATACCCCCACTTCCCTTGGCTTATTTAGGCAATGGGAAGCACAGAGAAGCTAAACAACCTACCCAATGTCACATAATGAATCAAAAGCAGAGCAGAAATGACACCTCGGCAGTTTCTGGATCCTTAGATTCCCTTTCCATGATCAGGTCACTGGCCCACTAAACCCAGTGAAACATTTTTTAAAAAATCACCTTCTGGGACCTATTTCTACACAGAATAACACAGAGGTTATTTCTTCTGTGGTCTCAGTTTGACCCATGCTTAGTAAATAGCTTTGGGAAAGCAACACTGAAACAAAACATTGGAACTAACCTTGTCCCAAGAGAAGGATTTGGACCTCGAGCACTTGGGTGCTCAGATTTTCACCTCTCCCCGCCAGGAGAGGCCAAGCAGTGAGCAGCATTTTTGCCGTTTCGTTCCAGATCTCCCTGCTATATAGCTACAATGACGGCTGGTACCACACCTGCGGGGGAACCCTCATTGCACCTAACTGGGTCATGACGGCTGCTCACTGCATCAGGTAAGTTGGCTGGACAATCGTTTCTTTTAAGTCCATGTGCCAGGAGCTGTAAATGCTCGGAGCTAAGGAGAAAGACAAAGCACATTGCTAATAGGCTCTCGCCCACCCAAAAGGTTCTTCAGTCCCATACCTGCTGATTCACTGGAAGGGGGAAACGTCCTTCTTCCCCTACTTGTGCAATGCCCTGAATTGTTGGCTTGATTTTTTGCAGGTATAACTCTAACTGGCATTTATGCAATTACCCAGACCTTTTAAAAATCAGCTGTGCTTTCTTTACAAGCGCATGGAACAATGAGTTCCATAGGGTCTCTAGTCACCCGCTTCCAGGAAGAACTAGTCCCTTTGGTTTTAAATGCACCAGCCATCAACTTCAGTGAGAGAGCTTCTTGTTACCGATCAGGGGTGTAGCCATGGGTGGGCCTGAGTGGTCTGTGGCCCACCCCTTTTGGATTCAAGCCCACCCCCCGCCAGCCTGCTAGGCGCTCTGGCCTGGGAGCGGGGCCGGGGCCGGGGCTTACGTCGCTCTGCCCCAGGCCTCTGGCTGGGGAATGGGGCTGGGGTTTATTCCCCCATCTCTTCTGCCCCACTTCAGCCTCCCCATTCCTGCTCACCCAAGATCAGGGCCCATCTAAGTCACTGATTATGGAATGGTGCAAAAATGAGGGGAGGGATCAGTTTTGGCTGCATCACCTTAAATGCCCCAATCAAGGCCAGCTCCCCTAACCAGCAGCTCAGTACAGGCCTGTTTCCTATACACCAAGGCACTGGAGCATGTCACTGCCACCTCCTGTCACAGAAAGCATGGCCAGATATGATCTCCCACGGGCTGGCTGCGTGCGAGGTACAAGCGCCAGGGTGCCCCGTACTATGACACAAACGTCCCCACCAGTGGAGATGCTTTTGTAACAGACCTTATCGCACTACGAGGGAGGCCTTCTGAATTGCTCAGATGTGCCAGGAAATGGCAGCCTTGTCCTTTGAAGTTCGGCTGGGGCCCACATTTAGCAGGAATCTTGACGGGAACCAGAGAACCATATGGAGGTGCAGCCTCTAGTGGTTCCAGCCTGCAATGCTCCCTCCGAAGCCAACAATCCTCTGTTAATTTACAACAACGCACGCTGGCACGTTTTCAGAGGGTTCCCACTGGAGCTGAGTGTCTCTCCCTGTTCCTTTTCCTCCCCAGCTCTTCTCTGACCTATATGGTGTTTCTTGGCAAATTCAACCTAGGGGTTTATGAAGAAGGATCGATTGCAATCAGTCCACAAAAAATCATTGTCCATGAAGGCTGGAACCCAAACAACGTTGCAGGCGGGTGAGTTGATAGTAGCTACTTGTACCATGTGTGAGAGAGAGGGACCCAAACCCTCTGGGTTCAAACACCCTTGCACGGTGGGCAGCTCCAAATCTGGAGCCCGTTGTCACAGTATAGGCTAGAGGTCCCGAAATGGTGGGTGGAGGATCATTCTGGGGAGTTATGGCTAAGGCTGAGGTCAGCTGCTGGCCCCATGCCCAGGGTCCTGCTCCCAGCCCCACACCAGGGCCCCCGGCAGTCAGCCTAGGCCCTCAGCTGAGGTACTGCTCTGAGCCCCACCCTCACTGTGGCTCCCAACCTTGGTCCCCTTACACCTTTCCACATGCCCCCTTGGAGCCGCAGCCCTGCTTCCAGCCTGGGGGAAGGGGCGTGGACTGCAGTAAGGAGGGCAGGAGGTAAAAAATGTAGGGACAGGCTCATGCGGATGATTCCAAAATCCTGAGAGACTGGATGTGGGGAGCAGTCAACCCTTTCCCCAGTTCAACCCCTTGAATGCTGATTACTGAGGCTGAGGAAGGCTTGAAACACTACTGACCTGCCGCCCGCTGTAGAGAGGAAAGGCACAGCCCACTGCCCCCGCTGAGGGATGGGGGGGAAGGGTTTTGGCAAACCCCTCCTCGTAAGAAGAAAAATCAGCTAAAATCCCGGATGCTTCAGCACAACACCTGAGTTTGGATGCTGACTCGGCAATAAACTGAAACATAAAGACTTCACAGGCCTCACTTACCTCATGCAAGGAAAGGCCTGGTGCTCCAGTAGGGCCAGGAGGCTGCGAGGCATGGGTGTGGGGTGGTGTATGGGCAGCACTGACTGGAGGAGGGGGTAGGCCTCTTGAACCCTTTTATCCCTAGAGGAGCGTTTAAAGCAGAACCAAAGAACTCACGACCCTGGTCCCTACAGAACGTCTGCGCCAGCCTAAGGAGGGAGCCTCTGGCTGAGAGGCCATTTCCTGAGGGTCTCTGAGTAGAAGGAGGAATCAGTAATAGCGTGGGCAGCTCCACAGGGAGCCTCCCGCCAACCACGGGGAGCTGAATGGAAATGAGTGATTTACATCTGGGATCCTTGAAAAGCCTGAAACTCCAGGAGCTTCTTAACCTCAGACCTGTATGGTCAGAGGAGCTGGAGTTGCTGGTGCCTGAATTTCCACACAGCTTTTGGGGACCAGGGAAGGAAAATGCAGGAGCTCCCGCAGAGCCTGTAAGCATGAGGCATGTGTTTGGGGGATGGGACGCCTCTGCCATGGTCTGAGGACATTTCCTTCCTCCTCCCCCAAAAGGCAGGGGCTCCCCTCAAACAGGCCCAGCACTCTGTCAATGCCACATCTTAATAGGTCTGTGTTTTCTTCCATGTTCCCTCCACCCTGGCTTGTGTCCACGTGAACCCAGCAACGACATCGCTTTGATCAAACTCTCCCAAAGCGTCGGCACAACCAACCAAATCCAGCCGGCCTGCCTCCCTCCTGCCAACAGCATCCTGGCCTCTAACACCGTCTGCTACGTAACAGGGTGGGGAAGACTGAGGAGTAAGTGTCCATCCCGTTCCATAGTCACACTAAGTCCTTCTGTGTTAACACCTCCTTGGGGATGGACTGGAATAAGGTGGTGTTTTTTCCTGGGGCCGCTTAACCCTCAAATCAAAGAGGGATCGGACCAGCAGCAGAGATGGTTTTTGCATTTTCTTTGCCAAACGCTTAGTTTTTGTAAGGACTGGGGGTGTTTGCACAATGGGGCTGAGACCTCGAGAGGCAGTTGGAATCCAAGTCAGTGTGCTCTGCTGGCTGCTGGGGCAGCCTGTGTACATGGCAGAGTCGAAAAGGCCCTTCACAGAAAGGAATGCTAGTGAGGGACAGCCAGCCTGGAACAGGGCAGGCCCCATGCAGGGAATGGGCACAATGCAGGCAACAACCCCTAGCTACCTTGTGCTTCAGTCCTGACCAGGAGATCCTGGCCTGTTTGCTGACACGAGTAGCAATAGGAGGCTGACATGAGAATGCTAAACTGCTGAACGCTGGGAATACTGACAGAACCATTATTAAAATGGAGGTGGGTTTCCCACCGCCTGAGACACTTTCCCGCAGGAGGGATGTGCTAAGCACTAGATTCTGCAGCCCTTCTCTGCTTGGAATCCCTGTTGACTCTCGTCCCTGGCGTATGTGATTTTGCTGTTTCTTGCTGGCCGGGGAGCTCATCCGGCTCCCTTGTTTCTGTTCTCCTCCAGCAAACGGTCCTCTCCCCGACAAACTGCAGCAAGGACCGTTGCTCATCGTGGATCACGCCACCTGTTCCCAGTCTAGCTGGTGGGGTAGCGTAGTGAAAACCACCATGATCTGCGCAGGCGGCGACGGGGTGATCTCCAGTTGCAACGTGAGTCCTGCGAACTTGGCACTTCGGGGGCCTGGCTTTAGGGAGTCTTGCTTTGCGGGAAGGAGCTAGGAAGGTGGGCAGGGTACTAGGATCTGCCCATTCTAGATAGGCTTTGAAACCCCTTCATATAGGTTGATAGAAATTAATGTGTTGAAGGACTATCCATTAACACCATGTTTCTCTGGGTCCCGACCCCTCGGGGGGTCGTGAGCAACTTAATGGGGTCGCAGTATCACAAAGTTTGAGAACCCCTGCATTAACACATTAACATAAGAACATGTGAACGGCCATAATGAGTCAGACCAAAGGTCCATCTTGCCCAGTACCCAGTCTTCCGACAGTGCCCAATGCCAGAGGCCCCAGAGGGAGTGAACAGAAAGAGGAATCATCAAGTGATCCATTCCCTGTCCTCTGACAAACAGAGGCTAGGGACACCATTCCTGCCCATCCTGGCTAATAGCCAGTGATGGACCTAATCTTCATGAATGTATCTAGTTCTTTTTTGTACCCTGATAAAGTCCTGGTCTTCACAACATTCCTCTGGCAAGGAGTTCCACAGGTTGCCTGTGCACTGCATGAAGACATTTTAATGGCCTCGCATACAAGAGGGACCCACTTCAAACCCCTGGATCCAAACACCTGCTGCATGTTGCGACCTGAACATGGCGGCTGGGAGCCTTCTCATAAGATTGGACCTACGTTCACTCAGTTCACACTCCTGCCTTTCCACCATGTCCCATTTCCAACTGTACTGATGTTCAATCTCTTTGCCTCTCCTTCCTTGCAGGGAGACTCTGGTGGCCCACTGAACTGCAGAGGTGCTAACGGCAGGTGGGAAGTGCATGGCGTGGTCAGCTTCGGCTCCGCTCTAGGCTGTAATTATTACCGCAAACCCTCCGTATTCACTCGGGTCTCTGCTTTCAACGACTGGATTGCTAGGGTAAGGATCTAGTGTCTGCTGCTGATCAAGAACAGAAACTCTACTGTGAACTTTTAAATGGTCATCCCAGGGTAAAACAAGACAAACCCCGCACCCTCCAAAAAAACCCTCCCAGGGTTTGTCCATATGAGGAAATTGGCCAGCAGTAACTTCCCATGTGGGCACACTTATACCGGAAGAGCTAGTGCACTTTAAATTCACACGCTAACTTATTCCATAATAACTTCTCTGCATGGACAACCCCTTCTCACAAGAAAAGACAACACTGTCTTGTTTCTAGGGAATTAGATCCTGCAGCAAAGGTATGGTGTCTTCCTGTTGGATGCAGCTATCCAAATGATCTTCATTTCCAACCAAAGTGGGGATGGTTTGGAATAAATGTCACACTTTATATTAAGGATATATGTAATGTTTTAATAGATTAGCATTGACATCCAAATCCTTATTTAATATCATCTATGACTATGATTATCAGTAACACAATAATATTATCAATTATTTATTAACTATGCATGAACCCTTAACATAAAGGGTGATTCAGAAGCCAAATCACTGGTCTTTGGCCATGTCTATACTTACTGTGCTAGAGATTGATCTTCTGGCATTTGATTCAGCGGGTCTAGTAAAGACTCACTAAATCAAATGCTGGGGGGCACCCCCAATCAGCACTGGTACTCCTCGATTCGGCCTCCCACTGTGCATGGACCTTGGCTTAAGGTATGTTGACTCCAGTTACGTTATTTACATAGCTGGAGTTGTGTACCTTAAGCCGACCTTCCAGGTCTAGTATAGACCTGGTCTTTAAGGAAGAGAGAGGGATGTGGATGTAGGATCAATTTATGTATTTAAAGGGACAATTTGTAGAGTTTGGATATCCAACTCTGTTCACAGATTTCCTTAGCTCGCTGGTCTGATTTTCCCTTTTGTTTCACCCTTTCTGTAGGTTATGGCAAACAACTAACTTGAAGAGCTGTGAGCAACAGATTAACCCTGTGCTGGGGGATGGGAAGCAATTTGGCTGCTTGAAATAAAGTCGTAATCATGAAATTACAATCAGTTGAGGTGCTGAAGGAATCCGTGTATAATAAATAACGGACATTTGTTTGCAACATTCGTGTATACGCCTGTGCCTTGGGGAAAGGGAGGGTTTCGGATGAAAACATTGTTGCAGGAAGTTTACTTCCAGTCCATAAAATCCAGCATGAATGGACGTGGCACATGAAGTACAAACAAGGAGAAGAGGGGGACTCACCCAGAGCCATCTCCTTCCACAGTCACCCTGCTGTCCCCACACTTCATTCTAATCCCACTTTCCTGTACTAGGCTCCAGCTGCCAACTCTCCCCTTGCCTCATATCTGAGCATGGGCAAATGATAAGAACTATAAATCCCAATTCTCTTGATGGGAACCCAAAATACGTCATGTAGAGTTCCCATTGGTTCCCCTATTCAGTGATTTCACGCATTTACTCATTATATGTTATGCCCAGATTGAGGAAGTTATCCTGAAGCAGCTGCTGGCTGCAGAGCTGGTTGTAGAGGCAGAGAACCCTCTGAAAGCTACTTTGAAATATCAGGGAGGCTTTTAAAAACAGCAGCCAAAGGAATCACGCACCTGATTTTAAATAAAGAATCAGCCATTAAGCATCACAGACTAGCTGCAGCTCTGGTGTTCCTGGTAAGCCTGGATGGCTGTGATAATTCATTAGTGGGAGAGTTATTAAGGAGCCAGCAAAATACCTTTTACTAAAACTGCCGTGCTTTTATTCCCCCAGACCCTGGGAGAAGCCTAGCAGCAAGAGAGACATCAGAGAATGCCAGGCTAGGGGGAGAAGAAACAGGAGAATCATAGAATACTAGGACTGGAAGGGACCTCGAGAGGTCATCGAGTCCAGTCCCCTGCCCTCATGGCAGGACCAAATACTGTCTAGACCATCCTTGATAGACATTTATCTAACCTACTCTTAAATATCTCCAGAGATGGGGATTCCACAACCTCCCTGGGCAATTTATTCCAGTGTTAAACTACCCTGACAGGGAACTTTTCCTAATGTCCAACCTAAACCTCCCTTGCTGCAGTTTAAGCCCATTGCTTCTTGTTCTATCCTCAGAGGCCAAGATGAACAAGTTTTCTCCCTCCTCCTTATGACACCCTTTTAGATACCTGAAAACGGCTACCATGTCCCCCCCTCAGTCTTCTCTTTTCTAGACTAAACAAACCCAATTCTTTCAGCCTTCCTTCATAGGTCATGTTCTCTAGACCTTTAATCATTCTTGTTGCTTTTCTCTGGACCCTCTCCAATTTCTCCACATCTTTCTTGAAATGCGGTGCCCAGAACTGGACATAATACTCCAACTGAGGCCTAACCAGCCCAGAGTAGAGCGGAAGAATGACTTCTCATGTCTTGCTCACAACACACCTGTTAATGCATCCCAGAATCATGTTTGCTTTTTTTGCAACAGCATCATGCTGCTGACTCATATTCAGCTTGTGGTCCACTATAACCCCTAGATCCCTTTTTGCCGTACTCCTTCCTAGACAGTCGCTTCCCATTCTGTATGTGTGAAACTGATTGTTCCTTCCTAAGTGGAGCACTTTACATTTGTCTTTATTAAACTTCATCCTGTTTACCTCAGACCATTTCTCCAATTTGTCCAGATCATTTTGAATTATGACCCTATCCTCCAGAGCAGTTGCAACCCCTCCCAGCTTGGTATCATCTGCAAACTTAATAAGTGCACTTTCTATGCCAATATCTAAGTCGTTGATGAAGATATTGAACAGAGCCGGTCCCAAAACAGACCCCTGGAACCCCACTTGTTATACCTTTCCAGCAGGATTGTGAACCATTAATAACTACTCTCTGAATAACAGAGCAAGACAAACTATATATAAAGAGTGGGGTCTTTAATACAAAAGGGCAACAGATGCTGCAAAACTATCCCCTCTAATACTGGCTTTCAATTCAGGTGCACTTTTGATTGAAAGAGAATAAACACAAGCACAATTACAAACTGCTGACACTTTGCCCTCGCCTCCTGTAATCGTAGCTAGAGCGGGGCCAGAAATGGCTACGGGAATGGCCCTCCGGACTAGTGGAGGGCAGGACTTTTCCCTGCAGTCCTGTCGCCTGTCTGAAATGAGGACACGGCCAGTCCTTGGCCTGATCGGGCAGCAGCTGAGACGTCGATTTCACCGTAATGAGAGTGGAATCACATTAAGCTTCCCAGGAAAAACGAATCCATGCAAACAGAAGCATCGGTTCAGAGCAGTAATGGCCAGGTGCAGAATCTCTGCAGGCTTCTTGGTGACTCTCCGGGAGTAGGCAGAGACCTCCCAGCCACAGTTTCATTCGGTCATGAAGAAGAATTGTTTACGGAGGAAGTTAAAGCAGCCCGGCATCTGCTTGCACCGTCCTTTAGCAGACACATCACGAGCCACCTGGGAAAGAGAAAAGCCAAGGAGAGGGCTGGTTGCTGGCTGAGTGTGGGGAAACAGCTTTTCCCAGCACAGTTAACAATCCATGTAGTCAGGAGGGCTGTCTATGTTAGGGAAGGGGGAGGAGAGGCAGTGGGTAAGTTTAACATTTGTAAGATGACGGCGTTTTTTTGCTGGCAGAATTAAGACAACTCTGGAGAAGTGCAGGCAGCATCCCAGAGCAGCTCTTGTGTGATACCTTTGTACTGGCTTCATGAAGAGCCTGTGAATAGGTTTTTGCCTCTAAGATGCTTCAGAGCCCATTCTCATCAGATGCTAACATCCGAGGGCTGCCTGTGAGCAATCATGCCTGTACCACCAACACCTGCCCACACAGGCAGGTCTTGGTATGAATCAGAAACAACCTTTCCTTTGCTCACAAGAGATTAATCATTTCTTGTGTGTCAACACTTTCAGGGAATTTTTTTCAAAACAGAAAAGTCTGTTATGCTGAGGGTAGGGAAGAGTGCCCTAGTTCAGGCAGAAGCCGATGGTATAATCCCTCTTCCCTCTTGCATTTGCTAAGAATCCCCATCGCCTCCCCAAGAATTCTGCACTGGGACTGAACGATTTCTAAGCCTCCACATGCCAGACTGAAAGCAGTTTGACCAACTTGGAAGCAGAGGGCCTGATCCTGAGTTCATTGCAATCAATGGGAGTTGTGCCACTGACTTCAATTGGAGCAGAATTAGGTCCAGGAGACAGAGAACAATTTTTCTTTCCTGCTTTGAAGACAGTTTAGGATGCTTCTTTACATATGGGTTACTCAAAAGACAGACAAAATTAGGAAATCTGGAAGTTCATTTGCCTAGTCCTGGACAGACAAAATAACTTCCCACCCAGCTATCTGAGTTGTTGGTAGATGCACAATTCACAATTTCTGGTAAGTGAAGGATGATGGTTATTGTTGGGTACTGCAGAGTAAACACAGTGTTGTTTTTGCTAGAGACCAAAATGGACCTTTTTGGGCTATTTCACAGCAGTGTGATGGCTGTAGTAGCAGAACAAGTGCCCTTAAACATTCGTTTGGGAGGTAAGGATTTTCAGTGAATTATTTCTAAAACACCAGACCCATCCTTTGCAATATGGGAGAGTTATTTCTGAGAACCTCTGCCTTCCCTTCATTAGTATATACTCAAAGTTACTGGTTCATATACACACACATTTACATTGCATGCACATAATTAAGATGCAGTGACATCGCTCACACGCCAAGATAACAAGTAACATTAAGACAAGCATCTGGTGGGGTTATCCATATTAATAGCAGGATGATCCAGGAGACAAATCAAAAACTCATCACGGCAGCAGAGAGTGTAAAAGCAATCAGCTAAGCCAAATATGGAGAACGTACAAACACAGCCCTGTCTTGTTTGTTATTACATGTCCAAGTAGGAAATTATTTCGATTATATTGTGCTGCTGCTGTTTGCTCTGTTTGGTTGTTTTGTGACAGGACAGACAGATGGTTCTTGGCTCTGAGGCCGAGCCAGGGCAGGCCACTAGGCAAAGGTTAAGGCCTAGATTTTCAATAGTGACTTGTGATTTTGGGTGTGACACCTGAAACAGGCCTGATCCTCAGACTTTTCTGAGGCATTTCTTGTTGGGTCCCACAAAAGTGAAGCACTCAGAAAATCACTTGCCACTACTGAAAATGTAAGGGTCTAATGCAGAGGTGGGCAGGATCCGCGGGCTGGATCTGGCCTGCCAAGTGGGTTGATCTGGCCCGTGGAGGCCCTGCTGCTCCCCGGCCCCCTGGACAATTAGGGCCTGGGATCGGGGCAAGCACACGAAGCTTCCTCCGCTCTGCAAGGAGCGCGCGGTGCTTAGAAGCGCCATGTGCTCTTGGCAGGGTGGGAGGAGACTTTGCGCGCTCCCCCACCCCCAAGCCCTGATTGGCCTGGGGGCAGAAGGGGGAGTGCGCAAAGTCTCCTCCCACCGCCAGGGGCATGGGCGCCTAGGGGAACTCTTGGGGGGTGGGGCAAAGACTTCACACACTCCCCCACCCCGAAACCAATCATGGTCTGTGGGTGGGGAAAGCAAGGAAGTATCCTGACCCCGCCCCTTCCAGTGCAGCCCGCCGGCACTTCAAAAATTTCTGAAGTGGCCCCCGGTAAAAAATTATTGCCCATCCTTGGTCTAACGCCTAACTGCAAGCACACATGCCTACATCCCACAACAGTCATAAAGAGGAACCTTTACCCTGAGTAGCATGTTTAGCAGGTCTTCATTATGGGCATATTGCTCCAGGACGCTGTCCAGTGTTTCGATGTACCACGAGCCGCTGTGCGTATCCCGCCAGGAGACAAAACCTTAGGAGAACACGGGGAAAGTAAGGAACTCACTGTCTACAACAGGCCTTTGGGGTTCCTTCCTAACTCCATAAGGAGAGGTGAGGAACCTATGGCCCACAGGCCAGATCCAGCTCCCGGCTTACTTTGATCCGGCCCAGGGCAAATCTCCATGCTGTGGGGCTGGAGCCCCAGACTTCGGTGCCCCCTTGGGGGCATGGAGCATGAGTGGAGCCCTGGCTCCCCAAGTGGAGTGTGAGTGAGGTGAGTGAGTTGGGATGTTTTGTTTGTTTTGGGCTTCTCGCTGGGGGCCAGGTCAGTGAGGTGTGCTGGTTTCGGTTTTTATTTTTACTGGCGTGTCACCCCCCAACTGATTTTTCTGCTGCTATTCACCAAAAGGTCCCCTCCCCCGCCTTTGGGAACAGAATTTCCACCCTACAGACAACTTCTTCCAAGTCCATCACCCATAGCCTCTGTGAAGCAGTGTGGCTACAGACTCACTGGATGAGCTGGGGCATGTCAAAAAAACCCTTTCTGTGCCTCAGTTTCTCCATCTAAAAAGGGGATAATAATTGCTTGCTTCATGCAGGTGAGGGGCTCATTTAATGCTTGCAAAGGACTGAGATCCTCAGATGGCAAATGCAGAGTGTTATTATTCACCAAAGAAGAGGTCCTTTAAGGGTGTCGAAGAGGGAAAATAAGAAGCCCTCCCTCTCTCTTACATTGCACTTTTCATCCATAGATCTGAACGTGTTTTAAAAAGGTGATGAGGATCATTCTCCTCATTTTACAGCTGGGGAAACTGAGGCAGAAGGTGGGGCGTGTCAGCCGGCAGGTCAGAGCCAGGAATAGAACTCAAACCTCCTGAATCCTCGGCCAATGCTGTATCTGCTGCCTTCTTGCTAGGCCAGTGCTTTCCTCACCCCATCTCACCTGGAAACGTTGAATAGGACACCAAGATGTCACTGGGAGTGGGTAAGCTGGCTACTGCATCCGGCTCGTCCAAGTTACTGGGCTGCATCTGAAAGGGACGTGCATCCGACGCTAAAGAATCTCCAGGAAGTTGGTTTACGGGCGAATCAGAATCCACCTCAAATCCTCGGTCTTTTTTGCTCTGCGAGAAGCAAACAAAAAACCCTTCTCCGCTACGTACGTAAGCAATAAGCCGTGAGCCCCCCACTCATTAGCAAGCCTGGTCTTCCAATGAAAGGAGCCTTTTGTTTCACCCTCTGCTACATTGGCGGACTCAGAGCCACCGCAATTCACCCCAGTGCAGAGTCCATTCCTGCCAGCCAGATGCTCCGAGCCAAATGCAGAGAACTGAACCAATCAGCTGTGCTAGAGAACATGAAGGAGCGACACCAGGTTGCTTCCCCTCTTCCCAAAGCTCCTTACAATCAGTTCCACTGCGGTGGAATGCACCTTCTGCTCTGAAGCGCTGCTAGCGGCTCAGTCGTTAGAAACCTCGCTCTCTAGGCCAATCAGAATATTGCCTAAGTCAGGGCTGGACAAGATGAGGCTCAGGGGCTGGATCCGGCCCACTGAACACTTTGAGCCAGCCTGCAGACTGCCTCTGGCCACTTTCTATTTATATCCTGCTGCCCACGCCACCGAATTTCCAGGCGGTGGCTCAGGCAGCAGGATCCTATTTAAATGGCTCACGTTGCACTTCATGGCGCTACCCTGGCAGTGGCTGGAGCTGCAAGCTCTTTAAATAGTCACAGCAACCCTGGGAGGCTGCCAGGCAATGCGGGAGTGGCAGGGCCGGGAAGCCGCGATCCCTTTGTTGTGTTTTTAATTCAAAGCCTCCAGTCCCAGACAACTCTGGGGGAGGCTAGTCCCCAGCCCTGCCCCTTTGTTTCCAGGCCACGCCCCTTCTGGGGGTGGAAACAGTCTGTAACCACATAGAAAAATTCATTAAGTGCTGCCCCCCCCCCCCCGCGAAAATGATTGCCCACCCCTGGCCCAAGGAATATAAATACAGGGCAGAGAGCAAGAGAATCAGGCTGAGCAAAGGGAAGAAGAACAGCAAAGGAAAGAGATGATGTAGAATTATTATACCGCAAGCGCCAATGCACACGCAAGCAGACACACAGCTGCTTCTTCTCCTGAAGGAGCCCCTAAGGCAGTGGGGGGGCAAACTGCAGCCTGTGGGCCACACATAGAACTGCAATGGGCAGCGTGTGACCCATGAGATATTTGGTTTACTGTTGCCCACGCACGCAGTTGCCAGATTTCACTGGTTTTCAATCACATTGGAGGTTTTTTTTTTGCTACTGATATTACTAACGTGACACTCACGTGAAGCGAGGAGAGTGCTGATTGCACACAACATTGAGTGACAGAGACGTGCGCCCCATCTGCATTCAATCAAGCGCTGCTACGGCTCAATCGGCACAACTCCCAAATTCTCAGTAGATAAGTGCAGTGAGCAAAACTAGCCAAACCTGGGAGACCTTGTTGGGTACAATAATTTTGCAGCCCACTGAGCTGGAGGAGGGCCACTTCTGCAGTTCCACTCATAAGCCGAGGCTGCCCCTCACTGACCTAAGGCAAAACACTAGTGGAGCTAAAGCCAATATTCACCTCCGCCACAGGCTTGAATAAAGAAGAGTTTGGGTTTTCCTCTCAAGCTTGGGCAGTGGGACCCATCGAAGTAGTTCACAATCTTTTCAACTGGAATGCGCTTTCCGTCTGTGCCGTAAATGCCGCCAGGAAACTGAATGTGGCTGGTCTGAAAGAGCAAAACCCACAGGCTGTGCACACTCAGGCAACTGGTCACCCTTTTCTCTGGTATAAACAACCTCCACTTTAAAAGCCTTTCCTTGGATGCCAGGAGGGTCTGATGCTCTAGTATTTGGGATGTGAGTTACGGAGGGAGAAAATCCAGATGTTATTTTAAACCCTCCAAACTCTAGAAACCCAGGCTCCTGATCTTCCAGTAACCCTTTTCCCCCACAAAGTGGGATTTCTCACTTCTAATTTACCCTCTGTCTACATTTTCCTCTTTCTGTAATTTCACCTCATTTCCTCTAGCTAGGCGCTAATACCGACGGGTATTTATTACTGCTACAAGTTGAATCTCTCTAGTCTGGCACCCTTGGGACCTGACCGGTGCCGAACCAGAGAATTTTCCAAGCCACAGGAGGTTAATATTGTCTAGCAGCATTGCCAACCCTTCCACTGCTTAGTGGGGGTCTTAAAAGGCAGTTCAGGGTAAATTAGAGCTAAAGAACAGCACAGAACACTGAGAGCCAGGACGGGTGGCTGTAAACAAACTTTATGGGATGTCGGGAAACTTGGCCACGCCTGTGACAAGTGGACATCTGGCTAACTCAAATCATGCCGGACCATGGATGTTGCCGCACTAGAGTGTGCTGGATTAGAGTGGTTCAGCCTGTAATTACACACACACACTCAGTGACCCATGGAAGTTTCCCTGGCTGATGTCAAATTATCCCATACAAAACATTGTTGAGCACTGGGCTCCCCTCATCAACAATAAATTCTGAACACACCCCATGTCCCAGAAAATTGCCCCTCATCAAAACATTTCACAGTTATAAAGCAACCTCCATGCCTGCCCTCAAGGAAGGCCCACATCATATGTGGTGATCGGGCAACCTCCACCATACTGAACACTTGGCTCAGGATGCAGTTAGAGCGTGGCAACCCCATATACATAGCATAATGCCTGGAAGGGAGAGGTCCCACTGGTTTATGCCCATGGGATGAGATCAGGACAGGAGGGAGAAGAAACCAGTCCCCTCTCTGATACCCAGGGAATGTTGGCAACTAACACAACACAGGCTTTTCAGGAGCAGGCTTCTCCCCCAAGCCCGGGGAGATATGAACGAGAATGCCGATCCTCCTACCTGACACCCATGGGAAAGGATCACCACCAGGCAGCAGTCCAGAGCGCTGTGGTCCTGCCTAGCCAGGCGCTGCAACTCCGAGGCAATTTCCTACACACATTTGCAACGGTCAGACTTCAACACTGCCATTTTCAGTCACCAATTTAGCAAGGGTTACCACCAGTTCTACCCCTTGTCAATCCCACGTCAATGTCACGCTGCTGAAAGGTTGGACTGATTCCCCCAAAGTCTGACCCACACAAGAGCACACCCAAGCTTCCCTGCACTGCTCCATGCTGATCTGGAGACTTGGCTTAGTGGAGGAGAGCAGACCCACGCCTCACTCCAGGGCCCACTCCTTCCTCTCCCTTTTGCCAAGAAGGCTGCTAAAATCAGTGCCAAGCAAGATGACAGTTCTGTAACACTGACACAGAGTCCCACCCTATTTTCTTCATGTGGGACAATGAGCCACTGTCAGATGGAACACGTTCAGAGAGTCACTGCAACCTACTGCTACTTCACATTTGCAGTTTAACCAAAGAGATTTCTTCTGCATGTTGCTGTTGTAAAGGACATGCTCGTTTCTGTGTTTAATCCGAATGTTTGATGGAAGGCAGTGCATTCGGCCAACCAATGCACTGCCTCAGATTTATAAATAATCCAACAAATTTGTTTTGGTTGAAATGAGCACTCCAAGAGATTGAATGTCCTACTTAAGATCAACCATTCTATCAGACAGGAACAAACAGAATATTAAGCACCTGGGTACACCAATATAAGAGAAGCTAAGTCAGAGGGATCAAAGAGATACATCCTTAGACAATTAGTTATAAATCATCTTCAGGAATAAAAACTCTGCCCCGAGAGACCAAATCATGAGGGTTCTTGTTTGTTCTGTTCCTATAGCAGTAAAAGACAAGATGATTTGAAAGTACTGTTTTGATTGTTTCTTTGAACACTGAAGTTTGGGGGGAAGGGAGCGGGAATGTGGCTTTAACATCAGAGCACATATTGTCACCCTATAGCAACACTGTTAGGGTATGTCTACGCTGCAAATGAACATGGGATTGTAGCACAGGTAGGTACAACCATGTCAGCTTTGATCTAGCTAGCATGGATAACGGGAGCAGTGTCGATGTGGTGGTATGGACTTGAAGCCACCCAAGAATGTCCCAGACTTGCTGGAGGACATGTACACAGGCAGTCAGCCTATGCTGCCATGTCCGTACGACTGTTATCTGAACTAGTGAGATTACAGCTAGCATGGGTATGCTCTGTCTGTGCTACAACCACACCTCCGCTTGCAGCAAAAGCTCTTAGGCCATCGCCTCTCGGCAGATGCTTCCACCCTTACCTGAGCTTTGAGATCTTGTCGGACGAGGACATCAAAGTGCAGTGACTTGAAGCGCTTCTCCAGTTTCTCACAGTCTACGTTGGAGCCCTCTCGAGAAGACAGGTCAGACGTTTCGATGAAATTGACATTGTTGATGATGAGGCAGTAGCCACACGGGTCAGCTTTCAGAACATAAACCTGGCACATGTCGCCACAGGGGAGCAGTCAGCAGACAGACTAAACTAAACCTCCGTTTATTCCGTGCCCACTGGCTAATCCAGCGGGAAGCAACTCTGAACCAAAAATGCGACTTTTCATGAAGCTTGTTGGATTGCTTCGGTGAATTCAATGTATTATTTGCCCAGGATGAGGGGTGGAGAATGGGATCCACACACCACGAAGGAGTGAATACAAACTACTGGGATAATGTAGCACATCCAGCTTTACTTTATTCATGCAGAGTCCCATTGAAATCAATGGGATAAGCAGAATCAGGGCTTGACTGAAATGAATACAGGGCCAAATTAACTTCCATTGATTTACAACAGGGATGAACTTGGCCTCCACTTTACTAAACACATAGGTCTGCATTCATGATACTATATTCAATTGTAACAGTCATGCTGCATTCATGTGCGCAGTACATTTCCATTAGTGAGGGGTTTATATTAGTATATTTCACACTAGTATAATTACAAAACTAAAATACCCACTCTACAAATACAGCACACTTTAAGTGTTGCACAAGTTAATTATTAGTTGTCTTGATAGTAATTGCTAAGGGAAAAATATTTGGCTATGTTACTGGTCATATTTATGTTGCCATTAGAGGAACAAGGGTGGTGTGACAATTGATCTAATCTGAACTGAGCTAGCCCCATCAGAGCAGCAGGACTCACTCAGATGCTGGATCTGACACCTGGACATCAAAACCACATTTGCTAGTAATTATTTATCTTTTAAACAACATAATACTGTCAAATAAACTGTAAATAAGCACAATATAAGTTACCAGTCTGCAGACAAAAAATTTCAAAAGCACCTAAATCCCTTTAACTTTGGCACTGAGGGACAGATTTAGGCCTGCTTGACACTCAAAAGTTGTGTCAGCATAGCATTATTGGTTAGGGCAGAGGCGAGCAAAATACAGCCTGCAGACTGGATCTGGCCCACCAATCCTTTGGCTCCCATGGGACCCGTGGGAATCCTCAGGTGTGGTCCCTGCAGGTCCCGCTGGGCTGCTGGAAGGGAGCCACCTAGGTAAGCGCCTCCTGGCCAGAACCAGCATCTGGCACCCCACACCCCAACTCCCTGCCTCAGGTTGCCACCCAAACCCTCTACATTCTGCTCCCCCCTGTCCCAGGTCACAACTCCCTCCCAGACCCTGTACCCCCTCCAATATCCCTCCCTAGGACCAGAATCCTCACTTGCATCCATACCCCCTCTCCAACACTGTACCCCCTGCTGCACCCCAATGCCCTGGCCCAGGTCATAACCTAAACCCTCTGAATTCCTCCCCCAAGTCAGAATCTTCTCCTGCACCCTAATCCCCTGCCCCAGGTCACAACCCCCTCCTTCACCCAAACTCCCTTTCAGACCCTACACTCTCTCCTTCAACCCAATAGCTCCCTTCTGCACCCTGCCTCCGTCCCAGACCCTGCACCTCCTCCATAGAAAAGTGTGGCCCCTGACCACTTACCAACATTTTGGAGTGGTCACCCCAGTAAAAATGATTGTCCATCCCTGGGTTAGGGGGAGGAAGGACAATCACACCCATAACTGACTGCTCTAGGGCTAGCAAAGTCCCTAGAGCAGATGCAGTTATACCCATGAAAAAGGCCTTTTGCTGCTATAGCTTATTTAATTGGGGAAACAGATATAAGCTGTACCAGAAGAAAAGTCTTTTAGCCCATTACACTGACAAATCCTTTTTAGTATAGACAGAATCTTACAAAGGTATTTAGGCACCTGAAATGATGTCAAGTGCCTAGCAAGATTTACTACAGTACCTTAGTGAGAAAGGTATCTAACTCCCATAGACTTTCAATGGAATGTAGGCAACTCGTCTGCATAGATACTTTTGAAAATTACACTAGGCACCTGTCTTCCCTTTAGGCACCTAAATACCTTTGTAGATCAGAGTCTTAAGAGCCTAAGTCCCTTTGACTTTTAAAAATGGGATTAAAAGTGGGTGAAAGTGGGGGAGAAAAAGGAGGTGGTTCAGGTAAGAAATAAGTAAAAATACTGTATATAAAAACAGGATACTAACCATATCTGAGTTCTTCCTGGATCTGTCTTCAGCAGAACCTATAACATGTGATAAGAGAGAAATGACATACAGCTCCACTATCTACCGCACATTCATTAGAGGTTGGGTCCCTGCTTAAAAGGATTAATATTAATGCACTTTATCTATTTCTGGATACATTCAGTCACACCTGAACTCCTCCTTGTCCCCAGCCACATACAGGAAAGTAATATTTCATTATCTGATTGTTCCTTTACTGCAGATGTTGAGAGAGACGTTCTGGAGGTTCATTTATCTTGGCTTTGGACACTTGCCAGTCAAAGGGTATGTCTACACAGCAAAGTTATTTCGAAATAACAACCCTTATTTCGAAATCACTTTCCTAGCTCCTACACAAGCCAACTGCTATTTTGAAATTAATTTGAAATAGAGGAGGCCTTATTTTGAAATTGGTAATCCTCATTCTACGAGGAATAGCGCCAATTTCGAAACTGCTATTTCAAAATAAGCGCTGTGTAGACGCTTATTTCGAAATAGGGGGCCTCCAGTCCTTCCCAGGGTGCCCTGCTGACCGCCCTGGCCACAAGGTAACTTCTGACCTGATGCCCTGCCGGAACCAGTTCTGGCTGGCCTTAAATGCGATTCAGCGTCCAATCAGTGTGGACGCGCTATTTCGAAATAGCAAAAGCTATTTTGAAATGCATTTTAATGTAGATCGTTATTTCGAAATAAGATATTTCGAAATAACTATTTCTAAATTAGATATTTCGAAATAACGCTGTAGTGTAGACATACCCAAAGAGTATTGCCCATAGAGTCATAAATTTGAGCTCTGCTTGTCAGAAGAGAATTGGATGGGAAATCATCAAGAGCCTTACCACCTCACATACAGGCAAACTAGCCTGGCCTAGAAAAGTCTCTGTAACAATCCATGGTACAACTCCAACTTGTTCTGGTGGCATCTGGTTGTTCAGACTGATTAAATTTGATCTCAAATTAACAAATACTGTACATGGTACTATATCCCTTGTGGCTCCACCTCTCCCATTATTCAGAACTTTGGTGGATGGATCAGTCACGACAGAGTCTTGTTTTTAATCTGGTTTTAATCTTGGTATTTTCTGAGTGCAGTTAATGGCTCAGAGGCTCCTAGCCACTAGCCAGAAACGTGGACCAACACTATGGTTATGACTGAAGTAATAATACACGGAGATACCCGTTCAACAGAAGGAAACAGCTGCAGGTGGCTGCTAGTCCCTGCACATAAGGAGAAAATCAGAACGGCTCAGAAACGACACCTGGATGGGCAGGGAATGGGAACAATGTGTAGGCAGTAAGATCAGCCCAGCCTCTGGCAAAAGGCTGCATGCAGAGGGAGGCGCAGGGCAGAGAAAGTGCCTCCAGAGGAATTATGGAGCAGCACAGATACACTCCAGAGCAGCGACCGGCAACCAAGGTAGTGAATGGGTCGCAAGAATGGCTCTCCTTTGACTCAGTGGATCACAAGATTGAAATCCAACGATGGGCAGCCTGTAGTCCATTGGGGTTCACCTGCAGCATCCGCTCTCTGTCCCCTTCCCCCCATGCCTCTCACGCACTGGAGCCCCTCACTTCCTACTCCTTCCTCTCCCTCCCAGCACTTCTGGGGCATCATGAATCCGCTGAGTTGCGCTCCGTCCCTGCTCCTGCCCCTCCCTCCCAGAGCTTGAACCCCCATGAATCAGCTGATTCACAGCATTGCAAAAGTGCTGGGAGGGAGGGGGAGCAGTAGGTAAGTGCAGGGCTCCACTGCCCCAGTGCACAAGAGGCACATGGGGGAAGGGGACAGAGAGGGGGGGTGCACAGGCCACAAGTGGAACCCCAATGGGCTACAGGTGGCACCCCAACTCACCCTGCTCTGGAGGGTACTACAACCAGGAGGAGGATTGGCAACGTATGCTGGCCACCCTGAGCATCCCTGAAGAAGATGGGCTGGAGGGACCTTCATGAGGTCTGGGGAGAGAGGAGAAGGAATGAAGGACAGACAGGGTGTAAGTCAATAACTGACTAGCAGAGACGGCTTACCTGAGACGCTGCACTGGGACGCCCTGGCTCTTGGCATCTTTCAGTCACAGTTCGGACTGGGGCAGGCAAATATTCAGGATCCTTCCCATCTGTAAAGGTAGAAGGCATTTGGGCCTTGAGTTACCACTCTTCCTATAGACTTTTGAAATAATAACTCCCAAAATAACTATTTCAAAATAAGTTATTTTGAAATAATTTCCCAGTGTAGACATAGCCTTAGCTTCATTATCACAAGTCCTACAATTGACTGGAAACTGCTTTTGTTGTTATATATACCTTGGGTTCTGTATTTTCCACTTCAACTTATCTGATTAAGTGGGTTTTACCCAGGAAAGCTCATGATCTAATATATGATGCGTTAGTCTCTAAGGTGCCCCAGGACTACTCATTATCTTTAAAGATACAGACTAACACAGCTACCCCTCTGAGATTATACAATCAGTGATTCTGGAAGACATGTGGACGATCAGATTTTACAAGCTGTTAGCCAGCCTCCTGTACCTGCCTGGCAACAGGGCTTACAACTGCAGAATCCAATTTTGCTTGTTTATTATGAAAACAACACCACTACTCACATGTATCACCCTTTCCACCACGTAAGCCAATTTTAATTGGTTTTATATCAACCGGACACAACTGTGGGAATTTGTATCCTTCACTCAGCAAAGCAGCAAGATCATCCTGTCCAGTTTCTTGCAGGCTTGAGACAAATGCAGGAAAAGCTTGTCTCCCTCGTGTTTGAAGGTCTGTAACCAACTGCCTGGCTTGGTCTCTTCGAGTGCCTGCTCTCTATAAGGGAGCAAAACCAAGACAGAAAGCATTAGCATCCAGTGCACAAGTCATGTCAATGGTCCAGCATTTCTAAATAGCACAGTGATGAGTATGAGAGGGCAAGGAAAAGAATAGAACATAAACTGATCAAGTGTAGCTTTTTTAGTCTGTACCCAGGCAACTCCAGGGCCTACTGATGTCCAAATGTCAGCAGAGTGAAGAAGATTCTGCCATTTCACTGCTGTTTTTCAGAAGCTCTAGGTGGCAGTGACAGTATTAAAAATTATATCACTTCTATTCAACTGATGTTGGAAAAACCTATACACAGATGCAGTTGAAACTCTCGCACCCCATCAATCCCCATAACTCATTGATGGCCCTTCCATCTTCCACATCAGCCGCTGGTGAGAAACTCAAGCCTCTGCCTAGTAGACACCCATGTACTAACATCTGAGATAGGGAAATGCCTCTGTGCCTCAGTTTCCCCACCTATCTCAGACAGCAAGTTAGTGGTAGAGTGAGGATATAAAACCCAGGGCATCTGATCCATTCTCCACTCCAACCACTAGACATCACTGGCTCCCACAAGATGGGACAAGTTCTACTGTATCATACATAACTTTTTAGTTGCTTGGTTTTGTATCATACAAACTAACCCCTGCCTTAAAGCTTCTCTTGGCTTGTTTTCATCCATGATGGGGGTTATGCCACTTTCATTCCAAGAGTTGCCCTTCCAGCTAAAGTCACAAAGCACAAATTCACATAGCAGCTCTGCAACTTCGACTCCTGCAACAACCCCGAGCAGATATCTTACAAATCCAGGGAGCTACCCAGAGATTTTGATTTTCCAGTGGCTGTGAAAGTTCAGATGTTTACAGGCCCAGCAGCTGGCAGCCCGACAATGGCATCTAGTGGCTGATTGGTTAATTTCAGGAGACAGTGATACAAGTTCACCAGGAAGCCAAAGGGGGTAGCGCCAACCCCAGGAGCGACAGTGGGGGCTGGGTGGGTGTTGATGTGAGGGAAGGGAGAAGAGACACCGCCCTCTCTTCTACACTGCAGTCTCTAGTTATTGGGGAAGGGGGGGGTAAATATGAATTACCCTAGAGCAGAGCAAGGGGGGGGGGCTGAGCAGGGATAGGAGGAAGTCAGGAGCAGGGTGGGGGTGGCGATAGCCAGGGCAGAACGGCGGGGGTGGGAGGATGGAGCGGGGCAGGACAGAAGCTCCCCAGATGCAGCCCCGGGTGCGGAGGAAGCAGCGGACCCAGGGTAGGGGAGGCCACCTGGATCTCCTCGATCATGTCCTGGGTGAAGACTCCTTTGTGCAGCAGCAGGTCCCAGAGCGGAGCCACCTGCAGCTCTTGCACCAGGCGCAGGCGGCTCCTCTGCAGCAGCAGCCGCTGAGCCTCCTCCATCCCCGCCGCCGCCCGGGGGACCCCCTCCGGTGGGTCCCGGCGGAGGGGAAACTGGAGACGGCCGAGATGCTCCGCCTGTTTCCGGGAACCGTCCTCAGCCCGGCCCCCTTCGGAGCGGTCTATAGGATCCGCCTCTCCCTTAGGCCTCTCCTCCTATAGGGGCCTCCCGTTTGGTTCCTTAGCCCATAGGGACCGCCCCTGAGCCCTACCGCGTGTAGGGGCTGTGCTACAGTCTGTGCGCGTCCTTCCCCTTTTACAGCAGCTCCCCTCACAGCACCCTCCCTACTGTCCATAGGGGCCGAAAAGAATCCCCGTTGCTTTAGAACCCCCGTTGCCCTTCCACTACATGTATTTCAGTTTTATTTCCCCCCCCCCCCTTTAATAGACAGTTCTGCCCCATGAGGGAGCGTTGCACAGCTAACAGCAGTTCTATGTGTCAGTATCCTCCATTTGACTAGCTGGCATGGATCCACACCGGCCTAGAGGGACCATTACTTTGTTCCAGTCCATGCACGGACTCTCGCATTGGTGTGGATTTGAACTAACTATGCTGAAGCCTGTGGGGGTCTACTGGCTTTCCACTGGCACAGCTGGACCCAAGTGTGTGTTCTTTCTTGCCATTGCACTAATTGACCCATACAGGTGTGTGTAAGCTAATATATTCAGGCTACTCTGAATAATTAATGAGGATAGGAGAGGATTGGCACCTACATCTAGCTGGTCAAGCCCTTTAATTCAGTTACCACTCCAAGAAAAAAGTGGGGGGAGACAGTAGGGCTAGGTAAGAAACAATACTGTGAGGTCAAGAAGCCACAGGGTGATACCACACCATGGAGATGCCGGCTGACACCATGATGACACAACATCACACAGAATCATAGAACACTAGGACTGGAAGGGACCTCGAGAGGTCATCGAGTCCAGTCCCCTGCCCTCATGGCAGGACCAAATACTGTCTAGACCATCCCTGATAGACATTTATCTAACCTACTCTTAAATATCTCCAGAGATGGAGATTCCACAACCTCCCTGGGCAATTTATTCCAGTGTCTGACTACCCTGACAGTTAGGAACTTTTTCCTAATGTCCAACCTAAACCTCCCTTGCTGCAGTTTAAGCATTGTGATGCAGCACTACACTGACCTGAGCTAACACCAGGACACATCGCATTGTGACTATGGTGACATGGGTTGACACAACACTGTCACATGGTGATGTGGCATCGTGGTGACATGGGCTGATACCATGAGGTGACATCACATGGTGACCCAGCACCACTGACATGGGCTGACACCATGACACAGGTGCAGCAGCCAGCGGTGCTCCCACACCCTTGGCTGCCATTATGCACAGGGTTTGCAGTTTGGTTCAGCCGCTCTCTGCACAGGCACACGCACAACTGTTCCAGCGCCCCTGCTATGAAATGACATCACACCATGACACCGCGACACACCCCAGGCCTGAGTGGCGGGATGCCAATGCCTCCCCATGGCAGGTAACTGCACGCCAGGCGGTGCCCCTCCCACCTGCGTCTCCGCTTGTATCCCGCCATGCTCCGCACGATGGGACTCGCTAGCTCTTGGAGGGCCGCGCTTCTCTATAGCCCGTCTCGCGTCTCTATGACCGGGCGGAGCAGAGAGCGGAAGTGAGCCGAGCGCCGTCTCTATGGTGACGGCGAGAGGCGGGGCGGCGAAGCCGGAAGCGGGGACCGGGCGCCCGGAGCACAGGGTGGGTATCGCCCCCCCCCGCCCATCTCAAGGGGGTCCCAGCTTGGGGTGAGCGTTGCCCCTTTAAGGGGCTTCGCCATGTGATCTAGGGCGGACCCTCCCCGCGGGCCGTCTCGCCCGCCCGCTCCGGGCTCCGAGCGGCGCCTGGGGCCTGGCATAGTCGGGGCGCCCTGCTGGGGGGCGGCATTGGGGTGTGGCCAGAGCTGCCCGATGGGCGGTGACGGGGGGGGCAGCTGTGGGGGGTTGCGGGGCGCTGGGGGGCCTGCTGGGAAGCAGCGCCGGGAAGAGCGGGCTGCAGAAACGAGCGGGGTTCCTGGCTCTTCCTCCCACCGCAGCCCCCGGCCTGGGGTACCCCGCGTTGTCAGAGGCTGGGCTTTCAAGCGCTGGGGGTGTCACATGACATGTGCCCCCAAATGTACATTTCACACCAATGAGAGTCTGTAAGAGCTGGGAAATATTGGGGGGGGGGTTGTGAGAGGACTTTTTTTTTTTAACTTTTCAGTGTTCCGTGCTCGTGTGTCTCTTTAAACACACACACACACACACACACACCCTCCCCGCTAGACCAGTGATGGTAGCTCTGAGAACCTGTTGGTAAAATGGACTGTACTTACCGTCATTGCTCAAGATGTGAACTATGCAGCCTATAAGCAAAAAGCCTAAACAGTGAAAAGCTGGATTAGAAAAATCTCTCCCCTCTTAGTAATGTGTTATAAATAACATCTGTGAATCAATTTGTGTACGCTGTCAGTTTAAAAATCTCACCACAGCAGTAAATGGTTTCGCTTGCTGGTGCAAGTAGTGCTCAAGATAACTGTAATAGATTATTAATTTTTTGTTTATTCTTTCATTTTGTTTAATGTGTGTGGCAGCTTTTCTGTAGTCAGTTTCACTGCTACCATTGTGCACTTAGTTTCAGGATGTGATCCTATGGCTAGGAGAGAAGGGTTTTTTTTATAATAGGAAAATATGGGTAAAAAAGAACAACATTGGGGGCTCAGGGGCAGGGGTAATACCTAAAAATATTCTAACTCACTTTTTGGAACTGACTGGAGTTAAAGGAATAGTCTAGCAGCACCTTAATGACTAACAAAACATGCAGATGGTATTATGAGCTTTCATCAGATGAATGGAGTTATTACAAGTCCAGTTCCAAAATAAATAGGGGATGGGGTGGGGGGGAAAAGAGGTTCAAGAAGAAATTCAAGGTGGCATTGTCTCTTCAATGAACATGGTCCCATGTAACGGTCAGCCATCAAAAGACTGTGGTTTCTGATTACTACACAGTAATGATTATGGCATTTTGAAAAGTGTACTGGTCTCTTAAGTGTCTCTGCTAGTCCTGATAAAATACTTTAGATGATGGGATGGCAGAAACAGCTATTGTTTATTGCTTTTTAATATCTGAAAACTGGTAGTGAGCTCCTATTAGGTATAAAGCACAAGTGTCTTGCTGTAGAGTTCTCAAGATAGAAGCTACTAAAATGTTGAACTACACGGGGAAGCAAAATTATAATTGGAATGATATTATGTTCATCACATGCAAGGGCAAGAACAGACCCTACTAAATCCTACCTTTTTAGTAATCCAAGAGATGAATTCTGGTCCTAGTTGTTTGAAGGAAATGGGGCTTTTGGTCTTGCAGTTTTGCCACTGGTGTAGGATTAAATAAAGGAGTACATGGATTTTGCATCAACCCCTAGTTTTGCACTTCTGTCTTATGTATGTGAAAACTCTTCTGTCCAGGTTGCCTAAAGGAAGAGAAATGGAACTGAAAAAATTAAGCATCTCGTTGGTTGTGGTCCTGGTTCTGGTCTTGGTCCTGCAAATTTTATCTGCAGTGGATTTTGATCCATACAGAATCCTTGGGGTCAGCAGGACATCCAGCCAGGCTGATATTAAAAAGGCTTATAAGAAGCTTGCCCGGGAATGGTAGGTGGTTCAAAATACATTGCATATTAAATGATTTCTGCAAGGCAGAGTCACTGTTTTCATGAGTGCACCAAATATTTGTGAGAGAAAGCATCATCTACAAAATAAAAACAAAGACATTTAAAATTATACAATAACCATTTTCCCCTGACAGTGTACTTGCTCTTACCATGTTCAATAAAACCATATTATAAATAGTGAGCAAGTGCCTCAGCTGGAGTAAATCATCTTACATCCACAATGTAACTATACTGATTTATTCCATCTGAAGAGCTGCCCCACAGTTTTCAGGTAAATGCATCTGCTGAGCAGGAAGAAACTTTTTTTCTTTTAAAGAAAAACTGTACAGTGTTTCTTAATAAAGGGCCCAATTTTGCAGCCTGATAGTGAGAAATACTTACTTCAATGAGTAGTCTCATTATATTCAATGGCACCTCTTTTGTGAGTACTACTCAAATAAAGTTTCTGGAATTGTACCTGTAATGTTTAGTTTTCTTGTTTGTATGTGTATTCTATGTAAAAGGTCAGTCAGACCCTAAATTCTGTATATGAGAGTCTTGTTCCCACATCACTTGCACCAGTGACCTGTCAACTTCAGTGAGACTATTCACAAGATGAAAGATTACACATGTCAATGCAAACTGCAGGATCTGGCCCTAAATTATACCTACTTGTGCATATTGCATATGCTGTAATATTTCCTGATGGCATTTTCTTCCAGTTCATCCAGTGCTCTGGGCATCAGACTTTGGAAGGTCTAATATGAACACCCTCCCCCCCCCCCCCCCCGTTTTGTACTTTACAAAATATAACATATTAGAAGAATCACTGAGGGCAGAAATTTAAGAAGCAAATGGCTTTTAATAACTTCTGTACTATATCTTTAGGGTTGTCATAGGAATTGTTACTGAGTAACACTCACCAGTGTTCCCTGTAAGCTGTGCACCTGGCCAGCTACCCAGGAGAAATTCAAATACCACCCAGCTGATTAGCAGAATGCCCACAGCCTCCAGCATGTGTTTCTATTGGTGTTGCACATCCACACATACCTTGGTGCACATATTTATTCCGCATATATATGGAAAAATTAGAGGGAACATTGACACAGGCTAGTCACATGTGCTAACTAGTTACATGTGCTCCTCACACAGCCAGCCAGTAACTCAACTGAGTCAATCTAAAAAAATTGATCATGGCCAGCGTCTAGTCAGTGATTTTTTTTTAGTCAAATTTTTGAGGTTTCTGAAAAAGGAAGTGAAGTAAACTAACTCAAATTATGACCACACAATAAGACCTGTTTTAACACTGAAGGCAAGAGCTTATGTATGGCATCTGGAAATTATCTGTACTATTATCTGTAGCTTTTGGGGTCTCACAGAACCGAGGCATTAAGGTTGTGGCCTGATGTTATACAAGAAAACTATTAAGATGCAGAATAGAATTGCAAATATACCAAATAGCTGCTGTGCCTAATATATATAGGGCAGCAGCTAGAGCATGTATCTTTGAAATTGGTAGGATGATTGCTGAAGGAATTTTCTGCCTGGTGTCAAATCTAGTTTTTAGTTCCCCTTGGATCATTTATTTATGAAACAAAATTGGAAACCGAGGAAATGCTTTTACATACACCACTCAAATCCTATTGAAATTCTTTATGTGGTTCAACCTGTGTGGGAGAAATAGACTTTTGCCATAAATCTGCTTTAAACATCAGATGAATTAAGAAGGAGATACCAGTAAATGGCATTAATGTCTACATATCCTGCTTAATAGGAGTATTGAACTGAAGCTGACAACACTAGTGGCATACTGTTGACTCTCTATGATAAACTGCTGCTGCTTTCTAAAGGATAAAATCCATTTTCTGTATTTTTGCATTGTAGGCATCCTGACAAAAACAAGGACCCAGGAGCAGAAGATAAGTTTATACAAATTAGCAAGGCCTATGAGGTATTGGACACCATTTGGTAACTTTGTGCTGTTTTTAGGATGTATATTAGAGTCTGGAAAGTGTTGTTCATCTTTCACAAGTAGCCTTTACTATTTTCCTGTTATGTCTACATGGAACAATATCTCGGCTCTGTGTATGGAAGGGTGGGGTGATGGAATCTTTGTCTAGGTTTTCTTGAAAAAAAAGACAGTTGCTGGTAGCTGCAGTCTTAAAAAAAAAATCGCTATCCATTTAATACTCAGATGTGAATTAATCTCAATAAATCATGAACATCCCACAACTGGAAATATTGTGGAAGAATAAATGTAAAGTTCTATCTTTTGCTTGCTGAAAAGCATCAAGCAAAGAGTAAGGAGTGTCCATTGAGCTTAGCAGAGCAGGCTGGTGCCATCTCTTCGTATTTGTTGCGCACGTTCCAGTGATGTTATAAGTGGGTTTAATGGTTTGAAAGCTTTAGTCACTTCTAAAACATTATTTGCATAAGTAGCACTTGCAGGTCACTCGTCCAAGCCTCACTGAATCAGCTACCTCAGCATGTTGCATCTCTTTGAGCTGATGCTTTTCTTACCATGCTGAGTCCCCAGGAATAAACTGAATTTTCCTCTATCAGCTCAATGGACAGTTTTTGCTGTAAATTCTGCTTGTCTACCTGAGCATATCAGCTCTTCCAGTTCATTTGACTGTTAAATGTTTGACATTGTGAGAAAGTCCAGCAGACTACTGTGGCTGTGTTTATTTTAGGACTCGGTTTGATGGCCTGTTAGCTGAGAAACTGAAATAATAAAAGAATTTGGAAGACACAGTGTCAGAGCTAGGAAGCTGGAATTCTCCAACTAAATGTTCTGTCTCTTCATGTGAACTCTGTTTCACTCCATGCCACATAAATGGATTTTGCTACAGAGACAGTTCCCTTTCTTGGAGCTTGATTGGGTAGACATTCAGCAACAGGAATTCCTTTTCCTTATTGCCATTCAGTTATTTTAAGAAGGGGAATTGTCATCCTTCTAGTTCCCACTCAGTATGAGCCAGCCAGCCCTTGTTTCTTTTCAACCTTCTTAACTCTGATTGACAGATCCTCTCCAATGAGGAAAAGAGATCCAACTTCGATCGTTATGGAGACGTGGGTGAAAATCAGGGGTACCCTCAACAGCAGCACCACCACCAGTTCCATCACTTCCATGAAAGCTTTTACTTTGACGAATCCTTTTTCCACTTCCCATTTAATTCGGAGAGACGAGACTCCTCTGATGAGAAATACTTGCTGCATTTTTCGCACTACGTGAACGAGATTGTGCCGGACAGTTTCAAAAAGCCCTACCTCATTAAAATAACCTCGGACTGGTGCTTCAGCTGTATCCACATTGAGCCTGTGTGGAAGGAGGCTGTTCAGGAGCTAGAGATGCTGGGTAAGAGAAGCAAATTTTAAAAACTCAAGCTGCAATGTGTTTTCAGAGAGAGGCTCTCTCAGCAGTTTCCATCCTAGGCTGTGGCAATTGACTTCAGCTTCTGGGGTTGTGTTTGAATGTGAATTCAGCCACCGAGTTCCTTTGTGGTTTATCAGTGAATGGCTTTATTTCTTTTATTTTCCAGTGTAGTTGGAGGAGGGAGCACTGGTCTCTTTTTTTCCAACACCAATCTTCATCAGTGAAACTGAGACAAGGGAAATGTAGGCTTAAAACATGAGAAAACACTTCAGAATTGTATGGCTGGGTCAGTGGAAGTTGGTGAAAGCCCCATCCCTGGAGGTAGTTGGAACTCGATGAAACGAGGCTTTAGTAAACCCTGCCCAGGCAGAGGATGATCTGGATGCAATCTGGGGAGTCTCTTCCATCTCTAAATTCAGTGATTGTCTCCTTTTCTGCTGCAGTGTGATTCCTAGTGCCTGTGTCATTACAAATACCATCAAGGATTATTGCATGGTCAGGAGCTACTATGTTCAGCCCTGCAGTATAAACATTGCATCGCTCTTTGAGCTATACCAGGAATGGTACTGAGATGCACTCTAGAATCCAAAGAGGGTTGTGAGCCATTCATGCAGGATACAAGAGGATGGGAGAAAATTTTGGCATCCAAAGTGAAAATCAGGGAACACTGGAATTATAAATACTTACCTGGAATCGAAGTATATCATGTTTCTTGCTCAGGGTGAAAATTCCTATCCCCTTTCTGGATCATCTACAAAAATGGGTATGGTCCATATGGAGAACACATATTCCAAAATAAGAGTTCAGGAACAAGAAGTTGCTGCACTGTATGTTGAATGTAATATTTTCTTTGGGGTTTTAACATGCCAAATAGAGGAGCTTTAGGCAGAAGATTAGGGAGGAGATGGTGCCATTGTTACTCATTCCTGAGAACAGAGTAATACAACTCTCCTTGGAATGTGAAAAGGGGAAATACTGTGTAGTACCAGCTGAATAATTCATCCTCTCAGTGTGCTGGGTGACCACAGGCATGTTAGTTCTGAATCCCTTGGGTCATTCACCAGCGATATCAAGATGACCCCCCTTTTTGGATTTGCCCTTCTTTTTCAGGAGTGGGAATTGGAGTTGTCCATGCTGGCTATGAGAGACGCCTAGCACATCACTTGGGAGCACACAGCACACCATCCATTCTGGGACTCATTAATGGGAAAATATCCTTCTTCCACAAAGCAGTCCTTCGCGAGAACCTGCGGCAGTTTGTGAGCAGCCTTCTTCCAGGGAACCTAATAGAGAAGGTACACAACATGGAGAACAGTGTGTTAGGGTTCTGATACTTGATAGTGTGTGTGAGACCCTTGCATCTCTTTGTTGTCTCTGACACTGCATCAGACGGAGTCAGTCTCTGATGTGAGCTTTGTCTTGGGGTTGTCAGAAGTTTCTGAAGCTGTTTGCATGGCCTTAATAAAGGGAGAATGGTGGTTCAGATGAGTGAAGTAGTTACAGCTATAAATGCTGGAGCTGGTTTTGAAGGAACCACTACATGCATGTACAAGATGGAATTTTTCTTCATCTTCCCCTGCATGTAATAAGTGCCACAGATAGTAGCAGGACCACTTCCTCGCACTGACAATACCCCACTTACCATAACTCATATCCTTCAGAATTAAAAGCACTCCACAGTGCTTCTTAGCAAACATTTGATCATACACATTGGGGCTTGTAACCACAAGGTGCCAATTTGACACTGTTTGGGATTACACCAGAGATAGTAATATTAAGGAATGATGTTGGAATTCTGCTTTGAGGGTACCAAAATGTTCAAGTATGAAAATGTTGTTCTGGTTTGGACATGACCTTGGAGACCATCATTGTATGTCTCTTTCCCCTCCCCTTGTCCAGTCCTGCAAACTAATAAGTACCTCTTGCAAGATTTTCAGTTTTCTCAACTTCTGCTGACTTTGGGCCTGATATCGCTCTCATTTTAGTAGGCTTTGGATCATTCTGTTAACTTGAGTAAGTTTTGGATCGGGTCTTCAAATGGAAGTTGAGCACATTGAGACATATTTGAGTAAACATATTGTTGACTTCTACTCTGCTCCTAGTGCTTATTCGCCATCTGAAGTCATCAGTAATAGAGATGTTAAATATTGAGTAATTGACTAATCGAATAGTTGATGCATTTTGCATCGACTATTCGATTAGTTGATAGGGCACCTCTGCCTTTGAAGTGTAGTAACACTGTTTGGATTGCTGTTGCTACACTTCAAAGCCGAAAGCGTTGCGTGGAGCCCTGGGTCAGATGGGGAGTACCCTGGAGCCTGACACCGGGCTCTCCGTGGTGTTTCAAAGCAGCAGTGCCGCACGGAGGCCGGGGTCAGCAAGGGAGTACCCAGCTGATCCTGAGCTCCATGCAGTGCTGCTGCTTTGAAACGCCACGTGCAGCCTGTGGACACCCCAGCTGGCCCCGGGTTGCATGTAGTGTTTCAAAGTGGCATCGCCACATGGAGCCCAGGGTCTGGCCCCAGGCTCCACACGGCGCTGCTGCTTTGAAGTACCCCTTCCACTTCCCCCCCCCTCCTTGCTGCCTCTTTCTGATAGAGGCAGCAAGAGTGGGGGGGGGAAGTGACCAGTTGACTAGTCCTTCACATCCCTAATCAGTAATGACCACCAGGTACTTGCTTGTGGAAATGATTGTGATGTTACTGAGAAATTTATGACATCAAATCTAGAAACTCGCAAAAGCAGAGAGAACTGCTAATATAAAAAAAATTGTTTGGCCTTTGCAGGAAAAGATGCAAAGGCACAATTGGCCTTTACACAAAAATCATGATATTTTGGCAACTTCTTAGAACCCAGTTCTAATTCAGCCATTTAACCTTATTGAACTTTAGTTTTCTGGATGTATTGAGGTTGAAACTAATGTTCTGTTTTACATTTAAGATTACAGATAAAAATTATGCCCGATTCCTGTCAAACTGGAAGAAAGAAAATAAACCCCATGTCCTTCTGTTTGATCATATGCCACTAGCACCATTGTTATACAAGGTAATGAGTGTGCGTGTGTTATCTCTGGCATTTGGATAGCTTTATAAATCCTCTTGTTTTAGTAGAGAATGGGATCTCAGTGTAGACAAAAGCTGAATAGTTCCTCTAAGCAGCATTACCCAGCCTGAATAATTTCATGTTATGTTATTTGAAGACTGCAGTTGGGGGCAAAAGAAGAAATCATAATTCCTTTCCCACCACAAATAGTTAATGATCTGGGCTATTTGTGCACTGGGTTTGGTTTGAGTTAGAGGATGATGAGTTGCTAAAGAAATATCTGGCAACATATAGAACGTTTAGATTGTAAAATAAATGTATGGACCCTCCAACCTTCCTGCGATATGAAGAATAAGCTAACTGAATTATAAGCTTAGTAAAGGGAATGGGCTGACATTGTGTCATTTGGCTGTTATAATGCTGACTAGGTCAGACTTAACAGTGTTGTTGAGGTTAGGCGGGAATAGTCACCATAAGATGCATTGGGGAAGCATCAAAGCATGATCTGCAAGGTAAATATGCACTGGAACTTTGTTTCCCTCTAGCTCGCTGCTTTTGCGTACAGAGATTATTTGTCCTTTGGCTACGTGTATGTTGGACTCAGAGGGACTGAAGAGTTGTCCAGACAATATAACATCAATGTCTACACCCCCACCATCATGGTCTTCAAGGAACATATTGATAAGCCCGCTGACGTTATTCAGGTATCACTTTGTGGCCTGTGTCTTTGTCTGGGTTGCAAGTAAAATAGATAGTAATTGCTTTTCTGGCCTGTTTCTTACATCAGAAGTTGGTCATTGGAGCATTTAAACCCGACTCTAGGTTTGGTGGAAGCCGAAATTAGAGCTTCAGAAGGATATCTTGAATGACTATCAGAGAGGGAGGGAGCTCAGTAGGTTTCAACAGACATGTGAACTAACTTGGAGGATAATTGGGTGGCAGCTGTGGTTTTCATTTGGACGTAGTTTTGTAGCTAAGTTGGTGAAGAAGGGCAACTCCTTCAGTATATCAGTGATTGTACAGAGAGTGGATAGCTCTTAACAAATTCACTATTGTCTGAAGTCCTTCGTCTCCTTAGAAGAACCCTTGGCTCTGAGGAATTCCTTAGAAAGATTAGTCCATGAGACTCAGAGGTTCCACAGAGAAAGTGCATTAACAGTGAGAGGCAGCATGTGGGATAGGCCCAGACCTTTGTTCTTGTGCAAGTATGCCCCAGTAAATGCTGAGTTGTCAGATCCTTCGGTCACTGTTGTGCTTTCTGACAGTTGGGATTTTCAGATTACTGGATGCTTTAATATTTTCCCCCTCAGCACCAAAAGCCATTAAATACCCCTTCTCCAGGGGCAGTCCTAAGTGGCCACGCTTCCAGTCCCCTGAACATCTCTTTTATCGGGTAAATCATCTTGTTGACCTTCATTATGGTGACCCTTTAACAATACAGATTGAACCTCTCTAGTCCGGCATCCTTGGGACCTGACTGGCACTAAACCAAAGAATTTGCCAAACCATGGGAAGTCAGTATTGTCTAGCAGCATTGCCAACACTTGCACTGCTTACTGGGCTCTGAGAAGACATGTAGGGGGTAAATGAAGAGTGGAATAACAGCACAGAACACAGAGCCAGGCCTGGTGGCTGTAAACAAACTTTATAGACCGTGGGAAACTTGGCCACACCCATGATAAGTGGACATCTGGCTAACTAAAAACATGCCAGACCATGGATTTTGCAGGACCAGAGAGTGCCAGACAGGAGAGGTTCAACCTGTAGAGCATTTGTGTTCCATGCGTGTTGAACATCCTTCCAGTTTAGCCAAATAATGATGGTCTCCTATTTGCTTTGTCCTTTCTAGGCACGAGAAATGAAAAAGCAGCTCATTGATGACTTCCTTTCCCAGAATAAGTTCCTTTTGGCAGCCAGACTCACCAACCAGAAACTGTTTCATGAGCTGTGTCCTGTGAAGAAGTCTCACCGTCAGCGGAAGTAAGGCTCGCTGTGATGGGAGTTCCTCCTATCCCCATGCTCTCCCTACTCCCCCTGGCTGCTTATTGGCGACCTCTCGTTTAAACTTTCAGAGGGGGGTGTCCATAAAGGGATTCATTGGGAGAACAGAAATTGCTAGATAGGATCAGAGCAGTGGTTAGCCTGTTGCCATCAGTGGTCAGTGCCAGATGCTTCACAGCAATGTCCAAGAAGCCCTTCAGCGGGACAGCCTGCCCCCAGGAAAGTTTCTTCCTAACCTCTAAGAGTTAAAGATTAGGTCTGTATCCCTTCGGGGGTTGGGGGGTCTTTATTTTTAATATTAGAACTTGAGCTGCTGTTCTCATCCATCAAAATGTCTGCTCTGCTTCTAAATCCTGTTAAGATCTTGGCCTCTGTGCTGAGGCAATGAGTTGGGTGAAAGTGCTTCCTTTTTATCCGTTTCAACCGAGCCACTCTTCAGTTCTGTTCACTACCCCCTTGTTTTTGTATTATGGAGCAGAGTACCTTGCAGGAACTCTGTGGGGACAGGGATGCAGAAGATGGGACGGACTGAGACTGGAACATTCACCAGTAGAATATGTAAGAAGATAGACACAATGAATTGTCTCTCTGGCTTGTCAGGATGCATTCTAGTTGGCAGGTTGGGTTTGTTATTCCTTTGTATCGCCAGGCCTGTTGTGAATCCTCCATTTCATTGTGTTGTCTAGGTACTGTGTGGTTTTACTTACTGGCGAGGGTGACAAGTTTGCTAAGACCTATGAGGCATTTGTGGCCTTTGCTCTGGCAAACACAAAAGACACCGTGAGGTTTGTGCATATCTACAACGACCGTCAGCGAGACTTTGCCCATGCCTTGCTGATGGATGAGGAGAAATATTGGGGGAAATCTGCCGTGAGTGTCACATTTTTCCTTCTGCCTAATCTGTAATTCAGTCACTCTTTCTCGGAGCTTTATTCTTTTTCAGCCCAGCCTCAAAATTTTTTCTCTTTTTGGGGGAAGAGAATATTGCCATTGCTTCTTTGCAGTATGGGAGCATGTTATGGGCAGGATCAGACAGACCTGTCTACTTCTAACAAATTCTCTTGTATTGCATGTTGTTGTGTTCTGCCTCCAGTCAGCCTGTGCTGAAATCCTCATGCAGACCTTCATGTCTTGTGTATTGCAATTCTGTTCTTTTTGATCTGTCTCAATCCCACCTCTCTAGATCCAGGATGTGCAAACTCCACTGTTTGCTTTCTGACATGTACAAAGTGTAACCACAGCATCTTCCATTCTCATGATTCCACTGGCTCTGTTCATTTCACTGTCCGGCTCAAATTGTCATCTTTATCTTAAACCCCTCCATGAACTTGCTCCTGACAGACTCATGGATGGACCCGGTTTTTCCCTTCTCCTCCCCAGCCTACTGCTTATTTAGCACTGTTCTACTCTGTCATTTTACTCTGTCACTTCACTCAATGTGAGAGCATTTTCCTCTGTGGCTACTACTATTTGGAATGACCTTCCTATATTTTCACCCCCAAATCCTTTCTTTATATCACATCTCTGCTGTGAGGACATCCCTCTTTTCCCTCCTGGCTTATGTGTCTTAATTACTTTCTTTCTCGCTAACTCTTAATATGATGTGGAATGCAGGGTATATGAAAAACACTATACAGAATAAGTGTTGTGATTCCAAAGAATAGGAGCTAGGGTGTAGAGAACACATACTGTTCATCTCTCTGATTGTTGGGTATTATGGAACGTGTAGTCAGTGTTTTTATACTTGTTCCCATTCCAATGCTTTGCCTGCTCTTTGATATGGGTGTTGTGAGAGATTAACTGAAACAGCTGGTTTTAATTTGGATCTAAGTTCTGAATTCTCATTTGACATTCTTCCAAGTTGAGATCTTGTTCCCTAAAGCTGGTGATCTTATTGATTTGTTCAGGTGGCCATCCTGGAAAGGCGCAATAATGTAGGAAGAGTGGTCTATAAAATCTTGGAAGATGCCTGGCGGGGCAGTGAAGAGGATAACTTCGTTCTTTTGGATCTTCTGGCTCAGTTAAGAACAGACGCTGGTCTTCTCTCTTCAGACACTCTCCTGCCAGACTTGAATGATGAACTTGCTCCTGTAAGTATTCTCAGTTGTGTAGAGGTGTAATGAACCTCTGTTAGCTGGTTCTTCTTAACTCTAAGACCGCATATTTGTGGTCAGTGATGGGAAGTATGGAGATTGAGTATTAGAGTGGCAAGATTTTCATTTAAGGATGTAAAAGTTACTTGGTTAACCAATAAGCTTGATGTTTATGTTTCAGTTAATGATTAAACTCCAAGTCCCACCACATGTGCCTAGGGACCTTCCTGCTAGTCTTGTGTGCCTTAGCTCCTAGCTGCCGCCTGTCATCTCAGCTGCTGGCCCTGTGCCTGGGATGCCAGGCACGGTTGGCAGCAGAGTCCCAGGCATGGAGCATCAGGGATCCCTGGGTGCACTCCACACACCCCTAGTTCCCTGGTTAAATGTTTTTAGTAACTTACACAGTTCCTGTTTTTACATGTTATTTACATCCCTACTTTGACTGTGTACTCATCAGGGGCAGGGGACAGCCCCTGTGATGTGAGGTAGTTGAACTGGTTTGGACAAGGGGTGCGAAGTCACCTAGTTGATTTGTTTCTCTACGGGTGGTGGAGAGAGCAGTCACCTGGTCATTGATGTGTTGTATCTTTACAGGTGTTCTTTCTCCGATGGCTCTACTCTGCAATGGAGTATGTCTCGGACTGCTGGGACAGCATATTTCATAACAACTGGTATGGAATCGGATTTTAAAAGATCAGTGTAGCTCTTATTTTGTGTATAGGCTTAATAGCCCTCTCTCTTGCCTGAGGAGAAATTCAAAAGCATATCCAAAGCTAGAGAGGTATTTGACAAGGACAGAAGGAGACACATATATCTTCTCTTGGAGAGAAACTGTGGGCCAATGAAGAGCCATGAAGTTGAGATCTGCCACTGGATTCTGTGCTATTGAATACACACTACTCCTGTTGGCAATAGGCCTGGCTTGGTAGTCTTGCTGCGTGGGTTTTCTTTAGCAGTTAGTATTTTTAAAAACATTCTTCCATTTGTCTCCCTGCCTTTCATTCGGAGAGGGGAACAATGAGAAAACTTCCATTAAAGGCCTTCAAACAGGAGACTGTCTGTTCAAGGAAAATGATATGTTATTATTTGGGGTGGAAGGGAGTTGAAGACCTGTGGTAGAAGTTGACTGTAGATTGGGGTGGGTGATATTACAACGGCTTGCCAGGATTAGCCCCAGATGGGCTGCCACTGCTAGATTTACCTGCGCCTCCCCAGGTAGGGATGATTCCAGCTCCCATTGGCCAGGAATCGCCATTCCCAGCCAATGAGAGCTGCAGGAAGCAGCACAGACCGGGACACAAGTTCCCACTGCTCCCATTGGTTGGGAACAGCGATCCACAGCCAATGGGAGATGCAATTGCTTGTACCTGCAGAGGCACAGGTAAATATAGCGGCAGCCTAGCAGGGGCTAACCCTGGGAAACCGAATTTGGCCCACAGGCCAATATTTGCCCATCCCGCTGTAGGAACTCAGAACTGACTGCAAACCTTCTCTTTTAGGCGGGAAATGATGCCACTTCTGTCCCTAATCTTCTCAGCTCTCTTCATTCTCTTTGGCACTGTTATTGTTCAGGCTTTCAGGTGAGTACCTGCTAGACCATCTGTTGAAGCCTTATGCATCAAATTCCAGCATCTCACTTGAAACTTACCCTGTTTTAAAATGCTCCCTTGCAGTGACTCAAGCGATGAGAGAGACTCTCCTCTCCCTCAGAAAGACGACCCCACTGAAAAGAGTGAAAAGAATGATGCAGCCTTCAGCAAAGAGAACAGGTTTCCCTTGCTAACTCCTTCCTGCACCAGCCAGGCCTTCTCTGCACCTGCACTTTCCTGCTCAAGAAACTTGGCAGGGCACAGTCTTGTCACTACTGCCTTTTCCCCCAGGCAGAGAGGGCAGGTTGGGGAAGGGCAGTGGGTAGATAGTTGGGAAATAATAGAACTGGTGTGAACTTAGTGGTGTTGCTGACAACCAGCATGTGAACAGCAGCACGTGGGTGAGTGGAGTGTAGCTGATAAAAAGGGTGCATAGGGAATGGGCACAGCTAGGAGCCAGTCAGTGGAAAGCAATACATTGAATATAAGGGTATGTCTACACTACAGCGTTATTTCGAAATATCTAATTTCGAAATAGTTATTTCGAAATATCTTATTTCAAAATAATGCGTCTACACACAAAATGCTTTCTGAAATAGCTTTTTGCTATTTCAAAATAGCGTGTCCACACTGATTGGATGCTGAATCGCATTTAAGGCCAGCCGGAACTGGTTTCAGCAGGGCATCAGGTCAGAAGTTATCTTGTGGCCAGGGCGGCCAGCAGGGCACCCTGGAAAGGGCTGGAGGCCCCCTATTTCAAAATAAGCATCTACACAGCGCTTATTTCGAAATAGCAATTTCGAAATTGGCGCTATTCCTCGTGGAATGAGGTTTACCAATTTTGAAATAAGCCCTCCTATTTCGAATTAATTTCGAAATAGTTGGCTTGTGTAGATGCTAGGAAAGTTATTTCGAAATAACGGCTGTTATTTCGAAAAAACTTTGCTGTGTAGACATACCCTTTGGGACCAAGAGCCCCTTTGAGATAGAGAACTGGAAAGTAGCTGTTACCTGAGCAGTGACGAAAACCTGCCATACAAGGGGGGGACTGCAAAGTTCCACCTGTTTGCCCCTAGACAAATGCTTTGTGGAGCGATGAAAGAGAAGAGACAATGACTTGCCAAAGAGCATCTAATCTTTAGCAGGCCAAAAGTAAACTGCCTTAATAGATTGTGGATAGAGAGTGTTAGTTTTCATGGGTTCTGCACTGTGCCACATTATAACCCACACATTGTTACATGGGTTTGGATTTACTTTTCACTAGGTCACTCTTTCCTTATAGCGAATAGGTGCATTTACTGTCCTTTGCTCCCTTTTCACTCTGCCCAACAGGATTCCCAAAAAGGGCTTTGTAGAAGTGACTGAGCTAACAGATGTAACCTATACTAGTAACCTGGTGCGCCTGAGACCGGGTCACATGAACGTGGTTCTGATCCTTTCCAACCCCACCAAAACTACCCTACTTCAGAAGTTTGCCCTGGAAGTCTACACATTCACAGGGTAAGTCTGGAGTTCCTCCTTGGGTTTCTGCTATGCTCTTAATGACCTGCATAGTGTTGTGCAGTGGATGGGTTGGGGGGAGTGTATTGTTCCATTGCTTTCTAACGTATACACTTGCATGCTTGCTCCCAAGAACAGCTTGAGCGGGGTGCTTACCACACCTGTGAGAAGGTTTAAACTGGTAGTTGTTTGCTGGCCCACATTAAATGGGTTGGTAGGCTCCGTCCACTTTGTAATGAATGTGACCCCTCTGCGCTGCCACTGCGGCAACCGGTAATCTCAGCAGGCTAAGGACTGGATGAGTGGAAGAGCCATGGAGCCTCAGTTTTCCCCTCCAGGTCCCCACTTATGTTATGCCTGTGTTTGGATAAATACAGGGCTTCAGTTTCCAGGGCTGTCAGTCAATCAGCCACTTGTCACTGTAAGTGTCAAGGGGCAACAGGCCCCGGAGGCCCCTTGACTTTACTTTTGATTGAGTAACCTAACAGCTACCAAATCTATTCACAGAATGGCCTCAGTCAGTAGACGCTCCCCCTGTATTCAGGGTATTACGGCCCAGTGGCCTCAGTCTGCACACCCCTGCCTTCAGGGTATTACGGCCCAGCAGCCTCGGTTCATATATCATAGAAAAAGCTCCCTCCACAATGGGGTATCTAAGGAGGTGGTAGGGGGATCCAGGCCCTCCCTCTCACCTGGGTCCCAGCCCAGTTCACTGCTCTCAGTGGGGAATCCTGCCACAACAATTCTGCTACAGCAGTTCTCCACCTGGGGCTACTTCCTACCAGATCTTGTCAGAAGTCCTCTCTGTCTTCACACTCAGGTCCCACGGTGTCTGCTGTATCCCCTCTTCGCCTGGCTGCTGCTACTTGGTTGGACAGCACCTCCTTCCCCTTCAGCAGTCAGCCCTGACTCAGCTGCTCCAGAGGCTTTTATAGCCAGCCTGCAGTTGGAGCATGCCCAGTAGGGCTGTGGGGGTGGGGCCCTCGCAGCCAGCTGGGCCAGGGTAACTCCGACAGCTCCAGTGCGGGGTTGATACACCTGTCACAGTCAAAGTAGTTTGTGCAAAAACTTAGAAAATTCATTACTTCAGCCCTCCTTCAGTTTCTAACCTTGATGTTTCTTGTGTGATGTCTGGTCTAAGGTGGAACACTGTCTAAATTGGCTTCCTGTCACTTCTTCCGCAGGAGCAGCTGCCTTCATTTCTCCTTCCTGAGCCTCGATAAGCATCGAGAATGGCTGGAGTATTTGTTAGAATTTGCCCAGGATGCTGCCCCCATTCCAAATCAGTATGACAAACATTTCTTGGAGCGCGACTACACCGGTTATGTCCTCGCTCTAAATGGCCACAAGAAATACTTCTGTCTCTTCAAGCCTCACAGAGCAGGGGATGAAGGGGGAACAATGGGCTGTGAGGATTATGACCCATTGCTACACGCAGGAGAAACCGGGGGAAAATCCTCCTCCAGTCCAGGAGCCAGACAAGTTAAAAACAAATTAAGCAAGTTGTCTTTGTGGATGGAACGTCTCTTAGAAGGTTCCTTACAAAGGTTCTATATTCCATCATGGCCTGCGTTGGACTGAAGGCATTTAAAAGAGATTCTAACATTACAAACTTTTTAAGATGACAACCATGGACGATTCTTTCCAGGAATAAACAGTCATGACAAATGGACAGTAGGTTTTAGATGAATGCTCCTAGGCCTAGTGAGTAGAAATATCTTCCTACATCTTTGACCTAGGATCGAAAGATGAAACATACTGAAGTCCTCTGTACCAAATTGTTCTTGTATTTGAATGCTGTACTATCTAAGACAAAAACCAGTCTATTTTCCTTTAATGTCCTGTTCACCACATCGCCTCTGTCCTCTTCTCTCAGCGGAAGAAAACCTGGGAGTTCTTTGCAACGGTGACTCAGTTTGGACTGAACACAGTGAACCTGTTTCGTAGGTCAGGTCACCCTCTCCTTCCCTTCCCAATGCTTAGCCCATAGTGCATGGCGTGATATTGGGAAGACCCTACAGACTCTTCCCAGCCTCTGCAACTCTGAAAGGCCTCATGCCAAGCATTCTTATGCATCAGCTTTCCCTGTGGTAAGTGATTTAGGAGCGTGGTTGGGGGTATCTCCCTTGTAGCAAACCGATAGCTGGTATTCCCAGACAGTTGGGCCTAGTAGGTGATCTGCATGTTTCATGCTCCTTGTGTAATAGTTCCACATGCAGCTTCACCCGCTAAGCCATAACCAGGGAGGGAAGGGGGTTAGCACAGCCGTAAATACTGTAAAGATGTGGAGCCATTTAAATGTACATTGTTTTCCAGATGCCTTTCCGCTTCTGTCCATTTTTAGACTGTCTCTTAGAGCCATAACTCATGTCCTCAGATTGTAGGCATAAGCTGCTATGAGCCAGTAGACATGTAAAAGAAAATGTAAATACCTGCTAGTGAAATAGCTTGGACACCTTTCAAACAACAATGGTACATCTCTAGTACAATATTAACTCTTCTTTGTATCAAGGAACTTAATTCTTTAATGATTGTATTTTTGAACTGTTACCCAAAAATGCTGTCATCCAATCGTCTGTTACATGTGGAATTAGTTTTGTTGTAGACAGAAGTTAGCAAGATGCTTCGTTTCAGCTTCTCTCACTTTGCTTTTATCCTCAGCTCTTAACATACAGGTTGCCTTTTTTTCTTCTTTTTAACCCATGGTTCAGTGTAAAACTGAACTGGTTCTCGCCTGAGGCATTACTGTACTTAATTATATCAAATAGGCTCTCTACCAGCCATTTGGCTTGCCTAGCGAGCTGGCTTTTTGTTAAAGTAGTCACAAATAAATGATCTCTTGCTGCTGCTACCTAAAAGTCAAGTTAAATTGAAAAGGTTTCTTTTCAAAGCAGGGAACTAGACTCTGGTGACACTGCTACTTTCTTTCCTCTCTGTTCATCTGCGAAGACACAATCACTATCTAGTGCTTGCTGTAAACTCCAAAGTGACCTAGACAGGAATTCGAGGCTTCCACAGGAGTAGGTCACATTATGATGCATGACGGCCAAATTCTGCATGAGTTTTCCTTTGATTCAGATTGAGATTAACTCCTGTGCAGCAGCCTGAACCTTCTTGTGAAGCACTCCTCCAAGCATGGGAGATTACTTAAAAACCTCACTACGCTTATCTCTCCCCAACAGATCAGCCCGGATCTATGGATAAATATTCTACCACATGAGCCACCCTCTGACCTAAGTGAGATCTAGGAATATTCAAGCAACCTGACTGGCTGAGGCATTCCTCACAGCTTTATAGCAGTGAGGCAGTGGGTCACTGAATTGGTGATTTGCTGCATTCTGCTTTGTTTAGCGAACAGATGTGCTTCAACTAACGAAAGACCACTTGAACACTAATCATAATGCTCTTATATATAAGGGTACTGTCAGGTTCAAATATTAGAATCAACTGACCTGGTCTGTGTTACTTAGAGTATAATCTGAGAAGTCCTACCTGCAGTGCGTAACTGTTTGATTACCAAGCACAAGCTGTGAGAAAGAGGGAGCGAATTTTTCTTCTGAGGAGATCTGCCAAAATAAAATGCTGAAAAATCCTTGAACTACCTTTAAAGCAGCAGACTGACTTTTCAGTCTTTATGCTATTTGTTTTGAAGCTGGTGCTATAGTTGGTTTAGGTGATGAAATAGCCTGGTTATTTTCTTGTGTGTGTAGCCAGTTCTACCTTTTGGGTCTTGCATGCTTTTACACAGTGCTGCCAACCCCAGTGCTGGACACACTAGAGAAGAATCCAAATTTAAAAAGAAAATTCTTGAAGCTCTGAAAGTAGCCACATAGTGTCTCCAGGCGTGGGTTAGGCCCAGCAGGAGCATTTACTAAACCTTGATGATCATGTATCTTCTACTAAGTTTAAAGCCCTAAGAGTGATGCTGGTTTCTAAGGGCCCCAGTGTGCAGTGTAGAAGAAAGTCCCCTAGTCCAAGGATCCAGGATAAAGCTATAGACCCTATTTGGAGGGCTTAAGTGCTGGGTAGGCCTTGTGCTTGTTCTCTACAGAGGGATGACTGACCCTGTGCATAAACATCTTTTGATGTGGGTTTTATGGAGGGATCATTTGGACTAATACTACTTCTGGTGGTACCATGGATTCTATTCCCTGGGGAATCAAAGTGAACACAGAACAAGGTTCCAGGAAGTCACACCAGCTCCTTTGTACTTGTATGTGATGTTTCTTTTGTGGGCTGAGGCACACTTCATCTGTTCAGCACAGGTAGCACTGCTCTGATAGCCAGATGGTTGCATTATTCATTTGGTACAAAAGACCACTGTCGCAGGCTCTGCTTGGAATTTAACGTCTCTGCTTTCCCTCCACCCTTTTCCAGATGCTGCAAGACCATTAACTTGGGATAATTCTGTTGCCCCTGATTTGCTAAGTAATGAAGGAAATGCACTTGGCCATTCTCAGTTTGTGTGTGATACTTTCGTGAGTTAAGAGTGAGGAAATTTTCACTGTTAATGTACTGCTCAGCTAGAAACTTAAATAAAAGCTTTTTAAAAGTAAAACTCCTAGAAGCTGAAGCAAAACATCTTTACAACACAGGGAAATGTAGCCTAGAGTCCAAATACTGTACCTGACCTTTCCCTTTGATTGTGTGTGGTACACAGCAGCCTCGTGGCGATTGCTGACTCAGATCTGTACGGTTAGTAAAAGCTTGCCAGGAACTAATACACTACAGTAATTCAGCCTGGGAGATTGGATTGAAAAGCAGGTAAATATTTTGCACTTTTGATACTCTTAGAGGGGGGGAAATAATTTATTTGTCAAATGTCTTTTTTTAAGTTTTGTTTTTGTATTTGTGACCAGGCACTGATAATGTCTTTTTGTTTTAAGATTATTACAGATTCACAACTGAAATAAACTATTTTAATGTGAGAGGAGGTGGCCTTGTATTTTAATATACCCATTGACAATGCAGCGTGGCATATGGGAGTTATTTGCAAAAATTCTATGGATGGTAACTGCTGGTATTTTAGGGAGTAATTCAGCAAATGCAATGGGCTAGTTAGTTATCTCCACTCAAGCAACAAGGCTGCTTAACCAAGGACAGGTTTGCCGAAAGCTGCCCTATAGTTTAGCCAATGTTCCTATTCAGGATGTTAAATAGTGGTTAGTAAACTAATCAGGTAGTCAATAGAATTTCCATTAACTACTCAATAAGGGCATTCGCTGCACCTCTGCTTTTTAAATGTAGTAAGAGCTGCCAGGCTCTTTCTACATTTAAAAGGCAGAGCTGCAGCTGTCTGGAACCAAGCATGAGCCAGGACAGCTGAGCGGCTCTCACTACATTTAAAAAGATACTGGCAGCTCTTACTACATTTAAAAAGCAGAGGTGCAGCATCCGTGAGTGGGCACAAGCTGGGACTCAGTTGTCCTGACTTGCACCCAGTCCCAGACCGCTGTGGTTCTGCTTTTTAAATGTAGTAAGAGCCTGTGCCCCGGCCTCCCTTTCCCCTCAGCACCAACGCCTGCTCCCCCACTTTCTGCCTCTGATACAGAAACCCCAATTTTAGGTCTCAGCAGCCAGGTTTTTTTATATAGAAAGAAATCAAGCTGCCATTATTGGCTCCAGGTGCTGCTAGCCATATTACTACAGCAACATGAACATTACATCTGTCCCCTCTCACCTTTCAAATCTGCTTTTGGCATATGAGAAGTTTGAAATGACTTTTCCCGGTGTGAAATGGTTTTTATTCTCCATCACAAAGCTTCATTTTCCCTCACTCCTCTAAATGTAAAGAGCGAGGAGGGCAGAAATTAAAAGCAAAACTTGACTGAGTTGTTCCATTTGGGCTTCTTTCTTCATTCATATTATGCTGAAGTATTTGCACAGAAAGGCTGTGAATATTAAACTCTGCTTGTAGGTGAAGAGACAGCGGTAGTGACTTTCTTTGCATAAGCTGGAGGCTTCCCCTATAAGGGTTTAAACTTTTTTGACTCCTGGGAGTGCGCACAACATTTCAAACAGCAGATTTGCTCCCATGAGGGCTGTGTTACCTACAAACAAAGAAAAAAGTGTCAGAAAGTCATTACTACAGGAACAAGAAGGTTCCCCTTCCCCCCCAACTCTTCCTCCAGCACTGGTTAGTTATATCAAGGCCCCAATCCTGTAACTGCCTCCATGTTGGCAGAGTCTCATTCAAGTCACAGATTAATTTTCCTGAGACCGGAGGTTTAAAAGCCACACACCAGTGAAAAGCTATCCGTTCTGGTCAACTACAAATGTATTTATGCTGAATGCTTTAGTTCTACCAACCTGACTTGCCTTCAGCTGGAATCTAACCCAGCCCCAGGAAATTAGAGGAACTAATAGTTGACAGCTGAAACAACACTCAAGTAACTTAATTTTTAGTCATACAAGTTTCATTTGCTCGGAAGATTAAGGCTGTGTCTATGGAGGGGGGGGGGGACCCAAAGCCTGTCCCCTGATTCACAGCTGGTGCTACTTCTCTACTGAGTGCCTCAATGGAAAGTTGTAGTCTTTATCATTGTACAAGGGACTAGGACACACTCAGTTCCATTGGTACCATCACTCGCTATTGCCAGGCCCGCCGACGGGGACAAACAGGGCCCCTGCACAGGGGCCTTGCGTTTCAAAGAGGCCCGGCGCTCCTGGCCACCGCTGCTGCTGCAGGATGAGCAGTGGCGGCTACAAGCTCCGGGCCTCTTTGAAACAGCACGGGAGGGCCGCTCCATCACTCCACATGACTCTGAGGGCTAGGGAGGGGAAGGGCCTCGCACTATGCTCTGGGTGGCACTAACGACGGCCCTCGGCTCCGCCCCTTCCAGAGTTGGGCCTCCCACACCTTGGCCCCGCTGGCTATTGCCACACTGTGGGAGCTGCACCAGCAGTGAACACACATCCAACTTTGGGCAGCATCAATGCAAACAAAGGCTCCAAGTTTGCCCCTTTCTGTCTATAGTTCACATTGAAATCACTCTCAAGGCAGAGATTTCAGGACAGGGTCCTCCACTGTTCTTAGCTCTATAGATCTCCAGGAACAGATACAGTTTGTATTTGCTTTTGTATAAACAATCCCTTCTCCCCCTGCATGACCCAGGCTATGTGTCTATACCAGGGGGTGGCCAAACACAGCTCTTCTGCAGTTAGTGTGACTCTCAGAGCCCTCCAAACCCCCTCTCCTATTCTCCACCTATCGGGAAGGGGGCAGGAATTTGGGATCTCTGCCTTGCAGCAGGGTGATGGGGAAGGGGCTTCTGCCAGGATGGGGAGGGGGAGTCTCAGGACTTCAGCTCTCAGGGAACTCAAGAGCTTCAGTAGGAGTGGGGCTGAAGCCCTGAGCCCTGGCAGCTGCCTCCCATGGAGTAGAAGCTCCAAGCCCTGGAAGATTCACCCCAGTGCTCAAACTTCTAAAGATTGTTGTGAGAGACTTTGGAGGGGGAGGGGGGCTGTCAGTAAGTTTGGTCACCTGGGGTATATACACATGGCAAAGTTGGTCCCATTGATAATGCAGAGTTCTGCTAAAAAGAGACAGGCTAATGCCTGCATCATCTTGTAGGATGTGCTTTGCCAGTCAACAGTTTCTACACGTAATTGGTTCAACTATTGGCTTTTCTAAATGAAAATCATTTTAAATATTGGGTTTTCTTCATTGCTAGAGAAGCAGGGAGCCGCCTCCATCACCAAGAGCAGGACTGATGTTGCTGTATTAACCTGGTTGGCACAGCAGTACAGAGGAAGCATTGCATAGTGGTTAAAGCATAGAGCACTGAGCTGAGTTTTGATGGATGTTGAGGAAGCCACACCGTGGTTATTCAAGAACTGCAGCCTCTTGTTTACATGGCACTGTGTGTCTCCAACATCCTGGGGGTAAAACATTCTTCCATACCCTGAAACAGCTGTTTCTAAGAACTACTTTGCATTTCCTTAAATAGTCTCCTGCAACATGCCATTTAATACACACGGTAGGTCTGGCTGACGATAAGTATTTCCCACCACCTTCACTATGTTATCTAGGATGCCCACGCTGTCTAGGACAGTTTTGTTTTGATCTCTAGCCCAGTGCCCACAGCGAAGCAGGAGCCACTCTACAACTGACAAACCTTGGATGTAGCAGTTCTCTAAGTTGTATTTATTGTCCAACTATTGTTCCCTTTGACTTACCAGAAGCATCGTACACTGGTGCAACTTCAACAAGATCACATCCCACTATATTCAGTCCTTGGCAACCACGAATGATCTCCAAAGCCTATGGAAGGTTAATAAAGGGCAAGTTTTTCAGTGTCTGAACTGTTCGTTTTGAAAGCATTCTACACAAAGAGACGTGTGTTTGTTTTTAAACGCAGCAGAAGTGAAACCTGTGAAGATACAGTCTGTACGTTCCCTTCCAAGATCACCGCTGTAACCGAAGGCTCTCTGTTTTATGCTGAACAGACGGAGCGGGAAGCAGAGGATCAGATGTATAAATACTGAAACCTTGTCTACGCTGAGAGAGAAGGTTGAATTTATGAAGGTCAAATTTTAGCATTTCATGGTCGAAGGGGCATGGCCTCACTGTGTGCAAGATTTCGACGTAGTGCGTCCCCAGTAGGGTGGCTACCGTTGATTTTGAGACCTATGCAGTGTGGGTAGCTATCCCACAGTTCCTGCCACCCTTTTGCATTATGCTCCAAGTGCCTGATGAGACCGAAACAGTGCAGCGGGCAGTTCTGGGTAGGAATGCCAACATGTGGTCAACTACACGATTAACCAATAAACCTAGGCTTATCGGTTAATCCTATCGACTACACGCGCGCACACACACCACCACCACCATCACCACCACCCCCCCTTGCTGCCTCTCTGGAGAGAGAAGAGAAAAGCAGTGTATTACTATCCCCCTGTGCAGCAATCAGGCGGGTGTGAGGACAGCCTTTTGTTCCAGGACACATCCCTGGGGGTTCAGTGTGAGGCTGCCCTTGACTTCCTCCCCCTCCTGCACTCTAGGGCTCCTGGGAAAGGGGCTCACAGACACCGAAGGAGTCTGTGGGAGAGTGGGGGAGATGGGCTGGGTGTGGCAGAAGGGCAGGAGTTCAGACACCGAGGAGCCTGCATATGGAAGGGACAGTGGCAGAGTTGAAAGTCCTGGCCAGAGCGGTCCCAGCAGGGCACTGTGGAACGCCTCTAGGAGGCCAAGAACGTCAACTTTCACAGCGGTACGTCTGCACTACCCTAAAGTTGACCATGCAAGCTCAAATGTATGATTACTCCTGCCGCTCACGGGGACAGAAATAGACTTCTAGGGCCTATAACGTGGATGCAACAGGCTTGGTAGGGTGGACTCGTTTAGAAAATCGACCTAATACAGTTACATTCGACCTAAACTCCTAGTATAGACTAAAGCCGGAGACCCCATCAAAGTGGCTATCAGCTCAGTCTCTCTTAGCAGGGAGTTTTCCTACAATAGAAGACTAAATACCAATCTCTCTCCATATTACACTATAGGGCTACATCTACACTGGCGCGTTCTCACGCAAAAACTCCTGAGTGGGAGCGTCAGAGTTCTGGTGCAAGAAACCCTGATTTTAAACATTAGAATGTCAGTTTACTTGCGCAAGAACACGCAGCCAGTGTAGACAGGCAGCAAGTTTTAGGGAGGAGCGGCCACTTTTGCACGAGATCGTGCCAGTGTAGACACAGCCTAGGAGTCCTCAATTATTTCAATTCTGATATGCCAATTTTTTTTTTTTTTTTTTTTTAAGGATTTATAAAATTCCACTTAGATCCTTAGATTTCAAGGAGGCAGAAGGGGTAAACCCTGGAACTTCCTTTAAAGGAAGCCAGGTTTCTCCTGTTTCCACTCCGCACGTTCAGGAAAAAGTCTGAGCAACTCCTTACCTGAGCAGGTGTAAGGCCAGCAATTTCAGGAGTCCCCGTACCAGGGGCATATGCAGGGTCTAATCCATCAATATCAAAGCTGATGTAAATGGGCTTGGCTCCCATCTGCTGTCTCACCTCCCCCATCAGTGGGACCAATGACTTCATCCAGCAGTCTTCAGCCAGGACGACGCGGAAACCCTGTTGGAGGAAGGGAAAACATGTTTGGCTTCCACTGCCTGAAACACGCTGCTGGGGAAAGGAAGCCGGTGGAGAGAGCCGTGATCCAGTGCGATGTTCCTGAAAACAGCTCCCCCAAGCAGCGATTTCCCTATATGCCCCTTTAGCACCTTCCTCTGTCCCCGGTGCTCAACTAGTTACATGCAGCGTTGCCAACTAAATCATTTTCCCACTAGAGCTAGTTGTTTAAAAGTTGTTCTAGTTGGACACAATTCTATTTAGTTGTTGACTGGAAATTTACAGTGCGTATTAATGTTTCAATATCAAGGTAAAGGCCTATATATAAAATGCTTGTACGTGGAAACATATAATAGGTTTGACGAGCCTGAACAGAGATTAGCTACTTCATGCAGCTGTGTCTGTTAGGTCAAAGGCAGAGCACTCATTTCAGTGACGCTGGCTGACCAATGATTCCAAAATGTTATTTATAAACAGCAAACCAGCCTACATTCAAACGCTGGTGTTTATTGGTGTCCTGCGATGTTTAAAACATGGGGCCGAGAGTTAGCACGGAATTGCCGGGCCAGTGAAAACCAGTGTTGTCTTCAAGTCGTCATTGTCAAAAGTCCAAGTCGAGTCTCAAGTCACTACAGTTCAAGTCTAAAGTCAAGTCTCGAGTCCCTAAAGTCACTTTCGAGTCAAGTCCCAAGTCGAGTCTCACGTCTTAATTTAAAAAATGTCAAGTCACTTTTGTACAAGCCATCAATATCGGCATTTTCGGACAATTTTTTCACCAAGTCGATTTAACAAAATTAGCAAGTCTCAAGTCGAGTCTCAAGTCATAAACAACGAACCCAAGTCGAGTGTCAAGTCGAGTCACCTAGGCGACTTAAGTCGGACTCGAGTTCAAGTCGTGGGATTCGAGTCAACAACTCCGGTGAAAACGTACCACTCATCTTTGTTCTCGCAGTCACATTTCTCAGCCCTCTGCCTCTCCCCTTCCCCTCCCCCCCAATTTTGAGCACCCGCTCCCTAGCTAATTTCAATTCCTGGGGGGAAACACGGTTCCTTAGCACTAAGCAGATCATCACTGGGGCTTCCAGCCATTCCGTGGCCTTGCCTTTGCTCTGTCTTCCATGAAACTCCCATCCCCAGGAGGACAGACTGTGGTCTCAACCTGCCTTGGCAAGTAGTGCTTTTTCCATAGGTGAAGCTGTTTATGGGCACATGTGGCTGGAAACAGCACAGGCATGATAGCCATGAGGGGGCAGTAGTGCATTTCACCTGCCATCTGATGCAACAGGAGGAGGGGGACACTAAGGGCACGTCTACACAGCAAGGCTAAACTTGAAATAAGCTACACAACTTAAGCTACGCAATTATCGTTGCTCATTTTGACTTTTGGCGCTGTCTACGCAGCCGTTATTTCGAGATAGAGCACCCTTCCCCCGACTTCCCTTACTCCTCGCACAATGAGGGTTACAGGAGTCAGAGTAAGCAGACCTCCAACTCAATGTTATTTCGACATTATGTCAAAATAACTGCCAGTGTGTAGACGTGGACTGTGGTATTTCAGAGTAATGTCAGTTATTCCGAAATAACGCTGCTGTGTAGACATAACCTAAATTAAAAGAATGGCAGTAGGTGGCATTTTTTTCCTATTCTATGTGTCCTAGATGCTGGGGTTGGACTGGGATACATGTTCCGTGCAATGACATCATTTAGGGCACGTCTACACAGCAGCGTTACTTCGGAATAACTGACGTGATTTCGAAATAACAAAGTGCGCGTCTACACAGCAAACTGTTATTTTGAAATAATTTTGAGATGGCAGACTTCTTACTCTGACTTCTGTAACCTCATTTCATGAGGAGCGAGGGAAGTCGGGGAAAGAGTGTTCTTCCTTCGACTTCCTGCTGTGTGGACAGTGCCAAAAGCCAAATTAAGCTATTTCGACATCAGCTACTCTATTGACGTTGCTGAAGTCGCATATCTTGATTCGACTTTTGCCCTGCAGTGTAGACGTGCCCTCTATGAATAAGATCATCTGGCACCTCTTGTCTTTACACAAAACAACCCTCTTAGAAAGAGGGACATATTGTTATTCCCGGGACATACTGTTATTCCCAGCACTGCACGCCATGGCTGTTTTGGCCCTGGCTACATAGGCAGGGCCCAGCAGAGAGTAGAGGAGGTTTTGGCAGCAGTATACACTACCTGATCCCGGCTGTATTTGTAGGGATCCAGGGTGTAGGAGGAACCTCTGATTCCGATCTGAACCACACGTTTGCAATCCAGAAGCCCCTCCTCCACACAGCGTCGGGAACGGCGTCCCGTGGTAGATCTTCTCCCCCCAGCGCTTTATCTCCTGTGTCGGTATGAGCGTCCACATGCACCAGTCCCACAGGACCATGCCTAATTGGGACAGGGCAAGCACAGACGTGGCCTTAGCTCCAGCCCTGTGCTCCCAACCAACACATACACACAGGTGGATATCTCTGACCTCGTGCAACCCTTCATAAAATCTAGGGTTCTTCACACTGACAGCCATCTAAACTCCAAACAGGTCGTAGAACTGACTTCCTATGGCCTAGGACCTCTCAACAGGCAAGTGACTATTCAGCAGGTTCAGGAAGGCAAGAAGCACATGCTCTCTCACCAATTAACTCTGCAGCAAAGAGAACCAGAGACAGAGTGCGGACACACGATGCCAGCTGGGATCAGCACAAATGGGCTCTGGATAAGCGAGCGGAGCAAATGGGAAAATTGCCAGCCTCTCGCTACTGACTGACAAACCGCTGCAGCCGGACTTTATCCTCCATATGACTCTCCCACCCAGTCTGAATACACAAATCCTGGAATCCCAGATGTAAGAGAAGCCATTTAAAAGGTACAAAGAATAGCAGGACACTAAGATGGCTCCATCAGAAGCTTTTTAAATTACCTGAAAATTACATAGGAAGTCTACAAAACAGCGGAAACGTGGACAATTTGCTGATGAGGAGTATCAAAGAATAGCACAAGCATGCAGGGACAAAATTGGAGAGATAAGCACAAAATGAGTTACCCCACCAAGGGCCATAAAAGACAATCAGAAGAGGTTCTCTGAATATATGAATAGGACGAGAAAGACAAAGGAAAGTGTAGGTCCTCCATTTAGCAGTGAAGAGAGCTAATAGCCAACAACATTAAGGCTGAGCTGTGTAATGCCTGTTTTGCTACAGTCTTCACTAAAATGGTAAATTGTGACACAGTACTTAATAAAGAACAAGGAATGCAATGGGGAAGGAATGCAAAATAGAGAAAGAACAAGCTGACTACATCTAACTTAAATAAATATCTTCAAGTCAGCAGGCCCTTTTGAAATTCGTATTCGGGTACTTAAGGAACTAGCTGGAATGATCTGAGAACTAGAATAGCTAGATACAGGGTAGTCAAACACTGGAATAAATTGCCCAGGGAGGTTGTGGAATCTCCATCTCTGGAGATATTTAAGAGTAGGTTAGATAAATGTCTTATCAGGGATGGTCTAGACAGTATTTGGTCCTGCCATGAGGGTAGGGGTCTGGACTCGATGACCTCTCGAGGTCCTTTCCAATCCTAGTATTCTATGATTATGTTTGATAACCCATGGAAGAAAAGTAAGGTCCCAGGGGACTGAAGAAAGGTAAACATAAGGGGAATAAAGAGGACCAAAGGAATTGCAGACCAGACAGCCTAACTTTGATATATGAAAGAATCTGGAATATATTCAATAAGAAATTTGTAAGCACCTACAGGATAACAGGGTTAAAAGAATAGCTAGTATGGATTTGTCAAGAAATCACTGCAATCTAACCGAATTTCCTTCTCTAACAGGATTACTGGTCTAGTTGGTTAGGGGGAAGCTGAGGACACAATGTATCTAGATTTCAGTAAGCCTTTGGACACAGTCCCACATCACATTCTGATACGCAAAGTAGGAGAATGTGGTCTAGATTAAATTACCATAACGTGGGTGCAAAACTGGTTGAAGACCATCCTCAAAGAGTATTTAATCAATGGTATGCTGTCAAGCTGGGGGAATATGTCTGGTGGGGTCCCGCAGAGGTCTGTCCTGCGTCCAGTACTATTCAACAACGACGTGGATAATGGAATGGAAGCGGATGTTGTACAAATTGCCAATGACACCGAGACAGGAGGGGTTGCTAGCACTTAGAAGGCCGGTATCAGAATTCAGAACAATTTTGACAAATTGGAGAACCGATATGAAATCAACAAGATGAAGTTAAATAAAAACACATGCAAAACAGTACTCTGAGAAGGACAAAGGAAATGCACAACTATAACATGGGGAATAACTGACCAGGTGGTAGGACTGCTGAAAACGATCTGCTGGTTGCAGTGGATCATAAATTGATTATGAGTAAACAATGTAGTGCTGTTGCAACAAAGATCATCATCAATCTGGTGGGTATAACTAGGAGTGTTGTAGGCAAGACACAAGCAGATAAATTCTCTGGCTTCACCCATCAACTGGATACTGCGTCCCGGTCAGGACACCACACTGTATAGGAATGTGTTAAACAAACACCTGTCAGGGAAGGTCTCGGGATAATTGGCCTTGCCACAGTGCAGGGAGCTCCTGAGGTCCTTCCAGCTTCATATTTCTATGAACTGCCCAGCACACACTCAACAACTCAAGGGGGAAATCACTTCTATCACCACAAGGGGTCAACTTTTACACATGCCACATTTTCAGATTTTAAACTTACTTTTCTGCCACCGCCTGCAGGATTGGGTATGTTATTGTGTGATCTCCACCTGCAACGGGACAGGGAACAGAGAACATGCCAGCATTGATCAAATATATTTTCCAGCCATAGAAGCTCCATTCATATTGCACCTCTCAGGGGAACACATCAGCACTTTACAAAGAGAGATCATCCTTTATTCACCTACCTGCCATCCCAGCAGCATTAAATTGGTGGCAGATAATAAGAGAAGTTGCCCCTTTTTAATACTAAAAGCTCTCAAAAATCCACCCAGCTTTTGTTCTCTTGCTGCAGCTGGTACTCAAGGCCAGCTTCTAAATGTAGATATTGGGCATACAGATGAATATTCAGGGGATGCTTCATCCACTGCTTGCAGCTGCCTCTGGGGTGTGTCGCAGCTGAGATTTAACAACACACAGCAATGCTAAACAGTTGGGGAGTGGAATAACCCAGTTTGTCACTGAAACCTCAATGGGAATTTGGGAAGGCAGAGGACATCTCTTGCATGGTATCTTTAACGAGCACAAGCGGTCTGGAACTCTGTTTTACAAAGTTTTACCTGAAAGACTGCACCTCCTACTGACTCAGAGGGAAGATCGCTCCATATCAGGGATGTAAAATCCCATTTAGTCATTTAACCAGTTAAATGTTAAGTTTAACCAGATAACCAATTAAGCGGGATCTCTAGTGGGGCTGCCAGCTGCCCGACACCCTACAGTGGGCCCAGAAGGGCTGGGGTAGCCCTCCACCCGCAGCAGGCTGTGGGCAGGCAGCTGCTGCTGGGCGCTGGTTAATCAGCTACCATAACCATCCATAACTAACGTCACGGTTACATTCAACCCCCTGCCCAGCCTCACACTGCTGCCTTTATGTCAGAGGCAGCAGCGCGGGAGGGGGCAGGTTGGAGCAGGGCTTGTGGAGAGGGGTACAGAGGCAGCAGTGCAGGGGGGAGGTAGGTCGCTCCCTGCGAGCCGTCTTCTCTCTTTCCCCTCCTCCCCTGTGTAAACACGTAACCACTGAAATTTTCAGCAGTTACACGTTTATCTAAATAAATGCATTTTAACATCCCTACTGCTCAGCTGCGAGACCTGGAGAGCCCACTATACGTAGTGGAAGAGCTCCAGTTCATAAAGAAAAATCTGACAGTTCCTGGTTACAATATCCTATCTCGTATTTTGGTAAACGGGATGACAGGAGATCTGCGAGTGTTTGGATTTCACTAGTGGGAAAGGTGCTTCAGCAGCAGTTTGAGGAGAGGGATCCCAGCTATGTGTTATAAATACAGGCACAGTCCTATATACAGACTCAGGACATTTGAGTAGACTGAACCTGACTTGTAAGCTTTCCCCTGACTGCCTACGTTCCCAGCAGCGAAGTGAGTGTCGGATTGCAAAGTCATAGGCGTCCCAAGGTAAAACAAACAGTCAGTGCATGTGCACATACACCAGGGGTGGGCAAAGGACCCTCCGCAGGCTGGATCCAGCCTGTCAAGCTGGTCCTGCTGCTCCCCAACCCCCAGGCTAATCAGGGCCTGGGGACAGGTGAGTGCGTGAAGTCTCCTCGCCCCTGCAAGAGCACATGGCAGCTAAAGAAACACACCAGCTGTTTCAAAACAGCCGGCATTTGTCTCTAGCTGCTGCGGCCTTTTGGTGGGGGGAGGGAGGAGCTCTGCACGATCCCCGCCCCCAGGCCAATCAGGGCCTGGGGGGAAAGCACGCAAAGTCTCGCGCGTCCTGTCCCCACCCTGCCGGGACACGCAGCAGCTAGAGACAAGCCGGCTGTTTTAAAACATCCAGCACGTTTCTCTAGCCGCTGTGTGCTCTTGCGGGAGCGAGGAGACTTTGCGCACTCCCCAGCTTCAAGGCCCTGATTGGCTTGGGGTTGGGGGAACTGCAGGGCAGCCGTGGGCTGGATCCACTGGCTTGGCAGGTTGGATCCAGCCTACAGAGGCCCTTTGCCCACCCCTGGGCTAGAGAGACACACCGGCTGTTTTAAAACAGCCGGGGTGTCTCTCTAGCCAACGCATGCTCTTGCGGGGACGAGGAGATTTCGCGTGCTCCCGCGCCCCCAGGCCCTGATTGGCCTGGGGCAGAGAAAGCGTAGGACAGTCTCCTCTCATTAGGCACCTAGAGGAAACCGCTGGCATTTCTCTTTAGGGGGCAGAGTGGGGGAAGACTTCTCACGTTCCCCCACCCCAGGCCAATAAGGATGGGGAGGGAAGCACAAGAAGTCTCCTGACCCTGCCCCTTCCACTCGAGACTTCGCCCCTTCCAGGGTGGTCCCGGGACCACTTCAGAAATTTCTAAAGTGGCCCCCTTTTAAAAATTATTGCCCACCGCTGACATATACCAATACAAGTCCTGATGTTTTCTCCCTCCACCACATACCATCAGCAACCACCATTAAGAGAGTATTGGCTGAGTGATGTGCTAATGAGAGGTATAAAATGTTGGCTCGCTAACACCTCCAGGTCGGGTTTTTTTCATCCAGTTGCAAAAATCTGAATGTTTTAGGAAGACCCAGAAGCAGGAGACTGAAATATCTCCATGGGGAGGAGGAGGAGGAGAGAGTCCCTCAGCTGCATTCACAGCACCCTGTTAATAAATTGGTCTGTACCCACTGCAGTCTATGGGGTGGAAGGAGGGAGATGGCCTTAATGGATCCTGTTGTCCTTTCGGCTGCCCACTTACTAGCCAGCGTTGCAACAGCAAAGCACGAGACGGGGCCCAGGCCTGGGGTCCTTACCCAGCGTGAGGGGAACGCAGCCGGCTGCCACAATCTTCTGATAGGCTTCTCGGATTTGCCTGCAGCTCTCCGGCAGGTTGTAGAGGTTCACGTTCACGTCGCCAATGTCGGCCACCATGAGGGAATGGAAAGGTGCGGCCCCGGTGCTGGGATTATATGACCTCACCATGCTCGACTCGGCCCGAATATGGCGAGGGCCAAACCTGGAAGGGAAAGAATCGACCACGTCATTCTCGGGGATGGTTTGAGAAGGAAACTTGCACAGACCCACAGGATTCTGAACACGCGGCTAATTGGGCACAAACTCCTTCCAGGCTCTTAGGAGTTGAAGGTTGGGCCACGTCTCACTCGGAAGACCACTGGGGCAAACATGTCAAGGGGGATTATTATAATGGAATAGCCGACATCAGATACATAATTGCTGTGTCTACACTGCACCTTTTCCGGAAAAGGGATGCAGATGAGACAAGTCGGAATTGCAAATGCAGCGGGGATTTAAATTTTCCCGCTCCATTTGCATGAACATGGTTGCCGCGCTTTTTCGGCTGAGCTTTGTGGAAAAAGCGCCAGTCTAGACGCGGCTCTTGCGGAAAATAAAGCCTTTTCCGAAAGATCCCTTATTCCTCTTAAAATCAGGAATAAGGGATCTTTCGAAAAGGCTTTTATTTTCCGCAAGAGCCGCTGCCTAGACTGGCGCTTTTTCCACAAAGCGCCGAGCCGAAAAAGTGGGCAGTTATGTTCATGCAAATGGAGCGGGGAAAATTTAAATCCCCGCTGCATTTGCAATTCCGACTTGTCTCATCTGCATCCCTTTTCCGGAAAAGGGGTGCAGTGTAGACACAGCCAATGAGTGTGACCTATTGGCTTTAACAGATGGATCATCTGTCGATCCAGGCAGAGAGCTTACTGCAAAGCTAGAGTGAATGCAAAGATTTTCACATGCAACTATGATTCTAGGTGGCCAGCTTGAGAGGATTTACAGGGGCCTGATTTTCAGAAAGGCTCCACACCCACCTTTTAAAACTCTGCTCACTTTAAAGTTTCTCTATTGGATACCCTAAATTATCAGGGGGTTTTAACAACTCTTTGCCAGTCACACTAGATCTGGGGTGTGCAATATTTTTTTTTGGGGGGGGGACGCTGCCAAGATTTTGGTAAGTAGTCTAGGGTCGCACTTTTCTATGGAGGTGGTGCAGGGTCTAGAATGGAGGTTGGGTGCAGAAGGGAACTCAGAATAGGGGACTGGGCGCGGAGAAGGTGAAGGGTCTGAGGAGTTTGGGTGAAGGAAGGGATTGTGATGTGGGGCAGGGAATTGGGGTGCATGCTCCAGGTGGGAGTATGAGTCCTGGAGAGGATTGTAGCCTAAGTGAAGGGTGTAGGAGGGGATGCAGGGTTTGGAAGGGAGTTGGGGTGCAGGAGGGGGAGTGGTCTCGCCAGGAGTTGCTTACCCAAGTAGCTCCTGGCCAACAGCATTCTCAGGCAAGCTTCCCTGCCTGCCAGCAGCCCCCAGCTGGCTGTTCCATGTGGCTCTCTGTGCTGCAGTGGGGAAGGCTTCATGTGCTGCTCCCGCCCCAGCAAAATCTCTCAGCTCCTATTGGCTGAAAACTGGGGGCTGGGCCACAGGCAGGATTAAAAGGCTTGGAAGGCTGAATCCAGCCTGCGGCCAGATCTTGTGATTCTGCCCTAGCACTAGATTTACAATAAGGTCTCTGACTGGAGCCCTACATAACAAAGATGCTTTCTAGCGACTAAAGCTTAATCTTAGCAAGTTACAAACTTTACCTAAGCAAACTTCACTCACATATTCCCAGCAACTCCAGCCATTTGGGCAGGAGGCCTTTACAGGCTATGTGGTACCCTAAGTGATGGATATCTAGAATGGGAAATATAAAGTAGAGCAAATAGGCAAAGTCATAGAATCATAGAACCATAGAGCTGGAAGAGACCTCAGAAGGTCATCAAGTCCAGCCCCCTGCTCTACGCAGGACCAATCCCAACGAAATCAACCCAGCCAGGGCTTGGTCAAGCCGAGACTTAAACACCTCCAGGGATGGAGATTCCACTACTTCCCTAGGTAACCCATTCCAGTGCTTCACTACCCTCCTAGTGAAATAGTTTTTCCTAATATCCAACCTGGACCTCTCCCACCACAACTTGAGACCATTGCTCCTTGTTCTGCCATCTGTCACTACTGAGAACAGCCTCTCTCCATCCTCTTTAGAACCTCCCTTCAGGAAGCTGAAGGCTGCTATCAAATCCCCCCTCACTCTTCGCTTCTGCAGATTAAATAAGCCCAAATCCCTCAGCCTCTCCTCATAAGTCATATGCTCCAGCCCCCTAATCATTTTGGTTGCCCTCCGCTGGACCCTCTCCAATGCGTCCACATCCTTTTTGTAGTGGGGGGCCCAGAACTGGACACAATACTCCAGATGTGGCCTCACCAGAGCCGAATAAAGGGGAATAATGACATCTCTGGATCTGCTGGCAATGCTCCTCTTAATGCAACCTAATATGCCATTAGCCTTCTTGGCTACAAGGGCACACTGTTGACTCATATCCAGCTTCTCATCCACTGTAACCCCAGGTCCTTTTCTGCAGAACTACTACTTAACTGGTTGGTCCCCAGCTTGTAACTGTGCTTGGGATTCTTCCGTCCCAAGTGCAGGACTCTGCACTTGTCCTTGTTGAACTTCATCAGATTTCTTTTGGCCCAATCCTCCAATTTGTCTAAGTCACTCTGGACCCTATCTCTGCCCTCAAGCGTATCTACCTCTCCCCCTAGCTTAGCGTCATCCGCAAACTTGCTGAAGGTGCAATCCATCCTCATCCAGGTCATTAATAAAGATATTGAACAAAACCGGTCCTAGAACCGAACCTTGGGGCACTCCGCTAGAAACCGACCGCCAACCTGAAATCGAGCCGTTGATCACTACCCGCTGGGCCCTGCCTTCTAGCCATTTTTCTATCCATCTTACTGTCCATTTATCCAATCCGCATTCCCTTAACTTGCTGGCAAGAATATTGTGGGAGACCGTATCAAAAGCCTTGCTAAAGTCAAGGTATATCACATCCACTGACTTTCCCGCGTCCACAGAGCCAGTTACCTCATCATAGAAGCTGATCAGATTGGTCAGGCACGACTTGCCCTTTGTGAATCCATGCTGACTATTCCTAATCACTTTCCTCTCTTCCAAGTGCCTCAAAATGGATTCCTTAAGGATCCCTTCCATGATTTTTCCAGGAACCGAGGTAAGACTGACCGCCTATAGTTCCCTGGATCGTCCTTCTTCCTTTTTGAAGATGGGCACTACATTTGCCTTTTCCAATCATCCGGGATTTCTCCTGATCTCCACGACTTTTCAAAGATAATGGCCAAAGGCTCTCAATGACATTTGCCAACTCCTCAGTACCCTCGGATGCATTAAGTCCGACCCATGGATTTGTGTACGCTTAGCTTTTCTAAATAGTTCCTAACCTGTTCTTTACCCACCACGGGCTGTCCATCTTCATCCCATCTTGAGTCACTTAGCGCAGAAGTCCAGGAGCCGACCTTGTCCGTGAATACAGAGGCAAAGAAAGCATTGAGTACTTCAGCTTTCCCACATCATCTGTCACTAGGTTACCTCCTTCATCCAGTAGGGGCCGCACCCTCTCTGATCACCTTCTTCTTGTTAACATGCCTGTAGAAACCTTTCTTGTTATCCTTCACATCCTTAGCCAGTCGCAATTCCATTTGCGCTTTCGCTTCCTGATAACCCCGGCATTCTCGAGCTATACATTTAAACCCTCCTGGTCATTTGTCCAAGTTTCCACTTTTGTAAGCTTCCTTTTGTGCTTAAGTTCACCAAGGATTTCCTAAGCCAATCCGGTCTCCTACCATGTTTGCCTCTCTGCTTCAAGGGATGGTTTCTTTCTGTGCCTTCAATAAGGCTTCTTTAAAATACTGCCAGCTGTCCTGGACTCCTTTCCTTCATGTTAGCATCCCAGGGATTCTGCCCATCAGATCTCTGAGGATGTCAAAATCTGCTTTTTTGAAGTCCAAGGTGTGTATTTTACTACTCTCTTTTCTTCCTTTGGTCAGGATCCTGAAATCTACCATCTCATGATCACTACTTCCCAGGTTGTCACCTACCTCCACTTCCCTATTAGTTCCTCCCTGTTAGTGAGCAGAAGGTCAAGCTGCGCACGGCCCTGGTCGGATCCTTCAGCACTTGTGTCAAGAAGTTATCCCCAACATTCTCCAAAAACTTCCTGGATTGCCTGTGTACTGCCGTATTGGTTTCCCAACAGATGTCAGGGTGATTAAAGTCCCCCACGAGAACCAGGGCCTGCGATCTGGAAGCTTCTCTCCGTAGTCCGAAGAAAGCCTCATCTACCTCATCCACCTGATTGGGTGGCCTGTAGCAGACACCAACCACAACATCACTGCTGTTGTTTGCTCCTTTAAACTTAACCCATAGACTCTATTGTCTTTGCATCAAGAGCTGGGTAGATGTCCTGGGGCTGCAGATTCTGTCCCTTGACATTCTGCTGCTTGTTAGCTTGATTGCTGTGGTTCCATCATATCTAAATGAACCTTCATTGTCCTTTGGCTTATAGAGGTTGATCCAGAAAGGTAAATCCACATTCGTCTTAAGCCAGGCTGATTTATCAACTTTCTCCACAACAGATTATAGGTACGTATTTCCACCACACACACACACACACACACCCCTCTGTGCACCACCCATCCATACATCACACTGATATTCATGACCAGCATGTCACCAGCTTTCATAAAAGACCTTTACTCAATGTGCTTGTACAGTACAATAATATCACAATCAATGAGTTGCTTCAATTGAAAATCCTTTAGGGTGTTTCCCCCCCTGGATGTCTGGACCTTGATTGTCACATTACAAACCCACTCTGAGCGCTGGCCCCAGAACAGGACTGAATGGACACCAAGAGCAAACCCGGCAGTCAGTCCCGTGTCTTTCACAGCCATGGGTGCCTGCGGAGAGGGGGGTGCAGCAAGGAGCAGCCAGAGGAACCAGGAAGGGCATGTGGGGCACCCCATTTAGCAATTAATATTTTGGCCAGGGGGGCCAGAGGGGCAATGCACCTTCCCCAGTGCTGCCAGGAGTCACCTGTGCTCACAGCACTGAGCCCCATGGGGATTTTTTGGACTCTGTTCAACATGAGGCTTCGATTTCTCCCGCGGGGCACGGTCACCAGGCACCAAGGGCCCGTGTTCCTGGGGCGGTGGCTCCCCCCTACCTTGCGCCAGGGCGGTTGGAGGTTCCCGTGTCCAGGGGGACCCCAACAAAAGCAGCATCCAGCCCCTCCGGCGAAGCCTGGACGGGCAGCCTCAGCATGGAGCAGACCCCCACGGGCCGGGCTACGAACTCCGCGCTGGGGGGCACATTGAAGCTGGAACCAGCGAGAAAGCGGCGAGGGGGGCAGTGCCCGGAGAGCAGGCTCTTCCAGCCCCCCCGCAGGCAGCCAGCGGCGGCCCCCACACGCGGCTTGGCTCGGGGGGCTGCCGGGGAAGTTTCCGAGAACTCGCGCAGGCAGAGGCGCACAGCGCAGCGCGTTCTCCCCAGCAGCTGCCCGCTGCCCCGCAAGACCAGGCGCTCCATCCCGCGCACGGCGCGCCCCGCAGGCTCCGAGCTGGGAGGCGCTGGGAGAGCAGAGACACGCTGCGCTCCCCTCCCGCGGGCGGGACCAAAGTGCAACCCCGACGCCTGCAGCGCCCCCTCCCCCTTCTATGCAACTGACGCCCTTTCCCTACTCTCTTCCCTCGCCTCCTCCCCCCAGCTTTTGCCCCTCTTGCATTCTGGGAAATGGAGTCTTTCCCCCTGATCTGGTTGTGCCACGTGCAATGACCCCCCCCGGCCTGCTCAGCCAAGTGGCTGGAGCACTTGAATTTGTGCAGCAGGATGCCAAGTGGCAGTGGGGGCGGGGGGAGGGGGCTAGGTTGGATATTAGGAAAAACTGTTTCCCTAGGAGGGTGGTGAAGCACTGGGATGGGTTCCCTACGGAGCTGGTGGAATCTCTAGCCCTAGAGGTTTTTAAGTCCCGGCTTGACAAAGTCCTGGCTGGGATGATTTAGTTGGGATTGGTCCTGCTCTGGGCAGGGGGCTGGACTCGATGACCTCCTGAGGTCTCTTCCAGCCCTAGCATTCTATGATGCCAGCCGCCCTTACTTACTTTCCAGAGACGGGGCCAGGTTCCTCAGTCAAGCAACCTGGAGTCCTGCAGGCTGCAGCCCCAGAGGATTAAAGGTAAAGGCAGCCACAGGCCTAGCTGCAGAACTGCCTGGGCAGCCGATGCTTGTTAGTCAAAGGGATCCTTGGGCAATTTGCCAACTTTGCCACTGGAAGGATGAAGAGGAGGTGTGTGCACGGCCCCCAATGCAGTGCGGCTGTTTAAACAGGTCGTCACGATGGTGTAGGGGAAAGGGAAGAATTTTGTCCTTGCATCTCAGCCTCTGCCTTTCTAACGGGTCCGTTGTCATGAGGACCAGGTGATTGCAGCCTGAGCCCTGTCTATTTGGTCCCCACAAACAATTCTCCAAGGGAGTTCTGGGGATTTGCCCCACTTCCTCCATGCCCAGCTGACCTAGTGCAAACCCTGGCCTAAAGTCTACATAGTTGCTTTGAACTCCTTTGTTGCAAACTGTAAAGTCAGCTGCATCAGCACAAATTGCAGCTCTTCTTTTCTAGGGGGTATGCCCTGGGGCACCTATCACTGGAGAACTGAGGCTGCCATCTACATGTCTCTGTGAAATGTTCTCCTTTGGACAGATGTGTTGTCCTCCTGCCAGGGCTAATTTTAACTACTGGGCTGAAGAAGATCATTCCAGACTGAATCCCTGAGGCTCACCTGGGCTTCATACCAAACTGGTTTGACTCAGAGGATGCAAGGAGACTGTGGACTGTGTTGACTACAGCAGTGCAAAAAGCCTTGAGACAAGATGATGAAAATACTAAGTGGTGTGCTGGGTGATTAGACAAGGACATGGCTCAGGTGGTAATGGCAGAGTCTGCTTTTCCAGCCTTCATCGGTAAGAGTAACACAACACCTCTTTTTTCCATCTATATCCCAGCACTGAACAGATGTATTTTCTAGGAAGGTGTATTTAACGGCTCTTTTACTTTTGTCTTCACTTATGTCGTGTCTCATCTGGCATATTTAGGAGCATTGTAAGTAAAAAATGTATTTGTTAAAGTTTCCTCCTTCAGGATGCCAAGTGACTGCATGCAGAGTTCAAAAGACTCCCCTACGTAACTCCCTGTAGTTATGTGCATTGTTTTTTTCTTCACTTTCCACGGAAGCATACGGTCATAATGAAAAGTAGAATACTGGCTTGGATGGATCAATGGTCTGTTCTGGGTTGCAAATACTGTTTCTAACTTCACTCCTGCTGTTAAACAGACGGTAGCTTCTTAGAGACCGGAGGGCATTCACATCTGCAAAGCAAACTGATTCCAGGGTAGAACTTCTGACAATGCCTCTTCACACAGATACATGTAGATGGCAGCCTCAGCTCTCCAGTCAGAGTGAGAATTCATGGATGTCGTGTCACACATGTCATTGACCCCTTTTCGTAAAGGAGAAGCTGAGAATTCAAGACCGTGTTTACTCCTCCCTGCAAGATGAAACCTCAGTAATCAACCAGAGAGTTCAACTCAGCAGTGGTTATGCAACTACTAAGCTCAGGTAGAGGCACTGCTGATCCTAACCCTGCAGGGTGTTACATAATACAGAGCAAAGGGGGGGAGGTCTTATATTCAGGAAAATTAGTTACTGTTTTACTATTCACCTTTATCGCGGAAACGTCAATGAGGCTTGTCCAGGTCTCTGCTGTTACCCTGCAGATGGCAGAGCTGCCAGGAGGCGCTGGCACCCCACCCTAGGGGGAAGCATGGGATGCTTTGGGAAGCGCCTCATGTTTGGAACAGTCGGCCATAAGCCATACTTTGCAAGGCCTGTTCAGCCTGGGAGAAAGCCCAGCCCTGAGTTCCCATTGACAGATAACAGCTGTAGGTGCTGCCATCCACAGTCAATTAGATTGAATTCTATGAAGTTGTGGGATTGTTGCTGATGGCGGGTTGTGCTCAAAACACCATTAACTTCTCAGGCTACCTCCACACTACGAGTTTTCCCAGCAAAAATATGCTAATGAGGGGACTCATTTGCATGAGTCGTGATCTCATTTGCATGCTTTCTGCTGATCCATTGTTTTTGCACAAAAACCCTTGCGAAAAAAAGCAGTGTGGACATTTTTTTTTTGCGCAAAAACCCCTTTTCCCACCAGATCCTTATGCCCCAAAAAAAGGAGGTTTACCAATCTGGCAGGAAAAGGGGTTTTTGCGCAAACAGAAAACATCCACACTGCTTGTTTTTGCACAAAAACTCTAGTGAAAAAAACAGATCGGCAGAAAGTATGCAAATGAGATCACGACTCATGCAAATGAGTCCCTCATTAGCATATTTTTGCCACAAAAACTAGTAGTGTAGACGTAGCCGCAGGGTTTTGTGGTGACTTTTTTTTCCAGGGCTAGGCTTTTCCTGAATCTGTCTACATGGAACCATTTAGGTATTGTTGTATGGGACCAATTAGCTCCTTCAACTCTGCATTGGACTGAACACATTTAAAAGAGATTCTAACATTACAAACTTTTTAAGATGAAAACCATGGACAGTTCTTTCCAGGAATAAACTGTCATGACAAATGGACAGTAGGTTTTAGATGAATGCTCCTAGGACCAGTTAGTAGAAATATCTTCCTATATCTCTGACCTAGGATAGAAAGATGAAACATACTGAAGTCCTCTGTACCAAATTGTTCTTGTATTTGAATGCTGTACTAAGACAAAAACCAGTCTATTTTCCTTTAATGTCCTGCTCACCACATCGCCTCTGTCCTCTTTTCTCAGCAGAAGAAAACCTGGGAGTTCTTTGCAACGGTGACTCAGTTTGGACTGAACACAGTGAAACCTGTTACGTAGGTCAGGTCACCCTCTCCTTCCCAATGCTTAGCCCATAGTGCATGGCGTGATATTGGGAAGACCCTACAGACTCTTCCCAGCCTCTGCAACTCTGAAAGGCCTCATGCCAAGCATTCTTATGCATCAGCTTTCCCTGTGGTAAGTGATTTAGGAGCGTGGTTGGGGGTATCTCCCTTGTAGCAAACCGATAGCTGGTATTCCCAGACAGTTGGGGCTAGTAGGTGATCTGCATGTGTCATGCTCCTTGTGTAATAGTTCCACATGCAGCTTCACCTGCTAAGCCATAACCAGGGAGGGAAGGGGGTTAGCACAGCCGTAAATACTGTAAAGATGTGGAGCCATTTAAATGTACATTGTTTTTCAGATGCCTTTCCGCTTCTGTCCATTTTTAGACTGTCCTCTTAGAGCCACAACTCATATCCTCAGATTGTAGGCATAAGCTGCTATGAGCCAGTAGACATGTAAAAGAAAATGTAAATACCTGCTAGTGAAATAGCTCGGACACCTTTCAAACAACAATGGCCCCATCTCTAGTACAATATTGACTCTTCTTTGTATCAAGGAACTTAATTCTTTAATGATTGTATTTTTGAACTGTTACCCAAAAATGCTGTCATCCAATCGTCTGTTACATGTGGAATTAGTGTTGTTGTAGACGGAAGTTTGCAAGATGCTTCGTTTCAGCTTCTCACCCTGCTGCTTCTTCCCTTTCTGTTAATCCATGAAGGCACAATCGCTTTATCTAATGCTGCTTTAAACTCAGTAAACTGCTCCAAATTGACCTGAAGGAGTCTGAGGCTGCCCCACGAGTAGGTCACATTATGGTGCATGACGGCCAAATTCTGCATGAGTTTTCCTTTGATTCAGATTGAGATTAACTCCTGTGCAGCAGTCTGAACCTTCTTGTGAAGCACTCCTCCAAGCAGGGAGATTACTTAAAAACCTCACTACGCTTATCTCTCCCCAACAGATCAGCCTGGATCTATGGATAAATATTCTACCACGTGAGCCACCCTCTGACCTGAGTGAGATCTAGGAATATTCAAGCAACCCCAGTGGCTGAGGCATTCCTCAGAGCTTTATAGCAGTGAGGTAGTGCCTGTATGAATTGGTGACTTGCCGAGTTCTGCTTGGCTTAGAAAACAGACAATGCATGGTTATTTTCTTGTGTGTGTAGCCAGTTCTACCTTTTGGGTCTTGCATGCTATTACACAGTGCTGCAAATCCTAGCACTGGACACACTACACACTGCTGGCCATATTACTGCAGCAACATGAATATTATACCTGCTCCCCTCCCTCCCCCCAGTTCTGCTTATAGCATAAAAGGAGCTTGAAATGGACTTTGTCTGGTGCAGAATGGTTTGTATTCTCTACCACAAAGCTTCACTTTCCCTCGCTCCTTCTCTAACTTCAAAGAGCGAGGGGAGGGCAGAAATTAAAAGCAAAACCTGACTGAGTTCTTCCATTCAGGCGTCTTTCTTCATTCCTATTATGTTGATGTATTTGCATGGAAAGGCTGCGACTATTAAACTCACCTTGTAGGTGAAGAGACACTGGTAGTGACTTTATGGAGTCTGCCCCCTATAAAGGTTTAAACCACTGGTGGGCAACCTGCCGCCCGAGGGACGCAGGCAGTCCGTTGGGGTTCTTTGTGTGTGACCTGCGAGACATTTTGTCCCACGCACAGGGCTGCCAGATTCCGTTGGTTTCCATCCATGTCGTTTTTTCCTACCAGTATTACTGAAGTGACACACGTGCAGAGTAAGGGCACATGAAGGAAGGGGCATGCTGGTTGCACACAATATTGGCTGTTTGAGCGGTGTGCTCCGCCTGCATCCAATCACAGAGCTGCTACGGTGCAATCTGCACCCCTGCAAATTCTAGGTACACAAGTGCAATTAGCTAAACTACCCTCTCCCAGGAGACTATCTTCGTTATGACAATCTTGCGGCCCACTGAGTTGAAGGAGGCCATTTATACGGCCCGCTCATTAGTCTAGGTTGCTCCTTGCTGGTTTAAATTGTTTTGACTCCTGGGAGTGCACACAACATTTCAAACAGCAGATTTGCTCCCATGAGGGCTGTGTTACCTACAAACAAAGGGGAAAAAAACCCGTGACCGTCCAATCGCTTCCAGTTAAAGAGTCAGTCAGAAAATCATTACTACGGGAGCAAGGAGTTATTTTCCAACTCTTCCTCCAGCACTGGTTAGTTATATCAGGGCCCCAATCCTGAAACTGACTCCATACTGGCAGAGCCTCGTTCAAGTCACAGATTCACTTGCCTGAGACCAGAGATATAAAGGCCACACACCAGTGAAAAGTTATCTGGTCTGGTCAATTACAAATGTATTTATGCTGAATGCTTTAGTGCTACCAAACTGACTTGTCTTCAGTTGGAATCTCTAACCCAGTGGTTCTTAACCTTACTGCAGCCTGCACCCCTTTGGTGCTCAAAATATGTTCTCGCACCCCTTATTAAAAATCATTGAAGTAGGTCAGTTCTTTAAACCTAAGCTATATCATAAAAATCTGGCATGTCTCGCACCCCCAGAAAGGGCATCTCGCACCCCAAGGGGGTGCATGTACCCCAGGTTAAGAACCACTGCTCTCACCCAACCCCAGGAAATCAGAGGAACTAATAGTTGACAGCTGCAATAATATGCAAGTAATTTAAGACTTAGTCACCCAAATCTCATTTGCCCAGTAGAGTAAGGCTGCATCATCAAGGCCAAAAAAAGAGCCTGCCCCCTAATTCACAGCTGGTGCGACTTCCTTCTTTTGCACCACAGAGGAAAGTTGTAGTCTTTACCATTGTAGAAGGGAAGATAACACACTCAATCCTATCCACACCATCACTCACTATTGCTACTCTGTTGGAGCTGCACCAGCAGTGAACACACATCCAACTTTTGCCAGCATCAATGCAAACGGGCTGCGTCTATATTACAAGCCTCTTCTGCAAGAGGAAATGCAAATGGAGTGCTCATTTGCATATGTCACACTCTCATTTGCATTTCCTCCTCGGATCCCTTTTGCGCAAGAGGTTTTTGCACAAAAAAGAGCTGTGTAGATGGCTCCTTTTTGCGCAAAACCCCTTTTTTGTGCAAGAGCCGTTCTTCAAAAAATGAGGAAAGGGGGGTTTTGTGCAAAAAGGAGCCGTCTATACAGCTCTTTTTTGCACAAAAACCTCTTGTGCAAAAGAAATCCGAGGAGGAAATGCAAATGAGAGTGTGACATATGCAAATGAGTGCTCCATTTGCATTTCTTCTTGCGGAAGAGGCTTATAGTATAGACGCAGCCGAAGGCTCCAAGTTTGCCCCTTTCTGTCTATGGAAATCAATCTAAGGCAGAGTGGCCCCAGGACAGGGCCTTCCACTGTTCTTAGCTCTCCAGGACCCAGACACAATTTGTATTTGCTGTTTTTAAAAAAGCAAGCCCTTCTCCCCCTGCACGAGCCAGGCTACGTGTATATACCAGGCCTGGCCAAATGCAGCTCGTCTGCAGCTAAAGTGTGGATCATGGAGCCCTCCAAATGCCTCCTCCCATTCTCCACTTACAGGCAGGAGGGGTTTGGGATCTCTGCCTTGCAGCAGGGTGATGGGGTACGGGCTTCTGTCTCATGGGGCACTCTTGCCAGGAGGCTTGAGGCTTCAGCAAGAGCCGAGCTAACGCCCCAAGCCCTGGTAGGCGCTTTCCATGGGGCAGAAGCCCTGAGCCCGGGCAGATTTGCCCTGTGACGTAGTGGGATTGTTTCACTCTGTTCGCTTGTTACGTTGCTTGTGATTTCTACTGTCCTGTGCTCAGGAGTGGCCCGAGGCCGGCTGCAGCAGCTGGCGCCCTGGGCGGGGCGGCGCAATCGCTGCCCCTGCCTGCACGGCCGTCAATGGCCGTGACGTCATCATCGGGCGCCTGGGGCTGCGGCGCCCTAGGCAGCTGCCTAGCTTGCCTAGGCTCACGGGCCGCCCCTGCCTGTGCTGCTCTTTTGGAACTCTGGGTGCGGGTGCCTCAGTTTCCCTGGGCACTGCACTGGTGCCCTGCTGGGGATGGGAGTTTGGGGTGTGACGCACTGAGGGGAGGCTGCCCCAGATTGCCCAGGTCAGCATGTTCACAATGGCCCAGGCTCTCTTGTAACCTGAGCATATGTGGGGGGTGCCACCAGGTAACAGCTTTTGCAGGAGGCTGGACAAAGGAGAAGGCAGGGCTGCCTGCAGGGCTGGGGCCAGTTGCTGGGTGTGTGAGTTAGTGTGGGCTGACTTAGGATACAGAGAGGGGGCCCAGGCTCTAGGCTCCTCTGTCCCCAAGATGGATTGTGCTGGCTGATTCTGGTTCCTGTGCTAACAAGTCTGTTCTACGCTGTGTCCCTGTGCACTAATAAGCCTTCTGTTCTACTTGCTAGAGGAAAGTCACGTCTGGCTGTGGATGGGGGTGCAGGGCTCAGAGACTCCCCACTCCTCCGGGCCACTCTCAGTTCTCAAACTTCTGAAGACTGTCTGGTGCGCCTTGGAGGGCCCGTAAGTTTGGCCACCTGGGATGTAGTAACCCACACACCTTCTGGGTGTGGTCTGCGCTACAGCCAGCTGGCATTTAGCTCACACAGTAGAGACTCCTGTTCTAAGCTCCAGAGGTCCCGGCTTCAATTCCGTCTGTCAATGTTATATGTACATATGACAAAATGAATTCTCTTAGCAGCGCAGAGTGTATTGCTAAAAAGGGCCAGCTCTGGCTTTGGCAGTACACAAGCCTAATGCAAGCATCATCTTATTACAGGCTGTGCTTTGCCTCCCACAGTTTCTACACCTAATTGGTTCAAATATTGGCTTTTCTAAATTAAAATAATTTTTAATATTGGTTTTTCATCATTGCTAAAAAAGCATGAAGTCACCTCCAATGTCAAGGGCAGGACTGAAGTCTCTGCATTAATCTGGTTGGCACAGCAGTACAGAGGAAGCATTGCTTAGTGGTTAAAGCAGAGGGTACGTCTAGACTGTAGAGTTTTTCCAAGATACTGAGGTATCCTGGAAAAGCTCTGCCACGTCCAAGGAACGTGTCTGCTTTTTCAAAAAAATTCGGAAAAGCAGACACGTTTTTTTGGCATCCCTGTAAACCTCATTCTATGAGGAAGAAGGGATGTTCGGAAAGAGGATTTTTTCTGACATTTGGCCCAGGGCCAAATGTCAAAAAAGCTTCTTTCAGAAAAAAAGCAGAAAGAGATACGCAATTTGCGTATCTTTTTCTGACTTTTCTTTGTTATCTAGACCAGTGTTTCTCAACCAGCAGTACGAGTACCCTTAGGGGTACTCGAGAGAAGTCTGGGGGGAACGTCAATACAACTGAAATTTGGAGAAAACTGAATTTGTGTTTTAAGTTTTACAGCACTTTGTTATTTTTGTACTTTTTACACCAAAAAATGTCATCGCCCACCCGGATACGTTTAAACAAATGTGTTACAATGAAAAAAATGTTGTGTGTTTGAAAACTGTAGGTAATGGGGGTACTTATAATTTTTTTAAGGGGGGTACTTTATAAAAAAAGGTTGAGAAACACTGACCTAGACACAGCCACAAAGTACTGAGCTGAGTTTTGACTGATGTTGAGGAAGCCACACCGTGGTTATTAAAGAAGTGCAACCTCTTTTGTTTACACAGCACTATGTCTCTCCAACATCCTGGGGGTAAAACACTCTTCCATACTCTGAAACAGCTGTTTCTAAGAACTACTCTGCATTTCCTTAAATATTCTCCTGCAACATGCCATTTAATGCACACGGTAGGTCGAGCTGACAACAAATATTTCCCACCGCCTTCATATGTTATCTAGGGATGCCCAAACTGTCAAGGACTAAATATCTCTTGTTTTGCTTTGAACTCGAGACAGTGTCCAGTCTCCACAGCTAAGCAGGACCAGCTCTACAACTGACAAACCTTGGATGTAGCAGTGCTAAGTTGTACTTTTTGTTCCAAATATTGTTTCCTTTGACTCACCAGAAGCATCATATATTGGTGCAAGTTCAACAAGGTCACACCCCACTATATTCAATCCTTGGCAACCACGAATGATCTCCAAAGCCTTTGAAAGATAATAAAGGGCTAGTTATTTGGTACTCAGATTGTGAACTTTGAAAACATTCTATGTATTTAAACTAGAAGGTGTACTCAGCATTGCTCGGGTCCTCAACTTAGTTAATTTTTGTCTTTTGGAATATAAAATGAAAATGTCCGTGCTTCATTTAAATCATTGCTCTGGGGAGGGGCTGGGGATGAGGGGTTCAGTACACTGGCTGCCTCAAGGAGAGAGGGCTATCCCAGCCCTCACTGCAGCAGTGTGGGGCCAGAAGAGAAGCGCCTCTCCATGGTCACTGGAGCTCCAGTGGGCACAGCCGGGGGAGAGGTGCATGTCCCTTGGCTGCTGCAGACTCAGGTTTATCTGCCCCTTGCACTCCCCAGCCAGAGTGAGGAATGGAGCGAACTGTGCGCTTTCTCCCCGCTCCCTGACAAAGGGGAACAGCCAGCAATGTCCCCGTACAAATGTGGGGGGGCGGAGGCTTCAGCCGGCTGCCCTCCCTAAAGGGCACCTGAGGGGTGGGAGGTTTGGGGCTGGGGCAGTCTAGAACACAGGGTGCACGCCACCAGCCAGCCCCTTTCACCTGGCTGATGAGTCTCTCTCTTTTGTGTATGGTGTTATGAAGCACAGTCCCATTCCAGGCACATCCCATTTTTCTGGCCCAACCAAACCACATCCCTGCTTTAAGTTAAGATAAGAGGAAGCTGCCTACCGAATTAAGTGGTCCTTGCTCTTACCGTTTAGGAGGAGTTCTTGAACGAACACAGACAGACAGACAGACAAACTCACTCTCTCAAATATACAGCAGATAGCCAAAGTGGTGTTTTTGTTTTTAAACAACTGACATGAAATCTGTGAAGATACAGTCTGTATAATTCCCATCCGAGGCCCCTGCTGTAACCTAGGGCTCTTTGTTTGTTTTATGCTGAACAGGACTGAGCAGGAAGCAGAGGATCAGATGTATAAATACTGAGAACCCATCAAAGTGGCTATCAGCTCACTCTCCCTTAACAGGGGCTTTCCTGCAATAGAAGGCTAAATACCAATCTCTCGCTAACAATATTAGAGGCAGGATACGAGTTCTCAATTATTTCAGTTCCCAATATGTCACTTTTCTTTTTTTTTTTAAAGATTTCTAAATCCCATTTAGATCCTTAACCCTTAGATTCCAAGGGGGCAGAAGGAGTAAGTCCTGGAACTTCCTTTAAAGGGAGCCAGGTTTCCCCTGTTTCCACTCTGCAGGTTCAGAAAAAGTCTGAGCATCTCCTTACCTGAGCAGGTGTAAGACCAGCAATTTCAGGAGCCCCCGTACCAGGGGCATATGCAGGGTCTAATCCATCAATATCAAAGCTGATGTAAATGGGCTTGGCTCCCATCTGCTGTCTCACCTCCCCCATCAGTGGGACCAATGACTTCATCCAGCAGTCTTCAGCCAGGACGACGCGGAAACCCTGTTGGAGGAAGGGAAAACATGTTTGGCTTACGCTGCCTGAAACACGCTGCTGGGGAAAGGAAGCCGGTGGAGAGAGCCGTGATCCAGTGCGATGTTCCTGAAAACAGCTCCCCCAAGCAGCGATTTCCCTATATGCCCCTTTAGCACCCTCCTCTGTCCCCGGTGCTCAGCTAGTTACATGCAGCGTTGCCAGTTAAATCATTTTCCCACTAGAGCTCGTTGTTTAAAAGTTGTTCTAGTTGGACACAATTCCATTTAGTTGTCGATTGGACATTTAAGGGCCTATGTACTTTAAGGGCCTATGTACTATATATTTGAGAGAGTTTGTGCGTCTGTCTATGTGTCCGGCATTTGTTCAAGAACTCCTCCTAAACGGTAAGAACTAGACTACCAAATTAGGTAGGCAGCATCCTCTTATCATAAGGTAAGGGTTTGGTTGTGTCAGGCCAATGGGATGTGCTTGAAATGCCTTTGGTTTCATAACAGACAGAAAGGGAGGGGCGTGAGAGCAGGAACAGTTATACTCACGAATGACCACAAGAGGGCACCAAGCACCCCAGATCTGGGGAGCAGCTGCTGGCCAGCAGCATGGCCCCTGCCGCCACGGGCTACCTGCAGAGACCAGCTGCCCATCATGCTGTGCAGTCTCTATTGCTCCAGGCCAGTCCTGAGGCAACGCCTGCGGGAGGCACGTGTGGTCCCCCCACGCTGCTGGCCCCAGAGAGTAGCTGGTGGGTGGGCCATGCACACCCCGCTCCACCCTCAGCTGGCCCTAGGCAATGCTGGCTAAGTCTTCTAGTATCTGATAAAAAAAACTTGTACCTGAAAAAAAACATAATAGGTTTGAAAAATAGGACCAAAGACTAGCTGTGTCTGTTATGTCAACGTCAGTAATGTTGGCTGACCTAATCATTTCAAAACGTTATTTATAAACAACAGCAACCCCTCCTACATTCAAATGCTCATATGTGTTGACATTTTACGATGTTTAACAATTGGGGCTGAGAGTTAGCACGGAATTGCCTTGCCAGAGAAAACGACGCTCCCCCTTTGTTCTCACAGTCACACCCCTCCGGCTCCGTCCTCTAAATTTGGACACACCCTCTAATTTCAGTTCCTCGGCAAGACACTGCTCGTTAGCACTAAGCAGATCATTGCTGGGGCTTCTAGCCATTCCGTGGCCTTACCTTTGCTCCGTCTTCCATTACACCCCCCAGGAGGACAGACCGGGGTCTCAACCTGCCTTAGCAAGTAGTGCTTTTTCCAGAGGTGAAGCGGTTCATCGGCATATTGTGGCTGGAAGCAGCACAGGCAAGATAACCATGAGGGGGCAGCAGTGCTTTTTTCTTGCTCTAAGTGTCGTAGTTGCAGGGATTGGACTGAGTTTCATGTTCCATGCAATGGCATCAATTAATTAATACGATCATCTGGCACCTCTTGCCTTTACACAAAACACCCCTCTCGGGAAGAGGGACATATTGTTATTCCCAGCACTGCATGCTGTCACATTTCTGGATTTTAAGGGGAGCAGCCAGATCACTGCTGCACCCATTGGGGGGTGTTTGCCCCAAAGTATATACAAAGGGGGGCATGTGAAGTGTCAAACAAAAGCTTATCTTCTACTGATTCTGCAGATGTAGTTCATGTAATTGTATAATGTCTGTATGAGGAGTTATAAACATGTACTCTGTATGGATGCTGGAAACGTCTCTGTCTGTGGCTGAGCAATGCAGAGGAATGCTCAGCCAATGGATATGTTAATGAGCAATGCTCCAGGGACAATGGATCTCTAAATGCCAAAGACACACCTGGCCACTGACCATGTGACCTTCTCCAGCTTGGAAGAGACCAGGGATGGATATAAAAGGCCACGTGGAAGACTCCATTTTTTGTCTTCAGTTTTGCTCCTGATCCCAGATGCAGCCTTGCAGAGAACAACGAGCTGGAAAGAACCGTGGACCCATCCTGACATTGGATGTACACCAGAGACTTTTAAGATAGCAGTTTATAACATCTCTGCTAAGAGCCTGCATCGAGAACTGGGTGATTCGATGCATGTAATGTATTATCCTTTAACAACCTTACTCTCATGCTTTTCTTTCTTTTAGTAATAAACCTTTAGATTGTAGATTCTAAAGGACTGGCCCAGCATGGTCTTGTGGGTAAGATCCAGAGTGTAAATTGACCTGGAATCTGTGGCTGGTTTCTTGGGACCGGAGAACCTGTTCGGGGTAGGTGAGATTGGGTCCTATAACCCCTCACCTGTGTGTTAGGGCCAGGACTGATTGTGGCACAGAGGGAGCTGGGGTGTCAGAGTGGTTTTGCTCATGAGGCTTCTGGCTGGCCAGATCGGCAGCTGAAGCACTCGATGTGACTGGTTTGTGGCCTATTTGGGAAGGTCTCAAGTCTGGGGCAGTAAGGAGCCCCAAGTTTGAGCAATTCGCCCTAAGTGGACGCCCTCAGCCATGCCCAGACCCGGCCTGGTCGCTCACACACGTAGTTGTTTTGGCCCTGACTACATAGGCAGGGCCCAACAGGCCAGCAGAGAGTAGAGGAGGTTTTGGCAGCAGTACACACTACCTGGTCCCGACTGTATTTGTAGGCATCCGCGATGTAGGAGGAACCTCTGATTCCGATCTGAACCACATGTTTGCAATCCAGCAGCCCCTCCTCCACACAGCGTCGGAATGGCGTCCCGTGTTGGACTTTCTCCCCCAGCACTTTATCTCCTGTGTCGGTATGAGCGTCCACATGCACCAGTCCCACGGGACCATGCCTAATTGGGACAGAGCAAGCACAGACGTGGCCTTAGCTCCAGCCCTCTGCTCCCATCCACCTGCGTGAATGTGTCGGTTATCTCTGACCTCGTGCAACCCTTCAGCATAAAATCTAGAATCCTTCACATCATCAGCCATCTAAACCCCAAACAGGTTATAAAATGGACTTCCTATGGCCTAGGACCTCTCAACAGGCATGTGACTTCAGCAGGTTGAGGAAGGCAAGAAGCACATGATCTCTCACCAATTAACTCTGCAGTAAAGAGAACCAGAGACAGAGTGCGGACACAAGGTGCCAGCTGGGACCAGCATAAACGGGTTGTGGATAAGTGAGCAGAGCAAATGGGAAAATTGCCAGCATCCTGCAGAACAGCAGGAAGCTAAGATGGCTCCATCAGGAGCTCTTTAATGAGCTGAAAATTAAACAGGAAGCCTCCAAACAAAGTGGAAATAGAGACAAATTGGTGATGATGAATATAAAAGAATAGCACAAGCATGTAGGGGCAAAATTAGAGAGGCACAAAACAAAGCCAGAGGCTAAGCAACCAGGAGGAGCTAGAGACCAGGGATCCACAAAAAGGAGTTTGAGAGGGAGTCCTAGTACAGCCAGTATAGTTAGGAAGGGCCACATCACCTGTGCCAGCACAGCTTCTGTCTCCTCTGCCTGCGCCTGTAGCCAGACAGACCACCTGACCATGGATTCCTTTACCCAGATCCTGGTGTGGTTTTGCAGAGCCTGTGGCTCACTTTTCCCACATACAGAAATCCAGGCTGGGGGGACCATCCAATGTGAAAGGTGTCTGCTAGTGGAATGTCTCAGGAAGCAGCTGGGAGAGCTACAGGAGGAGGTGGGTAGGCTGAAAAGCATCCATGCCCCTGAGGCGGCAGACTTTAGCAAACTCAGGGAGCTGGTAGATAAGGTCCCATGGGAAGCAAGACAGAGGCTAAGTCTAGACTGTAGAGCTTTTCCGGGATATTGGAGGTCCAAGGAATGCATTCGCTTTTCCAAAAAAAAATTTCAGAAACATGGACATGTTCTTTCACCATCCCTGTAAACCTCGTTCTACAAGGCATAAGGGATGTGTCGAAAAAAGAGGTTTTTCTGAAATTTAGCCCCATATAGACGGGCCAAATTTTGGAAAAGCCTCTTCCGAAAGAAAAATCGGAAAAAGATACGCAAATTGCAAACTGCAATTTGCGTATCTTTTTCCAACTTTTCTTTGAAGTCTAGACATAGCCTAAGAGGAAACACAATTGAAGACAGTTGGCAGTTTTTCAAAAGGACATTATTAAGGGTCCAAGAGCACACTATCCCACTCCATAGAGAAGACAGGAAGTATGGCAAGAGACCACTCTGGCTTAATCAGGAGATCTAGAATGATCTAAATATCAAAAAGAAGTCCTATAAAAAGTGGAAAGTAAGTCAAAGTACAAAGGATGAATATAAACAAATAACACAAGTATGTAAAGGCAAAATTAGATGAAGACACAAAACAAGCTCAATCTAGCTAGAAACATCAAGAGTATCAAGACATTTTACAAATATATTAGAAGCAAGAGAAAGGCCACGCACAGGGTAGGCCCATTGCTCAATGAAGAGGGAAAAACGATATCAGGAAATGTGGAAACGGCAGAGGTGCTTAATAACTTTTTTGTGTCAGTTTTCAGCAAAGAAAGTTAGTGATGATTGGGTGCCTACAATAGTGAATGCTGGAGAAAAGGAGGTAGGTTCAGAAGTTAAAATATGGATAGAACAAGTTACAAATTACTTTTAAGATTTAGATGTCTTTAAGTCACCAGGGCCTGTTTAAATGCATCCTATAATACTCAAGGAGCTGATTGAGGAGGTATCTGAGCCATTAGTAATCATCTTTGAAGTGTCATGAAAGATGGGAGAGATTCCAGAAGAATGGAAACAGGCAAATATGTAGGGCTAAAGAATTAAAATTCTTCTTTTAATTAATTATATCTATCAATCTGACATTATGTAACCTCATGAACTGCAGCCAAATTCTTATGAATTGGATTTGGATTAATTTGTTAATAACCTGTTAAGAATTGCCTTTGAAGAATCTGTTACAATATATAAAAAAGTTACAAAAAAATTACAGTAACTAAACCATTTTAAATGTTGTATTGCCTTGACTCTGTTTAAAGTTTGGTGTGTGTGTATGTAATCTCATTTAAAAGTGTGAATGTGAGTGTATGTATAAAGGGATCAGTCCCTGAAGCCAGCCTGCCTGGGTGACCAGTTGCTAGCACCACCTTGTTCTTTGGCCTTGGGAGACAGGCCAATCCTCACCTACAGACAGCCCCCTAACGTGAAGCAAGTTCTTTTCAGCAATCACACATCACACCCCAAACATACTCACCCAGGAACCTACCCCTGCAATAAACCCCGTTACCAACTCTGTCCACACATCTGTACAAGTGACATCATCACAGGAAGAAACCACATAAGCCACAACATGAGAGACCCATACAACTGCACATCTTCTAATGTGATCTATGCCATGAAGTGCCAGCAATGCCCCCCTGCCATGTATATTGGCCAAACTGGACAGTCTCTATGACAAAGTGGACACAAGTCGGATATCAGAAATGGTAATGCACAAAAACCTATAAGAACACATTTTAGCCTACTTGGGCACTCATTAATGGATTTAAAAATAGCCATTCTTCTACAAAGGAATTTCAGAAACCAACTACAGAGACAGACTGAGGAACTGGCCTTCATGACTTGAATAAAGACATGAACTGGATGGGGCTATTATAGTCAACACCCAAATGACATCAAAAGCTAAGTATGGGACACTTACAGCCCACTCAGTTAGCCTCATTAGCACCAGCACTATAATTGACAGGTGTATTTTTTCCTTTTTCTCCTCCTCTCCCTTCTTTTTAAATTGGGAGGTTCCCCCTTTTTTCTCCACTCTCATCTGAGGAAGTGGGTTTTGCCCATGAAAGCTCACGCTACTATATACATTATATATTCATTTATTTATTTATTAGTCTCTATTGTGCTACAGGACTACTTGTTGAGGGAGGGGGTTTGGCCATCAATGTGAGTGAGCCCTGCAAATGAACCCACCTAAGAAAACAGACAAAAACCCCATAAAGAAAAGAAGATTAAAGTTACACCTGCTATTAACTGATGACTCATGGTCATACAGTGCCCTGGGACAATGGGACAGGATAAAAGCTTTGAACTAAAACATGTAAATAGATGGGTGCAAAACTATAGGATTGAGTCTTTTAGTTCTACAATCATCCTCTAGGAACATCAGTGTACACCAACATGATCTGGCACCACTACTCATGTTTAGACTGCCTGACCAGTGGACTAGCATGAGCAATTGAGGCTGGTAACTGAAACCCACCTGTAGAACTGTGTGTCTGAGTGTGGTGCATAATTTTAGTAGCTAGAGACAGTAAATTCTGCATTCATGATAAACATGGCCCCAAATAAGATTCTGCTGGTTCTATTTCTACAAGTGTCACATTTTGGTGGAGAATGCAGGCAGCGGGTCACCCAGACAGGCTAGCTTCAGAGACTGATCCCTTTACACACCGCCCCACACTCACACTTTTAAATGAGATTACATATGCGTACACACACATACCCAACTTTAAACAGAGTTAAGGCAGTACAAAGTATAAAATGGGGCTTCAGTTATAATTTTTTCATAATTAATAATGATTTTTCATAATTCAAAATGATCTGGCCAAACTGGAGAAATGGTCTGAGGTAAACAGGATGAAGTTCAATAAGGACAAATGCAAAGTACTCCACTTAGGAAGAAACAATCAGTTGCACACATACAAAATGGGAAGTGACTGTCTAGGAAGGAGTACTGCAGAAAGGTATCTAGAGCTCATAGTGGACCACAAACTAACTATGGGTCAACAATATGACACTGTTGCAAAAAAGCAACATCATTCTGAGATGCATTAACAGGAGTGTTGTGAGCAAGACGCGCAAAATAATTCCACTTTACTCAGGAGCGGCCCAAGGCCGGCTGCGGCAGCTGGCGCCCCAGGCGGAAGGCATGATCGGCGCCCCCGCCTGCACGGCCATCAATGACCGTGTCGTCATCATCGAGTGCCCAGGCCTGCGGCGCCCTAGGCAACTGCCTAGTTTGCTAGGTTCACGGGCCGCCCCTGACTTTACTCTACAATGATTAGGCCTCAGTTGGAGTATTATGTCCAGTTCTAAGCACCACACTTCAGGAAAGATGTGGAGAAATTGGAGAAGGTCCAGAGAAGACAACAAAAATGGTTAAAGGCTTAGAAAACCTGATCTATAAAGGAAGACTGAAAGAATTGGGTTTGTTTAGTTTGGAAAAGAGAAGACAGAGAGAGGACATCATAATAACTTTCAAGTACCTAAAAAGGTGTTACAAGGAAGAGGGAGAAAAATTATTCTCCTTAACCTCTGATGATAGGACAAGAAGCAATGGGATTAAATTGCAGCAAGGGAGGTTTAGTTTGGACATTAGGAAAAACTTCCTAACTGTCAGGGTGGTCAAGCACTGGAATAAATTGCAAACGCAGGTTGTGGAATCTCCATCATTGGAGATATTTAAAAGCAGGTTAGATAAACATCTATCAGGGATGACCTAGATAGTACTTGGTCCTGAGGTGAGGGCAGGGTACTGGACTTGATGATCTCTCGAGGTCCCTTCCAGTTCTAGTATTCTATACTATGAAAATAAGTTACACTTACCAAGGGACAAAAAAGACAATCAGAAGAGGTTCTAGGAATACATGAATAGGATGAGAAGGACAAAGGAAAGTGTAGGTCCTCCCTTTATCAGAGAAAGAGTGCTAAAAGCCAATAACAATAAGAAGGTTCAGCTGTGTAATGCCTGTTTTGCTACAGTCTTCACTAAAATGGTAAACTGTGATCCTACTTAACATTAATTGTGTTAAGAACAAAGATAAAGGAATGCAAGCCAAAATAGGGAAAGAACATGTTAAAAATATTTATTTAGGTTATGTGTATTTATGTCTCTAGGGTCTGATGAAATTAGGGTTACCAGGTAGCTTCAGAAAAAATATCGGACACACTTGATGGGGGGGAGGAGGGACCAGCCGGGAGGAACAGGGCTGGCCAGGAGGAGGGGGACGGGAAGCAGGGCTGGCGGGGTGTTAGGGGCTGTCCGGGGAGATCGGGAAGAGGAGAACCGGCCGGCAGGAAGCAGGGCTGGCCGGGAGTGGGTTGGAGGGAGCGGGGCTGGCCGGGGGGGGGGAGAGAATCGGCCGGTGGGGAGCAGGGCTAACCCGGGCACATGCAAATCCCAGGACGCTGCCTGTCCTGCGCACGGTCCCGGCGAAGCACGAGGAGTCTGGTTACGGCTCCACAATGCGCTTGAACAGCGCTCAGGAGCACGGACAGGGCTTCTCCTCCTCCCCAAGGCGTCACTCCTACGTCAGACGCAACCAGAGGCTCCCAGCGCCGATCGCACCTCACCTCCCAGCCACTCCACTCCCCGCCAGGCTTCCGTTGGGCGCCCAGCTGGAAAACCAGATAGTACCGGACATTGCACATGTCCGATATTTTCTGATTTTTTTTTTTACCAGACAGAGGGCCCAAAAACTGGACTGTCTGGTTGAATACTGGACACCTGGCAACCCTAGATGAAATTCATATTCGGGTACTTAAGAAACTAGCCAGAACAATCTCAGAACTGTTCATGATTATGTTTGAGAACCCATGGACAAGTAAGGTCCCAGAGGACTGGAGAAAGGCAAGTGTTAGGGCAATAAAGAGGACCTAGAGCAGGGGTGGGCAATAATTTTTGGTGAGGGGCCACTCAAAAGATTTTGGAAAGTGGTCAATGGCCGCACTTTTCTGTGGAGGAGGTGCAGAGTCTAGCATAGAGGTTGGGTGCAGAAGGGCGCACAGGGTAAGGGACTGGGGTGCAGGAGATGGCATGAGGTCTGAGAGGGAGTTTGGGTGAAGGAGGGGGCTGTGACCTGCGTCAGGGGGTTGGGTGCAGGAGAGGATTCTGGCCTGGGGGAGGGGTGCAGGAAGAGGTACAGAGTCTGGGAGGGAGTTGTGATCTGGGGCAAGAGAGTGCAGAGGGTTTGGATGGTGACCTGGGAAGGGAGTTGGGGTGCCAGAGGCAGGCTCTGGCTGGGAGGCGCCTACTTAAACCTGCAGCACCCCCAAGGCAGGCTGGGCTCCCTGCCTGCTGCAGCCTCAGATCACTCAGAGCTGCAGGCTGTTCCCTCCACGTGGCTCTCAGCTCCAGGAGGGGTAAGAGGCTTGCACTACCCCCAACCCCCAGGCCAATCTCTCAACTCCTATTGGTTGGTTGTTTCCAATAGGAGCTGAGGATTGGGTTGGGGCAGAGAAATCACACAAAGCCTCCTCTTCCCTCCAGAGCAAAGAGTCGCGAGACTGTGCTTTAAATCCGCGGCAACTGTGTGCCTGAAGGTCCCAGCAGGGTGGGCCACGGGCTGGATCTGGTGTTTTCACCGGCCGGAACTGGCCCCTGGGCCGTATTTTGCCTAGCCCTGACCTAGAGAATTATAGCCCAGACAGCCTAACTTAGATATATGAAAGAATTGTGAATATATTAAGTAATACATTTGTAATCATCTACAGGATAATAGGGTGAAAAAGAATAGCCAGTATGGATTTATCAAGAAGGAATCATGCCAACTCCAACCAGATTTCCTTCTTCGACAGACTGATTGGGGAGGAAGCTGTAGACACAATGTATTTAGATTTCTGAAAGCCTTTAGACACAGTCCCACATAACATTCTCATAAGCACACTAGGGTAATGTAGTCTAGATTAAATTACTATAATGTAGGTGACCTAAGTCCAGGTCTACAGTAGACCTGGCAGTTTGGCTTAAGGAATGCAACTCCAGCTACGTATTCTACATAGCTGGAGTCATCTGATCTTAAGCTGAGCTTGGCGGCATCCCTACAGCAGGAGGTTGATGGGAGCAAACATTTCCATCAGCTTCCCTTACTCCTGGCAAGAGCAGAAGTACCAGCTGCTGGTAGGGTTACCCTCTGAGTTCAACTAGACTCTTAACTAGACTCGCTAAATCAAACTCCAGAATATCGATCATGGCAGCATCAAATTTCTGCGGAGTGAAGACGTGCCCTTAGGATAATTGGTTTTGCCACAGTGCAGGGAGCTGGTCTAATTGTCCTCTTGAGGTCCCTTCCAGCCTCACATTTCTATGAACTGCCCAGCACACACTCAACAACTCAAGGGAGAAATCACTTCTATCACCACAAGGGGTCAACTTTTACACATGCCACATTTTCAGATTTTAAACTTACTTTTCTGCCACTGCCTGCAGGATTGGGTATGTTATTGTGTGATCTCCACCTGCAATGGGACAGGGAACAGAGAACACGCCAGATAATAAGAACAGGCTGGCATTGATCAAATATAATTTTCCAGCCGTAGCAAGCTCCATTCATACTGCACCTCTCCTCCCATAGGGGAACACATCAGCACTTTACAAAGACAGATCATCCTCTATTCATCTAACTGCCATCCCAGCAGCTCTACATTGGTGGCACTTAATAAGAGAAGTTGCCCCTTTTTAATACTAAAAGCTCTCAAAAATCCACCCAGCTTTTGTTCTCTTGCTGCAGCTGGTACTCAAGGCCAGCTTCTAAATGTAGATATTGGGCATACAGATGAATATTCAGGAGATGCTTCATCCACTGCTTGCAGCTGCCTCTGGGGTGTGTCGCAGCTGAGATTTAACAACACACAGCAACGCTAAACAACAGCCGAGGACTGGAATAACACAGTATGTCTTCGAAACTTCAATGGGAATTACCCAAACTGGAATGGAGTCAGGACACAGACACTTATCTCTTGCAAGTGAGCAAAAGCAGTCTGGAACTGTTTTACAACAATTTACCTGAAAGACTGCACCTCCAGGACTATACAGGGTGTTCGGATCCCTGACTCAGAGGGAAGAGCACTCCATATTGAGTCACCAGCACCATAGCCGTCTCCTGTGAGGTCTCCTTTAGGCATGTTAGCTATTGGGTAATTGAACAGTGGAGTAACCGCATGAATTTTTAACAGTTACATGACTATTCTATAGTCCCCAGGGGTGGGGCCAGCAGCCAGTGCGCTCAGGCCCCACTCCCCACTCCCCCACGCTGTATCAGAGGCAGCAGTGCAGGGTGCCCGGCGGGAGCCAGTCCGCGAGGGGAGCCAATTTAAAAACAGCCCCTGCCTGTGGGGTGTCCGAGCTCCCTGCAGACAGAGGATGCTCCTCCTCCCCTGTCTAAGGGGAGCTCAGACCCTCCTGGCAGCAGTTCCTGTCCACGAGCAGCCTCTGTCTGTGGCAAGCCTGGGCCCCCCTCAGAACTCCTGTGGACAGGGGCTGTTGCTGGGGACCAGCCTCTGTCCACAGAGCAGCCTGGGAGGTGGAGCAGCCTCTGTCCACAGGGACCTTGGACCTGCCAGGGACAAAGGCTGTTTTGTGGCAGCCTCCCGTATTCCACCCCCCTGATGGAGGCAGCAGCATGGGGAAGGGGGGAGCAGGTGGCACCGCAGAGCCAGTGCTGGCGGAAACTGGCTTTTAGGCTGGCTTCCTTCAGCACTGGCTCCTGCTTTCCCCCCACTTGCTGCCTCTGATACAGAGGCTGTGTGTGTGTGTGTGTGTGTGTGTGTGTGTGTGTGTGTGTGTGTGTGTGTGTGTGTGTGTAAATGCATGTAGTCAACAAGATTAACCGATAAATCTAGGCTTATCAGTTAATTGTATAGGTGACTCCATGTTGACATCCCTAGTCTGATTTGGGCTCGACACTGATTAGCTGTGAGACCTGGAGAGCCCCATACGAAGTGGAAGAGCTCCAGTTCATGCAGAAAAATCTGACCATGCCTGGTTGCAATATCCTACCTCGTACTTTGGTAAACGGGATGACAGGAGATCTGCGAGTGACTGGATTTCACCAGTGGGAAGGGTGCTTCAGCAGCAGTTTGAGGGGAGGGATCCCAGCTATGTGTTATAAATACAGGCAACATATACTCCTAAATATGGACTCAGGGCATTTGAGTTGACTGAACCTGACTTGTAATCCATCCCCTGACTGCCTATGTTCTCAAGAGTAAAGTTTCAGATTGCAAAGTTATAGGTGTCCTAAGGTAAAACAGTTGAGTGCATGTGCACATACACCAGTACAAGTCTGCCATGAAACTAAAAGCCTGTGTAAGGTTTGATTCAATTTAAACCCCTAAACACTTTTTTATGGGCATCAACTGCTCATTTCAGATCCTGCTGTCCCAGTAAACAAAACACATTTAAGATCATATTTGGATGTTTAGTTTTAATATGTTTTTTGTGTTTTATGCTTTAGACTGCCTGGGTGCTCTCTTCCGAAAAGGCGGCTTGCTTTTTTGAAAGTACTGGTTGTAGTCTAAACGCTCTTTTTCGAAAGAGGCTTGCAGTCTAGACGTAGCCACAGGAAAAGCAGTCATCCTGCCAATATGCTGACAGCCACTCTCTTTGGCAGGGGCGGATGAGAGTTTTGCGGGGCCCAGGGCAGCACAATTTCACGCATGCGCCATGGCCACAGCCGACAGGTAGTAGCACGTGCGCAAGGCCTATTGAAGCACGGGGCCCAGGGCAGCCATCCCGCTCGCCCTGCCCTATATCCACCGCTGCTCTTTGGAGATCTGAATCCATTCAGCACAGGAAAATTCTGGGGTGTTCTTGGGGCACTTGGAGGACTGATAAGCAATGAACTCCCACCACCACATACCATCAGCTCCCACCATGAAGAGTATTTTCTGAGTGATGTGCTAAGCAGTATAAAATGGTGGCTCACTAACACCTCCAGGCCATTTTTTCCCTCATCCACTTGCTAAAATCTGAACGATTTGGGAAGAACCAGCAGCAGCAAAAGTCTGAGTGCAGCTGAAGGAAACTAAAATATCTCTGTGGGGAGGAGAGGGAGGAGAGTGCTCTACTGCATTCACAGCACCCTGTTAATAAATTGGTTTGTATCCATTGCAGTGTATGGGGTGGAAGGAGGGAGATGGCTTTAATGCAGGGCTGGGCAAGATGTGGCCCAGAGGTGGGATGTGGCCCGCCTAGCACTTTGATCCGGCCTGCAGACTGCATCTGGGGGCTTTCTATTTATAGCCTGCTGCGTGTGACACCAAATGTCCAGGCAGTGGCTCGGGCAGATCCCATTTAAATGGCTTCTGGCCGTGGCACTACACCGGCAGGGGCTGAAGCCATGAGCCCTTTCAATAGCTGCAGTGACTCCAGGCGGCTGTCAGGCAATGCGGTAGCAGCAGGGCTGGGAGCCCTTTGCTGTGTTAATTCAAAGCCTCCAGCCCTGGACAACTCTGGGGGGAGTCTACTCCCCAACCCCATTACTTCTGCCCCATGCCCTGCCCCTTCCAGGGTGGAGCTGGCCCATGACTACCTACCAAATTTCATTAAGTGGCCCCCATGCAAAAATTATTGCTTTAATGGATCCTGCTGTACTTTCGGCTGCCCACTTACCAGCCAGTGTAACAGCAGCAAAGCATGAGACGGGGCCCAGGCCTGGGGTCCTTACCCAGCGTGAGGGGAACGCAGCCGGCTGCCACAATCTTCTGATAGGCTTCTCGGATTTGCCTGCAGCTCTCCGGCAGGTTGTAGAGGTTCACGTTCACGTCGCCAATGTCGGCCACCATGAGGGAATGGAAAGGTGCGGCCCCGGTGCTGGGATTATATGACCTCACCATGCTTGACTCGGCCCGAATATGGCGAGGGCCAAACCTGGGAGGGAAAGAATCGAACACATCATTCTCGGGGATGGTTTGAGAAGGAAACTTGCAGAGATGCACGGGATTCTGAACACGCGGCTAATTGGGCACAAACTCCTTCCAGGCTCTTAGGAGTTGAAGGTTGGACCACGTCTCACTCGGAAGACCATTGGGGCAAACGTGTCAAGGGAGACTATTATATTGCAGCCGCGATAGCTGACGTCAGACACATAATGAGTGTGACCTAATGGCTTCAACGGATGGATCATCTGTCAATCCAGGCGAAGAGCTTACTGCAAATCCAGAGAGCAAGCAAAGATTTTCACATGCCACTAGGATTCTAGGCAGCTGACTTACAGAGGCCTGCTTTTCAGAAAGGCTTAACACCCACCTTTCTGAACTCTGCTCCTTTTAAAGAGTCTCATGTGGGGCCCCTAAATTATCAGGTGCTTTTCAAACCAGTCACGCTAGATCTACAATAAGGACTGAAACTCCACATAATCCATGTACTGAAGTGCTTAGGCCATGCTTATTACTGGAAAGCTTAACATGGGCATCTCCCAGCATTGTCTAATCACGCTCAACGGGCATGCACAGAGACTATTAGACACAGAGACAACATCCACATTAACCTGTTAGGTTAGCTGAAGACTCCCACTCACTTCAGTATCACAGAACTGGGATGAGGGTGACCAGATGTCCCCATATTAGATGCATGTGTAAGACAAAGCCTCTATCTCCCCTCCCCACCTGGCCCGAAACAAAGAAGTGTCACAATATTTCACACTTGCTATCTGGTCACCCTAAGTGAGATGGTTTATAAGAAAACTAGAAGAGTTACCCAGTGTTGTCCAGATCCTTCAGGGCAGCGGGTTGGTGTGGGGAGGGATGCAGGAGTCAGGGCACGGCCTTGGGGCCATGGGAGAGGCGTAGGGCAGGAGGTGAGAGTGAAGGTTGGGGGAGTGAGAAGGGGCTCATGGTGGGGGTCCCATCTGGGCAGCAGGGGCCTTATCTTCTCCCCCAGGCCTTCCTGCTTCTCCCCCAGGCCTTCCCTGCTTATCTTCCCTTCTCCTTCTCTCCCCCAAACCTCCCCCCAGCTAGCAGGGACTTTTCCCCCACTCCGGTGCTGCAGCCAAGAGCTGAGAGGGAGGAGGAGTTTGGAGCAGGGGGCTACTTACCCAGTCTGGTGGCAGGTAAGATGGCGAGCCTCAGCTCACCACTCTCTTGGTGGTGCAGCTTCCCCCAGTGGTCACTTTGCAGCATGATGTCCCTCTGAATAGCAGCCCCCTCCCTTTCCATGTTCTGGAAAACAGTCCCATTCCCAGCACTTCCTGTTTTCCTGGGACAACCAAACCCTGACCTTGCTTTAAATTAGGGTAAGAGAAAACTGCATACCAAATGTGTTGCCCCTCGTTCTTACTGTTTAGGAGTTTGTGAACAAACACACTCACAGACAACCAGACAGACTCACAGACAGACACCCTCTTAAATATATAGAGAGACTAAGTTTATTAATTAAGAACCTAGAGACTAAGCAAAAGGAAAAGGTATAAATACAAACTAAACAAAACAAACATGCTTTATAGCGACTAAAGCTTCATTTTAACAAGTTACAAACTTTGCCTAAGCAGGTTACTCTCAAATTCCAAGTGACTCCAGCCACTTAGGCAGGAGGCCTTTACAGACTCAGTGGTTCCCTTAAGTGATGGCTATTTAGGATATATTTTTGCTCTATTTTACATTTCCTAAAGTCCATTGTCTGTGTGTCAAGAGCTGGGTAGACTTCCTGAGGGTGCAGATTCTGTCCCTCAATATGCTGCAGCTTGACAGCTCCATTAACCTCATATCTAAATGTATCTTCATTGTCCTTTGGCTTATAGAGGTTGACCAGAAAGGTAAATCCACATTCGTCTTAAGTCAGACTGATTTATCAACTTTCTCCACAACATATTATAGGTACATATTTCCAGCACACACACACAGCTCTGTGCACCACCCATCCATACATTATACTGATATTCATGACCAGCATGTCACCAGCTTTCATGGGCTTTTATAGTACAACTAGCCAATTAGCCCGTCAAAAGACGGGATTTTCAGGTCTCACTTCCACGTCGGTCTTCTCTCCTGAGCCTCCAGTCTCTCACTCCCTCTCTCTTTCTCTCTCTCTTTCCTCCTGCCTCCCCCTCACTCTCAGCTCTCCTCCGCCTTCTGCCTCTCTCTCCATCTCTCTTTCTCTTCTCCCCCTCCTGCCTCTCACTCTCTCTCTGCTCTCCTCTGTCTCCATTGGGGATGCACTCTCGTCCAGGCCCCACCCCCTGAGCGTGTATGTCACTGCCCTGCCCCCCCTTCACCTCCCGCCATGGCGCTCGGCTGACTTCTGTGCCGCTCAGCCGGGCCGCCGCGTGGGTAGCAAGCAGCACACACGGCCTCTCTCTCTCTTCTCCTCCTACTGCCTCTCTCTCAGTCTCTCTCTCTCTTTCTCTTCTCCCCCTCCCGCCTCTCACTCTGTGTTTCTCTTCTCCTCCTCCTGCTGCGTCTCTCTCACTCTCTCTCTTGCTGTCCTCCGCCTCCTCCATTCTCCTCTCTGTCTCCTCCGCGTCCTCTGTGTCTGCTCCACTTTCCTCCTTTTGAATCCGGCGCCCTTTCCTGATGTTAGAGACACACACTCGTCCAGGCTCTGCCCCCTGGCTGTTCCCTCTGGGTGGCGCTGTTGCCTCCCGCTGTGGCGCTCAGCTGACTTCTGCGCTGCTCAGCCGGGCCACCACGCGGGAGCAAGCGGCACAAGCGGCCGTTTGGTCCCCACACTCCCCATGCAGCACCCCCAGAGGGAACAGCCAGCGTTTCAGCGTTACAGAGTCACAGACATTGGGCTACTATATATATGATAATATTACATTCAATCAGTAGATTCAAGTGAAAATTAGGGTTCAAACCCATTTTCCCCCTGGGTGTCTAGACCCTGACTGTCACATTACAAACCCACTCTGAGCGCTGGCCCCAGAACAGGACTGAATGGACACCAAGAGCAAACCGGGCAGTCAGTCCTGCATCCTTCACAGCCATGGGTGCCTGCAGAGATGGGGGTGCAGTAAGGAGCATCCAGAGGAACGGGGAGGAGTATGTGGGGGTGCCCCATTTAGCAATTAACAATTTTAGCAGGGGCACAGAGGGGTGATGCACCTTCCCCAGTGCTGCCAGGAGTCACCTGTGCTCAGAGCACTGAGATCCCTGGGGATTTTTTGGACTCTGTTCAACATGAGGCTTCGATTTTTCCCACAGGGTAAGTGACCCGGTCACTAGACAACAAGGGCCCGTGTTCCTGGGGCGATGGCTCCCCCCTACCTTGCGCCAGGGCGGTTGGAGGTTCCTGTGTCCAGGGGGACTCCAACAAAAGCAGCATCCAGCCCCTCCGGTGAAGTCTGGACGGGCAGCTTCAGCATGGAGCAGACCCCCACGGGCCGAGCTACAAACTCTGCGCTGCGGGGCACATTGAAGCTGGAACCAGCGAGAAAGCGGTGAGGGGGGCAGTGCCCCGACAGCAGGCTCTTAAAGCACCCCGAAAGGCAGCCTGGCAGGGAGTCAGTGGCAGCCCCCACATGCAGGTTGGCTCTGGGGATGCTGCTCGGAAGAGGGGGCTGGAGCGGGTCTGCCAGGGAAGTTCCCAAGATTTTGCGCAGGCAGAGGCGCTTGGTGCAGCACGTTCTCCCCAGCAGCTGCCCGCTGCCCTGCAAGAAGAGGCGCTCCATCTCACACTCCTGCTTGCCCTCTGCCACCAGCACAACTGGCCCTGCAGGTTCTGAGCAGGGAGTTACTGGGAGAGCAGAGACACACACTCCCCTCTCCCTGGCAGGATCAAAGTGCAGCACCAAGCCCCACACCTCCCCCTCGTCCTCCAGTCCCAGAGCAGAGATGCAGCCGCTTTAATGCAATGCCCTTCCCCTAATCTATTCCCTCTCCTCCTCCCCCCACCATTTGCCCCTCTTGGGACTCTTTTTCCTATTCTGAGTATGCCAGGGGCAATGGACCCAGAATCTACTGAAGCCAAGTGTTTGGAACAGCTTGTAAGGGAACACTGCCAAATTCCAATGGGACATCCTTGTGCCCAAAAGCTTCCAGTGCTGATTCACCAGAGTTAAATACCTTCAGATGATGGTCACTCAGCATCTCTTTGCTTCACACCTCCCAGCTTTCCCATTTTTAGCAAGCAGGAACCCGCAAGCTTTTACAAAACAATATTCACCTTGGCTAGAGAGGGTAGGAACATTTTCAACAAATTGAAAATTCACTGCAACTGAAACATTTCATGGTGACATCTATTTTGAGGACGTTTTTAGTAAGAAGATAGTGTGTGTCCACAAAAATATCTGAGCTCTGTTCCCTGGTGACTAGGCTATTGGCCTGAGATGTTGGAGACCCAGGTTTATATCCATGCTGTGCTTGAGTCACTTAAGATGAAAATCTCTGTTCAGATAGGCTATGTCTACACAGCAGCGTTATTTCAGAATAACATCAGTTATTCTGAAATATTGTAGTACACATCTACACAGCAAGCTCATTATTTCGAAATACATTTGAAATAACGGGCTTCTTACTCCAACTTCTGTAGCCCTCATTTCATGAGGGGTAAGGGAAGTCAGGGGGAAGAGTGCTCTCTCTCAAAATAACTGCTGTGTAAACAGCACCAAAAGTTGAAATAAGCTATGCAATTAGGGTAGCTCAAGTTGCGTAGCTTATTTCGAGTTTAGCCCTGCTGTGCAGACATGCCCACTCAGAGCAGGGATTCTACCCAAATCTCCCGCACTTCACCCTTATCTTCTCAAATCATAAAGCTCATATTTCAACCTGAAAATAGATAAACAGAATTTTTATGAAAACATTCAAAAAATGAAATGAAAACAAATTTCCAAACCTCAGAAGGTACTGTGAAACAGAATTGTTGTCCTCCTGCCAGAGCTAATTTTGGCAGCTGGGCCAAACAAGATCAAACCAGACTGAGTCTCTAAGGCTCACCTGGGTTTCATACCAAACTGGCTTGATTTGACTCAGATGATGCAAAGAGACTGTGGGATGTATTGACTACTGCAGCCCAAAATGCTGAGAGACAAGATGGGGAAAAATATTAAGTGCTGCAATGTGGAGAGATTAGACAAGGACGTGGCTCAGGTGGTAACATGTCTGCCTTTCTAGCCTTAATTGGCTTTTCTCCATCTATATGATAGCATTGGACATATGTCTTTTCTAGGAATGCTTATTTCATATCTCAAGTGACTTTTGCTTTGTAATTGGATCCTGGTTCTCTGCTCCCTTTGGTTTTGTGTTCATTTATTACATCATGGCTCAACAGGCATACTTAAGTGCAGTGTAAGTAACTGTGATGAATAGGAGGAGTGCTGGCCAGCACTGGGTGACTAAAGTTTAAAGGATTAAACTCAGGTAGTTAAGGGCGTTGGCAGGGAGCCATAAGAACCAATGGGATACAGTGCTGAAATTTAAATTGTAAATATGTACCTCCTGCCTGCTCTTTGTGTGAGTTCTTAGTTAGTAGCTGAAGGAAGCAAGATGAAGTAATCAAATGGAATTACCATGCCTAAAAGAAATATTGAGCATGGGAATGGACTGGGCCTTGAAGTATAGCTCGTGAGTAGATAGAGAAGTGTATGTTCAGTCTTTTTCTTTATTTTGCTTTTTGGTTAAACTTCTCGGTGTTCGATCCATGTGCCCCCCCCATTCACTATACCTAACGTGTCAGAGATACAATTTTTTTCTCTCTTAATTTGCTCTTTTCTCAGTTGCTCTGTAACACCTAGCAATCAAGTATGCTTTATCAAGTATATGTTTTTGCATTGTTAATAAAAATCACCTTTTTTAAGGTGATTTGATTCTTGTGTCCTGGAAGGTAACAGGTCTATTTGTGTGCCTGCCTAGGCCAAGAGGCCAGCTACTAGAGATTGCAGTTTATTTTGGTTCCTTTTTCAAGCTCTCTTGTGGTAAAAGAGCTTGGGGTACTCCTCTGGAAGAAGTTCAAGTGATTCTTCCAAGGTTTTAAAAGAAGGAGTTGGACATTTGTTGGTGGCAACCATTTCCCAGTGTCTGTGAATCTGTGACTCTGGGGAGTTTTTGGAAGCAGAGCCTATAGAGGCAAAGTCTTTTGCAGGCCCCCACCTTCTGCACTCGGAGTGCCAGAGTGGGGAACAGCCCTGACAGTAACAAATCCATTTTTTAAGCTTCCTCCTTCAGGATGGCAACTGACTGCATGCAGAGTTCAAAAGACTCCCCTGCTCAACTACTTGTAGTTATGTGCATTGGTTTTTTCTTCACTTTCCACCAAAGCATATGGTCATAGTGAAAAGTAGAATACTGGCTTGGATGGATCAATGGTCTGATCTGGGTTGCAAATACTGTTTCTAACTTCACTCCCTGCTGTTAAACAGATGGTAGCTTCTTAGAGACCGGAGGGGCATTCACATCTGCAAAGCAAACTGATTCTAGGGTAGAACTTCTGACAATGCCTCTTCACACAGATACATGTAGATGGCAGCCTCAGCTCTCCAGTCAGAGTGAGAATTCATGGATGTCGTGTCACACGTGTCATTGACCCCTTTTCGTAAAGGAGAAGCTGAGAATTCAAGACGGGCGTTGAAAGCTATCAGGAAAGTGACCTTGTTTACCCCTCCCTGCAAGCTGAAACCTCAGTAATCAACAAGAGAGTTCAACTCAGCAGTGGTTATGCAACTACTAAGCTCAGATAGAGGCACTGCTGATCCTGGCCATTTTCTGTAGGGTGTTACATAATACAGAGCAAAGGGGGAGGGCTTATATTCAGGAAAATTAGTTACTGTTTTACTATTCACCTTTATCAAGGAAACAACAATAAGGCTTGTCCAGATCTCCACTGTTACCCTGCAGATGGCAGAGCTGCCGGAGATGATGGCACCCCACCCCAGAAGAAGCATAGAATGGGATGCGTTGGGAAGCGCCTCATGCTTGGAACAGCAGGCTATAAGCCATACGTTGAAGCAAAAAGTATGACATTAGAAAAGACTAAGAGCCTCAAAAGCTAAACTGTATAAAAACACATCTCTGTAACAGCTGTGGTAACAGGCAGTAGGTGTGTCTAGAAACATCCTATCCACATGGAGAGTGTGTTGTAGAAGCAGAGCCCTGCCCTGTAGTACAGAGCTACGGTCTATGGAACCGCACAGTGAATTTTTCCAATACCTGTTCACAGGGCTGGCCCACAACATTTTGGCACCTGAGGCAGGGAGCTCAAATGATGCCCCCATCCCCCTTTTCTCCTGCCTGCCTGTTATGTCTCTTGTGCCCTCCTTCCTCCAGCACAGCACTCCACCATCTCTGTGCATCTAGAGCAGAGAGAATACATATGCACCAGCAGCAGACACAATGTTCTACACTCTGCGTCCTAGTGGCGGCCGGCTGGTACCTGAGGCGGCCACCTCAGTTCGCCTCATGGTAAGGCCAACCCTGCCTGTTCAGCTTGGGAGAAAGCCCAGCCTTGAATTCCCATTGACAGATAACACCTGTAGGTGCTGCCATCCACAGACAATTAGACTGAACTCTACTAAGCTGTGGTATTGTTGCTGATGGCACATTGTGCTCAAAACACCATTAACTAATCAGGGTATTGTGGTGACTGGTTTTACAGGACTAAATTTTACTTGGATTTTCCTGAACCTTCCCAAATTCCGTGCCAGATTTTGTGGATCTTTCTGCATGGGACTATTTATGTATTGTTGTTGTGGGACCTATAAAGATTCAAATGAGGTGGCTGGTTATGTTAGTCGGCTGATTCATAGCTAAAATATCAGAAAGCGTAAGTACGTAACTCAGTGGCTGCATAATAAGATGAATGGTGTAAATTTCTGTAAGCAGATTTACACCAGTGCAATAAAATTTCTAATTGCTATTTCCCTTATATTTTACAAGTGAATGGAGAAAGCCTGAAATAAAACATTAAAAACACTGCAAAACTACCTACAAGACCCAAAATGCTTTGGCAGCATGTTACTTGGTGGTCCCAGTGTCTCACAACTCAGTTCTAATAATCTCCTGGAAATAAGAGCATAAACAAGTTACCAAGAAAGTGTTCAGAACTTTCAGGACTTATGTTGAACAACGGTGGAGCATGGTTTATTTCCCAAATGGTGCCACATTGCTCTTTGAAAAACTGGACTTAATTGCTATTCTTAGTGGTGGAGCATGAGAATAAACTGAGTCCTGACAGCTGGACTTGAAGGAACTAATAGGGTCTGTCAGGACCAAATCCAAATATTTAGCATGCAACAGAAGAGTAAATCGAAAACCCAACTCCCAACATGAATTAACCCACAGGCCACTATGGCATTAAGTCCTGATAATGTAAAGAGAGACAAAACTGTGTGGATTCATTGTCAGCAGTCACCACTTTATTGTGTGAAGAGGGAAAAACAAACTTTCTCCTTAACTTCTTCAAACACCCACAACTCTCAGCTATAAAATCTGATGGCATTTTCACTAAACAGTTATTGCTGGTTAAAAATTAAGTGGTTTCTTACCACCACAGAATAACCCTTAGTAGTGAAACAGAAAAATGGGTTTATATAATAAGGAACTTTACCCCCACTGCCTTTTTCACCATTCTCTTAAATATGATGCAATCCTCTCTTAGCCTGGCACACTGAAGTAGTAGAGTGTTCCTGGAAGGAATTTAAGATCTGGTTAAAAGAACTAGATCTACACAGTCTAAAGGGCACATGACTCTCTCAATGGTCCAGTTCCTGAAATGCTGTTATTAGAGATGCGACTGAGTTGCTTAGTTCATATCAAGATCTGAATCCAAACTTCTCAAAAGCCTGGGGATATCTGGATTTGATATCCAGTTCAGCTCATGCAGAGATCTTTTAACACTGCAAGCTTGAATTGTGAAGTTCAGATTTGGATATTATAGTTGGTTTGAGCCCTCAAAGGGACTAACATGTTGTTATAGCAAATCAATCAGAAAACAGAAATTATTTGTTCAGTACTGAGGGTCCCTATATCATTTTACATATAATTAGGTAAGTACTTTGGCTGTGCATTTCGTAACCCACCTCCAGCTCTGACAGAACACCTCACAGATAAACACCTCAATCATGATGCTCTTGGCTGCCATTTTATAATAAAGGTATCTATGGCTGCAGAGGAATATGATTTTAATAAGAATGATGCTGATTTCAAATTGAAGAAAACAAAGATTCCATTTTCTTCCGTCAGTCTAACTTCCTTTGTAGCTCAAACAGAAAATCAATAGGATTAAAGTGCAACTGTAATGCTTTACAGTATATAGCAGCTGTGTTATACGTCCCTCAGCGCATACACCCTTTTGTAAAGGAATTTGCATCAAGCAGTAAATCTAAATGCTCAGCTGTGAATAAAGCTGACCAGAGAGCATTCAAACACTTTCCAAATCTCATTATAACAGTAACAGTTCAAGGCTGTTTTCTCTAACCATCTGTGCACTAATGCCCTCTGTATGCAAACTCAACCTCTTACATTAACACATACACCAGGCCTACAGAATTTTTTCCTTAAAGTATTTTAGGCTTTCAGAGGGATAGAAGTATTAGACAGATTCCCAAGTGCTTTTAGCAAATGCCATTTATCTACTGCAGGGCGGCGCACAGAATGGTACCCTTTAGACAGAATGGCTTCTCCAAGACAGCAGTAAAAATGCTGCTTCCCAAAGATCTTCATACTCCAGATTTGCCAAGAAGCACATCTTCATCTTAGTTTCTACCCTGCTTTTGTCCACCAGTCCATCCATCAGTAAAGTGGCAGCTGATTGGTGAAGAAGCCAGCCAATCATCTTGTCTAGTTTCAGGCTCTTTAGGGCTAGAATATTTTCACCCCAGAGGCTTAAGTGAAGCACATTCGCTGCAACTCTAGCAGATAGTCTCTGAAACAAGAAGTGAAAGAAGATCATCAAATTCAGCTAAATCACGTGGAAGGTGTTAGAACAGATGTAACTGCTGAAATGCTCCCAAGATGCTTCTCGTCTCACAGAATATTCACTTCTAACTGAAAGACTTTTGGTGGCTGTTAATCCCAATTCAGTCAAATTCCATCACATGCCACCCTTTTACAATACAACTTCACTGTAATATGCAAAAATAGTGTCAGTTACCAAGATCTTTATACTGTATCACACTTTCATTGAAGTCCCGTGATGATTATAATCATAGAAAACTAACACAGTGCTTAGGATCCCTGCAGTGTGCAGTTATGCAGTGTGCTAGGCACTGTACAAACATTCTATCAAAATACTCTCAGGAAAGCAAGTGCTCGACAACTGACAACCTATTAATACCTCACTCATGACAATGGGCACAAGGTCTCTCACCTTGTTGGGATCCCGCTGAAGTAGCATCTTTACCACCTGCTTCACATCAAAGGGCACAGTATCTGGCAAGGCTGGCAGCTGGTCTTCTTGGTAGTGTCTACTTTCCAGAGAGGATCCTCCTGGGCCGTAGAAAGGGTTACCCAGTCCAAGGATTTCATATGCTATTGCTCCAACTGCCCATGCATCGGCTTTACTGTAGTCAATCAGGACACCTGGACCAGGTATTGCTGTCACCACCTGTGTCAGAAGGACCACAGGACATATATGGGAAAGTAGAAATACAGCACAACTTTGTTTAACCTTTTGAAAAATCTACTTCTTTGTATCTGGTCAGCATTTCCATTATCATCAACTCAGTTCTCATCTCTGACTAAAGCTTGCACCCAGCTTAGCATTTATAGTGATATATTACTTGAGCAACTGAAGAGACTCCAGATAGTGGTCTTATAAAGAAACCCCATGTTCCATTTCACACTGCATAAAAGCCCAGCTCAGTATACTAATGCCAGGCCGGGGATCCCTTACCATATGTTGAGACTGCTGATAACAGGAAAAAGGGAAACAATTAATTTCACCAGCATTCAGACGAATGACTATTAGTTTAATAATAATGCAAGAACGACTACACAGATGCTATATAGGAAAACTCACTGTTCTGAGACCACTGTAAAAGCTAAGCAGAATAGGGCATAAGGATGCAAAGGCAGCCAAATTTGGAACGCCTTGGTTTCATGTGTGAAACCAACCATCACCTGGCTGTAACACTGATTTTTCCCATTTTCAGTTGCTCAAGATATCAATGTGTCCGGCACAGAGTTCTATAATGGTTAAACTTAAAAAACACCAAATGGTCTGGTAGCACTTTATAGACTAACAAAATATGTAGATGGTATCAATTCCCTTGATGAATTCAACTTCAACATCAGAGCCATTAATCACATGGTAGTACCAAGCAACCAGACCATGAATCTTCTAAACCAGGAGTGGGCAATAATTTTTGACGGGGGGCCACTCCAAGAATTTGGAAAATGGTCGAGGGCAGCACTCTTCCATGATATTAATAGAGAAGGTGCAGGGTCTGGGATGGAGGTTGGGTGCAGAAGGGAGCTTGGGGTTGGGGAGGGAGTTTGGGTGAAGGAGATAGATGTGACCCGGGGCGATGGACTGGGGTGGAGGGGGTTGGATTGTAACCTAGAGTAGGGAATTGGGGTACAGGAGGGGTGCAGGGGTTTGGGCTGTGAGCTACGGCAGGAGGGGACTGTGATCTGGGTCAGGGGACTGGGCTGCTGGATCTGGGAGGGGGTTTGGGTGCAGGAGGGGGACAGAGGATTTGGGTATGTGGAGTAGGGGGGCAGGAGTGGTGCAGAGGGTTGGGGAAGGGAGGGGCTGGGTGCCAGAGGCAGGCTCTGGCCAGGAGACTTACCAGCCAGCAGCCCATTCTTGAATCAGCCTCCCTGCCTGCCCCGCTCCTGCCCAGGCTGTGGCCATGTGCTCTGTGAATAACTAGGAGCCCCATGTGCTTCGTGGCTGTCTGTTACTGAAACAGGCAGCTCCCATTGGCCAGTTTCTGGCCAGAAGCCGGGCCAATAGGATTGTGCTGGGAGCGCAAGCAGCCCCTAAAGCTTTCCTCCCTCCCCTCCGGGCTCACTTTTAAAGTGAAACTGCCCCGCAGCCACATTTCTGCACTGCGTGCGGGTGGGGCAAGGCAAGCAGAGAGCCTGCCTGGGGCTCCCTGCACCGTCCGTAGGCCAGATCCTGTGGCTTGGTGGGCCGAATCCAGCCCATGGGCCATATTTTTCCCAGGCCTGCTCTAAGCAATGCTTGTGAAGATGGCACTCCATGGCAGGAAGTTCTGTGGAAAAATAAACTAGACAGACAATGCTACACCCACAATAACCTGCAGCAGCTAACATAAGTTAGCAGAGATATAGTCCCAGACGCGAATGGCTAGATAACCAATAATGAAGAGGCTTTCACCGACTAATAAGGACATGTCTGAATGGCAATCAAATTTCTCATCTTGTGGGAAAGATGATATATAAAGTGAAGAGGAAGGAGTTCCCCAAATCCATTACTTCAGACCTAATCCTGCTCCTATTTATGTTAATGAACTTTACTGGATCCTATACTTCCAATAGCATCGCACATATGTAAACTACCTAATGCAAACCATAACTGCTGAGATTCATTCACATGAGGACTTACCTCAGGTGCCATAAGACAGCTGTTGCCTCCCCCGATCCACATACCAGCTGGTGAAAGGCAATCTCAAACCAATATTTTCATCTGCCAAACAGCAACCAAAGTCTGTGATCACCAGCCAAGGACAGCCAGCTGTAAACGTCATAAGTTAACAGAGTTAGCACCCAACTGAGTTGTGCAATGTAAAATACTTGATCATATTTGATACCACACATCATTTTTAGAAATTGACTATTAATCAGCACAAGCTGTCTGATTCCTTATAGGAATCTCTATTACTACAGACCATTCTTGCATCTCTCTCTTCAGTATTGCAAGTCAGAAGACTGGTGACATTACTAAAGGAAAATATTTGCCCATTTCTTTGTATAACAAATTAGTTATCCATTCAGAGTTTTCATAAACACTTAAATTATTCTCCCAAATTTAGCAGCCTGACACCCATAATCCACACACACACTCAGTTTCTGAGGTTGCAGGAAGCAAAACACTTGTGTTCATTTAAAAGCTTCCATCATAACTTGGACACCCAGGATGTGTCTAGACTACAGGGTTTTTCCAAAAAAAGTGGCCTTTCTTCGAAAAAACATCTCGTGTCTAGACTGCTGCCGCGTTCTTTTTAAAGTAAATTGAAAGAACGTGGCAGTTCTTTCGACCATGGAAAACCTCGTTTTATGAGGAAGAACACCTTTTTTCAAAAGTGCTCTTTCGAAAAAAGGCGCTATGTAATGCAAACTGTGCTTTTTCGAAAGAGAGCATCCAGACTGCCTGGGTACTCTTTTTCGAAAAAGCGGCTTGCTTTTTCAAAAGTACTGGCTGTAGTCTAGATGCTCTTTTTCGAAAGAGGCTTTTTCGAAAGAGGCTTGCAGTCTAGATGTAGCCCCAGTGAGTGAATTACAATACAAATGTACAGCACAGATGGGCAGAATGGAAACATATTCCTACATTCAACATGCAATGTAAGAATTAGAAACAGCGCTAAGTGACAAGAGAAAATAGACTGGTGTGCCAGATCTGATTGAGTCCCACTCCGAAGGTGAAGTTCTGTTAGGGATGGAAGGAATCTTTGGTGCTTTTAAAAATCTGTAGCACAAACAGAGTCAGGGAACTGGCAAATGTTTGAATTAGTTAATGGTTAGTCTCCTGATGAGAAGTCAAACATTGCCAAACAGAACCATGATTTCCAGAGACCAAAAATGTAGTCATTACCATCTGCCTTCAGTATAGCTCTAACAAGGCTATTAGCTAGGAGGTAAGGAATGGTGTCCCTGGCCTCTGTTTGTCAAAGGCTGGAGATGGATGGCAGGAGACAAATCGCTTCATCATTGTCTTCGGTCCACCCCCTCTGGGGCACCTGGCACTGGCCACTGTCGGCAGACAGGATACTGGGCTAGATGGACCTTTGGTCTGACCCAGTATGGCCATTCTTATGGTCTTTCAAGAAAATGCTAGGATCCCTAAAAATCTTCTATAGCAGCTACATCAGGATTTTTAATTACACAGATCTAGGTGTTTGCTGTTGTTCCCTGTTTGTTTAAATCTCAGTCATGCTAAAACCATGATCAGGTAATTAAAATTCCAGTTTAAGAGAGTAGAGCAGAAGAAAATGTTTTTCCCTCTGGTCTCACCTAATGTTTAATGAGCCAAAGGTGCAACATCATTAACCCATCCATGCTGTGAGATTTTAGAAACTGCTCAGTATTGCCTGGAAAGTTACGATGAGAGAGACCATAGACATGGAGCTAATGTATCAAAAATGTTATACTGCAGGCTAGTACATGCCCTTTGCTCTCTATTTAAGCAGTCATTCCCTTAGTAATATAGGACATTTCATCTGATGAACTCCAAGCATTTTAGAGACACTGAAAAAGCATCACAACATACCACCCCTATGAGGTAGGGAAGCATAATCTTCATTTTACTGATGGAAAAACTAAGGCACAGAGAGGCTAAGTGACTTTTTCAGATGTCACAACAGCAGCATGTGGCACAGCCAAGAACAGAACTCCTCTTAACTCCCTTTAAGCACTGTAACATCTAGGTTCACTTCCTTCCTCATTAAATACTGTGGATGTGATTTTCAAAATCATCTAGGTGACTTAGTAGCACAAGTCCCAATACAAATCAAATTACTTTTGTAAACTCCCTATTCAGCTCCAAATGGACTCAGCAAGCTACATACCAGAATCAAATTCAACCAGGATATTGTCAGATTTTAAATCTCTGTGTGCTATTCCATGTTGAACAAGATGATCCACGCCTTCTAATAACTGTAAGATCATCATGGTGCTCAGGCGGGTGTCTGAATTCCTCTCTCTCAAGTACTGGCGCAGGGTGCATGGATAACTAGACAACATGCAAAAAGACAATATTTGATTCAGTATTCTGCTGTAAAGCAAATATTCAGTTCATCATTTGTGCTATCTGACTGGAGATACCTCACTGTTAATTTTAGTAACTTCTCCCTAAACATCCCATATTCCTCAAGCAACCCCAGCTCCCCCCCTCCTCCTTACCACCAATACACAAACACATTTGCTCATGTTTTGTCACATGACATACCACCTGAAATCAGGGCTTCTATACTTTTAGAACTGGAAATCAAAGCATCCTTTCTAAAAGCAGGAAGCTCACAGAGTGTACAATGAGATTTCTTAGGCATTTTATTTACAGGGTTTTCTTCTGTATCCTCTTGTATTTTGAAGGAAAGAGAGGGAAGTGTGTTATTACAGAACCGACAGACTTGGTGGGAAGGGATATGGTTCAGAGAAGGAAGAGTTTTTCTGGAGTCAGGCTGGTCAAAATAGCAAAAAGGTGGGGGAAATAAAAATATCCCCCAACAAAGTGTTTTATGAAACAGAGGAGTAGGGAGCACTTATCTATACATCTTCCTACCAGTAATTTGAAGCCTAATGGGTGTGTCTCGACTGAAAAACAACAACTGATCAGAAAGAAAGAGAAAGCCCGGAGTTACTGGGTCACGATGAGTTACTTTTGCTTCAACTTTGCCTTGGTGTAGATAGAACCAGAATATCTGAAAACTGGAGAATGTCTGATGTTTCTAAAATCAGTTAATGAAAGTAAATGATTAAAACGAGCAACTAGCTTTCACTGTTTGACAAGAGTTAAAACCTCAGGAACAGGAGAAAGATCACATAGGGATGTTTTTTAAACCATGCTTTGATCCATGGCAGTAAGCCAAGCCAAGACTTACAAGGACCTGTGTTGCTTATCCAGCAGCAGCAGAATACAGACCCTCACACCACAGTCACACTAGACATCTGAGTAACTTACAAAGCTCATCTCTACTTACTTCTTCATCACTAAGAAGAGAGTGCGGCTGTGACCGATCCCACTGGGGTTCAGACTTGATGGGAGAACATCTGGATAGTCCAAATAAGCTCCTGGTAGCAGAGGAACTGAGGATGTAAAAAGCTCGGATCACCTGGATTATATTTGGATGAGGTTCCAACTTCTTCTTCCCAAAGACAGGTCTCCTGTTTCAACATAATTTGCGTATCGCATCAGATAAAGAAATTAAAACCCAACAGCTATGGTAGGATGGTGAATTAGGGACATTTACATTTCTGTTATTCTTAATAAAAAACCGTAATTTTTATTAATAGAACACTTTTTCTCCTAAAGGATCCCAGAGCAGTTTATAAACTGACTCATTCTAAAACCAACACGGTTGGCAAGTTATTATTGGTTGGAAAGTGCAGTTGAAAACCAGATGTAAAAACTTCTGTCAAAATACTCAACCACTCTCAATCACAAAAAGCTCTGGATATCACAGGATTACAAACAATTCTGATGACTGCTCCATAGAAACTTTCCTAACCAAGGCCCCAATCCTGCAAATTAATCCATACAGGCAGGTTCCTGCACACACATGAAATTCCACTGACTTCAATGAGGTTCCACAAAGTAGACTCATTGCCCATATAGAGTCCCATTGAAATAAACAGGGCTCCACACAGGCACTAGTACCTACATGGCTCAGGCTTCATACAAATCCCCACTCTTACTGTTATTAGTGGTCAATCCACAGCAGATCAATGATGATAAATGGTCTGTAGCTTTGTAGATCTGATTCAGGGACCATAATTAAAACTATGATTTGGCTCTTCCCACAGAATGTGTTATATCCCTTTGTTCTAAATAACCCCAAAACAATCAACCTCTTTTCTACAAATTGTGTTTAATTGTGCACCATTAGAGGGCACTCAAAACATTTGTTTTATCGGCTATTAAAAAAAGGACTACACTGAGAAAAAGAATTTTCACAAATTTGATTGCTGAACATGAGCCAACTGTTCCGTACATTAGAAAATAAGCCCCACTGAGAATGATTAAAAACAAAATGCAACCCTTTACTTTGCTCCAAAATAACCTTTAAGTGCTAGCATTCTAAATTATTAACAGAGGAGTAGATTTAGTGAGGGGACCTGCCTCTCAAGAAGATTAATGAAAAAACCAGGGCTGTCTTTGAATAAAAAATGAGTTTATTACTGGGAGCAGAATTAAGATCAAGGAGATACCATACCAGGAAATCTATTCTTTGATGTATACAGTAAGTGCCCATTAAAATGAATGAGAGTTACATACATGTATCTAGAGCAAAACAGACCTCTCTTTCCTTTCAGTCCTTGAATATAAAATATCATTCTGGTTTGTCTGTTGCACTCCTAGGCTAGTTACATACCAAACAGTGTTTATTATTCACTTGTACTGGCAGCAATGGCACATTTGAAATTTAAAACAGATTATCTGGATTCTGGACTACACTGTTTAAACTGGAAAAAAAGCTCTTTTAAAAGAAGGTTTAAAAGGACACTGATTAAAAAAACACAACTTTCCGGTGTTCATATCTTAGGTGACAAAACTTGAAAGAATTTTAAAATTCTAATTTACTTTCCCATGTGTATTTACTTTTCTGCTAGCTCAGAGTGTGAAAACAGAGTAAGCCATTATCACTTTTGTTTCTGGTCAGTTTTGAATGAATTGTTGATATGTTGTTGTTGTTGTTGTTAATAATAATACTTGTATTTACTTCAGGGGTGGGTAAAAGGGCCTCCACGGGCTGGATCCAGCCCGCTAAGTGATTTGATCCGGCTCGCGGAGACCCTGCCGCTCCCTCTATCCCCAGGCCAAATAGGGTCTGGGGGTGGAGAGAAGCACGCAAAGTCTCCTCCCGCCTTGCAAGGGGCTCAGCACTTAGTCAACCGCCAGCTGCTGCTCAGCTGGCGGTTGACTCTAAGTGCGGCAATCCCTTGCAGGGCGGGGGCAGGGAGCGAGAGACTTCACATGCTCTCCCTCCCCAGGCCCTGACTGACCTTGGGGCGGGGGGAGCACGCAGTCTCCTCTCACTGGCAGGGACACGGGTACCTAGAGGGAACCACCAGCCGTTCGGAACATTTGGCAGTTCTCTCGGAGGGGAAGGGGGGGGGTAAAGATTTTGCACGCTCCCCAACCCCCAAACCAATCAGGGTCTGTGGGTGCGGAAGCACGGAAGTGTCCTGGCCCCATCCCTTCTGCCTGAGGCCCCGCCCCTTCTGGAGTGGTCCCTGGTCAAAAATTATTGCCAACCCCTGATTTACATTGCACCTAGAAGCCCTAATCATAGGCCTGGACCCAACTGTGCTAGGCACTATAAAAAACGAAGAATAGATTTGGCGGGTTTCTCTTCTCCAACAGTCCCTATGAACTCATTCTCCAAAACCGTGTTTAAGGTACATTGTACTTCTGGAGATGCCATCATTTAGTTAAAATATACCACAGAGGTCCTGACTACTTGTGTGGTGACTAATAATGTCAAGGTCTTTCTTTTGCAGGAGGGCAGGGAAATTATAGAAAAGTTAGCCAAGGTCCAGTTTGAATGATTCAATCCTGCTCTCATTAAATCCCCTGCGTAACATCAAATGGATGCAGCCTCTCTTAACTGCCTCTTTTTAGGTACTCTGTGGTATGCCTTTGCATTCTACACTACTGCTGAATTTCAGAGGTCTGATGAAGTGATTTCCACACACGTTGTACAAGTATAAGGAATAAAACGTGTAAGCCACATTGGGATTTGGATGAAAGAGGCCTGAAGTTCCGAGCATATCAGTACTGTTCCCTCTTTTTGGGGGGATTTTAGAGATGGCAATAGCTACTGCAGGGAAACAGCACCCTGAACTCAGGTCTTGATAGATATGTGAAAGTGAAAGTTGATTTTCAGTTATTTTGTATTTGAAATTCATGGTTGTCACAGACTCTTATAAGAAACTTTATTAACATGTTTTAAGAAAAAAGATGCTCTGATCATTTTTCAGGACCAAAAGAGCATCCTCTAATAAAAAAATACCTGTGGCAAGCTACAGCTCCATATTCCCCAGATAAGGCAGCACCACTCGCTGGAATGAGCTCCTGTCTCATGGTGCTGAGGATAGCTTCACTTGAAGAACCAGCCTACAACAACAGTTACATAAAAAATTATATTCAAATCTGAGCTATAAAATCAGAGCTATAAAATCATCCAATCTAAATACCAAAACGTGAAGCAGATAACTCTGAAGCTGAAGCTATGTACACTCAAGCTATAAACAAGGGGCAGTTTTTAAACAGCGACGGTGTAGTGCAGGCTGGGGCAAAATATGGCCTGTGGGCCGGATCTAGCTCACGGACGCTGCAGGGCAGGCTCCCCGCTTGCCTCGCCCCACCCACATGCTGCTCAGAAACACGGCTGGGGGTGGTTTTTCTTTAAAAACAGAGTCCAGAGGAGAGGGGGCAGCTTTAGGAGCTGCTTGCACACCCAGAACAATCCCAATGGCCGGTTCTGGCCAGAAACTGGCCAATAGGAGCTGCCTGTTTCAACAACAGACAGTCATGAAGCACAAGGGGCTCCAGAGCACATGGCTGCAGCCTGTTTGGGGGTGGGGTAGGCAGGGAGGCTGACTCGAGAACCACTGCTGGCTGGTAAGTCTCCCAGCAGAGCCTACCTCTGGCACCCCAGTACCTCGCTTCCCCAACCTTCTGCTCCCCACTCCTGCCCCCTACCCCACATACCCAAATCCTCTGCCCCCCTCCTATATCCATAGCCTCCTCCCAGATCTGGCGCCTCAATCCTCTGCCCCAGATCACAGTCCCCTCCTGCCCTAGCTCACAACCCAAATCCCTGCATCCCCTCCCATGCCCCAATTCCCTGCTCTAGGTCACAATCCAACCCCCTGCACCCTAGTCCAGTGCCCCAGATCACAACTGCCTTCTTCACCCAAACTCCCCTCCCTTACCCCAAACTCCCTTCTGCACCCAACCTCCATGCCAGACCCCACACCTCCTCCACTAATATCATGGAAGAATGTGGCCCTCGATCACTTTCCAAATTCTTGGAGTGGCCCCCCCATAAAAATTATTGCTCACCCCTGGTGTAGTGGGTACCTTGTCATTTAAAATCGTGAAAATAAAACTGGATGTCTTCCTAAAATATATTTGCTAGCTCAGATAAAAGATGTGGGCTTGAGTCAGGAATTACTGAGTGAAATTCTATGGCCTCAGTTACGCTGGAGGTCTAACAAGATGACCATAACGATCCCTTCTGACTCTGAAAAACATCTATGAATCCAACAGATTTAAGGAATCACTAATTTGGGAGATTTCTCATGCTCAGCAGCTTGTGGACTGGAATGAGTACAATGAATTTTACACTGAGAAAAGAATAATGCTTTCTGGATCTCTAGGATAGTGACTTTGGGATATGGCTTGCCACCGAATCACTTGGACTGGAAGAAACCTATGAAAAGAGATCTGGTTAATCCACCTAATTGTGAGGGTAACTTAGCTATTCAGAATCCATGCAGCATTCCTCGCTTCATACTTAAATTATCCCCAGGAAATGGACATCTACATTTTATCCTTGAATCTCTCTAAAAACAGTGATTCCTCAAACTTCTTTAGCAGTGTTTTTTCCCCATTTCCTCCTAGTTCTTAAAAGTTTCTCTTTATATTAAACATAATTTTCCCTAGAAAATATTGTCACTTGTCAAGAAATAACAGACAAACCAGCAATGGCACACAAATGTCATGCTGATGCTGACTGCAATAGGAAGCCTTTTTGATGAGCATTAATTACTTGGCTGTGTGACTGTTTGTTAATAATCTGTGTTTCCATTGCTATACACCAACAACTTTGCTCCAATGTACTAATCGTGCACGAAATAATTAGAGCTTTCAACACATCCGTGGTAAACATTTCACTCAGACTTCGTAAATGACAAACAGGAAGATTAAAGACTGACTCCTTATCGAAATGTTCCACATCATTTTGATAGCTAATGGGAAAGCAGCTCTTTGCTTGTTTGCTTGTATAGCTTTTTCTTCTGCGGCCTGGATAAGTGAGCCATGATCCCACTGTGTATCTGGACTCTTCCCTTCTAAAGACTTATACAGTCTTCACTTCTCTGGTGGTTGGAAGACAAAGGAATAGCTGCTTCATACACAGCAGCACTGCACCCTTTCCCAATAGGTTGACCAATAAGGTACTCTTCAAGCTTGAAGCCCTGCCAGCGGAAAGAGCTCAGTGGATCTTTCAGTGGCTTGTTCTTTTGGATAAATATTGTCTGAAAGGAAAATGAAAAATCACTCAATTATTAATCACTTAACAGATTAATAATTATATTATTTAATTGCTATGTTAAATAATATAATTGTATGTATTCCATGGTGTGCATGCAAGTATATATACACCACATGGCCAGCATAGTCATCATCTGAAACCTTCGTATCTTCTATTAAGTTAAACTACAAGTCATTTGGGCACTTATAAAACACAAGATGGACCCAATTTACAAACTTAGGCTCAGTAACAGAACATCCAAATCCTGCATTTCATGCTTCAGATTGGAATACAGGCACATAAACCAAGCATACAGTACTTTCTGCTTCTATAGCATCCTTTATCTGAGGATCTCAAGACACTTTATATGCATTAAAACTCAGTAGCATGATGAGGTAGGTAAATTATTATCCACACCCTACAAGAGAAGGGACAACAGCCAGGTCCACACTAGTAAATGTTGCTGGCAATGTCAGGTGAGAGTGTGATATTTTTTGCAACTTTCTCTGACAAAAGCCATACTGTAGACATAGCTAGCTATACCAGCATCAAAAGTGCTTTTGCCAGTATCACTCATATTACCTGCCAAACTGATGAAAGCTGAGAAAAGCCCTTTTTCCAGACACAGGCTGTATCTACATTACAAGGGTTTTGATGGTATTGTTATTCAAATATTGGATACAGACATCCTGTTTGGTTATCCACATTTGAAAACAGTTCTAACAACTCAGTCAGAGCCTTGCGTAATTATTTATCAACAATATATTCAAGCCAGCAAACAGTCTGTCACCAATATAAGTTTTTTATTTAAGATATCTTTCAACCAGTTCTACAGAGAAACTGTGCTAAGAGAAAAGGGGATAAAACTCCCCCCCCACACACACACTTTCACAAGTCTGTAGAGAAAGGTCTGTCCAGCTTCTATAAAAGGGATTTGGCATGGTGATTCCCTCCTCCTCTGAATGAACAAAACAATGTTTAAAAATAAAACCTAGTTAAGAACAATGGTGGATAGAATTCTAATGCCCTAAAGCTTTCATGTCAGCTGAAAATGATGGTTGGAGGAGAGAATCAATGTGAGGAAAATGTTTGCAGGTTAATGCAGACACACAAAAAGGAAAGGAGGGAAGAGAACAACAGGATCAAAACTTAAGAAAGAATTAGGACATTGAAGAAACAAGTCATGATGAAGTGTGACCTTTCTGTAATGTTTTGATGATGCCTAGGAATGCCTCAGTTTCCCTCTGAATGTGGCTGCCACCTGGTGGGTGCAACAGGGTTAACTAAGCTCTTGGAACATCACAAGAGACAGAAGGTGTGAGTGTGCCTTCTTGCTGTCTGGGGAGAATTAAACAGTCATCAAAGAACTGGCTCAAACTGATTCAAATCAACAGAGGATCTAGCAAGACAAAGAGATGCCCCAACCCACTGAACAATAAACGTTTAGCAGGAAACCTTGGCCAGCAGGAGTTGGGATCTGAGCTGGAGAACAAAGCATCAGGAGCCTGGAAAAATGGGAGCCTGAACTGAACAGACAAAAGGGGAACAGAGGGAGAGAGCCAGAGGAGTCCATCATAGCTTGGCTGGCTCATCATGGCACTGCTGTGACCAGGGTGAACAATATATGGTTTAACTTCATTTCTCTATGCTAACCTAGGGACTTCCAGATTCTGTAGTCAGATGACCAATAAATGGTTACTTGGCTTTGGAAAGGCTCCTAGTGTCTCTGTAAATACTCCTCCTGGAGCACTGGGTCCTAAAGACTTACAATCCAAGCCTCTCACAGGGAGTCTGGCTTGGCTGGATTCCCTGCAGCAAACCAGAGAGGACAGGGAACACTGGTGCCGAATGCCCAGCCTTAAAGTCGATGGGCCTTCCCCCTGTGTGTCTTTGGAGCCTAGAGGGTCACTCCCAGGAGACTGGTGACTAGTTAAGGGCATAGACCAGAACCTGTACCTCTGTGACAGAAGTATACCTCAGAAAGGAGAAGAAACTAAAGCACCAACCTTGCAAAAAGATCTGCATGGGTACAGGAATCTATATGCAGGGATGAAACTACACCACTATGGCCTAACACCTGGTATACATCCAAAGTCACAAGTTTCACTAAGATAAACCAATTTAATTAAAGCCATTTTGTATGCTGACACTCTAATTTACACTAAATGAAATAGATTGGAGAGTATTTAAGGAGATGGGGGTAAAGGAAAACATGCTTATGAAACAATGGCTGAGGAAGTGTGTGTAGGTGTGTGTGTGGGGAGGAGGGGCCTGGAGGAGAGGAAAAGGAAAAAAGCCCCTTAAGATAAAAAAGGTTTTATAGAAATGTAATTAGAGCTGGTGAAAGGTGCCAATCTGATAGCCCCGAGACTGTCAGCCTCTTCTTACCAAGCAGGGGCAGCAGCACTGAGGTTCCCCCAGAGCACCTATCTAGCCTCTAGGGCCCTTCACTAGTGCTGGGAGCATGGGAGGTGGAATCTCAGTGCTACATCTGTCCTTGGCCCCACTCATTTCCTTCGCTTCTGTGTATGACACTGGTACCAGCACCAGCGTTCCCTGTCTTTCTTTCTGGTTTCCTGTGGGAGGCTCGTCAGAAAATCCCATGTGGATTCTGTCTCCCCCCAGAGGTGCTCAAAGGGCTAACTAGGATTTCCTTTGCTGGGGCCCAGTACAATGGTGTCTGTGACCTAATCATCCCTAGGGTTACCAGATGGTTTAAAAAAAAATACCGGACACACTTGATCTCAGATCTGGGAGAGGGGAGGGAGGGGACTGGCTGGGAGGGGAGCAGGGCTGGCCGGGGGAGATCGGGGGGCAGGGGAAGGGAAACGACTGGCAGGAAGCAGGGCTGGCCGGGGGAGATCGGAAGGCAGGGGGAGGGAAACGACTGGCAGGAAGCAGGGCTGGCCGTGAGGGAGTCAGGGGAGCGGGGCTGGCTGGAGCAGATGGGGGGAGAACCGGCTGGAGGGAAGCAGGGCTGGCCGGGAGGGAATTGGGGGGAGTGGGACTGGCCAGGGGAGAACCGGCCACCAGGAGCAGGGCTGGTCGGGGAGGGAGAGCAGGGGGCAGAACCGGCTGGCAGGGAGCGGGGCTGGCCCTGGCATACGCAGATCCCAGGGTGCTGCCCGGCCTGCCCCCGCCTCACTACTAGGTAGTTGCATACTGCCTGGCTGGTAGACATGCTCACGCAGTGTGAATGTGTCTACCAGCCAGGCAGTACACAACTACGTACTGATACTCATGATAATAAAAAACTTGATTAGAAAAATACCAGACATTTATATGTCCGGTATTTTCTCAATTTGTTTCCTGGCCAGAAAGCTGAAATACCAGACTGGCCGGTTCAGAACCAGACACCTGGCAACCTTAATCATCCCTTGGTCCCCTAGGGGACCACACATCCCACAATGCGTCTTCCCCGACGCAGACAGCCAGCTCACGGCCCTCTCCCTACCACCCTGCTGCCCCCACGCCTCTCTCAGGGGCCGTGATCTGCGTTCCCCTCCACGATCAGGTGAAGGGACATTCCTGGGGTCGGACCCATCTCCCAGCACCACCACCCGCCTCAGAGAGTGGGGCTGGCCCGGTTCGGTCCCTCCTCCAACACTCCCCCCAGAGAGGGGGCAGCCCCGGTTCGGCCCCTATCCCAGCACTCCCCCGGCCAGAGAGGGGGCAGCCCCACGTCACCGTCTCCCCCAACACTCCTGGGGGGGGGGAGGAGGAGAGGGAAGCCCGCTCCCCCAACATCTGCCCAGAGGGGGGCAGCCCCTCCCCCAACATCTGCCCAGAGGGGGCACCCCGGGCTCGGCCCCTCCCCCAACATCTGCCCAGAGGGGGCAGCCCCTCCCCAACATCTGCCCAGAGGGGGCACCCCGGGCTCGGCCCCTCCCAACATCTGCCCAGAGCCGGCCAGTCCGGTCTGTGTCCCCGGGCCGGGCCGCACCTGGATGTCGCGGCAGGCGGAGGCGGCCTGTCTCTGCTCCTCCAGCCCCTGCTCCAGCAGCCCCAGCCCGAAGGCCAGGCTCAGCCCCCGGACCCCCCGCGGGCCCCGCAGCAGCTGCCGCCGGAAGCGGCCCGCCAGCCCGGCCACCGACTCGCGGAAGAAGCGGTAGCGGGCGGGCAGCGGTAGCCGGGCAGGCGGGGCGGGCACGGCGGGCGGCGGCGCCCAGCGCCGGAACAGCCCCCGGCCCAGCTGCAGCCCGCGGCCCAGAGCCTGTCGCAGCGCCATGGCCCCGGCCCTGCTGACTGGGGCCCGCCCGCTGTGACGCGCGAGGGGGCGGGGCGGGTTGTTGACGAGTCACTGTGTTGTGTTGTGTTTGTGTGTGGCACCGTGTATGGGGGGGGCACCGGTATGTGTGGGCGTGTGTAGCCAGGCACTGTGTGTGTGTGTGTGTGTGAGAGAGAGAGAGAAAGAGAGTGTGTGTGTGTGTGTGACAGTAGGCACCGTGTATGTTGGGGGGGGCACCGTGGGCACGCCCCGGTATGTGTGTGCGTGTGTAGCCAGGCACTGTGTGTGTGTGTGTGTGTGAGAGAGAGAGCGAGAAAGAAAGAGAGAGTGTGTGTGTGTGTGTGTGTGTGACAGTAGGCACCGTGTATGTTGGGGGTGCACCGTGGGCACGCCCCGGTATGTGTGTGTGTGCGTGTGTGTGAGTGACTGCAGGCACCGTGTGTGTGTGTGTGTGTGTGTGAGAGAGAGAAAGAGATAGTGTGAGTGAGTGACTGTAGGCACTGTGTGTGTGTGTGTGTGTGAGAGAGAGAGAGAGAGTGTGAGTGAGTGACTGTAGGCGCTGTGTGTGTGTGACTGCAAGCACTGTGTATGTTGGGGGGGGAACCGTGGGCACTCTATGGTATGTGTGTGCATGTGTATGTGAGTGACTGCAGGCAGTGTGTGTGTGTGTGTGTGTGTGAGAGAGAGAGAGAGTGTATGACAGTAGGCACCCTGTGTGAGGGAGTGAGTGACTGCAGGCACTGTGTATGTTGGGGGGGGCACCATGGGCACGGTGTGTGTGTGCTGTGGGTGGGGGAGAGCTCAGGGTAGGCATGGGGCGTGTGTGTGGCACTGTGTATATTGGGAGAGAGTCACAATGGGCATGGGACGTGTGTTATGAGTGAGTGGGTGACTGTGAGTAAATGGTGTGGATGTGTCACTGCAATACAGACCAAGCACAGGGTGCCTGAGTATGTTTCATACTGGGTATGGTGGGGGTGTTGAGCATGGTGTCTGTGTTTGTGTCACTTTGCATAGGAGTTGTGTGGTTTGGGCTTGGTGCGTTTGTCACCCTGGCTATGACCGGGTACATGATGTGTGTCACTGTGCATGGGTTGTGTGTGTTGGGCATGATGTGTTTGCCACTTCACATACAAGGTGTGTGTGCAGGGCTTAGTGTTGTGTGTTACCTGAGCTATAATTGCATATGCTGCATTACTGTTTTCCTCTAAACTAGAAAGTAAAACAACATAGTTTTGTATGGCCCTGTTCCGTAATAAAACAGCAGCTTAATGGAGCAGTAGAATTAGTAATGAGTGACCACATTTATTCTATTTGGGCATTTACAACAACAGGTAAATAACCAACAGTGATTAATGATTAGAAAAATTAGCCCACTTTTGTTCACTTCAGATCATTTCATTGTGTCTAATGTAGCACAGTCATAAAATTATGTTACTCAGGAGACAGAGAACTGCTAGGGTATTGTCCAGTTCTTACCACTACATTCCCTTTCCCATCCATTCCCACACACAGAAAAGAAATAAAATCAAGAAAAATAAACTAAGGGTAACTAAGAAGAGGACATTCACAAAATTTTGAAAGTTAAGCTACAATAAACCGCATAATCTAAATTGTCCATTTTACTGTAGGTTATTGCTTACAATAAATAACCTGCATTATATATGAACAAGACAATCTACTTTGGATTTAGCAAGTCTTTAGTTTCTCTTATTTAGGTTTTCTTGTTATCTTTACAAATAACTATTTTACATTATGGAATTCCTGGATTTGTATGATTTACTGATCTGTGCAGCTTGATCAACAGTAGAAATGGGCCAGAATTAAAACTGTTAAATCCTCTTCCACCTGAACTTTAAAGGTTTACATAGAATGAAATTGGGCTCCAAACAAGATGTCAATGAATCTTAGGTTTGATTGTTCTATAATCACTAGTAAATATGTAAATTTATAGCATACAGCCTGAGGTAGGAAGATGTGGGGGGAAGGTATATTTGGCCCACTCTGTTTGAATAATATGTTTCAGAATAATGTGGACCCTCTGGTATATTAGAGCTTACATTTTGACCCATTGTGAGACTCTTAGGCCAGATTCTGATCTCAGTTAAACCAGTATAAATCTGGAGTAACTCCATTAATGTGAGTAATAATGATATTTAACACTACTAAAGCATTTCTCACCCAAGCATCTCAAAGCACTTTGCAAAAAAAGTTAATGGATCATTTTTTAGATGAGGAAACAGAGGCATAGAGCAGTCATTAACTCACATGGTTTCAATGACAGGGCATTTTGTTGAAAAATTCCCAAATCATGCATCTGTGTCTACTAATCCAAACTTGTGAACGTTTGAGACTGGCAGATTCACAGTGAGGCAGACCTGATTCTTGCCCCCTCCTTCCCCATGCCTTATATAAAAGGAAATTATGTTCTTTGGAGTAGTTCCCTGAGGCTTACAGAAGTTGAATGGCATCCCTAAGAGACAGAGTTGGGAAGAATCTGAAAGAAACCTTCATCCTGCAAACAGAAAGCATAAGATTGTCTAGAGGGTCTTTAGTGCCATTCCAGATCATATGTTCCACATACTCTTCAGAATTTCTTCAGATCTTCTGGTCCAAATGACAGAGGCAGGAGCTCTTGAAGAGTCTTGACTATATAGGTCCCATCTGGCTTTGTCATGTAAATGTCCCAGTCTCTACTGAACTAGAAAAAAAAAAGTCAAAGAGAACTGTCTGTGAATCACACTTGTGCAGAACTGTGAATTGTTCATTGTTATTTACCCAATAGTGGAAAACAGTTAAATAAACATAAGTTGAAACAGGAGGACTATGTCTACACTGGCGGGTTGTTGCGCCAGAAGTATGCAAATGAGGCTAAGCGTGGAATATCGCTGAGCCTCATTTGCATACCTAATGAGCCGCCATTTTTGTGGAAGAGGCTCTTGCGCCATAAGGAGCTGTCTACACTGCACAATGAACATAAGAACGGCCGTACCGGGTCAGACCAAAGGTCCATCTAGCCCAGTATCCTGTCTGCCGACAGTGGCCAGCACCAGGTGCCCCAGAGGGGGGGGTGGACCGAAGACAATGATCAAGCGATTTGTCTCCTGCCATCCCCCCCTCCAGCCTCTGTCAAACAGAGGCCAAGGACACCATTTTATCCCCTGGCTAATAGCCTTTTATGGACCTAACCTCCATGAAATTATCTAGCTTCTCTTTAAACTCTGTTACAGTCCCAGCCTTCACAGCCTCCTCTGGCAAGCAGTTCCACAGGCTGAGTACACGCTGTGTGAAGAAGAACTTTCTTTTATTAGTTTTAAACCTGCTACCCATTAATTTCATTTGGTGTCCTCTAGTTCTTCTATTTAGGGAACTAATAAATAACTTTTCTTTATCGGCCCTCTCCACACCACTCATGATTTTATACACCTCTATCATATCCCCTCAGTCTCCTCTTTTCTAAACTGAAAAGTTCCAGTCGCTTAACCTCTCCTCATATGGGACCCGTTCCAAACCCCTAATCATTTTAGTTGCCCTTTTCTGAACCCTTTCCAAGGCCAAAATATCTTTTTGAGGTGAGGAGACCACATCTGTACACAGTATTCAAGATGTGGGCGTCAGTTTTATACAGGGGCAGTAAGATATTCTGGGTCTTATTTTCTATCCCTTTCTTAATAATTCCTAGCATCCTATTTGCCTTTTTGACCGCTGCACACTGTGTGGAAGTTTTCAGAGAACTGTCCACGATAACTCCAAGATCTCTTTCCTGATTTGTCGTAGTCAAATTAGCCCCCATCATACTGTAATGGATAGTTGGGGTTATTTTTCCCGATGTGCATTACTTTACACTTATCCACATTAAATTTTATTTGCCATTTTGTTGCCCAATCACTCAGTTTGGTGAGATCTTCTTGGAGTCCCTTACAGTCTGCTTCTGTCTTGACTATCCTAAACAGTTTGGTATCATCTGCAAACTTTACCACCTCACTGCTTACCCCTTTCTCCAGATCATTTATGAATAAGTTGAACAGGATTGGTCCTAGGACTGACCCTTGGGGACACCACTAGTTACCCTCTCTCCATTCTGAAAATTTACCATTTATTCCTACCCTTTGTCTCCTGCCTTTTAACCAGTTCTCAATCCAAGAAAGGACCTTCCCTCTTATCCCATGGCCATGTAATTTACACAAGAGCCTTTGGTGAGGGACCTTGTCAAAGGCTTTCTGGAAATCTAAGTATACTATATCTACTGGATCCCCTTGTCTGCATGTTTGTTAACCCCTTCAAAGAACTCTAATAGATTAGTAAGACAGGATTTCTCTTACAGAAACCATGTTGACTTTTGTCCAACAAATTATGTTCTTCTACATGCTTCACAATTTTATTCTTTACTATTGTTTCGACTAATTTGCCAGGTACTGAAGTTAGACTTACCGGTCTGTAATTGCCCGGATCGCCTCTAGAGCCCTTTTTAAATATTGGTGTCACGTTGGCTACCTTCCAGTCATTAGGTACGGAAGCCGATTTAAGGGATAGGTTACAAACCACAGATAATAGTTCAGCAATTTCCCATTTGAGTTCTTTTAGAACCCTTGGATGAATGCCATCCGGTCCCGGAGATTTGTTAACATTAAGTTTTTCTATTTGTTCCAAAACCTCCTTTAATGACACTTCAATCCGGGACAGTTCCACAGATTCATCACCCACAAAGGACGGTGCAGATTTGGGAATCTCCCCAACATCCTCAGCCGTGAAGACTGAAGCAAAGAAATCATTTAGTTTCTCCGCAATGGCTTTATCGTCCTTGATTGCCTTTTATAGTTCGATCGTCTAGGGGACCCACAGGTTTTTAGCAGGCTTCCTGCTTCTAATGTACTTAAAAACATTTTGTTATTTCTTTTGAGTTTTTGGCTAGCTGTTACTCTTTTTTTTGCTTTTCTTATTACATTTTTACACTTGATTTGACAGTGTTTATGTTCCTTTCTATTTATCTCACTAGGATTGACTTCCACTTCTTAAAAGATGCCTTTTGTCCTCACTGCTTCTTTTACATGGTGGTTAAGCCACGGTGACTCTTTTTAGGTCTCTTGCTATGTTTTTTAATTTGGGGTATACATTTAAGTTGGGCCTCTATTATGGTGTCTTTAAAAGTTTCCATGCAGCTTGCAGGGATTTGGCTCTAGTCACTGTGCCTTTTAATTTCTGTTTAACTAACCTCCTCATTTTTGTGTAATTCCTTTTTGAAATTAAATGCCAGGGTGCTGGTCTGCTGAGGTGTTCTTCCCACCACAGGAATGTTGAATGTTATTATATTATGGTCACTATTCCCAAGCGGTCCTGTAACGGTTATTTCCTGGACCTGATCCTGCTCCATTCAGGACTAAATCGAGAATTGCCTCTCCCTTGTGGGTTCCTGCACCAGCTGCTCCAAGAAGCAGTCATTTAAGCCATTGAGAAATTTTATCTCCGCTTCTCTGAGGTGACATGTATCCAGTCGATATGGGGTAATTAAAATCCCCATTATTATAGAGTTCTTTATTTTGGTAGCCTCTCTAATCTCTCCTCAGCATTTCAATGTCAGTATCCCTGTCCTGGTCAGGAGGTCGGTAATATATCCCTACTGCTAATTTCTTATTTTTGGAGCATGGAATTACTATCCATAGCGATTCTATTGAACATGTTGATTCATTTAATATTTTTATTTCATTTGATTCTACATTATCTTTCACATACAGTGCCACTCCGCCACCCACCCGCCTGCTCTATCCTTTCGATATATTTTATATCCCGGTATGATTGTGTCCACAGATTTTCCTCATTCCACCAGGTTTCAGTGATGCCTATTATGTCAATCTCCTCATTTAATACTAGGTACTCTAGTTCACCCATCTTATTAGTCAGACTCCTAGCATTTGTGTAGAAGCACTTTAAAAATTTGCCACTGCTTATTTGTCTGCCCTTCCCTGATGCATTGGATTCCTTTGTATGGTTGTTTGTCTGCTCTGGCCCATGGTTTGCCCTCTCCTCCTCTTTCTGACTACAGCTTAGAGAATCTCTATCAATGGATTCTCCTCTAAGAGAAGTCTCTCCGATTTACGTGCATCTCCACACCAATCGGCTTTCCCCATCTCTCAGTTTAAAAACTGCTCTACAGCCTTTTAATGTTTAGTGCCAGCAGTCTGGTTCCACCCTGGTTTAGGTGGAGCCCATCCTTCCTGTATAGGCTCCCCTCTCCCAAAAGTGTCCCCAGTTCCTAATAAATCCAAACCCCTCTTCCCTACACCATCGTCTCATCCACGCATTGAAATTCTGAATCTCTGCCTGCCTACCTGGCCCCGCGTGGAACTGGAAGCATTTCCGAGAATGCCACCATAGAGGTCCTGGATTTCAGTCTCTTTCCTAGCAGCCTAAATTTGGCCTCCAGGACATCTCTCCTACCCTTCCCTACGTCATTGGTACCTACATGTACCACGACCACCGGCTCCTCCCCAGCACTACACATAAGTCTATCTAAATGCCATTATTCCTGAAAATAATCGGTGTAGCGGCATTGTGCAAGAGGGTTTTTCTTGCGTAAGAAGGGGCAGTGTAGACAGCTCCTTCTGGCGCAAGATCCTCTTCTGCAAAAATGGCGGCTCATTAGGTATGCAAATGAGGCTCGGCGATATTCCACGCTTAGCCTCATTTGCATATTTCTCGCGCAAGAAGCCGCGAGTGTAGACATAGCCCACATGTGTTGTAAAAAAATGTGATAGTTGTCAAAGTGGCTGGCCATTCTTTCTATGTTTCATTGTCCCAAATAAAGGTCCTGTACTTCAACCTAGAGGTGGCTACATTTCACGGGTGGAAGAAGCAATTCTTTTTATTTTATTGTTTTTATAGCGCCCAGGTAGATCTAAATATAGGATTGAGGCCAAAGTGCGCCCAGTGATTTACAGATATGCAAAAAAGGCAAAGTCACTGTTATGAAGAGCTTTCTGTCAAAGGTCATGGTCATACAAATTGTTTCTTGTGGATTGGTCCTTGCAAGGAGAGAGTCTTCCTGACATCATCCAGGCTTTACACAGGCTTAGGAATCTACCTACAGAGAACTTCAGGAGCAGAGGCTAAAAACGCCATTGTGCAGGGGTAGGGAACCTTTTTTGGGTTGGGGGCCACTGACCCACAGAAAAATCAGTCAAGGGCTGCACACAAAAAACCCTCAATGACATGGTACCCAACTGAGAAGGAAAAAGACACGCCCTACATTCCCCTCCCACACCAGAGTCTGGGGGGGCCCAGCCTAGTATATTTTGTGTGCTCCAGCCCCATGGTGGGGCAGCAAGGGGGCTGGAATGCCAGCACAGACTCCCCAATGCAGGGGGGCCCCTGAGCCTTGGAGGCCAGATCCAGGAGGCCAGATCCAGGCAAGCTAGAGGTCCCACCCCTGGTGCTGAGTCACACTTCTGTAGCTAGCCTTGCAAGGAGTCATTTGCTAGAATATTTGCAGGGGGAGGAGGGAATTAACACAGTTAAGGCAAATTCAATTAAAATGAACATTCTGTTAACTTTTTTTTAATGCAACAGGCACCTGACTTCTTGCCTATTAGCTTTTGCCATTGTTCTGTTCTGCAAGTTAACACGGGACTGTTTGGGTTGTTTCACCACCTTCCTGTTTTTCTTTATTATTGCTGGAGTTTGTTTCTTTGTGTAATGCTTTTGTATTTTCCCCAGAATTAACCTTTCTCCCATTAAGACCCCCTTTCTCTCCTCATTCCTATTTTGCATCTTCTGCTTTGTTTTGTGCCAAGATCTCCTGTACCCTCCTTCCAGATCTCTGCTAGAAGTTCAAATCTGACCACTTGTCTCATTTTAGGCTCCTCACAAGTTCCTAAAGCAAGCTCTTCCTTGGGGCAATGTTTGGAGGCCTTTATAGTATTAGCACCTTACTATGAAACTCTGAGAAACCTTTTAAAGCCTCCACCAATTTCTAGACTAGAACCTCATACTTCATTTCTTGGAGATCCAAAACTGGTATTAACTTTCAAAGATAATTTTAGATGCATAAAAGTACACGGGTGCCAGGGAACTTTACCTTTGAAATAATGCTTATCCACGCAGGGATTCTGCTAGGAGTTAAACATTAGCCACTAAAATAATGCTGAAAACATTAAATGCAGCTTAGAGAACAGTTGGTGCTATGCCTGTTTGCTGCACATGAAAAAAATGAGCCGTGCGCAGTTCTTAAGAACGCTGTGTTTCACTGCACTCCCACAGAAAATACATTATTAGCATTCTACAGTAACAGTCCTACATGCTGCAGTCTGAATCTTGAGCAGACTTCTGCAGATGGGCAGGGTCTAAATGCAATGGAAATGTTGCTTTGTTGCATGTTGAACTCTGAATCCTTCCTGCACCTCTGCAGTCCACATCTCCTCAACCAGAGAGGGGGATGGATGCTTTGGTGGCTAATAGATTTCCATAGAGCACCAGCCCCTGTGCCGGAGTGGAGCAGCAGTCCTTATCTGATACTTTCCCTAGTATCCGCAAGATGACTACTCTGCTTGGAAAACCCTTGCCTAGACTATATGCTGGGGCCAATGATTCCTTGTCTCAGAGCTCTGTGAAGTTATAGTGGTTTTTTTCCCAGATCAGAGCCTTTGCACTCAAGCTTGATTCTTTTCATGCTTTGATCCTGTTATAATATTATTGTGAGCTGTTGAGTCAAACCTGGCTCTAGCATAAACTGAACTCACACCGGAGCTGAACTTTCCTTCTTTCTGCCTTGGAAAATACTCAGAAGCCCTTGCTTATCGAAATGAACGTTTCCTTCGCCTTTTGTCATTCTCTGTGTTCAAAACCTTCCCAGGTTGGTGCTGTGGGGTGCAGGAAATGGGACACCCACCATCTTGCACATCTTAAAAGGCTTTTTTACTTTGCAAACTTTGGCACCGTCTCTCTGACATTTCAGTCAGCATTGAGGGGTCTGAGGCTACGTCTACGCTACAGCCTTTTGTCGGCAGAGATAATGCAAATGAAACACTCATTAGCATTTGTTGCGCTGTCATTTGCATATCTCTGCCAGTGCTTTTTGCGGAAGAGGTTTTTATGCAAAAACAAGCAGTGTCGACGGGGCCATTTTGGGCAAACCTCCCCTTTTTGCGTAAGATCCCTTATGCCTCAAAAAAGGAGGTATACAGGATCTTGTGCAAAAGGGTTTTTTTGCACAAAATAGTCCCATCTACACTGTTTGTTTTTGCGCAAAAACCTCTTCCGCAAAAAGAATAGGCAGATATGCAAATGACAGAGCGACAAATGCTAATGAGCACTTTATTTGCATTGTCTCTGCCGACAAAAGGCTGCAGTGTAGACATAGCCTGAAAGACACAAATGTTCTCAGCTCCGCAGATGGGCTGGAATTAAAGCAGTTTAGTTTCAGCTGTTGAAAAAGAAAGCAAAAGCTGTTTACCTCTCTCATTACTTGTCTGCAGGCCCCACAGGGCACGATAAAGTCCTCTTCAGAGTTGCTATAGAAGGAGAATAGGATGCAAAGGTCAGGTCTAGCCCATTAACAGGCTGTCTTAATGTATCAGATAAATAATAACAAACAGTTCTTCCTAAGTAGCACTTTGATTGCACTTTCCATCCATAAATCCCAACATGTTTTGCAAAGGAGGCTCAAGATCATTGTCCCCATTTAATAGATGAGGAAACTGAGAAAAGGAGAGGTGATGTGACTTGCCCATGGTCTCCCAGCAAGGTAGCTGTGACTGATATTACAGCCCCATACAATATATTTGGGGATCCAGGTTGTATTAAATCTATGAATGGTTTATGTATGATTGTCTTCTATTCTATGGGAAGGGCTATCACAGCACCTACAGGAACTATGGGGGGTGATTAAGGTGAATCACTCTCTAGATAGAGGTTCTTTCACATCAGTGAGGTAGCACCCCCTGGAGTGGTTTGCACAAGCTGGGTTTTCCAGAGACAAAAAAAGGACTTTTAGTATCAAGGGATGAGCTTGAACTAACACGTCTGATGGTGCTTGCTTTCTGATTCAACAAGTATACAGGACCAAAGGGGGCCCCACCCAGGTGGAAGGGTTGGAAATACATGGGCCTACTAGGTTCAAATGGGATTGAGGTGTAACTCCTGTTATATTTGATGCATGTTTAAATCTGGTTTTTTTATTATGATTTCTCTGTGGTTCTTTTACCCTAAGAAAGAGAGTGCTCACACTAAGCCATTCTCTCCAGCACTCAAATCCTTCCTTCCACTCAGACTGCACTGGTCCCTTTTGCATTGCACTGGGAGCTCATATTGAGTTGCTTGTCCAGCATCACACCTTTCCAAGATGCAATCCCCCATTCTGTCACTATGGCCTGCATTCCTTGCTCCTAGATGTAAAAACTGGCATCTGGTTGTATTAAAAATGCAGTGAAAGCAGTTTTCACACCACTTTGCGTAAGGTGTCCTCCAGGGGCTAATCATTTGCTCTCACTTACCAATCCTGGTGTTGGTGTAACACACACCCCTGCTGGGCATGGGGCAGTATCCCATCTAATGGCACTTAGACCACTTACAGAGAGAATAATGACACTGAGGTTGTAGAGCAGATAAAGATCAGCTGGCTTTTAGCTCATTCACTAAGCAACAGAGATCCTAGGTTTGATTCCACCTGTCTGCGGTACATTGGGTTCTGGAGATGTGCTTTGTTTTGGGATCACCCTGCAAATAGATACTATTGGGCTGTGTCTACACTGGCATGATTTTGCGCAAAAGCAAACGCTTTTGCGCAAAAACATGCTGCCTGTCTACACTGGCGGGGAGTTCTTGCGCAAGAACACTAACGTTCTAATGTGTGAGATCAGTGCTTCTTGCAAGAACTATGATGCTCCCGCTCAGGAATAAGCCCTCTTGCACAACTGTTCTTGCGCAAGAGGCCAGTGTAGACAGGCAATATGAATTTCTTGCACAAGAAAGCCCGATGGCTAAAATGGCCATCGGAGCTTTCTTAAGAAGAGATCGTCTTCACTGGCACGGATGCTTTGCAAAAAGCACATCTCTTGCGCAAAAGCACATGCCAGTGTAGACGCTCTCTTGCGCAAATACTTTAATGCAAAAACTCTTGCATTAAAAGTATTTGTGCAAAATCTTGCCAATGTAGACGTAGCCTTGCAGTCTAGAATCTCTGTGCATTTCTCTCCAGTATGGGAGAAGGACCATAGAATCCCTGTTGTGGCGAGTGTTCTAACCTTTCCCACCTCCCCAAGTGCCCCATCTAATCTCCACTACACACCACCACACAGGAGCTGGACCCCACACTGCACAGGGTTCAGATCCAGGGGACAGTACAAGCCTGGGAAAATCCATTCCAGGCCTTTACTTACTAGACCTACAGTAAAGCCCTACAGATTTGTGAGTTTGGAAGGGTAAGAGCAGGAATATTGATGCCACAGGCAGCAACTTTGTCCCTAGCCACGATCCTGTCATGTCTTCCCAAAGCCCATAGAGGGGATAGTTGTGTTTCTTTTCTTCTCATCCTCTTCTGCATACATTGACTGTTCTGTGCTGTTTTCATCCCTTACTGGGAGAGCCCCATAGGGACAGAACTGACCCATTAATTTGGACTTTACTAGGATTCTGGCACCTGGGTGTCTATTCCAACTACTTGAATAAAGATCAAGGAAGACATGAGAATCATTTTGAGGGCAGGGGACATAAGACGGTATCAGTAGGAGTAATGGGATGAAGTAAAATAATGGTGCATTTCAAATGAATATCAGGATTAGCTTTCAAACCACAAAGTCTGTTAGGATGTGGAATACCCTCCTGAGGAAGGTGTTGGAAAACATTTAAAACTTCATCTGCACAAAGCACTTAGGAATAACCTTGCAGCTAACAGCTCTGTATGGGATTAACTACATAACCATATAGGTTTTGCTCATTTGTAGTGTTGATAAGAGTGTATGTAGACAAGGGATCTGCTCTTAGCAAGCACCAGGTTAATACTAATATAGAAACCTTCTCATTATCCCTGAGAAATATTCATGAACATTTGAAAGAAGAGAATAAAACAAAGAGGATGCCTGGTGGTTGTTAAAATTCAAGGCTACAATTTCTCTCTTCATTGTTCCTTTTCATGGATCTGGCCCCTTTGTTCTGAATAAAATTAATTCCTTGGCTCTGGTTATTGACATGGATTATTCCTAAATAGTGTAATTTGCTATCTCTTCTGCTTTTAGTCCATTAAGACAAAAGTGTTCTCAACAACTCTTCACTCGCTCAGTGTCAAACAAATAATTAGGAGCTTGTAGACACATCACAGAACAGAAGCTTACAATACGGACCAACTAAATAGCAGCCTTCAGTTTTAGGTGACGGAGTTAGAAGTTTCTACAAGATTTCCAGCGTGGTTCCATTCAATCGTTAGTTAAAGGTCCACAGCTGATTTTTGCATCTCCCTTGGTTACTAATTTAGGCCCTGGATTTGTGCAATGGGGACCCCTATACTCTGCTGAGTTCTGTGAGGTCCTTTACAGATCCATTTGCAGGATCAGGGTCCCTTATATAGTCCTACTCATTTCTGTGGGACTGACAGATTGTGACTCTCCCACAGCACCTCCAGCAGCTCTCCAGCCCGAGGGCACCTTTTGCTGACCCTCAGTTACCTTTGTTCCAGACCCCCTCTCTTTCCTCCCAGCACTACCCTACAGCAGTGCCCCTGCACTCTGGGGTCCTCTCCCCCAAGGGAACCCCAAATCCCATCTTGCCTCAGTGACCCACTGCCAGTCATCATCTAGTCCAGGGTTTCCCAACCTATGGGTCGGGACCCAAATATGGGTCACCATTACATTTCAAAAGGGTCGCCAAGTGTCTCCCCAAATGTCTCTGCCCCATTTTTGAATTGCTTTGGGTCACCAAGTCTTCCTGAATTGTCAAAATGGGTCCTCATCTGGAAAAGGTTGGGAACTGCTGATCTAGTCCTTATCTCAGGGGCAAACAGCCGTCTGAATGGCCACTCATCTTTGGCAAGGGAGTGGACCTGCTGCCTTCTGCTACCCTAGCACCCTCAGACCTTGAGAGCTAGGCCTCAACCTGGGAGTTCACCTGGCCAGAGCTCCCCAGCACTGCCTTTCCCCAGCACTGCTCTGCCTCAGGAAGCGGGTGCTTTTTCCCCACAGCTACAGGAGCCCTATTTATACAGTCCCAGCTGGGTCCTAATTATCTACAGCCCCACTTGTGGCTGCCTACCACTCAGCCTCCCTACACTGGCCAGTGTGGGGCCGAGGTACTATTTGCATGAGTAAGGGCCGGCAGGCTCTGGAGCTTATTATTAAAAGCATTTGTAATGTAGTTGAATGATAACCTCACAAAGCAAAACCCTCTAATCACTTTTTAAACCCAGTCTTCAAAATCCATGCTGCAAAAATGAGGTGAAAGGGAGAGCTCCTTTGGGAAGGATGGCAATCACTTCTAGCCACCACCCAGAGCTGTACGTATGTGCCTGTCTGTGCGCTTAAAGTGCAGGAAGTAGAGAATTAGAGGAACAAAAGCATTGCACAGTTTTCCTGTCCAAGCCCGTTTTGAAATGATTCAGAGGGCTATGATTCAGAGCTGCAACTTACCTGGCAATGGCCATGGCTCTGAAATTCACATACCCCTCTGATACGGCTTTCTGAATGGCAGTGCGTTCAGCACATATCCCCAAGGGGTAGCAGGCATTCTCTACATTGCAGCCTAAAGGAAATACAATGTGCATTGTTACTTTTCAGACCTCTCTGGCAATAAACACAGTCTCACCTACTGTGATAGGGCCCTTCACCCAGGAGTGCTAAACCAAGACATGTTCAGGAATCACTGCACCCAGGCCTGGGGTGGAGCATGCACAGCACTGCTACAGAGCAATGGGAGAGGAAGTGGAGAATACAGTGTCCATTTAAAACTGCAGGTGGGATTTAGGGAGGCAGAATGTAATTATTCACACTGGAAAATTGCTAGAACCCTATGGGCTGAACCACCTAGTCATGCCCTTTGTGCACAGCTAGGAGAGCAGGATATATCTGTATATCCATGCAAACACAGAGTTAAGGAATATGGTGCTGTGACAGAGTGGGGATTTTATTCACCTTGTTATGCTGTATGTGAGTTCTACTTGGTTTCCTGGGCACTGCGCCAATACTTAGCTGGTGATGGGAATTTCAGGTCTGATAGCCTCCCACCCATACACAATGGCTAGCACCCTAGTTACCTTTTGTAACCTGAGCCTGGGAGGCGATGAGACCAGGTGACACTTTTTGCACCGGGGAAAAAACAAAGGTGGGAGGAGGAGCCTGGCTGGGGGGGCTGTGACCAGGCTGTTGGGAGTGGGGCAGTCGGGGCTGGCTTGGGGTGCAGGAAGGGAGCCAGGGTCCTAGCTCTGGGGGCCCGCTCCCAAATATGGATACTATAGACTGTTTCTGGTTATTGTGCTGACAAGTCTTCTATGCTGTGTCCCTGCCAACTAGTAAAACCTTTTGTTCTACCTGCCAGCTGAAAGTCACATCTGGCTGCGGATGGTGGGTGCAGGGCCTGGTGACTCTCCCACACTTTGGTGCCAGGTGCCACTGGAGGGCCCTCAAGAATATTTAGCAGAACTTTTGGGTTTTGTAGGACCAGTAATACTCTTTGTAGCACACTGCAAATGGCTTCTTTTGTGCAGCTTTCTACATTAGCTCTTAACATGTGTGTGTATGACATACATGAATATTAAAAATAAGTAATAATTGATGACATGGGACCTTTTAAAGCTATTGGCTAAATACAGCATGGGTGTTAGCTGGCACAATTCCACTGAAGTCAGTGGAGTCATGCTCTTTAAGTCAGCAGAGAATTTTGACCTTTTAAGTGGACATTTTACATTTCATTCAGAAGACAGGTCTTCCAGTATTGGGTTTACTGCTACCACCACAATAGGGGGCTGGTATAGGATGGACCCAACAGGAAGAATTCCACCCACTGAATCCCTAGCACCACTTTTAATAGCACCTAGGATTGTGGAAGCTTGGCTGCAGAGGTAATGTGTGGGAAAGATTTGATAAACAAACCAATTAAGTACAGAGAACAGCTCCCTCCCTCTCTTCATGCAATCAGCAGAATCCTCCATTCTGTGGCATCCAATGTGTTTACCCACTTTAGATTACCAGAATATCAACATTAAAGTGCACTTCAGTAGCTTTGGCCAGCCTTTGTCTTTCTTCAGCATTTAATTGCCTCCTTCGATAAGTACTTTGTTATGGGATTACAGGAGCATGGTATTTTATACAGGCTTTGTTATTTTTAATACTGTGTGGCCCAGAGGCAGCAAAGCACTTAAAGCGCATGCCTAATTTTAAGAAAGCAAGAGGAGTTTAGTATGTGCATAAATGTTTGCATGATCTTGAGCGTTTGATTTTCGTAAGTGATGGGCAACCATTACTTTTGTAAATCCATGGATGTCCGCAGGCATCTGCATCTGGTATCCACAGCTCATTTTTGTAGATATGGATACCAATTTTATATCGAGAACCCTGCAAATGTGTGGACAACTGCTTTATATCCCCGGGTACCTGCATCCGTGGATGTGGCTGCGAATATCCGCAGATCATTTCTGCAGATACGGATACTGATTCTGTGTCTGCGCAGGGCTCTACCAACTGCCCAGCAGATACTCTGCATCTTTGAAATGTAGGCTGTAAATGTATACTGGAGGTTTGCAGATGAAATGCTGGAAAGGACACTAAAGGCACAATATCCGGACTCCAAGGCCAGCATTTTTTCCATTGGATAATTCTTTGCAAACACGTATTTTTTCATTAGTCACTTGACTCTAACCACAAACCTTTAGACAAGGAGTTTGGGGTTGGTCTGCCCCACAGTCCTGCCAGCCCCTGTCAGAAAAGGAGGGTGAGATCTCAGTCTTTTCTCCTCTCTTTCATTCCCAGGGGAGTGATGTGAAGATGTGGGAGGTCTCTAATGCCTTCTCTTTATCATACCTTTCCTTCAATAGGCCCCAGTTTCTGATTGCACAGGGACCTCGGAAGAACACCCAAGGGCCAGCCCCATCCAAGGCAAGTCCTGGCATGTCTCTCAGCCCCATAGAGCACTGTCTCTTTTATCATTCTGAGAAAGAGATGCTCCTGAGTTCATTATTCTAAGAGGAAATCCCCATCCTGCCCGGATGTCACTAGACTCTCCTCTGGCACAGAGGAAACCTAGCCCAGACTTAGTCAGCATCAGAGAGGAGCTGCGACTCCAGCAGACTCTCCCAGCTTTGCTTGTTTTGCAGCAAATATTTGAACGTGGTCCAGGAGATCAGACAGCAGCTTCTTGTTGCTCGGCAAGGGGGAGTAATATGCCATGGGCAGGCAGAGCAGAATGGCAGAGTCAGTGCATTCTCTCCTGATGCCACAGATAGGCAGGACTGCCAACCCCAACCTTTCAAGACTCACTGTGTGGAGAAAGTGAATAAAGAAGAGTTGTTTCTTCCTTCCCAAAACAAAAGCACTAGGGGTCACCAAATGAAATTAATAGGTAGCAGGTTCAAAAAAAGGAAATATGTTTTCACATGCTGCACAGCCAACCTGTAGAACTCCTCGCCAGAGGATGCTCTGAAGGCCAAGACCGTAACATGGTTTATAAAAGAGCTAGATAAATTCATGGAGAATAGGTCTATCAATGGCTATCGGCCAGGATGGGCAGGAATGGGGTCCCAGCCTCTTTTTGTCAGAGGCTGGGAATGGACAACAGGGGATAGATCACTTAGAATCATAGAATCACAGGGCTGGAAGAGACCTCAGGAGGTCATCGAGTCCAGCCCCCTGCCCAAAGCAGGACCAATCCCAACTAAATCATCCCAGCCAGGGCTTTGTCAAGTCTAGACTTAAAAACCTCTAGGGATGGGGATTTCACTACCTCCCTAGGGAACCCATTCCAATGCTTCCCCACCCTCCTAGTGAAATAGTTTTTCCTATTATCCAACCTAGACCTCCCCTGTAACTTGAGACCATTGCTCCTTGTTCTGCCATCCGTCACTACTGAGAACAGCCTCTCTCCATTCTCTTTGGAACCTCCCTTCAGGAAGTTGAAGGCTGCTGTCAAATCCCCCCTCACTCTTCTCTTCTTCAGACTAAATAAGCCCAAATCCCTCAGCCTTTCCTCATAGGTCATGTGCTCCAGCCCCCTAATCATTTTGGTTGCCCTCCGCTGGACCCTCTCCAATGCGTCCACATCCTTTCTGTAGTGGGGGGCCCAGAACTGGACTCAATACTCCAGATGTGGCCTCACCAGAGCCGAATAAAGGGGAATAATCACTTCTCTAGATCTGCTGGAAGTGCTCCTCCTAATGCAACCTAATATTCCATTCACCTTCTTGGCTACAAGGGCACACTGTTGACTCATATCCAGTTTCTCATCCACTGTAATCCCCAGGTCTTTTTCTACCAAACTGCTACTTAGCCAGTTGGTCCCCAGCCTGTAACAATGCTTAGGAGTCTTCTGTCCCAAGTTCAGGTCTCTGCACTTGTCCTTGTTGAACCTCATCAGATTTCTTTTGGCCCAATCCTCTGATCTGTCTAGGTCACTGTGGACTCTACCCCTGCCCTCCTACATATCTACCTCTCCCCCTAACTTGGTGTCATCTGCAAACTTGCTGAGGGTGCGATCCATCCCCTCATCCAGGTAATTAATAAAGATGTTGAACAAAACCCACCCTAGAACCAATCCTTGGGGCGCTCCACTTGAAACCGACCGCCCACCTGACATCGAGCCGTTGATACTACCCATTGGGCCCGACAATCTAGCCAGCTTTCTATCCACCTTACAGTCCATTTATCCAATCCATACTTCCCTAACTTGCTGGCAAGAATATTGTTGGAGACCGTATCAAGAGCTTTGCTAAAGTCAAGGTATATCACATCCACTGACTTCCCCATGTCGACAGAGCCAGTTACCTAATCATAGAAGCTATTCAGATTGGTCAGGCATGACTTGCCCTTGGTGAATCCATGTTGACTATTCCTGATCACTTTCCCCTCTTCCAAGTGCTTGATGATTCCCTGTTTCTGTTCATTCCCTCTGGGGCACATGGCATTGGCCACTGTCAGAGGACAGGATACTGGGCTCGATGGGCCTTTCGTCTGACCCAGCCTGGCTGTTCTTATTATCACTGAGGGTATGGGGAATCACCAGGCCCTGCACTCGCATCCACAGTCAGAGGAGACTCTCAGCCAGCAGGTAGAACAGAATGTTCATTAGTCGACAGGGACACAGCGCAGAACAGACTTGTCCGCATAGTAACCAGAAGCTGTCAGTACATTCCATCTTGGGGAGAGGGGACCCAGAGCCAAAGGCCCTGACCCTCCCCCTGCACCCCACACCAGCTGAGACTAACTCAGATACTCAGCAGCCAGCCCTACCTCTGACCATTGTTTTACTTCCCAGGCAAAAGGTGTCACTTGGTCACACCCCCGTCCCATGCTGAGATTACAGAAAGCATCAGCCATTGTGTAAGTGGGGAAGACTATCACACTGATATTCCCATCACCATCTAGGCATTGGCGCAGTGCCCAGGGAAACAGGCACACGCATATCAGGTTACTTCAGAACAACAGAAACCACATGCAACATAACAAGGGGGATAAAATCCCCACAATCTCCACTTTGTCACACTTAAGTTCTTATTATTTGCACTGCAGTAGCACTTTGGAACCCCAGTCACAGGCTAGGATCCCACCGTGCTAAGTGCTGTACAAACACTGGACGAAAAGATGGTTCTTTCCTGAAAGCTTATTCTCCATAGGACATCAAGCAGGCAGATACAGATAGATGGTGGAGTACCAGGAAACACAGACAAAAACCATGAGTCCAGGGCCCCCCCATTTGGCTTGAAAACCATGAGATTCTAGCGCTAGCAGATGCGGCGGGGGGAGGGGAGGAGTATTCTTTGCTTTCTGTGGTTTTGAGCCTTTTTCAATAACGTTTGTCTGCAGCCATGAAGGCCAGAAACGTAACTTTTAAAAAACAAAATCCGAGGTGCTCATGTCTCGAGGATTTGGGGCTGTTGGGAAACAACCTGAGACTTGTGATAGAATCCCCAGGACTGGCTACAGTGATGTGCTATAATTTTCATCGCTCATGGCCCCAGGCAGGGGCACAAACAAGATGGGAACAAGGAGTTTCCTGGTTTAGTTTCTTTTGCTAGTCCAGGGCTGGCGGAGGAAGGGGAGGCAGGCAGCCATTGACAGAAACCGGAACCAGAGGCACATTCCACATTGTGATCCAGCTTGGAAAGGATGGTTCAAATCCGAGCCCCCTTATAGCCCAGCAAGGCCAATGCCACATCTCAAGGAGGCAAAGGATGATGACATGAAGAAGACAGGGCAAAGTTTTCTCCACAACATTTGTTTATGGCACAAACTCTAAAAGTTGCTATCAAGCAGTCTCCTTCTTCTCAGGGAACCCTGACTCCAAAGCCTCTGCTTCTTCAAGGACACTCCCCTGGGTGGGTGTGACATGCCTCTGCCTGTTCGGAAATGGCTGAATCCCTTTGAGGGCATAGCCAGGGCACAGCTCTTCAGGAGCTGAGGTATGGGGCGCACGCTCTTTACTTACCTGAGAAGATCTTCCCATCACAAGTCAGTAGCGCTGCTCCCACGGGGAAGTGACTATACGGACAGTAGGCAGATTTCTTAGCTTCCTTACAGATGTGCAAGAGGAGTTCAATTTGCTCGGGTCCCACGGGGGAGGCTGAAGAATTGGTGTCATTTGGATGATTCTCCTGGAAACAGTCGTATTGCACCTGGGCCATGGTTACACTCATGGGTCTCTGCGGGACGTCTCTTCTTTGCAACTGCAGCCAGGAGAAAAACAGCGGTAAGCAAGAGGAAGCACCAATCTCCACTCCTAAAGAGAGAGAGAGAGAGAGTGCGTGTGTGTAACAGACTGACTCATGGTGTATGGGTGGATGTGTCTGTAGTATGACGGACAGGACTCTGAGTGTCAATGTGTGGAGGGTTTTGTGTTTGTCTTCCTCCTGACTGGGTGTTGCAATTTTGTTCTCTTACTCTCATCCTCCGTCAGTGATTTTCCTGTGTTACGTATCCCTCTAGCTCGGAAGTCTAACAGTCAGTTCAGCTCCCACTAAGTGCTAATGTGTATAGCCAGATCCAGCTGCATTCTCCCTCTCAGCGTCTCTAGGCCAGGGTGGATTCGTGGGCGGCCTGTGAGGCATGCCCTTACGCTTTCACGAGCATCTCTGCACTCGTGCGCACGGTTTCCATGAGAAGTGTGCAGAGCAGTTTGGTGCACCTGATTTCCCTCAGTGCTCAGCAATGGAGCTGTCCTTCTGCACCCCGGGACTGTCTCCCGCTGCACCTCTGTGGGAGTAAGAGGGGACTAAGGAGGAGCATGTACCTTTGGTAGCACTCTCTGTTTCACCTGCTTGGAAAGGAGCGTTCAGGGAAGGAGCCGTCCCATGACAGTGCAGCAACAAAGAAGAAACGGGCTCCAGCTTGGAGGGCTCTGTAATCATCCTCACAGCGACAGGCTTCCCTCACGATTGGCTAAAGCCTGCACTGCCCTGACCGCCTGGCTCTGATTGGCTCAGCATCAGCAAAAGCAGCTTCCACCCTCTGTGGTCTGAGTGCTGCTCTGTTCCTGCTGATCCTCCAAGTGCTTTTCGGCTAGTGGAACCGCTGGAGAGCTGTCAGTGAGCACCACCCACTTTCTGCCCCGCACTGCAGCCCTCCCTGGCCTCTCAGTGTGCCAGCCTGGGGCATTCTGCCAGCAGGTGAATTGGCACGGGAAGAAATGGGAGGGAGAAGAGGGAGGAAAGTCCACCAGGAAATAGGCGGTCAGTGATAAACCCGACCTGATGGTAAGAGATAGGTAGGCCAGGGATGCTGGAGCAGTTTTTATAGAGGGGGTTCAAGGAGCCATTGAACCAAACTGTAAATCCTGTATATAATAGAAACCTCTTCAAGCCAGAGGGTGTGGCAGCTCCAACCGATGCAGGCTTGGAAGGGTTAGTTTTTTATCAGCAAATATAAGCAAACATCAATTTCACTAGTAATAGAGATGTAGCCGTGTTAGTCTGGTCTTGCTGAAACAAAAGACAGGACTATCCCTGTGGTATATATGGTCATGCCAATTTTCTTCCACAATTTGATCTGAGGAAGTGGGTCTGGCCCACGAAAGCTCATCACCTAATAAACCATCTTGTTAGTCTTTAAAGTGCTGCAAAGTCCTGTCTTTTGTTTCAGCAATTTCACTGTAATCACACAAACCAATGAAATAACATTTCTGCCAATTATCATCTAAAATGTCCAATCCGATTCATCTGATGAAGTGGGTTTTGCCCATGAAAGCTCATGAGTCTTTACATTTTGGTTAGTCTCTTCGGTGCCACATGGCCACTTATTTTTAAAGTTACAGACTAACACAGCGGCCCTGCTGAGATTTTTCTAAAATTTATAGATCAGCAATGAAGAAAAAACGCTGCTTGAGAACTCATTAGAGTTTCATTTCAGATTATTTACTTCATATATTTTGACATGGGAAATTGTCAGATTACATCCAACAGTTATTAAAGATTTCACTTTTTGAATCTCCGTGTCTACTGTCATGAAATAATTGCCCGATGCCCCTAACGTCTGACACCCCCCATAATTTCCCTCAACTGTGAACATTTAAATGGAAAAAGTGTTTAAAATAATCAATATTATCCATTCAAATGAGCTTCTAGGAATTATCAGCTGTGTATCCGCAACTAGTAATTCATCCCCCCTGCCAAAAATAGTCCTTAGGAGAGAAAGATTCAGAGGAGTTGCTAGCCAGATTTGGGGGGCCAAGTGCCCGTTGGAATTTAGTGGAGCTCAAGCCAATAAAATCAGCTGGTTTTGCCAAAAAGCTATGCCTATAAGCAGATAGTTACTTTGACTCCAGGGCTCAGCCAGGCATGTCCTGCAAGACACTATGGGTTAAATATTTCTGTCACCTTAAATGACTCCTTCCTACAAACCATATTTTGCAACAAGCCTGACCTTGGGCTCTTCTCCCTCCACTGAAAAACTCTGAAAATTCAGTGAGTGTATGGGGCAAGCACAGGGGACTCATGGCAGCACTCGGGAGGTGCACTGCCCTTCTATTCCCCCACCAATATTTTAATTGCTAAATATGCCCCTCTGGGTGGCCCTTCCTGCACCTCCCTCTTCCACAAGCATCAGTTGCCTATAAGGGCAAGAGCACTCCCCGGACTCAGGGGAGCCAACAGCCACGCTGGGCTCATGGGTGAGGCGTGTTTGGGGGGGATTCCATGCTGCTGGAAGGGGCGGGGCCTCATCCAGAAGGGGCGGAGCCAGGAGCAGCAAACATGCCATACTAGCCCCCTTCCCGGCCCTTAGAGCCATCTGAGCACAGCGCACCCTCCGCTTCAGCCCTTAGAGCCACCTGGAGAACAGCACACTCCGCTCCAGCCCTTAGAGCCACCTGGAGAACAGCACACCCTCCGCTCCAGCCCTTAGAGCCACCTGGAGAACAGCACACCCTCCGCTCCAGCCCTTAGAGCCACCTGGAGCACGAGGCATTTAAAGGGCCTAGGCACTGGGTGCCACTGCTGCTGTCACAGTAGCACCGGCAGAAGCCAGGAGCCTTGGGCCCTTTAGAATTGCTGGGTCCCAGGTCAGTTGTTGCCTTTAGCTCCCTGCCTTCCCCTCCATCGGTGGACCTGCCCAGGCCACTGTGAACAAGCATGGTGGCATTTGCCATCCCAGTGTGCACTCTACTCTGATGTAAGTGTCTAGACAAGGTGCATAGAGGGGGAGGGGCTGAGCAGGAGTTTGGCTGTTTGGGAGGCAGCATGGGAAGGTCAGGCTATAGGCCTGGGTTGAGCCTCAGGCTGGGGAATGTTGTTTACTATGTGGAAGACACCTTGCTGACTGCCACTGTTTTCTTGCTGACTCATTCTGCCAGCTTCCCCTGTGCAGGCGGAGAAAACTCTCTCATTAGACTATCTCTGAGCTAGGCCCTCCTGGTGACTTATGGGCAAAGTTGAATAGCTAAATAACTAACAAAGGGGCTACTGCACTGATCATGCCATTCCAGCGGCTATTTATTCAGTTACAAATTCCTTCCTTCCTCCCCATTAAAGCTATGGACAGTGCGGATTCATGATTAGAAGAAGTGCCTTGGTTTTCTCTGAAAGGTTACGTAGAAAGCAGTCACTCTGCTCTGCTCCGGCTTGGCAGTGAGCTGGATGGTGACTTTTAACAATAGCATTCTGCACAGCTCAACCTAGGAAAGGCAAGTGAGATTCACAAGGCAGCTTTACTGCAACAGTTACTGCTGTTGTTATTATCCCTCCTGTTCATGAAGGCAAGGGAAGGCGTTGTCTTCCCAAAACTGCCTACACTACCCAGTTTCCCAGGTGGGCTGAGGCTGTGGTGCAGCAGCCTGGCTCCGGCTGCCGGGAAGGGCTGGAATCTGAATGGCCAGACAGGATCGGGGTTCAAGACTGGGGTTGGGCAGGGCTTGGCTAGGGGAGGAGGCTGTTGAAGGGATGAGGTCTGAATTTTCAACCAGCCCTATAAGAGACACTCTTAGAAACGTGCCATTTAAACAGACAGGAGAGAGAAAAGATGGGGTGGGAGGGGAAAACCCCAGAGATCAGAAAGTGGACCTGACTTACTCAGGATCACGCAGGAAAACAGAAGCAGCGCGAGGATTAGCAGCCTGGCTCCCAGTTCAGTGTTGTACCCAGGGAAGAACATTGCCTCTTTGGAGACAGAGAAGTAAGCATGAAAAGAAACGTTCAGTGAAAGTATCGGTTTTCCTAGATTTTAAAAAAAAAAATTTCGTGAGAAAATTGAAAATTTCCTGGCCAAACACTGAACAATTTCTGTGTGTTTTTTAAAATTAAAAGTCAATATTTGCCACGGAAAACTTTAATTAAAGCATTTTTTTCTGGTTGGATTGAAATTCTCCGCAGTATTTTTCCCCAACCTGCTCTCAGCCCTGGCACAGGAAGGCTCCGATCTTGGCTGCAACTTACTGGATGAGCCGCTTTGTAATTAAAGCATCCCTTTTGGGTTTAAAAGCTATTTTAGAAGCCCATGGCTCAGGATCGTGGCACATGGAGAGCGCATAGAAATAGACAAGCAGGCACATACGAGCCTCAGAGATGCTGTATGGGGGGGAATGTAGGGGGCACCTTCTTTTTCCACTGGTGCCTGGCACGTACATGTCAGCCATCACTGGGGAGGAGAGAAACTGAACACCAGGCTCTAAACCAAGGGTGTTTGCACATGTATGTTCACATTGTCAGCTCAGATGCTTGTCTCTCACCCACAGCAGCTGGTCCAATGGAAGATATTAGCTCACCCACTTTGCCTCTACAGCTCAGTGCTGCAGCCGATCTCCCATTGAATCAGATCATACAGGACCGGACCCTGATAGTAACTCGCTCTCACCTGATCCCTCCGGCATTCTTTCAGATCCGCTCAGGCCAGGGGGAGTTGATTCCGTTGACACATGCAGTGGAGCCCTGCGCGTGACATCTTGGTCCTTTACTGTGAAAAAAGTCTGCACTCGGACTCTGGAGAAAGCTCTTACTGAGGCCCGGTTCCTGTAATAATTCACCAGCAGGATCAAGAGCATTATGGGTAATCCAAGTGACAGGTAAAATGAACAGGTGTGTCAGATGAGACTCAAGCCGACAAAGTTCCCTCTCCCCCATGAGAGAGCCCCTCCTGGACTGCCCTTGGAATGTCCTAATAAACCCAAGCCAACTTCGGCCCTCCTCTGCCTTGGCCCTTCATGCCTCTTAAAAGCCCCTTTGCTGTTCTTCCACTGAACACTGCCCAGGGCTCTCTTCGAAGTCCAGATAGTGCCCTTTTATCAGGGCTTGCCATTGGAGCCTGCTTCACACCCAGCAACAGCTTGACATCTCCCATGGTTGCTTGCCAACCTTCTCTACTCAGGCCGGGATCCCAGGGCTAGTCTCTTGACTTTCTCTCATCCCTGCAGCCTATTTCTGCTCACAGCTTCCTCAGTTTATAGTTCTTTGCCAACCCCTCCTCTTCTGAACTTCACCCTCAGGCTACGGCTACACTGCAGAGTTTTTGCGCAAAAATGGCTGGTTTTTGCAAAAACTTGCAGAGCATCCACACCTCAAACGTGTTTTTGTGCAAGAAAATTTACAGTGAATCAACAGAACGGAGGGGGTTTTGCGGTGTAAGTATTCCTCTTTCTACGAGGAATAAGTCTTTTTGCGCAAGAGCTCTTGTGCAAAAAGGTGTGTGTGGATGGGAAACTGGGGATTTTTGCGCAAAAACAGCCTATTGAAAGAAGCATAGGTGCCCTGGTGGCCATTCTATTAATGGCAATCAGAGCTTTCTTGCGAGAGAGTGTCCATGCAATCTGGACACTCTCTTGTGCAAAGAGATCTGTTCCGCAAACAAGCTTCTTGCACAAGAAGCCTGCAGAGTAGATGTAGCCTCAATTAAGCCTGCCTCTCAGCATATCAACTGGCTTCTCAGGTCCCACATTAACCCTTCTGGAGCCCGTGTGGGGCACATGCCCATCACACTGTGGTATGATTGGTGTTGCCACACTCAGCAGGGAGCTGTGTCCCATCTGCCTTGACTAGCACACATCTCTTGCAAGCATTCAGTTAACCTGCTATTGCCCATGGCTGGAGAACCCAGCTGTCACCTATTGCTGGTTACAAATGTAAACAAGATCGGAAGGTATGGTTCCCTTCCAGACAGTTGGAAGGGTGTGTCTATGTAAATACACATAGACTATGTAAATAAGTGTCTATGTAAATACACTGTAAATACAGTATGCTCCTGCTTTGCTTAGATTATTCAGCAGATGGAGTGGGCTTTTGCTCACTTTAATGAATGACCCAATACCAGCTATGTTTGTATTAAATGCAGGGATAGCTGAAATATGGTTACCAATGTTTGTGATTTTGTGAGAATACAGAAAAATAGGACTGTGATATATTGTTCCAAAGGAAAGGGCTCACAGTTAGCAAAAAGAACCTTGCTAAGCAGGGGCTTGACTCTGAGCACTCTAAGCCCTGGTCTACATTAGGACTTTATTTTGAAATAACCCCCTGCAGGTGGAATTAGTAAGTGGTGTGTCCATGCTACCAAGCCCGTTATTTCAAAATAATGGGCTGCTTATTTTGGAATCTGTACTCCTGCTTTCCTCAGGGAATAATGCTAATTTCAAAATAGTTATTTCGAAATAATGGTAGTGTGGATGCTCCGGTGCCGCTATTTCAAAATAACTACTCAGAGTAATTCAAACTAAGTACTCCCCAGGGCTTCCTGAGGCTCTAAGTTGAAGTAGCGCGTCCACATTAATGGAGCCTGTCTTGGACTAATTTTGAGGCTTCCCTGTAGTGAGGACACGCTATTTCGATTTTGCTATGTTGGGAGTTATTAAATTGATTTTAGTTATTTTGAAATAGTTTCCTAAAAGTGTAGAAATGCCCTAAAAGTGTAGAGGGGAGTAAGGGAAGGTCATTTTGGTCTGGAAGTGGCATGCACTCCCTTGCCTGCACTGGTTTGATCTGTCCCTCCCTTCAAAGAACAGAGCTAAATAGGAGGCATCATTAAAAGTCTCTTTTCTTATGTGAATTGAGTTGGAGTTGTGTTTCTTCTATCCTGCTTGTGTATGGGGAAGCACTGCCTCTCAGAGGAGCCCAGGGGTGATGTGTGAATTTCTCAGGTTACTGGGTCGGAGCTCAAGCCAGTTCTGTGTTGGATGGGTGGAAATGAGCCCCTTAGATATTGAACTTCACTCTGCTGCTGCTGCTGCTGCTGCTGCTAGTTCCACCTGGCAGAAGGGTTACATATACCCTTTTCCATGCTGCAATGAGTCTAAAGCTATGACTGGTTAACTTCACAGCCATTGGTAGCATTCACCTTTATAGCTGGGGGGACATTCCTATCTCACATCATCAAATCTCATGTTTCAGGGGCTCTGCTGATTGGCTGAGGATCAGGAAAGATTTCTTCTCCTCTCACCTCAGCATTGCACCACTGGCTAAATGCATTTGGGAAAGTTTCCAGCTCACTTCCTTCTGGAAAATGTAGATACTGGGTGGGCCAATGGTAGGATCTGTTAAGCCAGATCTATCCTGTGTTGCTGTTGCCTGTGGGACATTTCTTCCTATTCTGGCTCCCTGTGAGGAATGGCACTGTCCAAAGCAGGCCCACCCATGGAGGAGGGAAAGGGGGAGATAAAGAGGGTAGTTGCTCTGGGGCACAGTGATTCAAAGGGGCCCAGAGCTCCCAGCTGCTGGAGCACTGCTCTGCACTGCTCTGAGGAAGGGGGGTGTCCAGTGCCACAATCTGGGTGAAGCAGAGGGCTCCTGCCCCCGCTCCACCCCTCCCACCCAAGGCCTCTGAGGTGCAGGGCCGTCCCCCCAATTTGTCCCAGGGCCCGCGGTGGCTGTCGGCCCTGCTGGTCTGAAGAGGAACATAAAGTATGTCCTGAGGAAAACACGTCTCAAGATGCTTTTATTCGTATTGGAATGGAATCTGCTGTCCTTCCTGCAAGTGCTGCTGCTGCTGTTTTTGTCTCATGCTGGGACACTGCAGCGCCTCTGCTCACAGAAATGGTCTGCTACATGTTCCCAGGGTCACACGTTGCTCCACAAGATCCTTCTGGCATGCGGGAGAGAAAGGGAAGAAGGAAGCACAGGAAAAGAAAGGAAGAAAAGAACAGAAATAGCTTCCAAAGAGAGAGGGACTCATTCTAATTGTGTAGTTCCAGGCAGATCCACTAAATATTTTAATATTGCAAGATCTCCAGGATGAAGTTATCCTAGCACATCATCTGTGAGTTCTTACAAATGCTAAGGACCAAGCCCTCAGCTGCTGTAAATCTGCACAGGCAACTGAGTTACACCTCCCAAGGAATTAGTTGTCTGTGTGTGAATTATCCGAGGTGTTGTTCTTAAATAAATAACACGTGCAATTTATTTAATGATTTCTTGGCTGCACAGAGAAAGAAAAGCCAGGACTCTGTGCTTACGGTTCTCAGGGGGCACAGTCAGATCTCTTTTCAAGGCTGTGTATATGGCCTGATACTGCAAAGTGTAGAGCATGTCCTGGGACACCCAGAGCATCCCTGTCTGGAAACTGAAGCTGCTCAGCATTTCCCCAGATGAAGTCCTCTTTTAAAAACAGAAAGCTGATTTATGGCTGAAATTCAAGTCATGTTTTATCACCAACTTTCTTAGCTGATAAGGGCTGGAATTGGCTCAGGGAGAAAACTGTGAAAACCTTCTCTCCCCCATTTCAGTCATGTCAGGAGAGATTATGGGGAATATTAACACCCTCGACCTTCACGATGTACTTCCATCTGTTTCATGCCTTGGTGTGCTTTAGGCTGCTGCTGCACATCTCCATAGCAGATGCTAAACTCTGACGCTGGATCCTCTCCGTGTTCTTATGGAGAAAGAAAGAAAGAAAGAAAGAAAGAAAGATGTTTAAAAGGTGGCTTACAAAACTGGAGCCTAACCTCAAGGTTGCATCTGCCAGATTTTCATCTGGCTCATTTTGGTGCAATAACCCAGGTCCCATTCCAAGGGTTGAAGAGCTAGGTCCTGTCTGGAATTCACACACTGAGCCTCAAAATCCAGGATCACAAAATATTGCCTAGCCAGGAAATCATGAAATAAATTGCACATTTTTTTTATTAAGAACTAGAAGATTTACCCAGAGTTGTTCGGATCCTTAACTCAAATAAGTTTTGTTTTTCTTCATTTGAATCATTGCTTGGGGCCGGGGGGGCGGTTGGGGATGAGAGGTTCAATATGCAGGTTTCCCCTGGGAAAAAGGGCAACCCCAGCCCTCTCTTACTGCAACAGCCTGGGGCTAGGTAAGAAGTGCCTCTCCATGGCTCCTGCAGCTGCAGCGGGCACAACTGGCAGAGAGAGTGCCTGTCCCCCAGCTGGGGGACAGACAGACAGAGACACACAAACAGACAGACTCTCTGAAATACATAGTAAATAGTTGTCCCTTTCTCCACATCTGCTCCTTCCTAGCCCAGTGGGGTTATAGCTGTCCCAGTCCCCATCTGTTGCCCCTTGCTGCCCCTCTGTGGTCATTCTACAGTATAACTCTCTCTTGCCAGACCCTTCCCTTTCCATTTTATGAGAAACAATCAAATTCCAGGCACATCCCATTATCCTGGAACAGCCAAACCCTAACCTTGCTTTAAATTATGATAAACTACGTACTAAATTTAGTGGTCCTAGCTCTTACCATTTAAGAGGAGTTCTTTAACATACAAACCCACAGATGGACATACAGACAGATGCATATTTCTAAAATATATAGTAAGAAGATGACACCTGCAGGTAATTCATACTCAGACAACTAAATCCTCCGGAGGTGTAACTCAATTACCTATGCAGATTTACAGCAGCTGAAGGCTTGGCCCTTAGCATCTGTAAGAACTCACAGATGATGTGTCTACACTGCACCATCACTCGAAATAAGATACGCAATTTGAGCTACACAAATTGCGTATCTTATTTTGATCTTATTTAGAAATAACCTGCTATTCCGAAACATCCCTTACTCCTCACTGAATGAAGATTACAGGGATGTTGGAATAGCGAGCCCGATAACAGGCTTCCTGTGAAGACACGGAATAGCTATTTTGGGATACTCCAGTATCCCGAAATATCCTCACAGTGTAGACGTAGCCTTAGTGTAACTTCATCCTGGAGATCTTGCATAAGCAGAAAATATTTAGTGGATCTGACTGGAGCTGTAAATACCAGGCACAATTAGAACAAGTCCCTCTCTCTTTGGAAACTGTTTTGAGCTAAGTGTCTATCATCACCAATTTAAAATGGACACCGATTTAATGTAAAACCAGTGCTTGGAAATTAGATTTTCATATTTGATTTAAGTCACCTATGTTAGAAAATGTATGGATCTACTTTCTTGTAATTTTTCATGTGTTAATACATGAATCACAAGGTACTGAAAGCTAGAATGCCACTGTACTTAACGATTTTTAGTTAATACAAATGGCTGAATGATTTAATTCCACTTATTGCAGATGGAAGGCAGTGTTATCTAGTGGTCACAGCACAGTGGGGAGATAAGACTTCTGGATTCTATTCTTGGCTCTGCCAGTGACATCACAGGCCTGGTCCACACTAGGACTTTATTTCAAAATAACCCACCTTTGGTTGAATTTATAAGCGGAGCATCCACACTACCAAGCCTGTTATTTTGAAACTAGCCAATTAGCTCGTCATAAGACGGGATTTTCAGGTCTCTTCTCCACATCGATCTTCTCTCCTGAGCCTCCAGTCTCTCGCTCTCTCTCTCTCTCTCTCCTCCTCCTCCTGCCTCCCCACAGCTCTCCTCCGCCTCCTGCCTCTCTCTCTGTCTCTCTCTTTCTCTTCTCCTCCCCCTCCTGCCTCTCACTCAGGGGACTGCGGAGCCCAAATGGCCTTTTGGGCTCCGCACTCCCTGTGCTGCATGGGGAGCACGGAGCCCAAACGGTCGCTTGAGCCACTTGCTCCCACACGGCAGCCCGGCTGAGCGGCGCAGAAGTCAGATGAGTGCCATGGCGGGAGGCAAGTGGGGCAGTGACGTTCACAGCCAGGGGGCGGGGCTTGGAGCCGCTGTCACGCCTCACATCACCGTCCCACCCCCCTTCCTCTCCCACCGTGGCGCTCGGCTGACTTCTGCACCGCTCAGCCGGGCCACCATGGGGGAGCAAGCAGCCATTTGGGCCCCACACTCCCCACGCAGCACGGGCTGCCCAGAGGGAACAGCCAGCATTTCAGGCAACAGCGCCACCCAGAGGGAACAGCCAGCATTTCGGCGTTACAGACTCTCAGACATTGGGCTACTATATATATGATAATGGGCTGCTTAATTCGAAATCTGTACTCCGGCTTTTTGTCAGGACTAATGCTAATTTTGAAATAGTTATTTCGAAATAATGGTATCGTGGATGCTCTGGTGCTGTTATTTCGAAATAGCTACTCCCCAGAGTAATTTGAACTAATTACTCCCCAGTGCTTCCTGGAGTTCTAAGTCTAGGTAGCGCACCCACATTAACGGAGCCTGCCTCAGACTAATTTCAATGCTTCCCCGTAGTGGGGCACGCTATTTCGAATTTGTTAAATCAGGAGTTACTAAGTCGAATTTAGTAATTTCAAAATAGTTTCCTAGTGTAGACGTGGCCACAGTGAGATCCTCTCAGCCTTGTCTCTCAGCCTTGCTCCTCATCCATCTGTGAAATGAAGTTAATAAGTCAAAATTGGTTGAAAGAATTGTAAGCTCCAGGGGGCAGAGTCTGTCTTTTGTGCTGTGTTTTCACAGTGCCTAGCAGTGGGGATTCAGGAGTGGGGTGCACTCTAGAGGCTAGCGAATAAATAAATTACGAACAACTTTCCCCTTCACAGGAGTGTTGTGAAGTGCACTGGGCTCTTTGGAGTCACTGCCCAGTGTTATTGTTGAGAGCAGTGTTTCTCCACAACCGGTCCATGGATCGGCGTCAGACCTTATATATAGTTTAGGAAGGCAGCAAGCAGGACACTGGTATCAAAAAGGTTGCACACCACTGATCTCGAGGAATACATGAGGAATGAAACTGTGGGAACTCCACTGAACCACTAGATGGCAAACTCACGTAACTTTTAAGGGACTGGGTTTCGGAATCCATTATTTTGATCTCTAGATGAAAGCGAAGCTAGGGAATTTGAATCTAGCATGTGGCCTGGGGCTACGCTAAGTCTAGATTTTGTATTAACTATTTGCAGTACATGGAGCACCAGCTGGAGGAGGCTAGGACCCTCTCAGTCCTGCCTCTTTTGGCTGAGGCTCTGCCCCTTCTGCTCCCCAGCCACAGCCCAGAGCCCCCCACCGCAGTCCCCAGCCTCTGCCCTAGGCTAGACCCCCAGCCCTGAAGTGCCTCAGCATGCACTGCCCCAGTGTCAGCCCAAGCTGGGGTCAGTGCACAGGGGAATTGGGAAGAGTGGGCCAAAGCAGGAAGCAGGAGAGAGTCTGGGGGAACAGGGAGGGTGGGGCCACACCTGGCTCTTTGGGAAGGCAAAGCTTTCCCTAGCCTATGATACATGCTGCCCATGCTGAGGTCCAAATGTTGGACACCTGCTCGCTAAAATGTGCTACAGAAGCTTCCAAAGGACAGGACACAAACATGGAATGAAGAAAGCTGCTTTGTTTAACGTATTGTTTCCTTAATCTCCTAGCCAAGCGTCATACGTGACAACTAAAATCAGACAGCTGAGATCTGGGTGGGAGATGGACCAGCATGCTAAGGACTGACCCAGCACAGGGTGGAGCAGATGTCAGTGCCCTTGTGGGTGACAGGCGGAGCAAGAGAAAGATCAATTGAAGTGTCAGTGATTTGCACCAGGACCCTGAAGGAGAGGAGTGCACAGGGGCATCCGAAGCAATGTGCTTGCATCGCTCTTTAATTATGACACTTTGTCTTCCCTTTATCTTAATGTGGGAGCCTAATTAACTTGTTAATTAAGAGACTGTGTTTTCCAGCTGCTGGAGACTGTCCCACTCCCTTGATGTAATTGATAGCTGAGGCCACAATGGTCCAGTTTGCTTTCCTTCTACATTTCTGCTTTATCCCTGGCAGGGAGAAGATTCCTACTGAATTGTCTGCAAGAGACTCATTAGCTTTCCGGACTAACCTGGGTCTGGCCGAACCCCCAGGATCTCCGGGCTAGGGAGACAATTAACAAAGCAATGTTCTGTCCCCAGCCAGAGAGACTCAGCTCCATGACACCGGGTGACTCAGCAAACAGCCCTCAGGCTCAGGCTGAGGGATACCTGGACACAGCACAGTACGGGCCCTGTGTACAGGTGGTGGCTGGGGAAGGCATACAAGATACAGGCTACTTCCCTCACTGACCCAGCCCTTGAAAGATGAGACAGCCCAGGTGCGCTGGTGTGGCCGAGGGAGGGGGCCTGCAGTGAATCCCAGGTACACCCTGTTGTCTCCGAGCAACCTGCGTCGCTGCACAGAATGAAGTTGTTCCTACACTACTGGGAGGCTGCTTTGTGTTTCAACAGCATTATATAGGCCCGCCACTGCTTAGAAGTGCCCGTCTTTGGAAGGGGAGTCTCTTTCTCTGAGGGCCGACAGACTCATCTCCATGCTCCTCCCTAGGTGCCTACATCTTCTCCCCTAACATGTTCATGACTCTTCCTCTCCACACATTTCATAGAATCATAGAACACTAGAACTGGAAGGGACCTCGAGAGGTCATCAAGTCCAGTCCCCTGCCCTCACAGCAGGACCAAGCACCATCTAGATCAGTGTTTCCCAATTTTATTTGGCCATGGAACCCTTTTAAACTCGAAATAATTTTGTGGAACCCCTAATAACAGTCTTATATATGGAGTTGAAAAAGTAGACTACAAATAAGTAAGGATAATAATAAACAAATGCTAAACAAGGTCATGAAATGCCGATTAATCTATCATAGTCAATTTATATTTGTCACGGTTAAATTTTTAAATACAAGAAATCACATGACTATATTGGAAGTAAAGTATTCGCGAGAGCACTGCCTGCACACTCCTATACAGGCAACTGGTTTGACAGCTGAAGCTTTGACTTTGTCCGACGCAGCACTAGTATAATCGTATTCAGTCACCCACATGATCCACGCTCCCTGAGAGTGAGTATGGGGATTTACGGTGGTATTTAACAGGCGATTACACCACTGACTGATTGCACGTGCAGCGCTGAGTAGTGACATCAGCGTCCCCACTCTCTGGCTAAGCTGGCATTCTACAGGGACACGTATCGTGGCAAACACAAATGAAAATTGGTTTCAATAAAATTCATAAATGCTTAGATATTAATTATTATTTTTTTAAATCATAAAATGTTCCTGTAATGGAATTTTCTCACGGAACTCTTATTTTCACTTCGTGGAACCCTGGGGTTCCGTGGAACACCATTTGGGAAACACTGATCTAGATCATCCCTGATCGATGCCTATCTAACCTGCTTTTAAATATCTCCAGTGATGGAGATTCTACAACCTCCCTGGGCCATTTATTCCAGTGTCTAACCACCCTGACAGCTAGGAAGATTTTCCTCGTGTCCAACCTAAACCTCCCTTGCTGCAACTTAAGGCCATTTCTTCTCTTCAGCTCTGAACGCCCCCTCCCTGAGGGTTCTCTGGGGCAGGCTTCACCGTTTGTGGCCACCAAGCAAAACTGGCATATACCTCTCCAGCTGTGGCCACATTCCCTAGAAATTCTCAACTTCGGGGGCTGCATCCTTTCCCAGCAGCAGGAGTTCTGTGTGGCGAGCTTCTTCGCCAGCAATAGCTTTGTTCTGAAAATGCCAGATTGATGCATGCGCCTCGGCCAACGCCTGCTGATATGCAAGTTGGGTGTTAAAAAAAAAAAAATCCCCGGGTGCCCGGCAGTCAGGATTGATATGTAAGTTGGACATAAGAGCACCTGCCAGCACTGGATGGAACGACGTGCCGTTTCACGGTAGAACTTACCCTTTGCTCATGCTGTGCCACGAACACCCGTCCTGTTGCCACATCCACTGGTGCTCGGATTGTGCCATTCATTCATATTTTCCTCCCTTCTCCCGCCTGTGGCTTGGCTGGGAGGTGCAGCCGGGCAGGGTGGGGAGTCAATGTACTACAGTGCCCGACGACGAGGGAAGGGTGCTAGTGGAGTGTGGGCCTGGCTTGGAGATGGGCTTGTCCTTTTAGGGAGCTTACAGGGGAATTCAGGGCATGCCAGCTGACTACTGTATATTTTAAAAGCAGGGATGGCCTGGGGACTGCTGTGTGCCATGCTAGAAGGGTGCTCTCCATGCCAGGGGGAGTGTAACCCACTGGTCAGCATGTGCTATGTGTCTCCCTCGGAGCCTGATCCACAGAGGAGTCTGTTCAGCTCTAAACTAGCTAGCCTGGCTCTCTAGTTCATGCCTTTAGCTTCGGCTGTCCCCAGTGGAGTTCCCAGTGTCTGCAGAGATGGCACCCATCGCACAAAAAGCGAGAGCCCTCTGTGTGGCTAGAGTCTGGCCCTCACCTCACATGAGCACCCCGCGTCTGGCCGAGTGCGTTTGCTTACAATGCTACTTTAAAAGCCCTTTTGACTACTCAGCCCTCTGACCAAGTCACACTCTTTCATGTAATCACATGAGGGTACACCTCTAACAGGGGCCCATCCCGGTCCCCTCTGTATAGTGTCTCGCTGAGTCCCGTCTCTTAGTCTGTTTCGCCACTCAGTAGGTGGGTGAGTGGTGCCCCCAGGGTTTCCCCTACTGGAGACCGTGTCCTGAACAGCTCCCCACTCTGAGCAGGTTCTGGTTCTGGTTCTGCCTGACAGCTCTCTTGAACTTGTCCCTTCAGGTCTGGACTGCAACTGAGTTGCCTCTGTTTCTGCAGCTCCTTTTGTAGTCTGCCCGGGCCCCTGATTCGCTGGTTCCTCCAGAGCCTCTCTAGCCTCGTGGAAGACTTCTCTATGGCCCTTTTCGCCTTAGGGCCTAGCCTCATTACAGTGACTCTTTGTTCTCCTCAGAGATGCCTGCACAGCTGGCCGTGAACTCCCTCTCGTCCAGGGAAATGCAAAAGCAACTCACTCTGTGCATTCAGAGCTCGCTGCCTCCTCCTGACTGGCAGCGTACAATGGAGAATGGAGTGTCTTGGAGTCAGCTCCAGGGGACTGGACTCACCTCAGGCTAAGCCTAAGTCACTGTGAAGACTCCATTGCCTCCTGACTGATAGGGAGGAGCCTCCACTTCCCTCAAGTCCTCACTGAGCTCACACACAGGCGTCCTTGTGGGGTCAGAATTTACAAACAAGGAATAGAAAGGTCCACTGCTCCTTTGGCCCAATTTCTGCTCAGGTCACTCGCTGCCCTCTGCCTCCTGGAATGAGCCATGAACAAACCTCCAGCTCCGTTTGGCGGTTCAGAGAAAGATGTCACCATGGGGACATTTCATCGGGCATCTCCTAATCCCTTGGGCTAACAGCTTGTGCTGGGAAACTCCTGGGAATGGGTCTCTCTCTTTTGCGAGATTCCCAACATTGGCAGATAGCTGCTTTACTCCAAGTCTTGGGTGGATTCTTCCTCCATCCCTAATGGGACCATGAAATATTTGACCAGGGGATGTGACAGTTGCTATTTTGGCCCACATACCAGAAACTGAACTGGGGACCTCCAGCTCTAAAAGCATAAGCTGCTACAGCTGGGGCTAAAAATCTCAGGTTTCCTAGCTGGGCTGTCGTGGACTCATCTTCTATGCAGCAAGCACAAAGAGGGGACCAGTAACTCACGCTCAGCAGTGTGTGAGGGGCACAGCCTGTGAGAGGGGATCTGCTGCCGAGAGAATTATTCCATCTCTCTCCTAGCCAATCAATGCCAGTATGAATCAGAAAAACGAGCGGTTATTTACTTGCCTCTTGTATCGATTGCCCCAGCTGTAATGAGGGGCCTCTGAATAACCCAGCGTTCTCCTGCTAACTGATATCCCCACGTTTATTTAGCCAAGGAGAGAATTTATTGATTGTGCAGTGTAGAGGTTTTTAAAAAAAAAATGTAGCACCATAAAAAAGCTTTTTCTAAATGAAACGGGGGCCAGAGACACACAGAGTGGGGAGGGGCTGGGGGCTGCTTGTCAGGAGTTCTTAGCATTTCAATCCAACTCCCGGTGAGGAGAATGTTAAAGCACATGTGTGCTCAAGGTAGAAATCGGATAATATTCCTTCTTGGGTTTGATGCCCATTGCCTTGGAGCTACAGAAGTAGAAAGTTGATGTGTTCTCGCAGGCTTGCCTCCAAGTCCCCTTCCCTGTTCCTAAGGGATAATAGGCCCCTCTGGATCAGTGCTTTGCTGTCTTGGTAATGCGTGTGGGGTTTTGCCTTCCATTTTAGCCTAGGTCCTGCTGTCCTCTCTCCCTTTTGCAAGTTAAGTGGCTGCAGTTGCAAAGGCTGAGTCTCTGAGTCCATCTTTCCATTAAGGGGTTGGAGAACGGAGTGGAGAGGACGCTTATAAAGTTTGCAGATGACACCAAGCAGTGAGGGGTTACAGTCCCTTTGGAGGACAGGGTTCCAATTCAAAGTGACCTTGGAAAATTGCTCTGAAACCGTCAAGATGAAATTAAGATAAGTACGAAGTATGGATGTAAAATCCCCTTTCATTGATTAACCAGTTAAACGTTTAACTGGTTAACCAATTAAAGGGGGGAATGGGCGAGGGGGGTCACTCCAGCCCAGCAGGAGTTACTTGCAGACAGGAGCTACTTTGGACAGTCCCCACTGGTTAACTAGAGCCGATTACCCAGTTAACCTTTCACATCCCTACTATAAACTATGTCTCTGAGGAAGGAAAAATCAAACACCCAGCTACAAAATGGGGAATCACTGGCTAAGTGAATGTACTACTGAAAAGGACCTAGGGTTACAGTGGATCAAAAACTGAAGGAGTCAACAATATGATGCAGTTGAGAACAAGGCAAATATCACTGTGGGGTGTAGTAGCAGCAGTGTCTTATAAGAAGAGGCTGAGGAATTTGGGTTTATTTAGTTTACAGAAGAGTGAGAGGGGATCAGGGCCAGCCCAAGCCATTCGTGCTCCCCGGGCCCTGGGAGCACGGCGCCGCCCCCAGGAGTGCGACGCATGCGTGGCCCCGACCCCGGGCGCGAAGCACCCCCCGCGCCCGGGCACGCAGCACATGCGTGGCGCCACCCCGGGCATGCAGAGCATGCTCAGTGCCACCCCCGCCCAGTCCGGCAGCCCTGCACGGCACCCCCTACAATGGGGGCAGTCCGGGTGATAGCCCGGTCAGCCCGTAGCATGGGCTGGCTCTGGGGGGGATTTGATAGCAGCCTTCAACTTCCAGAAGAGGGGGTTCCAAAGAGGATGGAGAGGCTGTTCTCTGTGGTGACAGATAACAGAATGAGGAGCAATGGTTGCAAGTTGCAGTGGGGGAGGTCTAGGTTGGATATTAGGAAAAACTATTTCCCTAGGAGGGTGGGGAAGCACTGGAATGGGTTCCTTAGGGAAGGGGTGGAATCTCCATCCCTAGAGGTTTTTAAGGCCAGGCTTGACAAAGCCTTGGCTGGGATGATTTAGTTGGGGTTTGTCCTGCTTTGGGCCATGGGTTGGACTCAATGACATCCAGAGGTCTCATCCAACCCTAGGATTCTATGATTCTGTGATTCTATGTCATAGGAAAGACATGGGAGGCAATCGTCCCACTTTACTCAGCCCTGGTGAGGCCTGAGCTAGTGCAGTGTCCAGTTTTTAGGCTCCACACTAGGGAAGATGTAGGCAAACTGGAGAGAGTCCAAAGGAGAGCAACACAACTGATCTGACTTATGACTTACACACTAGGCATGTGGAGTCTTGAGAAAAGACCAGATAACAGCCTTCAACTATGTGAAGGGCTGTTATGAAGAAGATGGTGATTAACTGTTCTCCATGTCCACAGAAGATAAGACAAAGAGTAACAGGCTTCATTTGCAGCCAGAGAGATTTAGGTTAAACATTAGGAAAAGCTTTCTAACGGCAAGTGCAGTTACATTGTGGAATCAGCTTCCAAGGTAGGTGGCAGAATCTCCATCCCTGGAGGTTAAGAACAGGTTGGACAGACACCTGCCACTGATGGGCCAGGCTTACTTGGTCTTGCCTCAGTGCAGGGGGCTTAACTGGATGACTTTTTGAGGTCCCTTCCAACCCTACTTTTTATGGTTTGGATTCTCTGAGGCTATAGGATGGCCTGAGTACAGTAAACCACCCCTTACCCCAAACTCATAGGTAGAGTCCTATGGTGGCGTTCAATTTAGGGATTACACTCTCCCCTAATCCAGCAGTCTGACTGGTAAAAAGTAACCCCCAACACCAGTCTATATTCCCCAGGGCAGTCCCCCACTGGCCCCGTGCTCCCTGCAGTATTTCAAAGTGGCAGAGCTGCGTGGAGCCCGGGGTCAGTGGGGAATCCCCACTGACCCTGGGCTCCATGCAGGGTCACTTTGAAACGTCACAGGCAGCCCAGCGGCAGGCTCCAAGCGGCGTTTCAAAGCAGCAGTACTGCACTGAGCCCAGGATCAGTGGGGGAGTCCCCCACAGTGATTCCAGGCTTCACGTGGAGCTGCCGCTTTGTAATGCTGCGTGTAGCCTAGGGACTCCCCAGCTGGCCCCTGCTGCACACGGTGTTTCAAAGCGGCAGTGCCACGTGGAGCCCGGGGTCTGGCCCCAGGCTCCACGCAGCGCTGCCACTTTGAAGCACCCCCTCTTCTTACCCCCCCCTTGCTGCCTTTTTCTGATAGGGTATGTCTAGACTACATGGCTCCGTCAACAGAGCCATGTAGATTAGATTTCTAGACATAGGGAAATGAAGCGGCAATTTAAATAATCGCCGCTTCATTTACATCAAAATGGCTGCCGCCCTGTGCCGATCAGCTGTTTCGCGGCACAGCGTGGTAGTCTGACGCTCCGCGGTTGACAAGGGAAGTCCTTGTCGACCACCCCGTTATGCCTCGTGGAATGACAAGGGCTTCCCTTGTCGACCACGGAGCGTCCAGACTACTGCACTGTGCCGCCAAACAGCTGATCACAGCGCGGCAGTTATTTTGATAAATGAAGCGCGATTATTTAAATCGCCGCTTCATTTCCCTTTTCAAGTATTAATCTACATGGCTCCGCCGACGGAGCCATGTAGTCTAGACGCACATAGAGACAGCGGGGCGGGAGAAATGACTAGTCGATTGGTGTGTTGACTATCCGATAAGCATTTGCTTATCGGATAGTCAACTGCTCAACTAGTCATTCACATCCCTACTCTCCACAGAGCATTACCGAGATCAGAAGAGTGCCATAAGACACTTTCACTCACTCACTCACTCACTCGACTTGTGCTCTTTGCATTGGGTCATGCCCCAAGATCCAGCATGATGCTTGTGTATTCCTGTGTCGCTGCACGTGTGTGTGTGCAAGGAATCAGTGTGTCTAGTGACCTCTAACATACACCTAATGACAACAGAAAACAGCCTGTCTATTCCAAAATTAATCAGACTGTTTTCAAACATCGCAAAATCGGAGCCCTTTGGCAGACATTTCCTCAGTTCAAAGTAAGCCCCAGGGGAGCTGGCCAGTCTAAATACAGACAGTTTAGTCCCACGCCTTCTGGGGAAGTGACTGTCTCATGCCACCATAAGATAATACCTGGGAGAGAGGGAGGGGTTGGCCTATGGGAGATAAAGAACCTGCTGCAGATGGGGGAGGGGCTATAAAAGGAAAAGGGGCCAATAACAGGAAACCTGGAAATGGCAGAGGTACTTAATGACTTCTTTCTTTCGGTTTTCATCAAGAAGATTGATAGTGACAGGATGCCTAGCATAGTGAGTGGTAGTGGAAATGGGGTAGGTTTGGAAGTTAAAATAAAAAAAGAATAAGTTAAAAATTACTTAGAAAAGTTAGATGTCTGCAAGTCACCAGGGTCTGATTAAATGCATCCTAAAATACTCAAGGAGTTGATAGAGGAGATACCTGAGCCTTTAGCTATCATCTTTGAAAAGTCATGGAAATCAGGAGAGATTCCAGAAGACTGGAAAAGGGCAAATCTAGTGCCCATCTATTAAAAAGGGAAATAAGAACAACCCAGGAAACTACAGACCAGTCAGTTTAACTTCTGTGCCAGGAAAGATAATGGAGCAAGTAATTAAGGAATCCATCTGCAAACATCTGGAAGATAATAAGGTGATAGGTAAGAGCCAGAATGGATCTGTAAAGAACAAATCATGTCACACCAATCTGATTGCTTTCTTTGATAAGATAACAAGTCTTGTGGATAAGGGAGAAGTGGTGGACGGGGTATACCTAGACTTTAATAAAACATTTGATACAGTCTCACCTGACCTTCTTATCAATAAACTAGGGAAATACAAACTATATGGGGCTGCTATAAGGGGGGTGCATAACTGGCTGGATAACTGTTCTCAGAGACCAGTTATTAATGGTTCAGAGTCAGGGTGGAAGGGCATAACAAGTGGGGTTCTGCAGGGGTCTGTTTTGGGACTGGTTCTGTTCAATATCTTCATCAACAATTTAGATATTGGCATAGAGCAGGGGGTTCTCAAACTTCGTGATACTACGACCCCCTAAAATGCTAAATGAATTTGTGTGACCCTCCCACCCTCGGTTGCTTCCTCCCCCCTTCTCACCAGACTCCTTGCCCTCCTGGGGTTCCTTCAAGGCATTTGTGGTCCTTAACACCCTTCCCCCCTGCAGGCTCCTTCCCCCCGTCTCTTTCTCCTCTGTGCCTCTTTTCCGCTCCGCGTCCCTTTGGTTTTTTGTTTTGTTTTTTTTCCCTCTCTGTCTCTCTCTGTCTCTCTCTCAACTCCTCCTCTGACCCCCACATGCCCTTATTTACCTCCGGGTTCTCTGCCCCGGCCCAATCCCCCAGCATGCTGCCTGAGGGACCCCGCCCTCTCCCAGCTGGGCTACCGTGTCGCAGCCAGCGTCCGATCCTGCGCTGGCCTCACTCTCCCGATGCCTTGCCTCCTCCTGCAGCTGAGCTGCGCTCCTGGAGTCCTGCGGCCCCGGCCACACTGCGCGGTTTGCCGGCGGCTGCCTTCCGCCACCCTGCCACTCTTCACGGCCCAGGGGAGGGGGGTCGCAAGTGAAAATCTGAATCCAGCTGCGACCCCCCCTAAGTTGCTCATGACCCCCCTGGGGGTCGTGACCCACAGTTTGAGAAATGCTGGCATAGAGAGTATACTCATTAAGTTTGCAGATAATACCAAGCTGGGAGGGATTGCAAGTGCTTTGGAGGACAATTATTTGGATCATAATTCAAAATGATCTGGACAAACTGGAGAAATGGTCTGAGGTAAATAGGATGAAAATTAATAAGGACAAATGCAAAGTACTCCACTTAGGAAGGAACAAGAATGGGAAGTGACTGTCTACGCAGAAAGGGATCTAGGGGTCATAGTGGACCACAAGCTAAATATGAGTCAACAGTCTGACACTGTTGCTAAAAAAGCAAACCTGATTCTGGGATGCATTACCAGAAGTGTTGTGAGTAAGACATGAGAAATAATTCTGCTCCACTCAGCACTGATTAGACCTCAGTTGGAGTATTGTGTCCAGTTCTGGGCACCACATTTCAAGAAAGATATGGAGAAATTGGAGAAGGTCCAGAGAAGAGCAACAAAAATCATTAAAGGTTTAGAAAACATGACCTATAAGGGAAGACTGAAAGAGCTGAGCTTGTTTAATTTAGAAAAGAGCAGACTGAGAGGGGACATGATAGCAGTTTTCAAGTATCTAAAAGGGTGTTACAAGGAGGAGGGAGAAAAATTGTTCTCCTTGGCCTCTGATGACAGGACAAGAAGCAATGGGCTTAAATTGCAGCAAGGTAGGTTTATGCTGGACATTAGGAAAAACTTCCGAACTGTCAGGATGGTTAAACACTGGAATAAATTGCCTAAGTAGGTTGTGGAATTTCCATCACTGGAGATATTTAAGAATAGGTTGGACAGACATCTGTAAGGGATAATCTAGATGGTGCTTGGTCCTGCTGTGAGGGCAGGGGACTGGACTCGATGTCCGCTCAAGGTCCCTTCCAGTCCTAGTGTTCTATGATTCTATGGAGACTCGTGATGACTGTAGAAGTGAAGTTATGCTGAACAGGGCTGCAGACAGGGAGTTGGGGGGGACAAAGGGGACAATTGCCCCAGGGCTGGTGATTTTAAAGGGCCTGGTGCTCTGGCTGCTGCTGCTACTATAGCAGGAGTGGCACCTGGAGCCCTGGGCCCTTTAAATCACCACCGGAGTACCGCATGGCCACTCTAGGCAGCTCTAAGGGCGGGGGGTGCACTGCATTCTGGGCAACGTGGTGTGTTTGCTGCTCCACCCCTTTTGGGAGTGCAGAGACGGGGGCCTTCCATCTTGCCCAGGGGCCCGGTGTGGCTGTCGACTCCCCTGATGCCGAGATGGGACAAGACAGGTTTTTAGTTTCTAGAAATCCCTGAGGGGTGCCAGTGGAAAGGGAGAGCTGTTCTTCTGTGTGTGATGCAGCCTGGTTCTATAATTGCAGAGGTTGCCAATTTATTTTAATACATGTTGCACCTCCCAAAACTGGGACTCTCTTATTTGACAACATCCGGGCTCTGGCGGGACCCCGGATGTTCCTGAATGAGAGTGCCCCAGGGCAGGAGGGCCAGCAGCTGAGAGCCCCATGCATGGTGAGGCTGGTGGTAGAAGGGCTGGTGTCATGACAGCCCGATCGGGGCTGAGTGCCAGCCTGGCAGTGGAGACAGAACCGCAGCAATTTGGCTAGCAGTAAGGCTGGGCTGCAGCAGCCCAGCAGGGAAAGCCCGTCTGGGGCCATGGCTGCGGAGCTGGGGCCGCGGCAACCCAGCTGGGGTCAGGGCAGGCCAGCAGGCCGATTAGGGCTGCATGCCAGCCTGCAGCGGAGATGTGCGCGACAGCGGGGCCAGAGCTGAGTGGTGACGTGCTGGCAGTGGGGCTGACGCAGCAGTTCTGGCAGTGGGACCCAAGGAGCCAGCAGCGGGCAGAGGTGGTAGGCTGAGGGGGGCCGGTGGCTGGGGAACTTCCCTAATTCCCTCATCTGGGACAGCTCAGGTCCTGAGGGTGCTGGACTGGGGAGGTCCAACCCATAGGGTTCTAGTCCCAGTAATTTACTATGGTCCTAGTTCTGTTCAGACTGAACAGAATTACAACTGACAAGTTCAATATCTTGTAGGAACCTGGGGTGCATGGTAAGGCATCTCACACTGAGGGCTAAGCAAAGCCTTAGCCACTTGTATTAACACAACCTGTAAAGACAAGAATGCTCCAAACCACATAAACAAATATCAGTAACATCTTTGGTATCATCCCTTACATGTGCTCATACATTCACACCCTTCCTTGGGGATCTGGTGGCAAGAGGCAAAAGGACCATCCCTATCCCTGCCATGCCAAATGAGCCCAATGGTCCAGACCCCAATGCCCAAAGGCCAATGGTAGATGATGACAATGAAGAGCTGGAGGGTCAAAGAGGAAAGCTCACTACCCCATTGGCCTGGTGGCCCGGCCTAGTCCAGGGTCTGAGTACTATCATGAAAACTCATTCAGGTGCTAGGCTCCATGTCCATATCTAACTTTTCACTCTCATAACATTGGGGTGTTTTTATCCTATAGGTTAACATATGAATGCCTTAGCACACGTGTCAGCTAGTGCTAAAGCAAGTTTGTGGATAAACATCTGCCCATGATTTCGCCCCAAAACATCCAAGTCTAGTATCGGTTCAATAGTCTCACAGTTGCCTAATCATGTTATGTACTAAGTCCTGTCTTAAGTAAGCTATTGCCTGTTCCCTGAATCTAGGGCCACTTTGGGGCTATTTTATTTAAGCTAAGGGTCACAGGCTTTTGTTTCACTTATGCTAGGGTTACGACATTTGAACTTTCAAAAAAGAGGACACCCCTGAGAGGGAGTGTACCTGTATCAGTATCCACCAACTCACGTTGTATTAATGTGATATAGCACATTAATACAACGTGAGTGGTAGATACTGATACAAGTGATATATCACATTAATACAACGTGAGTTGGTAGATACTGATACAGGTACACTCCCTCTCAAGAGTGTCCTCTTTTTTTAAAGTTAAAATATGGTAACCCTAACTTACGCTAACCTGCTTAAGCCAGTATCTCACAGGATACAGGCTCTTCCTTGCACTACTGCTAAGGAAAATAAAAGGCCACAGTAGCTCTGTGGGTTACAGGAAGCTTGAGTAAGGGCTTGGTGTATATTGTCTTAACCCTTGTGTTTGTTTTCCTGGTGTTAATAAGTCACCATCCACCCGCTGAAAGGAATCCGCTCCTTTTATTTCCCCCAAAGCTGCAGCAGCATCATTACCCCCATGTAACTGTTGATGAAAAAAACCCACCCTAAAACGTTCTCACTGAATATTTCTCCCAGCTGGAGCCAACACATATCCAGGATACTCTCCAATTATATGGGGGCGAGGGGCCAGACAAAAATCTAGATACTGCAGCGGAAGCCAAGTTAAATACGTCACTTTGCCCTGCACACTTTTACCCAGGCAATCACAGGTAGCTTGGATGTATTTATTTATTTATTACCATAGGGAGCTGCATTCTGCCTCATGCAAGCCCTTTCCCTTCTGTGGGGCTTCATGGAGGAAACTGAAGGCAGAAGTTTGCTCACAGATGGGGTGTGTCTAGATTACAGGGTTTTTTCGAAGAGTGACCTTTTTCCAAAAAAACTTCCCCTGTGTCTAGACTTCTGCCGCGTTCTTTCGAAAGTAAATCGAAAGAACGCGGCAGTTTTTTCGACCGTGGAAAACCTTGTTTTACGAGGAATAACGCCTTTTTGCGAAAGGGCTCTTTCAAAAAAAGGCACTATGTAATGCAAACTGTGCTTTTTCGAAAGAGAGCATCCAGACTGCCTGGGTGCTCTCTTTTGAAAACGTGGCTTGCTTTTTCAAGAGTACTGGTTGTAGTCTAGATGCTCTTTTTCGAAAGTTCTGGTTGTAGTCTAGACGCTTTATCTTTCGAAAAAGCCTCTTTTGAAAGAGGCTTATAGTCTAGATGTAGCCATGGTGTCTTAATGGGCTAGCGCCTACCAGCTAGAATGATTGTCTCACCTGTGGAGATAAACCCAAAACAACATAGAGGGACTAACAGGACCCCAAAATTCATAGCAAACCCCCCTTACACCACCACAGGAACAGGTTGCTCCTTACTGGTCCCATGTTCCATCTGAAAGGCCCCCAGCAAGTCCCTGGCACATCTAGCAGCCTCATTCCCCATAGCCTACACCCTCTATGGTCATTTGCACCAGTGCAAAGTGGGGGTCACACATTACCAGAAATACACTCTCTTCCACTCGTGTAGATGGCAACACCATAAGCTGCAGGGCAATGACAAATCCAGCCCTGAGTTTGCAACAGTTTCCCAAATCAGGTCCGTTCGACCCTACTTCAGGCTGTGTTAGAAGCATTTTGCCCAGCACGGATGAGCAGTTTGTCCACGGGGCTTCTGGGCAGCTCCGACAGCTCAGAACAGTGGATCTCGGCTTTAATTTGCAGCGGCACATGAAGGGAAGCGGGACATGAAGACCCATCAGGAAATGCCTTTCCCTGTCTGCCAAGGGATGGCTTGTTGGAATCAGGGTCACTTCACTGCCAGGAAACACAAGAAGCTACATTCAAGGTTTGTGACCGGTAAAGGCGATGGCCCTTTCAGCTGGATGCCGAGGGGAGGAAGATGAGAACACAAGGTTAACTCTAGTCAATCAGACACCAGTGTCCTGAAGTGCCTCCATGAATAATTGATTGTTCTCTTTGGGATTCAGGTTGTCATGGAAACTGAAAGAAGAACCAGGATATCTAGGTATGAAGTGAAGTTTCTTTGGGTCTCTCTCTCTCCCTTCAGGAGTTAAGAGCTGGAGCTACCTTTGGCAGGTGCTTATAAGATCTTACATTGACTCCGAGATGAATTATCTCGCATTGAGCCTTCTGCTGCTCCTGCAGTTATTTTCTTTGATCGGTAAGTATTTCATATATATAATCTAGCTTTAGATGGCCTTTCATGTCTGGGGATCCGAATAAGTCTTTAGATTGCTGAATGTGCATCATGTGACATAGAGATGTCTATTCAGAATCCATTTTACAGTTTACATCTCTTCATATCCATAAATGCACCCTGCTTCCGGCCCCCCAAGATATCTCCTATTTGGTTCCTAGGTTTCCTTTTTAGCTGATTTCCATTCAACATCCTGCATAGGTGTTTATTTTTAAAACCGAACAAATAGCGTTATTTGTTTAAATCATCACATTGACAGGAAACCTGGAAATTTAACTGTGTGTGTTATCTGTCTATATAGATCCACCAAGGGTCAGTTAGAGCTGGTGTGTCTTCAATAGACCAACCTTTCAGATGAAATTGGCCCGCCGTCAACATTCCATAATATTTGCATCTTGACAAGTTTACTAAGTCTCCAGGGAAACAGACATTGGACTGTGAGATTCCAGCATGGATCATTTGCAGATATTGAGAGGAGAATGAGGTCTAGTGGTTAAAGCAGTGGACCTGATGTCCTAGATTATATTCCTAGCTCTGCCATGGGATTACCATTTCAAGGACAGGTGTAAAATGGTGTAAAAGAGGGATAATATTTTAAGGGCATTGCGAGGCTTAATCGATTATTGTAATTTGTATGGAGATTCCCTGAAAAAAGCTGTGTAAAGTAAAAAAGGAGGAAATATACCCAAAGGCTACGTCTAGACTGGCATGATTTTCCGCAAATGCTTTTAACGGAAAAGTTTTTCCGTTAAAAGCATTTATGAAAGCGTCTAGATTGGCACGGATGCTTTGGCGCAAAAGCACTTTTATGCGGAAAAGCATCCGTGTAATCTAGATGTTTTATAAGAAAGCCCGATCGCCATTTTCGCCATCGGGCTTTTTAAAAACAGTTTTTACTGTCTACACTGGCCTCTTGCGCAAATACATTTGCGCAAGAGGCTTTTTCCGAACGGGAGCATCATAGTATTTGCGCCAAGAACACTGACAATCTTACATTAGATCGTCAGTGTTCTTGCGCAAATTCAAGCGGCCAGTGTAGACAGCTGGCAAGCTTTCCACAAAAACGGCTGCTTTTGCGGAAAAACTTGCCAGTCTAGACGCAGCCAAAGTGTTTATCGTTAAGTATCTGTTCAGTAAACCTATCAGCAAGGAAAGTTTGCTTCCTAATTTATACCACATTTAAGCAAAATTGTTCTAGACGACGAGGCCACCTCCAGGGAGACCTTTGGGGAAAATGGTGTAATTTGACAGGAGGAGTATTTACACAAAACAAACACACTTCAACATTCTTTGTAAGTAGCGCTGTAAAAGCACGTACAGTCATATCAGATGTCCTGGACAGGGACTGCATCACTGGGAGAAATACAGGGGAATGTCACAGCTGAGAGGTTTCTTGGAAGGAATTTTGGGGTGGTACGAAACTGAACCTGAGGCCAAAACCTGAGGTTTTGCCTGTGTTTTTATCCAGGACAAATTTGTATGGACTTCAATAGAATAAGGAATAAAAGTCTGATCTCGGCATCAGCTAATGAGTGTGGTGGAGGTCTAGGTTGGATATTAGGAAAAACTATTTCAATAGGAGCATGGTGACACACTGGAATGGGTTACCTAGGGAGGTAGTGGAATCTCCATCCCTAGAAATTTTAAGTCCCAGCTAGACAAAGCCCTGGCTGGGATGATTTAGTTGGGGTTGGTCCTGCTTTTAGGATCTCCTGAGATCTCTTCCAACCCTAGGATTCTATGACTTCTGACAGCCTTCAGCTCCCATTGACTTTATTGGGAGTTGTGGGTATTCAGCACTTCCCAGGAGCATTCAGCACTAAGTGTAAACCAAATAGAGACCTTAGAATCTTGCCCTGAATCACACCACGGAATGGGTTCTCACCGGTCTCTAACTGCATAGTTGCCTGGACTCTTACATAAGTGACCAGCTCGCATCCTAAATCAAAGGAAGGTTAAAATAATGATAGTTATTGCTCTGTAGCCAAGTCTCAGTGTTCTTTGACAACAGGCCAAGTAAAAGTGAGTCAGGACATTTGTCATCATTTTGGAAAGAAGGGGTTCAGACGTGACGTGTCATGTGCTTTATGAAAATGTGCCTCGAATATGACTGAGCTTTATGCCAGACGGCTGATGTAAGGCATCAATGGAAATTTATGATTTACTGAATATGATTATCTCATTCGGATGCATGGATCATGTTTGTGTCTGAAGTTAGGATTAGTGGCCTGTGTATCTGTATTTCACATTTGCTGCTTTGGGTCACTCTTGCTGCTGACTCTTCAGGGAATGCAATGAAAAAGCCAGATATGGCTTTGATGGCCCATCAGCTAGTACAATGGATTGCGAATAGGCGTGGCCTTCCTGTGGCCGATCCACACGGCTTCTGGCTCATGGATGATGGAGCCAGGTGACCTGGTCACCAGATACTAACCTGCATCTTGGACTGCTGAACTGTTCTGCATGGGTGAGGGAATCAAACAAAGGATTCCTGCCTTATGGGAATTCTGTATGAGGCGGGGGAGTAAAACAATCATGGTCTTCAGCTTGCTTTACCTCTGCCTCTCCTCCCAAAGAGATACTTGAAAATAGGGGTGACTGATGTATGGGGAACATGGGGGCACATATATGTGACCCCCCCCAAACCCAGGAAAGAGCCAGGACAACCCTCCTCCATCCAGGCCCCACCTCTCCCTGCCCCTGCTCTACCCTTGATCCACCCCTGTCCCAGCTCTTCTGTGGACCAGCGCTCCCAAGCGATGACTAATAGGGCCAGGGACCAGCACTGATAGTGGGGATCCGCCGCCCTCAGCACTCATCAGCAGTGGAGGGAGAGCAGAGCAATGTGGCCCTAGCTAACTCTGCTCCTCTGGCCATGTTGCTCTTCTTCCCGCTGCTGAGCGTGGGGGTGGTCCCGCCCGGCCCCCAAGCGATGTGCTAGGAGAGCAGAGTGAGCAGGGGCCATGCTGCTCTGCTTTCCAATGCTGCTGAGGGGGAAGGGCAGACCCCTGCTGCAGGCACCAGCCCTCCCGCTGTCCCCTGGGACACCTAGAGGCTCTGGTCCCACCATCCGCTGGCCAGCCGCTTGCCCCTTCTTACCATGGCGTTTAGGGGGCATGTGCCCCCTTGTGTGTCACCTCCTTCTTGAAAACACCTGGAAACAAAAGGATTGTAACTGAGGAGGGGGGAACCGCTGGTCCCAGGCTAAGAGCTACCTGGCCTATGAAGGTCTCTTCCTAGAACAATAACTAGGGTGAGAAATTATGATTTGTAGTCAGTTTTTAGTGACGCTAACTTAGATTGCCTTCTTTGTGTCATTTTCTTTGCAATCGGCTTTGTTCTGTTTGCTACCTCTTTGACCACTTAAAATGCACTTTTTCATAGTTAGAATATAACCTAGTTTATGTGAATTCTAACTTGGGGGGGGGGGAGGCTGTGCATACCTTCCTCCACATTGAGGAAGGAAACGCATTTCATATAATTTGGGGGTTGTACCCCAGGGAGGGAAGGGTCTCAGGGTAAAATAGTTATGAAATGGCAGATTCTTGATACCACCTGCTGGGCCAGTGTGTTCTGGAGTCCCAGCCTGGCCCAGACAAAGTGAACCGGCTTCTTTGGGGTGGTCATTTCTCAGACAGTCTCTCTGGTAGACACTGCACTGAGCTGACCAAGCACCGTGACTTGTCCCTCCATCACTTTCACGTGGCAGGCTCTACGCTAACCTACCAGAGCACATTGGCTTGGTCATGGTCACAGTTCAGCATCCAGCCTGTGTTGGTCCTGTTACCTCGACAGAGGTCTCTATTGTCATTGCTCATGATTGCCCTTCCCGTTCAAAAGAGAGTCCCAGCTGCAATGGGACAACTGAGTCCACTGGCCTGGTCAGTGTCTCCAGGACTTGGATTCATCTGTAGGTCACCAGTGTTCTAGCCCAGCACAATGGCTACCGGAAAATAGCTAACCCAGTGAAGCATGGGCAGCGGATGAACCTAGGGCTGGGGGAGCCCACCCCTTCTGCACAAAGTCCCGCCCCAGCCTTCCCTGGCCCCACGTGGAGCACAGGGAGGAGGGCTGGTGGCATGTGGCTCCAGCCTTCCTCAGCCCCCACTGGCACAGCGGGGGGATGGAGAGGGAGCAGTGCATGGCCCCAGCCTTCCCCGGCTCTGGCTGGAGCACTGGTGAGCAGGAAGGAGGGAAGGTGATGCCCAGCCTGGGGGAGACACACTGAGCTGGCAGTTTGGGATGTCATTGCTTTCCCCTGCCTCTTATACCCACCGCCCACGGAGTGACGCGAAAGTGTCGGTAACTTTCACAACAGCACCTTGACTATTGATGTATAAAGCCAGTACAGTTTGCAGGGGCTCTGTCTGCATACTCGGCAAATCGAAGCCCTTCCGCCGTTACCTGTTCTTGAAAGGAAGCCGTCGAACAGCTGCTAAGTAGAGGAACAGAGCAGACTTGTTATCAGGAAGCCTTGCTCTGTGCCAGGAGGTTCACCCTCAACCAGACGCAACTGGATCATCTGTCTAGGAGGTGACTAGATTAGTGCTCGGGCTCTCTCTTTTCGGCACCAATCCGTCTGTTTGCTCAAGAGCAGACCCGAGTGTGTGACGGACTCAGCCCCGAGCCCGTTTACTCACATAATCAGTTAGCAGCCCCTGGCTGAGAGTGAGGCCCAGGCCTGGAAGAGCAGGGGGAGGGCAAGGTCACCATGGACATGCGTTAGTGGCGCTTCGCTGGAGCCTGGGGTTGGGACAGCAAATCAGATCGGCGCTGGGGAGCCAAGGTGGGATAGATGCCTGGTTCCTACCTGCACTCGGCCTCCGGCAGGTGAGTATGATCAACCCCTCACTCCAGCGAGCACGGAACTGGATTCAGATGGATTAACCCCCCTGTTAAACACAGTGAGGCTGTGTATTTAGCATTGCTCCGTCGCCTCTGGAGAAAGCAAGGCCTGTCGCTGCGTGAATAATAGATGGACTCTCATCTTGCTAATGGCAGGGAGAGGATGATAATAGAGTGGCAGCTCAGTTAGAATCCCTCCTGCAGGATCTATCCATCCCTGTGGTGCCGATGTCTGACACCTAATGGCAGCTACCTGAGCCTATGCGGGGGAGCTGGCACCTTGTCGGTGATTTAAAATGACTCTTTGGTGTGTAGCTTCTTCTATAGTCCCATTTCTCTCTCCCTGGGTGGCCCTAATGGGGCTGGAGCTGTCACAGCGACTCATGGACTCATGATGGAATTACAAAGGTCCTGGAAGGTTATTTGGGGTAGAGGTCCTATTGCATCAAAAGGCGGCCAGTGGCATCCACTGAATGACACTTTGGTCAGTCCAGCTGCAAGCGGTGATTCCGGGAGCTGTGGAGAGGCAGAGTGCCCCAGTGTCTTTGGGGTGAGAGGGAGCCACTGGGCTGGCTGGGGTTGCCAGCTGTCTTCTCCTGACAGTTTTGCCTTTGCTCTGCAGATGGCCAGAACAGCCTCCAGCGCATCATTGGGGGTAACATCGTGGCGCCTCATTCCTCCAAGTACCTGGTGTCCCTCAAGAGGAAGACGGGCTTCCATTTCTGCGGCGGGTCGCTGGTCAGCCCGAAGCTGGGTCCTGACAGCGGCTCACTGCAAAACAGAGTAAGGAATGCCAGAGAATCCAGCGCCACTTAACATCAGCGTCCAGAATGCGCAGGCAGACGTCTGCGAATCAGACAGTAGACCTGCCTCCGGGGTGCTGGACTTGCGTCAAACATCACAGCCCCAGGGGAGTCCTGCCCATAGTCACATACACACCCAGCTCAGTTTTCAAAGTTGGTGGCCTACGTTCCCATTGCCGTGTCTAGACAAGGAACCTGGCGCCGAAGGGCCAGAGATCGATGTTCTGGCATTCGATTTAGCAGGTCTAGTATAGACCCGTAAATCGAATGCTGAGGGCAGCTCCAGCCGGTGCCTGTACTCCTTGCCATCTGGAGTAAGGGAAGCTGATGGGAGTGTTTGCTCCCATTGGCCTCCCACTGTGGGGACACCACCACACACTGCTTAAGGCAAACCAACTCCAGCTACATATTCTACATAGCTGGAGTTGCGTGCCTTAAGCCAACCTTCCAGGTCTAGTGTAGACCAGAGCTAAGTTTAAGTGCTCAGGCTGAGAACTGGGTCCTTGGTCTGGCACATATCCATGTACAGGCCCCCCAGCCTCACATGCCTGTACCTCCTACACCCACACACTGGTGAGCTGTAACGAGGGATGACTTTTCAAAGGCAGGAAGGTTTGCATCTTCTCTTACCTATCTAAGCCTCTTGGGTCTGACTGACTAGGGCCAGAAACTTATTCAGGTTGTCTCACTAAGGCCCTGATTCAGCAAGGTATTTTGAGCATGTGCTTGTTCCATTCATGTCAATTCCCAGCTCCGCTCCAGACTCCCCCTGTGACCCTGGGCAAGTCCTCATCTACCTGGCGTCTCCGAGCCCCATTAAATCTGAAACACATGCTTGAAGTGAAGCCTGTATTTGAAGTGCTTTGCTAAATAGGGATGGAACTGTGAATCAGGGCCCTAGAATCATCAGGATTTCCCGACTGTTTAAGACGTAGGAACAGCCTTCTTTGGGGGGGCAGAGAGGCAGAATCCAGCGCCACTTAACATCAGCGTCCAGAGCATGCAGGCAGACGTCTGGGAATCAGACAAGAGACTGGTTGGGCAGAGGGGGGAAGCAGGGGGTTGGCGTTTCTTCTGGGGGAGCCATTACAGCATATGAAAGCAAGAAAGCATATGATATGAAAAACAACAAAAATCAGCTCACCAGCATTTTTCCATTTTCATTATTGGTGCAGCCAAAGTTTGGGGCACAAAATCAGTTTTTCTTTCAGCCCACCCAGCTCGCCCGTTCCTTGCCACCGACATTTCACAGTGCTGATGCATTAGCCTCTCTGTGGCTAACCACTGGACTGGAGTTCTCTAGTGATCACAGCATAGGCTTGGGTTCCTGGCTCTCCCACTTGAATCATTGTCATTACATCTTTACATCTCTCGCTTCCTTTCCTGGTTTACTCATCTGCAAAATGGAAATGATGCAATTTCTTACCCACAGTGCCGCCCACCCACACACTCACGTGTACCTCCAAGCAGTCATATATCCAAATCTACGCACTAGGCAAGCCCATAGCATCTCCCACACGTGTATCTCCATCACTTCCGTGTTGACACCAAGTGAGTTAAAACGAAGGTGCACAAGATCTCGCATGGGAAGTACAGGGAGGGCTGCATTTTTAAATGTTGTGAGCCCTTTGAGTGACTGCCTTTTAAATCATCCCTAGGCAGTGATATTTTTCCCCGCAGTGAAGCCCGGGTGACCATGCCCTTTGCTTGTCTCCCGACAGAATTAACCAGATGATGATTGTCGCTGGGGAATATTCTCTCTCCACCTTTGAAGGCACAGAGCAGATCTTCCGGCCCTTGCGGATGGTGGTTCATCCGGACTACAGCTCCACTTCCAAAAACGCAGACATCATGCTGATTAAGGTAACAAGCTTTCCCCAGGCCAAAGTGAGCAGGCGGCTGGAGAGGGAGGTGGTCACTACAGATTGTTTTGGCTGTTCACAGCAGCGGAGTGCTCCATTGTGCGCACACGTTCAAGCCATGGAACAGGGCTGGTGGAAATGTGCAGAAGGTCAAGGAGAAGAGGAACAAACCGCCAGTGACCCCCTAATAACAACAAATATCTAGCTCTTGTGCACACCCAGCATCTGTAGATCTCACAGCACTTTACACAAGGAGAGAGGCATCACTGCTCCTGTTTTACAGATGGGGAAACTGAGGCAGACTGCAATGTGACTCACCCAAAGTCACTCTGCAGGCTGGTGGCAGAGGGAGGAAGAGAGCCCATGCTGGAGCGCAAGTCCTGTGTCCCCATCCACACTGCTCCTGACATAAACGTAGGCTCTGATTGTGGGAGGCGCTGAGTGTCTTCATCTCCCTTCTCTCAAACCTGGAAAACATGCAAACTAACCAATCCCTGCCAAGTGGCCTTCTCAAAACAAACAGTGTTGGCAAAGTTACTAGCAACTGGAAATAGGAGGTTGGAATGGAATGCCCCCCCGCAGCCCTTCTGGAGATGCTGTCCTACCCCAATGTAACAATCCCAGTGGCCTAGACCGTACTGCCCCTATGCACCACGAGTATTTCCTTCCTCCTCCTCAGCACAACTAGGGCTACGGCTCCCTGTGAGGCAGAGGGCCTGGAGTTCTAAAAGAAATGCAATGCATGATGGGAGGGCCAGGAGTTCTAAAAGAAATGCAATGCATGATGGGATGCGGTTCGTAACTAGTAATTGGGACACAGATGACTGCTCTTTCCAACTCCCCCACTTATGGGGCTCTAGCACCATCTACCTCCAAGCCCACTGGAGAGGGGACATTTTGTTCACAGGAGGGGTGTGCATGCGTCTCTGGGATTGTTGCTCTCTGATGCTTTTTCACCCAGGAAGCCAATAGGCCCTAGGGAGGATTAGGCCTCAGGAGAACTGGGTTCTGGTCATAGCTCTACTTGGGCAGGTCACATCCCTGCTCTGTGCCTCGATTTCCCCATTTGTAAAGTGACACTTCTATGCAAGTGCTAGGTATAAATAAGTTACTGACTATGTTCCCTGTAAGTTGAGTGTTTGGGCGGCCATTCAGGAGAGATTCAAATGATGCACAGCTGTTAGCATAGCATCTACAGTGCCCACAGCTGGCAGCATGTGTTTCTGCCGGTGGTGCACATTTGCACATGCCTTAGTGCAGATAAAAATTATTCCACACATGGATGGAAAAAAATGGATTGGTTACTGATCATTGTACATTTCAGCTCTCATGGGTTCTCTTTCACTCTGGGGGCCTATTTACATATTTAACTTAGTGATGAGTCCCAGCCTCTGTGGTACCTAGGCACTGATTCATTGCCTATGTTGGAGATATACTCCCTGAGTACCAGGCTCTCCATCATTGTCAGTCCCCTACCTCTCCTTGGTAAGGAATTGAGCAGGCTGAATGCTAAAGCATCCCCAAAGGGCATTGAGTGGCTTGTACACAGCATCAGGGCCAACCTGCCCTTCCATCCCTGCAAAGAAAAAACATCTAAAAGGTGTCTGCAGAGTATCTTCATGGGTGAGAGCCCGGTTAGCCCCAAAGCCTCTTGGCTTGTGCCGTAGGTTTAAACAAGGATGCACACTGGTGCACACTGAATTTGCATGTACAGTTGCTGCAACACATTTTAGCCACTGGAGCAGAATATAATCATGCCCGCTTCTAGTTCTGCACCCCCACACCATGCAGATGCGTTCATGGGAGTGAGTGAATGGGCACACGTCACTGTTGCATAGACTCATGGCACTTCCTGATCCTGTGTGTGCTTTTCACTTGTGTTTTGTTTTTGGAATCAGATCTTGACAATCTCACTGAGCAATGAGGGGAAGCGTTTGCTCCGACGAGGGAGTTGGATCGGTGTTAATGAATCATTTAAAGGCAGGGACAAAATGACTGAATACGCTGCAACAGATGTTGTATTAAAAAAACCCCGCGTTGACAAATGTAGGTCGGTCCATAGGGTGAAAGGCAAAAAAAGAAATCAAAGACCTGCGGGAATCCAAGCCCAGCCACTGAAAGAAATCCTACAAAATCCCCAATCAGAGCACAAGCTGCAAATTCACTGTATCTAGACTTCCAGGCAAATGCTAGGTGCCTCCAGACCAGAAAAGTTTCTCTGAGGACTTTTCCCACGCAGCAATCCCTTATTGAAAGAGCATTGGCTGTTCAAAATATTCTGCAAGTCAAAGGACTCTATTACCCAACATAACAGAGACTCATTAAAATTGCATGTCCTTTTCTAATCCGGCAGCTTCAAAAGGAAGCTCCAAGCCAGGGAAGGAAACCAAAGGGGAACTAAATGAAATTCCCAGGATGTATTGCCTTTAAGAAAGGAATGTCTCAGGCTAAGCCGGTATCACTTCCACTTAAACGGCATTCATACTTGCAAATAGGCTTGCAAAGTGCATTGTGTATTAATAAGAAGGGACTCAAGTTTAAATAATAATTAAAGGCTCCAATTTGTTAAGACTCCCCCCAAGGGAACGTACTGGAGCCTTTTGCCTGAAGTAGCAGCAGCTCCGAGGCTGCTGGGATACAATGCTGAGGTTCAGTTCTCTCCGAAGGGCCCCTAGTAGCCTGGCTCTTATTCCCCTAAAATTAAATACTTCCAAAGCACTAGTGTGAACCATTCAGAGAGACTGAAAACCCAGATGGCAGGCTCTTGCCATGAGCAACAGGGAGGGCATGCAAATGAATATAGCCCTTCGCTTGTGCTCCTGCAGTCGCATGGCCCTGCTGCAGACAGCGTGTGTGCATGCTAGAGGTGTACAATCTCGTTTAATTAGTTAACCAGATAAATGTTAAGTTTAACCGGTTAACTGATTAAACAGGAGTGGACGGGGGGGGGGGGAAGGGAAGCTGTTCCAGTCTAGCTGCTCCAGCCCACAGGGCTGCTGGCTCGCGAGCTGGGAGTCGGCAGGCTCTGTATGGGCAGTTCCCCCCCCCCCATCCCTTCATCCCCACGAGGCTGCTGGGAGTCAGCAGCCCTCCACCCATGGCGGATCTTGGGCGGAGGACTGCTTCCCGGGGTAATGGTTAACTGTTACCCATCAGCATCACCCATTAAGGGTGATGTTTACCAGGTAACTGGTTAACTGGCTACCCAGTCACATCCCTAGTGCATGCACACACAGTGGTATATCATACCCAATGCACTAGAAACGATAGTACTGTCACCATAGAATAACAAAGGACACTCTACCAGTGTTTCCTATAGGCTGAGCGCTTAGGCAGCCCCCCAGGAAAGATTCCGGTGCCACCCAGCTGATTAGCAGAGTGCCCACAGTGCCCGCAGGCAGCAGCATGTGTTTCGACTGGTGGTGCACATAACATAATTGATCCTACCCATGTGTGGAAAAATTTAGAGGGAACACTGCTGTGTGCTCAACAGACAGCACAGGGGGGCATGACTTAGCATTGACTTTGAAAGGGCTTTAGGGGTTATAGTGGACAAGCAACGCGACATGAGCTCACTCTGTGATGCTGTGGCAAATAGGCCAATGCCATCCTTGGATGCATAACTCTGGGGGTCCTGAGTACGAGGTGGGAGGAGAATTTGCATTTGTAGATGCCAATGGTGGCACCAGAACTGGAATATGGGATCCAGTTCCGGTGTCTATCTCTGAAAAAGAATGTTGAAAAATTGGACAGAGTGTAGCAAAAGCGCCACAAAAATGATTTGGGGGCTGAAAAAAAAAACCCACCTTACAAAGTGAAAGACCTAAAGGGATCAGTCTGTTTATTACTGTATCAAAATTCAAGCGAGGGTTTGATTACAGTATATAAGTACCTTCATGGGGAGAAAATACCAATATTCAAATGATCTTGAATCCAGGAGAGAAAGGCATAAAAATAACTACTGATGGCCTGAGGCTGAAGCCAGAGAAATTAAAATTAAAATTAAGGCCCATATTGTTAACACTGGGGAAGATTAATCATTGGAACAAACTGCCAAGGGAGGTAATGGATTCTCCATCCATCTTCTGATGTCTCCAGATCACAAGCTTGCTGGCTTTCTGGAAGATGCTTTAGCCAAAGGCTCAATGTACACAGTCCTACACCCTCAGTCACCTGTTCCTGCCTGTTTCTTCACAGTCAGTAATGAATCTCTCCTTGGTGTCTCCGAACAGCTGAACAGGCCGCTGGTGCATAACGCTTTTGTTTCCATTGTGCCACTTCCCCAGCAAGGAGCGGCCGTGAAGGAAGGCCGCTTCTGCCAAGTCTCTGGCTGGGGTTACACCACTCCCATGGGCGGGGAGGACTTCGGACACCCTCCGCAGCGTGCACCTTCCGATCATCTCTGCCGGGAAGTGTAACAGCACGGCTTCCTACGCGGGATACATCACCAAGAACATGATCTGCGCTGGGTTCAAAACAGGGGGGCAAAGATGCCTGCCAGGTACAGCCGCCCTCCTTAATTCTGCAGAGGAAGCTGCACGTTCCAACCTCTCCTCTGGGGACAGCTAGTGTGTCCTGCTAGTGAGCCAGTAGTTAGGCACTCAGTGGCAGTTGGGTCTTTAGATTGCCTGGGTCCCATTAAAAAGAATCCATCCATCCTGTGATGTGTCACTGCCTCCCCACCCCCATTTTGGGGATGCAACTCAGTATACTAGGGTTCCACTGAGCCCTGCTCTGTTCCACCAGCCTGGATGCCCTCACCCTGTCCCGTTGAGCCGGGTGCTTGAGTCTCCTCTTGTTACCCGCACAAATTTCTCTATCCCTTCCACACTGTAGGGAAACACACCTTTACCCACTTCCTAGGGCTCAAGGTGCAACCCTGTTCATTTACACACCCACCCTTACCCAATTCCTAGGGCTCAGGGCGCATCTTCCTGCAGGTTTTACAGGACCTTTAGCCACTGAAAGAGCTTCACACAGTAATATCCTTATCCTCTATTTATTGAAAATTCCCAAACAAGCAGAATACACATGCTAAGCACACAGTGTCATGCTCACCAATCCAGGTGCAGGCAGACTTCCCCGTTGGCCAGGCAATATCAGTCTCTCTGGTCTTAGGCTGTGTCTTGTAGGTGAGTTCTTCTTTTCCAGGTCTTCCCCCTTCTCTTGGTGTTCCTGGTCTTCTTCCAGTCTTTTCTTCTTTCCTTCTGCTTCTGTTACTTCCCATCTTCTTCCTCCTGGACTTCTTCTTGGACCCCAGTTTATATAATGAAACCTGAGTCCTGCTTAGCTATACCTTAACCAATTATTTTAGTATAATTTTACTAACCAATCAGAACAAAATTACCTAACCAATCATACCCCATCACCTTAATTGACTTACACCTAGCAAAATTAAATTATACAGCAGACAGAAACAGTTACAAACCAGACAGAGATCACACAGTCAAACAACAGGAAAGTGTAATGACAATGATCATAGAATGAGGATTCCACAACATTCTCTATTGATAAGCAGTTTCTTGCCAGACAGAATGGTGTTAAGTTTTCTTTACCCATCTTGAGATCTGTTTCTTTATCTGGTGACAGTGGGGGAGCTATCACGACAAAGTCCCCTCCTCACAGCTTGGTGTGACACTTTTTTAATACAATTTAGATGGAATGTGAGTATATGACTCCAGGCCTTAAAGCTAATGGCTGCTGCTCTTCAGTCTGGCTGCAGAGCAAGGCTTTGGTTCAGGCCTAGCACAGGCCTTCCAACATGGCTACAGAAAAACCATATTTTTACACTCTAGCACCCATACAGGTAGGGACATACCCAGCTGGAGAAAGGCAGAGATGCTGAAATCAGGTCTGTGCAGGAGGACTCAGCTTGGGAATCGCCAAGCACTCAAGAGCACCCGCCCCCAGGGGCACTAACACCCCCTCAAGAGTACAACCCCCAAATTGTATTGTCCTGCACTGCCCAGAAAACTGTACAAAGTAAGCCCATTGACATTCACCTCCTCCTTCAATGTGGAGGAAGGTGTGCACAGCTTTCTACCGCTGCTCCCAGTTAGGAGTTCCACAAACAAGGTTTTAGAGAAAACAAAACAAGTTTATTAACTACAAAAGATAGATTTTAATTGAATTTAAGGAAGCATAGAGTAAAGAAGATTACCAAGAAAATAAAACAAACACACAAACCACACTTAATACACTAAAGAAACTGGCTACAAGTAGTAATTTCTCACCCTAAATGTTATTTTAAGCTTTTCTTTTACTGGCCAGACACCTTTTCCAGCCTGGGTCCAGTCCTTTCTTCCCCTGCTCAGCCCTAGGACAGCAGTCATCTTGGGCAGGGATTCCACGAAGAAAAGAAGTGATGCTGATTATCTCACCTCCCAGCCTTAAATAGGATTTAAATATAGGGGGGGAATCCTTTGTTTCCCAGTTTGCTCCCTACTCCCTATTAGTGGGAAAATACTAGCAGTCCAAGATGAAGTCCAGTACCAAGTGACATGATCACATGACCTTGCAGTGTCAAAACAGTCCTGAGTCAAGGTTGTTAGCAGCATCCCAGAAAACTTCTCAGGAAGGTCGGAGATTAGTATCTTTTAGAGACCTATTGTTCTTCCCAGAGGCACTGACTCCAGAGGTGCTCTGGGGCTGGAGCACCCATGGGGAACATTAGTGGGTGCTCAGCACCTATTGGCAGCCATGCTCAATCCTCTATCCCCTCCCCGCAGTGCCTCTTGTCCACTGGCAGTCCTGCTGACTAACTCCTCCCCCCTCCCTCCCAGTGCTTCCTGCCCACCAGAAAACATCTGTTTTGCAGTGTCCAGGATGCTCAAGGAGTGCGGGGGCAGCAAGGATAGTAAGAGGTGTGTGGGGGGGGGCGCTTGAGGGAAGAGGTGGAATGGGGGCGGATGTGAGGAGTGAGCAACCCCCTGGCTAGAGGAGAAGTCAGTGTTTATGGTTCTTGCCTAATGATTCATTGGCATTTTCCAGTTGCAAACACTTTTGTAATGGATACTCAGTCGATATTTCTAACTTTAGATACAGAAATGATACATGCTCTCCAATAGGCTAATCACATTCTGCAAATCATAACCTTTCCAATGATATCTCACATGACCCACCTTGCATAATACATCTTAGCAATTCCATGTTCATATTGTAAGCATATCACTATGGGTATGTCTACACTAGCCCCCTAGTTTGAACTAGGGAGGCTAATGTAGGCATTTGAAGTTGCAAATCAAGCCCGGGATTTAAATATCCCGCGCTTGATTTGCATCTTCCCGGCCGGTCGCCATTTTTGAAATTTACAAGTCCGGACTAACTGCCTGTGTCTACACGCAGCAGGGACCCGGTAGTTTGAATTAAAGCCCTAGTTCGAACTACCTGTTAAACCTCATTCCAGGAGGAATAACAGGTAGTTCAAACTAGGGCTTTAATTCGAACTACCAGGTCACTGCTGCGTGTAGACGCGGTCAGTTAGTCCGGACTTGTAAATTTCAAAAATGGCAACCGGCCGGGAAGATGCAAATCAAGCGCGGGATATTTAAATCCCGGGCTTGATTTGCAACTTCGAATGCCTACATTAGCCTCCCTAGTTCGAACTAGGGGGCTAGTGTAGACATACCCTATGAAAAATATGGGGCATAGTGCCACATGTCCTTTAAAAAGTACCTATCCCCTCCTCCACATATGACAGGAAAGTAGTACTTTTAGAGAGACAGACTTGGAAGATACAAGCCAAGACCATCAACAGTGACTAGTCAATTTGAGGGGACTCAAATTTTGGGTGCCCAGTTCACCTTTAAAAGAGCCTGGTTTCCTGGGGTTTCTGGAAAAAAAACAGGCTCTTCTCAGGAGATCACACTGGGCACCCAAAACTGCTAGTCCTTTCTGAAAATCTTAACCACCATTACTGCAGCATCATGGGAGGCAATCTGGAGAAAAAGACATGACCAGGAACACAGTAGAAAGCGGTCCTCAGGTCTGCCTTTGTTCTTAAGTTCCCATAGAGTTAAAGCCTTGATCACACACCTCCCAACGGAGGATGACTCATGCTCGGAATTGAAGCACAGAGGGTGGGTGGAGAAGGCGGATCTATTTTTATAGCAAAAAGAACAAAATGGCAAGCCAGAAATGATCTAGTTTTTTTCTCTTCCTGGGTAAGATAATAGCAATTCAGGACAATGGGGCTGAAGGCATCCCTTCCAATGTACATTACAGCTGTCGCCTCTTTTTTAATCATCGTTTTTCTGGTAGGACCGAATCAGCGTATCAACTTTGTGGCATGATCTCATGATGCCGGGTCATTGCATGATGATGCAGCATAACATATAGGAAGGTGCAGAATGTCCCCATGGGCTAGACTAAATCTCTCTGGGATTCCAGCTTCCTCTCTCTGGCTATGTCTACACTGCAGGCTTTTTAATCTCTCTTCATATGGGACCTGTTCCAAACACCAATCATTTTTGTTGCCCTTTTCTGAACCTTTTTCAATGACACTATATCTTTTTTTGAGATGAGGCGACCACATCTGTACGCATTATTCAAGATGTGGGCGTACCATGGTTTTATATAGCGGCAATAAGATGTTCTCTGTCTTATTCTCTATCCCTTTTGTAATGATTCCTAACATTCTGTTTGCTTTTTTGACTGCCACTGTACACTGAGTGGATGTTTTCAGAAAACGATCCACAATGACTCCAAGATCTCTGTCTTGAGTAGTTATAGCTAAATTAGTCCATCGTATTGTATGTATAGAGGGGATTATTTTTTCCAATGTACATTACTTTACATTTATCAACATTAAATTTCGTTTCCCATTTTGTTGCCCAATCACTTAGTTTTGTGAGATCTTTTTGAAACTCTTCACAGTCTGCTATGGTCATAATTATCTTGAGCAGTTTAGTATCATCTGCAATTTTTGCCACCTCACTGTTTAACCCCTTTCTCCAGATCATTTATAAATAGGTTGAATAGACAGGCGAGGTGTTTATGACTATGATGGACAGGTCACCTCAAAACTATTTATTTTGTCTGCTTCTTTTCTAGGGGGATTCTGGCGGGCCACTGGTGTGTGAGGGCCGAGTATTCGGTATTGTGTCCTGGGGGAACAGCTGTGCTAGTCCCAGGTACCCAGGTGTTTACACAGCCGTTGCCAACTTTCAGAAATGGATTTACAAAACCATCTTTAGGCGCGAATAGCAGCAGCTCTTGGTCCTCTCAGCGTGCGCCTTACACTGCCCATTCCCGGCTTTGAGCAAATAAACTTGTGATGAAAAAGAAGCAGAAGCTCCTTCAAATGTAGCTCTCCTGGGACCCTCTAAAAATCACCCTGGGGATGGTTTTTTAAAAGCATTCTTATGCAGGGAGTATACATGCCTCTCAAATTCTGTGTCAGGTGCATGGATTTCTGCCTTTGATGGAAATAGAAAAACTCTGCAGGTTTAAGCAATCACTATGCCCAATCATTGTGAAAACACGTGGGGGCTGACAGTTACTTAAAAACCCAGAAGGAATCTCAGGCAAGGGATTAATAGACCCAATTTTAACTTCATTAAGAGCCACCAGAGAGGTGGAAAGAAAAATAAAAGCAATGTGCAGTAAAAGCCACTGAATAGATCAAACATCAAGTGGGGGGAAGGACACATCTCTAGGCACAAAATGTTCCTGTTACCAAAATAAGCTCAAAGTCACTTCCCTTTTCAATATTAGCTATATGATTTGCTGTCCTCACCAGCTGGCTATGCCCAAAACTTGGCTACGATTAATTACTAGTGTTGCATTCTCTCCTCTGTAGGATGTCATTACGAAGACCTGGCTGAGGTACTGAATGACTAAAGCTGCTGCATGGAGGGTTTTTAGCTTTGAACCTTTGTGCCAGAACATCATTTGGGGCCTAATCCAAAGCCCACTGGAATCAATGGGAGTCTTTCAATGGGCTTTCGCTCAGACCCTAGAAGACGCCAGCTCAGAAAGTTCTGCAGTCAAACACACACCAGCTGTCCAGCCGTTCCCAGGGCCAAAGCTCTTTCCCCATTACCCCTGCAGGGCTCTAAATAGCTGAAGTCAGCTCAGCAGATTAATCTCATTAAAGTTTTTCAGCAAGGGCAGGACTCTGCAGTGCATGCACCCCACTGGGCCAGACTGTGCCCCCTCGAATCCCCCCCAAGACACCCAGGGTGTCACCCCATAAGTCAGCGAGGCTTGTGGAGGTGGAATTGGGAAGAACCTGGCCCAGCACACACCAGTCAAATGCAGTCTTAGGGTATATCTTCACTGCACAAGTAACCCAGGTTCCACCTGGGTGTTGGCCCAAAACACTTTATTGTCCATACAGAAAAGCCTTTTACCTAGGTTTGGAGGTTCTTTCATCCCAGACTAGTTGACCCAGGGAGGAAGGGTTCATGTGACAGGTTCAGCCACAGAGATCTCCTTGAGACTGTCTCTTGATATGTTGAAAATACCACTGAGCCCACTTACATGTGCTCTGGGGTGCCCCACCAGTGTACACGTTTGGTCACTCGCTTCGGCACTGTATGTGGCACCATGGTGAGGAACAGGCAGAACCAGATGGGGTTCCGTCTAACAGGTCCTGACAAATGAGCTTTTCTTTCCTCCTCAGCCCTTTTAAAGGGAATGACGAGTCCCTGTGACCTCCACCTCCGCCCCCAAGTCCGACTGAGTCATGGAACTATTTTTATTTGTCAATAACGTGTCAGAATCAAGATGCTAAAATTCACCAGGTTGGCAAGGCTGATGGATTTCCTCCTCTGTCTACCTAGTGTGTCCTTCTTGAGGCCACAGAGAGGGGGATCTTGTGAAGGGATGTGAAATGGGAATGCCTCACAAAGGCAGCAAGTATAACTCCATCCACACCTGTCTCATCAACCTTCTCCTTCCCGTAACAGAGACAAGGGCTCAGCCAGCTCTCTGCTGGTAAATTCTGCCTCCTTTTGTCAGGAGGGAAATGGATGGGAAACAGAGAGCAGAAAGGAACAAATTAATGAATGATGTACGAGCTCCTTAGAGCTGCAGATCAAGAGGCAATTCAGCTACCAGTGGGAACATATGCAACAGCCTGACCTCCTAACCTCCTTCAGAACAGATGTACTGAACACATCAGCTCTTGTATTCCCTTCCTCTTTTATTATGCTCATTAAAAGGGAGCCCCTCTCTTCAGCCTAGAGATGCTGATGTAGAAGGTAAGCACCTGTCTCCTTATCTTTACACCTGCTGTCCAATTTATCAGAGATGTTTTCTGGATGGCTCTGAAAGCGCAGAATAGTCGATAGCCAACTTAGCGCCTCTGGGAAAGCTGAAAAAATAGACACTCCACAGGTATGCAAAGAGCTGGGAAGGGTCAACTGGATTTCTAAGCGCTGTTCGGAAGACATGCGTCCTCTGTTCCTAGAGGGTCTTTGGAACATGTAATTGCAATACTTGAAGTGAACAGGATGCTGCCTGCCTTATGGACCTGGTAGCACCTATATATCATTTAAGATACCTAAAGAATCCCAAGGCATTTTGCACATTGAAACTATGTGGTGGGCAACTTGCGGTCTGTGGGCTGCATGCAGCCCACTGGGGCTCCATCTGTGGCCCACACACCCTCCTGGTTGCCCCTTTCTCCCCCCTCCCACACTCCTCTCAGACACCTCGGGCACCAGAGTCTCACATTTTCTGTTCCTCCCTCTCCCTTCCAGCACCTTTGGAGGAGCCAATTCAAGGTGCATCCCCACTCCTCCCCCTCCCTCCCAGAGTTGTAATGCCACAAATCAGCTGTTCACAGCATTCCATGTTTTCTGGATGGCTCTGAAAGTGCAGAATAGTCAATACCCAACTTAGCGCCTATGGGAAAGCTGAGGGGGAGGAGTGGGGACGAAGCACAAATCAGATTATTTGCATGCTCTGAAAGTGCTGGGAGGGAGGGGGAGGAGCAGGTAAGTGCAGGGCTCTGCTGCCCTGGTGTGCGAGAGGTGTGGAGGGCCAGATGGGGCGGGGTATGGAGCCACAGGTGGAACCCCACTGGGCCATGGGCTGCTACAGCCCACTGAAGTGAAGGAGGGCCACTCATATGACCCATCCACCCTTCCTGGTTGCCCATCCTTGCCTTAGAGCTCAAAGACCAGTTTTATGAAGCCACCTCTGATGGGAAACACAACAGCTGCTTAATAGCACACAGTATCAAAGTCAAGAAGCAAAGCAAATTGAAGCTGTAGGGGGAAGTATAAGGAGCCAGAATGCAATTGCCCAATATGGAATTTGGCCAGGACATGGGGGAGAACCTAGATGAATGAGAACTCTGTGGCTACGTCTACACTGCAAGCTTTTTGCGCAAGAACTGTTTTGCACAAAAACTGTTTTGTGCAAGAGGTCTTGTGCAAGAGGTCTTGCGCAAGAGTGAGTCCACACTGCTATGTGCTTTTACACAAGAGTGTCCATGGCAGTGTGGATGCTCTCTTGCACAAGAAAGCTCTGATGGCCATTTTAACCATAGGGCTTTCTCGCGCATGAAATCCATGTTGCCTGTCTACACTGCCTTCCTGTGGAAGAGCTCTTGCGCAAGAGGGCTTATTCCTCATGGAGAGAGGAATAACTCTTACACAAGAAGCCCTCTTTTCTGATGGTTTACTGTAAATTTACTTGCGCAAGAACACGTGTGCAGTGTAGATGCTCCACAAGTTTTTGTGCAAGAACGGCCATTCTTGCACAAAAAGCCTGCAGTGTAGACGTAGCCTATGGGTATGTCGACACTAACGCTATTTTGGGATACCGGAGTATCCCAAAATAGCTATCCCCTGTCTCCACAGCAAGCCCATTATTTCAGGCTCACTATTCCAATGGCCCTGTAAACCTCATTCCACGAGGAGTAAGGGATGTTTCAGAATAGCGCTTTATTTCAAAATTTAGCGCTACGTAGACAGCGCCAAATGGTGAAAGAAGCTATTTCAAAATAACATTGAAATAAGAATTTGCAATTTGCATATCTTATTTCGAGTTACGGTGCAGTGTAGACGCACCCTGTGGCAGCACCGAAACTAGATGCAGGCTAACCACAAAGAGGATCCTTTCCCAGACTCCTCTATCTAAAGAGTTTTGCTGTGTTTACCATGGGACAGAGGGAAGCAGGGCACTGTAGGATTTTGACCCTTCCTGCCTCCTGTTCCTATATCTAATGAAGCATGATTTCTGGGAAGCATCTGCATTCACTTGTTAAGCCAACTTCCTGCTCTCGGTTACACCACAGCAATCCTTTGGCTTTTATAAGCAAACCCGGAGCCAGCAAAAGTGCTGGAACTAGGGGTGCTGCCGCGCACCTTGGCTTGAAATGGTTTCCATCATAATCAGAGTTCACAGTTTGATTCAATGGTTCACTGCACCCGCTCTATACAAATTGTTCCAATACCTCTCATACCAGACTCAGGAGATATCCCATCAGGATACCACTAGATAGATCATCCAAGCTGGACACAAACTATCAATGCTTACTCTCTGAATATGCCTTTTCACCCTATTATGTACCGATCTTATAGTAACTTTGACTGCATTCCCACTGTTAGTTTTTTGAATCAGTGTCATAAGACATTTAATGAACATCTTGATCCCCCGGAAGCAATCAATACGAAGTAAAAACCCCTTTCCCATTAATTGGAACCCAGGCACAACTACCCAGTCATGCCAGACTGTAAATGACCCCTCCTTACAGGCACATTTTGTGTCATTCACTGGTAATTTATTTCCCCAATTGGGATAATGAAATTCCATCGCCACCCAAACTTTAAATGTAAGTGAATTTTATCCAAACATCCCAAACTTAAGAAAAATGTAAATGAGTCCTGCCCCATTCATTCTTTTCCCTTTGCTCACCAACAGATGGCAACAAAGAGCTCCCTCCACCTGGAGTTTTCAGGAAACTCTCTTTCCAGGGCAGACTATTTTCCTAGAAGAGGGACTTCTCTCTGGTTTCCAAATTTGCAGCTTCTGTGCCCCCCCCTCCTTCTCCGGGCCACAGGAGGGAGAATGGCTGAGGAGCAGGGACTTGACCTTTCAAGGGAGCTCACGTTTCTTTGGGGTGGCTGGTGGCATTTTAGGCCAACCGCTATGCATGGCTAGTAATGTAGGCAAGGGAAGGCATTGCCTTCCAAAATTGCCTACACTATCCCGCTGCCCAGGAGGGGCTGGGACCACGTGGCGTGGTGCAGCAGCCTGGCTCCCCTGTGGCTGGGGTCATGCGGCACAGCTCCCTGGTTCCCAGGCAGCTGGGGAAGGTTGGGGTCACACTGCGCAGAGGGATGGGGAAACTAGGGGAACAAAAAGTGACGTGTGGTTTCCAGAACCACAGGGAGCCAATACATCTGTTAGTCTATAAGGTGCCACAGGACTCCTCGTCACTTTTGCAGTATCCTGATGTAACCCACACACCTGCTGGGCACTGTCCCATCTAGTGGCAATGAGACCACTTGCAGAGAGAATAAGGAGTCTGCTCTACAGCCTTAGCTCATGCACTGAGGTTCCAGGTTCAATTCCACCTGTTGGCATTACACCAACTCCCAGCTACTACTATAACCACTGACAACATCACCTCCCTGTCAGTGCTGATGTCAGCATTGCTCTGATAACAGTGATGTAACTAGTAATCTGAAACCTGTATAGCCATGGGGTGATCTGTTGCATGCAGTACACCAATGATATCTCCCATCATTGGTACGGGGGTTGGGGAGCTACCACACCACTTGGCTTGGAAAGTTTCCATCATATACAGCTTTGGGGCTTATAGTCTGTTTTTAATGGCTTTCAGCATGGCTCCCACTGTACAAATTGTTCCAGCACCCTGCTGCAGGGCTGCATTCACATAGGGTGTGTAAATTAGGGCACTATTAAGGGTCTTATAGGACACCAATTCATAAGCAAACAATGGAAATCTGGTCTACATTCCTATAAGGTCAGTACATCTATATTCCTATAAGGTCAGTACTCGAGTTATGAACGGTCGATTTACGACCGTTCGCATTTACGACCAAACCTCCCATTAAGCGGTCATAAAAGCGGTCCCCGAGTTACGAGCGCAACCCACGCTTATGAACAGTGCGGTCGCAATGTAACTCAATGGGGTCCGACTTACGAACATTTCGAGTTACGGCCAAGTGTTTGGTCCATAACCCGTTCGTAACTTGAGGACCGGCTGTATACAATAGGGTGAAAAATCTGGGTATCGACTTAGGAGCCTGTAACAAGCATTCAAGGTCCCAGATTGCAGCATAGGGGGATAAATATTTGAAATTCAGACTCACAATCTCCTCACTAAAGCAGGTGCAAGTCGACGGGGGAACCTCACAGCGCGTTCTGACAAAGAATGTCAGAAACCTTGGCAGTCGCTGTATCTTCTGTTCCTCTCAGGAAATTAAAAGCCTTCTGCTAGGTGAACACATAATTTAACAGGAGGAGTTGGCTGGCCACTGGACCTTACTACACTGTTCTTTGGAATCATTGACAACAGAACTGCATTTGTCAATGTTTCTAAAATCTTCCTGCAACCTCATCTGGAGTTTTCATCCACATTCAATTATTAAGGGCTGGTCTGCATGGGAAAGTTTCAACAGTCAAATTAATGTGTGGATGCTCTTACTCCAGTATTAGAACCAAGTATTTTTTCTGCCCCAGTCTACACTAGGGCTGTGTCTATATTGGTGCGATCTTGCGCAAAAGCAGCCGCTTTTGCACAAAAACTTGCTGCCTGTCTACACTGGCCGCGAGTTCTTGCGCAAGTACACTGACATTCTAATGTATGAAATCAGTGCTTCTTGCGCAAGAACTATGATGCTCCTGCTCAGGAAGAAGCCCTCTTGAGCAACTGTTCTTGCGCAAGAGGCCAGTGTAGACAGGCAACATGAATTTCTTGCGCAAGAAAGCCCTATTGTTAAAATGGCCATCAGAGCTTTCTTGCGCAAGAGAGCGTCTACACTGGCAAGGATGCTCTTGTGCAAAAGCACATGCCCGTGTAGACGCTCTCTTCTGGAAGAGTTTTTGCACAAGAACTCTTCTGCAAAAGAGTTCTTGTGCAAGATTATGCCAATGTAGACATAGCCTAGGACTTTATTTCAAAATAACCCCCCTCAAGTCGAATTTATAAGCGGAGCGTCCACACGACCAAACCCGTTCTTTTGAAATAATAGGCCACAGAAATTTGAAATCTGTACTCCCGCTTTCCATCAGGAGTAATGCTAATTCCAAAATAGTTATTTCAAAATAACAGTAGTATGGACGCTCCAGTACCACTATTTCGAACTAATTACTCCCCGGTGCTTCCTGGGGTCCTAATTCCGAGGCAGCACATCCACATTATGGGGAAGCCTTGAAATTAGTCTGAGGCAGGCTCTGTTAATGTGGACACGCTAGTTCAAATTTGTTAAGTCGCAAGTTATTAAATTGAATTTACTACTTTTGAAATAGTTTCCTAGTGTAGACATGGTCCTAGTGATTTAGTTAACCTCCCTCAGAGCAGCATAAGCTAAACCAAATAATAGTAGAAACAACAACACATTCTCTAACGTGATATATGCCATCCTGTGCCAGCAATGTCCCTCTGCCATGTATATGGGCCAAACCAGACAGTCTCTGTGACAAAGGATAAATGGACACAAATCAGATATCAGGAATGGTAACACACAAACCTATAGGGGAACCTCCCTGGACATTCAATAATGGATTTAAAAGTAGCCATTCTTCTACAAAGGAATTTTATCACCCAGTTACAGAGGGAGACGGCTGAACTGGAGTTCATTTACAAATTTGACACTATCAACTTGGGCTTGAATAAAGATATTAACTGGTTAAACTGCAAAGGCAATTTCCCCTGCCTTTGATATTCACATTTCCACAACAAATGCTATGAATGGGACACATCCATTCTGAGTTAATTAGCTTCATTTACAATAGTCCTACAATTGGCAGGTTAGCCGCAGGTAACTGCTTTTGCTTTTATATATATCCTGGATTCTGTAATTTCTACTCCAACTCTGCTGATGAAGTAGGTTTTACCCACAAAAGCTAATATGTTTGTTAGTCTCTAAGGCTATGTCTACACTACAGCTTTTGCTGGAAGAGGCAATGCAAATGAAGCACTGATTAGCATTTTGTAATGCTTCATTTGCATAACCTATTCCAAGCCGTTTTTGCGCAAAAACAAGCACTGCAGATGTTTCCTTTTTGCACAAGATACAGATCTTGCACAAAAGGGTTTTTTTGTGCAAAACAGCCACAGCCACACTGCTTGTTTTTGCGCAAAAACCTCTTGAGCAAAACGGCTCAGAATAGATTATGCAAATGAAGCGTGACAAAATGCTAATCAGCACTTCATTTGCATTGCCTCTTCCAGCAAAAGCCGTAATGTAGACAAAGCCTAAGGGAATGTCTATACTGCACGGAAATAGCTACCCTAAGTCTACACAAGCTGCCCGTTATTTTGAAATATTTTTCGAAATAACGGGAGCACTATTTCAGCATCCTGGCAATCCTCTTTCCACGAGGGTTAAGGGATGTCTCGAAATAGCACTTTATTTCAGAATTCAATCGAAATAAGATACGCAATTTGTGTAGCACAAATTGCATATCTTATTTCGAGTTTAGGCTGCTGTGTAGACACATCCTAAGATACCACAGAACTGCTCATTGTTTTTAAAGTTACAGACTACCATAGCTACTCCTCTGAGATTTACATAGCATGTTTCATCAGTAGACTCAAAATGCCCTGTAAAGGCACGATCCCCATGTATCTCCATTTTACATATGGGGAAATGGAGGCCCAGAGCAGGGAAGTGACTTGCCCAGGGTCATCAAAGACAACCAGTGGCAGAGTCCCAGCCAGACTGTAACAAAGGCTTAAACTAGGCCACGGTTTGGACTGAAACTAGTTGACAATTGTTCTCCAGTAAGGAGGAAAATGAGAGGTTCCATTTAGAAACTCACTGCGTCTATGTCCTTTCGAATGATCATTTCTCTGCATGGCTGCACTACCTCCTCCCAGGGAGGTTACAGTCCTGGCTCCCTGTGTAGCTCAAGTACAGCAACATGACCTGGAATAGAAATGCCATCATTTGCCATTCTCCAGCCTGCAGTGCCAGGTGCCCTCGGGGATTCCACTCTGCCAACATTAGCGTCCTGCTCGCTGCTCTGACATTCACACAGCGAGGGGCTGCGGGACGGGAGAGGAGCAGTGTTTTGCTCTGGGCGCTGAGCCAGGAGAAACAGGTGAGATGAGGACAGAATCAGCACTTAACTCCTCACTGCTGGGTTTTCACTGGGATAACATACAGTGGAGCACTCGGGAGTAAGGCAGGTGTTCCTGGTGGCAATGGAAGTCACACAAAGGCCTCTCTCAGTGGCGGATCAAACAAGAAGCCCTAGACTGGATGCTGTGCCAGATCTCTCTGCAGCAGATCCAGGCAAAGAGTTCTGGGATAGAAGTCACAAACACTAACCTGGCAGAAAGGAGGCTCAAACTCATGGCCTCGCTGGAAAGCTACTGAAGTTCAGAGCTAGGGCCCAGAGAGTTTGGGCAGGGTGGGGGAAAGGAGAGTTTCACGGGTTAACAAAAATCACAGAATCTAATACAGACAATAGGGACCAAGGAGGTGGTGTGAGAAACAGCACCTGTAAGGAGGGAGTAATCTGATGATGTTCAACAAGGACAAGTGCAGAGTCCTGCACTTGGGACGGAAGAATCCCAAGCACAGTTACAAGCTGGGGACCAACCAGTTAAGTAGTAGTTCTGCAGAAAAGGACCTGGGGTTACAGTGGATGAGAAGCTGGATATGAGTCAACAGTGTGCCCTTGTAGCCAAGAAGGCTAATGGCATATTAGGTTGCATTAAGAGGAGCATTGCCAGCAGATCCAGAGATGTCATTATTCCCTTTATTCAGCTCTGGTGAGGCCACATCTGGAGTATTGTGTCCAGTTCTGGGCCCCCACTACAGAAAGGATGTGGATGCATTGGAGAGGGTCCAGCGGAGGGCAACCAAAATGATTAGGGGCTGGAGCATATGACTTATGAGGAGAGGCTGAGGAGTTGGGTCTGTTTAGTCTGCAGAAGAGTGAGGGGATTTGATAGCAGCCTTCAACTTCCTGAAGGGAGGTTCCAAAGAGGATGGAGAGAGGCTGTTCTCAGTAGTGACAGATGGCAGAACAAGGAGCAATGGTCTCAAGTTGTGGTGGGAGAGGTCCAGGTTGGATATTAGGAAAACTATTTCACTAGGAGGGTAGTGAAGCACTGGAATGGGTTACCTAGGGAAGTAGTGGAATCTCCATCCCTGGAGGTGTTTAAGTCTCGGCTTGACCAAGCCCTGGCTGGGTTGATTTAGTTGGGATTGGTCCTGCCTAGAGCAGGGGGTTGGACTTGATGACCTTCTGAGGTCTCTTCCAGCTCTATGGTTCTATGATTCTATGATAGTGTGGCCTAGTTGTTAGTGCAGGGGAAAGGGAATCAGTAGTCACTGAGCTGTAGCTAGAACTGATAGAAAATTGTCAGTTTCTGCCCCACAGCCACTAGAAAATGGTATTTCTCCCCAAAACTAAACATTTGAATTTTGTTCCAGATTTTCCCATATCTTCATGAAAACCCAAACATTTGAATAGAGATGACATGTTTTAAAAAAACTGAAAAAAAGTGTGGTTTCTAGAAAAGTTGGGTTTGAGTTTTCCAAATTGGGGCAAATCAACAGGTTTAATGGGAAATTTGCTAAACAAAATGAAACCAAAAATAAACACCCTTTCCTTCCCCCCCCAAATGTCAGATGAAAGCCAACTGGCATTTTTCACCCAGCTCTAATTCTAAACCCAACTCTGCTATCCACTTTAAGGCCAATCACTTACACTTTTCTGCCTCTGGCCTGCAAACTTTCCTGGTGGCTAATCTTACGGCCACTTCAGGTTAACCCTGGATTCTCTGGACAGCGCCTGTTCCTGGAATGTCAAAGGAAGGCAGATGGGCCAAAGGACTCATTTGTCCTGCTTGCCTCTGTCCCAAAGGCTGTAGCGATACCAGATACAAAACTTCTTCATAATTCTTCTGAGGCAGCACAGGGAGGCATTTGGAGTTAGGGCCACTGGTGCTGTTTTTTCACACATGCATTTCCCCAGCAGGGACATGTGACCAGCTTCCATCCAGAAAAGCAGCTTGTCCGTACTTAAAACGTTGGGTCATGCTCTGGAAGGCTTTAAACTACAACAGTTCAAGGAGGTCACTTCCCTGCACTCATTTCACTGATCCTGGATTGTGACAGGGTGGGACTCACCCCCATAGCACCTCCTGCTGGTCATGCTGGGAATTAACCCTTCAGCCCTGGAGCACCCCCTGCCTGCTGGTGTCACACCTGCTATTAGCGGTTATTCTCCACCACTTGGTGTTAGGACCCACATCCCTCCTTGATTGTGGCATCCTCCCTTCTGGGTATTGCCCTGCCACAGTGCTCCCACACTCTGGGGTCCTCCCCCTCAGCCAATCCCCTATGCCCACCTTGCCTCAGTGACCCACTGCCAGTCATCATCTAGCCCCTTACCTCAGGGGCAAACTGCAGTCTGGAATGGCCACTCATCATTGGCAAGGGGTGTGCACCTGCTGCCTTCTGCAATCCTGGCTGTGGCCCTTAGTAGCCTCAGGCCTTGCTTCAGGCCCTGCAGCCTGGGAATTTGCCTGGCCAGAGTTCCCCAGCTCTGCCTGCCTTTCCCCAGCCCTGCTCTGTGTTAGGCAGTTTCTAGCTTCCCGGGCAGGGCAGCACCTCCTACTCCACAGCTGGAGCAAGACTGAATCTGTGTCCACCCCCTCCAAGAGCCCTTATTTATAGCCCTAACTGTCTGTCTCTCCCCCAGCTCTCTCTCAGGGCTGGGTTTTAACCCTTAAAGGGCCAGTGCGGGGCAGACGCCCAGTCACATGGACCCTGGAAAACTCAAGGAAGTAGCAGTGTGCAGAGGGGTATCTTGCCAGGACAGAGGCTGCTCGAGAAGGAGGCAAGGCAGCAAGTGGTCTGTGTTAAAAGATGCCAGTTCACTGGGGATGGATATCCTGTCAGTGCTTTTCACTTTCAGCAGCGGATGGGAACAAGAGTCCCAGTGGTAGCTGCAGCACCAGGAAGGGCCAGGCTATGTAATTACCATGTTATTTCTCTCTTCCACATCAAAAAGCTGGTGACATGGGAAATTGCTTCCTTTCTTTTGCTTAAGCTGCCCACAGGCAAAATCCAGAGATAACATGCAAACTCTCAGAACTCTGGCATTTTCCAGGCTGACAGCCAAATGAATGCTTAAAAGAGATGGTTTAATCTCAACTGTCTATATCACCCCCCTTTCCTCCTTTCCAAAGGAATAATTCGAAATCTCTTGGTTGTTACAAGCAGATAGGATCAATTTTCCCCTTATTCCAGCTGCTACAGTGATAGCGCAAGGACATTTGACTGCTGGCTGCAGCAGCGGTCCTATGGTGGTTGGGATCCAGAATGTTGCTACCCATTTTGATGCCCTGTTGGGGTTCTTGGTAGGTTGCCCAGCAGAGAGAGTACTCCAGTACTTTAAACAGTGGGGTTTTTAGGAGGGGGCACAGTTTGGTGCCCATGAAATAGATTTCTACATCGCTATCAGCAGGCTGCCCCCAAAATGATTAGCAATGCACCAGAACCACTGCACCAGACTCCCTTGGTCTCGAGATCAAACAGGCCAGGCAAGGTCAGAGATCAGACGAGTGTAACATATTCAGAACATCCAGCATCCTCCAGTGATGGCAGAGATTTGGGGTCACTGCCCACAGCAGAGCAACACACACACTGAGATCCTCTCAGCTCTGGGGGGGGCTCAGTCACATGGACTTACTACAGCTCTCAGGTGCACAGCCCCAGTGGGATCAGAACCCCAGAGAAATCCTTCACAGAAAAGTTCTGCAGAAAGTTTTATACAGAGCAAGCTCATAAAATGTATGCCCCCTTTGTCAATGACAGAGAGGTATGCACAGCTGTTTCCTCCTCCACCAGGTAACAATTATTTACACCGGGTTTATTAATAAACAAAAATGATTTTATTAAATATAAAACATCAGACTTAAGTGGTCATAAAAAATAGCAGACAGATCAAAGTAAGTTCCTAAGTAAATTGAAACAAAACAAGCCAGCTAAGCTTCATGCAATACTTGTTACATGTAAAATTTCACACTCACATTCTTTTAATAAGCTTCTCTCTCAGACTAGGTAGCCTTCTCTGATTCTGACGCACAGCTGCAATCCGACCAATGCCTCAGCCCCGGCATCTTTTATCAGTTCCCAGGGAAACATCTCTGATTCTCCTTGAGTTAGTCTTTGCTCAGTCCTTTCACATGGCCAGTGCTTTGGGCAGTGGCTTCTATTGTTTCAGCTGTCTTACTCCTTAAGGAGTTCAAATACTGCTTCTGTTTAGCCAGACTGAAGGGCAGCTAGCGCACCCCTCAGCCTCAGCCAGGTCTGTGAGTACCTCTAGAGCTAAGGCACTTGCTGGCAGCTATCAATACCCTCCTGTATAACAATAATAACCAGGAATAATTATTACTGGATACATACAGACCCTCCATCCATAATCACAGGAATGTGGACGTTAATTCTGTAGCTTAAAGCACGTTGGGAACACTTGAGCCATTTCTCCAGCACAGATTTGCCTGATCCCTGCTTTGATTCTCTGCTAACCCGAGTCGTTCCCAGTGTTACGTTGCCTAATGCTGAAATGACGCTGAGCCCAATTGATGGGAAGAGGCCTTTGAAAGGGAGTGGACCGCCTGTCTCTGGCCGACTGAGCAGATCCAAGCTGTTGCAAGAGAACCCAGCCAATTCAACTGGTGCCGCACTACCAGGAAGTAATAGGTCGGCAGAGCAGCAGCCAGCTCTGCAGAGCCTAAAGATTCATGGGGTAGGGAGAGGAGGCCTTGGAACTCTGCAACACCCTCCCCGCAAGCAGCTTCCCCCAAAGGCGCTAAGACGGGTATGCTCTGGGGAACATGGTAGAGAAGAGTTTGCTTCCATGGCTTCCTCCCCATGGGTATTCCCCCACTGAGCAGTTCAAGCCAGTCCAGGGAGTTTTATCTTGCACAGGCTAAAACACTTTGTTTGATGGAGAACTAGAGCTGAGACAGACAGACAGACACCCTTCCATAGGACTTCCTGAGTGGTCGGAGGGGAGGAATTGCTATAGGATCAGAGCAGTGGGTCATCTTGCCAGGGATCCTGCCCTCCGGGGTTGGTGCCAGCTGCTTTGGAAGAAGTGTAAGACCACGGTTTCACCACCAGTCTCCACTGTGATTTTGCAGCAGCCCTACCAACGGGGGAAGGAGGCAAACGGACATTTGCCTTGGGGCCTGGCGATTCAAAGGGGCCCAAAAGTGCCACCTGAGGCACGCTTCAGGTGGCTCCTAGGGCTGCCAGGGCAGGCGGGGGCACCACGCCGCATGCTCCAGGCAGCGCTGGAGAGAGGAATGCCACAGTCCCGCCCCTTCTGTCTGAGGCCCCGCCCCTTCTGGGAATGCAGAACCAGCCCCCTCCACCTTGCCCCGGGCCTCGGCGTGGCTGTCAGCTCCCCTGTTTGGCAGGAAAATAACCCCCTGCTGCATTGGTCATGACAGCGGTGCTGGGGCTCGAGCAATTTCTTTTACTTTCACAGCTGATGTGGCAAGCCCAGAGGCAGGGCTACCGACAGAAATGCCGAGCCCCTGGGCAAGGTCAGGAACGGGGCGGCTCTCGGCCTCCAGGCAGGGCTGGGCCTCTGGTGGAAGGGGCAGGGCTGGGGACTATTCTCCCCCAGCCAGGCCTTTAGCAATGCCTGTCCCGCACCGCCTGGAGCTCCGGCCACCGCCGATCCCAGGGGAGCAGGAGCCACGAGCCTCAAGCCCTTTTAAATTGCTGGGCCCCGAGGCAGCTGCCCTTTCCTTCCCCTCATCAGTGGCCCTGCCCAGAGGTTCTAGGGCAGGGGTCCTCCAACCTTTTTAAGCATAAGATCACTTTTTGAATTTAAGTGCAATCCAGGATCTACCTCAAACCCAAACACCCTTCCCCACCTCCTTCCCGCCCCTGCTCACTCCATCCTCCCTTGCTTTTATCAGGCTGGGGGCAGGGGTTTGGGGTGCTCCAGCTGGGCATCGCTTACCACAGGTGGCTTCTGGGTGGTGGTGCAGGGGGCTAACGCAGGCTCACCCCTACCCTGGCCCTGCACCACTCCCAAAGCAGCCAGCAAACTCTCTCCATCCCTCCCCCCTCTGCTCTGTGGAGATGGGGTACAGGGTGGAGGGAGGGGCACCCTGACATCAGCACCCCCCTTCCTCTTCTTCCCGTGCCCTGCACAGCAAGCAGGAGGCTCCCAGGGGTGAGGGGCACTTCCAAGGCAGAGGGCAGGAGCAGCACGGCAGTGCTGAGAGGGGCAGATGAAGTGCCAGCACTTGACAGCCTCCCGGCCAAACCTCTCAGGATCACCTGTCAAAGGTTTCAAGATCTACCAGTAGATCCCGATCTACTGGTTGGTGACCACTGCTCTAGGGCTACAAACTGCCAGGCCTAGAGGTGATGGGGCTTAGCTTGAATTAAGCACTGGAAATAACTAGCATCCATTAGCTGTCTTGCTATAATACCCTGAGGAAGCTAAGGCCTGTGGTCTCTCTCTCCTGGATACATTGTGGTAAGAATGAAAGAGACTTGACTCCTTAGGGTTATACAAAAAACCCCACAAGAAATGGTCTGGTAGCACTTTATAGACTAACAAAACGAGCTAGCTCAGGCCTATCCCTTACCTAGCTGCAAAACCCCATTTTTTCTGGCAGCGAAGACATGGCCTCAGAAGCCCTGCAATCGTAAAGGCATATGCTGGCCCCACAGAGATTTGAATCTTGGATTGCAGGATTCGGAGCACAGCGTGCTAGGCACTGCCCAGTAAGGCCAGCTGGTAGGTGGTGATAATCCAGACTCACCCGTTCGTTTGATTGCTCAACATACATCTGGCGAATGCAACATCAGATGCACTAAGTGGCAGGTGCCCTGTTAATCCTAGTAGCTGATGTGATTTGGAATGGATTACGGAATTTACCATTTTGTGAGCTCACTATGAATAATAAGCAGCTTGGGGTAAGGCCTAGAGGCCTTAGCTGGTGGTACAAAGATAACAAATGACAGACGTTGCTCCAGAGAGTTTACAGTCTAGAAGATAAGACCTGGGAGACGGCTAGTGAGACACAAGCATGAAGAGAAGGGCAAGGGAAACCTTCACCCGTCTCTCTTCCTTTGCTGAGCAGCTCCCCTGGCTGGGTTATGGAGCTGGTGCATGGCCTTATCTAGGTGCCAGATGAGAGCTGGTCTCTCTCACGCTTTGCCCACCATTCCCTCAGCACTTCTCCATTGGGAATATCGGACTCATTTTCACAAACGGCCATGAAATACATAAGAAGAAGAACAGAGCCTATTTCTCCCTTCCCCCAGGGTCAGGTGAAGCAGACAGGATAATATCAGTGAGAGGGCCCAGGTAAACTGCAGGCTGCCGTCTCCAGCGCTGTCACCACAGCAGCACAAGGAGCGGAGGTGAATAACCCTCAGTGTCTTTGTGAAAAGAGGCCCTTTGTGAAGTATCTGACTGCGGATGTGGCGTTGCAGGGAGCAATCATGCTCAGAGGCACAATGTCGTCTCAGGGACGAGGGCCAGCCCAGCAGTTCCTGACAGGGCTAGAGGCAATTCAGATAAAAAGCCCCCGTCCTACATCTGGAATTTATTGCTGAGGGAAGCTGAGCAGAATCAAAGCTGGAAGCAGGGTTTTTTCCTCTCAAAGTGCTGCCTGAGGCTAATATACACTGTAGATGAGTGCCGAGCTCAGGCAGTTCATTGTTGTCCTGAGCCAGGGGGAAAAGCAAACCATAATTCCTCCCCAAATCACAATTGGCTGGAGAAACTGTAGGGTTTGCTCTAGGGCATGAGGATCAAGGCCTGACCAGAAAAGCAGCTGTCAGCACATCTTCCAGAGTGGAATTACTGTCTATATAATCCCCTGCCCCTGCTCCAAAGCCAAATAAAAGCATAGCAGCTAATGCTTTTATTGGGCAAGCATTGGCTAATGGTTGGAGCACAATGGTTGGAGCTGGGGGCCAAGGGAACCTGAATTCTAGCCCCTCTTCCATCACATATTTACTCTGTGATCTCAGGCCTTAACGTTGCCTTGCTCTGTGCCTCAGTTTCCCCATCTATGGCACCAGTTTGGATCCCCGCAAGGGCAGTAGTGACTGAAAGCAGCTCCCTTCCATTGGCTGTCCGGGTGGGTGACTGCTGGAAGTTTTTGGTTACAGAGCTATTCATCCTTATTGGACGTAATAAAACCCAGGTGCCATTGCAAACACAGAGCCCGCTAGAGATTAACAACGCGATTCTCTGACCTGACCTGATGGAGTCAGACATTTTGTTGTTGATTTCAATGGGGCCAGGATTTCACCCCTATATGCTGTCACCTTATGAACGGAATTGTGGCCCGGACTCTAGAAAGCTCTTACACACGTACAGTGAGACTTAGGCATGTGCTAGCATTACTTAAGTGCTGCCAGTGAGCCCAGCTCATTGGCATTGGACCCACACGACACACTCAGGAGGTTAGCCCTGACACTATGGTAATGGGCATCCCTACAAACCCTTCCTTTGTATTATTTATTTGGATTTGCACAACCAAATAGTTCCTATGCAGCGCTCAAGGTCTCTTAATGGGTCATTCAAACTATCACACAATAATGACCACACCGCAGGATAAAAATAGTCACGCATTGGACACAAAATGACCCAGCCAGCCAATAAACCAAAGCAGCACAAAGATCCCCTTTTCCATCCTCCCAGGATTACATACCCTGAGCCATCCCCAAATGCCCCTATCAGAGCAGGAAGGGCAGACAGACAGTAGTGTGTCTGGGTCTGTGTGTGCTGTGAGCAGGGGTCCAGATACCAGGGGGGTGGCATATGAAAAATAGATCAATCAACCAAGCGTCTTTGGTATTCAGATCCCCAGCACCCTCTACCTCACTCATGTCTTTTCATTTCCTCCCCCCTCTGGCCCTCCCCTGCAATTCCAGAAGTGCTGGGCATCACCCGCCATGGCAGATGCCTGGCCCTATGCCTCTGTGTCCTCCTGCCTCAGATCTGATTGCATAGGGCTGCCGGAGGATGAATGGGAGCCATCCGGGGTGACTGCAGTGATGCTGTTGACGGCGGCAGGGGCTTTATTAAAATGGCAGTGTCATTCTACATCTCTGCTCCTCTGCACAGAAAACGAGACCAGCGCAAATGAGCAATAATGTCGGCATCACCTTCGCAAAGCTGACACATTCATTGCACTGCTCAGAGCTGGATTGCCAGAAGAGAAAGGAGGCCAAGATCTGTTTATTAGCTACATTGGTATCTCGCAGCATCAAGATGGGCTACGTCTACACTACGAGTTTTGCCAGAAGAGGCAATGCAAATGAAGCACCGATTAGCATTTTCTCGCATGTCATTTGCATAATCTCTTCTGATCTGTTTTTGTGCAAAAACAAGCAGTGTGGACGTTTCCTTTTTGCCCAAAAACCCCCTTTTGCACAAGATCCTTACGCCTCAAAAAAGGAGGTATAACGATCTTGCGCAAAAGGGGGTTTTTGCGCAAAAAGGAAACGTCCACACTGCTTGTTTTTGTGCAAAAACAGATCGGAATAGATTATGCAAATGAAGCACAAGAAAATGCTAATCCATGCTTCATTTGCATTGCCTCTTCCGGCAAAACTCATAATGTAGACGTAGCCATGCAAGGCGTATGAGGCCTTTATGGCCAGGGGGGAGAAGGAAGCTGATGTGCCATGCATGTGGAATTCCTTCCAGAGACTGGAAAACTGCCCCAGAAAACATGTCTGCCAAAGGAATTCCTCTGTCTCCAGCCAAACACTTCCCCCTTGGCCTGATGGTTAAAGAAGAGATGTGGGAATCGGTACATCTAGTTCCTGTTCTGTCCAGGTACATACTGTGATGGGTTTGATCACAGAGATCCCCTGGGGGCTGTCACCTGGTATGCTGATCATGACACTGAGTCTGCCAACCTGCCCTCTAGGGGGCCCCACCACCATGTCCTGCTGGATCAAAAACTGTGGTCTCTCCCAGCAAAGGCACAGAGTTAGGGTAACAACCCCCCATGCAGATCAACATAGATACTGAATACAGCTCAGCTCTGGGATGGCTCAGATCAAAGGGCATATCTACAGTGGAGTTATTTCGAAATAACTCCCCTTATTTCGAAAAAAACAGGGCATCCACACTACCAAGCCTGTTATTTTGAAATAATTACTCCTGCTTGTGAAGAGGAATAAGCCTATTTTGAAATAGTGACACCCACTGCTAACCATTCAGGTACCACAATGGAAAAACCAGATAAGGCTAAGGGTCCATCAGCGAGGGCAATGGACAGTGAAAAGGCTTGGCCTTCCTGGAGTTCCATAATGTCACAGACTCATAATGTCACAGAGCTGTGATGCTACAGAGTCAGGTGGTCTCGTGATCAGGGGATCTGCTACCTTGGACTGCTGAACTGTTCCACTGGCAGGTGGGGCAATCAAACAAAGGATTCCAACCTTATGGAAATCCTATATAAGGCAGGGAAGGAAAATAATCAATGTCGTCAGTTGGCTTCACCTCCACCTCCCCACCCAAAGAAATATTTGAACACACCTGGAAACAAAAGGACTCAAACTGAGGGGGATGGGGAAGAACTGCAGGACCCAGGCTAGAAAGATATCTGGCCTATGAAGGATTCTACCTAAACAATATCTAGGGTGAGGAATCTGTAACCAGTTTCTTTAGTGACTCTAAAAACAATGAGTAGTCCCATGGCACCTTAGAGACTAACAAATATATTAGATCATGAGCATTTGTGGATAAAACCCACTTCATCAGATGAGTTGGAATGGAAATTACAGAATCCAGGGTATAAAAGCAGTTACCTGTCAATTGTAGGACCACAGTTTAAGCCGGGGACTGTAGGTGATGACAAAAGTTACAGGCTAACACAGCTACCCCTCTGAGACTTTTTAGTGACTCTAGTTTTGTTTGCATGTTTTGTATTATTTTCTTAATAATCTGCTTTGTTCTGTTTGCCATCTCATTAACCACTTAATGGTTTAAATACACCATTTGTAGTTGTTAAACTTATTTTTGATTTATAGTATAACCCAGTTTATGTAATTTCTAATGGGGGAGGTCAGAAAGTTGTGCATACCTTGCTCTGCATTGAGGTGGGGAGGAGAATTTCATAGAATTTTGCATTTGTTACTCCAAGGGAGGTGGACAGCTGGGTGCTGTGGCAAGTCCCTTAAGCTGAGCCTTCCCACAGCTGATCTCAGTGTCTGTACTATTCTGCAGCTGGCTGTGGCTCTACCTGTGTGTTGGGCGGTATTCCAGGGAGTCCAACCCATCACATACATTACTTTCAAAATATGACAGAGAACATCACGGCAAATACCATACAACTTACAGTGAAAACACTCCTTGCGGAACATTTCCTTTTTAAAGAAAAGAGAAGCCACCAGAGGATGATGTGTCAGGAAAGGGCAGATGTCATGTCAGCTCATTAATTCTAGAGCGCATCATTCAACACTCACACTAGCTTCCTGTCCTAGATCTAGCCATCTATCCATCCAAACATTTATCCTAGACTCACCATTGTGGTATCTGAGTCTACTGGGTAGCAAGTCCTCTAAAACTGGTTCCAACGGAGATCAGAAACAAACAACATATGTAAATGCACCAAAACATGGTGCATATGGGTGCAAAAACATTTCTTTCTGACCCCTTTGACTGCTCAGCTGATACCCTGAGGCAAATTATATTGCCTCTCACTCAAGGCTACGTCTACACGACAAGTTTTTGCAGCAAAAAATATGCTAATGAGGGACTCATTAGCATAAGTCACTATCTCATTTGCATATTTTCTGCCAATCCATTTTTTCACTAGGGGTTTTTGTGCAAAAACAAGCAGTGTGGACGTTTCCTTTTTGAGCAAAAAACCTTTTTTGTGCAAGATCAGTATACAGCTCCTTTTTTGAGGCATAAGGATCTTGTGCAAAAGGGGGGTTTTGTGCAAAAAGGAAATATCCACACTGCTTGTTTTTGCACAAAAATGCCTAGTGAAAAAAACGGATCAGCAGAAAATATGCAAATGAGATCACGACTTATGCTAATGAGTCCCTCAGCATATTTTCTGCCGCAAAAACTCATAATGTAGACGTAGCCTTAGAGACCCTCCATCATGATAGATGTTATTATTGCTCTTAATAACATCCAGTTGTTTAGTCTCTTTGTGTGTCAGTTCCCCCTCTGTAAAACTGATTAACACCATTTCCTGACCTCGCTGGAGTGTTGTGAGGAGTACTACATTAAAGATAATGAGATGCTCAGATACTATGATAATGGGCCCAGATAAGTTCTTAAGACAGAGATGTCTGTGCTTGCTGCTAATGGGGCGGAGGTGCGGGAGAGGGTAGAGTGAAGTCAGATAACTTCAACGGTGTTACTGGGCATGTTCAGTCTGTGTGGGCATGCTCAGTACAGGCCAAGCAGCAAACTTGAGGGGGCACATGACCCTGTATACTTTCCTCACACAACGCCTCTGAATAAGATAAATCGATTAACAAGCTCTGACAGTATTTGACAGTGGTTGGACTTAGTCTGAATGTTCTAAAGTCATGTATAATTTAGGGTACCCTTGGCCAGGGTGCTCAACACATTTCCCCCCTAAAGTGTCTCAAGCTGGACATAAAAAAATCACTAGCCTCTTGAAAATGCAGGTGACTGCTAAAGACAAGTATACCTACCACACACTAGGAGGCACTGCAAAGCCAGGGAAGAGCTGAGGTCCTATCTCACTCAGGCCAACGGTGAAGTCCTGAAGGCCACCTGAATGATCCCAAGCTGTCTTTTGGGTAAGGATCTTATTGATAGAGCCCTGCAGATATTTGCTTTATATTGGTGGGTAGCCGCATCTGCAGATCTGGATGCAGATAACTGCAGAACATTTTTTCAGATACAGATGCGAATTTTGTGTCTAAAACCTTGCACATTTGTGAATATCCACTTTAGATCCAGGGGTCTCTGCATTCGTGGATGCGGACATCCACAGATCATTTCTGCAGATGCAGACACAGAGACCAATTTTATATCAGTACCGCGCTCTACTTATTCACACCAGAAGAGGCACTGACAGAGCAAAAACCCCAAATGCTCTGATCAATATTTAATCCGCGTTTTAACACGAAAGCCCCAAATGCGCAGAACTCTGCACTTGGTCCAGGACACATTCCCTTAGTCACAACTTTGCTGTATGAAGCCTCCAGTGATGTCCTGCCAGTGGCTTGGGTTGGCACAGAAAGCTTATTGCCAGGTCGTGATTCCTTGCATCTCCTTTCTGCAAAGCCATTCGCTCTGCAGCTGATAAGCAGTGATGAGTTCTTACTCTTATCAATCTGCCAGCACTTGCCCTGGGGTCTCAGTCCTCCTCATTGGCATGAGGGGCTACGTCTAGACTGCACGCCTTTTTCGACAGAAGCTTTGTCGACAGATACTGTCGATAAAGCCTCTGTCGAAGAGCGTCTAGACTATGTTCAGTATTGTCGACAAAGCAAGCTGCTTTTTCGAAAGAGACTCTAGACGCTCTCTTTCGAAAAAGCACAGTTTGCATGTAATAGCGCCTTTTTTTGAAAGAGTACTTTAAAAAAAAAGGCGTTACTCCTTGTAAAATGAGGTTTACCACTGTCGACAAAACTGCCGCGTTCTGTCGACTTACTGTCAACAGAACGCGGCGGTAGTGTAGACGCAGGTATAGTTTTGTCGACAAAACCCTGTAGTCTAGACACACCCTAGTTTTGCCTCCTTTGAACTACATGGAGGAGAGTCCAGAGCCGCAGGTAAGAAACAAAGAGTGACATCCAGCGTTAGTTGCACTGTTCGACAGGGCCAGTTTGCTGCCCGTGTTTTATCCCCACATCTAGCACTGTCATCAACGTCAAAGGAGGGAGATTCTAGACTGCAGCATGTGTCAGCCCCCAAGAGATGGGTTCTCATGCACCTTGCCGAGGACAGTGCTGTCAAATTCCCTCTGCAGGTGGATAATGGCCTCATCTCTGTGTTACCCTCACTGATTCTCACTTCCCAGCCCTGGGGGCTGTGCTGTGTGTCCCCTCAGGTTACAGACACGCGGAGGATTTTTGGCACCCAGCCGTATTAAAGCAACATTCCACACCCGCACAGTAGCCTCTGTCTTGATGAAGGATCCTAACAAGCTTTAGAAAGAAGAACCATGTTATCCACCACTGAAATGCAGCCACCTCTGAGGTGGAACATGACAGCTGTGTAACACTGCAGTTCAGTACAGGCAGAAGACAATGCAGTACTTCTAATTAAAATTACTATAGTGCTTCCAGGAAGGGGAAGTATCTGGTTTCTGTATTGCCTTTCACCTATGGATCTCAAAGCAATTTACAAACATTAAAGGTTCAGTCTCACAGCAACTCTTTATGCAGCTTGGGAAGCATAGACAGAGAGAAGTGGAACGAGTTGGTGAAGGTCATACAGGCAATGGAGAGTCTGGGACAGAATCTATTTCTCTATGACATTACCTAGAATACGATCTGGACAGCTGACCAGCTGGGTCCCCTCACTTCTCCACTCTGAGGTGCCTTTTATGTTGCTTTGGTGCTCTGCTCCCACACAGCCTCCCGCATGCAAGCTACTCCCAGTTGTATTGTGCCAGTGCTACTGCCAGCCACTCATGAACTACCCCGCAGGGCAACACTCCCAGCCCTTCTCCCAGAAATGTGTGTCTTGTACTGCCCAGCTCTCTCCTGGATAATACAAACTCATATAGAGCCCTTCATTTATTAACAGAAAATGATATGCACACACCCTGTTATCCCAGAGGGAGTTCCCCCAAACACTTCAATCCAAGCACCCTGGTTTAGATAAAGCACTAACACACGTTTATTAACTATAGGAAGATAGGATTTTAAATGGTTGCATGTAACGAGGCATAAAAGTCAGAATTGGTTACAAAGAAATAAAAGATAAAATGCAAAGTAATATCTAACTTAACAAGCAAAGTGTTTATAAGGCCAAAGTCTCTCTGACCACATGCTTCCGCAGTCTGATTGGCTGAATTCCTTTCAGACAGGGTCCCTCCTTCAGTCCAAAGCTGTTTCTTTGTTCGTCAGGTGTTATTGCTGTCACAGATGCAGAGAAAGGGAGGAATCTTTTGGAGGTGTTTGTTCCCCATTCTTCTACCTTTTCTTCTTCTGTGAGAATCACCTCCAGATGAGGTTCAGGAGATAGAAGGTCCTTGAGGACAGGAACCTCCAGCTGTTTCCTTGCCATTTCTCTCTCACACCCTTTTTCCTGCCAAAGAATGGCCACTTAACCAGGTGATGGTCCATTTGATTTTGTTGACACCTGTCGGAGGTGTCACTTTGCCTGTTGTCTCTGAGGCACTGGTTTGTGGCTGCTTCCCTAGATTCGGAATATGCCCTAGTAACATCATACAGCAGAATCTTATAACTTTATTTACAATGTTGTCACACATATTTTACCAGGACAATAAAGAGCAGCAAATCATGAATTTTCAGATGCTACATTCTGTATAGAAATCTGGCTTGTAAGGTATTATAGTCTTGGGGAAGGGATGGACATAGTCTATATTCCTATCATAGACTTCCTGACCAATAGTTTTGCCACAGGACAATCCTTCATGTTGGGGATAAGGATAGTGTATAATCTCTCGCATCTACATATTGGGCTATGCAGGATAACCCCTCAGGTGCTAGGAAAAGCCATGAGAGACTCTACATTTTTAATAGTTATGGGTTCCCTCCTCTTGAATTTTGCTTCGTTTGGGGGTTCAAATGAAGCCTGAAACTAAAAGTGAAACCCCTGATTCTCCTGAGATTTGACATCAAACCCACTAGCTTTGCCTAGTCTCATCATGCCAAACGATCCAGACATTGTAGATTATCTACCTAACATTCTTTGATTAAGGAAAAGCACAAGAATGAAGAAGCAATGCAATGTCCCTGGAAAATAGCAGATAAAGAAAGAGTGCACGTCCCCATCTAACAAGCTGCAGCAGCTCGGGATAAATTGGCTCATCTGTGCACACAGGGAGAATTTTCAGGAGTTGAAAGGAGCAGAACACAGACCAAAAGAAAGGGGGAGATTGTGCTTTCACAACTGCGTACACTCCACCCAACTCTTCCACTCTTGTTTCCTGCAGTCTTGCTGAGCCCTGTCTCAATTCCATGTGACAGTTAGTATTTCTCAGATTTAAAGTGGAGAGGGGCCCAAACTCCATAGCTGAACATTCCTGAAATTTACCAGGGGTAGGGCAGATTTAGCAAACAATCCCTTTCTTAGAGATTGGCTTGACCAAAGCACTGGCTCCAAACCAATGGCAGGTCTAGACAAGTAATCAAAAGTAGATGACCTTTTGTTTGCAAAATGCCACCCTATGAAATGACCTGGGGTCTCCCTGCCTGCTGCTGGGGGTGCTGTGTTGCACAAGGATGCAGAAAGTCGTATTGTGTCTCTTGCTGTTGCACAGACTTGACATTTATTCTTTCTTATTGGTTTCCTTGGCATAAATCCAAAACTACCCTTGACTGAGAAAAGCAGGCTTTGCTCGCTGGCTAGGTGGAAGCTGTAACTAAGGCCAGGGCTCGACAATTAAGGCAATTAAGGCCACGGGCGAGTAGATTTTAGCCTGGCGCGGCTGTGAAGCGCAGTCAGCGCAGTGCGGTCAGTGCATGCGCAGTGCGGTCTGCGCATGCGCAGCGTGCGGTTCCGCACGGCTGGCGAGCAGGGCTCGCCACTGCTTGGCGAGCCCTGACTAAGGCTATGTCTATACTGCAAGGTTTTTGCACAAAACAGCCGTTTTTGCACAAAAACCTGCGGAGCGTCCACACCTCAAATGCACTTTTGCGCAAGTAAATCAGCAGTAAAATGCCAGAACAGAGGGCTTTCTGCGGTGTAGGTAAACCTCCTTTTACGAGGCATAACTCCTTTTTGCGCTACAGCTATTGTGCAAAAAGGCAAGTGTGGACGCTCCGCAGGGGTTTCTTGCACAAGAAATGCCTATGGGAAAAAGCATAGGTGCTCTGATGGCCATTCTATGAATGGCCATCAGAGCTTTCTTGCGCAAGAGCGTCCATGCAGTGTGGACACTCTCTTGTGCAAAAGCACATCGCAAAAGCGATGCGCTTTGAGGTGTGGACTTGCTTTTGCACAAGAAGTTTTTGCACAAAAACTCTTCCGCAAAAGACTTCTTGCGCAAAAACCCTGCAGTGTAGACGTAGCTTAAGAGATCCGACCTTTAGAGCGGGATTGCTAACCCCCAGCCCCTGTGTGAGCGTGCCCTGAGTGAGACAGAGACATGTGGCATGACGAATGCCATTGCTAACCTTCTGTAGCAGAAGGGAGAGGAACTGTGGCAGCTGCCTCCCAGCTGCCCTGAAGCAGCAGGTGGGGAGACCTCTCTGTCTTTAGAGGTGCAGCACACTCATACCTTCTCTTTCCATTACAAGCTTGCACCTCCCACCCCCAAACTCTTTCCTGCATCCTTGGCATAGGACACATGGCTCCAGTTTTCATGTAAACTCCTTTGCCTGCCTCTGGGCAGTCTCCAGTGGATGCTTGTCAATGCTGGATGTGCCACTCCTCTTTCCTTTCTGCATCGGGGTCGTCTTCTCTTGTCTCCAGCTTCTTCACTGGATGTCCTGCCCAGTCTCCAACCAAGCATCTTCTGCTGCCTTGACTGCTCCTCACCCGGCTGCGCTGAGGCCAGGCAGTGCCCCGGGAGCCTTCATTGCTCACTAACCATTTAGGCCATTTATGTTGCATCATCAGGAGCTGTGGGCGGGGGTTATTTTTAGACATCTGCTTTGAGGCCAACTGCACTCATGATTCAAGAGCCATGTTTCTCTCCGTCCCACCCCGTGCTGGAGTTATCCCCCGGCTGAGCCCCCAACAGGGAAGAGAAGGGCTGAGTCATGAAAGAGCAGCTGCAGCACTAAGCCCTCCAGACACAGCCGGCTACCCACCCTCTCTTGCTTTCTGTGCTGTCCTCCAGGAGGGGATCCGTCATCCAGCCCTTTCCCTCCACTGTGCTGGTGAAAGCCTGGGAGACAAGAGAGAGCGAGCTCCCCTCTGCTTTGAGCAGAGGAGGGACAGGTGTGCTCTGACCCCTTTAGTTTATCTCAGAGGTGGGCAATCATTTGACAGGGGGCCACCCCAAGATTTTGGTAAGTGGTCGAGGGCCGCACTTTTCTATGAGGGGGTGCAGGGTCTGGGACGGAGGTTGGGTGCAGAAGGAACTCAGTAGAGGATTGCGGTGCAGGAGAGTGTGGGGTCTGAGGGACTTTGGGTGAAGGAGGGGGGTTGTGACCTGGGGTGCAGGATCAGGGAGGGGGTATGGGTGCAGGAGAGGATTCTGGCCTGAGGGGAGGGGTAGGAAGGGGTTTAGGGTCAGAGGGGGAGTTGTGACATGGGTCAAAGGGGAGAAGGGGCAGAGGGATAGGGTAGTAACTTGGGGCAGGAGCTGGGGTGCAGGAGGGGCTGGGGTGCCTGAGGCAGGCTCTGGCCAGGAGGCGCTTACCTAGGCCGTTCCCAGCCAGCAGCCCAGCAGGACCCTCAGGCCGGCCAATGGGAGCTGCAATGATTGTGCTGGAGGTGGGGGCAACACGTGAAGTCTCTTCCCCCTGCCCTTGGTGTGCAGTTCAGAGAGGCACATGGCCCCAGCAGCCAGCCACTTTGAGTGGCCTGGGCCTGCAGCAGGCAAGGAGCCTGCCTGAGGGTCCAGCAGGTCGGGGGCTGGATCCAAAGGTTTGGTGGCCATATTTTGCCCGCCTCTGGTTTAGCCCCACCCCACCATGCCTGGAAGGAAGGGCCTCTCTCTGGGACTCAGCTGCCAGTGGGAGTGCCCTCTATCAGCTGTGTGGGAAGATTCTCCCAGACAGTGTCCGTTTATAGAAATGTTTGGGGATTATGGCTTCTAATTGCACAAATATTTTGCTCCCCATCTTCCCATGTCTCGGAACAGCACTTAGTGCAGTGGGGACCCTATCCTGATGATGGGGACCCTTGGGGCTACCACCCTACTGTACATAAATAATAATAATTTACTGTCCATTTGTCATTCCTTCTCCAGTGTAGAGCTCCTAACTCATCCAATCAGGAAACAGAAGCACTGCCATGTGGTTTAGTGGACCAATCACATACCCTGAGAAATGGATCATGTCAACAGTTCGGGTACATCTAGACTACAGGCTTTGTCGACAGAGGCTTTGTCGACAGATACTGTCGACAAAGCTTCTGTCGACAAAGAGCGTCTAGACTACATCCAGTTCTGTCGACAAAGCAAGCCGCTTTATCGACATGACAGTGTAGACGCAAAGGACAGCGAAGGATGCAATAACACCTTCTGTCGACCGAACTCTGTCGACAAAAGGTGTTATTCCTCGTAGAATGAGGTTTACCGCTATCAACAAAACTGCCGAGTTCTGTCGACAGAACTCGGCGGTAGTGTAGACACAGGTATAGTTTTGTCGACAAAAGTCCACTTTTGTTGACAAAACCCTGTAGTCTAGACACACCCTTCGTGGAGACCCAACTGGCTCAGAACAGCCCTTCCAAATAACCTGCAAATACTTATGGTGGCCAAACCCACCAGAAGGCAAATGTTCCCATACAAGGGCTCAATTTGCCAGGTAATTAATTCACCAGGAGTAACTTGGCCCCCAATCCCATGGGGAACACGGTCCACCACACACCTTTTAAAAGACAGTGCCCAATATTTGGGCTCAGGAGAGTTGAGATTTGCAGCCAAGCAGCCTAATGGTTAAACTGTTTGTGGGGACTTTTTAAGTTGATTTCAAAACCATTGTACGGTACATTCTGTGCCTTTCATGACCTGAGCTATGACAGCTCTAATCAACCTAAAGTGGGACTCGCATTAGCCAGGCTGAAGTGACAGAGCTGTTTTCCTGATGAGCAATGGGACTGTCACCAGGCTGCAAACAAGCTCCTTTTAGTGCAAGGCAGCCAAGTGCTTGGTAATTGGCATGCTGAGCACAGACAACCCCTTGGGCTGTGCAGATCAATGCTTCTGCTTCTTGGATGTATAATTATTGGGTCATTGAAGACCCATTGACATTTCCAGCCACCTTATAGATTGATGCAATATCAGGGGCATCTTGAGTCTGCCTCAGGGAAGATCTTTGCATCGACACTTGGTGGGATAATACACATGATTGGAATATTGGTGTAGATGGGCACCGCTTGCTCAGGAAGGACAGGCAGGAAGAAAAGGGAGGAGGTGTGGCCTTATAGGTTACAAACGTATGCACTTGGACTGAGGTTAAGATGGGAATCAGAGACAGACTTGTTGAAAGTCTTTGGGTAAGGAAAAAAAGGTATAAAAGACAACGGTGATGTCATGTGGTCTACTACGGGCCATCTTTCTGGGCAGAAGAGGTGGAGGAGGCTTTTTTTTAAACAACTAACAAAATCATCCAAAGCACAGAAATTGGTGGTGATGGGGGACTTCAACTATCCAGACATCTGTTGGGAAGCTAACATATCAGGGTACCGATTAGCCAACAAGTTCTCAGAATGCATTGGGGACAATTTTTTATTTCAGAAGATTGAGAAAATTACTGGGGGGGAAGCTGTTCTAAATTTGATTTAAACCAGTAGGAAAGAACTGGCTCAGAATTTGAAAGTGGAAGACAGGTTGAGTGAAAGTGATCATGAAATCAAAGGGCACGTCTACACTGGGGAGTTATTTCAAAATAGCTCCCCTTATTAAGAAATAACAAGGCGAGCATCCACACTACCGAGACTGTTATTTTGAAATAATGGGCTTGTTATTTCGAAGTAATAACTCCTGCTTGTGAATAGCAGTAAGCCTATTTCGAAATCGTTATTTTGGGAGTTATTGTTTTGAAATAACTTATTTTGAAATAACCTGGTAGTATAGACATAGCAGAGTTCATGATTCTGAGGAATGGTAGAAGGGAGAACAGCAAACTAAAGACAATATATTTCAAGAAAGCAGACTTTAGTAAACTCAGGGAGCTGATAGATAAGGTCCCATGGGAAGCAAGACTACGAAGAAAAACAATTGAAGACTGTTGGCAGTTTTTCAAAGGGAAATTACTAAGGGCCCAAGAGCAAACTATTCCTTGCGTAGGAAAGATGGAAGGTATGGCAAGAGACCACCTTGGCTTAACCAGGAGATCTTTCATGATCTAAAAATAAAATAGGAGTCCTATAAAAAGTGGCAGCTAGGTCAAATTACAAAGGATGAATATGAGCAAATAACACAAGTATGTAGGGGCAAGATTAGAAAGGCAAAGGCCCAAAATGAGCTCAATCTAGCTAGAGACATAACAAGTAACAAGAAAACATGCTGCAAATATATTAGAAGCAAGAGGAAGACCAAGGACAGGGTAGACCCACTGCTCAATGAAGAGGGAAAAACAATAACAGAAAACTTGGAAATGGCAGAGGTGCTTAACAACTTCTTGGTTTCAGTCTTCACCAAGAAGGTTAGTGGTAACTGGATGCTTAACAGAGTGAATGCTAGTAGAAATGGGGTAGGCTTACAAGTTAAAATATTTCCCTTTTTATAGTAGATTTTGTGTGCTCCAGCCCCATGGTGGAGGTTGGGGGGGGTGGGCTGTAGCGCCAGCGTGGGCTCACCAGTGCTGGGAGGGTGGAGCCCCGAGCCTCGGGGACTGGATCCAGGCAAGCCAGAGCTTAGGTTCCCCACCCCTGTGTTAGAACTTCCTAAATAAATAAACTGAGAAAAACAGAATCACTTTCTGGACTTGTGTTTGGCAGCCATGAATTTTAACAAATTGTTACTACTGCAGGCCCAGCATGGGAGCTTGTTTGGGTTGAGGGGTCATTTCTGCTCCATTCTTTCCCCAGGCTTTGCTGCCCCACTGCCTCAGCTCAGACGGATGTGGAAAAAGCCTCGTGAAACGAGGTTTACAGGAGCGGTCGACAAAGGCTTCCCTTGTCGACCGATCCGCGTCTTGACTCACGCTGTGCAGACGATCAGCTGAGCCGGCACAGAGCAGCGGCCATTTTTATTTTAATGACGCCGGGGATATTTAAATCCTGCTTCATTGACTATGTCGGGTAGCCTATTTTACATGCCTCTGTCAGCGGAGGCATGTAGTCTAGATATACCCCTAGTGGACAATGCAACTGCCTGCTGCACCTCTCATACTCAAGGCGCGAGTATGAATCCTATCCCCAGCAGCTGTGCTGCACACATAACGCGAGTGGTTTGTAGTATAAAGACCAAGGAAATTGAAGGCCAGGGAGTTATCAGTAATGGAACCATCAGGCAGAAGTAGCTTTCTCCACCCACTGATTTCTGCTCAGACTTTACCAGTCCTTTCCCACACGGAGCTAAGCGCCTGCCGTCAAGTGAAAGATGGACTCCACAAGACCATTCTTGCCACTACTCCATAGACTAGGGTGTATTCATTCTTCATGGGCCTGCGCGCCTAATGATCATGCATGGGACCTGAGATGCAGCTTCTGGAGCTCGGATGCATATGGACATGATTCTCTGTTGTCCGTGGAGAGTTAGCAGCTGCAGTCCATGGACAGCTGTAGCCCTGCTCCTTTCCCTTCTACACCCTGAAGCATGTCAGTGGTCTCACTTTCTGGACATGACCCCTCCTGATTCCCACCCTTCAGAAAACTTGGTCTGGCAGGAGAAGCAGACAGGACTTTGTGCCCCAGGGCCTGGATCAGCAGGGGGATCTCTCTGGTAGTGGGGTCCGTACTCCGGGGCTGCAGCCTTCAGTTCCCTGCTCAGAGACCCACTGGCCTTGCCCAGCACAGGCAGGTAACAGCTGTTGGTAACAACGGTGGGGGAGTGTATAGGCATAGGATGCAGGAGTGTGTGTGTGGGGGGGGAGGGGTGCTGCAGCATCCCCATGATTTGTGGTTGGTGTCCTGCCTGCTCCACTGTCAGCCCCAAGGACTCTGCTGCTGGCACCAGGGTCCTGGCTGCTCGCCCTGCATGTGGCGCTCCCCCGGCCATCGACCCTGCTGCTGGCCAGAGGGCTCTGCTGCCTGCCTGGTGTTCTTCTTGGCTGCTGGCCCCAGAGTCCCACTCAACTGCTGGTCCCGGGGATGCCATCACTGGCTCCCAACGTCCCAGCCACTGACCCTGCTACTGGCCAGAGAGCTCCACTGCTTGCCCAGCTTTCCTCACAGCTCTGTGACCGGCCCCAGCTCCAGGGAGCAGTGAGGGGCGCAGACAGAGCTGGGGGAGGTGGGTGCAGTTCAGCACCCCCCACTCCAAGATTTGTTCCAGTGCCACCGGGGGAGTGACACACCAGCAGGATGCCTGACTCCTTCCCAGAGCCTCGCCTGGTCCACATCTCTTGCTCTCCAGACCCCTTCGGGCCCTGGCCCTTCAGCCTGGCCCTGTCTGGTCCTCATGCCCCCCACTAACATTTACATTCCCCCTGCTTTGAAATCCTCTGAGCTTGAGGCCACACTGGAAAGACCGTGGCCACCCCAGAGCCGGATGCCACACAGGAAAGGCACGGGGCGGGAAGGGTCCAATTGCAGAAATTCCCTGTGTAATAATCTGCAACAGACACGGCGCCAGACAGGCATCTGCCTTCCTAATTACATGGAAGAATTAATTACATTCAATGCAAAAGGGACACAGCAGGGGGGCGGGAACTGTTTTCATAGTGGGGGTGCTGGGAGCCATTCATCCCAATTGTAAACCCTTTTTATAATGGAAACCGCTTCAAGACAGGGAATGCTGCAGCACCCCCACCCCCCACACTCCTAGTTCCAGCACCATCCTGTAGCAAAGAGCAACCCCCTCACTCCAGGGGTGGAAGCCCTAGAGCACGTATCCTAATGGGGCCACTGATGGAAGCAGCTCCCTGGAAAGTAGAAGGGGGTGAGGGAGGGGGGGAGGCTGGGAGCAGTGCGCAGGGGAGGGCAGGTTGGGGGAGGAGCGGGGCTGTCAAACAGGCTGGATTGTGTCAGCTCCACAAGCTGGTTCTCTTCCTGCCCTACGCTCCCTCTAGTGTTCCCAGGTGTACTTTGCACCTGTGCCCCCAGCTGCTCCACTCCAGAGACCCAGCTGCTAGTTAACTCACCTAGGCTATATCTACACTCGCGGCTTCTTGCGCGAGTAATATGCAAATGAAGCTAAGCGTGGACTATCTCCAAGCCTCATTTGCATACCTAATGAGCCACCATTTTTTTCAGAAGAGGCTCTTGCACCAGAAGGAGCATCTACACTGCCCCTTCTTGCACAAGAAAACCCCTCTTGTGCAATGCCGTTCTTCCTGAAAAGTAATAGGTGTAACGGCATTGCGTAAGAGGGTTTTTCTTGCGCAAGAAGGGGCAGTGTAGACAGCTCCTTCTTGCACAAGAGCGTCTTCCGCAAAAATGGCGGCTCATTAGATATGCAAATGAGGCTCGGCGATATTCCACACTTAGCCTCATTTGCATATTACTCGCGCAAGAAGCCGCGAGTGTAGACATCGCCCTGGTGAGAGAAGACAGCAGATCGGTGTGCCCTGCCCTACGGCCAGACCCGCTCTCCCCTGTACACCTGCAGGGTAACCTGCCCTACCTCCAACTCTAACCCAGCCGCAGGGATGTCCTGTCCTGTCCTGTCCCCAGGCAGGGCTAGGATCTCCATAGGGGTGGTTTGACCTGACTGCTGGAGCTTTCGGTATCTTGCTAGGAGCCTCCTGCCCTTTCTCCAGCTTCTGCAGATCTGTCCAGAGGGGTTTTCTGCTCTAGGCACGGCTGGGTTGTCATAGGGATAGCTGCTCCCAGCAGAGCCGACAGCATCTGGGGGCTCCTGGGCAAGGTGTGTGTGTGTATGGGGCAGGGGCAGCTCCATGCTCCCAGAAGGGGCAGGGCCAAGGATGGAAGGGGCAGGTCTGGGGGCACCTGGACCATGGTGCTTCTCCCACAGCCCTTAGCACTGCCCGAAGCCCAACGTGCAGCCCTCCAGCAGAGATTTAAAGGGCCCGGGGTTCCAGCTGCTGCTACTGAAACAGCAGCAGAGGTGGGTGGAGACCCAGGCCCCTTTGAAACACCGAGGCCCGGGGCAACTGCCCCCCCTTGTCTCCCCATCAGGGGGCTTGCCTGCTACAACCATTGTGCTGATGCCACATTGTCAATGAAGCACACACCTAAGCCCCTGCTCCCATGTGGCATCCAGCTCTAGGATGACCGCAAGCATTCCAGTGTTACCTCTCGCCCAGAGGTTTTCGGTTTGGGGCATGCCTCTCTGGGAAAAGGTTATCAGGGGGTGTGAGGGACCTGACAGACCCAGGCTGACAGGGCAGGGTCATCTTGGGGGCACGGCCAGTGTATTTCACCTCAGTAGACTTTATGAAAGACGCTCATGCTGATTCACCCCACTGCAAAGATGGGGAAACCGAGGCCTGACTTGCATACAAAAGTACATACAGTGAGATTTTAAACTGGATTAGTTGAACAAGTGCAATTGTGTGTGTGGGTATAGATGCTCTTAAATCAGTTTAAAAACATCATAAACCAATGTAAGTTATGTTGGTTTGTGGTCAGCTTCAGCTAAATTGTATTAAGGGCTTGTCCACACAAAGCTTGTACTGTGTTAACTGAACCTTTACAACAACATGTCGTTCATGAGATAAAAGGCCCCCTAGTGTAGCTACTGTTCTACCAATATAAGGGCTTGTCTACTCTGCCACTTTGCTGCACTCTAATGTTCTTGCTCATTGGTGTGAACCCCTTCCCCCCTCCAGCACAGCACATTACAGCACCGCAAAGCACCAGCGTAAACAGGCTCCCAGCGATGCTAGCTACTCTCCTTGTGGAGATGGTTACCTAGAGCGCTGGGAGAGCTTTTGCCCAGCACTGGTGTCATGATCACCCTGTCTGTGCCATTCACTGAAATTGGCAGTGAAGACAAACCCTACGCGTGCTTACGCTGGTCTAGCCGTTCCTGTGAGGGATGGGAAATAAGCTTGGCCAGCATGCAGCTTAGCTGTCTACACTACAAATTGTAGCTGTACAACTAGACATAAGAACATAAGAACATAAGAATGGCCGTACTGGGTCAAACCAAAGGTCCATCTAGCCCAGTAGCCTGTCTGCCGACAGTGGCCAGCACTGGTGCCCAAGAGGGGGTGGACCGAAGACAATGCTCAAGCAATTTGTCTCCTGCCATCCTTCTCCAGCCTCTGACAAACAGAGGCCAGGGACACCATTTCTATCCCCTGGCTAATAGCCTTTTATGGACCTAACCTCCATGAAATTATCTAGCTTCTCTTTAAACTCTGTTATAGTCCTAGCCTTCACAGCCTCCTCTGGCAAGGAGTTCCACTGTTTAAAAAAAATCACCCCAGCAAGGAGTTCCACAGGTTGACATGTTGACTGTGCGCTGCATGAAGAAAAAATCCTTTTCTTTATTTTAAACCTGCTACCTATTAATTTCATTTGGTAACCCCTAGTTCAAAGGGCCCTAGATCAAGGCCCTTTGGCGGAACCCAGCACAATGTGCAACAGACGAACACGATGGATACACACAAGGCGCCAGGGCATACGAAGCTTAAAGCGACAGAGAATTAATTTCTTTTCCTCACCTTTGGTTTCACAGCTAAATAGCAAGGAGGTCCATAAGCTAAAACACACTTGCAAAGCAGGCTCACCACAGCTCCTTCTGGGAGTATGCTAAATATCCCTCTGACACAGGCATCATGGAGCTCACTATACCTCCAGGGGCTTACTGATTAATTATAGGAGCCGGGCAGAGGAGCGGCTGTTTCAACTAACACATTGAACACAGAGAAGGGCTCCGGGCTGGGGAATTGTCTTCCATTACGCAAAGCAGATTTGAATCATTAACTTTTCATCCAGGGAGCAGGAGCCTGAAGAGCAAGCCCCAGGTCCCGGGACAGAGCCATGTCTCGGGGTTTGTGTCCCTCATAGCAGTGAAGGGACAAGACTTGGAAGGGGGTTCTTTATTGAAGCTTCTGGACACAGCGAAACCTTGGAGCCCAGCCCGTACCACATGGGGGCTGTAAGCATTTGTGGAAGGGACTGCTGACTCCACTGCGGGTTGCTAGCCCCCAGAGGGCCAGCTGGGTATATTGAGTGTAGCAAGTTTATATTATCAGGAAAGAAGAGAATCTGCTAATTGCATTTGAAAAACCTAATGCTGGAGATTGGCCCTGTTAGGTTTGCCAGGAAGAACTCAGATGACATGACACATACGTGGTATTAGCCCCGTCTGCCATTGGCTCGTTGTAGATTTGAGTAAATTACTAATTAACCTCGCTTGCAGTGTCCCCATCTATAAAAATGGGAACAAGGTTCCCAGCCCACAATGTGCTGTGAAGGGTTAATGAATGTCAGGGAAGTACTTAACATGTGGAACGCGCTGTGTCATCAGTGTTACTAGACACCCATATCCACCGTGTCTCTGTCCAGAACGGCTGAGTGCCACGCTGAATTCATTCTGGGCCTGCCTGTGCGTTTGCATGACAGATGATAGACACCAAATGTAACGTGCAAAGGCAAAAGGGTTCCCAGACCTGCTTGCTGTTCACAGGGGTGCGGGTGGGGAGATTCAGTCTGAAAAGACGAGACACAATTGCTCAGCCTGTGCCATTAAAAATGAAATACCCTCCTCCGAGAGCTGCTGAAACCCACCAAGGAGTCAACGCTCATGCAGCATGCTGGCTTTCTTTGCTGCTGCTGCCCTTTGGTTTCAGCACTTCACTCCTACAGGGGGGTATAAATCAGAGACACAAAATTCCCAGGGAGGCAACAGAACCATCAGTAGTTGCCATGGTCTGGGGCAGGGACGACTGAATAGATCAGGCCCCCCACTGGGCCACTGGATGCAAACCCACCTGCCTATGATGTTAAGTCAGTGGGGTGCAACTTGTGGCCCATGAGACATTTTCTTTACTGTTGCCTGTGCGCAGGGATGTCTGATTCTGCAGGTTTCCTACCGCTGTTACTAAAGTGACACATGGGCAGAGCAAGGGCACATGAAGAGAGGGGCATGCTGATCACACACAACATTGACTGTGAGGGCCGTGCGCTCCCTCTGCATCCAATCACAGTGCTGCTATGGTTCAGCCGGCACACACACACACACACACACACCCCTCTCCACACACACATTCTAGGTATGCAAGCGCAGTCTGCAAAACTACCCTGTCCCGGGAGACCTCCATGGATGGAAACCAGCAGAATCTGGCAACCCTGCATGTGGGCAGCAGTAAACAAAATGTCTTGTGGGTCACACATGGAACCTGATGGTTGCTTGTTGCCCACAGTTGCCTGTAAGGCTTGGGCTGGGAGGGAGCAGGGAGCAGGAAGGCACACAGCAAATTAAAGGCCTAAATGAGCACATGGGAGGTTCTGGCTCATGTTCTCTGCTAGCTATAGGAGACAATTGTGTTCTTGCTTGAGGCCTTCCAAGCCTAGAAAGCCTTTAAAAATTTGGCCCGGAGGTGTCCCCACTTGAATGTATGGGCTGTTGCATTAGCATACTTAACAGTGATAGGTCTAGGGGGCAAAGTTCAGCTCCTCAGCACTCCGGGGTATTTGGCTCCAGGGTTTTGGTTCAGCTCATGACCCAGATAAAAGCCAGCTGGAAAGTTTAAATTCAGATCAGGCTCTGATATGGAAACAGCTATCTGGGGAGAACAGGATCTGCCGCTCAAAGGGCTGCTGGTTTATGATGGCGTTTCTTTAGGATAAACTACAGACTGGTTACGGTAAAACGAAGTCTTGGCCTTCTGAGCTTAGAATCAGACCATGAAAAACATGTCAGCCGCTCACCCACTGGGCCATTGCATCGCAGTGTGACATGAATGCATCATTAGCTTTTACATCCAGTGACCTATTTCTAACAAAAAAATAAGGATTAACCCAAACAGAGTTTTTAACCCAAAAGGATGGTGGCAAAATACTCCCTGAAGTCTACAGAGGACCCTGTTATTCATTTCCCATGGAAAGCACTCATCTGCCATGGGGATGGATGGCAGCATAAAACCCTAACAGCCAGAGAAAGATCAAGAGAGGCTCACTAAGGCTACGTCTACACTGGGGATCTATTTGGGGATACTTCTGGTATTCCAAAACAGCTATTCTGCGTCTTTTGAGCAAGCCCTTTATTTCAAAACATAACGGGCTCTCTATTCTGACATCCCTGTAAACCTCATTCCACAAGGAGTAAGGGACGTTTTGGAATAGCACTCTGTTTCAGAATTTGGCCCTGTGTAGACAGCGCCAAATCACAAAATAAGCTATTTCAAAATGAACTCGAAATAAACCATGCAATTTGTGTAGCTCAAATTGTGTCGCTTATTTCAAGCTTCAGGTGCAGTGTAGACGCACCCTCACAGTCTCTGGCCACTAGTGGCAGAGTCATCATCACATGACAATTTTTTTTCTGCAGGTTCAATGAAGAAAGGTAGCACTTCTAAGGCTTCCACACACAGGGCCGGCTCGAGCCATTCCTGCGCCCCAGGCAGCGGGCGTCCGACGCATGCACGGCTCCACCCCAACCCCCAGAGCGCTGCACACCTTACAGCTGCAATTGGGCACGCAGCACCTGATGGCAGCTCTAAGGGGTGCCGCACGGCCGGGCGCATGGCACCCCTTACAGCTGCCATCAGGCGCCCCCCATAGGTTGGGGCCCCAGGCAGCTGCCCGACTAGCCCCCCCTTAATCCGGCCCTGTCCATACATAAACCCCACGGGCATTAGCAGGAATGAGAGAAGACTGCAAGAACTGACCCTTGCTGCTCCTCTACCAGAACCACACGCTTCCTTTCCTTCCACCGGAGGCTTGGAATTCAGCATCTGTCCATCGTTTCCATCCCGTGCCCTGTTTTATCTTCATCTCCCGGTTAACAATGTGTTTCGTATGCAGTGAGGGAGCAGCAGGGCAGGGTGGATCTCCAAGACGGCTGCGCATGTTGAAAAGGTTCTGCAAATTCTTTCTGCCAGCATCCCACGATTTATGTCTCTTCCCCCCTGCTTCCCATGCACAGAGGGCTGCCGGCTACAAAGGCTGGGAGCTGATCCGAGGTTGGGTAGACTCCTCTGCTCCCAAAGCTTGTCCACGTTATTAAAATTAACTGTCATCCCACAACATGTTCTATGATTATCGCCGTCTGTTCCACATTTCCTGAGCTGTGTTCTCAGTCAGGGTAACATATGCCTAAAAACCGCATGGAGACAGTCAAACAAACAAGGCACCTGCTGTGAGTCTGCTCAGCCCCATACACCAAAACCCTGCTGCTCTCACCTCCTTCAGGTCCAGGTGAACCCAAAAGGAGTAAAAAAGGAGCAGGGTATCTTGCTGGGAAATCTCAGAGGGCCTTAACCTGACAGCTCCCCCGCAACCCTCCCAGATGCTGTCAAGCACTGTAGGTTTCCAGAGGTAGCTTGTTATTGGATGCATTTTCAATGGCTAAGGCACCTCCCCCTGGAAGTGGCTTGTAGCTTGTGAAATAGCCACTCAAGTGGCATTCCACTTGATGCATCACTGCCCCAGGTCTGGTTCTGCTACATGGGCCTATTTGATGGCTCTAGGAGTTGCTGGCGTTTGAAGGAGGAAGAGTTTATTGCTGAAGATGATCTCTGGGCATGGAACCTCTTAATCCAAATGCAGAACGCAGGTGGGTCAGCAGTTTTATCTCCAACATGTGCTGATGCAGCACAAATCTGGGATTCTGAGTCCTTAAAACACAGAGATCTTGGGGTATGTCTACACTAGCTTGTTAGTTCGAGCTAGGTAGGCAAATGAGGGCAACCGGAGTTGCAAATGAAGCCCGGGATTTAAATATCCCGGGCTTCATTTATCTTCAGCGCCGCCATTTTAAATCCCCTTAGTCCAAACTCCGTGCCCTCGCTGCACACGCGCACGGAGTAGGTAGTTCGACCAGAGTGGAACGAGGAGTAACGGTAGTTCGAATTAGGTCTCTAATTGAACTCGTGCTCCGTGCCACGTGTAGCCGAGGGCACAGAGTTCGACTAAGGGGATTTAAAATGGCGGCGCTGAAGATGCAAATGAAGCCCGGGATATTTAAATCCCGGGCTTCATTTGCAACTCCGGTTGCCCTCATTTGCCTACCTAGCTCGAACTAACGAGCTAGTGTAGACATACCCTTGGAGATCGGGGAGGGGGAAGAGGAGGCAGATGCTGTCCCTCTGTGGTGGTCTGCAGAGAAGTCCCAAACTCTCGCAGAACATCAGTAAACTAAGATAAATATTTCCCTATGGGAGCGTAGGCGGAGATAGAGAGTTGATGTTGTGAATTTGCTGAAGCGTTGATTAGATTTGACAACTGAAAGCTACCAAACTCGATGTGCCAGTTTGAAGTTATTGCCAGCATTGGAATGGAATTTAATTAGGATAGCCTCTTCTACGGAGACGGAGGAATGCTAGCTCCTGTTGACAGAATAAAACCACCTCAATGAGCAGCGGTATCAATGTTTGTGCTGCTGTAGTGCTTTCATGAGAGCTCTCCCATCGGCTTGCTAATCCAGCTCCCCAAGAGGCAGTAACTATGTGGACAGGAGAAGCTCTGTCTATGCCAGGGGTTAGGCCACTATAACTGCATTGCATACGGGTGTGGATTTTAACTGAAGTCGATGGCACTTAGGGCTTGTCTTCACTAACAGGGGCGGGGTAAAAAACAACAAATGGTCTGGTAGCAAAGACTAACAAAATATGTAGATGGTATCATGAGCTTTCGTGGGCACAGCCCATTTCTTCAGATGACCAGAGTGCTTCAGATGACAGGGTAGCAATTGATCCAGCAGGAGTCGATTTATCATGTCTAGTATAGACGCAATAAATGGACTGCCAAGTGCTCTCCCATTAACTCCAGTACATCACCTCAATGAGAAGTGCAAGGTGAATTGACAGGAGAGCATCTCCTGTCAACGCACTGCAGCAAAGACACCCCGGTAAGTAGATCTAAGTATATTGAGTTCAGCTGTGCTATTCACTTAGCTGAAGTTGTGTAACTTAGATCAATCTCCCCCCATAGTGTAGACCCGCCCTCAGGTGGAGCGTGCCTTCTCCAGACCTGCTAAATCGACTCCGTTGCATTGATTGCAGCAGTGCCACTTTAACCAGTAGTGTAGACAAGACCTAAGCAATTCTCCGAAAAGTGAGGCTGCATCTTGTTCAGAAGCACTATGCAGAATGTAGCCCTTCCTAACCTTAGTGTTTGGTTTGCAAACGATCCGTGTGAAACATCAAAGCAATTGCTTAGTTATTCTTTGAGGACCTTGACTGACAAAGGAGAAACGCACATTTAGGAGTTCTGGTTAAAATCCAAAATATGGTTCCTGGGGGTCTCATTAGAAAGCATAGACACAGCCAGGGAACTTTCAGTTACTTCTATTTAAGAACACAAAGAGAAACACGGTCTCAGAAATGAAATCAACAGGGTAACTCTTCTGGATTCTGGTGCTTCTTTTGCAGTTCAGCAAACTCTGGCTCTGAGTTCGCATAAGGAGATACCACTTTTATCACTTGTTTTCAGGGGTGATTAGAGAGGAAAGCCCTCTAACTTCCTTTTGGACATTTGGACGTTTTTTAATCCAAGGCTTTTTATGTTTTGTTCATTTCAAGAACTGTATTTCTCTAGTAACCCAGATCAGTAATTGCAACCCATTCCCCCCACTTTAAAAGGGACTTCTTGTAATATTTCAGCAGTAGATGTTTATATTCAATATCCCTTGTCCAGCTGGTGCTATACAATTCACATCACTTCTAGAATGCAACCATCATATGTGGAGAAAACAAAATCCCTTATAATTCCAGTGTAGTAGACATGGTCCATACATTCTTTGATTATATCCAGGACTTTCATTTCACATCCTTCAGCACTTCATTTCCACATAGTAAGAACCTGCATGTTTGAGTCATAAGGCAGACAAATGTACAGTTTCTAAGCTGGGGTGAAAACACATGAACTGGACTTGAATAACCCAGCCTGCTATTTCTAACTGCTTTAAGCTTCCATCCCTACTCTTCTTGGGAACTTGATTCCCTCACAAGATTAAATGAGTCACACTGCGTAGGAAAGCGGGTGTTACTCGGTCCATTTTTGGGGGGCTCAACGCAGGTGCAGAGAGACACAGATTTGATCTGGATGTAAATTGAGAGATTCTTGTCTAAATGACCAACAATCCTTGTATTCAGACATTTCCATTTGAGTTCCTGGGAGAGGAGAAACTTCAGGATTATCTTATCTGGGATTCCTGAGACAAAATGTCTCACACGGTGCGAAGCGCAGATTTGCTCCATTTCCAGCTGGAGAATGAGGTGCAGGCCCTGTTTTGGGAGGGACAGAGGTGGGCATGGCAGTCTAGCTTGTCAGCATGATAAATCCCGCGTTTCTGATTCAAAGGGCAGAAGGAAGTAGAGTTAAGGACAATAATCAAGGCCTGTTTGACAACTATACATCTCGCAGGCCGCAGCAGGGCCTGCTGGGTACGGCACTGGCTGGGTAGTCAGAGGACATGGCTTTCGTTTGAATCCTGGTTCGGTAACATCTGGGTTCACTTTGGGTGCATCACTCCCCACCTCTCTCCCCCTCCCGTCCTGCGTCTGTTGACAAGGCTGTGTAGGGAGGCATGTGACACTAGGGAGGAACGGAAGTAGGCCCCACAGTCACAGAGCACTCCCTCATCCAGCATCCTCCTCCTGGTGTTGTATATTGCTGCTTTCGCCAGGGCCGGGAGGAGGTTTGTGGGGCCACAGATGGGGTGTGCATAAATGAAAAGGAGAGGGGGAAAGTGCAGCCAGAACCTCAGCAAGAGGTTCTGGAGGAGCCGGAAAAGGGGCTGTAACCTGGCGCATTCTCACACCGCAAAGGGGCGGGTGTCTGGGATGGGGGTGAGCCGCGCTGGCGGAATGGCTGCCCACTGACCGGGGCAGGGAAGCCCTTTCTACAGCCCTCGTGGACTACAGGCTGCTTCTCCACAGATGCTTGTGCAGTGCTTAGCACCATGGGCCCTTGATGTTGACAAGGACATCTGGGAGCTTTCCCTGTTCATTATGTGTATTAGAGTAAATACCCTGGGAAGGTCTTGTAGATACCTGATGTGACATTGTTTCAGACTGAGGGGGGGGCAGTCTATCACAGGAGAACAAGTCACCCCTTTATGTCCTTCACCTCATGAGCTCCCAGGAAGCTCTACCCTCTTTCTAATTGCTGTCAGCGTAGGCGTGAGCACTGTCGCTCAGGAGGACTGCTTCCTGCACACAGCCCGGCATCGAACTACGGAAGCTGGAGGTGGACTAGGAAGCCCCACGACTCCTTCCATCACCTCCTAGGGTGCGTCTACACTGCAGGGCTTAACTCAAAATAAGCTACGCCAATTGAGCTACGTCAATTGTGTGTCTTATTTCAAAATAGGGAGCATCTACACCGCACTTATTTCGAAATAGACCTCTCTTCCCCCGACTTCCCTTATTCCTCGTACAATGAGGGTTACAGGAGTCAGAGTGAGAAGTCCTCCAGCTTGACAGTATTTTGACACTATTTCGAAATAGTGGCCTGGTGTGTAGTTGCGGACTAAGTTATTTCGGAATAGCAGTAGGTATTTCGAAATAGTATTGCAGTGTAGACCTACCCTTAGTTGGACGGCTCGGCTACGGTGGGATGGCCAACTCTGTTTGCTAGAGCTTGGTCCCATCTGCTTTCCAACTGCCCAGGCCATGGGGTTGTCCCCACGACTCCCAATCTAAGGTCTGTAACGGATGGACAGCGGTCCCCAGCAGTGTGTCTTGGCACTGCCCCTTCAGCTCTCTGTCATGCAGCCTCTCCTGAGAGCAAAGCTCAAACGCTTCTCCCCTCCATTTCCTCCCTCGTCTGCCAGTTCCATACCTGGTGCCCCCCTCAATAATTAGCCTCCCTCCTGCGCCTTGGCACAGTTCAGTCAGCAGTAGGTTTAGTCACCCAGTGCTTGCTGCCCATCTGTGCACACCTCGCTGTTATAGCCTTTCCTCATGAGCGAACCTCTGCAGTTAATCATTGATACTGCTCTGCTGTGACTTCACTCCAGTTTCGCCGCTTCCTCACTTCCATAGCACCGGGTGCCACTATGCAGCCTTTCTTCCCATTGCCCCTGCTGCTCCAGCACAAAGCCCCCTCCCTTGCCACTCCATGGGGTGTTCTAAGGTGCTCTCTGCATGGCAGTCAGTCACCTTCGCCTGCCCGGTCCTGCCCCAGGCCTCTCCTGTGAGCTGTGACAGTCTAGGTCAAGCAGCAGTTTGGGCAATCGTGCAGTGTCCCCTAGCTGGAGGCTGTCAAACTCACCTCCCTTGGGACAGACGTCACCTTGGTATTTCATTCATAGTTGATGGCAGGGCAGAGACCTGCCCGTCTCATGGAACCAAGCAACGGGAAGCTGCGGTTTCACTGACCGCTGGGTGCCAACCCCACTTCTGTTCGCCCCTTTGCCTCACACTCGTGGTGTGCATGACTGAGAGGAAGGTCGGCGCCAGCCCAACCCCTCTGCTTAATGGAGAGAACTCAAGGTGCGTCCGCGTCTAATTCCCTCTAAGCTGCATGGCCACCTATCTGCACATTAAGCCCCATGCAGAGGCTCAGGGTTATCTCTCCCCAAGCTCCAGTCCTACTGCAGCAGGAAAGGCACCTCTGTCTGCTGCTCCCAACCTGGCCCTGCCCTGGACTGGTCCCAGCCAGGGGAGAGGCACCCCAGCCCCAAGCCAGTCTTAAAATGGACCTGTCCTGGCTGAGGGACAGGTACCCCTCCCCTGGCTTGGCCCCACTGCAGCTGGCGCAGCTGTGGCCAGCTTATGCTCTTATCTGGCCTCGAGCTTTTACAGTGAGAGATGACTGGGAGTAGTCCTCTGTCCAGGGCAGCTTGCACCCCAAACCTTGATCCTCAGCCCCACCCCAGAGCGTGAACTCCCAGCCAGAACTCTCCCCCCACACCCCAACCATCTGCCCCAGCCCTGAGTCCCCTCCCACACTGGGGACACCTCGGCCCCACCCCTGCCACACAGTGCCCACGTGCAGAATGAATTTTGTTACGTGCACCCCTATGGAGGTGACGTGTCACATGTCAGGTGCACACCACACAATGCATCCTGTGCGTGGATATCAAAACTTCGAGGGAAACTAGGATCCATGTTGCGGTTCAAACCCCACCGACTCTGGCTCACAGACTAACAGGTGGTTTCATTGCAGGGCAGACATTCAGGCTGGGGCTGGAACCTGGCTTTAGGACCCTAAGAGATGGGAGGATTCCAGACCTCCGGCTGCAGCCTCAGCCTTGACATCTACACAGCCGTTCAATGGCCCCTTGGCCTGAGCCTCATGAGACCAAGTCAGCTGGCATGGGCCAGCCACAGGTGTCTAATTGCAGCATAGAGGGAGTGTGAACTGCAGCACTGGCCAATGCTCCGGCTGACGTGTCACCTGGAATGCCAGCAACCCCCCGTCTGCCCAGAGCAGGCAGCCAGCAGACTGCTCCCTGGAGGTATCAATGGGGAAAATCTCCAGAGAACCCGCCAGCCAACATCCTCCTAGAAGATGCCCATTCTGCAGCCCTCAGGGGAAGCTCAAGTTAATGCAGCAGTCAGAAGAGGTTGATGTTCTTTCCCTACAGTGGTTCATACTAAGAGCTGCATGCTTCAGAGCTTTTGCAGGCCAAGTTTATTGGCTGCTAGCATGTTCCTCCCCAGCTCACTGTGTGAACCCCCCCCCTTCCCAAGTGCCTCCCATCCCCACCTTTCTTCCATACACGGAGCATCCAGTCCCCACCACCACAGGATTTCTGAGTGTCCTGTTTGCCCCTCCTCCATCCATTCTTCTCCCCCATGCCAGGGGCTGTGGGAATGCCTCCCTACATTTCTTCCCCATCATGAGTATTGATCTGGGAGGAAGGTCGAGTGATTCAGGGGTGTCAACATATTAAACTCTATTGGGAGAATGGGTTGAGATGAGACTGATGTATCCTTCTGCTGGAGGGTAGTAACGGGAGCCACCAAGCAGTTCTTTGATCCATAGCCAACGGCAGAAGCACTTGAAACTGCGGTTGTACTACACAGATGGCAGGGGCACCCCATCTCCCCAGATCAATAGGATTCTGGCCACTGATGCCTAGAACATGCCCTAAATTCCTGCAATTCATTGGATGAGGCATTGGAAAGTTATCACATTACAGACAGACAAACCATAGAAATGCCAAAAAGCTCGCTAGCGCTGACAATCGTCCTGGATTTGACTGACACACAGAGAGTGATTGATTGGCAGTCGGTATTAAGCTATGATCAAGTTAAACAGCAAAATGTCAAGGGTAAAAATAATTATTTATTCTCGTGCTGCAGTTTGTGTGGGGGAACTCAAAAACAGCAAATATGTGGCAGAAAAGCACAAACCAGAGAGGGGGAAAAACATACTCCCTAAATAATGTAGGATCTATAAATAAATCAGCTAACAAACACCAGCTTTTGGGGAGGTTTTAAATCTGCTGAAAGAGACCCTGTCAATATAAAAGTCAAAGAATTCAGTAAAGACTCTTTACCTCTGGCACAAAAAATATCACAGAGGATGAAAATGCTTAGTGTTGTGTTCAGATGCCACAGAGATAATTGTGTTATCTATAATGAGAGACACAAGTAGATGGATAGACAGAATCTCTACAATCCTTGGAAAGGAACTTTTCAGCATTTATGTTTGTTTAATTCTTGCATTTTGCTCAGTTCTGACAGAAGAACCAGACTGGTTAGTTTCATAACAGTGTATAGTCAGTTTCACTTTCTAGTTTTGAGGCATTAGCAGGATGCTACTGTGGTGGGCAGGTTCACAACCTTTAAGAAGATGTATGAAGGCACCTTTCAACCTCAAGGCCATTTTCATTAGATTGAATAATGCCACCCCACTCCAAAATCAAACACACAAATGAAACCCCACCACATTCTGGGCCTGATTTGGTGGACATTGCAATGTCCTTTGAAAAATCATTACCCTGGAGCTAGAATAAAGCACAAAGCCATTTTATTATTTTGATTGTGTTCCTTTTACCCCAGTATTCTAGATCTGCATTGCATTCTTGTTGGTGTCATGGCATATGCGGATGGAAATGAAAGCAGGAGTCTGTGGGGTGCCTGGGTGTTATCTGTAATGGGGGTGGGGAGGGGAAGTGTGACAACAGTGAGTGTGTGTGAATATGGTTGTGTGTGTTTGCAAATGAGCCATGTATGAATGTGGTGTATTTGCATGCAAATGGGGTGCTTGCCTGTATAAATATGGTGCATATGTGTATATGTCTGTGTTGGAAGGGGAAAGGGAAAGCAAGCTGCATACTGGTACCTTATTTGCATTGTGGTAGTTTCATGCAAATTTTCTGGATTTCATAGTACCAGGAAACTGGACTGGGAAAGAGTCCTTTGGAGGACTTTCAACTGGAAATATGCAGTAGGACGAGTTCCTCAGCCTGTGTTTGGAAACACAGGCCTTGGCTTTACAGGTTTTGGAGCTTCGGGTACCAATCCAGTGTCCAACCTGCTGGTATTAATGTCAATTATTTTCCCTTTGCTAAAGTGGGGTCTCCCCTTCCCACCACCTGCGATGAGTTCGGTGGGAATGTGCTTTCTGCTCAGCAATGTTAACAAGAAAAGGAGTTCAGGGAACTTACCAACTAGAAGAACAGGAGCAGAGCTGGGCTGTAAAACAGATTTCTTAAGGTTGCAGCTGGTTGGCTCTGCTGCAGTTAAAGGAACAGACCCTGGAAAAGCTTGCTGGGAAAAAAGTGCTTACAAGGGGGCAGGGAAGTTGGTCTCAGAAAGGCACCAAAGGGACCAGGAAGTTACCACGAAAAGTGCTCCTGAGCCAACGGTTGTTCCTGAGTTGTACATTGATTTCCCTGCCATACCAAAGAGTCCCTCATCCTTGCTGGGCCCTTTCCTTGACCGCTTTCTCAGTTCCCTCAGCACTTGCTGCCACAAGCAGGGAGAAGCCTGGCAAATATATGCAGGATTTTTACTGTTAACAAGAGCCAGCAGCTCTTAGCTGGATTGGAAAGCTGCTGGATAGAGTCACGTGATAACAAAGATCTGATGGCAGCACCACCCATAATCCAATCTAGGTTGAATGACTTCTTCTGCCTGGCTTAATGTAGCTCTCACCGCTGGCCTGCTAGAGCACTTTGTTCTCCATTCTCCGCAGAGGCAGTGTGGTGTAGGGGGTTGAGCTCTGTGTTGACACATGTAAGTAGTGATCAATGCAATGTAAGTGGCTGCATCATGGGTAACCAGGAACTTCTGAGTTCAATTCCCAACCCTAACAATGATCCCAGTCCTGATTCCAAACAACAGTCTTTTGTAAGTTCCCCTAGAATTTCTGTTTTCCCAAGAGTGAAAGGGGGATATTACTAACCTTCCAGGCTGTGAAGCATAGTTCGTTAATATCGGTATCATGCTTTGAAAGCCTTGGATCAGAGATGCTGTGAAAAAGGCAAAGTAACACGAGGAAAAAAATCTATGGCCATTTATAGATAAGCAATTTTGTATCTGCATGAGCTGCGGATATTTGAATCCATATCCACAGGAGCAGATACCTGTGGATATAAAGCAGATATCCACAAATTTGCAGGGTTCTAGATAAAAAATGTGTACCCGCAGCCACACTGTAGCCACAAAAATGAGCCGTGGATACCCACATCTACCTGTGGATGTGGATACCTGTGGATTTGCAGGGCTGATTTAGGACACGGAGGTTGTCTTGGTGCTGCACAATGAGTCTTTCAGAACTTTATGGTGACAGTGCGGCTAGCAACTCAGATGCCTCTGCTTTTGGAGATTCTTCACTACAATGATGGGCAATCAAGACTAGGCTGCATGAGTGGCCTCCTTCCATTCAGTGGGCCACCTAACCAGTGGTGGGCAACCTGCAGCCATGGCCCACTGGGGTTAGGGTGATTCACGGGCTTCAAGCCCTGGAAGGGAGGAGGAGCAGCAGGGAAGGAGAGTGAATCTGCGTATTCATTGTGCTCGGGAAGTGCTGGGAGGAAGGGAGGGGGGAGGAGGAAGTGCAGGGCTCCAGCGCCCCAGGGCATTGGAGGCATGTGGAGGAAGGGGGAAGACTGGGGCTGCATGGGCCGTAGATGGAGCCTCGGTGGGCTGCAGGCCACAGGTTGCCCACCACTGCTCCGCTACCTGCCAATAGTCCAGGAGACTGACACCCAGGTGAGCAGTCCATCCAGAAGAGGGCCTGGGCGTGCATGGAACCTAGCAGATTTGTTCCGATTGGTATCATTCGTTCCAATGTTATTTATCACTTGCTCCCTTTGGTTATTCATTCCTATGAACTCTCCACTCCTGCTTTTGCCCTGGGGAGACAGGCAGCGTCAAGCCAGAACACCAAGAACACGGGCGTTACATTGTGCTAACCCCGGGCACAGAGTCCAAGTTTTTCATCCTTCATGTTTTCTGTAACCTTTTCTCCAAAACGGGTGCAGAATGACACGGTGGCCCCACCACGAGGGGCCAGGGAGGAGGGAGGGAGGAAGGAAAATCCACCCCATACGCTGTCCAGCACCAGCCTGCTCAGAGGTGCTCCCTTTGGTCCCACCATCCCAACCTTCTCTGAAAGGTCTCTGTCCTCCCCACTAAGGGAGCAGAACAGAGCCAAGCTACAGGCTGCAGGGTAAATTAACATGGTCATGACCCAGGGCTCATCACACTGCCATGAGCGTCGGCAAGGGATGGAGGCAGGCAGAGGGAGGGGAGCTGGAGATGTCACTGAATAATGCTCTTTACCCAGGGTAGCACCAGGGCCCCAGGGCCAGTCACAAGCACCGCTGAGCAGCCCTGCTGGCTCAGCGTGAGACATGTCAGAGTTACTACTCATTGCACGTTAGAGGGCTGCATCTCACCACCTCCTTCGCCTCCCCTTGATCTGATTGGAAGGGACAGCCGCAGGCCCTGGCTGGCTGCGCCACACATCCTGGGAAGGGACACAGTGCCCCAGCCTGGCTCGCTCATTGGTAATCGCCCCTTGGCTGAGGAGGGCTGCTGGGCAACACTGCTTCACGAAGTCGTGAAATGTGGGCCCCTTCCGGGCCACCAGGTGCACAGCAAGTGTATGCAGCTTAGCAGCCCTTCTTTGGCCACCCAGCCCTCCCACAAGCACCACTCCTTCAGAGGGAGCAAAGCACGCTCGGCACTCACTAAGGGGCTTAGCGAAGGCTCAGGAGACCCCGTTTGCCAGGCTTTGGGCTTGTTAAAATGTGGCTGATCCCAGGGTGGTGTTTCAAGGAGGCTGTTAGGAAGACCACGTCTCAGGCTCAGACTCCAGAGTGAGGCGATGCCTTCGACCTGTCATCGGGAGGGTGGAATGAACACGCTGAATCCCAGTTAGCATAGCCGAATTCATCCTGTAGCTCAGATGCGCATTCCATTATCTGAGACTCCCTCTTCTGCAATCTTCTCCATTGCGTGAGATGGCTCCCAGGCTGACATAAACAAAGCATAATACACAGGACATGTCAGGAGCCCCCCTCCAGGGGCTGGACCATTCAAAGATAACAGCCTATTCCTGCTACCAGCTAATGGAGCTACTCCTTTCAGTCAAGTGGGTAAAGGTCTGTGTTGTGGTGCTGAAAATCCAAGCTTCCTTGAGGACCCACCTGGGCTGGGTGGGATGTTACATTTACACTGTGTTCATGTTAAGAACGAGCTCCCGAATTCATAGATTCATTCACAGAATCCAGGGCCAGAACAAGGGACCATTGTCTGTCTCATCTGAACTCCAGTAGGACACAGGCCAGGGATCTCCTCCAAAATAAACATATCTGGGTCCAGAAGCAGACGAAGTGCTTTCAACTCTGCATCCCTTTCCAGAAAATCCAATCCATCTTCCTGGCCCCATCTGCCAGCTCAAGCGAGGCCCTTAATACCCCAGGAGAACATCACAGAGGGCCTATATAGGGCAAGTAGTCCCCCAGGCCCAGGCCATATTTTTCAGTCAGTAGAAAATGTGATCCACCTTAGCTGTAGAGGATGCAAAGTTCCTAGCTCCTTTTTCTGATCCTGCATTTCTGCTCCCCATCGCTCCCCATGAATTCTCTTTTCTTCTTCATTGAGCCAGTCTCCCACCTATACACATCTCTCCATTTTTGAAAATCAAACATGATTTAGTCCTAAAACGAGTAAAGATTGAATGGGAGAGGGATTGTTTATATTTTATCCAAGTTCTTTCTTTCTTTCTTTCATCCAGGGCTCATGACAGTGACGTCAGGACCCTTTCGCCTCAGTATATGAGCATCTGGGTGGTGCCTTTATGCTGCCCTAGAACAGGCTCCATTCAATAACTATGGGTGCTGCACAAAAAATAAAATGGATTGTTTGAATCCTGTGGAAAGTAAAGCAGGTTCCTGAGCACAGCTCCATTCCTCTGCATCCTACTTTTATCCTTTGTCCATTCCTTCCAGAGAGTCGCATTTCAGTAAAGAGAGGAGCAGGAACAATTGCTAAGAAAGAAGCAGCTGAATTCCAAAATTCTGAGGTTTTACTGCAGATTGAAAACTCACAAACAGTTGAGTCTCCTGGGTCAAGTTTCCACCTGGCCCCCCCTCCCCTCTGACCATCATCCTACTACCTCAATGTCTGGTGCCATGGGCACTTATTGTGCCTTCTAAAGCAGCCTGGATTATGTGGTGGTGTTTTTAGAACCTCCCTGACGTGATGCTACAACTCAAGGAGTCATTTTCTTGGTGAGCCAGCCCTGCAGAGCTAATGAATATTAAATCTTCACTTTCTTAGCTGTGACTTGTCGTGACTTGGCAGGGCCTCGGTTTCATTTTTTAAATTAACAGCATCCACTCTCCTCCACTGTGGTCACAGAGACGGGCCATTGCTGGGCCTTGGTCAGAGTAATTCAGGGAGTAGCGAGGTACAACAGCAAATTAAAAACCCAAAGCATCAACAAACGAGGAGAAATGGAAATCGGAGAGTCTGCTTCTAGGCTACGTCTAGACTACAGGCTTTTGTCGACAGAAATTTTGTCGACAGATACTGTCGACAAAAGCTTCTGAACAAAGAGCGCCTAGACTACATCCAGTTCTGTCGACAAAGCAAGCCGCTTGTCGACATGACAGTGTAGACGCAAAGGACAGTGTAGATGCAATAACGCCTTCTGTCGACAGAACTCTGTCGACAAAAAGCATTATTCCTCGTAGAATGAGGTTTACAGCCGTCGACAAAACTGCTGAGTTCTGTTGACGTTATGTCAACAGAACTCAGCGGCAGTGTAGACGCAGGTATAGTGTTGTCGACAAAAGTCCACTTTTGTCGACAAAACCCTGTAGTCTAGACACACCCCTAGTGTATGCCCTGTGCAAGGCCCCGAGATAGGTGTGGCTATTTCTCATGCAACCTCCCATTTAGAGCCCCAATACACAGGGCCGGCACACAACATTTTGGCACCTGAGGCGGGGAGCTCAAATGACGTCCCTAAACCTCCTCGCTTGGGCCAAAACTTTGAAAGGTCTCAATTTTGCCTTCTTCCTGTTCTACTCCTCATGGCACTCCACCATCTCTGTGCATCTAGACCAGAGAGAATACATATGCACCAGCAGCAGACACAATTTTCTACACTCTGGGTTCTAGTGGCCCCCAACACACACACAGTCTGGCACCTGAGGCGGCTGCCTCAGTTCACCTCATGGTAGGGCCAGCCCTGCCAATACACCATCTAGAATCATAGAATCATAGAATCCTAGGGCTGGAAGAGACCTCAGGAGGTCATCAAGTCCAGCCCCCCTGCCCAAAGCAGAAACAACTCTAACTAAATCACCCCAGCCAGGGCTTTGTCAAGCCAAGACTTAAACACCTCTAGGAATGGAGATTCCACCCCCTCCCTAGGGAACCCATTCCAGTGCTTCACCACCCTCCTCGTGAAATAGTTTTTCCTAATATCCAACCTAGACCTCCCCCACTGTGATTCTAAGTCAATGGAAGCCTTTGCATTTACTCCTATGAGAGCTGGATCAGACCTTTGTTAATGATTCACATTGCAGTAGCACCTCCCTGAGGTTCTGACTGAGATCAGGGACCCATCACACTAGCTGCAGCCTGCACACCCAGCGAGAGGCAGCCCATGTCCTCAGAAGGATCAGAAATTAACCTGGGAGTTCTGAACTCCCAATCTGTGCCCAAACCACTGGACCATGCCTCACATGGCTCAGCTCTGGTAATGCCATACATTCTGGCTCACTTATTTTCTTTTTGTGAGTTTTGCTGAGCCTCTGAATGTTATTTGAATGAAATATTTACAGCCGTTGGTGAGTATGAATGTGATTGCACACAGGTGTGTGCATGCCTCCATGAAAGAGTGGAAATGGTGACTGTACCCGTGGGCGGCTGAATGTACATACAGTTTATATTGTTGGGCACCTTGTAACAATTGCTTGCCTTACAGATGTGGTTCACCCCAGAAATCATTCAGGTTTTATAAAGTCTTGCGAGGAGAATAAGTGAAGCCTCGTTGTCATTTGCAGTAAGGACCTTCTCCACTTAGTGTAAATGAGCATCCGGCTCTCCATGTTGCTGGGAAGTGTGACGTGTGTGGTGGCGATAGCCATGCTGTCATACTCCCTGTGGACATGTGTGACGGTGAGTGGGTGAGCATGGAATCTTGCAAACACTCGCCTGCTGGAAGGCAGAGCTGCAGTCTCAGCGTGGTCGCTTTCGCTGGTCCTGGATCTGTGTAACGACGGGTTCAGCTCCTGGATCTGAGCCATCAGACCCCTGGCAATCAACTATAGAGCTACTGCCTGATGGCATTTAGGCTACACATCTGCACTGTGAGCTAGGGGAGCGATTCCCAGCTTGTGTGCTGGTGCTAGCATGAGGCAAGTTAGTGCAAGTATAAATAGTAATGTCGCTGTGGTAGCACAAGAAGTGGAAACTTGTCCAAACCCTGTGGATATGCATTTTAGCCATGCCGCTGCAGTTGCTGCCTCTGCTGCCATGGCTACACTGCTATTTATACTCATGCTAACTCTTAACAAGCTAGCACGAGTACATGAATGGGAGCTGGGAGGCTAGCCCATGGTGTCTATGTAGCCTTAGACAAGTGTCAGCCCTCCCTAGTTGCTGAGGCCTGATTTACACTTAGGCTGCGTCTAGACTGGCAAGTTTTTCCGCAAAAGCGGCTGCTTTTGCGGACAAACTTGCCAGCTGTCTACACTGGTCGCTTGAATTTGCGCAAGAACACTGACATCTGATGTAAGATTGTCAGTGTTCTTGCAAATACTATGCTGCTCCGTTGGGAAAAAGCCTCTTGCGCAAATGTATTTGCGCAAGAGGGCCAGTGTAGACAGCTCAGGATTGTTTTATGCAAAAAGCCCCAATGGCGAAAATGGCAATCGGGCTTTCTTGCAAAACCGCTTCAGACTGGCACGGACGCTTTTCTGCAAAAAGTGCTTTTGCGCAAAAGCGTCCATGCCAATCTAGACCCTCTTTTCCACAAATGCTTTTAACGGAAAAACTTTTCCAGTAAAAGCATTTGTGGAAAATCATGCCAGTCTAGACGTAGCCTTAGAGTTTAGGTTGGCATAGCTATGGCATCATGGGTATGAAAGGTTCCCCCCCTCCCCCCCACACACAGCACTGCTACTACACTGACCAAAACTCCCAGTGTAGATGCAACTAGGTGGACGGATGCATTCATTCTCCAGTCTACCTAGTACCTATCATCTCTTGGGGAACTGGAGATAGTACTGCCAGCAAAGGGACTCCTGATGTTTACCTCCCCGTTGATGTGTTGCTATGATAAATGTTCACCAAGTGCTTTGAAGATGAAGAGGGCTGTGTAAGTGATGATGGCCTTTGTGCTTTGGAGTGACACCAAAAAAATAATATATTGATTGCAGATAAGCCAGGCTAAAACTTCCAAATGTGCATACCTCAATGCACTTTTAGGCCTGGAATAAGTAGCCTGATTTTGCAGGCGTTTAGCAACTCTGGAAATGGGGTCACTTTTTTACCTGAATAAATGTGGATTTAATTGCCTGTCTATAAGCACCCAGGACATGATTGTCCCCACCATGTTTGCAACCAGCACTAGGAAGCTGGTATGAGAGTCCCATAACACTGACCTGGAATGTACTTGGCTGGGTAAATATTTGTTTCTCCACCTAGGATAATTCTAGGTTCTTTTGCTTTGAGTGGACCACAGCACTGGTTCCTGTCCGCCCCAACAGAGGAACAGACACCACTGGCCTAAGCTAAAGTTTCAATGGTGAACTTCTTTGGCATATCTCTGCTTTCTTGAGTGCTGGGAATTGCCTCACTCAGACATACGACCATGGCCAAAGTAGTGTGTAGCCAAGAGCCAAGTGGGTGTCTGCTTGGGGACAGCGCTGGCAGGCAGAGGTGGGTTATGGGCATTGCAGAAATAGCCCAGTGCTATGAGAAAAGTGGGGACTCCCTGTGGATGAGCTCTGAGCCTCAGTGTGTGTACGCGCATGTGTGTGTGTGTGAGAGAGAGAGAGCACGTGGGATGATCTCTGAGCCACGGTGTGTGAGACAGTGAGTGAGTGTGCTCTGGGCTGATCTCTCTATGCCTGTAAGTATGTGTGCGAGTGAGTGAGCTAGCTCTGAGCATTGTGTGTGAGAGCGCTGTGGGCTACTGTGTGAGTATAAGCTCTAGGCTGCTGTGTGTGTGTATGTGTATGTGTGTTTGGTCTCTAGGCTGGTGTGTGTGCAAGCTCTAGGCTGTGTGTGTAAGCTCTAGCCTGCTATGTGTGTGTAAGCGCTAGGCTGGTGGGTATGGTTATGTGATTGCAGGCACTGTGTTGTGTTGGGGGGCACTGTGGTCATGAGGTGTGTGCATGACTGTAGGCTCTAGGCAGCTCTAGGGAGGTGTGTGTGTAAACTGCAGGTTGGTGTATGGGTGTGTATAAGCTGTAGATTGCATGTGTAAACTGTGGGCTGACTTGTCTGTAAACAGTAGGCTGGTGTTTGTGTGTAAGCTCTAGGCTGCTGTGTATGTGTGTAAATTGTAGGCTGTGTATGTAAACTGTGTAGGCTGGTGTGTGTGTATAAGCTCTACATTGGTGTATGTGTAAACTTTAGGCTGGTGTGTGCGTACATTCGTGTGTGTGTGTGTGTGTAAGCTCTAGTGCAGTGTTTCTCACCAGTAGTACAAGTACCCTTAGGGGTACTCAAGAGAAGTGGGGGGGGGTGGAAGTCAACACAACTGAAATATGGAGAAAACTGAATTTTTGTTTTAAGTTTTACAGCGCTTGATTATTTTTGTACGTTTTACACCCCAAAATTTATTTGCCCACCTGGCTACGATTAAGTTGTTTAAACAAATGTGTTGCAATGGTAGAAAAAAAAGTGTGTGTCTGAAAACTGTAGGTATTGGGGGTACTTCTAATTTTTTTTTAAAGCGGTACTTTATAAAATAAGGTTGAGAAACACTGCTCTAGCGTGCATGTGTGTGTAAGCTCTAGGCTGCTGTGTGTGCGCCGGTGAGAGACAGAGCGCCCCGGGCTGCTGTGCGCGCGTGCACGTGTGCGCGTGGCCGGCTGATGTAGCAGCCGCGGGAGGTGGAGCAGCGCAGCCAGGGGATGAATCCCTGCATCCTCTCCTCATTGCTGTCACAGCGGGAGAAGCCGCGAGACCGGGAGCTGGAACCCGCTGCGCCTCTGACGGGCAGCCGAGTCCCTCTGCTCCTGCAGGCGGGGCAGTGCGATCGGGATCGGAGCATCTCCCTCCAGCTGCAGTGGGGTAGGGACAGCGAGGAGGCTGCAGGAGAATGGGGGCCCAAAGAGGGGCATCTCCATCCATTTGCAGTAGGGCAGGGCAGGGAGAGGGGCACAGCAGCAATCTGCAGTGGGGCAGGAATCGGGGCCATCTCGAGGCGGTGCAATGGGGTAGGGTCCGAGGCAATTCTAGGCGGTGCCTTAGAATGGGGATCGGGTCCATTCCAGGCGGTGCAAGAGGACAAGGATCGGGCCCATTCCAGGCGGTGCAATGGGGCAAGGATCGGGCCCATTCCAGGCGGTGCAATGGGGCAAGGATCGGGCCCATTCCGGGCAGTGCAGTGGGGCAGGGATCGGGCCCATTCCGGACGGTGCAGTGGGGGCAGGAATCAGGGCATCTTCAGTCCCGCTGCAGAAAGCGAGGCATCTCCCGGAGGGACAGCGGGGCGGACCAGCGGGACAGGGCTCCAGGGACCTCCCGGTGGGCTCGGTGGAAAGCCCCTTCCCCTGCCCCGGAGGTGGCCGCGGCTGCAGCAGAGGACCGCTCCCCCTGCCCCTCCAATCTCTCATCCCCCCCTCCCGCTTGCCCCTTGCAGAGCCGCGATGCTGCCTTGGCGCAGGAACAAGTTCGTGTTGGTGGAGGAGGAGCGCAAAGGCAAAGGGAAGAGCCTGGGACCGGGGCTCAGCTACACCTCGCTGCTCTCCAGCCTGGTGCGCTCCTGCCCGGACCTGCTGCCCGAGTGCCCGCTGGAGCGGCTGGGCAGCGTGTTCCGCAGCCGGCGGCAGACGGTGGAGCTGAACCAGGAGGACCCCAGCTACACGGCCTGGTACCTGGGCAACGCGGTCACCCTGCACGCCAAGGGCGAGGGCTGCACGGACGAGGCGGTGGCCAAGATCTGGGCCAAGAGCGAGGCCGGGGCCGGCGGCACCAAGATGAAGCTGACGCTGGGGCCGCACGGCATCCGCCTGGCCCCCTGCGAGAAGGGCGGCGGGCGGCGGGCGGGCCACGCCTACCTGCTGCACCGCATCACCTACTGCGGGGCGGACGGCCGGCACCCCAAGGTCTTCGCCTGGGTCTACCGGCACCAGGTGAAGCACAAGGCCGTGGTGCTGCGCTGCCACGCCGTGCTGGTGTCCCGGGCCGAGAAGGCGCGGGCCATGGCGCGGCTGCTCTACCAGACCGCCAGCTCCGCCTTCAGCCAGTTCAAGCGCCTGCAGCGGCAGAACGACGCCCGGCAGCTCCAGCGCCAGCTGCTGGGCGACGCCTTCGTCCCCCGGGTGCCGCTGCGCAAGCGGCTCAACGGGACCTGCCCCTACCGGCCCCCCGCCGAGCGCAGCCGCGGCGCCCGCCGCCTCAGCTCCATCCTGGAGGAGGAGGAGGAGGAAAACCTCGGCGCCTCCTGCCACCACGCGGCCGCCGCCGCCGCCGGGACCAGCCCCGGCTGCGCCGCGCCGGCTCCAGGCCTCCAGGCGGCCGAGGTGCTGACCCTGGCCCGGGAGATGAGGGGGTGGAGCCTGCGCAGCCCGCTGGCTGCGGAGAGGCCGCCCTGGAAGCCCCCTCGAAAGGCGTCCTGCTTGTCCTGCTAGGTGGGCAGCTGACGCCAGCAGGCTAGAGACTCTCTGACCTTTCCAGAGGGGCCCGTCTGACGGGGGTGGCAAGGGCACAAGGGGTCTGGAAAAGCCCTGGCCATGGCCCTCCCCCCCCGGGCTGCTGCCTTCGCAGCCAAGCAGCACTAGGTCTGTTGACAAACCAGACCACAGTCCTTTTCCCTGCTGCTGACTGAGCATCCCCCTCTCCCCACAGACTTGTGCAGGCTGTACCCAGCCTGCCTTTAACACACCTTCACTGCCATCTTCCATCTGCTCCCAGCGGACATTCGCACGACCTACACTTCTTGGTGCATATCCCCATCACTTCCACTCCCACACACCTACTAACTGGCTGGGAGAATTGACTGTCTGTATGAATGACTGGTGTTATAACCATACCTGCTAAAGGGAGACACATCTGCAGGTTCTGGGAGGTTGAAGGGTTCCTTGAATGGGCAGCTGCCACAGAGGGGATAGGGAGCAACAACCCCTGTGTGTATTTTGGACTTGACTGATTTCAAGGAAAGACACACACAGAGAGACTGCAGGATTTTATGTTTCCATCCCTCAGAGGGAAGGAGATGCTTTTCCAGCTGGAGTGACTTTTACTATTTGATCTCGACTAAAATTTATATCTTAAAAAAGCCATCTATTTACAGAGAGATGCCCTGCGATTTCACTTCTATAACAATACAATGTCTTGTACAGTTTTGTACATGTTTCATAGGACAGGTGCCTGTATGTCTCTGATGCTGGGGATGGGATGGAATGGGGGATGGAAATGTATGGATCTTGGGGGCCAAGGGTCTGATTTTCAAAGGTGCTGGGCCACTGAAGGGTTTGTGGGAACTCCAGAGCTCTACAAATCAGACCCTAGCTACTTGGCTAATGATAAGTGTCTAAATTCATATTTAGGTACTTAATAAGCATTGTGCTTTTCAGAGATTCTGAGCAAATGTTGTCTTTGCTGGGATTTGCAGAAGCTCAACACCTGTGAAAATTCGCCCTCTTTGGTTTACGTAGCTACAGGGGGTTTAATGGTCTACATTTTGGCACCCAAGCTTGGAAGATTTGGCACTGGCTGCCAAGCTGTATCTTAAAGGAACGAGCTATAGAACACCCTGGAGCCAAATTCTTCACTTTGCTTTGGCTTCAGTGGGGTTACATTGTGGATAGATTTGGCCCACATGTATCTGACTCTGGGGATGAGATGCAGAGCATCACACAGAGAGAGAAGCTTTGTTCTAATGCAGAACATGGGGTGTTTTAACCCCAGGGGAAGATGGTCAACTACACACATCTCCTTTGTAGGTTCACAATGCAAAGCCCAATGATGTGTATGTCCATGCGTGTGTACACGTGCACGCACACACACACATAATGTGATAATTGTAATAAAGTTTCTTTGCATTTTCTGCAATCTGATTATTGTGCTTTATCTTTTGCAAGCTCCAAAACATTTCACTGCCATTGTATCTCAAGAGCAGTAATAACTGGAGCCAAAACCAGCTAGGCACTGGATGGGGGATTGGGCTCCTATCCATTGATCTAAGAGTTGTATATGACTGCCCACCACTGTACTATCCAAGTGCCTTCCTGTAAAATTAATAGCAGTATCAACATTCCTAGTGGTTGTCATGGAGACTCTGGCCCATCTCCTTCCACAGGATCAGGTCTAGGTTTTGGACCAAGAGGACCATTTGGCTAAATTGGGTTCCAAGCACTGATAATAAATGAGGGATTTTCCTGCTCTGTTGTGATGATGGTGATGTGTGCACTTATGTGTATGTGGTTGACAATTTGTTTGCTAAAAGGGTGTTGCATGTGATTATTTGTGTGTGTGTGCACGCACATATGAATCCGTGTCTCTGTGCGTGCCTATGCATATATTATTTTCAAATGTGAACTCACACTTTGTGCATGTGCATTTCATGTGTCTATCATGTGTAGATGTTTGAGTATAGATTACGTTTGGCTTCAATCCAGGGTAGCAGGATGCCCAAAACCTGCATGCTGATGTTCAGATTAGCACATCTCACCAGTAAGTTACCTGCCAGTGCCTAAATACCTAAGTGCCAGTTTCAGTGACCAGAGGTGGGTTGTGGATGTCCCATTCAGGCACTTGCTTGACAACAGAGCCCTATATTTCTGTGTATGTTGTAAGCAGGATAGACTGTAGACATGAAAGGATCTCGCTCTTTTTGTGTGGCGCTGCCTGGAGATCAGTTCCTAGCAACCAATTATCAGAAAAGAGAGAAACTCTGGAATGATTCTGTGGCCTAACATGGAGGACCATCCCAGAGTGTATTGTAAGAGGAGGAAAAAGGGGACAGACGGAAGCAGTTTTGCAAACAGACAGCTGCATTATTTCCTTTCATCTTCCCTTGGGCTGCCACCCCCACACTCCTGCGGCATTTATGTCTGCTCTTGGGAGGAACAAACAGCTTCTGAAAAAACAAAACTGAAAAAAAGGTCACTACATGCTTTTAAAAATCCACCTTCATTACCGACAGCAGCGGAACTTCTGGAAATGATGTCAAATAAACAGCTGTTTCCAGTGGTCATGGCAACCAGCATTTTTAAAATAATGAGGCCAGATTCCACCATGGCATAACTCCACCCTCTGTGATGAGCTTCCACCAGGGAGGGACTGGTCCCATTTAAGCTACAAAGGTTGTTTTTCCTCTTTCCCTTTATTCCTCTGCCTTTGAGGCATGTGGGTTTTATTAAAAGCTTATTTGCTTTGTGCTAAGTGATGGGGCTGAGGATCAGATATGTTCGCTTTTGACTAGAGATTCAGGCTCTCGTCCCTAATGCAGGGGTAAGCCTGCTGACAGGGAGGCAAAAGGGGCAATTGCCCTGGGGCCCAGTAATGTAAAGGAGTAATACCCAGAGCCTGAGGCCTATAAATTGCTGCTGGAGCACCACATGGTGTGCTCGGGGTGGCTTTGAGGGCTGGGCTGAGCAGGTAGGGGGGAGCTGCAGACCGGGCGGGGCTGAGAGCTAGCTGCCCTGCCCTTGTCCCTTCTGTCTGATGCCCTGCCCCTTCTGGGAGCACAGAACCACCCCCAGCCCCTTGCCCAGGGGTCCGGCAAGGCTGTTAGCTCCCCTGTGCAGAGGAGAGGCCAGGGAGGTATTATTATTCCTCTAGTGCTCATAGCTAGAGCCCTGCCAATTTGCAAATATCCATTTTAAATATGCAGGTATCCACATCTGTGGAGGTGGATGCAGATATTCATAGCTCATTCTGGGGGCTACAGATGAGGGATACAAATTTTGCTGCACCAAAGAGTTTACAAGTTGTGTGACCAAAGTCCAGCCTCAGGACTTGGTGTCCTAAAAAGAACTTGGGGAGAAGGGTTAACCTACCAGCTTACAAAGCAGCCCCCCATCCCATTGTTGGCCTGATCTGTTGGTATTGGGGACTGATTTATTGGCCAGCTGGTCTCTCCACCTGACCTAAACATGCGGGGATGGTTGGGGTGTATTCTTGGAGAGTTGGAGGTGTGTGTCGGGGGTGGGGAGAAGATATGGCTACAACACTCCACTTCAAGTAGTGACCAAGAGGCCTGGCTGCTGCCAGATAGGGCCAAACTGCCCTCCTGCATTCTCAGCCTTGGTTCAAAGCAGAGACAGGGGAGGAGAGGATGGAAAGTAACCAAAGGCTGAAGAAAGAAGGATCTGCCCAGAACAGAATCCATGCAAATCCCCCCTCTCTGTGTGGCTGGTACCTTGTGCCTGGAGCTCAGTCTGAAAGCAGTATAGCCAGGTCCCATCACCACCCAATCAAGACTTACAGACCCCCTTCTCTCTTTTATGCAGTGCTGTTGTAGCCCTGTGGGTCCCAGGATATTAGATAGATGGGGTGGGAAGGTTGTCTCTTTTTTTGGTTCAACTTCTGTTGGTGTGAGAGAGAAGTTTTCAAGCCATGCTGAGCTCTTCTTCAGGTCTGGGGACCGTACTCCAAGTGTCCCTCACAATAGGTGCTAACTACTTATGCTAAAAAATTGGTTCTACCTTGCTTCGCTGTGACACTCGGCCTACCTTTCCCAGACTCGACAAAGAACTCTGCGTGACTCCAAAGCCTGTCTCTCACACCAGAAAGTGGCCTAGTAAGAGATCTCACCTTCTCCACTTGTCTCTCCAAGACCCCTTTTCTTACAGAGAGGAGAGGCATTCTCAGGTGGCTGACTCTCTTGTCTGCACCTAGCTTGGCCCTCTGTGCCATCTTCACCTGACCAGAGGGGGAAGGTGTTTAGTGCCCAACTATAGGTGTATAGCTCCCAACTAGACATAACCAGAACATGTTTAATTTGTACATATTTAACATGTAACCCTTTCCTTCTTGGCACAGACACCTACAGCCATTAGCTCATCACATGCTTGTGTCTAACCCTTTAGAATGCTTCCCGATTTCCAGGTGGGAGATACGTGTCCAGAGAGTGCATGTCTTAGTAGCAGCGGGGGCTGGTAGAAGGAGAATTCTGGTGGCTGGGGAGTGAGCCAGGCTACACACTCTGGATGCATTGGAGAGGGTCCAGAGGAGGGCAACCAAAATGATTAGGGGGCTGGAGTGCATGACTTATGAGGAGAGGCAGAGGAATGTAGGTTTGTTTAGTCTGCAGAAGAGAAGAGTGAGGGGGGATTTGATAGCAGCCTTCAACTTCCTGAAGGGAGGTTCCAAAGACGATGGAGAAAGGCTGTTCACAGTAGTGACGGATGGCAGAACAAGGAGCAATGGTCTCAAGTTGTGGTGGGAGAGGTCTAGTTGGATATTAGGAAAAACTATTTCACTAGGAGGGTGGTGAAGCACTGGAATGGGTTCCCTAGGGAGCTGGTGGAATCTCCATCCCTAGAGGTGTTTAAGTCTCGGCTTGACAAAGCCCTGGCTGGGTTGATTTAGTTGGGATTGGTCCTGTCTTGGGCAGGGGGCTGGACTTGATGACCTCCTGAGGTCTTTTCCAGCTCTATGATTCTATGAATCTATAACAGGCTAGGAGGAGTGTTGTGGATGTGGAAGGGCAGTGTGGTCTTGCTTTGAGGAAGGCAGCTGATGCAGAGGCAGGGCACCTCTCTGGGTAAGTGGTGGAAGGGTTATGACAGCTAGGAGGAGAGAACCCAGGTGGATGTCCAGAACTTTAGAAAGAGGGTTACAGCAGCTGGGTAGATGCTCAAAGACATCATTACAGGAAGGATTTAGTAGTTTGTAGCCAGGAGGTGGGGGTGGGGAGGATCATGGTGGGGTCCAGCTGAATTTTCAGACTCATTCCCAGCACCCTAAGGATGAGATTTCTTAAAAAGTGGAAACTTTGCTAGGGCCGAAGCAGGCCTGATCACTGCAGGGGAAATCACACTCCAGCTCTCACAACCGAGAGATTTAATGAGCTAGAGGCAAGTCAGTGCAGCAGGCATGGCCAGCATCCGTCAGACAAGCACACATCCCCAACAGAATGGAGTGGCCAAGAGAAGCAATTGGAGACAAAGGTGAACTCCAGGATACATTGCTTGAAAACGTTCTCCCTGATGGACTCAGTGCTCCTGTTAGTAGGATGCTGCTTGTCCCTGGAGAGCTTAGATGAATCTCAAGCATCATAGAACTTCAACTGCTTTTGACTCATTATCAATGTGGCCATGGGGTGTGATCCTAGTGCATCTTATGAGCTAAGCAGGGTTAGGCTAGACCAGAACTGGGGTTGGAGACCTGCAAGGGCCATTTAGCTGTGTTAAGAGGGGGGGCTGGTGACTAACAAATTGCCACTTTTCCCTATGGACTGACCCCCACTTCAGTGTTGGGGGTGCTGTCCTGCTGGAGGTATCTATCAAGGAGATGTTACCTGAGGCTAAATGAATTCTGCAGGCAGAGAGCAGATATATAGTCCGGGTACAGCTGGGCAGAATGCTCTTGGCATTCCATTCCTTACTGAATTATTGGCATTCCTGGTAGCACGCTGATGGTCTCCACAAACAGGGTCTTCACAGACAGCGGCCAGTGAGACAAAGGTGCAGTTGTGAAGGGCGAAAGGTGTGGTGGAGGGATACCACTCTAGAGAGCAGCGGTCCCTAGTGGTTTCTGAGTGTGCCAGTCCAGAAGGAGAGCAAGTGGATGGAATACAGCAGCTCTAAGGCTGGCTACTCCCCATGATTTAGCACAGTGGAAGGAGGTCCTGGTGCTGTCACAAAATATGCTTGATTTGAGTGAAAATCCAAGGGAAGGCCCCATTTGTGTGGTTTGCTTTGTGGCAGTGCTTGGGCCCTTGTCTCAGCTGCAGGGCATGAGCCATTTCTGGCAGGAGTCACTGGTCCCCTGGACGAGAGAGTAGCTCCGTTCATGGTGATCTCTCTCCAGCTGGCAGAGATATGTGCTGTTTGTGTCCGCTCCTGCCCTTTCGGTCCAGAATGAGCTCACCCAGGGACACTGGTGCCTGTCTCCAGGAGGATCGGAAAGAAAAAGGGTGCATGTGAGTGGCCATTCTCAACTCTCCGTAAGCTGTGATGATAATTCTATTGGCCAAGTAAAGTGGGGTCTCACACACAACTCGGCATGCCTGACAGTGCCGCATCTGATTTATTTCAAAATTTCCCAGATTATTCTAGGTATCGATGACCATGGGCCCTTTATATCTGGCTAGCAGACCCAGCAGCATTATCCAGGTCTGTTATCACCTACAGATCAAAGAACTGGTTGATGGCAGCTCTGAACTTGCCTTTCAGCACAACAACAACCCCCCCCCCATTATTCTAATACATTTTAAACATGTTGATAACCCACATGTCTTCTCTCCCAGACAGAAAGAAATGAGAGGCGGGAGGGAAGGAGGGGTGGGGACCCCCACCAGTGTTGCCTGTAAGCTGTGCACTTTTGCAGCCACTCAAGAGTCATTAAAATGCCCCTTCCCCCAGCTGATTAGCAGAGCATCCACAGCTAGGTGTTTCATTTTTACTGGTGGTACACATTGGCACATGCCTCAGTGCACATAAACACATTATTCTGCCCAGGGAAAATCTGCACATGGACGGAAAAGATTAGAGGGAACATTGGGGGAGGAGATCATAGCCAGAAAAGAGGTGCACACAGAGCCTTTGGCATGGGAGGAGAATGGAGGATTCTGGCATGGGGGGAGGAGAAGAGAGGACTTATCAAACTGCTGGCATGGAGGGAGCAAGAATTGAGGTTGCAGAAAATCCAAGAAATAGAGAGGAATGGGGGTGACACAGAGCGATGCTATGAGCCATGGGGAGTGCAATGAGCTCAGCTTACAGAAGACACAAAGTGTCTAGATTTTATAGCCAGTGGGAACAGTTGACAGCACAGGGCTTCATCCACAGAGGCATCTCTTCCTGAGCTCAGAGGGCATTTAGACCAGTAGACTCAGGACAATTCAGACTCCCATAGAAATTATTTTCTCTCCACCTTTCTCCTCTGTCTTTCTTTCTCTTCCCACTCCTCCTGCTTCCCATTGCTTTTCCTATCCCCCCCATGTACTATTGTGCTGCTTCCTTTAAAGTGCAACATTCATCTCTCATTAAAGCCACTTCCACACTTGCAGCTCTCCGATGGAAGGAGATAGATGGCTCTGTACCTCGGCTCCTGCCTCCTCCTGCTGCAGGGATCTAGACACGCCTGGACTGGGCCCCTTGATGTCTCTGGGCCATAACCAAAGGGGAACTTGAAACGATTAGCTCACTGAAGCACAGCACAGAGTTACCAACCCATCATGGGAAGAAAAGGGAAGAACCGATACCACAGCATTGCTCAAGGATTTGCAGACATGCTCCCTACCAAAGGTGTGTAAATGATGCAGTTACTGGCTGCACTGTTGGTAAATTAAAGTTATCCCGGCGTTTGGCAGCATAGGGCAGGAACTAGGGTGTTCTTTTCTTTTCCATTCTAATAAGTGTCCTCTTTCTCATCCTCCAGCGGTGCCAGTCTAACCAGGATGGCGTGGAGGACACATGTTGCACTGGTGGCAGTACCAGGCTCCACAAATCAAAACACAGAATAGTGCTATTTGCTTTGGATTTTGTTGTGTAGACACCTATTCACCAGGAACTGGACTGAATCCTGACAAACACATCTAGAGTTATAGAGTCTAAGCCCAGAAGGGACAAACTGTGGACATCAAGTCTGACCTCCTGCCTAACTCAGGCCTTAGTTTTCAGCTAGTAATTTCTGCACTGACCCTGATAATGTCCACTCTCGATTTGAAGGCTCCAAGTGACATAAAAGCTTTTGCTCAACTATTCCAATGGTTAATTATGCTCCCACTTTCCACTTTATTTAGGACACCTTCTTCTGCGGTTCATAGCTTGTCTGGGAGCTGGACATGGCAGGTGTAATTCTGGGAGAATCTTTTCAAACACAATTGCAACCTTCAGTGCAAAGAGCTCTGGTGAAGAAGAGGGGGAGGCGAATGAAGGTGGGAGGGTCAATACTGCATTCCAATTAGTGCACGGTAGTGGACAGGGTAGTGGATTAGGTAGTGGATTAGGACTCCTGGCCAGTTTTATGACTTACTGGCTATGAGATCCCACATAAGTTAGTAAGGGCCAGATTTTAAGGTATTTAGACACCTAAAGGTGGATCTATGAGCTTACAGGATTTAGTCACCTAACCTACCACCAGGTATCCATCTAGTCCTTCGCCTCTCTGTACCACATTTCCCCTCTCTTAAATGAAAGGGCCAAAATCGTGGTTCTCTTTCCTTTCAGATCAACACATAAAAAGTTCTTCATAGGCAGACTGTATTATCAGCACTGGAAACATCACAGGGTAGTCCTCCTACAGTGGTAGGCTGTTCCAGCAGGAAGCTTAGGACTGGTACTTGCTGTCTTTGAGAATGCAGGTGGATGTGCCTAACAGCATTCCCTCTAAGCTGAGCGCTCGGGCCGCCGCCCAGCACATATTCAAATGTCTCCTTCCTGATTAGCAGAGTACCCACAGCTGGCAGCAGTCGGCAGTGTGTGTTTCTACTGGTGGTGCACATCCACACATGCCTCAGGCCACATAACAAAATTGATTCCATATATGGATGGGAAAAAATGAGAGGGAACACTGATGCCCGATGAGGATGAATTAGTGGCAATTACATTAGTCATCAGTGTATATTCCGCATGACAGGGGTCTGTGATTTTTAATGAAGAGAATTAAAAAGGGTGCATGTGAGCGGCCATTTTTTTGTTTTTGTCCACATCACACACACAGAGCTACTTGCACACATACACACAGAAAACAGGTTCTGGGAAGGGGCTCAGGCTGGGGCAGTGCTACAGGAGGGGATTTGGGCTGCTGCCTCTGAGAGGGGGGTCAGGGCAGGGAGTTGGTGTGCAGGAGGGGGTGCAGAGTACTGGCTCTGGGAGGGGGCTCAGGGCTGGGGCAGAGATGCAAGAGATTAAGTGTGCAGGAGGAGATACGGGGGGCTGGCTCAGGAAGGGGGGTCAGGCTGGAGCAAGGGGTTGCAGTACAGTAGCTGATTATATTAATCCTAGGAATATCTCTGTAACTCAGATACTACTGTGATGGGTGCAGTATAAAACCTCATTAGCAGAAAACTGAATATTATCTAAATGCATATCCCAAGAAATCTATTCCCCGACCCATTTCCTATTTGAAGGAACTAGTGAAATGAGTTTGGTTCTTTGCTACTAACATTACTTAAGCAGGGTCTGCACTTAAAACTTGTACTGGCATTAGAGATGTAGAATCCTATTTAAACAGTTAACTGGTTAAACATTACATTTAACTAGTTAACTTTTTAAATGGGGCAGCCTGCTGCGGGCAGGGGCTGCCACACCGCGCCACAAACAGGGGCTGCTCTGGCTGGGCCGGGCCCACCATACCATACTGTGAGTGGGCAGGCAGCAGCTCCTGCCCAACCAGGCTGTGAGTTAACCTGTTAACCACTGATCTACCAAACTGGTATATCTGTGGTCATCAGGTGTGTGAAGAAGCCTCATCCCTGACTATGCCATCAAAACAGCCAGTATAAATGCAGCTATGCTAAGTGGAGAGGGCTGCTATTGGCATAGCTAATGCTGTCCAGGAAGGCAGTGTTCATACACTGGCCAGAAAACTCCGATTGGCATACCCTGTCTTTGATTGTCATATGCTGTGTCTACACTAGGGGGTATGTTGCGTAGACATAGTTTTAGCTCTTTTACTGTACTCTTAAATTCAGTGCATGGAATAGAAGATTAATTACCACCATCATTCTCTGCTGGTGCTCAGCAAAAGAAATTTTCAGAATGAATTTCTATTTTTAATTAATTTGTTTGGTAAAATCAGCTGAAGAAAAGCTGGAAACAAAATCCATATCGTGGTCCCTTTTGATATAATAGCAACAGGTGCACATGTGTAAGTTCCTTTGAGTGGAAAGCGATGGTCATTTCCTTCCAGGGCCATTTTCACGAACATTAAATACCGAATGCAATGTGGTCATCCCATCAGAAAACACATTCCATCCTTTCCACCACTAGCTCTTTCAAAGTCAAAGCCAGATCCTGCTTTCACTATCAGTGTGAGTGCCTCACCATCTAGTGGACAGAAAGAAAGCATCACAAAAAGAACTGAGCTTTGTAAATATTTATTAAATTTAATGGGACAATTTTTTTTCTTGATGAGCGTCTGAAACTTCTCCTATAAACTATACATATGACACTGACAGGAACAAAAAAGAGATGCTGGTGTGAAGAAATGTGGTATAATTACATAGACAAGGTAGGTGAGGTTATTTTTTTGTATTGGATCAACTTCTCTTGGTGAGAGACAAGCTCTCAAGCCAGCACAGAGCTCTTCTTCAGCTATAATTACATACAGTATATAGGTTATAGATAGACAGATCTCCAAAGTGAAATCGCTCTGTCTTTAAGTGAGGTTGACCTCCTCCCCAAAAATGTTTTCAGGCCATATGCTTCAAATTTAGATGCCTAAATCACCACATGAACACCTGAATAAGTGGCTTGATTTTCAGAGTTGCTGAGCACCTACAATTCCAATTGACTTCATACTTTAATTCCAGGAGCTGTGCCTATTGCCTCAGAAAACTAAGCCACGTATTTGAGTGCTTAAATATGGATTACTTAGGTACCTAGCTATTACCTCCACCACATCTGAAAATTTTGGCCCCAGCCAATTGTGTAGTGTGTTCCACCCCCAACGGCCTCTGCCCTTTGACAGGGGTGAAGAGGTCACCAGGCATAAGCAGTCTGAGCAATTTTTTAAGTCTTCCAGCAGCTCAGACGCCCCCCCCAAGCATAGTATTACCCCCCCAGCTATCGTGCCTCTTATTTAACATTGCATTTTTAACAAGTGCATCACTATGTATATATTCTGTTTTGTAGAAATCATGCTATTTGTATGTTTACGCGGAACAGCGGTAAGCTGGGCTCAAGCTATTCCTGCTTAGGGCACCTACTGGGCTAGTATGGCCTCTCAGCAAAATGACTCCTATTTGCAATTAGAGGTGCTTGGTAAATGTATAAGGCAGAGTAGTCTCCCAGGCAGAGCACCAGACTGGGTTTAAGAGACTTGGGTTCCACTCGCTGCTCTCCCACAGGCCTGCGGGGGTTGACCTAGGCAAGTCATCCCGCCCCTTCGTGCCTCAGTTTCCCCAGCCATAAAAGAAGGCTGATGGCAATGCCTTCCTTTGTACAGTGCTGTGAGGGCTTCCCCTGCAAAGGGATGCTGGGGGCGCTCGGTCGGGCCCGCAGGTGAGCGGCAGAGCTGGGCAGGGACGCCCTGCCCTTGGCTCCCATCCCCAGAGGGAGGAGCTGGGCTGGGGCACGCAGAGGGCGCGGAGCAGGGACGCTCTGGCCTGGCGGGGCGGTCTCCGCCTTAGAGGGAAGGGGGGAGCGGAGGACCCCGCGTGCCTCCTCTAGCCCCACGCTCTACGGCCCTGCGTCATCGCTATGCTGCTCGCGGATAGAGCGCAGGCGCAGACGTCATCAGGCCGCGCCGGAAGAGAAAGGGGCAGGCTTGGCAGGGCGGGGTGGGGTGAGTGTCCTGGGACACAGAGCGTGGGGCAGGGAGGCCGGCGGCGGCGGTGTCATACGCGGGGGCAGGCCCTGAACGGGACTCAGCCCCTTCGCCGGCGGGGGCTGCAGGGGACACGCTGCGCGCGTGTCGGGGGGCAATAAGAGAGGACGCTTTGGGCTGGATGGGGGAAGGGGCAGTGAGGTGGTGTGGGGAGGCGGGGCTAGGAGGGGCGGGGAAGGCGGGGCTAGGAGGGGAGGTGCTGTGGGGAGGCGGGGCTAGAGAGGGAAGGGCGGTGGGGTGCTATGGGGAGGCGGGGCTAGGAGGGGAGGGGCGAGGAGGTGCTGTGGGGAGGCGGGGCTAGGAGGGGAAGGGGCGGTGGGGTGCTATGGGAGGCGGGGCTAGGAGGGCGGGGAGGTGCTGTGGGAGGCGGGGCTAGGGGAGGGGCGAGGAGGTGCTGTGGGGGCGGGGTGTAGGGTAGAGTAGCACTATTATGGGGGGTAGTTGAGAGATGTGGGGAAGAGTAGGGGTCGAGCTAGGAGAGGAGTTCTTTGGGGCGGGGGGGGATTTCCCAGAGGCTTGTGATCAACATGGTCTGCTCTCCTTGCCCTCCTGCCATCATCCCTGCTTTTGCTTGTGCTTATACAGAGCACATCAGCTGACTCACAGCCTGCAGCTATCTGCTGCTGCCCTAAAGTATACCTCTTGCTACCTGAACCGCTTTCTGCTACCTCCCTTGCCACCTAGATGTCTCAGTGCTTCTGTCTCAGATTGAGACCACTGTAAATCCTTTTCATTAATAAGAGCTGATCCTCCTCTCAAAAGCAGGGTGACATAAAAGCTGTTTTGCACAGAAAAGTCTTTTAATAACCTGATCATTATTAACTTAAAAAACAGCAAATGGTCTGGTAGCACTTTGTAGACCGGGGTGGGCAATAATTTTTGCCCAGGGGTCACTTCAAAAATTTTTGAAGTAGCCCTGGTCCACCCTGGAAGAGGCGGGGCCTAAATGGGAAGAGGTGGGGCTACCCCACCCCCAAACCATGATTTGATCTGGGGGTGAGGGAGCCCCTTTGCCCCACCCCCCGGCCCTAATTGGCCTGGGGGCGGGAGAGCAGTAGGGCCTCCACAGGCTGGATCCACCTGCTACGTGGGCTGGATTCGGCCCGCAGAGGCCCTTTTGCCCACCCCGTTGTAGACTAACAAAACATGTAGATGGTATCATGAGCTTTTGTGGGCACAGCTCACTTCTTCAGATGACTGGAGTTTTGAGTTTAGGATGTGCAGGCCCAAAATAAATAGGGGAGAAGGGGGGAAGGAAAAAAAATGGAAGGGGGCGGGAAACAAGGAGCAGAGGGTATGAAAATATCAAAGGGAAAACCAAATTGTAACCCTTTCTTTTTTTTTAAATATGTTTGAACTAGAGCTAAATTGCAGTGATGGAAAGTGGGGGGCGCCCTTCTACTGGCCAAGTTATATTGCTGGCCACTAGTTCGGCTATCACGGCAATTCTGTACTCCATTTACAGGCAGAAATCTAAAGTTGCTAACAGCCTCAAGGTCAGTTGTGTGATATTTTTACTTTATTACTGAAAAGTATTAACTTTCATTGATATCTAACACTGTAGTAAAAATAGCAGATTAGAAACTCCATATAAAAGAATAAAGTGTTCTGATGACAACATTTGGTTCATTTGGAGATTTTTTTATCTTAATTGAATATTTCTTTATTTGGCTTTAGAGTGCGTTATTAGTGCTTCATTTCTTGGAAAGTGAAATACCGCGTATACTCATTCATAAGATGACTTTTTTTGGGAAAAAAATCCCACTGTGAAGAGTGGTGGTTGGCTTATGAACGGGTTCTTTCCGAGGCTTGGGAAGCAGCACAGGCTGAAGGACTTCCTGGCTGCCAGCATGGAGCCTCTCGGCTCCCATTGGCTGGGAACTGCGAAGAGCAGCCAATGGGAGCTGAGAGGCTCTGTACCTGCAGCCTGCACATCTCTCAGCCGGTGCTGACAAGCTGGGACTGGAAGTCTGTACAGTGGAGTTAGCTTATAAACGGGTCGGTGACTTTTTCCATTTTCTCTCTCTAATTTTGGGGGGGTTGTCTTCTAAACGAATAGGCTTATGTTCGAGTACATATCCTGTTCCCATGTGTTTTCCCCCTTTATATATTTTCAATATTTTATAACTGGTTCAGGGATTGTTTCACTGTAATAGTTTAAACTAACTATTATGATAGACACTTGGCTAAGCCTGTTTGCAGATACTTTATTACATAACCATGTTCCTGACTCCGCTATTGATTTGCTAGGTGATCTTGGGCAACTCAGCTCACCTATCTGTGCTTTAGTTTTTCCAACTGTAAAATGGGGTAATGATACTGACATCCTTTGTAGAGTGCCTTGAAGTCTGAGGAAAAACATTAGATGAAAGTAAAGTTTTCCTATTAAAACTATGGAGGAAAAAGAATATCATTAAGCTTGGCAGAACTTAATTTTTATTTTTTGATATTTTTAACAGATAATAATAATGTTCATTCTTAAACTTTTTAAAATTTTTTTTATCAATTTAAATTTTCACAGTTGTGGGAAATTGTGAAGGGTCCAGACAATATTTTTTTAATGACAGTAGACATTGAGATTCAAGAAGTTCAGGTTTTGTAACTTTTAAAACATCACGTCAAAATATACACAGTAAATATCCTTAAATCAAATTCTAAAAATTTCACAAGCAGCATTTTTCTTACTTTGCTTATTTGTAAATTTTGATATTATTGATGGAAATGTTTTTTATTTGTAAATGTATGGTTAAATCGACAATTACCTATAAAAATCTAGCCCTTCAAGACTGAATATAGTGTTTATTGTAAATTAGCATTGAACGGCCGTCCCTGTTCCTCAAAACTCTCCTTTCCCTATCCTCAAGTTTATCTATACAACACAATCTTTAGAAATTAGTCAAGTGAGAAATCTCCTTAACATCTGTTTTATAACATGTTTAGACTATACTGATACACATGGCTCTTTTTTATATAGGGAGCAAAGCAAGTAAATTTAGATCAAGACTTGAAGAACATTCTTATGGAAGCACCAGGAAAATGTGTCCCATATGCGGTTATTGAAGGTATTGTGTATAAGTACCTATGTCACTAAAGAGTTATAAATACAGCTTCCAATCTTTTTCGTTTCACCTTCCCTTCTTCTAAAAATGTAACTTTTCATGGTCATCTCTCATGCTGGTTCAGGTAACTAAAGCAGAAGATGGATGAGAAGACACTGAGTCATCTAACAATACTTGCAAGGATAATGAAATTCCATTTCAAGCAATAGGCTCAGTATATACATGTACAAAATAGTTCTTAATGTTTCCAGTGGATTTAATGCCAGACAGACATTTCTATTCTAATGGAAATCCTTTAATCTTAGTCAAGCAGTCTCCCTAAGGTAGTGTCTATTTTTTTGACTACTCTGTATCCACCTCTTGACCCCCTAGACCAGGGGTGGCCAACCCATTTAACAAAGAGAGCCAAAACAGTGGCAGAAAAAATGCAAAGAGCCATGCCAGAATTGTCAAGCCAAAAAAAAAAAAAAAAAGCTCCCCAGAACAGAATTGTCGAGCAAAATTAAAAAAAAAAAAAAAAAAAAAAAGAGGCTGCCCCTTTAAGACGGCCGCCATCTTAGGCGCCATTTTTAAAACCCCGCAGCTCCGACCCGGTAAGTACAGGGAAGCCGGGGGCCGAGGGGGAGCCAGTAGGGGGTGAGGGCTGTTGAGGGGGGCGCAGGAGCGGCCTCGCGAGCCGCACGTTTGGGGGGCAAGAGCCGCATGCGGCTCGCGAGCCGCGGGTTGGCCATGGCTGCCCTAGACCTTATTCTAGTTCTTCATTTGGGACACATGCTGACAACTGAGAGCATTAATCAGTGGCAGCGACAGCCACCATGGACCCCTAGGTGAGGTGGGAGGTGGCTCCATGCTTTGGGAAGGGGCAGGGAATTGGGTGGAAGGGGCAGAGCTAGGGCGGCCAGCCCTTTATTCTGCCCAGAGCATGTTGCACCCCACTCCTGGCCCTCAGAGCATGTAGCATAGCACTCTGACCGTGATTTAAAGGGCCTAGGGCTTCTGGCTGCTACCACTGCTGCAGTAGCAGCAGTGGTAGCCAGAAGCCCTTGGTCCCTTTGAATCACTGGGTCTTTGGGCAACTGTCCCCTTTATCCCTCCTGTCAGCGGGCTTGGCACTAATTCTCTTCTTCTTTAGTTGCATAACTGAGTTAACTCTGGCATTGCTAATTTTATATGTAATAAAAAGTATGTATAATAAATAATGGTTAACAAATATGTAATCTTTACAATTCTTGATAAAATGGTTCTGTATCTTTCAGGTGTTGTACAGTCTGTTAAGGAAACTCTCAACAGCCAATTTGTGGACAATTGCAAGGGGGTGGTTCAGAGGCTGACACTACAGGAGCACAAAATGGTGTGGAATCGAACAACCCATATCTGGTACGTCTACTTCTCTTGTGGTTTTGAAAAGATCCAGACATTTATGCTCCACCTGTTGGTTTTATGATGAAGACATCTGCCAAAGAAAGTAATTGGATATTGAATTAGGTGAGAGAATTTAGGGGTGGGATTTCATATGATCATGAAGTCTACTGAATATTGCTGTATCTTGGCCTTGACCTTGATTTTGTAGCTCAGTTTTCTTGTTGGGAGAGGCAACTACTGGGCAATTCCTTCTGTATAAAGTAGCCTGTAAACTCAGGTTACTTAGTAACTAGTTGCCTGAGTATTTTGTTTTCTATGAATTATGGATGCTGTTTCAAAACCAGACAAATACTTTGTTGAATTTGAATGGTCATGTGAGTCATTCAACCTTTAAAATGGTCTAGTCAGTATTTGGATGGGTTACTAGCAATGTTTCCTCTAATCTTTTCCATCCCTGTGTGGATTTTTTTCATCCATGTGCAGAATAATTTTTATGTGCACCAATGCATGTGCAAATGTGCACCAATAGTAGAAACATAAAACCTAGCTATGGGCATTCTGCTAATCAGTTGGGCAGCATTTGAATTTCTCTTGAGTGGCTGCACAAGTGCACAGCTTACAGTGGTTACAGATCAATTTTGAATCAAGGCTCTAGTGTCGATTATCAGACTCTTTGTCGCTGGTAATGCTGTCATTTGGATCAAATCTTTAAGTATAACCTCTTTGTTACTAGTATCAGCCGTGGTAGTCTGAATCTGCATAAACAACTAGAAGTCCTGTGGCACATTATAGACTAACAGATTTATTGGAGCATAAGCTCTTTGTTACTGGAGATCAAATTACACTTTTTAAAAGAAATAATATTGTTAATCTTGGTTCTTAGCCAAATTCTATTTATTTTGGTTCCTTAAATTCTTTCTGCTATGAAAACTGAGTATGGTGGTAAGTGAAACTGGTCTGTAATGTTGCTGTGCAGTGTTAATCAGCTGTTTGAATTGACTTCAACGGTGAATGTGTTTCAGCGTGGGTGAAATCATTCCTGTATATAAAGTTTTAAATCCCTTTAAAGCAGCGATGGGCAACCTAGGCTAATGAGCGGGCCTAACCCTCCTTCATTTCAGCGGGCCACAGGATTGTTGTAACCAAGACAGTCTTCCGGGATAGGGTAGTTTTGCTAATGTGCTTGTGTACATAGAATTTGTGCAGTGTGCCAATTGAACCGTGGTGGTCCTTTGGCCGCAGAGGGAGCACCAGCTCTCAGTCAATAATGAAACAAAAGACAGCACTATGCAGCACTTTAAAGACTAACAAGATGGTTTATTAGGCGATGCGCTTTCGTGGGCCAGACCCACTTCCTCAGATCAATCTGAGGAAGTGGGTCTGGCCCACGAAAGCGCATCGCCTATTAAACCATCTTGTTAGTCTTTAAAGTGCTGCATAGTCCTGTCTTTTGTTTCAGCAAGACCAGACTAACACGGCTACATCTCTATTACTATTCTCAGTCAATAATGTGTGCAGTCAGCACGCGCCCCACTTCACGTGTCCTTGGTTTATGTGCATGTCATGTTAGTAATTCTGGTAAGAAAAAAACTCCATAAAACAAGCAGAATCTGGCAACCCTGCATGTGGGCAACAGTGAACAAATTGTCTCGTGGGCTACATATAGAAGCCCAAAGAGCTGCAGGTGGGCTGCAGGTTGCCCACCGCTGCCTTTAAAGTATGTCTGTTTTGAAGGTCATGTACATGTCATGAATACTTTTTAATAAGATTTAATATTTTCCATCCTGTTTTCCATATTAGATCTTTCTTTAGGAGCTGAAAACTTTTCACTCTCAAACCCATTTTCTTTTCTTTTTTTCTTGTTTTGTTTGAGATGAGCGGGTAGAGTGCATTGGTGGTGGTAATTGAGAACGAAGACACCTGTAAACGCTCGATTTCTGCACAAATTGATGTAAATAGGGTCAGATTTTTAGGCCTGCCAACTTTATTAGTTCTTTTTAACAGCTACTGCTGGGGGAATTTACACTATTTTGGAAGTTTTTTGATGATGCTTTTGTTCTTAAGTCCTTGGCAATGGAGTGGTGGGAATGGCAAAGCCTTAAGATAGCCTGGATTATCATTAGCTGTGAGCCATGTAGAGCATTCTCTCTCAGAGTCTGACCATTTTTCAATAAAATCATAAAAAATTAGTGTTGGTGAACTGAAGTGTGCAGCAAACGGTCACACTCTTCACCTACTTTTGAATTCTATTGCATTTTAACAGTTGTTTACATAGGGGAGGGTATTTCACTCTGTAGCCATGGGGAAAGTCATTATTACAAGCCGTTGAAACTTTGGGGTGGGAATTAAGAGTGGATGATTTCACGTAACTGGCCTACTCAGAATGCATGAAACTACTGGGTGTATGAAGCAGAAGTGTCATGGGGGGTGGGATTCTCTAAAACTAAAATTGCTGCAGAATTTATGGAGCCTGCATAAAGATTTCAAGATCAGGATGTGTTGTGACCCTCATGTATCTGCTAAAATACTGTGAACATAGGTAATTATACTAATTCAAGCTAGCAAGTTTAAAAGCATTTGTCAGCAGCTGTAAATTGTTCAGTTTGAACAATGGTTGCAACCTGGCAATATTCCCCAGATGTTAAAATAAGTTCTTAATAATAGACCTACAAATATAATTCAAATGATAAAATCTGTGAGAACATGACTCCCTGACTCAGTACCTGGAGAAGGAATCGGAAGTCGCATTGTCAGTTGAACCTGCTGAAACCGGATCATTGCTCTGCTTTCTGAGCCTAAACAAAGCCCCACTTAATCAGGTTACATTTATTAAAATTGCTTGTATGCCATGCAGTGTTTCTTGCTGCATAACATTTTGTCAGAGTTGAAAACCTATTTGGAAGATTAGATGGAATTCGATATGTCTGAGTGTCATTTTCATGCCAGCGGAAGTACAGTGTCTGCTTCTTTGTAATGGAGCTAAGCAGAAGTGTATGCATTTAAAACGGGGGCTTACTGCAGATCCCCAGGCAGCACTGCTACAGAAAGAAACAGCTTTAGAGTTATTTTGACCTAAAGACACTTTTGCTAAGACATGCGATAAACAGGATTCAAGTAGTATGAGTGCTTTGTTCAAAAATCCAGTTGGTTGTAATCTAATGAAAAGGAGGGCATTTTCAAGAGGGTCAAATACTGCAGAAAGTTTAGTGGCATTAATAGCATCAAGTTCCTTTATCCAGGGGCAATTAATGTAATATTTTGTACTACTTTACTACCTTTTGCCTAGGGATCTCAAAGTTCTTTGCAGACATTGATTAGTTGAATTTAACAACACTGTAGTGTGCTATTGCAAGCATGTGAGAGGAAGGAAGCTTTGGTGATTTAACTTATGTAGCGTTAAATGCTGATAAAGATTTTTTTCCCCTGGCTGTGGATAGAATTAGTCAACTTTCAGTGTGTATTTTGACAACTTTTTAAGACTCCTAGAATAATAGAGGGACGGAAGATATTAAATCTTACTAAAAAGTACCCATGACAAGTACATGCACCTTCAAAATAGACATACTTTAAAGGTAATGGTGGGTAACCTGCAACCCGCAGGCCACATACGGCCCTTCGGACTTCTTTGTGCATGTGCACGTGCATGTCATGTTAGTATTTTTGGTAGGAAAAAAACTACACGGATGGAAACAAGCAGAATCTGGCAACCCTGCACATGGGCAACAGTAAACAAGTTGTCTCGAGGTCACACGTAGATGGAGTGTTTACAACAAAGCAGATTGAACACCTGTTTCACCACTAGTCCTTAATTAGGGGGAAGTGGCTTGTGTTTTTGCTTATCACATGTTCCAGCTGATGGCAAAATGGCTATGCCTGGATTTGCTTTATTTCTCACTCACTTATCTTCCCCCAGGAATGACTGTGAAAAGATCATCCACCAGAGAACCAACACAACACCCTTTGACTTGGTGCCTCATGAGGACGGTGCCAACATCGCAGTAAGGGTGGTAAAGCCCCTGGATTCTGCAGAACTCAGCTTGGAGACGGTATACGAAAAGTTCCATCCCTCTATTCAGTCCTTCACGGATGTGATTGGCCATTACATTAGCGGAGAACGTCCCAAAGGCATCCAAGAAACTGAAGAAATGCTGAAGGTTGGAACAACGTTAACGGGAGTAGGAGAGTTGGTCCTAGACAACAACACTATCAAGTTGCAGCCCCCCAAGCAGGGGATGCAGTATTACCTGAGCAGCCTGGATTTTGATTCCTTGCTGAAGAAGCAAGAATCAAGTGTCAAACTCTGGAAAATCCTGTCGGTCATTTTTGGCTTTGCAACCTGTGCCACGCTCTTCTTCATTCTGAGGAAGCAGTACCGGCAGCTTCGAGAAAAGCAGCGCCTGAAACAGATACAAGATGAATTCAGGAAGACTCAGGAGCAGCTAAGGAATGACATGAACACAGAGGGTGGGGAGACTACAAAAAATGCCTGTGTCATCTGTCTGAGTAACATTAAGTCCTGTGTCTTTCTAGAGTGTGGGCATGTCTGCTCATGTGATGAGTGCTACCAGGCACTTCCAGATCCAAAGAAATGCCCTATTTGTAGGCAGGAGATTGCTAGAGTAGTTCCTTTGTACAACAGCTAAATGATTGTGGCTTTGGAGCTGTCTGTCTGCAAAAATGTTTCCCCTCTTAAGGGGTTTTCTCAAGTCCTCTAGCTGATAGGCCTGACTGACAACTTGGACAGGTGCTGTTCCCTGTGAGGGAGAGCGGGGGGAAATTTGTTATGAGAAGAGTGAGGGTGTGGGGCTATCTTGTTCTCCAAAACTCAACAGTAGAGGCAGAACTGGCCTAAAGATTATAACTTAATCAAAAGCTAATCCTGAAAGGTGTAAAAGCCAGTGAGTGCATTGGGTTCCCTTTGGACTGCACCCTCATAGACTTTGAGGATGATTTTTATGCAATCTCCCGAAAAGACGTTTCTATAAGGCTGGTGAGTTAATATGTTTATCTTGCCCTTTCAATCCCTTGTGTTTATTAGAATCAGTATCTCCATATCTTCTTATTTTCCTACTTGTGTTATTGGTTTATTGTAACTGGACCTGCAGTTACTAGTGACTGAAATACCTGAGCTAGAGAAAGCTTTAGTCTGAGATGGCCTATAGACTGCAGGATTAAAGTGGTGCTAGAGCCTGAATTTAGCATTAGGGATTTATGGCCTTTTACAAAGATTCATATGAATGGAACTACTTTAATGAAAGACTTTAATTAGAGTGAGCAGTTATGTTTCCATTGCTATATGGGGTTGTTTATTAAACCTTTCTCTGCAGTATTGGAAAGCCATAAATAACTACATCGTGCTAGCACACAAAAACCAGACAGTCAAATTCACCTGTCTGACTTCATTGTCCGTGCTTGAGTTGGATGCAAAAGAAAGGGTGAAAAGTAAATTTGACTTAGATTATTAAAAGTTAAATGCATCTTAAGATGGTAGTACTGCATATAAGAAATTTTCTCTCTCATGAGTTTTTATTTTGAACATGTCCCTTATTTTAATACATGAGATTGATAATGATGTCAGTCACGCTAGGAGTTGGAATGGAGATAGACTGGCAGAATGAGAGAATGCATAAGGAGGATGGGATTGCTATTTTAGCTTTTGGAATCAGACTCAAAGTATCTGTCTTTGTGAGTTCAGAATAAATGTTGCTACTTCACATAGATAACTCAGGACTTGACAAAAGCAATAAGATGACACTCCTCTGGAGTCTGTGTTATATTGTTTTGTTTTCTGTTTGTTCAGACACATACACAAACTGGCCAAGCAGTGTCGTGACAATAGACAGTGTTTGGTTATAAAGTAAAATCTTGAGTGGAATTACATTTTTTTTTTTAAATGTCATGTACTTTATAATACACCATTCTGCCTTTTTCCTTTCACTGATTTAATGTGCTGATTTTAAGTGGTGGTCAACCCACAAAGTGCTGGTCATCCTCAGGACTATTTTGCAAAATTTGTGAAACAAAGGGATGCATTGCATATTTGTGCATTGACCGCAACATAAATAAAGCTTTGCTGATTACACCTGTGCGCCTCTTTATGTAGTATACATGATGAGAAATGAACTTTTATCTGCAAAAAGAAAGCAAAAATCTTTCACTTCCCCAAATTTCATATTAAATAATAAATAGAGGCTGTTCTTGAGTGGAATATAAAGACTTCTTGGTCAGCGTGAGCCTAAGGCCAATATTTATGTTGGAGAACATCAAATCTTCACTAAACACAGTCAGTAGATATATTATGTTTTTGTACATTCAAAGTATTTTGAGATAGTTAGCTAAGAAGGCTGTTCCCCACTCTGTCACTTCTCTTGCAGATGCCCACCTTCTGCACTCAACTTTTAAATACCCTGCCACTAGAGACTTCTGCAAATACCCTGCTACTAAAGGCTTCTGCTTAAAAACTTCCGCAGGTCACAGATTCCCTGACCTTGGGTGGTATGCTGCCACCACCCAAATGCAAAAAACCTTTTGAGAACGCAGAAAGACACACTTGGGAATTTCTTCCTGTGGAGTAACCCCAAGCTTTTTAACCCTCCCTCTGGAGAGAGCTTGAAAACAAACTGAAATATCTTAATAGCTGACCTTTCAGTCTCAGGCACATGCGCACAGAACCTCCTGCCTGGGACACAGGAATCGGATCATAGTCTTAAAAAGGGGATTTAACAAAGAAGACATACTTGGTAAAGCATGCTTGATTGTTAGGTGTTACAGAGCAACTGAAAAAAGGCAGATTAAGAACACAGAGATTTGCTTCCCTGGGATTCAGTTAAAATGTACAGTGTATAGGGGAGGGAGGTACATCAGCACAGAGGAGTTCAACAAAGCCCAAAATAAAGGAAACAGCCTGATTGAATCTGACTAAACATTCCCTAATTTACTTACATATCTGTTGTTCCAAGGTTTAGTCCTTCCTGAGGCCTGGATAACACTGGAAATTCCATGCCTTGTTTCTGGCTTAACTCATCTCTCCTAGCTCATCTCTGATCACACAAAAGACTGCAGCAGGGAGGCCCTGCTTTTCAATTAAAAAAACTACACTGTTTTCATTGGCTCTTCTGGCTCCCTGCCAGTATTTCCTGGAGACTCTAGGGCTCACTGTCATTGGGTTTAACCCTTACAGGCAATGTAATTAACTGAATGGCTGGGATGTCCAGAAAAGTATAGTTCCCCTCTCACTCATCACACTAGAATATTCTACTTTTGCTATAGCCATGAATTTTCTCTCCACTCTGCTCATCTGAGGAAGTGGGTTTTGCTCACGAAAACTCATGATACTATCTAGTTTTTTGTTAGTCTCCAAGGTGCTACAGGGCAATAGTTGTTTTGAAAAGTGTAACAGTATTTCCTTTGAAGCTATTATTCTAAAGTGGGGATTTCACTCCATATCTGGAAAGTAAACTACTGTCTTGAACTCATAGCCAATAACAATGCACTCATTTACATATCATGTTCTGATTGGTTAACATTACTACATACCTCTGATGACATGCAAAGCAAGTTGCTGGCTCATTAAAGACACATTCCAGCGATCAGGAGCTATGATTTTTCCTCTATATAATGGAATTAAACATTTCAGAGAATGGAGGAGATGGGTTTGGGTAGATTAGAATGGCAACTCCAATGGAAATTGACGGGTTAAAAGGGCAATTAGCTTAAAGGAGAACATGTTGGAGCTGGAATGATAGGGAGACATTCTCCATCATTCTCCGTATTTCTTGTGTCAGAGTGGAGAAAGAGAGCTCAATGAGTTGCTATATGGCTCCCACTCCAAGTAAGCAATACCGTCATCAAGGATCTGGCTGGGAGTCGGGTCTCTGGTATTGGAACAAGTGCAGGAATGAAGGTCTGTATCCTTAAATTTTGTGTACTCTCAAACAATGTTCCCTCTTTTCCCATCCGTGTTAAGGACTAGTCGACTATCTGAAAAGCAAATGCTTATCGGATAGTTGACAGGATAGTCAACTAATCGCTCCGCCCCCTTCCCCCTCCCCCTCCCCGTCTTGCTGCCTCTTATCAGATAGAGACAATGAAGGGGGTACTTCACAGGGAGCCCAGGGGTCAGCTGGGGAGTCCCTAGCTGAGTCTGGGCTCCATGTGCCGCTAAGCCCAGGATCAGCTGTGTGGCGCTGCCCCTTTGAAACACTGCAGCGGCATTTCAAAGGGGCAGCGCCGCACGGAGCCCGGGGTCAGCTGGAGTCCCAAGCTGACTCCAGGCTCCGTGTGGCACTAAGCCCGGTATCAGCTATGCGGCGCTGCCCTTTTGAAACGGCGCCTTATCAACTAATCGAATACAGGAGGCCCCTGACTTGCGACGCGATCCGTTCCTGGGAAAGCATCGCAAATCGGGGGTGTCGTAACTTGAACCCTCATTTACGATAGGCGCTGTCCACCGTCGTAAATGCAGGCCCAGGATGGAAGTTGGGTGGTTTCTGCCCCTTCTGCACTTACAAAAATGGTTGTAAGTGCAGGGGGTCGGAACTCAGGTGGTCTCAAGTCAGGGGCCTTCTGTAGTCGATGCAAACATGCATCAACTATTCGATTAGTGAAATAACCGATTCTTAACATCCTTAGTGCAGATGTGCATTACCACTAGAAACACAAGTTGCTGGCTGTGTGCATGCTGCTAATGAGCTGGGTGGCACCTGAATCTCCCCTGGGCAGCTGCCCAATCACTCAGCTTACAGGGAACACTGGTCCCAAACAGCTGCGTGAGGTGCATATTCACTTTTAACAGATGGGGTAACGAAGAACGTGGAGAGTTGAGGGGTTTTTGGCTGCTGGTTCTGTACTTAATTCACTCAAAGCACTTTGCATTTCCCATCCTACTGCTATGAGGCACTAGAAGGCTGTCAAGCTCTTGCGTTTTAGGCACAAGATGTTGAAAATGGGTTGTCATACTTTTTTTTCCTCTTTCCTTTTCTGCTCCTGCATTGACCTGTTCCTCATCACCTTCTCTAGGGATATGGTAGATGTTCATCCCTGGTGAGTAAAGGACAAACAACTCAAAGGACCATGGTTTAGCAAATCAGACAAAGCAGGAGCACTGCAAACTGATGATGTGATTTTAGCAGCAGGCCTGTTGATCTGCAACTTCACTTTAATGGTTTCATCTTTTTCATGTTGCTACATTCTCCTGACTGGTGCTAGAAGAATGGGGGTGCTCTGCAAGAGCAAAGGGAGACTATCAAATGCTTTCTTAGTTTATGCTTGTATCCTACTTCCCTTGTGTCGAGGCCCTTCCATTAGGATTAGGAAGGAGTTGCTTTAAGTGGCACCACCTGCTATAGGGATGTAAAGGGTTAACCACTTAACCAGTTACCTGGCAAGCCTCATGCTTACCAAGTGATGCTTACCATGTAAGCGGTTAACCATTGGCCTGGCTAGGCTGGAGCAGCCCCCTACCCGTGGGCTACGTCTACACTGGCGGCTTCTTGCGCAAGAACTCTTTTGCGGAAGAGTTCTTGTGCAAGAAATCTTCCACAAGAGAGCGTCTACACTGCCATGTGCTTTTGCGCAAGAGCATCCATGGCAATGTGGACGCTCTCTTGTGCAAGAAAGCTCTGATGGCTATTTTAACCATAGGGGCTTCTTGCGCAAGTAATTCATGTTGCCTGTCTACACTGCCCTCTTGTGGAAGAGTTGGAGCTGCCCCCCACCCATGTTGTAGGGGGCTGCTCCTGCCTGTTCGGGTGCAGTGCACCACATTGTGGGGAGGGGAGGGGACCACTCTAGCCAGCCTGGGCTGAAGCTGCCCTCCCACCTCCAGGAGCCTGGTTAACAGGTTAAACTTAACATTTAACCAGTTAACTCTTTCAACGGGATTTTACATCCTTCCTGCTACCCCTTTTCCGTCTAAACTGGGCCCCTCTTCTTGCAGCTTCCCTCATCACTGAAATCCAGCATACAGTTTGGACCTGAGTGGCTCTTTCAAACTGGCAGGGAAAGGAGCTTCTGACAGAGCTGAGTGCGCTTGTTTACAGGCTTATATCCTAAACCAGTCCAGCATAGGACAGGAAAAGAGCGTAAGAAGGACACTTTGAGAGATGCCGCACCTACCCCAGCGCTGCTGTACAGCTGCATTACAAAGACTCCTTCAGACTTGTCATCATCCCCTTACCAGTGTTAACAAGCATCTCTTTGACACGCTCTGTGCCCAGCATGTCCTGCGCCCTGGCTTGTCTGCCGTGGTCATGGGTCCGCTGTTGAGTGAGGCGGCATCAAGGATTGTGAAGGTCGTTGGAGGCTGTGGGGGGAGGGGATTTGGGACAATGGCTCCCTCCCCCGCCCATCACAGTGTCTTCTTCATTTATCAGTAAAATGGTTTAGCTTAGTTGTCATGGAAATAGAATACATTACCGGGCCTAGCTTGCAAGCTGAGCTCGCTGCACTGTCAGTGTGTTTCATTATGGCCTTTCATCCAGGATTTTTGACTGAAATGGATCAGGAGGAGCCGAGTCTCACTTAATTTTGAAGTGGGTTGAGCTACTTGATCAATCTTGGACAAAACAAATTTCCATTTTATTGCCTCCAAAAATTCCTCCTGGCTCCCAGATGTGCTTGTTAGTCACTTCCTGTACAGCTGTTTCATCGTTATTGGACTCACTGATACATATTGTGTTAGAATGATGGCTGCCCTGCGCACATTAAATTGATACCATTAAAGGTTATTGCAAGCACAGCGCAACTGTCACACTTTCCGCTGCTGTCACTGAAGTTGAACAGGCGTTGCAGCCTTTTATAGTCCTCGCTTGGGACTCCCTTTGCTTGGCCAGCTCAGAGCTGTTTTTGTTTTGCTTGAAATGAAAACAACTCCCTCTTTGACAAAAACGCCTCTTGTCGGCTGCGAGAATAAAGGGTGAATTACGTGCTTTGTGTCTTTGTTAAATGCCAAGGAGGTTAAACCGAGAGATCTTTGTGTCACAGTGTCAACAATTATGTCAGTTCTGGGAATAGTATGAATTGCTTCTGCAAAGCTGGGACAGAGAGCACAAACCCATTGCCCTTTGTGGTTCTCACTAAAACAATGGGTAGTTAGATTTAATTGCAGGCACAGACAGGCGAGTTTCCCCTCGGAGAACTGTTTCCAGAGCTGAACGGAGTCTTTTTAAAAGGTAAATTCGCTGTATCAGTTTTGCAGTGAAACAATCCAGGGCATGTTATACAACAGGGATCTGTATCAAGAGGAAAGGGCATGCGAGGAAGAGGCCAGGGGTTGAGAAGGAGGCTTGCTGCTCTCCTTCCCTGTATCCCAGTACCAGCCAGATTGGCATTCTGACAAAGAGCATCTTTACTCCCATCCAGTGTCCTAGCCTGCAGCCAAATCAAAAGACCACTCAGTCGCTTTAGTGACTAGATGGATGTCACATTGACAGGACTGTCCACAAGATCCAAGGCAGGCTGGGTCGCAAAGAGAAGAAATAGCTGCTTAATCAAGTATGCGGGTCTTCTAAAAAATTGAAACCAGAAACTGAAAGTTATCATGTTGACATCTCTGTAGAGTTTCTTAATGGCTTGATTCACATTTAACAAAGAGTTCTTAATTGAAGTCCATGGGCCTTTGCTTGGTCCTGATACACTGGTGATTTTGCATTAGTCAGGAGTCTCTCTGACTTACGGACTTCTATAGGCTTGGTCTGAAAGTAGATCCTTGCAGGTTTAGAAATCAGGCAGTGACTCAAGAAACGCCTCACCGGCAGGCTGAAACTGACCTTTCTGCCTCTTGCCATTTTTGATTCTTATCCCGAGGATTCATTTATCATCTTCTTACCAAAACAAAGACGACATTTTTGCAGCAGCGAGACTTACTGCAGAACAAACTCGGGGAAGCAATTGGAGTGGAGCATGTTCCTAAGCCAGACACGTTTCATCTGTAACAGAATGTACAGAAGCTTTCAGCCTGCAGAGTTGCAGCTGCATGTTCTGCCCGGCTTTTGAGCATTGTCCAGTCCTGTCTGTTCCCTAGATGGCGCAGTAGACCCACGATATGCATAATACATGGTGCTTTGCCCTCTCCCCTCCTCCCCCCAGCTTGCTTGACTAGTTCTAGCAAAAGCTGCAGTGCCAATCCCAGGATCTTAATGGGCTGCCTCTTTCTCCTAGAAATAGTGGGGTCAGGCAGAGGAGGAGAGGCCTAAGGATGGGAGGGTGCAATAATGAAGAGCCATAGTGAAGAGGGAACTGCCACTCAAGGCTATTTCTGTTTCACCACTAGGCGCTTTCACTCCCACTACTGTGCGAGCATTGTACCTGTCAGTGCATTTCAGATGAGGGTTTGTTTTCCACTCCCTCAGCCACCTGTTTCAGTCGAGGAATGCAGCAGAATTCATCAGCGCTGGGGAGGAGAAAGATGCTAATAGAGATTTATATAATGAATCCTGTAATGCTGAGCTTGGCAGGTCTTTGTCACATTTCTTACATCCCTCCTCGTCCCTCCCTTGCAGATTTGTTCGGAAAAAAAGGTGTTTCCCCTCACTTTCTGTCTTCAGCTCTTGAGTTCTTCCTTGCTGCTAATAGGGCTGCCAGATGGTTTCAACAAAAATACTGGCCGCACTTGACATTACATCACAATCTACATTACATCTTATTTAGAAAATACTGGACATTTATATTTTCTCATTTATATTTTTTCAATTTGTTTCCTGAACAGAAAGCTTGAATACTGGACTGTCCTGTTCAAAGCCGGACACCTGGCAACCCTAGCTGCTAAACAGCTGCCAGGCCTCATCCCCAGAGGTGGCTGCAATTCAGTGATGAGGGAAACGATCCGGATCCTGTGTCTAGTTCGCAAAACACTAAATCGTTAAAGAGCTTTGAGATCCTTCATGTCGAAAATCGCCATAACCATGCATGTTATTAGCATGGTCTCTCCGTGCTCTGTGACCCTGTGTATTCTCCCCATTGCATTTGGTTCTAATGTGAACTATAATTTCTCCTTCTATGATATTCGCTCCCCCATAGATATTAAGGAAGGAGAGACTCGGTGCTCACTATTTTAATTAAACACCTTCAAGCCAGAGGACAAAAGATGGACTTAGTGGGGGACTGACTTGGGATTCTCGAGGCCTTGGTCTGTTGTTGCCTCTGCTATAGGCTTGGGCAAATTGTTTAATCGCTTTATGCCTCCATTTCCCCTATCCACTTCCTTGTTCTGTCTTGTCTATTTTGGGTGTAAACGCTTTGGGCCTGTAAACTGTCTCTTATTATGAGTGTGTACAATGTCAAGCACAATGAGGCCCTCATCTCATTTAAGGCCTCAAGGTGTTACTACAGTACAAAATAAGTAAGCCCAAAACTGGTGCTTTAATCTGTATTACAAATCCCTTTGATCCCATGCTCCTGTGGCTGTCTGCCCCTCCCACCTTTAATTTATTGGCTTCTCATTCTCATGTGGAAAAGGTGATCGCCGTTCTTTTTGTCTTGCATTCTCTTTGTTTTTCTCCCTGGCTACGTTTTCTAAGTGTCTTTTAATTTTCAGGGTCTCTCCGCAGCTTCTCGTAAAGCACTTTCTGTGTATTTTATGATGTCATAAAAATCTCCCGGTAGCTCAAAGTGCCTGTCTCTTTTGAAAAGCCTCTATGGACAAATCACTTGTGCTTAGTCAACAGATCTGCTCCTCGTTTGTATGTGGGATCAGATCGGCTGATTTTACTGGCAAAAGTAAGTGTTTATGTAACCCATACACCTGGGTTATGTCTACACTGGTGGCTTCTTGCGCAAGAGCATCTTGCGCAAGGGTTCTTGTGCAAGAACTCTTGCGCAAGAAAATGTCCACACTGCCATATACGAGCTGTGCTTTTGCGCAAGAGCGCCCATGGCAGTGTGGACGCTCTCTTCTCTTGCATGGCCATTTTAGCCATAGGGCTTTCTTGCACAAGAAATCCCTGCCAAGCGTCCACACTGCCCTCTTGCGCAGTTTGGGTTTACACCTGTTAAAAAAGAGCGTAGCGCTTGCGCAAGAAGCCCTCCCTTACCACGCCGTACTGTAAATTTCCTTGCGCAAGAGCGGGCAGGCAGTGTGGATGCTCTGCGGATTCTTGCGCAAGAAGCCGCGAGTGTAGACATAGCCCTAGTGTGGTTACTGAGTAATGCAACAGTTAAGATCAAGAGACCTCTACAGCATGGGCTGGGAGCCAGCTGGCTTTTAGCTCAGAGGGTAGAGGCTCCTATAGTCAGCTCCTGAGGTCCCATGTTCAAATCCGCCTGGTGGTGGTTACATTTACTCCTATTAGCTCTGTGGAGCTAAAGAGATGGGAGCTCAGCAGAATTCTGTAGTAATCGGTTAACATGAGCCACCTTGGTGATAGAAGGGGAAATACAGGGAAGGCAGTTTATAGACAAGAAGGGATGTGAAAGATTAACTGGTTAACCGATAAGCACCAACCTTAACAGCTGATGCTTACCGGTTCTGGTTAACTGGTGGGGGCTAGAGCAGCTCCCCAACCACCAAAGGCAGGGGGCTACTCCTGACCAACTCAAGTGAGCTGCTCCAGGCCAGCTCCAGCGCAGCCATGGGGGGAGATTACACTGGAGCACCCCCACCACCTGCCCCCTTTTTAATCTATTAACCGGTTAAACATCACATTTAACTGGTAACCAATTACAGGGGTTTTACAGCCCACCTGCCACTGGCCGTGAGTGATGATGCAGTAGACAAGAGTAACCCCATATGACTCTCAGATCCCAAATGGAGTATGAAGGGAGAGCTGGAGGAGAGGAAATTTTCTTGTAAACTTACTTTATTATTAAAACGATTGGGACAACAGGTGACCCCACGATGCCATATCGATAGTCGCTTTTCTGAGCAGGCAGACTCTTTCAGTTGTTGGAGGGTTGCCAATAAGCAGCCAGGGCCTCACTTAATTAGTCCCCTCGTTTCAGTTTCTGGGGGATTCTGAATCTCACTGCTATCCCTTTCCGTCCTTAGTTGATAGAATTAATAGCAACGCACCAGCAAACAGCAGAATCCGTCAAGATCTCAGCTCTTAGCTCAGCTGTCTCCAGGGACAGATTTCAGAGACGGAGCTTGATCAACTTGCGAGATGTTGAATATCTAAAGAAACAAATTGATGCTTCTGTTTTTGGTGCAGTGACAGCTCTGTGTGAGGGTGTGTGTGTGTGTTCCCCTCGTGTTCTCTTTTTCCAGGGTTTCAAGTGTGTTACATTCTCCGCCTCTCTCTTAATGATGGGATTTTTATATCTTAATGGAGGATGCACTATGGGGCAGTGGGCCCCATGCTGGCGTGGGAGTAAAGAGACTTGGGTTCCAGTCCTGGTGCTACTAGACCAGTGATCCTCACACTCAAGGCCTCAAGTAGATCTTTAATGTGTCTGCTGTGGCTCTTTTCGGCACATGATATTAAAACGCTGTGTAATTTAATTATTAACCAATCTAAGTTATGAACCAGTCAAGATACTTTTACTATTTTATTACCCAATTAAGGGATCGACTTGCACTGAGCTATTAATATATTTGCTGTGAGAATAATTATATAAAATATATAATGCCATAGTAAATGAAACAATGAATTCCCAATTCTGTGGGGTAATGTGGATGGCTAATGTGGCTTCCGAGCCACTGAGGTCAGCTCATCACTGTCCTAGACTGTCCCTGTGACCATAGTCAAGTCACTTCTCTCTGCCTCTAGTTTTGCCAGCTGCGGGATACTGGGTGTCCTCTGTAGAGTAGGATAGCAGAGCTAATATTACCATTATGTCTCCGACATGCACAATCACATAGGTAATTATCCCCTTCTTCTCCTCCCGTTGCCCCAGCTTGTCTTGCTGGTTTTCAGCCAGACTCCATTCTAATAGCTGTTCGTTTCCTCCTGCCAGCTGATTCTGTGCCTTCACTCTGGGGCACCCTGGAACCCCTTTCTTCCCTTAGCAAGTGGTTACTTCACAGCAGCATTCCCATTGAAATCCGCAGGGCTCTGCATGAGAATGTATATGGAAGGCAAACCTCTTACTCCCATCCGATTGGATTCCCCTCCCCAGGGTAAACTGTGCAGGGTAGAGATTACGTTCCTCAGGCAAACTCTAGGAGGTTGCCTGCCATGGTCCAGAGAGCGCTTGCAAGTCACTTCCTCAGATGGAGTGTACCAAGACAATGCTCTATCAAGAGCCTGCAGTGGCCGCAAACCAATCAGCAGCCATGTGGTCTCTGCAGGTGGGACCTGGCAGCTTGGTGCGGTGTTCATCCAACATCAGCTCTGCTGCATGATCATCATCTGAGTGGTAGACGAGCCCTAGAGCAGTCAGTAAAATAGGTACAGCTGTAAAATAGGGGTTTTTTTATCAAGCGTAACATGCCGCTTCTGCAGAACCCATCCTAAACGCAATATCTATGGAAACATCACTACGCACCTGATTTGAGAACAGAACAACTGCCATGCAGAAGACGCTGCCTCTCTTGCTTCACCCCCATTCCCCTCCTTTTAAAATATGAGCCTGATCTCGCCAGCTGCTAGATTAGACACCACAGTTGTATCAAGCAGCCTGAAGCCGATCACATGGCCAGTTGGGTGGTTAGTGCCAGCTCAAGTGAAAACTGAACCAGCAAGCAGCTCTCCCGGCTCTCTCCTGCAAGGAACCCACCAAGCACGTTTCAAGGCCAGAGCAAGGTGTATGCCTTATTAATAAACCATGGTGTTCTGATACACTTCTGTTTAACCCTTTGGCTGCTGGACCCCTCTGTGGCAGGCAGTGCTGCTAACTTCGCTAAGAACCTCATGCTGGTGAGGGGAGGCAGGATGCGAGTGTGCAGCAATTAAGAGCATGCTGGTGTGCTATCCTGAGTCGGTTTGGTGGACACGCCATGCTTTGGATCAGGTGAGCCCACAAACCCAGGTGCATTTAAGAGCTGCGGTAAAAATGTAGCTCTTAAAAGCTGAGGCTACTGAGGAACTTTTGAAAAGCCCCTTTTCCTTTATCAGGTAGCAACTTGGTGTTTTTCGTTTTCCAAGCACTCTGCTAATGTGAATTATTCTTTTATCTTCACAGAGCGTATTGCTGGCCCCATTTATGGGGGCGGGCAGGGGGGAGCAGAGTGGTTATGTAACTTGTCCAAGACTATAAAGGGAATCGGTGGCAGAGATGTGCTTAGGCTTTAAATGATTTTGGTCCTTGTTCCTGTGTTCAGTCCTTGGAGCAATGCTGCCTCTACCATATAGCAGGCCTCTAGTTAACAACAGGAGAAATCCCCATTGTGGAGGCAGGGCAATTATCCAAAAGCTGTGCTCAATTAATGCAGTCTTTTATGCCCAGCTGCTTGACCCATTACTGCTTATTATTTCCTTTGCTGTATCATTTCTCCTCTGCTGAGTGACACGCTGCACAAAATGGAGGGGCAGGGTTGCTTCTCATGAAGTCTGTTTTAATCAGGGACTTTGGCACCACTGATATTTCCTTCTCCAGACCAGACTTTGCCTTTCGGGCTGCAGCCTCACCATTGCTCTTGTATCTCTTGCCAAGTGATTTCCAAGGGCCCAAAGCAGCTCACTATGTAAATGTAACTGTTTAAACACCTCTCCTGTGCATTGGGACCAGCGAGTCTGCAGACAGAGCCTGGAATGCACTTATTCATTACAGAAACATCAGAAAGTGAGGCTTTGGGGAGCTAGCAGCCAGCATCTCCAAGCAAGGCTGGGCAGGCCTGAGAGAATCAGGTTTCCAGCATTCCTGGGTGGCTTGGTTCTTGGAAGACGCGCGAGAAGGGCTCTTAATTTACACTTAACCCATTTTGGAGCTCTTAAACCTCTCGGGAGTGGAAAGTGCTTGTTCGCCTGTTCATCTGCTGCTGAAGGGCTTTGTAGTTTTCAGACAGCGTTCCTTTCCGGTGTTGTGATTCTGCCACCGTCACTAACCACTGTGCCCTCCAGCTCTCTCTTGGGCATACTGTCAAAACACACATACCGGAGTCTCTCGGCCCAGCCTGCCAATGCTCGGCGTCACCTGGGTGCCCAGACCCGGGGAGGGTATTTCCATTTTTGCACATTGAATTAAGCAATGGTGGAAGGTTTTGAGCCTGACGGCACTGAAAATTGAAGTCTTGTATCCACAGAACAAGCACATCAGGAGCAAGAATATTGCACGTTCTCCTACCCTGCTCTTTCTGATGTGCCTCCCCCCCCCACACACACACCTTGAAAAGGAGAGGGCAGCTGTGTCTCTAAACCCATCCACTCAAGTTGCTGGATCTCAGCAGAGACTGCCAGCAGGAATGTTAATTAGTGCCGAGACTCACGTGCACATCTGTTCACTAGGAATTGGCCTGAGACCACCAGCTAACAGCCAAGAGTGCAGAACAACTTTTGAGTGGCAATAACATTCAGTCACAGACCTCTCGAGCTGGAATCGGATCAGTACGCCAGAAACGAAAGGTTCTGTACCTCCGTCTCATGAGCTGTCCGGACCCCTGCTTCCAGAAATGCTTCCAAAGCGTCAGATGCTTCAAGATGGCAATTTGTTGGGAATGCCTCAAAGAATATTATGTATCACAGAGCTTTAGAGCAGGGGCCACAGGCTTGGTAACAGCATGTCCTGAGCCTTTTGCTTCTAGGTCAGTGACTCTGATTCAACTCAGGAAGGACAGAAACATTGTTCCATTTGGCGGCGGTGTAGGGACCGGTGTGCGGTGAGCAGGAAATATCAGTCCAGGTATCACCCCAAAACCACCACCCTGGGCACTAACTAGGACTTTTCCTGGCAGCTGCAGCAGAGAATCGAAGGTCTGAGAGGGCATGCAGACAGGCCATTGATAGAACTATTCAGTCATCTCTAGGATGAGGCCCTCCCCTTGAGGTTCAAGGCAAGCTTGACTGGCTCTGCTCCCGTTACCTCAAAAGCCCCTACCCACCGCTGCCCCTACTCTGTAAGCTGCCGCTGCCTGTGTTCCTACCTGGTCTCTGCAGAAACAAGATTGCAGTCTTCAGGGCTGTCAGTCTGGCACTTTTCGCCAGCACTCCGGTTGACACCCATCTCCACGTACTGAATAAATCTGCCCAAGAGAAGCATCTAAATTAGCGCCGAAGAAAAGGGAACGGCTGCAGGATCAACGCATTCTAATATTCACACAGCAGAATTCCTGGTGGCACGGGTGACAGATTTCACTTTTTCACAAGGAGCTTCCTTCTTCCTCCAACTCATAAGGGAACACACTACTCAGCGCACATGAGTCCTCTTTACTGTGTAGGGCCAAAACATAAACACACCTCAAGTGAAAGGGGTTTGCTCGAAGGGAAGAACAGCCTACAGAAATGCCTGTCAGACTCAGCGGTGGCTCGTGAACTCTGCTAGCTATGCCCTCCTTTCCCTTAAAACAACACTCACCAGAGCTGCGTGGTACGGGGCTGGCATGATAGGCAGGTGTCCTAGTCACTGTCATATAACGTTGGTACGGTGGCATCAGCATGTATCTGTGGCATTGCGTGAGGTCCCGGCCTCATTCTGCTGCAATGAGGATCACTATGCTTACATCTCTGAACCAGGAGGCCATTTTGTCGGCCTGCCTTGGACTGGGTGTTCATATCAGATGTCGCTGCAATGCACTATGCTGCATTGGCCCGTCTCCCTCTGTTGCATTGGACTACACAGCCCTGAAGCATTGCATAGTCTAGCGTCATTTTAGGTCACAGAGGGGTTGCCACGTGCCCTAAGCCAGCTGTAATGTTGTACCCTTTGTGTTGCTGTGGGTCACGCAATCCTGCAATTTCACAGTGATTGGTGTGGGGCGGGGACACACACGACCACAGACATTGACTCAAATTTTCACAGTCCATGTGTCTTGTAGCATGGCCCTTGTGTTGGGGTAGGAGTGTCCTGCTTCCCCTTGTTTGCTCCCCCATGGCAGAAGTTACATCCTCCAGGTCAAAAAAGGACGGCGGCAGGCAGGCATCCATTGAAAAATCAGACCCCCTAAAAATGTGAGTGTGGCTTAAATAACATGAGATTTAAAAAAAAAAATGCACTTGGGATCTTTCTTTGCCTTCTGGCTTTTGAGTCTGTGGGGTTCACATTTCCAAGTTTCTCTCTGCAACAGCAATGGCTAGCAATACTTCCGAGCAAATAACAGCTGAGATGCTCAGGTTGCAAGATGATGCCAGGAGCTGGGGATTTAAGAAAATCGCCAAATCTTGTGAGGCTCATGATAAAATGGCACATTGGCAATACTGTTCCTTCATGAATCAGAGACTGGAGAGCCCTGGGGCGTGCTCCTTCAGCCACTCATTTATCTTTAGCGGCCTTGGCTGTTTGGAGCAGGGCTACTGAATTCATGTGGGGATGCTGGATTGTGGACATGTCCTATCTGATAGGTCTCCCAGACTGCTGTGGTCAGCCGTATTCTTATCATAATGACTGTGTGTACCAGAGTGACTCTGCTACAGGGCATACCTAGCACTTCTGGGCACCACTGGGCTCATTTGTTTGCCTTCCAGCAGTAGGAAGTCACGGGGTGTCAGGTTGCCCAAGCATTGCTTCGGACACATTGCATCATGGGAGTACACCAGGGTTTCCAGGAGGCATTCACAGCTTATCACATTACATTACCTGCTTCAGTACAGCAGGGACTGCTGGAAGCAAGTAGTGACAGAAAGACACATCTGAGAACAGGACAGGAGAGATGCTTCTTTCACATACCGCATGCTGAGTAATGACATGAGAGAGGTGCCATGTTTCTAAAGCTAACTTAAATCGTTATTAAGAGAACTGTACACAGGGGTGCTACAAGGGCAGCTAGCACTCCAGCCATGGGCACACAGACTGACCTCCCAAACTCTTCCCCCCTGCAACTTGTGCTCTTCCCTCCAGGTGCCATGTAGATTGTTACAGGGTCGGTTGCATGCAGAGCCAGGTATATAGATACCCACAGGAAATAGATACCCCACGGCAGTCTTCATTATACAGGCCAGCTCCAGAAACAGGCCACATACCTCATCCACACTTCCTTGGAGTGACTCCTTCCTTTCCATCCAGGCTGATGACTGGTTATGGAAGCAAAGCATGCATTAGGAGACGGGGCCATTTATAGAGTAAAGCTACCTGCTGGGTAGGAGATTATATCTCCCTTAAGGCTTCATCTCAAGGAAGATGACAACGGCCTCAGTCCAAGACTCACAAATGCCCTACCTGCTGCATTAGAGCTATTACTGCTGTGCTGTTGTTCTGAGGCTAAAGAGAATTGGGCTTTGCCATCCCTTTTCTCGCTACTGTAATAGTTGGCCAGGGCACTGCATAACCTTTGTCAGAAAATCAACATTCAGGCTTCTTTTCCCAGGAGTGCTGAGAGAATCTACTTGATGGGGATTCCTGCAAAAGATGAGAGAGGAAAAGGACAATTACTTAGATACCAAAGATAAATAGGATTGTTGCGGAAGGGTGCCGCTTACTCAGGGACAATGAACTGAATTGTCTATAACAAAGGCTCAGATGGGCACGTACCACAGACGTAAGAAGGATGTGAAGGAACGTGTCCCTTACAATTAGCTAGAAGTGGGGAGAGACCCTAGGGCTGTGTCTACATTGGCACCCCTTTCCGTAAAAGGGATGCTAATGAGACACTTCGGAATTGCAAATCCGCGGGGGATTTAAATATCCCCCGCGGCATTTCATGAACATAACTGCCGCTTTTTCCGGCTCGGGGTTTTGCCAGAGAAAGCGCCAGTCTGAAGCAGCGATCTTGCGGAAAATAAACCCTTTTCGGAAGATCTCTTATTCCTACTTTCTATTCCTTTCAAGTAGGAATAGAGATCTTCTGGAAAAGGGTTTATTTTCGCAAGATGGCGTCTAGACTGGCGCTTTCTCGGCAAACCCGAGCCGGCATGTTCAGCTCTGCAATGAGGATATTTAAATCCCCAATTTGCAATTCTGAAGTGTCTCATTAGCATCCCTTTCTGAAAGAAGCCAATGAACAGTTTGCTCCTGCTTTGCTTAGGCTTTTGCTTAAATATTCAGCTGATGGAGTTATGTTTTGCTCATTGTAAGCAACTTGGCTGATATCGGGTCACAAATTGTGTTAATACTAATTGCAATATCTGTAATTATTGTGGGAATACAAAAAAGAAAGACTGTGCTTAACATGTCTCAAAAAAGGGAAACAGTCTCATTTAAAGCAAGGGTGGGGAATCTAAAGCCTGAGGGCTGGATGCGGCCCCTCAACTTGCCTGGATCTGGCCCCTGAGACTCGGGGAACCCATGCTGTGGGGCTGGAGCACACAAAGCTCCAGGCTGCCCCCCAACCAGGCTCTGGTGTGCAAGGGGAATGTGGAGAGTGTCTTTCTCCTTCTCAATTGGAGGCCACGTCAGTGAGGGTTTGGTTTTTTGGGGTTTTTTTACTAACTTGTGTGCAGCCCCCGGCTGATTTTTCTGTGGGCCAGCGGCCTCTAGCCCAAAAAAGGTTTCCCCACCCCTGGTTTAAAGAATGAGACTTTGGATGGGTGCATGTAAATACAGTTTGCTTAGATTTGCTAGATATTCAACTGAGACAGTGGTGTTTTGCCTATCATCATCGATTTGGTTGTTGTGGGGTCACAAATTATGTGAACACTAAATGCAGGAATTGTGAAATAGGATCACCAAGGCTTGCAGTTATTGTGGGGCTACAGCAAATGCAGACTGTATTCAAATCAGTTCAAACGAAGAGAGACACTGTCAGTTTTTAAAGGACCTTGGATGGACAAGGGCTTCACTGCTAGAGTTCTGTGAGGTTGAGAGGGAAGGGCAGGACTCCCCATCAGCATGCCCTCCAGGGGGGAGCTGTAAAACTGGTTCAACCTGTATCTCCCCACTGATAGATGATACAGCTAAAATAGGCTCCGTAAAGAGTCTCTTTTATTATTATAAATTTACTCCAGCAGATGCTGAAATTTCTTGTGGCTGGACTGCGCTTTGGGCTAAGAGCTGAAATCACTGTGTTTTCACACAAAGCCAAATCCAGCACAAGCAGATGGGAGCTGCAAGCGGATGGCCAGTGGGACAGCCAGCGGAGAGGTGCAAGAGCGGCAAAGGCAGGATGAGCGGCCAGCGGGGGGGTAGGCGGTCAGCCAAGAGCAGGCCAATGGCGAGTGACCAGTGGGGTGAGTAAGATGCCTCTTTACCCCCCACCCAGGATGGGAGGTGGATTCTGCAGATGCACCTCTGAATCCTGGATCTGCTCTGACCAACGACAGCAACTGTGAGTGAGGTGCAGAGAAGGGTTGGGCATGTCCAGGGGACATTAGATTGCTGGACTAAAGAACTTGAGAGGAAAAGGACCCTGTCCACCATGGGACTTTTACTCAGGCTTTTTGTTTATAAACTCTTTTTTCCCCAAATTAATCCACCAGGGTGGTGGATGAATTTCCCAGGTTACTGGGTGGGGGCTCAAGCCAGTTCCATGCGGGACAGATGAAGAGGAACCCCTAGATATAGAACCTGGCCCTGACAGCTGCTGGCTCCACCTGGCAGAAGGGTTACATCCCGCATTTAATAGTAACATAATATGGGACCCCAGAACAGCCACATTGATTACAATGGGCAGAAGAACATCACTGTATCAGCTGAGTATCTAGCAACTCTAAGCAAACAGGAGCTAAACTGTGTTTATATGCACCCACCCTAGAGTCTCCTTCTTTAAACTGAGAATGTTTCCCTCTTTTGAGCCATGTTAAGCCCAAACAAAAGACAGAACTATGTAGCACTTTAAAGACTAACAAGATGGTTTATTAGGTGATGAGCTTTCGCACGAAAGCTCATCACCTAATAAACCATCTTGTTAGTCTTTAAAGTGCTACATAGTCCTGTTGTTTGTTTCAGCTAGACCAGACTAACACGGCTACATCTCTATTACTATGTTAAGCCCAGTCTTTCTTTTTGGTATCCCCACAATAAAGACAGACATTGCAATTAGTATTAACACAATTTATGACCCAACAATAGCCAAGTTGATGAGCAAAACACTGCTCCATCAGCAGAATATTTAAGAGTCCTAAGCAAAGCAGGAGCAAACTGTATTTACACAGACAAGGCCAGGGTCTTTCCCCACTTCCAGCTAGCGGTAAGAGACACATTCTTTACAATTAGTTCTCTAGGACTGTGAAGGGCATGGACATGGGGGAACTTAGTCCCTTCCCAATTTGGTGAGCAGTCTAAATACCTGGCTAGATCAGGCTAGAGGATCTAGGTCCCTGCTTTCTGTGTTTCTCTGTTAATCTCACTATTGAGGCTTTTGGTCAGAAGCTGTTCAAAATGCTCCCGGCTTCCTCCTCGGATTTTAAAAGGGAACCGACGAAACCTCCACCTGAGGTTGTGTGGGGTCCCTGCGCTTTTACTAAGGAGACTGACCCAGCCCAGACTCGGAGAGGCGAGCGTCAGACTCTCTCGTGCAGATCACAGCAGCAAGGGGGCAGAGGGGGGAAAGATTCCCTCCAAACAATGAACAACGGTAACACTTCAATGCAGCGGCCCCTGTCTTTTTCAGCAGAGCATCTGGCCACTTGCTGGCTCTGTACCTTCCGCTCCCTCTCGGTTGCGGAAAGCCCCCCTCCTCCACACTGCTGCAAGCGGGGCGCTCCAAGAAATCCAGGGAGCACGAGGATGTGCACCAGGGAACACAAGAAAAGCAACATGCTGCACTAGAGATGGGGAGAGGGAGGCAGGAGCAGGGGCTGCCCTGCTGGTCGAGGAGGGGAAGGGCGGCCTTCCAGCCCAGGAGGCTTGGGAGCAGGGCTAAATTTGCAATGGAAGAAGTGCTGCGACTCGATATGTTTTTTACATCCATCACTGATGTGGCAAGCCCGGAGGTGCCGGGGCTACGAACTGCCAGGCCTAGAGGTGCCGGGCTCCCTCCATAGGAGGCCTGAGGTCTGCTTCTCCCCGCTAGGAGACAGCCCAGCTCAGTGGTGAGAGCCACGGCTGAGCGAGGCGAGCAGCTGAGCTGCCTTTGGCGGTGGGTACTGGCGGCAGGTGCTGGGGAAGCGCCGAGAGCAGGGGAGCCGGGCCGAGCCCTCCCGCCCCCAGCCGGGAAAGCACCCGGGCGGGGAGGCGGAGCCCGGCGAGCCTGGGGCGGGGGCAGCAGGGGAGGGGCGAGCCTCTCGCCCGCCCCGGCAAGGAGCAGGCGAGCCTGGCGAGCCCAGCCCGCGCGCGCGGCTGCAGCTGGGCTCTGCCCTCGGTGACGTTGCTGCGCTTGCAGGGATCTCGCCGCCTCCTCGCCCCGCGCGGTGCCGGCTCTGCGAGCCCGGAGCCAGCCCAGCAGCCGCCGCCGCCGCCGGAGGATGTGACCAGGGCCGGGCTGCTGAATCCGTTCCGGGAGCCGGACCGCGCCGCCACCGCTCTGCGCTCCGGGCCGGGCTGCCTGGCCAGCGGGGACCCTGTCTGCCGGCTGCGAGCGCGCAGGGGGAGCGGGGGCGCCGGGGGGAGCCGCGCCGCCCGGCGAGAGCATGTCGGAGGTGCTGCCCTACGGCGAGGACAAGCTGGGCCACTATGGGGACGGCGGGGAGGTGGGGCAGATCTCCTTCACCTGCCGCCTGCAGGACACCAGCAACTTCTTCGCGGGGGGGCAGGGGAAGAGGCCCCCCAAGCTGGGGCAGATCGGCAGGAGCAAGAGAGGTAAGTCCCGGCTGGGTAGCTGCCCGCCCCCCTTGCCCAAAGCAGGGAACCCCGCCCCCCCCAGCCTGACCCCTTTCCGAGTCACTTCTCCCAAGCCCTGACCCCTCCCCCTTGGTTTCATGAAGGCCAGGCTGGGTCAGACCGATGGTCCAGCTATAGCCCAGGGTCCTGTCTCCGGACAGCGGCCAGTGCCAGCTGCCCCAGAGGGATTAGAGCAGGAAATCACCAAGTGATCCCGGCAGGAGGGTCGGGGGACAGAGCGCCTCGCACACCCCTGGGGTCCCTTCCAGGTTCCCAACCTGCTCGGAAAGGAGCCCCTAAGCTGGCAGCAACCCTCCCCGGCAGGGAGAGGGGAGTCTGGGGTGACAGCAGCGTGAGAGAGGAGTCAGAAGCCATGCAGCTCCCCAGGTACCTGGCTGGAGCAGAACAGGATGAGGAAGGGCTTTTAACCAGTGCTGAATGGGTTGAGGTGCTGAGTTAAGGGGTCAGGGATCTCCACCTGCTGGGTATGGGGAGGGGGAATCCCAGGGCGATGTGGACTGGGCACTATTGCAGTTCCATTTTTCCAGGGTGTTCTTCTCTTCTGTGTGCGCAGGAGTGATCCATGGTGTGGGGCCAGAGAGGGGGAATAAATGCAGCTTGGGATCTGCTCATTTAGCAGTGTAAACCCAGGGGTCTTTTTTTACCCCACAGCTGAGCTGAGCAGATCCAAAGCAGTTTTTTCCACTCCTCTGTGGCTCTCCGTGTACACTCAACACTGACCCCCCCCCCAACAGTATTTTCACTTCTTCAGAGAAGTGAACACCTCCCTGTAGTTTTAAAAAAATGTCTGTGTACTTGTGGGAGGTGGGCAATGTATTTCTCTGCCGAGTTTAAATGCATCCGATCTAAGTATGAATCTTGGACACAGAATTCCTTCTTTCGCGTGAATTTGCTGCGGGGGGGGAGGCTTGAGTCTGCACTGAGAGGCAATGAGGAGTGGAAAAAACTGCGGTAGATCCTGTAGATACTCATGGGAAAGAGGGAAGGTCACCAGGCAGTTTAACACAATGTTTTCTTCTTTCTTTCTCTCCCCATTGCATGTTCATGATAAAAACTGTAAAGAGTCCTGAATCCATGACCCTAGAGACAAAGAAATCCCAGGTGGTCTTAAGAGTCACACATAGCTAACCTGAAAGCATCTCTCCCCCAATTTATCTTGACATCTAGAGAGCTCAGAGGTCCAGCAACTCATTTCAGAGTGATAGGTGGCCATTCAGCTACAGTTTAATGCAGTGGATTTTAAATAAACCCATCAGTTGTTACAACCTAACCCTAAGGGCCAAGCGTTTGGTGACCTTGAAAACACTGGACAAGTGTGTAATATTATCCAGTGCATTTAATTCTTTGCAATGGTATCACTTCTTCTCTTCAAATAGTAGCATATTGCTAAATGGACACACTCCTTTTTCTGTGAAACTCATATTTCCCTGACTCCGATGCTAGTTAAAAAAAAAAAAAAAAACCATTTGCAGTAACCATATGCTCTCTGTGTGTGTTGGAATTCAGTGTTGTCTTGTACTTAGGTAGAGAGACTCCGTAGAACCATATGTGTTTCAATGGGGCATATTGCAATACCAGGGGAATTCGTGCAACAGCAAGGGGAGGGGGAGAAGGGAAGCTACAATGTATTCATTATTTTGTTTTTCTGCTTTACAGTTGTCATTGAAGATGATAGAATTGATGATGTGCTGAAAAATCTTTCAGAAAAGGCACCTCCTGGTGTTTAATTCCCTGAAAAGACACTGAGTAAAGAGGGGAAATAATTTACAATGTAACACATTATTGGCAAAAAACCCCAACCAACCAAAAAAAGCACTCTGATATCCTTCATTACTAGCCTGCGATCCGCAATGCACATCAGCAAATTGATTCTTAACCTCAGGCTTGGAGACAGAAGAGGTATGAAAAGGAAGAAGGTTTTAGTAATGTGCAAAACAAAACAAAAATCCACAAAAGAAACAAAAACAAAAAAAATTCCTAAATCCAATCCACAAACAACAGTAATAAATCAAAGTGTATCAGTTGCAGCTATGTTGTTTAAATTACTAGTCATTTCTTTTTTCTATATGATGAATATTGCACAATTCTAGATCTGGGGTTTAAAGTACTTTAACAATGCAGCAAAACACAGTGTTTTCAGACCGTGGTACCTTTTGCTGGTCATGGTTGTTCCAAATGAGCACCTTGTTTACATTATTTAATCTTGCAAAAATGATTTTGTGCACTTGGAGGTAACATGCTATCAGTTCATTGGGGTTTTTTTATGTTGATGTCCTTGGATGTTTAAAAAATTATATATAAATTATATATATATATTTCATTTTAGTCACATTTTAACGTATCGATGGAATGTGTGGAAAAAACTTTTATAAGGAATGAATTATAGGAAGAATTATTGTTTTATTTTTTAAAGCTTGTATTACTTTGTTGCTGTGAGCAGCGGCTCAAGTTAGCGCAAATGGACAAATTTTATATGTAAAACAGAAAAATATGCTCAGCTTTTTCTAACGAACATGCAGTCTGTAGTGTGAGCAATCTTAGGTTTTTTTCCTATATTGTGGCAGTTTATTCTCTTTAATAGACTGTATTAAAAATGGAACAAAAAAAAATCCAATGTAATCACAAGAGTGCCAAATATCTTGAGCTGCCAAATGGCAGTCTGTTTTCCTTTCTTATTTAGTGCTCTTTGAGTCTATGTAAAGTAGCACTTTTGGTCTCTTTTTTTCTGTTCTTTATAGGGCTCTCTACTGGATTTTATTGATATCTAGACATATATATGTATATATATATAATATCTTCTGAGTTCTTTTACTTTTTTTGCATGATATGTGCAAAAAATGCCTCTTGTGTGAGGGAATATTTTACTGTTTTTGTTTGCAACTTTAAAAGACAGACCTCAAGAAGGGTTTTATTTTTTTTCTTTCTTAAATATTGTGTATGTTGCACTTTTATCCACGACACAGGGCTATTTCTGCAATGTACAATAAAAACAAAACAGTCCATTCCGGTGTCTGATCACTCTTGTCTTGTTTTTCTGCCTGCAGCATGCATTGAGATATGTTTCAGCACAAACACTAAGGCTACATATGGCTGCCTCAAAGTGAGGTGTTAGGTGGTCCCTGTGGGGATATCAAGGAAAGAAGAAATTAACGGAATGTCAAGCTAGCCCACGTTGGAAGCACTTTCTGTTCAGACTAAAGGCTAATAGGGAACGGAGCAGATGGAAGAGTTGTGACTGTGAGGCTTGGGACTTGCTCCTAAAAAGAAAGTTAAAGGGACCCCGATGGGCTGAGTGTGTTGGTTTGTTAGTCAGCATTGATTAATTTGAACACATACACCCAAATCTTTGTGCCAGTCTCCCCTTGGATTACACAGCAACAAACCCATCACCCTGCCTGATGTACTGGAAAACAAACCACCAAAAACTCACTACTGGCGAGGAGGAGGATTCAGCTGAAAGACAAAAAAAAAAAAACCAACAAAAAACCCCACAGGCTCCTTGGGCTTGCTACCCCCGGCTCCTTCACTGTGTGTGTGGGGGGGGGAGGGGACACCTGACTATGTAACACACTCTGTAACATCTCTGGCTTCCCCGAGTTGCCAAGTGGGTTGAACAATAATTGCCAAGTTGCCAAGTGGAACCGCTGGTAGTGAAGGAGAAAGGGCTAGGGGATGGAGGAAGAGTGTTTGCCTGGATTATTACTAGAGGTGGGTCAAAGCAGAGCCATTCACCAGCTCCCCTTCCTTGACCTTGGGCTGGGCAGTGTGGGGAGGGGGGCTCAGATTAAATGGCACTTGGATCCATTCCAAACTGTTCCCTGCTTTTGGTGTTGCAAAACCAACACAATTTCTCTTCCCAGCTTTCCCGGATTATTCCCAGAACTCAAAATCCCGTACTCTTGGTAAGATACTTGAGATCTGGTGACATAACATTGAACCCAGCTGGGAGCGATTCAGACAGGTAGACTAGATCTCAAGCTAACAGCCAAGGCAAAAGGGCCCAGGAGGGCTAGTCACTGAACAATGGCAGCTGGCACTAAGAAGCATAATTACAGAGTGATACTAACGATAGCCATACAAAGGTGCACGTGTTTGACTCGCACTTGTGAACGGAGTTGTTGCTTGCACACGTTCCTGACGGGTTGTACATTACTATCACCATGGGGCACCATGGCTATTAGGTCGTATCACTATATGAATAATAAAACATGAAGATGCCTACAAATGGGTCATTTTAGGGGCTGGTGTCATAAGGCTAGCAAGGTGAGATCAATAGAAGAAAAGTACTCTGTGATAGCTCGGTTATGTCATTAATAAGAATTCATAGTTGCTAGGGCTGAGGGTTTTGTGGGTGTGTCTAATGCCATGTTTTGAGATTCCCTCCATTCACCAAAGAACTGCTCTAGCCAGGAAGTGAAATTTACAGAGGGTGGCAGTAAGGGAATCATAATTTCAACAATAAGGCTGCGTCTAGACTGGCATGATTTTGCGGAAATACTTTTAACGGAAAAGTTTTTCCGTTAAAAGTATTTCCGCAAAAGCGCGTCTAGATTGGCACGGATGCTTTTGCGCAAAAAGTGCTTTTGCGCCAAAAGCATCTGTAACCAGTCTAGACGCGATTTTTTTAAAGCTCTGGTGGCCATTTTCACCATCGGGGCTTTTTTGCGCAAAACAGTCCTTCCCTGTCTACACTGGCCCTCTTGCGCAAGAGGGCTTTTTCCTGAGCGGGAGCGTGAAAGTATTTGCACAAGAAGCACTGATATTGTACATTACAAAGTCAGTGCTCTTGCGCAAATTCAAGCGGCCAGTGTAGACAGCTGGCAAGTTTTTGCGCAAAATCTTGCCAGTCTAGATGCAACCTAAGAGTTAAGAGAGGCATCTCTCAAGGGGCTAGCGCCTGACTGGGATGAAACACGTGAGAAAGGCCCCAAATGAAGGACACAAAATAATTCAAGCAAAAAACTTTCCACGCTGTGGGATACAACCCTTCAGTGTTATAAAGGCAATTTTGTGATTAAAAACAACAACAAAGTAAATAACTTTCAAGACTAAATTTGTCCTGATTTGTAGGATGCCCTTAGACTTAAGATGAGTGGCCTCCTTCAAAACAGGGACATTTGAGACATAAGGGCAGGGTGGGAACAATACATATGGAAAAAATATCCCACCTCCAGAATTGTCCTAATCACTGCAAAGCATCTATTTCATACACTGGAAAATGTATTTTTTTAAAATTCTCCTATTTTATTTTATTTTCCTTTTTCTTTTCAACAATGGTGAGCAAAATCTGTTCTGTAGCCTTTTTTTCATTGTGGACAATACACTGAGGGGATTATGCAGAAAGGATGGCTGTGAAATGCGAACAAAGAGCTCCCATTCTCAAGCCGAGTAGATTTGTCAATTGGTGGCTGAAAGGCGCTGAGGGGTAGTTTTTCAGGTGATGGCATTCAAATATTACTCCAACAACACACAAGCAATTGTGCCAGTGGTGTGGCGGCCCTATCAGCTAGGTTTTGTGAACACTTCCGTGTCATGGGCATCTTGAAATGGAAATGTAAACAGCTATAAAGGAGGCACTCTGGAATCTGGAAGCATGTTAATTGGCAGGAAATGATGCCAAGTGTGGAACATGTTGTGAAAATATGTTTGAGCAACAGTAAATATAGAAAGGGAGGCTATTAAGCTCTAAAGATCATGAGTGAATCTATAATCCCTCTCTTATTGATTGAGCATCAAGGGCTGGGTTATTCAAACACAATTAACTGAATTCTTGCAATAAATGTAAATCTTGGTGGATTCTGTGCTCCAGCCGGGCTAACTGAAAAGATACCCTCCCCCCTCCCCATCCCCAGCCTTACTTCTAAGGGTTTTTTTTTTTTTTAACAAACTCTTGTAAATTATTGACTTCCAGAGAGAGAGAAAGGGAGAGAGAGAAATAAAAGAAGCAGCTGCAGAGAATGAAAAGGGAGAGGGAGAGAATGACTTCCTGGAACAGGATAAGTCAGACCTAAGAAGGATGGAGCCCAATCCTGCACCCACTGAAAGATGTGTTCAGGTAGCCCTCTGTGCACGTGTGAAGCCCATTGTAGGAGCAGACTAGCCATCTGATTTGCTTTTCTCCTGAGAATCTTCAAGTACTTGGCAAATATGCTGAAGATGTGCAAACTCTTATTCGCACTGATACGAGCAATCCCATTGATTTTAATAGGACAACATGCATCAGTAAAGATTATTCACACAAGGTGTGCAGGATTGGGCCCTATCTTAAGCCTCCCAGTGGTCTTGTGAGTTAGGGCCAACATAAATAAAATAACATGTCAGTAAGCACTGAAATGCAGCCATGTCTGGGGTGCAGAACAGCTGTTGTTGAATAGCTCAAACTAACAATGCATAATTGTTCATATGAAGTTAAATTAAGTATTATAATAAGTCACAAAATATTTCTCTTAGATCAGGGACCCCAACATGTAGCTCTAGGATGAAACTTTTCTGGTGGGGTCCTAAAATACAGCCTGCAGCTGGCCCTTTCCCTGTGGTGTGAAGACAAAACTAGTCACCTGTGGTTTGTGTATAGCAGCTGCTGAACTAAAGCACCAAGCAGTCTCCATTCACCTGCCAGCAATGATATCAATATTATGATGGCATGTGGATTTTTTTTTTATGTTAAATGGATGCAGATTGACATGCAAATGAGGTGCTGCCCAAGGGCTGCTGGCTAATTGCCAACTCATCCCTTGGTGTCGCAAAGTTTGGATGTTTCTGCCTTACGCTTATGTCCATAAAAATTAATCACACCTTGCAGAGTGTATTTCACACACCACAAAAGAACCGCATCCACTGGCACTGCTCCCAGCGTTAAAAATAATAGTTATTATTACGACTACTGATTAGTTGTAAAGAGGCCAACAGCGGGGCTTGGCATTTGCAAGCAGCAGTTGCTTTGTGTAGGGAAATTGAGTATTGACAGCGCTTGGGAAAAACCAAGGCTCTTAGAAATGCTCTTTGGAAGAGAGAGCTGATATTTGTAAGATAAATGCAAGCCCTGAAAACCGTGCAAGCCCTGAGCCAGCTGAGGAGTGTCCGTGGGAGCCTAGGTTCTGCAAAAGGCAGGATGGATGCTTTCAAAAATATTTTAATAAAAGCAACTTCCTGCTGAGTGGAGCTGTCATCTAAGGGTGGAGACTGTACAGTCCCTTCTCCCCTCAGCCTTCGAACAGCTGCTCTGGTTTATAAAACCTGCCTGTGTGGGAAGAAAAACAAATAGAACATTGTAAAAAAACTACCCCAAAGCCTGCTGTGCAGAATAAGGTAATGTTCATGACAGCAGCACATCCTAACACAGAGCGACTTGCACATGGCTGCAGAGTTTCTTGGGTAAAAGCAAGTGAAATATCTCATCTGTCGTTCTGAGACTGCTGCTATCAAATGGTGCAATTGCACAGCAAACTCAGGGTCTGAGTTTGCACCCAGGGCAGCGGATGGCAAAACCTGTTTGGTCACTGGCCAAGGTGATTGTAAATTTGGCTTCAGGTAGCGGGTCTGAGAGAGAGAGTCTAATGTGGCCAAATTTATCCCCAGTGCAACTTCAGTCCTCACTGGAGTTAGCCAGGGATGAATTTGGCCTGTGGAGTTCAAGATGGTGTAAATCACATACACAAGGGGCCTGATTTATCCTTGAGTTGTTGCTGAGCTCATCACAGGCACCCATTGGGGCCTGCCCCTTCTTTATTTGGGCTTGGGGATACAAATGCTAACCTCTCATATGGCACTTTCTATCGGTCGAGCTCAAAGCTCTTCAGAATCTGTCCAATCTGCCTCCCTACAACACACTTGTGAACTGACGTGCATCCAGAGGATGGAGGGGGTGTCTTACACCTCAGCTATTCCAGGGCCCCATCTCAAGGGGCCCCCAATCACCAGAAAAAATTAAAAACGTGCCACTGTGTCCCAGTGTGTTAAGCTGCAACACCACTCAAATTTGGCCCGGCTGCCCCTCTGTCATGAAGGAGGTGGGCGAACCGGCCAAACACGAGTGGTGTTGTGACGTCACCTGCCAGCAATTTCCATAGTGCACAGGGCCCCAGAATTCGTTAATCCAGCTTGTGCCTCACCCTGGAAGTCTGAATCTAGGGATCCCAAGCACTAGTCTAGTGCCCTAATTGCAGAACTATCCTTCCTCCATTGCTAACCTGCCCTTACTTGTGCCTTAGCTGCAATGACCTACCTGCAATGACCACCTGAGAATATCTGAGGTATAAGATGCCCCTTCCATCCTCTGACACGCCCCCTTTGGCATGTCACCTAAATTGCCAGCTGTAGGCCTGCCAGGGAGGCCAGAGCTATTCAGCCATGAGGCAATATGGCTGCTTTGCCATCTCTCCACACCAGTCTAGCCCCAAGGGTACTTTCCTTCCCTCTGACTGGAACTCAGTGTAACCTCAGGAGAAACTAGGCAAAGTCCAATGAAGCCACCCACAAGGGACTGAGGGTGGTATTAGGCCCTGAGGAGGGTGTGGAAGAGGGGTACATTATACCAGATTCCCTTAGACTCTCTAGATCCCCTGCCCCTCAACATTTGGTTTCAGAATGAACAGCAGGATGTGCCGCATCAGTGTGAAAGAAGGTGCTAGGCTCTGAGCCCCAAAAAGAGCCACAGGGCTGATGGATATGTTTCTGGGTGTGAAGGGAAGGAAGGAGGAGAGATGTGGCAAGATCCAGGAGAGAAGAGCAATTGCAAAGTGATTATGTCTGGCAGGAGTGTGAGGAGGACTTTGGCCACAGGTACAAGAAGTTGCCGTGGTGATTTTGGGCAGGGCCCAGGTTCAGGAAGTTGCCATGGAGACTGGGGGTGGGTCACAGGTGCAGGAAGTTGCTGAGGTAGTGTGTGGAGGAAGGGTTCCATGCAGACCAACTGGGCAAAGACCAAGGGGTACAAGTGCTGCTGGGAGTCAGAGAGAATGGAGTCATAGGGGGTTATCAGGGTGCACATCAGAGGATGGTGATGTAGCTGTAGGAAGTTACCTGTGATAACTGTGAACAGGCAGTCACAGGACATTGCTAATGAGTCTTAGGCAAGCAGTAGGACAAGAATATGCCTATAGGCAACAAGTGTGAAGATTGCCACTTAGGGTACATCTATGCAGCAGCGTTATTTCGGAATAAATTTGAAATAACGGGCTTCTTACTCCGACTTCCGTAAACGTCATTGTATGAGGAGTGAAGGAAGTCGGAGGAAGAGTGCTCTATTTCTAAATAAGTGCTGTGTAGACATGCTCAAATTCGAAATAAGCTATTTCGATTTAAGCTACGCAATTAGAATAGCACAAGTTGTGTAGCTTATTTTGAGTTTAGCCCTGCTGTGTAGACGTACCCTTAGACGTGGAAGGGGGTATGCAGGAACCAGACATCAGCAGTTGTTAGATATTGGAGGAAAGGTACTAAAGAAACATTCAAGAGGGGCTGACTTGCTGACTGCAGGGCACACAGACTGCAGGCTGTTTGAATGAGGAGGGGAAGGATTTATAAAAAGTCTTTTAATGATTTAAAACAGGAGTGGGGAACCTAAGGCCCAAGAGCCAGATGTGGCCTCCAGCTTTCCTGGATCCAGCCTCTGAGTCTTGGGGCTCCCCTCCTCCCACCGTAGCCTGCATACTGGCGCTCCATCCCCCCTACCGCCCATGGGGCTGGAACACACAAAATCTACTAGTCTCCCTCTCCCCCCAGGTTCTGGTGTGTAAGGTAACCCTGTTAGGTGAGCGTTTGGTGGTTGTTGTCTAGCATCTCACTTATGTGCAGCCCCCGACTGATTTTTCTGTGGGTCAGTAGGCCCTGACCCCAAAAAGGTTTCCAACCCCTGATTTAAAACAAGAAAAGGAGGGAGTAATAAATGGCTGAAAATAGCTGCAGCTGGAAAAGCTGGTGAGAGGGCTGTCTGGAAAAGGTGTGAGTGTCAAACCAACAGGTCACGATGACTTGTTGGTGGAGTGACCAGGGAAGGAGCTAACGAGCTTGTTGTGCTGCTCCTGCAGAGTATTTCTGGAAAAGGATGGAGAACGGAGGTGATAGGTGAGGACTAAAGAAAGGCAAGTATGGTGTTTAGAAAAGAGAGGCGTGGGATCTTGCCAGTTAGCCTCTGGGAAGCCAAACTTCCTTCCCTAGCAAAAATAATGGAGCAAATATTAAAACTATTTAATTAAAAGCATAAATGTCCAGGGGAGACCAATAATCACAAGCAATAAGCAGTAGAGGAAAGGGCATATTAAGAGCTTTCCTGATGTTCCTGAACAGGAAGGTCTTGCAAATACTGAGGCCAGAGAAAAAAATACAAAGGGCCCCAGAGGCCTTACAGATATGGGAAAGAAACACGGGATTTAACTTGGATTAGAGGGAAGGAAGGGGGGAATCTGCTGAAATATTGATACCTGGAGAAGGAGAATTGTGGGATTCTGGGAGAGCCTGAAGTTATGGGCAGTGGTACAGGTCAAGGAACCAGCGTGAATGGGTGTTACGGGCTGAGACAGTGAGGAGAAATGTGGTCAGCTGGAGTCTCTGCAAGACACAGGAGGGTCAGAAAATAGTGCCTCTTTGGGGGGTGAAGGGGTATAGTAGAAGTGGTCAGTAGCAGGCTCTCCAAAGTCAGGTGCATGGGTGAATGTGGTGGGCTGATATTCAGGGGGTGTTTCTATCAGGAGGGGCATGCACAGGGCCTGGGGGGCCTCCATGGGGGTGAGGAAGGCAACTCAGGTTTGCAGAGAGACGAGATTTGTGCAATTCTCTGGAGAAGACAAGACACGCATCTGGGGGCCAATGCTGATGGCAGTGTCATAGGGCGGTTGGACGCAACCAGTGAAGTACAGGCGACCCCCGCACTTATGACCTAATTGGTTCCTGGAGAACCATCATAAGTCAAGCAGTTGTAAGTTGAACCCTTAGGCGTCGCACGCCATTGTAAATGCAAGCTGCGGACATAAATTGGGGGGTTTTAGGCGCTATCTTGCATGAAAAAAATGGTTGTAAATGTGAGGGGTTGTAAATCGGGGTCGCCTATAGGTCCACCTTCCCGGTGCTAGAAGAAGAGGTCCCATTTGCTCTCTCATGAGGCTGGGGCAGCCGCTGGCAGCTATGAAGTACCAGGGAGGATCAGAGCGGGCTGGATGCAGCCACCCACCTACCTGATGACACTGACTGGGTGAATCAGAGCTTCCTAAGTGAGAGTCAGGAGGAGGGGCAGGTGAGAGCTGCCAGAGCCAGGGGATGCATCTTGGGGGAAGGCTGAAGATGAGGACAGCTGCAAGATGGGTTTGCTGCCTGGTTTCCTCAAGCCAGGGCTGAAGGGTGGAGGAGGCGCTTAGGGCTTGGAGCTGGATTAAAGCAGAAGGAGAGGGGTTATTTGTGGTTGTCTCCTTGCTGGAGTCAGAGAGCTCGGCTTAGGGAACAGTCAGAGGGGCAGGGGAATATAGAATGCTCCCCTTGCAAGGATCAGTTCCCAGCAGACAGGCTCTGGGGGTGCACCCTGGGTGGGAAGAGTGGGTTTGCACTCCCCACTCTGTCCTGGCAGAAGGATAGAGAGGACTGACAAACTTCCTGGGTGCAGCAGAAGGTACTGGACTGTGGGATGTGTCCCGTCAGTGGATGAGGGGTTATGTGACTTGTGCTGTGGAGAGAAATGGACTGCGTTTTGGGGGGCAGGGTGGGTTTTGGACAACTGATGCTATTCTTGTAATAAACTGGGCCCAAAGAGGGGGCAAGAGAGCGTGGCATGGAGTCCTTGGGTTACTTGAGAGGTTAAAGTGAGGAAAGTGTGTCTGTGTGTTTATGCCGTGGCCTGCTGTAGCAAGATGCTCCTGATGGGGTTGGTTGCCCTCTGACAGGAAGTAGTTCTGTCAGGGGAGGGCGTGAAATGGTGGCATGAAGGGGCCACAGAAGCATGGGGCATCTCCCTGAAATCTGGGGAAATGGCAAGCTCCTTCTCCCGCTGGAAATGTTGGTATGTCTGAGGAAAAGGAGACATATGCTGGCAGAGAGTCCTGGGTGCTTTGGGGGATTCATTTTCTGGGCTATAGAGATGTCCCCTTCCAGGTCAGACTGTCAGTGACCCAGAGTTGTGGCTGTTCCATGCCCTGGGTGATGGGCCCTGAGGGTCAGCTCACTTGCTGCTGGCCAGGACTGCAAATCACCAAGCCATGGGTCCCCCAGCTGGCCAGATCAGCAGCAGCCTGGAGAATATTTTAACTCCCCACCCCAACCCCGGCGGCATCTTCTTCCCCAGTAGTCTTTTCAATATTCTTTAGTGGACCATTCTGTATGGTTGGCCCTACATGGCAAGCCTACACCGTAGTGTGAGGAAGGGCACAGAGGAAATTGCTTCTCGGCTGCGCCAGGTGACCAGAGAGCGACTGCAACAGATGCACAAGCTCCCTTAGAATACAGCGTGACCAAATCCAGTATGAACCAGTGCAACTCCAGTGACTGACTGAATTTGGCCTTCTAGATCTCTGATTCCCACTTCTCTATAGGGAAAAGCACCAGTGTCTTCCGGTGAACGATTTTCCCTTGACACATTGCCTTTCTAGCTCACCTCTCACACTTGGAAGTGGCGCTTCGTGGCAGGTTCTGCTAATCTGGTTTCTTTAAAACACTCTATTAATATCAGCTAATGATCCTCATGCTACTGCAAGGCAGGTAAATAAGCATCGTTATCCCTCCCTGACAGAGAGCTGAAGTGGTTTGCCCACACAACGAGGCAGTTGAAAAGCCAGGAATAGAACTCAGGGCTGTCTGCCTCCCCTGTCCATGCAGAGAGTAATTCTGTGCTGCCAAGGCAGGGGTCTGTGTGCTGAAGGGGAGCTGCTGACCCTGTATCAAGGGCCTGTTTCCCAAAAGGGGCAGAGACCACGAACTGAAATGTGTTTTATCTTCTGTGGAAGCCTTTATATTAGTGATATGAGCTGTGGCTGGTCCCACCTCCTGGCTGAGGAAGAGAGATCTCATTGTGGCTTTGTGGTAGGGGGACTATGCAAAGCAGGCTGGTGATGGTCCATATTCTTCAAGCCCTCCTCAGTGAAGGTGCCACCTGTGAGCACCTCTGGGTTAAGAAGGTTCTCTCAGCTCCATCTCTTGCAGCTCACCTCTCCCTCCTGCAGGATTTCTTAGCAATTTCCTCTGCGCCCCTTCCTACGCCACGTTTGCCAATGTAAATGGAACAAACTATGGTGCCATCCACTTAGAGCAGTGGTTCCCAAACTTTTCAGCATCACGCTCCCCTTTTTGATTTTTGAAAAACCCTCATGCCCCTCCCAAAATAGCAGCAAAACTTGTTGAGGAAAAAAAAAGAGAAAGAAAGAAAAGAGCAAAAAAAAAAAGAAAGAAAGAAAGAAAGGCAGCAAAACTTAATAGGGAGGGGGAGCCGGGGCGCCTCATGCCCCCCCTGGAATTTCTTCACGCCCCCCCAGTTTGGGAACCCATGACTTAGAGGCTTTACACCCAGTTTGTCATCCTTCAGGTGAGTGCACAGGTACATGGAGTTCATAAATGAGTCCCTGCAAGTAGCAGGGAAATGGTGTGACTGGATCTACTGGTATCATGTGATGCCACCTGCCCTTCATGACCTCTCTCTTTTCCTTGCCTGGAGTGATATGTTGGGAAGGGCACTGGAGAAGGCTTAGGTCTCTGGCAAGAGGTTGCTGCTCGATATTGTGTTTTGATGACTCCAAGACTCTTCCAATAACAATCTCATTCCTTGGGACTTTGCCCTCTGTGTGCTCCAATCACCAAGCTCTTGACTCTGCAGTTTGGAGGCACCTGTGCTAATGCAAACAAAAGACTGCATGTGCTTTAGAAAAACAGTATGCTTGTCCCTGTGACACTTGTGGGTGAGGTCAGGTGGATTATTATCTCCCTCCCTCCAGCTGCACTCTGTGTCCCGTGTTAGTGGAATGAACTGTGTCAGTAGTCAGAGACTGAAAGCCAGACGGGACCATTATGATGTAGTGGAATCTGATCTCCTGCATAACACAGGCTAAAACACTTCACCCAGTAATTCCAGCCACAAGCTCATATCTTAAGGTGTAACTAGAACAGGGATGGCTAATAAAACGGTGGCGATTCACCAGGGTGAGCCCCTAATGATCCACTGCCGCTATATTCACCTCCACCTCTGCAGGTACAGGCGATCACACCTCCTATTGGCCAGGAACGGTGATCTGTGGCCAATGGGAGCTGTGTTCCCCTGCACCTGTGGAGGAGCAGGTAAATATGGTGGTGTGGGGGCCTGCCAGGGCTAACCCTTGCAGGCTGGATCTAGCTCGCAGGCTGTTTGCTCACCCCTGAGCTAGAGCATATTTTTTAGAAAGACTCACAGCCACACACTGCAGGGTGTCTCAATGCTGCCTCTGACCTCAGTACGTTTTAACTAGGTTTCTGCCACTTCACAGTTCCTGGCCCACAGATGCCAGGGTGGGGCACACTGGGCAAACAGTCTTTCACATCCAAGCCGGTTCTGACTAAGGCTAAGCACCAGGACCTGATAGTGGGTGCAGATAGGGGACTGTGTCCCCTAGCGGCTGGTACCTGCCACAGTAGCAGCCTGCTATGTGTATGTAAAAGTTTTATCTTCCAATTCAAGAGGTGGAGACCAGTGTCTTTGCCTGAGTTGAGTTGCCAGTGATTGCTGGGGTGTAGCGCCACTGTGCATTGCCTTAAACAAAGAGAAGAGGTAAAAGGCAGCAAGCAATTAAGAGGCAGGTTGCTGTCACTCAAACAGCAAAGCAATTCAGTTCCCTGCCAGTTGGAGAGAGGAGGAGACAGTGTTGTGAAAGCAGCAGGACCTTCCCAAGAGGGGAGAAGTCAGAGAGGCAACGTTAATGGGCGTTGAGGGCGGGTTAAAGTTAGGGTTGCCAGGTGTCTGGTATTGACCCGGACAGTCCGGTATTTTCGCCTCCTGTCTGGTAAAAAAATTCAGAAAATACTGGACACCTAAAATGTCTGGTACTTTCTGATTTTTTCCCGGCCAGGAGGCAAAAATCCCGGGCTGCCCTGCTCAATACGGAAGCAGCCTGGCAACCCTAGTGCTTACCGGGTTCTGCAGGGCAGCTGTCCTGCCCAGTGCAGGGAGGTAAGACGTCAGGCAGCCTGTTAGGGCCAAAAAGCCTCACCACACAGTTTTTAAAGGGGCCACGGTGTTTTGTTTTTTGTGGGGGGTTTTCACTTAACAACTCTTGGGGTCCTTTTTTTTTTTTTTTTGCTCAACAAACTTTTTCCTGACGTGTTTTTTGTTGTTGTTGTTGTTGCTCGGTATTTTTTCTGAAACCATCTGGCGACCCTAGTTAAAGTTGTTGGATTTGAGTCTTCAAACAAAAATCGGTTGAACTGGCTCCTCTATCCCCAGCTGATTTCTAATCTTAGTTTACATGAAACATGTCTGAGAAAAGTCCGGGAGGAGGAGGGGAGAGGAGAAACTACAAATATGAGATCCCAGAGAGACCCTGAGGAGTGGTGTGAGACCTGCCACGGGGCCTATCTGAGCAGCGAGGTGCCGCCTCCTTTAATTATAATACACCAAAAGTATATACAAAAGGCCATGTTTCAGATGGTAAAATCAAACACTCCAAAGGCAGGAATTACCAGAATTAAGTCTTCCCATGCATCCTTAATTCAGCTTGAGGCAGACGCATGGTGGGGCTAGCTTCAGCCCAAATGGCTAATGTTTGATGTTAGAAGCAAGTGAGGACAAGGTCTTAAAATGAGAAGTGCTGGGCAGCCTTACTAGGCAGTACTGCCAGCCCTTCCTGTAATATAACTACTTCTCAGTGCTAGTCATGGGCTATGGGCGGCTGGGAGCAGAGGGCCTTTGTGTCGTGTCTTTTGTCTGAGTGTCTTCTCCAGGCCTTTTATTCTCTAGGTAAGGATCTTCTTCTTTCTCTGCCTCCATTTCCCCATCTGTAAAATGGGGAGGTGGCTCTGCTCTTAGCCCCATGGCGAGCCAATAGCAGTGGCAAAGTCAGGAACAAAACCCAGACTTCCTGATTCTTGGGCTCATGCTGTAACCAATGGGCCTCATTTTCCTCCTGGTTTCTCTGTAGCTACACCTTACGACACAGATTAGAGTATTCCTCTTGAGAGAGGAAATTGCGATCTGCCTCCTTAACGGCCATAATACCACTAATAAAATAAAATCAACAGAGAGAGGATTTATCCTGTTTAGCCCATCTGTTTGCAGCCTGGCCTCATTATTACTTACTGCCCCTGAAATGCATGAGCATCTCTCTCTCTTAACATATGAATAATATTCAGCAAAGTCAATCTACATAGGAAGTGGCACAGGGAAGGAAACACGAAGTTTAATCAAATAAGAATCACTCCTTCATTTCTCATCTCCAGCTAGGCTGGTGTAAATTGCATACCTTTCCCTGCCGGTGCCTCCAGGGAGTGTTTTGCAGGGACTCTTTCGGTTTAATTCTGATTGGGTTTTCTCAGAGGCTGGCACTGGAACAGCACACAAATGCTGATTTGCTTCCCACTTCCGTCTGGTGTAATTCAGGAATCGCTCAGTGGGGTGAGTGAGAGGAGAAACAGGTGCAGAATCGAACAAACTGGTGGCGTTAAAGCATCCCCAGGCATTAGACAATGTGCTATTGAAACAGGCTGGTGGAAAAAGGAGACAGGTGCAGCTACATACCAGTAGTGAGGCTGGGGGAAATAAGTGCAAGAATCCACAAGGCCTGCAGCCAAATTGAGGGGGAGTATCTGATTTTGCAAATTTGCCCTTCAACACCCCCCGGAGAGAAAGCTTATGTAAAGTGCTTAAAGTGAGGTGGGGGGGGGGGAGGGAATTGCAGATCCAGTCCACCTGCTCCCCCTAAAAACTGACACCAGAGCTCTGAGAAGTGCATTTTAAGCACTCTTTACCAGCGCTAGAACTACAAGGAGTCTGGTGGCACTTTAAAGACTAACAAATGTATTAGGGCATAAGCTTTCATGAACTATAACTGTAGCTCGCGAAAGCTTATGCGTCAATACCCTATTGAATGTGTTAGTCTTTAAAATGGCACCAGACTTCTTGCTGCTTTTGCTGAAGCAAACTAGTATGGCTACCCCTCTGAAACCTTGACCCAAGCTGCCTCTGCGCAGATTATGATAGAGCACTTTCAGCACTGCTCAAGCACCAGGGGTGACCATCCCACTGAAGTCTCATGGCCATGAGTGGAGCATGGCTGGTATCCAGTTAGGGGTTGCCCTGGAGAGATTGCTGGGAAGGGGGTCCAGAGGTGAATCATGGTAGCACCTGGGAGGTGCACCACGCCCCGCTCCACTAACATTTTAATTGCTAATTGGGTGCCCTCTCATGCCCCCTCCTTGTTACTCTGGGTGGCCTTCCCTGCACCCCCTCTCCACATAGGCACCAGTTGCATGGGTGGGGGGCAGAAATGGAAACAGTAAATGACATGACCCAAACTGTTCCTCAGGCAGGGAGCTGAGTGGCAATGCATGGAGGGGTTAGAGCAAAGGACTGGGAGCCCTGGTCTACACTAGGGAGTTATTTCAAAATAACTCCCCTACTTTCAAAATAAGGGGCTGGTTATATCGAAATAATAACTCCTACTTTGCACAAGGAATAACTCTAATTTCGAAATAGCGGGAGTGTGGACGCTTTGGTGCCGCTATTTCGAAATAACGACTCCCTAGAGTCATTCACGCTAATTACTCCCCAGGGCTTCCTGGGGCTCTAAGTTGAGGCAACGCGTCCACATTCATGGAGCCTGCCTCGGACTAATTTGGAGGCTTCCCTGTAGTGTGGACGTGCTATTTAGGTTTTGTTATTTTGAAAGTTATTTCAAATGTCTTTTCATATGGTTGATGGATTGCACAGATCCAGAAATAGACCAGACTAACACGGCTGCATCTCTATCACTATGCCCATCTCTTGGCTGCCCTGCCTGTGAAAAGAGGATAATATAGCCTCTCTCCGACTTACGAACCGGTTACGGACCAAGCAGTTGGTCGTAACTCGGTTTGTTCGTAAGTCGGGCCCCATTTAGTTACACGCGACCGCGCTGTTCGTAAGCGCGGATTGCGTTCGTAACTCGGGGTTCGCCATTTACGACAGTTTTGGTCGTAACTGCGAACGGTCGTAAGTCGACTGTTCGCAACTCGGGGACCGGCTGTACTTGTGGCCTCCCAGGGGCACTATACACAGCTTTGTGTCTTGTCTGTGAGAGATGCTTCCGAATCCTGCGCGAAAGGCTCAATCAGCGTGCAAAGCAGGCTGCTATTAGCAGTAATGACCAACGTGCGCCAAGCCAATGTTGTGGGGCTCCTTAGGTTAACTTGAAACGTTTAAAAATTCCTTCTCTGGGCCTGTTTCAGCTTTTCCTGACTCTGGGAAGCCTGTGGAGCCACATCTCCAAATGGGCAGGAGGATGCTTTATTATTGTGGAACCCCAGGAAGCTGAGTAGGTGGAGAAGGGTCAGAATCTGGGGGTGGAGGTAGGAGAATATGTTCATGTAAACCAGACCTTTAGAGGGTCTCCCGTCAATACAGCTGCAGACTTGGGTTGAGATCTGTTAGCGCTAGTACAGTCGCACCTTGCCACTCCACTTGAGACTAGGTGGTGTACACACACTGACCGCAGACCTTGCCTAAGCACTGATAACCTAGACCCGTGGTGTCCAACACACTAACCACTAGCCACATGTGGCTATTTGGCTGGTTGAGTGTGGCTAGTTGGCTCACAAAAGTATTTCCTTTTTCAGAATAATGTGGCTAGTTTGCTAGAGCAGTAGCTGCTATAGTGGTTACTGCTTCAGAACTGGTTGGACACCAACAACCTAGACAGTCAAAGGTTAAGAGAGGAAACAGGCGCAGAGCAGGGAGTGACTTGCCCAAAGACACTCAGCAGGTTTGTGGGAACAGAGTCTGTCTCCTAATTCTCCATTTAGTCCCTAGCCGCTGGACCATGCTACCATAAAGCTCCGGGCTGGTTGGATCCAGGGCTTTGGTTTTGTTTGTCCCCAGTGCGTGAGTAATGTAAGATGTTATGGTCTTTATCGGGCCATGTAGAATCACTGGGGATCAAAGGTAGTTGCCCTCTCCGCTCTTGTGACAATTGTTTCATACATGGTTTGCAGACCAGCCAGCACCACAGCCCAGAGAGCAAATCTTTTCATTTTACTTTCCTAGCTGATATGGGTTCAGGTTGAAGACGGGAGGGGCATCTTATTACCCCAGGGCCGGCTGCACCTTGGGAACACAAGACCTCTTGGCCCATGGACTTGCCCATCTTCAAGGGTGCATCTACACTGCACCGTTATTTCGAGATAACTAGCATTATTTCAAAATAACAATGCGAGTGTCTACACAGCCATTCCGTTATTTTGAAATAATTTTGAAATAATGGACGGCTTATTCCAAAATCTGTAAACCTCATTCTATGAGGAATAACGCCTATTCTGAAAGAGCTATTTCAAAATAAGGCGTGTGTAGCTGCTCCACTTCTGTTATTTCGAAATAGTCCCTCACCAGGGCCGTTCTAAGTTATTCCTCCCAGTGCCTCCTGGGGCTCTAAACTGAGATAGCACGTCTACATTAGGGAAGCTTGCCTCAGACTAATTTTGAGGCTTCCCTGCAGTGTAGATGTGCTATTTCTAAATAAGCTATTTTGGAATAACTATTCCAGAATAGCTTATTTCGAAATAAGCATGCAGTGTAGACGTACCCTTAGGCTGCTGGAAGAACTGAATCTTAGCAAAGGTACCAACAATGTTCCCTGAGCAAATCTAGTGTGACTCCAAAGACTGGTGATCTCAGCTGAGTCTGGGGTGCAGCTGCATCCCGCCATGTGAGCTGGAATGAATGTGACTGTGAACAGGAATGCCAGCCATTCTTACACAGGGGCCTGGGCCTGCTTTCAATGAAATCAGCTGGCATTCTTCAGTTAACTTGAACTGGTGAAGGATTTGGGCCCAAAAGGTGTGGGTGGGTGGGGAGTTTTATTATTCATTAGAATTTTCTCATCATTTCTGAAAGTGTCTTTCATACATACGGTGCTTGTGAAAGTGCTGCAGAGAGCTAAATAAATGATGGCATAACAGATCAGGGTGTTCTAGTTGGCTCCGTTTCAGAGATAAATAATACACCCATAGGGTGGGGTAATGTGTGCTAGCTGAGAGAGTGAAATTCAGATGGGCAGGCGAGGGAGAAAGGAGGCGGTTTCAGATGAGATTTGAAAGGAGATGAGGGCCTGAACAGTGCATATAGATTGTACGAAATTCCAAAAGGTGCTTAAGGTTTAGACTGAGCCCTTGGTGAGAGTTTGTTATGTAGAATCTTTACCAGCTGTCCAGTTGCAGTCAGTTTGCTGTCCTGGGCCCACATTGTCATAGAATCCTAGGGCTGGAAGAGACCTCAGGAGTCATCGAGTCCAACCCCCTGCCCAAAGCAGGACCAACCCCAACGAAATCATCCCAGCCAGGGTGGGACTTAAAAATCGCTAGGGATGGAGATTCCACCACCTCCCTAGGTAACCCATTCCAGTGTGTCACCACCCTTATAGGGAAAAGTTTTTCCTAATGTCCAACTTAGACCACCCCCACTGCAACTTGTCCCATCTCATAAGAGAACCCACAAGGGAAGGCAGACTCTATGAGGACTCCCCAGAGAGTCTTTCCTCCTGCCACAGCTGCCTGGGCAGGGCTAGAGCCATTGGGGGAAGAGAACCAGGATGCTTTTTGGAGCTGCCTCTGAAGCTGGTCCAAGGATGAGCTGGTTCCTCACTCTCTCAGGGTATGTCTACACTTGCCCCCTAGTTTGAACTAGGGAGGCAAATGAAGCATACCGAAGTTGCAAATCAAGCGCGGGATTTATCCCGCGCTTGATTAGCATAATCGCAGCTGGTCGCCATTTTAAAATGCCGGTCGCCCGATTTAACTTGCCGCATGTAGACGCGGTAATCTGATTTAAAACCCTTCCCTCGAATTAACTGTTACTCCTCATTGCATGAGGAGTAACAGTTAATTTGAGGGAAGGGTTTCCGATCGAACTACTGCGTCTACGTGCGGCAAGTTAAATCGGGCGACTGGCATTTTAAAATGGCGACCGGCTGCGATTATGCTAATCAAGTGCAGGATAAATCCCGCGCTTGATTTGCAACTTCGGTATGCTTCATTTGCCTCCCTAGTTCGAACTAGGGGGCAAGTGTAGACATATCCTCACTGCCTGGCAGTATCTTTAGCAACTGCTGAGGTCACCCTGCCTATCTAGTAGGGGACGCTTGCTTTGGATGCTGATGTCCTCCTCGTGCAGGTCAAAGGAATTCCTAGACCCTGTGGCACAGAGCTGAAGCCTAGACGTGCTTCAGTGCAAAATCTGGATTGTGCTCTCAAGGCCTCATTTTGGCTTGACCGTGATGTGAAGTTGGTTGGTATGTAGGGTGGGGCTCTTCTCTGCACCTGGAGGATAGGCAGTCAGGGCTGGCCTTAGGGAAAATGATGCCCTGGGAAAACTTGTGTTTTGGTGTCCCTGATCACGTGGGTATAGTGCCACCTGTTTCCCCTGGCACCCATGGGCTCCCCAACCCCTGCACCCCCATCCTATGACACTTTTACCACTAGCCCCTATATTTGGCCCCCTTTTCCCTAACCTCTGCACAGTGCCCCCTTCATCCCAACCCCTTCTCTTTCCTCCCACCTGTGCCTCCAACCCCTGCCCTGTGCTTTCAGCATGTCCTGCCACACTGCCCCGGGCCCAGTACCCTCCATCCCCTTTGTCCAGAAACACCCATGCCCAGTTGCCTCTCACTCTCTGGCTATGGCTCTCTGGCCATGGGCTCAGTTTGCCTGGCCCTACGGCCAGCCCTGCAGACAGTGATTCGCAGCGTGCTCCTGGGAGACTAACTCCCGGCTCAAAGCTTCCAGAGTAGAAAATCTTGAGGCATCGAAGATGAAATCTTAAAATATGATGGTGAAAGTTTGGGTCCCTAGATACTTTTCACTGAGGTGCCGAACCACCACGGCACCTAGTAGAGACCACAAGAGCCTTGTCTGAGTGAGTAAAGACAACAGGATTCGGCCAGATGCTCTTGAATCTGAAGGATGCGATGGGCTGCTGAAAGGGGCTGAGAGGAAAAGTTGCTTGCCACCTCTGAGAAATGCAGAGCCTCTCCCAGGATTGGGCCTCACCTGCGCAATGCTCTTTAGTTTTCCTTTTCCCTTCCCAATTTCACCCCTGCTTCCTTCTCTTCTTTTAAAAGGGAACCCCCTTCCCCCAAATTAAAATACATTGAAGTGACTTAAATCAGGAGAAAGGAGGCAATTAATAGGGTGTCACAAGGAGGAGGGAGAAAAATTGTTCTCCTTGGCCTCTGAAGACAGGACAAGAAGCAATGGGCTTAAACTGCAGCAAGGGAGGTTTAGTTGGGACATTAGGAAAAACTTCCTAACTGTCAGGGTGGTTAAACACTGGAATAAATTGCCCAGGGAGGTTGTGGAATCTCCATCTCTGGAGATATTTAAGAGCAGGTTAGATAGACATCTGTCAGGGCTAGTCTAGATGGTACTGGGTGCTGAGATGAGGGCAGGGGACTGAACTCGATGACCTGTCAAGGTCCCTTCCAGCCCTAGTGTTCTATGATTCTATGATTCTATGAATAATAATAGGGGAAAACTAGAGGAAACCAAGTTCCAAGATTCTCACCCTCATACTGACATGCACAACGTAGTCAAGTCATGCTTTCTACTCCTTTGATTAATCAACTACTGCTGCTTAGGTTCATAGCCTGGGCGTGAGAAATCTGTCTGCCCCTCAATCTCCTATTTAGAAACTGATGGAGCCCATTGGAGAACTGTCCTGTTGTCTCAGATGGGCTCATTCCCATCTGTGGAAGGTTGACGTTATCCTCACTGTATGGATGAGGGAGGAAACTGAGGCACAGAGGAGTGAAACAACCTGCCCAGGCTCACACAGTGTGTTGGTAGCAGAACCAGAAATCCTGATTTCCAGTCCTAGGCAGCGTCTACCAGGAAAAGTGGATGGGCAGGGGTTCACATGATTGAGTCATGATTATGAGATGTAATGTGGGAAGAAGGATATTCTGCACAGGAAACCAGGATTGTGACTAAAATATGAACTTGCTGGGAAGCCTGTTCCATGTATAAACAATGAATTTGTCTGCTATATATTTGAGAGAGTCTGTCTGTCTGTTCAAGAACTCCTCCTGAGTGGTAAGAGTTGGGACCACCAAATTTGGTAGGCAGCTTCTTCTTGTCATAACTTAAACCAAGCTCAGGGTTTGGCTGTGCCAGGAAACTGGGATGTGCTTGGAATGGGATTGCTTCTCATAAAACCAAACAGAAAAGAGAGTTACCAGGCGGGTAAAAGGGGCTGGCCGGGGTACCCTTTGGGAGGGGAAGCTCCCTTCCCCCAATTCATACGAGAACATTGCTGGTTGTTCCCTTTTGTCAGGAGTGAGGGGAAAAGTGCAGTTTGCTGCATTCCTCACTTCTGGCTGGGGGGGCGCAGGAGGCAGGCGAACCTGGACCTGCCCCAGCAGGGGATATATACCCCTCCCCTGGCTGTGCCCACTGGAACTGCAGTGGCCATGGAGAGGGCTGGGGTAGTCCTCTCTCCTAGTTTATGTATATTACTCTAGTGATCAAGGCCCCAGTGAGCTGGGCATTGTACCAACACCTGGGAAAGCACCCCCCGTTCTGCAGGCCTTAAGTCAACCCTGTGGAACACAAAGGGGGAGTGGAATTGAGCTCCCACTTCTGAGGTACCAGCCAGCTGCCCTTCCTCTACGCTGTGGGCAACCTCTGCTCTTTCTGACCACCTCTGGGGCGGGAGGGCACGGAGGGTGAGACATGAAACAAGATGCCTTGTTTCCTCCGTGGAGTGCAGGGAAGATAATCCAGCCGCTGCTTGTCGATCGCCCATTGTCTCCTAAACGACCTTCAGTAAGAGCCCATGGAGTCTGGCAATTAGAAGCATGTGATATCAGGGCTCCGGTTACATGGTGGTAATGCAACCTGAGGAAAATACCCTCCTGGAGAGACAGCAGGGGCTCCGGCACTGTCAGGAGGAGCATCTCCAGAGCCATGTTTCCATAGCAACTGCATCCACACCAAAAAACCACACGGTTGGTTGTTTTAATGGCTGTGGGGTGGGGGTGGGGGTGGGAGCAGTTTTACTGCAGAAAACGAGGCACTGAGGGTCTGTTCATACTGCATCCTCAGCAGCAGGCAAGAGTGAGGCACAAAGGTCCCTGTAAGGACAGGCAGCGAGCCGGAGACAACTAAAACACCCCTCTGGGTCTCCCGTGCATTGGATTTGTCCTGCTCTAGCCTCTGCGGGGATTGTACAGCACGGAGCATTCTCAGACCTAACACATAATCCCCAAGCCGGAGACGGACGTATGGTCTGAATGGCACATCTGGGGCCGGGCTTTTGCTTCTTACCTCACAATGAATTTTGCGGAGCCTGGAATCCCTGTCGCACAGAACTGGTGCAGCAGCTCGTGTAATGGGAGCATCTGCCAGCCCCAGGGGGAAGAACAGTCAAGGCTCATCTAATCTCTGGTCTCTCAGCTGAGGCTGCCAGCTCTTGCCAGTCAGAGTGTGGGTTTCTGCCAAAGCTGATGGGACTCTGTGTGCCTGGTCCCATGGTCACCAGGTGCGCCGGTCCGGCTTTTCCAGAAACCCGTCTCCCAAACCATCCTTCACCCTGCCCGCTGCTCACCTGGGAATCCAGCTCTGCTAGTGTGAACCCCCTTGGACTCACCCCCCCTCCACACATCACCCCCAAACCCTCACAGACACTTCAAGGCCTGGGCCACCTTCCCACTCACCCAGTGCAGAACTGGCTTGTTTCTAGCAGCTCGCTTCTGGGGCAGCTCTAACATCCTGATTGGTGCCTTCTGCACTTGCAGGGAAAAGTTACACAGACTTTCTGTAATGTCCTCCAGTTGCCAGTAAGTTACTATCCCTCCCCCCGCCCTTTCCTCCTAACCTGAATCATCTTCCTCCATAAGCCTGTGCCTTGCAGAATCAGGGGTGGGGAACCCAAGGCCTGGGGGCCAGATGACACCCCCAGCTTGCCTCGAGCGAGCCCCCAAGGCTTGGGGCCCTAGGCTCTGGTGTGTGAGAGAATGTGGGGAGAGTCTTTTTCCATACCAGTGAGAGGGGTTTTTGTGTGTGTGTGGTTTGGGTGGGTTTTTGTTGTTGTTCTCACCTGTGTGCAGCCCCCGACTGATTTTTCTGTGGGTCGTTCACCTCCCCCTCCACAACAGCTCCTAGCTGTGCCAAGTGGGCAAGGAATCATAGTGGTTTGTGGATGGGCCCCTCAAGCCAGTACCCATTCAACGCTTCAGTAGCCACTTTTCCACTCTGGGACAGGCCCCCTGGGTCTTCTCTTCCACCCCTGAGGGATGAGGGAGGAGCCGCTCCGCTGGGGACACTAACATGCTGCCCGGAGGCAGTGGCAGGAAGCGGGCATTCGTTCACAGGGAAGCACGGCGTTTGTCTTGCTCAGGAGGGACAGGGCCCCTACCTCAGGCAGTGTTTCCTAGAGTACATGAGACGTTTAATTCTAATTCCAGCACTGAGGATCCTCGATTGAAGATTTCACCTCCCTCCTTGCCTATCAGCCACACGCCTCTGGAGCTGCCGTTGCTGCTCTGCAATGAGTGGGCTCTTGCTTCCCAGACTCCTGCTGAGTGGGAGCAGCTGGAATTTCAGCCATTGGTCATTAGAGTCCCCTGGTCTCCTGCAGGGGTCTGAAGGCCCTGGCTCCGTGTGCCTCCCAGGAAGAGAGAGCCCTGATGTGGGTGCCAGGGCAATGTGCCTCCAAAGCAGTGTTTCCTAATTTTATTTGGCCACGGAACCCTTTTAAACTCAAAAGAATTTTGCGGAACCCCTAATAACAGTCTGGTATATGGAGCTGAAAAAGTAGACCACCAATAAGTAAGGATAATAATAAACAAATGCTAAACAAGGTCCTGAGATGTAGATTCAACTATCATAGTCAATTTATATTTGTCACGGCTAAATTTTTAAATACAAGACATCACATGACTATAGTGAAATAAAGTATTCACAAGAGCACCGCCTGCGCACTCCCATACAGGCAACTGGTTTGACAGCTGAAGCTTCGACTTTGTCCGGCGCAGTGCTAGTATAATCGTATTCAGTCACCCGCGTGATCCACGCTCCCTGAGAATGAGTACGGGGATTTACGGTGATATTTAACAGGCAATCGCACCACTGACTGATCACACGCGCAGCGCTGAGTCATGACATCAGCGTCCCCACTCTCTGGCTAAGCTGGCATTCCACAGGGACACGTACTGTGGCAAACACAAATGAAAATGGTTTTCAATAAAATTCATAAATGCTTAGATATTAATTATTATTTTTTAAAATCATAAAATGTTCCTGTAATGGAATTTTCTCACGGAACCCTTATTTTGACTTCGTGGAACCCTGGGGCTCCGCGGAACACCATTTGGGAAACACTGCTCCAGAGGTGCAATGTTTCCTGGAGCCCTGGGTATTTACCTGCTACTGCAGCCTGTAAAGTAGGGGTGGGGAACCTTTTTTAGGTGGGGGGCTGCTGACCCAAAGAAAAATCATTTGGGGGCCGCACACAAGTGAGAAGCAAAATAAAAAACAAACCAAAAACAAAAAAACCAACCAAACCCTCACTGACATGGCCTCCTATTGAGAAGCAGAAAGACTCTCTGCACACACCAGAGTCTAGGGGGGCCCAGGCCAGTAGATTTGTGTGCTCCAGCCCTGCAGGGAAGGTAGCGGAGGGCCGGGGGGCTGAAGCACTAGCACAGGCTCCCCAATGCTGTGGGGAGCCCCAAACCTCGGGTGCCAGATACAGGTAAGCTAGGGCCAGAGGTCCCCCACCCCTGCTATAAAGGGCACAGCAAATGTCTGAGTGGGGCCATGTAGTGGAAATGCGGAAGACGATCGTGAGGCCGAGGATATTAGGTGGTGTACCACAATTGTTCCTTTTGTGCCTGCATTTTCTTACAGGGCCGGATGATCTAGGCAGCCATTTGTGATTTTTGCTGCATATTATTCTTTTGTTATTCTCAGAGAGTTAGCTGTTTGCTTAAGATGGTACGGTGTAGGAATGCACTGTTTACTTTCAACAAGTTCTGGGACAGGTCCCAAGGCCATCCACCTGGTATGGGAATACTGTATAGGAGTGCTTGGGAAGGTCACATAGCTATCTTTGCTGAATGTTTCCCACCTGATAATGCTAATTATTTGGCCTGGGAAAATATACAAAGTATCAACAAGCTAATTATTGGATCTGGGAAAATATGCAATGTATCAACGATCTTGTTAGGTTCTCAAAACAACAGGTGTGATTACTGTAGATCCAACAGTATATAAAGGCTGGGAATATTCCTCACATTGGAACCTCGGCGAAGACCAAAGCCACAGAAGGTGCTACGCACTGGCCACTGGGGTCCGTCTGCTGTCCTTCTTCGGGGGGGTTCCCGACAGCAGAAGGGACGTAGGCATTGCATTTTATTCTGCGGTTTGCTTAGGCTTAATGAGTATTGTATTTTCTTAATAGGCATTGTATTCTATTCTAAGATTTGCTTAGGCTTAATAAGTATTGTATTTTCTAAATAAGCATTGCATTTTATTCTAAGATTTGCTTAGGCTTAATAAGTATTGTATTTTATTCTAAGATTTGCTTCACTGTATTTTACTCTAATATTAAGCATTGTATTTTACCTTAATATTTGCTTAGTAAAATCTTTAAGCACTTCACCCAATTTGTGTGCTTATTGCCTCCGAATCCCTTAAGGGAAGAACCATTGCTTCTTGGCAATACAGGCCATTGCCAGCCCTCCTTTCTGCAGCTCCTCACCCCGGCTAGGCTGCCTACTGCCTGCAGGAATGAACAGCTCCTGCAGCTGGGATTGCTCAGGGACCACGCCAGCCTAGCCATGGCCTGGAGTGATAGGCACTGTCCCCCCTCCCACCTGGGCCCCCTTGCAGCAGCCAGGCAGGGCCTTCTGGCCCTGCACAGACTGACAAACCTAAAACGAAAGTGCAAGTGGAAATTGGCCGTCCTGGCATGGAACCGCCTGACCCAAACTGCTTTCCAGGGTGCAGCCACTGCCACAGGAAATGCAGACTGACGGGCTCAATGATCGAATGATCCCTTTGGGCCTTACAAAGCTATGGAAATCGTCTGAGCAAAAGGCTTTTGCACAAACCCTTCTCTAGTCACACTGCTGCTGCTCCTAGTAATGGTGTTCTACGTTCAACAGAACCCCTTCCAACCAAACTGAGCCCACCTCCTTTGAAGCGATATTAGCCAAAAATCTCCCACGGTCCCTGAAATGCAGCCATTTTTGGGGGTGGCGTAGGACAGTTAAAAGCAGCCCTGCCTGGCAACTGAAGGACAGGAACTGAAGAACAATCTGTTTAGCTGCAAAGGCCAAGGTAGGGGGTAAATGTAAATTATCCATGTTAGCATATCCCTGGGATGCTGGAGCTGTCAGCCCTGCTCTTACTAAAGCGCCACTGGATTGTCTTACAGCTGTACACGTTCAAAAACCTGTTTTATCCCTCATCCTAAATACTTTCCCTGGCACCGTGCTGGGCACTGGTTCAATACTGATCGGGTGACACGTTATTGAACCATCTTCCTGCAACAACTCTGCTTTCTTTGACTCCTATTGATGTGCTAACTTAGCCCAGCAGTACATGTACAGATTGAACCGCTCTCGTGCAGATCTCTCTGGTACGCCAACCTCTGTGGTCCGGCATGACTTTAGTTAGCCAGATGTCCACTTATCATAGATGTGGCCAAGTTTCCTGAAGCCCCATAAAGTTTGTTTCCAGCCACCAGTCCTGGCTCTCAGTGTTCTATGCTGTTATTGAGCTCTAATTTACCCCTACATGTTTTCTAAGAGCCCAGTAAAACTATGTTTATACTGCACCCTTCTTCTGCAAAAGCTTATGCAAATGAAGCGTGGAGTAGAATATCGCCACGCTTCATTTACATAATTAATTAGGGGCCATTTTTGCGCAAAAAGGAGCTGCGTAGACAGCTCCTTTTTGTGCAAAACCCCCCCTCTTGTGTGAGAGCCGTTCTTCCTCATTTTTTCAGGAAGAACGGCTCTTGTGCAAGAGGGGATTTTTGCACCAAAAGGAGCCATCTACACAGCTCCTTTTTGCACAAAAGCCTTTTGTGCAAAAACGGCCCCTAATTAATTATGCAAATGAAGTGCGGCAATATTCTACTCCACGCTTCATTTGCATAAGCTTTTGTGGAAGAAGGGTGCAGTATAGACGTAGCCTAAGTGTGGAAGCATTGGTAATGCTGCTAGCAGGAGTGGCCCTAGACGAGCTGCCAGCAACTGGTGCCCTAAGCGAAATGCGCGATCAGCACCCCCGCCTCCAAAGCCCTCAACGGCCATTTATCTTGGTGCCCGCCTAGTTCGCCTGTATTGATGGGCCGCCACTGGCTGCTAGACAATATTGACCTCCTGTGATCCAGAAAATTCTCCGGTTCAGAACTGGTCAGGTCCTGAGGGTGCCAGACTAGAGAGGTTCAACCTGTAGAACTCTTATGAAATGAGTAGGGATGGGGGGGGGAGGGTTAAAGTATTGCAGAAAGATCCTCTTAGCTTCAGTTCAGTTAATAAATACCCTGTATTTCATTTACTTATTGCTAGAGTAGCAAGACCAACAGCCCTTAACTCTGACGAAACTTCTTCTGGCAGTGCAAGGAATCTTATCTGAGTGAGGGCTGTAGGATTGGGCCCTTTGTTACTTACACCCTTTCAGCAAAGTGCAATTGTCATAGAATCAGCTCTCCTATAACAGTCAAAAAGCACAGATCCTACAACTTGTCCATGGAAGTAAGTGCCAGGTATGGAAAGACTTCAGGGTTAGGGGCCTGTACTTTCCCACTGTGACGGGGCTGGCCTGCCCTGCACTGAGCAGGGGGGCGGAGAGCCCGCCTATCGGGTGGACTATGCCCCTCCCCCACAGCCCTGCTGGGCATGCTCGCGGTGCAGCCCCACTATAAAAGGCTGCCGGGCTGCTCAGTTGGGGCTGGCCTCTGGGGAAGAAGGAGCTCCTGCCCAACCTCCAGAGCCACAGCCGGACCTGCCGCCGGAGCAAGAGCCGCCGGGACCACTGCTGTTGCTGCTACCGTCCCCGGGTCGAGCGCGCCTGCAACGCCGACCCCGGGGGGCTGCCTACCCCTTCGTTGCCATTCCAGACACCGGACCTGCCACCGGCACGGCCGCCCCCAGCCCAGTGTCTGCAGGTTGGGTCTCTGTTGGCCACGGGGCTGGGGTAGGAAGCAACCCAGGGCAAGGGGCAGGGAATACCCCGGTGGGCTCGGTGCATTTCAGGGAGAACTCCCCGCCGAGCCAGTGGTGGGAACCACCCACCACTAATAGGGCCCTGGGTTGCGGTCTGGTGGAGAGGAAGGGCCCGGACCCCCCTACCCCATCCACCCAGGGCCTGCGTTTGTGATGGACTAGGCCTCAGGGCCTGCTTTAACCTGGGAAGCCCGCCACACCCACCTAACATAGATGATGATAGCCCATATCCAGCCCATCATCGCTGGACTGATCACGTGGTCCGGATGCCTGATCAGCACCTCCCAAAACACATTCTGTTTTCCAAGCTGAAGGAAGGACGGAGGAGCGTTGGGGGACAGAGGAAGCGATTTAAGGACATGTTGAAGGTAAACATGAAAGAATGAAGCATTGGTGTGGGCGAGCCTTGACCAGGACCGTCCCCAGTGAAGAGCGGTAATCCATGAGGGGGTGATGCAATTTGAGAGGTTCCTGCTGCAGCGCAGATGAGGAGAGGCGGAGAAGGAGAAAAGAGCAGCAAAAACTGCCCCATGCCCCTCCAATAGCCACCAGCACCTGCCCCTTTTGCGATAAGACCTGCGACTCCAGAATCAGGCTGATCAACGGATCCACAAATAGGAGGGAGATAGGAAGACGTCCTACTTTTTATCGAGTGACTGCCAAAAGAAGAGAAAAAGATGGTTCCAGAGGAGGAAGCCAATGCAGACTATTGCTGCATCAGATTACCCACTGTCCTTGAGCACAGCTGCCTTTTCCAATGCGCAGGTTCACTGTCTCAACATGGTGGATTGTGCGTGTGTATCTCAAAACACGTCTGCGTTGTAACTGATTGATTCTATGCTTCCTGGGACATGTTCTGCAGTCTGTTTACAACTCATGCTTATAGGGCCCGCAAGTGAAATGCAGGGAGGCTGGCTACGAACAGCTTCTGGGTGACCCTTGAAAGAGTTGGAGGTTCCAAGATGATGCTCCCCTTGACTATGTCTGTGTCTTATTCACTTTGGTTGGACCAAAGAAATGGTGCTGTTTCCACTCAATGTGCAGTTGCAGTCAAAAAAGCAAACAGAATGTTAGGAATAATTAAAAAGGGATAGAGAATAAGACAGAGAATATCTTATTGCCTAGTATAAAACCATGGTATGCTCGCATTGAATACTGAGTGCAGATGTAGCCGCCTCATCTCAAAAGAATAGTGATAGAGATGCAGCCATGTTAGTCTGGTCTAGCTGAAACAAAAGACAGAACTATGTAGCACTTTAAAGACTAACAAGATGGTTTATTAGGTGATGAGCTTTCGTGGGGCCAGACCCACTTCCTCAGATCAATATGTGGAGGAAAATCAGCACAACCAAATATACCAAAGTGATACAATCAAAAAAATGAACGCATGTGAAATGAACAAATCAAATTTCCCCCCTCACCCCCAGTCTGTTCTAAAATTTGATTTGTCAATTTCACATGCGTTCATTTTTTTGATTGTATCACTTTGGTATAAATGGTTGTGCCGATTTTCTTCCACATATTGATCTGAGGAAGTAGGTCTGGCCCACGAAAGCTCATCACCTAATAAACCATCTTGTTAGTCTTTAAAGTGCTACATAGTTCTGACTTTTGTTTCATCTCAAAAGAGATATCTTGGAACTGGAAAAGGTTCAGAAAAAGGCAACAAAAATGGTTACAGGTTTGGAACAGGTGACATATGAAGAGAGATTAAAAAGACTGGGACTTAGAAAAGAGAAGACTAAGGGGGAGATGATAGAGGTCTATAAAATCATGACTGGTGTGGAGAAAGTGAATAAGGAAAAGTTATTTACTTGCACCCATAACATAAGAACTAGGGGTCACCAAATGAAATTAATAGGTAGGAAGTTTAAAACAAACAAAAAGGAAATTCTTCTTCATGCAGCGCACAGAGGAACTCCTTGCCAGAGGATGTTGTGAAGACCAGGACTTGGACAGGGTTCAAAAAAAGAACTAGATAAATTCATGGAGGTTAGGTCCATCAATACTTATTAGCCAGAATGGGTAAGAATGGTATCTGTTTGTCAGAGTCAGAAAATGGGTGACAGGGGAGGGATCACTTGATGATTGCCTGTTCTGTTCACTCCTTCTGGGGCATCTGGCATTGGTCACTGTTGGAAGACAGGATGCTGGGCTAGATGGACCTTTGGTTTGACCTACTATGGCAGTTCTTATGTTCTTATGCTATTTCTACTCTTCTTCGCCTGCAATTAGGAAAGCAAAGCCATGAACCAAAGCCCAGATCATTCATTTCTTCCTTTGTCCTTTTCACCAATCTACTGGAGTTAAAATATGAATAAGACTGTGTGACGGGGCACCATTGCTCCGCACTTGGAGGAACCACGATTGGGGACTCCGGGGGAAGCGCCTCGAATAAACACCAGCCGGGTGCCTTGTGGTAGGACGGCGCCCACCGGGGAGTCCGGAACGGCCAGGACTGAGGATGGCACCGGCCGTCAGAACGCCAGAGATGTGCAAGTGGGGATGCAGCTGGATGATGTCACTTGCCGCATCGGTGAGGAATATGCTGGTCGCGGCGTGATGATGGCCCCCGCAGAGGCAGCGGGGAATTCAAAAGGGACTCCGCCAGTCAAAGGAGGGGAGTCGACGGGATAGCAGAGATGGATGAGGGAGAGAAGGAGGTGGCCAGTTGCTCTGGGCGGGGCCGGACCTCGGAGATGGGAGGGAGAAGGAAGTAACCCAGGGTAGGGCCGTGGAACCCGTGAGCAGGTGGCTTAGGGTCTGTGACTCCATCCGCTGGATAGGGATGAAGGTTCCCTATCCTTAGGGCCCTGGGTTGGGACTCGAGAGAGAGGGCAGGCCCGAGTCCCCCTTCCCCCTCCCGGGGTGCGAATCGCCTGTGATAAGTCTAGTCTCGATGAAGACGTCAATTATACGTAACCAGATGTAACATACTCGGGATGATTGTAAACGGATGGTAATGGTATTTGCACAATAAATGGTATCCGGGTCGAACCTCAGTCCCGTGAATTAATTTGGGACACGGGGTCCGGGGACATAACTTGTGACAAACTGGAGCAACCTCTTTAAAAAAATGAATTTACTAAATAAAGTCGCTTTTGTGTTAGGCTGCTCTGAGCTGCAATAAATGTTCGATCATTGGGCAGATTTTGAGCTGCACGAGACGTGTGCTGAGCATCATTCAGGGCAACATTAGGACTAAGCTGGTCTAGCTCATGACCTGAGGCACTGTGTCCTAAGGGTGAGTGAACTCCAGATAGCCAGAGACTGGATGGTTAGTGTCAGCCAGGCAGTGCTGGGTGTCATTAGCTGGGCTAGCCCCAGGGCATTTGTTTGAAGTGGATAATTGGTTTCTAGAGCTGTTATGAGAAGTAACAGAGATGCCTTTCTGTGCTCCAGAAGCCTCAAAGTGGCAGGAAGAGTCAGAAAAAGTCTGTGACTGCTGCCCTATGTGAGGAAGGAGAAAGCAGAATAATTGCCTTTAAAAACTCTTGTAATGGGAAATCGTCTGTATACATTGGCTGTACCGGGAGCATCAGCCTCTGCTGTTCCAGTTCACTGTCTCCATTTGTAAATACATGTGGACTGGAAACTTCTGTTGCAATCACTTCTGAGCCAAATACTTTTACTGCCTGCAAGCAGGGGAAACCCTTGGATGTGTGTGTGGTGGTGGGGAGGGATTGTTTTTTGTTCTTAGATGGAAAAAGTCCAGGAGGGTCAGAGCCACAACAACCTAGAGATTGCTAAAGCTGGCTCTCCTCTGGTTTATAGGTTTGGAAGCTGTTGATTTCTGGACATCTTTGTTCTGTGTAAAGTCAAATGCAATTATTCCACTTGGCATTCTCTGCTGCAAATTGTTGATCACTGATCAAAGCAGCCAGTTGTTTAGCAGGGCCTTGGGTATTTGAGACAAGAATCACCTGGCCAAGAGATCCACACAAAGGAACTGGAAATCACGGGGGAGACTGCACGTCCCCAGGCGGCATGATGCTATGAGCGAGCTCACTGGCCTGGAAAAGCTTGCATCCTGTTGAAGAGGGAGGCTTAAGGACCTGCTTCTGGTTTTGCATTAGTTTAAATAGGAAGGAATCCTGCTGAAGTTAATGGAGCTATGCCAGGTTTACACAGTGTCTGTAAGGTTAGAGTCTGGCCCTGCTATGTCATGCTGAAATCCTCAAGATTAAGTTTGTAGGTGTGTGTAATAAATTAGTCCTTTTATTTATTGTCTTTTATCTCATTGCTCATGGTTATATTTGCTGGCTACGCAAAGAGCCCAAGTTCCCAACTCCCACTCTCTTTCCTTACTTCCCTGAGGCTGCGTCTAGACTGGCAAGATTTTGCGCAAAAGCACTTGCTTTTGCGCAAAATCTTGCCGCCTGTCTACACTGGCCGCAAGTATTTGCGCAAGAACACTGACTTTGTAATGTACAAAATCAGTGCTTCTTGTGCAAATACTCTGATGCTCCTGCTCAGGCATAAGCCCTCTTGCGCAGGAATACTTGTGCAAGAGGGCCAGTGTAGACAGGAACGTTAATTTATTGCGCAAGAAAGCCCCATGGCTAAAATGTCCATCGGAGCTTTCTTGCGCAAGAGAGCGTCTACACTGGCATGGATGCTTTTGCGCAAAAGATGTCTTTTGCGCAAAAGCATCCGTGCCAGCGTAGATGCTCTCTTGCGCAAATACTTTTAACGGAAAAACTTTTCCGTTAAAAGTATTTGCGCAAAATCTTGCCAGTCTAGACACAGCCTGAATGTGTGTAAAAATGTTACCCAGAATATCATGGCTGGGTGTAATGTGTGGTGTAATTTACTGTCATACAGCTAGTCCTTATCTCTCGCTCTTGGCACTGGTTGGAGAAGAGGTAGTCAACCTTTACCAGCTGTAGAGGTGCTTTGTCATGCAGTGGCCGCATATGGAGTCTCTAAGCGCTCCTGGCATGGTTACTGTCATGTTGTTTTTATAAAGGGCACTGGGATAATCACTCCAAACTGGGTAGTGGCCTTACTGCCAGCTGCTGTGTTAGGGAGTTACTGAAGCAAAAGGGATTTCTGTGCGACCCACGGGTCTCCATATTGCACCACCCTGAAGGCCCCATCAGCATGAGCATCGTAATGTTCAGGGATCACTTGGTACTTTTCTCTGTCGTCCCCCCACCGCGTGGTTCCACCTGGCTGTTCAGAAAAAAGAGCTTCCCAACAACCCACCCAGCCTGTCTGGGAGGCTCAGCCCTCAAAAGCACAGTCCCCAATACCACAGTAGCAGCAGGGCAGCTGGAAGAGAAGAGGCTACAACAAACCCATCCTTGAGTCAGTGCGGCTTCCGTTTCCTGGTGCGAACGTTGCTGAAGGCTCAATTTGCTGCCTCCCTCGAGTGCATTGGACAGAAGCAGGCAGGTATTCACTGATGGGGAGGCTCTGAAAGGACCCCAGAAGCTTAACCCAAGATGACCAACTGCTACCCCAACCAAGCAGACTGGAGTGAAATGCTTTGAACCTCTGGACATGTATTTTTGGCTTGTATATTTATTTTGCTATGTATAAATATATGGTCAAGAATACTGACGTCTATTGCAGAATGAGTCAAACGTCCCAGACAGCTGGGATCTGCATTCCAGGCTACCGCTACAAGGCAAAAACTGCATCATGCAAACCTTTTATGACACCCCCAATAACTGGGGGTGCAGTTTAGCTCACTTAACTGCCTGTGAATCTGATGGCACCTAAGAAGAGAAGAACGGCCACACTGGGTCAGACCAAAGGTCCATCTAGCCCAGTATCCTGTCTTCAAACAGTGGCCAATGCTAAGTACCCCTAGAGGGAATGAGCAGAACAGGGAATCAAGTGATCCCACCCCTGATGCCCACTCCCAGTTTCTGACAAACAGAGGCAAGGGACACCATCCCTACCCATCCTGGCTCATCGCTATTGATGAACCTATTCTCCATGAATTTATCTAGCTCTTTTTTGAACCTTGTTAAAGTCCTGGCCTTCAAACATCCTCTGGCAAGGAGTTCCAAAGGTTAACTGTCCATTGCGTGAAGAAGTACTTCCTTTTGTTTGTTTTAAACCTGCTGCCTATTAAACCTGCATGACCCTTCCCCAGGTGGTGAAAGGGGAAGAATTCTCTCCCGTCCTGGAGGCTGGAAGCATAGCAGGGCATCTCTTCACTTCTCCTGACTGCTGGGAGGGAAAGAGATGCAACTTATGTCACACCTGGGATGGGATGGTAGGCTTAGTTCAGCAGTAATCCATTTGCTTTGCACTCTCCGAGCTGTCTGGACAGCATAGAGAGTGTTCCTCAGATCTGCCTTCCCTTGGCTCTTCATGAGACCCAGGATCGGATTGCCTCTGGTGAGGGAGCTGCAGGACATGTCGTCCTATCTTATATCCATAAATTGTTTGAGTCCCTAAGAGGAAAAAGCCACCACAAGTCATTAAAACATGCAGGGACTTTGTTTTTCCATCTCCTTCCTACAATAGATGAAAGACTTCTTGCTCACCTGCTATGAGCAGGCAAAGGGAACATCAACACGCGTGTAGCAAACTCTGCTGTCTCTGTATGTTTGCTCTGAGCCAGCTGAGGATGAAGGATTTAGTAAGCAGCTGAAAATGATCCTGGCCAGTGTTCCCTCTAACTTTTTCCATCCATGAGTGGAATAAGTTTTGTTATGTGCACCAAGGTACATGCAGATGTGCATCACCAGTAAACACATGCTGCCAGCTGTGGGTGTTCTGCTAATTATCTGGGTGCAGGGCCAGATTAAGACATGCTGAGGCCCTAGGGTATGTCAAGTTTAAGAGGCCCCATAGCATTACCAAAGATGTGTATTACTCTAATAGCAAGGACAATGAAAATAAAAATAATAAGGTTTTATATTTGCATATATACAAGTACATAGGTGAGTATGCAACTAAAAACTAGTCATATTTTGTATTTAGAGGCCCCTCATAATCTAAGGTCCTAAGATGTTGCCTGTAGTAGGGTCACTGATGTCCTAGGTCAGGATTTACTATTGTGGTGTCCTGACAGGTCTTCTGCTCCATCGATGATGATAACCAGAAGGTTGCATGTTTGTTGTGTGCTCAATAATGTGTGCCGTGTTGACTTGCACAGTCAACACATCAGACTCCAAGAGAGCCCTCAAAGACCACATCAAATAAGAATTGAAGGTGCCCAGCCAGGTTTATTGTTAAGCTAAGTACAGTCATAGTAGCTTCTACCAAACCACTATGCATATGTTCTCCATAACAATGGACTCAGCTTAATCACCGGGAGACCCCACTGCCCCCCTGGCTGGACAAAGACTGTCCCCCCAAGACACCACTTCATATACAGGTACTAACAACTTACACATCACTCCTGACGTGTCTGGTTGCCACCCTCTGATGCTACTTAGATACCACCTGTCACCCTGTACCTCGTGGTTTGATTAGATCATCCCTATCCATCATGCTGCCATTTTAGACCCTTTCCTGAACTTGGGTCGGTATCTGTGGGGAGTGTGAGTACCAAGGTCTTTTTTAACGAGGTGGTGTTACCATCCTTTTGGAATGTGCTTTCAATTTATGGCCAGTACCAATGACTGTTCTACACCTGGGCCTATTGCCAATTAGGGTATGTCTACACTGGCCCTCTAGTTCGAACTAGGGAGGCTAATGTAGGCATTCGGTTGCAAATGAAGCCGGGATTTAAATATCCCGGGCTTCATTTGCATCTTCCAGTGCCGCCATTTTAAATCCCCTGAGATCCTAATTGAACTACCCGTGCGCGTGTAGCCACGGGCACGGAGTTTGGACTGGGGGATTAAAATGGCGGCGCTTGAGATGTAAATGAAGCCCGGGATATTTAAATCCCAGGCTTCATTTGCAACTCCGAATGCCTACATTAGCCTCCCTAGTTCGAACTAGAGGGCTAGTGTAGACATACCCTTAGTGTTTTACGCTCTCGGCCTTGTTTGTGCCAAGTTCTGTGAGCAGGAGCTTGCCTCTTGCTCACAGCTTAGCTTTGCTTTATATTAGCCAAGTGTTGGCCATTGTTAGCTAGGCCTCAGCTCTCAAACTAGGCCTGTGCTACATGGGCTTTTGTTTCAGGCCCTCATCTTACTACATTGCTTACTTAGCTTGTGCATAAATCCGGCACTGGCTGAATGGCATTTGAATCTCCCTTCGGTGGCTGTCCAAGGGCTCAGCTTGCAGGGGACACTGATCATGGCTCTGGCAACAGTAATTAGTTATATGTGAGTTATGTCAAGACTAACGAGGCTTAGTTCTTGTGTCATTGCTGTAACACTGTCAGGTAGGGAGGGTCCAGAATATAAACGTTTGACCTGCCTTTGGCTCTCTCACTATTTGTTTAACAGTCCAAACACAAACCCTGGCTCTGAACACAGCTGAGCTCCGGTGAAATTCAGGGTCTGTCTCTGAAATCTGTCATGCCAGGACTATTGTGGCACAACTGTCTCAGTACGATGAGGGGGTGTCCTAATAAAACATGCTCCTGAGCTGGCACAAGACAGATGACATATCAGTGACCAGCCCTGGGGAGTAGTTCTGGTCCGGGTTATCATGTCATAGATGCAAGGATACAGCTGATGTGGTGTTAGGCTTGCCAGATGCTTTCACCAAAAATCCAGAACATGGCAAAAAAAAACCCAAAAAACAACAAACCACCAAAAACCAGGAGACCAAACTTGTTGAGAAAAAAAGAGACCAAACTGTTTTTTTTAAAAACCAGATTACTAGACAGGGGCCCAAACAAACGGACTGTCCAGGCGAAAACTGGACACCTGGCAACCCTATGTGGTGTTAGGATGGCCATGCTGTGCTGCTTTGGTCTGGTGACAAGAATATCGTAACCAAAGTTACTGTACCTGCTAAAACATAAAGCCCTTGTGGTGATATTTTGCTCCATCTGTTTCTCTCGCTGAGGTGCTGTATATAGTGCACACACTGGCACCATGTGATGCTGGAGTTGCTATGGTAACTTACCAATGCGCTTATATTTGAATACCAGCATAACAGGTTGGGTGAAGCCACCCAAGTTGCTTTCCTATAACTAGCTGAGTGGTCCAGCATCTCAGAGCCTTCTATCCCCCCAGTTTGCCAGCGTAATAACCCAGCCCAAAGGAGAATTTAGCAGATGACTCATAGCATTGCTACTTTGGTCATACACACTGCAAAACATTTCCTTACAGCAGCTTGGCTGTGATAGAGAGGCATGTTTATGTGTAAGGCCGACAAACACCCCCCCCCATCCTCCGTGGGTGGAATCAAACCTGGGACCTTAGTATATGAGCCTCTAACTGCATGAGCCAGAAGTCAGCTGGCTGTAGCGCAAACTCATCATTCTCTCTGGAAATGGTCTCCGTGCCACTCACTGGGACAGTGCACTACACCCATAGTTGTGTGGGTTACATACTTCCCCTATAGCTGAGGAAGCACATCCTAAGATTCAGAGCCTTCCCAGTTGAAATCCCAGTTTTCAGGTATCTAAAAGGGTGTCATGAGGAGGAGGGAGAAAACTTGTTCATCTTGGCCTCTGAGGATAGAACAAGAAGCAATGGGCTTAAACTGCAGCGAGGGAGGTTTACGTTGGACATTAGGAAAAAGTTCCTAACTGTCAGGGTGGTCAAACACTGGAATAAATTGCCCAGGGAGGTTGTGGAATCTCCATCTCTGGAGATATTGAAGAGTAGGTTAGATAAATGTCTATCAGGGATGGTCTAGTCAGTACTTGGTCCTGCCATGAGGGCAGGGGACTGGACTAGTATTTCCAGTCCTAGTATTCTATGAAATCCTTGGACAGGCCCCTGGGGGCAGAATCAAACCTAGGACTTCGGCGCTTAGTACATGAGCCTCTACCACATGAGCCAAAAGCCAGCTGCTTGGTAGTGAAGGCTGTAGAGCAGACTCATCATTCTCTGGGGAGGTGGTCTCCATGCCACCAGATGGGCCAATGCACCAGATCCAGAAGGTGTGTGGATTCCACGTGCATGTGCACATCACAAATGCACAATGAGGGCTACTGGAAATGTTACCGGTGCATGACTCTGAAGTAATGGGTGCAGACTGAGCCTCCTTTCTCATTGAGCTCCTCTCGGCCAGGGTCTCCTCCAAAGCTTTTCAGCGTCTCCCCTCACCCAGCTTTGGCAAATGAGGGGGAAAAATCTCTGAAGTGAGGGCAAGCTGCAGACTTACGGGCTGATTGCATCACACACACACACACACACTTGGCAGTCGCTGCACACGGCTAATCCCAGCTGCCCAGCGTCTGCCCAGACAGCAGGCAGGGGGAATGTTCTGAACACCTCCTCTTCCCTCTAGCATCTCTCCGTTGGGAGCAGGCCAGGAGTCACACCTGCTTCCCTGCGAAATGTCTTCAAGAGGCAGGAATGAACAGTTAACCCACCGCTCCACCCCAGGCTTTGGCTGCTCTTTAATATTTAATATAACCAGTGGGGTCTTTTGATACCAGCATGAACCTCGCTGAAGTTGGTGCACGTCTGTGAATTCCACGGCACATCTGTGCACCACTATCTGTATTTCAGTTCCTGCAGCTTCTCAGTCCTCACAGCATAGCAACCAGGTATAAAAATAAAAGCCTCCCCCTGTACACAGGAGCACACAGCACCAGACTAGCAGGGCACCAGACAGGCTGGCACATGAGTACAGATCCTTCCATCCTCTAGGGCAGGGGTGGGGAACCTATTTGGGTCGGGGGCCGCTGACCCGCAGAAAAATCAGTCGAGGGACACACAAGCAAGAAGCACAACCCCCCCCTCCAACCCCAAACCAAACCTTCCCTGACGTGGCCCCCAACTGAGAAGGAGAAAGACATTCCCCACATTCCCCTCGCACACCAGAGCCTGGGGGGCCCAAGCTAGTAGACTGTGTGCTCCAGCCCCGCAGGGCCCTTTAAATCACTGCTGGAGCCCTGGGCGGCATGCTCAGGGAAGTGTTGAAGGGGCCCCGCCCCTTCTGCCTGAGGCCCCACCCTTTCTGGGAGCATGGAATCCCATCCCCCCCGGACCAGGACCAGGCAATTCTTTCGGCCCTACTGGGCCTATGCAACTGGCTGCCCACTACCGCTGCATAGGTGACGGAAAGAGTGGATGCTACACCATGCTCTGGTGACACATGTACAGTCCCTTGGATTCATGCTGTTCCAGGACACAACACCTATTGCTCTTGGGAATTACCCCTAATTCCCATCCCTCCACATTCCCTTGCAGACACCAGCAATCGCATTCTCGGCCGCAGTTCTGCAAACCCCCGACCTGCCTCGCCTCTGCTGCTCTGCACACCAAGCAGGCAGCTTCTCCGCGGTGGTTGCTCTCCCGTTTGGCTCTGTAAAGCCTTCGGGGATGTGCTAGGAAAGATGTTAAGATCTTGCCCGACGTTAAGGGAGCCTCAAAATGTCCCTTCAGTGGGCCTGTGTCTGAGACGCAGGACGTATCACGACCTGCTTTCCAGGGAAGGTGGCTGGCTTGGGTGCAGCAGGCACCTCTCCAGCTCCCCCTCCCTAGGCTGTGCTTTGTGCGTTCAGCACAGCGCCTGCTGGAGCAGCAGCCATGGCAGTTGTGGAATTAGCCGTTTGAATAACCCACATAAAAATGAGGTCAGTGTGTTGTGCCGAGACAGGAAGGCTCGTCTTCGCAGGGACCGCACATGTTCCTATCCGCCGTGCTCAAGGAATTCGGGCAAAACCAGAACAAAGATAAACAGGTTAATTATTCAAACCTTGGAGTCCAAGATTCCTCGCTGCTGAGCCCTTGAATATAGCGTGCTCCGCAATAAATATTCATTTCCCACTGAACTAGGGCATGTTAAACTAGGCCAGCATTTTACTGCGAGATGATTTATTTAGAATGCAGAGGGGAAAGGAGGGAGTAACTTTATGCAAACAGGCTCTGCTCTAAAAGCAAGAGGTGCTGGTTAGTGGCACTTAGGTGGCTCAGAGGTTGGTTATCTAGCTTATCTCACTAGTACTGGAGAGCTAGTCATTTAAAATCAACAGCAAAGTCCTTAGTGGGCTTAAGAGATTTTCTCCACTAGGTGGGCAGTTGAGACCCAGTGATGGAAAGCGGTGCCCATTGCTAGTTAGCAGGCCCACCGACAGAGGGGCAAAGGGGGCAGTTGCCCGAGGGCCTGGCGATTCAAAGGGCCCCAGGGCATCTGGCTGGAGAAGCAGCGGTGGCAGCAGGAGCTCTGGACCCCTTTAAATCACCGCTGGAGTGCTGAACAGCAGACTCTGTGCAGCTCTGAGGGCTGCGGGGGAGGGCATGCCATGTGCTGGAGGGAGGGGGCATGGAGGGATGGCTGCCCCAGCCCCTTCCCTTCTGCCTGAGGCCCTGCCCCTTTCCGGAGCATGGAGCCGGGGCTCCCCCCCACAAACCTTGCCCAGGGGCCCACACAGGTTGTCGGGTCCCCTGATAGTTAGTATTGTATCCTATGTGATGTGAGTTTGAGGGTCTTGGTCTAATTCCTCAGTGGTTAGGTCATGCCAGAATCATGAGATCAGCTTAAATATAGACTTTTGGGAAAAATACATTCTAGATCTTATCAGTACCATTGGACTAATCAAGCATTTAGGATTTGTATTTTCCAGCTTTTCTGTACAACCATGAGGGTTACAAATGTATATATTTAAAGAACACTGAGATTCTCATAATTCTAGTAGTTGGGGCTTTAAGACACACCAAGTATTGTGAGACTTGTGATAAACTTTAGAGAGTTGGCCACGCTGTTAGCTTGTGAATCTCTGTAATTGATTTGAGGACTTGTACCTTGCTGTGCATGTCTTCTCCAGGTTCATTTCATTGCAATCAAAACACTTTAATGTTTTTACTAAGAACCAAACAATTAGAAAGTTGGAATTTCCTATGGAATGGAAACTCCATTTTTTTTACTCTCTCTCTTTCTCAGTTGTGCTTATTTATGTTTGTGTTTGACTGTCTAGTGCGGTATTTTTTAAACTGTGTTCCGCAGCACACCAGTGTGCCGTGAGGCAGTCGGAAGTGTGCCGCAGAGAACAACAGAGTTCAAAATGGCCACCCTTAAAGGGGCAGGTGATTTTTTTTTTTTTTTTTTTTGGCTCAATAACTTTTCCCCAGACTCTTTTTTTTTTTTTTCTCAACAAAAAATCCTTGATGTTCCTCATAAAAAAAATCATTGTTTGGTATTCCTCAGTCTTAAAAAGTTTAAGAAACACTTGTCTAGTGTGTATAGATATTGCTCTCTGGGCTCAGGATTATGAGAGTGTGGAAAAGGATATGCCATTGGGATCCACAAGGCCCAGTGTTGCTCACTTTTATCTAGGATAAAACTAGCTTTGGCTAAGAAATTCACTAAGTCCAGAGTAACTTGTAACCACTTCAAATGATGGTCTGTATGTGGATTCCCACGCTTGGAATCCAGAAGCATCACAGCATCACAGTGTGTTTTAAAAAGGGATGTGAAGGTACATTAATTTATGCCACTGCCTTCTAGTATTTTAAACCTACCACTATGGCTTTTAGCAAATGCCCCAGAGACATTTAATAAAGAAAAAATAAGCCTACTATTCTCCTCTGTAATCCACAGTGGAACCTGCAAATAGCAAACTCAGATAGAGGGGGTTTTGGGGGGAAGGGTGTATATGTATAAGGGAATAAATACAGAATGACGTGCACACATTGCAACATGTACATTGCCACTCAAGCTACGTGATGTGGAAAGAAAAGAGAAAACACCAGTCAGACCTTCCTATTATGAAGTCTTCTTTTCTTCCTGAGTCTCTCTGGTCAGGTCACTAGGGCATATGAGCCACCGTGCACATGATCTCATTCTGCTTCCAATGAAGAGCCTGGCAAAACTCTCAGGCCATGTCTACACTAGGAAACTATTTTGAAATTAGTAAATTCAACTTAATAACTCCAGATTTAACAAAATCGAAAGAGCGTGTCCATGCTACAAGGAAGCCTTGAAATGAGTCTGAGACAGGCTCCGTTAATGTGGACGCACTACCTTGGCTTAGAGCCCCAAGAAGCCCTGGGGAGTAATTAATTCAAATTTCTTTGGGGAGTAGTTATTTTGAAATAGTGGCACTGGCGCATCCACACAACTGCTATTTCAAAATAACTATTTCGGAATTAGCGTTACTCCTGATGAAAAGCAGGAGTACAGATTTCAAATTCTGTAGCCCATTATTTTGAAATAACGGGCGTGGTAGTGTGGACGCTCCACTTACAATTCAATTGGGGGAGTTATTTCGAAATAAAGGGTACAATTGATTGCTCTTCTGCTTTTTTTTGTGGAAAGAGCAAATGCGCTCTTTCAGAAGCCCCTGTATTCCTCGTTCCACGAGGAAGAAGGGGGCTTTTGAAAGAAGGTTTTTTTCCAAAATTTGTCCCAGTCTAGACAGGCCAAATGTCGGAAAAGCTTCTTCCGAAAAAAGTATCTGAAAAAGATACGCAAAATGCGGAGTGCATTTTGCATATCTTTTTCCGATAGATCCCCACAGTCTGGACGTACCCAAAGTCCTAGTGTAGACAAGGTCTCACTGATTTTAAAAGGAGCAGTATTAGATCATAGTATAAGTGCCATTTGCACTGTTTTTCCCCCTAGCGGGGCTGCTATTTTATTATCTAAAAACAGTGCTTTCAGCTATTCCATGGCTCTATTGGTCATCCTCTGAGCAATACGTGAGTATGTGATTACATTGCAGGAAAGCTTGTCCCAGTGACACAGTTAATTTGGAAATATCATGGTCTGAAAATGTATCTACTCTTCTAGGTAACAACTAAGGCCCAGACAATTCTGTTTCTAGGTGATGGTTTTGCACCAGTGTAGCCCCGCAGATGTAAACTCCCAATACAACAACATCCTTATTATTTTACAAAAGGGAAGTGACATGCAAAGTCTTGAGTTAGCTTTGGGTTTTTCTAAAGGAGGTTCTAGGGGTGGGGAGGGAATGTTTATGTACTAGACAAATTTAAAAATATTCAGTTCGACAGGGCCCCTTTAAAACGGAGCTAAGATGTTTCTGCTACACTTACACAGAGAGCAAGAATACATTTTTACTGAAATCAGCCTAAAATCCTTGATGGCCGTCCAAACTGTGCACTGCTCGAGCTGATTTGCTGAAATTTTAATTTGTAATAATTAACCCAGCATACAGTATGTGTGAAATAAATGGGACACATTCCATATTCTGTACTATCTTGCTGTCTCCTTCGACAGATCTGTGAGAAGATACAACAGGCAATGTTTCAAAGGGTTTCTTTAAAAAAAAAAACCTGGAATTTTATATTATTTTTCTTTTCCCCATTTTGCTTCTTTATGTTGTACAAAAAGAGCCTGAAAGAATCATAGAATCATAGAATACTAGGACTGGAAGGGACGTCGAGAGGTCATCGAGTCCAGTCCCCTGCCCTCATGGCAGGACCAAATACCGTCTAGACAATCCCTGATAGGCATTTATCTAACCTACTCTTAGATATCTCCAGAGATGGAGATTCCACAACCTCCCTGGGCAATTTATTCCAGTGTTTGACTACCCTGACAGTTAGGAACTTTTTCCTAATATCCTACCTAACCCCCCCCTTGCTGCAGTTTAAGCCCATTGCTTCTTGTTCTATCCTCAGAGGCCAAGATGAACAAGTTTTCTCCCTCCTCTTTATGACACCCTTTTAGATACCTGAAAACTGCTATCATGTCCCCCCTCAGTCTCCTCTTTTCTAAACTAAACAAACTCAATTCTTTCAGCCTTCCTTCATAGGTCATGTGCTCTAGACCTTTAATCATTCTCGTTGCTCTTCTCTGGACCCTCTCCAATTTCTCCACATCTTTCTTGAAATGCGGTGCCCAGAACTGGACACAATACTCCAACTTCTCTTGTCTTGCTCACAACACATCTGTTAATGCATCCCAGAATCATGTTTGCTGTTTTTGCAACAGCATCACACTGCTGACTCATATTCAGCTTGTGGTCCACTATAACCCCTAGATCCCTTTCTGCCGTACTCCTTCCTAGATAGTCGCTTCCCATTCTGTATGTGTGAAACTGATTGTTCCTTCCTAAGTGGAGCACTTTGCATTTGTCTTTATTAAACTTCATCCTGTTTACCTCAGACTGTTTCTCCAATTTGTCCAGATCATTTTGAAAGGTTTTGTTTTTCATATTTATTATGATTTTTTTTACCCTCTTGATATAGCCAGAATGCCAAATCTGGATTTACTAGAAGATGTGCAGTGGTGGTGGGTGTCTGTGGAGGATGGCTCTCACCTTAACTGAAGGGAGAGGAGAGGAGATGAATCTTGGACAATGGCTTCCTTTCTCCAAAATGTTAATTATTGAAATTAAAAAAAAAAAAAAAAAAAAAACAGAAAGAAGAGCTGTAAGCAAGCTGACTAAATTTCCTCCCCACCCCGCCCCGCTCACCTCACTTATTAACCTTTTTCTTTGTTGTTAAGATGCTGTCATTCTAGCTCTTCTAGGGTATGTCTACACTACAAAGTTAATTCAAAATAACAGCAGTTATTTCGAATTAACTTTAATATCGTCTACACAGGCAAACCGCTATTTCGAAATAAATTCGAAATAGTGGAGCCCTTTATTTTGATTTTGGTAAACCTCATTCTACGAGGAGTAACACCAAATTCGAAATAGCTATTTCGAATTAAGTGCTGTGTAGACACTTAATTCGAAATAGGGGGCCTCCAGCCCTTCCCAGGGAGCCCTGGTGGCCACTCTCCCCCAGCCCCGGAGCCATTAAAGGGGTAGACCCTGGCCACAGTGCCTGTGCCAGCTCCAAGCCTGCCAGCCCAGAGCCAGCAGTGGCCACCGGGTGCCCCTGACCCAGTGGCCCCAAAACATGAGCCAGCAAGCCACTGGCAGCCAGCCCTCCACCGCTCCCCAGGAGCAGTCTGCCCACTCCCAGGAGCCTGACAGGGGCTGGAGAAGGCGGGCGCCTTCCTGGTCCAGGGTGGAGATCATGGACCTTATTCAGGTTTTGGGGGATGCCCCCAACGTCCATGATCTCCGCACTAGACGGAGGAATGCGGCCGTCTAAGGCAGGATAGCTGCCAGCCTGGCCATCAAAGGCCACATGTGAACCCAGGAGCAGGTTAGCATGAAAGTCAAGTTGGTCTGGTGAGACCCCCAACCCTGAGCCGTGAGCTTCCCCTCCCCCTTCTTCCCCTTGCTTCCCCCTGCCAGCTCCCTCCTCCCAGGTTTCCCCCTCCCCTCTTCCATCCTCTCACTTCTCCTCTCCCACCTCCTTTTCCCAGTCTCCCCAGAGGTTCCTCCTCCTCCCCACCTCCCCCGTTTTGTTCAATAAACCCAGTTTCAATTTTTGAACATACGTGTCTTTTATTTGACATCAGGAAGGGGGGCTAGGGAGGGGTAAGTGGAAGGACATGAGGGAGGAATGGGGCACGAGCCCCCAGGGGGGGAGGACTGGGGAGGCTCTGAGGGCTCCTTGAGGTAGATGCTCTCTCTCAGGGCCTCCTGGATCCTGACAGCCCCCCTATGCACCCCTCTGGATGGTAGCCTGCAGCAAGTGCAGCCGGGCTGATGGCAACGACCCCACGAGAGGCACCGGCATGCCCAGGGACAGCTCTGGTTCCATGTGGCTGAGTGCTGTGGTGTCCCGACTGCGGGCACTCAGGGCACTCCAAGACAGGACTGCTTTGCTGTCCCTCACTGAGGTAGACTAGCAAGCGGGGAACCCTGAGAACTATCTGTCCGGGGTGGGGGTAGGGTCACTTTAAGCACAAAGCTCAGTTAGCCTCAGGCAGCAGCCCCACACACTAAGTCCTAACCTGATGCCCTGCCGGCACTGGTTCAGGCCAGCCTTAAATTCGGTTCAGGGTCCACTCAGTGTGGATGTGCTATTTTGAAATAGCAAAACTCTATTTCGAAATAGTTTTTGTGTATGGATGCATTATTTCGAATTAGCTTAATTCGAATTAACTATTTCAAATTAAGTTAATTCGAAATAGCACTGTAGCGTAGACATACCCCTAGAGTCTTCCAGGCTTGACAAGACCTAAAGGTTTCATGTAAAAAACAGATACAAGCCCTCCTTTTCCTGACCCATAGCAAAGGAAGGCACTGAACAGGTTAACCTTTAGAACCTCACGTTCTCACTTGTTCATTTGCTAACCTTCCCACCCCTACTTCGTAGATGGAGACAGAAGTTAGACCAGGTCTACACTACCAGAGAAAATCAAACTAAGATACACTACTCCAGATATGCAAATAGTGTAGCTGGAGTCGATCTACCTTAGCTTGACTTATCACGGTGTCTGCACTGTGGGAGGTCGATGGGAGAAACTCTTCTGTCGACTTCCCTTACTCCTCTTGGCCTCGTGGAGTACCGGGGTCAATAGAGGTGCCATCAGCAGTTGATTTAGCAAGTCTTTACTAGACCTGCTAAATCAAACCCCAAGAGATCGGTCTCCGGGTATGTGTAGACAAGCCCTTAAGTAATTTGTCTCAGGCCACAATAGAAATAAGGAAGGAAGTAGTAGAGTCAAAATTAGAACTCAGGAGTCTACAGATTCCAGTCCCATGCTCAGTCTACTAGGGAACGCTGCCTATTATGGGTGAACATTTGTCATAAAAAGAAACTGGTCATGGTCATTCATCCTCATCACTGGCTATTGTCCCCCCTTTCCCAAACTGCCTCACTGCTGTTGTCCCTTCCTGACCAAAGTTCATTCTCTTCCCCTCCTCCATAAAGAATGGAGAGGGGAGAGATGCAGGGGGTCTGACCTGGACCAGTTCTTCTTTTGAGGGTGGTCACCAGACTGTTGGGAAGGGTCCATGGGTGAGAGAGCAGGGGAGAGAGATCAGGAGTGACGTATGAAAGAGACTGAGGCATGGAAAGAGACCAACAGTGATGGGGGGAAGGATACTGGGACCAATAGACAGTGATCAGAAGTGAATGAGGAGGGAATACTGGAAGCAGTGGAGATGAAGGGAGGCAGATACTGGGAGAAATAGGGAGTGATCCGGAGGACTGAACAGTGCTGAGTGGGCCCTGGCGATGGGAGAAGGTTTGTTGCACTGGAGTCAGACTGGGAGTGCTGAGGGCTGAAGGAAGGCCGTGGTTTCAGAATCCTGAGCAGTCAGGAAGCAGGCCCGCACCAGCAATTCCAGGCCTCAGAGCAGAACAGTCAACATGGCCCCATACACACACACGCTGCACCCGCGCAGACACAGTCTGCCTGGCATTTGGGCAGTGCTGTGCCTTCACTAGCTGGTGTCCAGGACTGTCTCCAGACGGGTGTGGGGCCCAGAGCAACCCCCACGCCATCCCAGGCCCTGCCCCTTCCTGCCCCACACTCTTCCCACTCCACCGCATCCCCCAAGCCCTGTCCCGAGTCCACCTGCCTCTTCCCGCCACCATTGAATCCCATCTCCCATGCAATGTGACCCAGGAGATTACCAGAGAGGCATAGTCCCGGGCAGCAGCAGGGGTTGGTCCCCCTATAGTGGCAGGAGCTGTGGGTCGTGGAGTGACCCAGCAGCCTGTTCTGCTCCGTCTGCTCCCCCAAGTCCTTGTCACACCACTTCCTGCCAGTGTGGTGAAGCGGAGCGACCCAGCCTGGAGATGGTGCCAGAGCAGGCTGCTGTGTTACTCCGTTTCCCACGGCGCCCACTTCTGCAGTGAGTGCTGGGCACTGACCCCTGCCTCCCTCCACCCTTGATAATCCTCCCGGGGATGGTTGGGACGAACTCCATGAGACCTGGGGTGGCTGCCCCAAGTCATCCTATGGACAGGACAGCTCTGCTGGAGCCCAGAGAGCAGCTGGCACAGCAAGGGCTTCCACTTTCCCCTCCTGGCTGTGCTTGCTGGTACTACCCCACACATGCCAAGGAGTCCAGTGGCCCACCCAGCTGGTTGCCCCTCCCCAGTTGGCGGGCCTTTGGGGAATCAATTGCCTGGCTACCGTGAGCAGGACTCGGCATGGGTTATTAAGGCAATTCTCTCCAGCGGGTTTGGATTATCTCTCTTTCCTCTGGGTGGAATTTCCTTTGTGATGATTGGTAATTGCAGGCTGCTGAGTGTGCTAATAGGCTCTGATGTGTAATGCCCAGTGGGTTGAATGATAATGCCCTGATATTGATAAATACTGTGAAACTAGACAAAAGCTTTTAGTGAAATGGAATTGTCTCTCTGTGTGTTACAACAGGACATGTTCACAACCAGGAATATTTTGGTTTGAAAAATAGCCAGAAAGGGATCACCCATACAGGGCAGTAGCAAATCTGTATGGGCCCCAGGGAGTAAAGCAGAGTCTCTGTGGAGCTTAGGGTACTGTATATTATAATGTTCTTTCAAACAAATAATAAAAAGGGGAAAGAGGTAAAGTGTTATGCCCCCAAATTTTGAAATAGTTGATGGAATTTCCCATATGTTGAGGGGTTCAGACCAAGATTTAGGCAAAACAAAACAGGAAGCCTGTGGAACTTTGTTACAAAATGACCTGTTGAGGCCAAATTCCATACTATTAAATCACCAACTATGCCCAAAAATAATAGCTGGGACTCAGATGTTGGGACTCTCCTGCTCCCAGTTTCTCTCCTTACCAATCTTCCTTGTCTGTTTTTGCCCCAAATGATTGAAGGAGCATTATAGCCCTCTAAATGTATAGCCTTTTAAAAAAACTGGCATGACATTAGCTTTCTTTCAGTCTTCTGGAACTTCCCCAGTGCTTCAAGACTTCTTGAAAAGCAACACCAGGGCTACGTCTAAACTGCGGAGCTATTTCGGGATACATCCAGTATCCTGAAATAGCTATTCCATGTCTTAAGAGCAAGTGCATTATATTGAAATATAATGAGCTCACTATTCTGATGTCCCTGTAAATCTCATTGCACGAGGGTTAAGGGACATTTCAGAATAGTGTTTTATTTATAAATTACCTCGAAATAAGCTACGCAATTTGCATAGCATAAATTATGCAGTTTATTTCTTGGTAAGGGTGCTATATAGACGCACTCCCAGAGTCCAGTGTGCTTCTCAGCCAGCTCTTTTGAAACTCCTAAGTGCAAGTTATCTGGGCCTGCTGATTTAAAAATGTCTAATTTTAGTAGCCGTTAAAACTTAAAAAACAACAAATGGTCCTGCAGCACCTTAGAGACTAACAAAAATATAGATGATTCTATCTATATTTTGTTAGTCTCTAAGGTGCTACAGGACCTTTCGTTATTTTTTAATTTTTTTCAGTTACAGACTAACACGGCTACCCCTCTGAGACTTTAGTAGCTCCTATTTAACATCCTCCAGAGATATTAGTGGAATGGAGTGTTAGCACCATATGATTAGATTATGTCATATCTTTTCCCTCAACTCCAGACCAGAACAATTTATTGAATGTGTCTACTTTATAGTTGATAATTCTACCATTCCCATCTCATAATGGACCAATATAACTGTCAGGATTGTTTTGGTCCCTAATATATGTATAGACTTCTACTACTGTTCATTTGCTTCTCTTATCAGTTTTCTTCGATTCCTAACTTCTGGCTCATATTCATTATTATCAAGATCCCCATTCTTCCATTTGTTACATATTATTTTTATAGCTGCCTTCACTTTCCTTCTAAACCAAGTTAAGTTTTTTAACCAGCATAGTCTTCTTTCTTGATTTTGGCTTTTTGAGCCTCTAGGAATGTGTTCTTAAATGATTCCTAATTATCATTCACATTTTTCTGATTAAATTCTTCCTCCCAGGAGATTTGGCTCATAATTGTTTTCAGCTTTGTGAAATTGGCCCTTTTAAAGCATCAAGTATATCTATTACTGGTCTGGATTTAATTCTGCTTACACATTATAAATGTGGTCAAGTCTCTATCATGTGTACCTAAGCTAGCATTCTTTTTAGTTTCGTGATCAGTTTCTCGATATCTGTTAGCACAAGGTCTAATGTAGAATTCCCCTGAGTGACTGCAGCACTTTTTGGGTTACGAAATGGTCATCTATAATGTTTAGCAATGCCAAAGATGCTTTTATACTGGCAACATATATTTCAATCCCCATGATCACTTTGCTTCTCTCTCCACCCTTCACTGCACACTACAGCTAGACAGGTGTCATCCTGATCCCTCGCGGATTTTGGTGGTCTGTAGCAGACCCAAAGTAATAGCCTATCCTGTACTTTATTGGCTCCAGGACTATAGGCACCAGTTTCCTCTGGGCCTAGGGGGTGCTCAACTCCCTGCACTGCCTGTGGCCCCACCCCTACCCAGCCTATTCCCCCAAGGCTCTCCCCCACCTCTTCCCACCCCGCCCCTTCCTGCCCCTTCCCCTGAGTGTGCCCCATCCCTGCTCCTCCTCTTCCCTTCCAGAGACTTCTGCACACCTTGAAAAAGATGATTGTGGTGGGTGGGAGGCACTGGGGGGAGGAAGAGTTGATTGGCGGGTTGCTGGCAGGCGAGAGGCGCGGGAGGGGATGATTGGCGGGCAAGAGGCACTAGGGAGGAGTTGATTGGCAGGTGAGACGAGTTGGAGGAGGGGGAGGAGTTTATTGTGGGGCTGCAGATGGGAGGCACTGTGGGGAGGGAGAAGTTAGCACCCGCTTTTTTTTTTTCTGTGGGTGCTCCAGCCCCGAAGCATCCATGGAGTCAGCAACTAAGTCCAGCCACATTCAAGATAATTTCCTTTTGAGTTATCAGTGACTCAGGGAAGGGAGCTGCCAATTTTGACAGAGTGCTTCTCCCTGGTGCCCTTTTGCCCACTTGATCCCTGCCAACTAGGTTATAACCATTGATTTTTAACTGTCCAATGGTGTGATTCAGCCCAACACATTCCAGTAATACCAACCAGATCGAATTTATGCACTGAAATGAGCCTTTCCAATTCCTCTTGGCTATAACACAGGTTCCTAGCACTGGCACGCAGCAATGAAAACAATATAGTCTCTACTTGTCCTTTTGTTCCTTGATTAGCTTTGTTATCGACATCTTGATTTGGTTCTGAGTGCTCATAGCTTCCCTATTTTTATTCTCTCCTTTCGCTATTAGTTTAACCCCCTCCTGACTCCTCTGTCCAGCTTGGCCCTGAGGAGATTGGTCTCCCCACTCTACTGAGGTGGGACAGACATACAGAGGGCAGCCTGGGGTTCTATGTACCTTTCTCTGGATTCTAAATGGAGTCAAAGAAACTTTGGATCTTAAGCACTCTTGTGTTAGGGTTGGGTTGGAAATAGAAACCTAGAAATACATCCCAAGCCCGTGGTGTTTTTTGCAGGTGTGTCAGCCCCTCATATTTTTTCGAGCCAACCTCCAACATGGGTAATTACAACCTGCCTTCCTCAACTCTGTGCCTACATGCTCTGTGGACAGCTGCTCTGTAAACTCCCACAATGGGTAGAAAACATTCTCTTTGTTGCATGAGTCGTATATGTATTTCCGATAAATAGCATTTCTACCCACAAAACATCACCTGCATTTAGAACCAAATTCTCACCGGAGTCTTTAGCACTTGCTATGTTCCAATAACTTTGTTGGTGGACTTTTTAAAATTTTTCATTTTTGCTCTCTGCCTTTACACTACTGTATTTTATCCGGGAAGGGCCATCATGAAATGCCACAAGGAAAACTTTTCACACGAGGGGTTCCAGTTCTGGTCCCAGCTGGAAATACAAAATAGAATAAGGATGGCAGAAACTTGTTTCTGGCTGAACTGACAGATACAACCAGATGTGCCAGACCTCTCATGAGAAGAGCCTTAATCTCGTGGGACTTCCGCCCTGGTTTGGCAAACACAAGAGCCACGGATAGATCAGCAAAGCACCTGGATTATAGTGTGGAATCCAAGAGGTACCCTATAATTAGGCACACCCTTCTACAAATCTGGTATGGCAGTAGCTGCAAGAGGTGAAAATCTCCTGTCCTGAGTTGCTTATGGGGCTCAGCCATGCTGCAATTGGGAGGCGTAGTTCCTAGTTCGGCTGATATATGTACACATGCTAGCTTTGTTTAAACTGCCACCTAAAAACAGCAGCCTGATCCTGGTGACATGGCTGGTTGCTAAGGCTAGGCATCCAAGTATGTACCTACGATGTCAGATAGAGAGGGTCGCACTCAGGTGGCTAGTTGAGGGTTGGGTGCAGGGGGTGTATGTGTGTGGAGAGGACTCCTCCTGCTGCTGCATGGACGTACCCATAGACTCTTCTGTCCAGACTCCATCTCCAGCTTCACCAAGCTGCGGTGAGTAAAGGGGAGTTTTGAGCTCACCCTGAAACACCTTCTGCCTTTACTGTACTGCAGCCATCAATACAGAACATCTCTGAAATGTGGGGGTGTGCCATCGGTCAGCACAGCCTGGATGCACCATGTTCGTCGGGCAGTGGCGGATGAACGGGGGAAGGGCTTGGGTTTGGCGGGCTACGGCAAATTGGCTCCTGTTTCAGGACGTCACCTTAGTCTCCAGAATCTAAGTTTTTGTTTAAAAAACAGCCCCCGACATCTCTGGCGCTTGTGGTGCTGAAAACGCCTTGAAAACATCCTACCTGTCGGCTGCTTCTGCAGACTGAAAGGATGGCTCGAGGCTGTGGGCTGCCCCATCCATCTCCTGAGGGGCTCCCCTCACACAGCCATGACAGTGCTGAGATTTCAACTCTTCACCATTTCACTGCTCCAAGCCAGCAGAAAGAGGGATGGGGCCAATGGGTCATTTTGGAACCATCTGTGAGTGGGTATGGGATAGCGCTGCCAACTTTCCCAAAGTGAGGAGACAAACCCGAGGCACCTAGCAGAGCCCACTGGGGAATCTGAAGTGCCCCAAAGGGGAGCCAATCTAAAAAGCCCAGTGGGACCAAGAGGAAGCCAAACCCAAAGAGCTTAGAGAGCATGTGCACTGTGTAACTCACATCTCATGCAGGTGGGGCTTATTTTGTGGGCAGAGCTTGCAAAAGTACCAGCCCCCTTTTTTTCCCCTGTCTGATCCCTGAGGAGAGGTGAAGCCCAGTCAAGTTCATCTGTGTTGTAACTCCCCTGACTACAGAGGAGATAGAAGGGTAATGCATTTGGCTTGCCAATAAATGCTACAGCCACCATTAAACATTGGACTAAAATGGTCGGTCTTTGTTACGCTGCAGACTTTCGTTCCATACCAGGCGAAAGGCAGGGATCTTTGGCAGGATTTGCTGCAGCCAGTCGGGCTTTCTGGATAAGCAGAATTGAACAAGTCTGGGGGCAGGTCTAAGGAGATGAAAGGATTGTGACACTTTCCCTATGTCCCCCTCCTTCTTCCCCACCCCTGACTTCAGAGCTGAACCACCTGGCGGAAGGCCTCTCTTTTCCAACATCTTTGCAATGGTCCAGAGCCTTCCCCCTCCTTTTCTTGGCTCTTTATTCTACAGCCACTAGAGGCCACTGAGGTTCTGTGATCCCAGCTTGATTTATTTTTACAGGACACTTATTTTCCGCACTCTAATAAGGCCAGAGTGACTACCTGGAACTGCTGTCAGTTGCTGGATCGCTGCCGGTGTTTGTTCCGGCTGCTTGGGGAACAGGATTTAGCACTTGGTACACTTGAAATGTTTATAGCAAGGTGCTGCCTGGATTTGAAATTCTGGGGTCTCCTGCTCTTCCTCAGTCTTCTGCTCTTTGTTACGGACTTGAGAAACACAGACCAGGCAGAGCTGCCATGCAGCCTGGACTTTCATGTTTGTAGGAAGTTTCCTGGTCCCCAGGGGGTGTTGTCCATAAGCAGAACCCCAGCCATTGCCCTGGCACAAAGCGGGGCTGGGAACGTTGGAGGACTAGTGACAAGAAAGGCTCAGCCCTGCATATCTACCAGCTGTTTGTGGCACCTGTGGCATGAACAAATTGCACTCGGCATGTCTGGCTAAGTGTCAGCAACACTCAGCCTGAGTTTAGACTCAGCAATATTGCACCTCTCCCGAAAAAGGGGGAGCTGAAAAATGGCTCATTCCAGCAATGTTAATGCACGGCTTGAGCCCCCAGCTGTACTCCAACTCCACACCAGGCCCCCATGAGTCACTCCTTTGGCCTTCCAGCATGTAAACTACCCCAGCGCACCCAGCTAGTCAGCTGGGCAATGGAAATCTGTGGGAAAGCAGAAAATATTTACATTAGAATGAGAACCCTGGGGGGGAGGGGAAGATCCCTCCCAATTTTGAAATACCAGCTGTAATGTCTTGCCTTTTAGACCATTTTCAAATCAACATGGAGACAAAACATGCCAGAGATCCTAGGTATTTTAGAACTATAATAAAATTAGACTCCAAAAGCTGCATGTTAATAATGTTTTTTTTTAAATGCAAGCACTTCAGACAACCGGAATACACTGAATACCAGAATGACAGCGGATTCACCTCAGCCCCTTTGTGCATATCCATTACGGTAATCTTCAGTGACATGATCTCATTATTTTATTTTTCTGTTGAGGTCGCTCATCACTACAGTGTCTGAGTGCTTCACAAGTATTAATTAATGTTAGCAGCCTGCCTGGCCGGTGAGGGGCTATTATTGTACCCATTTCACAGATGAAGAGCGATGGCACACAGAGATTAAAGTCAAAAGGACTCACTCACATTGGGCATCCCAAATTAGAGGCCTAGTACTGTACTTGACATTATGTAGCACTTTATCTGTTCAAAATGTAGCATGCCCTGGCTTCCATTGCAGTTGTATGTGTTCCCTGTTTCTGCAGTCCTGGCCCCAGGGTCTCAAGTGCGCCATCCAATCAGTGGCCCTGGAAGTGGATTCAGAGGCTCACCACAGTGGCACCTCCTGCTGGTCACACTGGGAATTAGCTCAACAAGGCGCCCCCTTCTGGCTGGTGTCTCACCCATCGCAATCTAGCTCTGGACATGGTAACTCCCAAGACCATGGCGTCCTCTTCAGGATGCTGCCCTCCGGCAGAGCCCACTACACTAGTCTCTCGCCCCCTTCCGAAGGTATCTGCAGTCTTCAGTCTCACCTGCCGCCATGGACAACTGCAGCCCCAGTCTAGCCCTTCTCCTCAGCAGCAAGCCACAGTCTACAAAGGCCACTCTTCAATGGTGGTGAGATGCAGTGCAAGGGACAAGGTGGGGGACCCAGGCCCACCCACTACTCTGGGTCCCGACCCTGGGGGATCCTCTGGCAGCAGCCTTGTCCTGCCGTCCTCTTCTCCCCTCTACTGCCTCTCTCCCCCTGGGCCACTTCCCCATGACTCTTTGCACCTTCTCGGCCTTTGTGTCAAGGCCACAGCCTGAAGGGTATCAGGCCGGAGCCTCCCTCTCCGGCTCCACTTAGCGTGCCCAGCCCTGCACTATCCAGGATGTTCCTCTGGGAACAAGCCCTGCATCATCCTTGATCAGGCCCCAACTGCCCTCTGCTCTGCTGAGCACCTCCTTATAACCAGAGCTGCCCCAGCAAACTGCCTTTTGATTGGCTCCTTCTAAACTCCTCTCTGATTGGGCAAGGCTCTGCGCAAGCTCCCTCCAGTCTGCTTTAACCCCTTCTGGCCAGAGTGGGGCAGCTGCCCCACTGCATGCCCCCTTTGAAAAACCTTTTTAAGTGACTTGCCCAGCATCTCACAGGATCTCTGTGGCAGAGGCAGAACTGAACCCGATTCTCTTAAAGCCTGTGGCTGCCTTCACCATGAGACCGTCCTTTCTCTTCCTGCCATTCCCTGCCTTATTCACGATGCACCTTCCAACTTCTTCCTGCAGACAGCCCTGCCCCACGCCCAGAGCAGCTCCATCCCATGCGCAGGGGAGGGCCTGGCTTCTGTGGATGGTTGTGCCTGAGCGAGCAAGCAGCCTTTGCTCCACCCTCTACTGAGGAATGCAGCAAATGCTTCCTCCCCTCCACCCCTCGGCGCTCACTCTGCGCCGCAGGTGAGGTGCCAGCACTCAGGCATGAAAATCCATCTTGTGCACCGGGAGCATGACCACTCGGTGTGCACGGTGCAGCTGGGTCCTGCTTACATGCTACTCCCCTCTTCCTTCCTCCCGCCCTTCTCTGTGCACCCACCCGAATAAAGACAGCCCCACCACCCCTACGCCAGGGATGGGGAACATTCTTGGGTCAGGGGCCACTGACCCACAGAAAAATCAGTTGGGGGCCGCCCGCAAGTGAGACACCCCTAACTGAGGAGAAAGACCCTCCCCACATTCCCCTTGCACACCAGAGCTTAGGAGGGCCCAGGATGGTAGATTGTGTGTGCTCCGGCCCTGTGGATAGGTGGCAGGGAAGCTGGAGCACTAGTGTGGGACTGAGCCTTGGGCCGGATCCAGGCAAGCTGGGGGATGCATCCGGCCCCCAGGCCTGTGGTTCCCCACCCCCTGCCCTATGTCCAGCCTTGGAAGCATGCGCCTGGCCAGAGAACACCTGCACTCTCTGCATGTGTCTTCTGGGTAGCGTCTGAATGCACGAGGGGCCCTGAGAAGCATCAGAGGAGCCCTCACTTGCTGCTGGTTCTCAGAGGCAGGGCATTGTGGGTGGAAGAGAAGACCGTGCAAAGGTCTGTCTGCTAGGGGCACTTCTCATCTGCAGTAGATTGTTCTGCACTGACTAAAAACTCCTCACTAACTTCTTCTAAGTTAAGCTTGTTATGAAACCAACGTGTGGGGGGGAGGGAGCCGGGAGAGGGTGTTACAGTATAAAACAACAATCTTCACTGTCTAAAAGGCTGGAAACATGCCATTCTGGTCCAACCCCGAACCCTCACTCTGCCTGTTTCCCTGCCAACCAGCTGCCTCATGGGGATGCAGGCACACTGCCAACAGCAGAACGGAGCCCCTGCGAACTAGCCTCCCAAAAGGAGTGTCTGTTTTCCCTGGGGATTTTTCTCTGACCTCTTTCTCCAAGGAATTCAGTGAGCTGTAGGACAAGGGGGAATAAATTGTAAACTCGCCTCCCTCTTAGATCCCAGGGAGGCGTCACTCCAAGCAAAAGTAAGTGGTATAGCAGCAGCTTCCTTCCCCCATCCCTTTGCTGTTTGTGCTGGAGGGGCTCCGGGAAGAGTTTGGTCTCCCATGTCCCACACCAGTGCCCTGACCCCACGCACGCCCCCTTTTCCCAAATGGAAAAGTGCAGGTTTGGGTGCCAATATGGCCATTTTTGACACCATTCTGGTTTTGTGACAATGTTTGAAAAGCTTTGGGGTTTTTTTGGACTGGTGAGGAACGAAAACAACATTTGAAATCTCAAAAGTCGCTTTGAAATGAACGTGTCCTCCAGTCAGTTCCTCTCCATGGGTGGCGGGTGATGTAGGCAAGGGAAGGCATTGCCTTCCCAAAACTGCGCACACGCTCCGCCACCAGGGAAGGCGGGGACAGTAGCATAGCAGCCCGGCTCTCCAGGGAGGCATGGCAGCCCCAGCCCCTGGGTGGCCAGGAAGGATTGGCCTGCCATTGGACAGGGCTTGGCCCCACAGAAGGGGGGAAAGGTTGCTGAAAGGGTGGGTCCTCAGGCGGAAGAGGAGGGGCTGGGCCTTGCCTTCCCCCACTGGGCCTTCAGCCATCTCCCATGTTCTTCTCATTCTTTTGACTCTCCCTCCTTCCCCCCTCTCCTTCCCCCCCACACACTTTCCATTTCTGCCTAGTAGGACTAACGGCCTAGGTGCCAGACTGCTCTGAGAGATCCAATTCTCAAGGTATTTCACTGGATGCAGGCCGTACTGAAAAAAAGTAATGGAGAGGCTGTTTCAATAATTTGTCCAACCCACGTACCTAACCAGCGTGAACACTTCCTAGCAGGTGAAGGGTTACTATGTGCAAATGGTCCGAGTGACTGCAATACCATGCTGCACTAGGCTGTAAACACTTGTGGGTTCAACTCCAGTTTTATAGACCTACCAAGCGTGACCAGTTAAAACAAATACTCAGAGTTTGGAGTGCTTATGGAAACTCTAGAGTTGCTGGGGCTTATCTGTCACTAATCAATTTATGATACTGCTTTGGAGAAAACATGTCCTTTGTTTCTTGAGTCTCGTAACTCCCAGAATAGACCACATAAAAACTTTTGGATTTAAGAGTCTTTTGATACAAGTCATGTAAATGTTGTGCAAGACGTGCTACATTGTAAACAGTTATTAAAGTGACTGATAGGCCTGGGACAATGTAAGGAGAAGGAAAAAATGAGTAATAATAACAATTATAAAATCAAGACTTTCCATAAATTAAAAAGCATCCTAGGGCCGGGAATAGTATTCCACGTTTAAACACATACATTTCTCACTGCTTTGTGAAAGGCCGGTGAACCATAGAAATACCTCGGTTTGCGTTGCGCAGCCCTGGAACGTTGGAGTCCAATCCACCCGGAGTCAAACAGAAATGCAGCTGTAATCACAGAAGGTTGCATAATTTCTACACAAAATCATAACTGGGCTCCAGTCTATTTAAAGCTCCATTCTCTGGCTTGCTTTAGCTCTGCCCTTCAGCCCCGTAAAAAGTCTCATTAAACTTCACAACCTTTCGGAAGAAACTTATTTGGAGTATAAGAGGAAACCTGAAGCCAGGAGAGTTTCTCCACATTTTTTTTGCATGTGATAAACATTGTTAGGGCATTCCTGGGTGCATTCCAGACCAAGGAAGGGTTGTATCTCTCTTGTCTGGCAGTGCTTCACCATGCTTTGCTGCTGTAGCCTGGGCTGCTCACAAACAGCCTTCCAGCATTCAGGTAACAGTGTGAATGTCTGTGTGTAGCTACAGGCTGCCAGCCATGCTTCAGGCATACTCTTGCTTCTACCAGCCTTGGTTATCACTTGTAGGGTTGCCCAAGCACACTCCCAAACCCGGATTTTCTCCCAAAACATGTGTTCTGCACAGTCCAGCCCTCTCCTGGATAGTCCAGAAATATTAGGTCCATTGTCTAGCATATGCTCTCTTGTGCTGATGCTGGAGAGGGACAGGGATTGGTGCTGCTAGAACTCTTCTGAGTTTGAACAATTATTTTACTGATCAGTGCCCAGGACAACTGCTAGGGAAGTTTAACTGGTCCTGAAACCCTGTGTGCCTTGTCACAGGAATCTTTTCTACCCTTTCAATGGGATGCAATTAACTTGAATTTTTTTCTTTAAAGAGACGTATTTAAACAAATCACAGTTCTGACAAAGTGCCTGTTACAAAGTACGGGTTAATTTTTTTAGTGCATTACTTATTTTTAATTTTGTGTTCTGCAAATGGCCGCCTGAATATACAGAGGAATCAGTGAAACTATGCACAAAGTTCTTGTCACATGCCAAAAGTTCTTTTGAGCTTGAAAACAAAGGCGTCACCAAATTCTTTTAGTGGTAGAGATTTTGGGTGCTTCCTCGAACTATAGTAGGTCTAAAAATTTTCAGACAGATATAATTCTTTACAAGCTGATGGTGTCCCTCTAAAGCCAGCATGATACCTAAATTGTTAATGGTAGAAGACAAAAAAATGAAGAAAAATTAAGCACGGAAAGCTTAAATAAACACTCATTTTCTCCTCAGCTGCAAGTCCCTCTCCCAGCAAAGTCTGAATGGCCATTTGTGCATCACTTACATCTAAAATGGTTTCTGCGCCCACATTCAAAATGAGTTACAAAAGCTCCATGGAGTTAATTGAATATCTTCTCCACTTAACTTCACTGAGCAGCTGTAGTGCCTTTTATTACTGCTGACTTAAGCATGTGCATATTATTGGAAATTTGCCTGTGAGAGCTATTGCTTAGAGTCATTCAAGTTCAGTTTAGCTGATTGTGTGGACAATCACATCTTGGAGAAATGCTTGTTAGCTGTGGTGCAGTTCTTTTGGAAGATGGGGGTGTGTACGAGTAAGGTTTGTTCACTGGATCTTTCACTCTGACTCACGGATGGGCAGCCATGAATAGCAGATGGGCCGCAAGAGTGGCCATCCTTCGCTTCAGTGGGCTAAAACAGCCCGTGGCCCACTGGGGTTTCCCAGAGCCCCCTGGTTTTCTCCCTCCCCCATATGCCTCTCGCACACTAGGGCATTGGAGCCCCGCACCTGCCTGCTCCTACCCTTCCCTTCCAACACTTTCAGAGCATGCAAATCACCTGATTCGTGCTCCATCCCCACGCCTTCCTTTCCCTGCCAGAGCTGGAATGCTGCAAATCAGCTGTTCACGGTGTTCCAGCTCTGGAAAGGGAGGGAGGAATGGGGATAGGGCACAAATCAGGTGATCTGCTTGCTCCAAAAGTGCTGGGAGGGAAGGGGGGAGGCATAGGAAGTGTAGGACTCCGGTACCCTAGTGCGTGAGAGGCCCATGGGGTGATGGGAGAAGTAAGGGGGTCTGCAGGCTGCAGGTTGCCCACCACTGCTCTGACGGGAATAATTTCTTATCAGTAGATCTACTGCCTGTAGGATATACCTGTGCAAGCAAACATTGCAACAATTGCAGCGTAGACCCCAAACTGAACCAGTTGGATGGCACCCACTGTTAAAAATCAAGCTATTCTAATGATCATCTTGCTTTCCTTCCCCCCGTCCTTTAATTCCTTTGTGATTTTCAGCAGCCTGCACTCTTGCAAACTTCTAGACCTGACATGTAATTCTTCATAGGATTTGATGTTTAAGACCTTTTACCATTTGAAATGTGAAGATGACTATGACAGTTGGGTCTGCATTGAGAGACGTGGTCAAAATAGTGATTTCTTCCACACCCCACCTGCACATTCCTCTCAGGCATGGTACCTAAACCACCAGGCCTAGACCAGATTCCCAGTCTATTAGTGCATAGCATTCGTGGCTTCCCTTGGTACCCTTGAAAGATCAGACCCTTTAAGATGATCAGTGGTTCATTAGACAAGGCAAACACAGGTCAATTTACCAGTCTGGTCAACGTGTTCTCCACAACTCAAGGATCCTTACCATGGAATCAGTTTTGGCACCAGAAATAGTAGGCTGGGCTATCAATGAGTAAGTCAGAAAAATACAAGTGGGCAGATTAGAGGAGACAGATTCTATTTATATATAAATACCTTAGTAATCAGCAGAGATGGGAAGGGAAAATACAAAAGAAATATGTGCCTGTTTAGTAAGATTTTGGTAAAATATTATACAATACGTTGCATGTCTCTGTATGTATTGTCTTGGAGTCCCAGACCACGCAGAAAAGAGAGGGTTCCAGGTGATGAGAGAATGTACAGGATCGGGGTTGGGGTTGGGGAGATTCTATTCTGAAAAGCAGGCACTAAAAAAGATGTGAGGGTTGTATCTGAGCATGAACTTCCAATGTGACCCTGGGGCCAAAAGAGCTAATGCAATCCTGGGCAGCATACACAGGGGAATCTCAAGGAGGAGGAGAGAGATTGTTTTACTTCTGTGTTGGCACTAGTGCGAACACTGCAGAATACAGGTCTCCAGTTTTTGGTGCCACAATCCAAGAAGGATGTTGACACATTGGAGAGGGTTCAGAGCAGAGCCATGAGGATGACTGAAGGATTAGAAACCCTGCCTAGCGATGATACACTCAAAGAGCTCAATCTGTTTCATTTAGCAAAGAGAGGGTTAAGGGGTAGCTTGTTTACAGCCTCTTATTAGCTACATGGAGAACAAATATTTAATAATGGGCTCTTCAGCCCAGCAAAGAAATGTGATCCAATGGCTGGAAGTTGAAGGTAGACACATTCAGAATGGCTATGAGGTGTACATTTTTGACAGTCTAACTATGGGGACAGTTTACTAAGGGTCGTGGTGGATTCTCCATCATGGATAGCTTTTAAATCAAGGGGTTGATTTTCTAAAAGACTTGCTCTAGGAATTGTTTTGGGGAAGTTTTCTGGCCTGGATTATATAGGAGGTGAGACGGAGGCTGTGTCTAGACAACAGGTTTTTTTTTAAAAAACTTCCCCTGTATCTAGACTGCTGCTGCATTCTTTTGAAAGTAAATCGAAAGAATGTGGCAGTTTTTTCGACGGCAGAAAACCTTGTTTTATGAGGAAGAACGCCTTTTTTCGAAAGTGCTCTTTCAAAAAAAGGCGCTATGTAATACAAACTCTGCTTTTTCAAAAGAGAGCATCCAGACTGCCTGGATCTTGCTTTTTTGAAAGTACTGGTTGTAGTCTAGACGCTCTTTTTTGAAAGAGGCTCTTTCGAAAGTATCTTTCAAAAAAGCTTCTTTTGAAAGAGGCTTGCAGTCTAGACGTAGCCCAGATGATCACAGTGGTCCTTTCGGTCCTGTGACTCAATGGCTACATCTACACTGTAACTTTTTTCCGCAAAAGCAAATGCAAATGAAGCATGGAGTGGAATATTGCCGTGCTTCATTTGCATAATTAATTAGCAGCCGCTTTTGCACAAGAGGCTTTTGCTGTGTAGACAGCTCCTTTTTGTGCAAAAACTCCCTCTTGCGCAAGAGCCATTCTTCCTCATTTTTTCATTTGCATAAGCTTTTGCGGAAAAAGGCTACAGTGTAGACGTAGCCAATGTGTTAGAAGGGAAGAAAGATTTCCAGACAGAGAGGGAGGCACACACATGAGAAATGCACCAATCATGATGTATCATATAGGGAGGGATCAAGGAGAAAACCAAGGTTCTAGACCAGAGGTGGGCAATAATTTTTGATGGGGGGGGGCACTCCAAGATTTCGGAAAGTGGTCAAGGGCCGCACTTTTCTATGGAGGGGGTGTGGGGTCATGGATGAAGTTTGGGTGCAGAAGGGAGCTTGGGGGTAGGGCACTGGGGTGCAGAAGAGAGTGTGGGGTCTGAGAGGGAGTTTGGGGTGAAGGAGGGGGTTGTGATCAGGGACTTGGGGTGCAAGGTCTATGAGGAAGTATGGGTGCAGGAGGGGATTCTGGCCTGACCGAGGGTTGTAGGAGGGGATGCAGCGTCTGGGAGGGAGTTGTGACATGAAGGAGGAGGGAAGGGAGGTTGCAGAGGGTTTGGATAGGGACCTAGGGCAGGAGGGGGTGGTTACCTGGGCAGGAAGTTGTGGGAAGGGAGGACCTGGGGTGCCAGAGGCAGGCTGTGACTGGAAGATGCTTACCTAGGCAGCTCCCAGCCAGCAGCCCTGCAGTACTCTGAGGCAGGCTCTCTGCCTGCTGCAGCCCCAGGCTGCTCAAAATGGCTGGCTGCTCCCTGTGACTCTCTGTGCTGGGGGGCGGGGGAGGATTTGTGCATTGCCCTTGCCCCCTGCAAAATCTCTCAGCTCCTATTGGTTGGTTTCCGCAAAGCCTCCCCGTCCCGCTCCCCCTAGTGTCTGGAGCAGAGAGCCACGGGGAACAGCCAGCTGCTTAAAGTGGCATGGGGTCGTTCTGAAGCAGCTGGCTGCTCTGTGCCCGAGGGTCCTGGCGGGGCAGCCCGTGGGCCGGATTGAGCAGCCTGTAGACTAGCTGCAGTGGCTTGGCGGTCTGTATCTGGCCTGCGGATCATAGCTTGCCCACCCGTGTTCTGGATGATTCTGCAGATCTTAGTACCCTAAGGAGCCCTATTGACTCCAGTGGCATTAATTGCATGAGCAAGACTGCTCTGGGACAGAGAATTTGCAGGGTTGAGACCCCAGACTGGAGCAGTGAACATGGCCAGTCACTGAAGGCCTTTAAAGGAGTCTACTGTGAGTGCATCAGAACCCGTTGAAAGTCCAGATTGGCATGAGAGTCTGCAGTAACCCACATGTGGCTCCTGTTAGTCCGTGGTGTGAAAGTGGTTCCAGTGCCCAGCTGGACCTGTGTAAGGAAGCACAGACACTGAGGGGAGAAGCCAGCCCCTTCTCCTGAGCGATGTGGTACACTTGGGCCGCCTGCAGAAGTCAATGGGATTTGCACTTCCCTGGAAGCAGCCGAAAAGCCTCAAAAGGCAGCAGGCCTTGGGGAGAATCCCGTTTGTCTGACCCGTCCATCCTTACCCTTGTCTGGTCTCCTCATGTGATGTGTTGAACGCATAGATACCAAGGAGGAGGTTGCTATAGCAACAGTAACTATGAACTGGATCTGCTGGTGGAACTTACCCTGAGCGGTGAGACATTTTGTAAGAATTGCAATTAGTACCCAAGTGCCTGCGCCAGAGAGATACCTGCCAGCGGACCTGGCTGTGTGGACAAACTTCTCCTGTTTTCCACCTCATCCTCACACCTTTAGCACAGGGATTTAGGCCAGTAGATATTGGGGGACTTTATAATGCAACTGACTTTTCTGCTACATTGCCCATTGACTTTAATGGAGATTTCTGCTTTAGAAAAAAAAACAATAAATACACACTGTGACCCCTAGTTGTTCAGACTACTTTTTCTGTTAGGGCTGGATGATCAGCCTCTTCCGATCACAAGCCCCTATTGCATTTCGCTCTTCTTGTACCCCATTTGCCTGCCAAGTACAACTTTCACTCCTGTCCCTGGGTGATGTAATTAGCACAGTTCGCACCTAAATGCACCAAAGTCTGTCCCCAGCCCGGCGGCTCCACACAGCTTCCAATCCCCTGCAGCCATCAGCCCTATGCTCTTCCATTCTCAATGCCCCATCCCTCAGCACACCCATCTAATCGTTGCAACCCCATCCAGCAAGCCCATGCTGCACCCAATCTCTCCACCCTTCTTCACCTATTTCACGCTCTGCCCACTGTCGGTGAGCCCATCTATTAGCCATGCTGCTGCTCCCAGTCTCCAAAGCTCTGTCCATCGTTCCCAAGGATCTCATGGTCTTTATGTGCTCCAAGAGGTTGATACCTTGTGTAGTGGGCAGGAGGATATAGGGGGTTGAGGAGTCAGGGCTGGGGGTGGAGAGGCCCAGGGCTCGGAGGTGTAGGGATGAGTGTGGGAGGGAGGGAAGGGCGCTATTTGGGGAGGGGGCTGTAGCCACATATATGGGGTCATTGCTGCTCTTCTTCCTCATCTACTGACTATCAGAGAGTGAGGGGAGAGTTCACAGCTTGCTGCATCCTCCTCTGCCCTCCCTTCAGCAGCCGGGAGTCAGAGGAAGACACAAGCTGAGCACTGTCCTCTTGCTCCCTGATAGTCAGGGGAAGAAGGAAGAAGACTCAGTACATGTGGCTTCAGCCCCTCCCCTTGCTTTCCCAAAAGGACACCGGTAAAGGCCCCTTTTACCTGCCTGGCTATCTGCTGCTTAGCAAGACAGGCTGCAGGAGAGTCCTGTGAGCCCAGATGGGAGCAGCTGCCGCCAAGCACCCCAGCCAGCCGGCGTCTTTATACCGGAGCGCCGCAGCGGGGCACACCAGCTTACGTTCGCCTCTGGTCTCAAGAGAAAAATAGAGGCCAAAAAGCCATCCTGTTTCCTAACAATGAGGGCAGAGGACAGAGCAGCAAAAACCAGGACTGTCCCCTATACAAAAGGATGAATGGCCACCCTTGCTCTGCTTCTCTGCAGAGCCTGTCTTCCATTTGCTCCCAGGATTAATTGGTACAGCGTTGAGTGAAGCCAGGGGCCTACATGTGTTTTTGTTTTCAAAAGGCCTAATTCTTCTTACAAACCTGTTCCTCTTGGGTAAAATGGAAAAGGATTTAGTGACGTCTCACTGGCCCTGCAGCTTTGCTCTGCAAGACTTAATCTTAGTTCTGTTCTTCTCCAGATCTGTTAGTTTAACACTCACCAGGGAATTGTGGCTGGAGCCGTAGCCCGTTAAGCACCTCCTTTTGCTGCTAATTGATCTTTTTGGATTGTGAGTCTAATTACTTAACACCAACTCAATGAGAGAAAATCCTTTCGCACCCACTGTGGGCTTGCCTCCTGGGATCTCAGCTCTCAATAGCCGGGCAGAGAGCAAGCCTGGGGCTGCTGTGACCAGGGAAGCATAGGCTGGGAACCAGCTATTCAATGGGGCACTTCAGGAGTCTCTGGCTTTTCTCCTTCTTTGTGTTCTAGAAACCAACGCGAGCTTGGGCAATGCAAATGAAACCTACCAACCACTAGCAAAGAGGAGTCCTGTGGCACCTTAGGGCATGTCTACACTGGAGAATTATTTTGAAATAACCCACCTTATTTTGAAATAACGCAAGCATCCACACTACCAAGCCTGCTATTTTGAAATAACGGGCTAGTTATTTAGAAATAATAACTCCTGCTTGTGAAGAGGAATAAGCTTATTTTGAAATAGTTATTTCAGGAGTTATTATTTCAAAGCTATTTTGAAATTAACTCAAAATAACATATTTTGAAATAACCCAGTAGTGTAGAAATAGCCTTGGAGACAAAGGGTATACGTCTACACTTGCTCCATAGTGCGAACTAGGAATGCAAATGTAGCCGACCGAAATTGCTAATGAAGCGGGGATTTAAATATCCCGTGTTTCGTTAGCATAATCTCGCCCACGCGCTATTCTGCTCGCCAGTTGATTCGAACCAGGAAGTGCGCTCCGGGACGCGTTAGTTCGAATCAAACCCCTTGGTTCAAACTAACTTTACTCCTCAAAAGGTTTGATTTGAACTAACGCGTCCCGGAGCGCACTTCCTGGTTCGAATCAGCTGGCGAGCAGAATAGCGCATGGGTGAGATTATGCTAACGAAGCGTGGGATATTTAAATCCCCGCTTCATTAGCAATTTCAGTTGGCTACATTTGCATCCCTAGTTCGCACTAGGGAGCAAGTGTAGACGTACCCTAAGGGTGCGTCTAGACAGCGGTGCTATTTTGGGATATCGGAGGTATCCCGAAATAGCTTTGGAAATAACAGGCACGCTATTTTGACGTCCCTGTAAACCTCGTTCCATGACAATTAAGAGACATTTCGGAACAGCACTCTATTTCGAAATTTGGCGCTATGCAGACAGTACCAAATTTAGAAATAAGCTATTTTGAAATTAACTCAAAATAAGCAATGCAATTTGCGTAGCTTTTTTTGAGCTAAGGGTGCAGTGTAGACACACCCTTTATTAGGGCATAAGCTTTCATGGGTAAAACCCACTTCATCAGATGAATTGGAGTGGAATCTACAGAATCATGGGTATATATAAGGACAACTAAAGAAAGAGGGTACTTGTGTAAATAAGGCTAATCAAGTCAGGGTGGAAGTAGCTCATTCACAGCAGTTGATGTGTAAATGTGGATATCAAGAGAGGGGAAACTATCTTTGTAATGTGTTAACCAGTTAAGATCCTTATTCAATCCTAATACTTGACTTGATTAGCCTCATTTACACAAGTATCCTCCTTCTTTTGTTGTCCTTATATATACCCCTGCCTCGGTAAACTCCACTCCAATTCATCTGATGAAGTAAGTTTTAACCCACGAAAGCTTACTCCCTAATAAGTTTGTTAGTCCCTAAGGCAGTGGTCACCAACCAGTAGATCGGGATCTACTGGTAGATCTTGGAGCCTCTGACAGGTGATCCTGACTGGTTTGTCCAAGAAGCTATCAAGTGCTGGCTCTTCAGTTGCCCCTCCACCCACTGTCATGCTGCTCCTGCTCTCTGCTTTGGAGCTGCCCCCCTGGGAGCCTCCTGCTTGCTGTGCATGGTGTGGGAGGAAGAAGGGGGGGGCGCTGATATCAGGGTGTCCCTTCTACCCCCACTCCTGTACGCTAACTCCACACAGAGACAAGGGGATGGAGGGAACTTGGCAATGCAAATCTCTGTCACTCTCACACACTGTGTGGCTGTGTCTACACTGGCACCCTTTTGCGGAAAGTAGGAATAAGAGATCTTGCGGAAAAGGGCAGCCATGTTCATGCAAATGCCGCGGGGGATATTTAAATCCCCCGCGGATTTGCAATTGCGCTGTGTCTCATTAGCATCCCTTTTCTGCAAAAGGGTGCCAGTGTAGACACAGCCTGTGTGTCTCTGTCATTCTCGCAAACACACACTGTTCTTCACTCTCATCTCCTGACCCAACAAATAGTGGGGAGTTGTTGTTACTTCTACTGCTTGCAAAGTGGGTTATTTTGCGTTTTTGACTGGTCTGTGCACTTCATAATTTTCATTTCTCTCTTACACTTAAATGTAATTTTTGAGTGAGTTCTAAAATGCCTAACCTGTCATGACTGGAGCAAGCTCCACATGCTGTCCTTCGCTGCAGACACCATTCCTGCAGCTCCTATTGATCAATATCGGGGAACTGTGGCCAGTAGATGCTGTGGGCTCAGGGCCTGTAGATGAGGGGCAGCACATGGCACCATGGAGCCATTGCTATACATGCCAGATGCTTTCAGGAGTGATGCAGAGCCAGCTGAACCCCTGTTCCAGCCCTGAACCTTCTCCTACACCCAACCTCCTGCCCCAGATGTGAGTCCCCCTGCATCCAAACTCCTTCCCACAGCTTGTACCCTGAAACCCCTCCTGGACCCCAATCCCCCACCCTGGGCTAAGCCTGGGGCCCCTCACTCACTCCAAACTCTTTGGCTCAAGACCAGAGCCTGCACCCCAATTCCCTGCCCCAGCCTGGTGTAAGTGAGTGAGGATGGGGGAGGAAGGGGGATGGAGTGAGCAGGGTGAGGTCTTGGAGAAGGGGTGGAACAGGGGCGGGGCCTCAAAGAAGGGGTGGGGCGGAAGCAGGCAAGGGTATTTGGGTTTGAGGTAGATCTTGCATCACAGTTAAATAGAAAAAGTGATCTTATGGTTAAAAAGGTTGGAGACCACTGCCCTAAGGTGTCACAGGACTTCTCATTGTTTTTGCAGATACAGACTACCACAGCTACCTCTCCGAGACTTCTACTGGCCACTGTGTGTTGTGTCTTCTCCCTCCCGGCATTCTGAGCCTGACCCCTGTAGGCTGACAGTGGGTAACAGTCTCTGAGCTCAAACTTCACCCTACTCAGCTAAACCACAGTGAGTGAGGGCTTAACCCTTCATCCCGACCTAGGAAAGTGACTTCAAGTCTCCAGCCTCCAGATAGTCCAATATCTCCAAACTGTTCCCGTCCACATAATGTCCATGACTCTCAAAGAGACCTTCTAAAAAAATGCAAGCACAGTACCCAATAATCCCTCTAATCTTTTCCATCCATGTGTGGAATACATTGTTTTATGTGCACCGAGGCAGGTTCAAATATGCACCACCAGTAGAAATAAAAAAACCGAGTTGTGGGTGCTCTGCTAATCAGCTGGGTGGTGTTTGAATTTCTCCTGGGTGGCTGCACAAGCACCCAGTGTACAGGGAACACGGTGGGCAGCCCTTGTGCCTGCCTGTGGTGTAGCAAATAGTGGTGCCTTGAGAAGACTGCTGCTGGAAGAAGCAGTGCAGAGCTGTAGAATTTCTCATTCCACATCCAACCTTATACAGCAATGGTGTGTTGGGAGCTGGAGTGGGGTAAGTTCAACCCAGACATCAGTGGAGTTGCACTCATTTGTCCCAGGGTTGAGTTTGGCTCTGTCTATTTTTTCCAGCCCCACTTTTGTTAGTTCACCTAGTGACTTACATTCACCGTTATACTGCAGCCCACAGGAGAGCACTGCAATCGAGCCCCCATCTCCTTGAGCTTGCGTGCAGTCCAGGGGCCAGAAATTAGATCCGAGAAGCTACTCTCTCTAAATGCTGGGAGATGAGTGGGAAGCAGGCCAGGGTCCCAAGCCCAGCAATTCCCTACTCAGGATCTCCTGAGTATGACTCATCTGAGCCAAGTTTGCACATAGCGGCTACACCTGCCTCTGCTCTTTCAGCTACAGCCTCTTCCCATCATCGGCTTTGAGGCCGTCGCAGAGGAATTTGCAATTAATCTTCATTTTGTCTAACGTGTCAAGTGACTGATTTTCTCAACAGGTGACAGTTTCTTTTCTTTACTTTTGAGCGATTCGGAAGGAAATTGTTTATCGTTTACATCAAGTGGCTGCAGGTGTCCCTTGTATTTTTAACTCCAGTCATCTTCTGGGAGAAGCTGCCAATTCCCAAGAGTGATCAGATATTTTTCTTGTAAACAGGGCTCTGGAAGTTCCCAAGCAGAGGGCTGAATCAGAAGGAATTATAGAAATCTCCATTAAACCGTGCCTATCACCATGGCATCCGAGCATTTATAGGAACCTGGGCAGGATGGAGCCAGGAACTGTTTGGCTAAACTATACAAAGGGACCTGCCAAACAGACTGTGTGTGACACAGACACACGAGCTATCTGTTGTGCATGCCAGCTGAGCCAGAGACACTGGGCACAGTTTATGTATGCCAACTCTGCCCCTCGAGAAGCGTATTCAAACATATTTTACATCTTCCACCATCTGTACGCTACACATGTAAAATAGGCCATGGACATTAAAAAAATTCAGAGACAAAAGCAACCTGGATTTGAGGCTTCTGGGCTATCTGTCTAACACCTTTCCCCACTCCTCCGATGTTAAAAATTCTAACATCCTCCCTCTTGAGAGCAGACCTCAAAACTCAAACGTGACTGGTAACCTCCTCCAGTTCCCAGGAGAGTGGCAGCAATGCTGTTTCAGTCACTGGCATGCCAGGCGCAAGGGTTAGGATAGGAAAATAAAGGGAATGTTAACATTACTGAATGTGCTCGTGACTCACATCAGCTGCCCTTGCCCCACAGCCTCCAAGAACAGCTGGCATCTTTCTTCCTGTCTCGTGACAGTACATCCTGCCCTCCATTCTGTGTGTGCCCAGACACCCTGCTGCAGTCCAGGGCACTCAATGGTGGTATGCAAGGACACAGCTGAACCCGCGATTTTCAATGTGAACAGTGACTGTGTGGCAGGAGGATTGATTTTTCCAGTGATTGGGATGGCCATTGCCTTCGCCAGGAAAAACACGTACATCAGCTACACCTAAGCATGGTGCAAGCCCCGAACCTCATTACACGTCCCCCCAGCAGAGAGCTACTTGTATAAGCATCCATGAAACTTTCATTCAACTTCTAACTATGCATGCCCTGACAAACGTAGCCAGCGAAGGCTGGTGAAGTGCCAAAGCGTGTTGGCAAAACTGACCCCAAGAGAGGTTCTTTAAGAGGCAACAATGTCAGTGTGGTACAGTCCCTGCTCTGAGGAGCTTTACAGTCCCTAAGACAAGATGCACTGGGTGACTTGGAAGAAATGGGCTGTGTTACCATGTAGCCCCATGCCCAGTTGGTGGCAGGTGAACCTGATGGTTGGGTGCCTCATACATCAAAACTAACTGGAGCTGGCTGTCTAGTTCTGGGACGCTAGACTCAGACCGCTTGTCTGGTGCTTTTCTTAAGGACATGGGGTACTACTGCCCGAGACCCAAAACCAATGTCTGAGCTCCACAGTCACTTACACACGCTCCCCCAGAGCTTCTCCTGGGCTATGGGCCCTCTGGGCTTCTAGTTTAACCCCTTCAGGGCCAATATGGCAGGACAGCCAGGAACGCAGGCCTAACAGAGGGGTTGCTTAATCACAGTGATTGACTCTGGAAAGCGTTTGATAGTTACACAGCTCAGGCAACACGTACAGTCATGAGACACCCCTCCCTCTCCCCCTTCCCCTTGCCTGGTCTGAGATCACCTCTTCTGCAAGGCTGAGGTAGGCCGGCAGCTCAGGCTGGGCAGAGTCCTCCCTGGGTTTTCTCGCCTACCAGATTTTGCACATGGTGCTGCACCGCCTTGCTGCACCGAGCACATGCCTGCTCTTAAACAGACCCTGTCTCTTCGCCTGTCTCTTGCTCCAGCCCCCTCCCCTGCATTGTCCAGGCTCCCCCTGCAGGGCCCTATGTAGAAAATTATGGGGGTGGGCCAATAGCTGAGTCATTCAAAGTCAAGGGTAGAGCCTGGCTTCAAGAGGTTTTACTCCGTGCTAGGCCTTCAGTGAGGTGTGAGGCCCATTTCCTGGGCGCGGCGCTGTCTGGAATACAATACAGCACGCAGCCCTCAGGCCTGTGTACATGTGAGTTCAACACATGTGAAGTAGGAATCATAGACCAGGGGTGGGCAAGATCTGGTCCAGCGGCCGGATCCAGCCCGCCAAGCCTTTCAATCCAGCCTATGGCCCACCCCACCGGAGCCACAGGCAGGGAGCAGCCCCAGGGCTCAGAACGGCTGGCTGCTCCATCTGCCTCTGTGCACCGTGGGGGAGGGGGGAGCTTTGTGAGCTGTGAACCCCCTCCTTCACCCAAACTCCCTCTCAGACTCCACACCCCCTCCTGCACCCCAATCCCCTACCCCAAGCTCCCTTCTGCACCCAACCTCTATCCCAGACCCCACACCCCCTCTACAGAATAGTGCGGCCCTTGACCACTTACCAAAATTTTGGAGTGCCCCCCCATCAAAAATTACTGCCCGCCCCTGTCAGACTGACACAGACAGACCCTCCCCGCACAGGGTGCAGAGAGCAGCTGGCTGCAGTGAGCTGCGGGTTTATGGAAGAAGAGGCCCAATAGGCAGGGGTAGAAGGCCTGGACCTGGCAGACTGGGATCCGGAGGTCACTTAGGGCTGGCATGGGAGAAGCAGAGCAAGGCCTGCCAGGCTGACACCATTGCTGCAGGGAAGAGGGGGAGGGGAGGAGCAAGTGGAGACACCGAGCAGGCCAGCGTGGTTTGTGCAGGGCCCATTGAGCACAGCAGGAAAAATCCGTCTGGTGGCCAATTCCAAGCAGGTTCACTTCATGGGGCATCTGAGCTGAACACACCCGCAGCCTGCCCATGCAAACAGATGCTGGATGAGGCACAGTGCATGTACTATTGCCTGTGGATGTCTCTAGAGCTGGAAAAACTAATTAAAAGGGAGGGGGTATTCCTCCTCAGTGGGAGAGTGGCAGCGGGGGTGCATAGCCAAAGGAGCATCCCTATCCTAGATTAAGTCCCAGCCCAGGAATCGCCCTTATTAACCAACCCTGTGGCTCCCCGCCTGGTGGCTGATAGGAGTCATGCAAAATGCATGAGAGAGAATTGCCACAGCTCCCACTCTTCTCTACTTAATTAAAAGTCATTAACAATGATCTGTACTTGGGCCTATCCCCCCTAAGGCTCCATTACTGAAGGGAAACAGGCAATTGAATCCCAGACACTTAGTGCTGGTTGGTTACAGTCTCCCTCACCCCCTCCCAGCCCAGGGAGCTGGTTTTGGTTTTAACCCTGCCTTTTCCAAAGGTCCCTCGCCCCTAGGGCTCAGCGCCTGCTTTGCGGGCTGGGCTCTGCTTGGCTGGGGTTAAGGTGGTGGTTACTGGTGAAACGAGGGGATAGTATTTTCTTCAGATGTGGTGTGGTCTTCGCAAGCCCCCCAAGAGCCACTCAGTCCCTCCCCCGCCTTGTTTAACTCCTTCCCTCTGAAGGGAGAATGACTTATGCAGGAACCTGCTTACAAACAGGGTCCAAGGTAGGGCCTAGATTTCTGAGGTGCACTGACATCTCTGAGCTGCCAAGGAAACGCCTCACCCCTCCTTCACCTCTGCCACCAGCCCCCTACCCTCCACTTCCTTTTCCCTCCCTCCCAAATGTGCTTTTCCTACAGCCCCAACCAGGCTCTGACTCTGAGGAAGATGCCCCCCCCCCGCCCCGGCTGAAAAGCGTCTCACTCCATTCCAGCCTGTTCTTCCATCCAGAATCCCTGTCTCAGCTCCAGGGCAGGGAGTCCCCACTCCTGCCCTCCTCTGTCTCTCTCTCTCTCAGCCTCTTGCCCCACTGAGATCACTGGGCTTCCCCTGGTGTTGCGGCAGACAGAATTTGGCCCGGGATTCCCTCTGGGCTCTCGCAGGCGCAGGGATGAATGCTGTTTTGTTGGACACATTATGTAACAATCCCTATCGACTTTTCTGAGTATAAATCCATGCCAACTTTGGCCTAGATTGATTGATCTAGAATCCAATCCACTTCAAAGTTAATCTGCCCCTCCCCCACCACACGATTTACCCATCACTTGTGGGTTTGCCACCCGTTTTTTGAAACGTGGATTCCAGGTGGATGATCTCCAGATTGGAAACACAGACTGGGTTAACACATTAAGTTGCTGTTAACTAGATTAACACCTTTTGGCTCAGTGTGGTCACTGAGATGAGCATGACCCTGGGAGGGAGGGGACTGGAGGAGAAACCAAGTATAATGCGTTAGACACCTTGCCTTGGCCATTTCTAACTCAGCTGATGGGTAAGGGATGCAACCACACATTAGATCTGTGCATGAGGATCTGCAGTCACAGCGGTGGGTGGATCTTTGTCTGGTCTGAAGCTTGCCCCTGCCCATGGAGGCCTCTCTGGTTTACTTGCAGATGCAGAGCACTTGGCTACTCTCTGTGCATCTGTTACCCTAGCGTGGGCCACCAGTGCTTTCAGGCGAATTGGAAGCCATTGCTGAATGGGCACTGCAAGGTAAATAGGAATTCTCTGGGTTCCCTTGCTTGTTGGTTTGTTTATTTCTGTCTCCTTATTTGGCAGGGGTCCACTTGCAGTAGAGGGTGGGGCTGCGGTCAGAGTCCTGGGCACATGGGGTCAGGAACCCCAAGGGGTTTCATTTTTTTTGTTGGCATTCCCTCCTAGCTTGTACATATGATCTACCTCCCCTGCTGGGGGCTTGGGCCCCTTCTGGACATGGGCATCCCCAGTCTACCTTGACAGTGGTCACAGGCAACCCAATGTTGATGCACAAAGAGGCTGGTGTAGCCGAGGGCAGAGAAATGGAGAGGCTGTACCTGCTGATGTTTGGATCTCAGGTAGGACATTGGCCTGCATAAAGTCCATCAGCAAGGGAATGGGGGGAGAAAGGGCAAGGATGTTCTCCCTTCAGGAACAGATGGGAGGATCTAGCAGCCAGAACACTGTTCCTTCCCTCTTGCACCAGGGACTGGAAAACGTCCCTGCCTCCAGTTCCACTCACAGTAACAAAGGCCAATTCTCTCTGGTATTCCATTTGTTATAACACTCACTCGTGTTCTGTGGTGCTCCACATGCTCCCCTGCTCTATATACTTGTCCAAATCAGGACAGTTACTGATGGGGTGTTTACTGCAAAATACTGCAGCATGTTTTTTTTCCCCCAGCAATAGCATACGCTTAATTCTCCCCCGGCTCTCTAAGGCTGCCAGATGGTTTCTGACTCTATTAACTCATAACCAGAACCTTACCAGACATGTGTGCTGTGCCCACAGGGCAATTAGACCTTGGGCTGGCTTGCCAAGAACCCGAGCAAAGGGAATGACTCCATTTCCATGCTATTTCCAAGTAGTGGGATATTTTCTCTCCAGGCTGCCTGCATCTTGAGTCCCCTCACCACGTTCCACCCTGGCAGGTTATGTAATCTGTAGGAGAGTTACATAACAATGCAGCAGCAGAGCCAGCAAATTGTTGCCAGGAGGTGGGAGGCGTGCCAACTGCCACCTGCCTGGGATGCTAATCCCATAGAAGAGGAGCAGACCAGCACCCACTCTGCCATGGCACGGGTGCACTGTTGGTCCAGCCACAGTTCCTTCTTTGGAATGGTTCTGTCAGGGAGGTGCTTGGGCTGCACTATTGCAAATCTGAACCCCCACCATCATCTCCAGGTTGCTTTAGTCCCTGGGCCACTCTCGCTCACATGGTTAGATGGCAGATTATTTCTCTGAATTCTTTGTTGTCTTTTTGTAACGTACCATAATCTAGTGGTAGAGAAGAGGACTAAAAATCAAGATGCCTTGGTTCTCCTCCAAACCCTGCCACTAACTTGTTGTGGGACCTTGGCTAAGTCCCCTTACCTCAGTTTCCCCATCCGTAAAATGAGTGATGATACGGACCCTCTTTTGTAAGGTGCTTGGTGAGCTCTGGGTGAAAGTGTTTGCTATTATTTCTCATTGGTAATATGGCTGCCCTGTCCTAGGGACTTGTGAGAGTTAACCCACAATGCATACTACATGTAGCTGTCCAATCAGGATTCTTTCCATCCAGATTAGCACTGGAATTTAAACTGGCAACATTACCAGCCATCAAATGGGTCCCATGTCAGTGACAGCAGAATGTTGCCCTGTGTGACTTTAGAACAGGAGGTCATGTGATGCAGGGGGTTTGGAAATTCAGTCCCATTTTAGTCTGTGGGAGGACAGGATGCACCAAGGCTGACGTTTTCAGTCCTGGAGACCTCTGTTCTGGGTGCCCAACCTGACACACATCGGGCCTCTTTTTTCAGAGGTGCCATCTAGCTGCATCTGCAACTGAAGTTGAGGGGCAGCTCTTCACCTCTACAAAAGCAGGCCCAACGTACCACATGTTGGACAATCAACATTGGAGGCCAGTTTTGAGACGCTGGCTGTAGGCTGTGAACATTTGTTCCTGGAACCCTCTTGTCTTCCATAAAAACATTTGAAACAAACATCAGAATGAACAGCATTTCTTGCTAGACAGTCTGGGGGTTTAAAATTACGTGCTTGGAGGTTTTCAGAGATTTCGTCCATGCCATTAAATACAGCAGGAAAAGAGAGGACTTCCCTCTTCTACACTGCAGCGTTTTTCTGGGAAAACAGCTGTTTTCCTGAAAAAACTATACTTACATTCACACAGCTATTGTGTTCTTTCGACAGAAAGTTGAAAGAACGGAGGGATTTTTCCGACATTGGTAAACCTCTTTCTATTAGGAAGAAGCCTTTTTCCAAAAAAGCTTTTTCGGAAAAAGGCATGTGTTCACGCAGAAGAGGGATTTCTTTCAAAAGAAGAAGCCTCTAGGAAATAACATAGGTGCCCTGGTGGCCACGCCATCCATACTAATCACAACTTAAATGTGAGATAGCATCCAATCCATGTGGGCGCTGTCTTTTGAAAAAGCACATCACTTTTTCGTTGCGTTTTTGCTCTGTGGACGCTTTCTTTCAAAAGAAGCTTTTCCGGAAGTTCTCTTCCGGAAAAGGTTCTTCTGAAAGAAGCCTGCAGTCTAGACATAGCCTTAGTACAGCACCACTGAAATCAGTGGAATTATGCTAATTTACACCAGCTGGGAGGAGTTGGCCCAGTGAGTTAGTGCTGGTGTAACCAAGGGCCAAATCTGGCCCAGTTTGTTTCATCACAAGGCCAATGCACAGCAAAAATAAAGTGAGCTGAAGGAGGGGCTAAAGCGTGTCCTCAGTAGCAGCACTGGTTCACTGCTTTTGACCCCTGCCCTTTCCAGGGCCCTGTCTGAGACTAGATGGCAGAACAACTCTCATCGGCTTCTGAAGTCTGGCCTAGGGACTCTGACTGGGGCAAGAGACTGCTGCAGGTGCTGTCCTTCCAAAGGGACACTGCTCCCAAGGTCCATCCACTTGTCATTAAAAACGTTCAGCCCCGTCAGTAACCATCGTGTGGTTTGTGTTCAACTCTCACACCTTGGCCATGTGCTGGCTCATTCCATTTTGCATCCCTCATTAGGCCTCAGAGGAAGTATTATGTCCAGTTCTGGGCACCGCATTTCAAGAAAGATGTGGAGAAATCGGAGAAGGTCCAGAGAAGAACAACAAAAATGATTGAAGGTCTAGAAAACATGAGCTATGAGGGAAGACTGAAAGAATTGGGCTTGTTTAATTTAGAAGAGACTGAGAGGGGGCAATTTTCAAGTACCCAAAAGGGTGTTACAAGGAGGAGAGAGAAAAATTGTTCTCCTTGACCTGCGAGGATAAGACAAGAAGCAATGGGCTCAAATTGCAGCAAGGGAGGTTTAAGGTGGACATTAGGAAATGCTTTCTCACTATCAGGATGGTTAAACACTGGAATAAATTGCCTAGGGAGGTTGTGGAATCTCCATCACTGGAGATATTTCAGAGCAGGTTAAACAGACATCTATCAGGGATGGTTTAGACAGTGCTTTGTCCTGCCGTGAGGGCAGGGGACTAAACTTGATGACCTCCTGAGGTCCCTTCCAGTTCTCGTGTTCTTTGAGTCTATCCCTAACTCAGCTTTGCAGCTCCAAGTGGATAGAGCAGCTATTACTCACTCCTGGACCTGCAGGCGGTTCAGCTGCTGGCTTTCCACCACAGAGGCATCGGGTGTGTGCAATGATTCTTGGGTGTGTTTTGGAGCTCCTCTGGCTGCAGAGGGAAGTTCAGCACACAGGATCCAGCCCATTGCTTTTACTGGGTATTGGGATGGAGCCAGGGCACTACATAAATGTGGGACTATGGATTAGTATTCAATGATTAGCAATCATAACAGGCGTCTCCCTCCCCTTCTATCCTAGCCAGATGAATAGTTGGCCACGAAGCACGCTGCTTGGACTCCCCATTAGTCATTCACTGGGCATGGGGTAATGCTCAGGAAGACAGAGCCGGGAAGAAATGAGACAGTGACTTCTGCTAGGACTTGAGATCATGAGCAGTTTGGATCAATAACCCGTGTGCACAGAGTGAGAGGAGGAGAAGGAGGAGGTGTTACTGCCACACCGTATTGTGCTACAACATGGCAAGGCGCATTGCAGAAGATGTCCGACAGGTAGAGTTTGCAGTCCCAAGCAAATGGCTGACAGCAAAGGACGGGGCAGTTTTTAGATTTGGTTTAAAGAAGAGGCCGAGGCCCTGGTCCTCAGAAGTATTTAGGCTCTTAACTATTGTTGATTTCAGTTGGAGTCAGGGACATATCTGGGATAGAGTCCTCTTGTGTTCAAGAGAAAAGAGGGTGGTTGAGTGGCCAAATCCGTGGCTGCCGTGTGCAGTATATTTGGGTCCAAGTGAGAAAAGCTGGGAAGCGTCACGTCTATGGAGAGACTGGCTAAGAAGGAGAGTTCCCAGTAGAATAGCTCTTCATTTGAATGGGGCCTGAGGCTAAATCAAGCACATGTGAAGGAGAAGTGTATTCAGAGTCATGCCACGCATGTGGATTAACATCAAAGAGGCTGAGTGGGATAGCCCAGCTCAGAAGAGATAGTTAGAAATGCATTTATATATGAAAGTGGGGGGCTTGCTCTGCCACCTGCCCTGACTCCAGCCCTGTTCTCCTTTTACAAACATTCTTCCAAAGGAACCAATATCTGCCCCAGCTGCATCAGAGATCCCAATAATGAGGAGAGGCCGAGGGATTTGGGTTTATTTAATCTACAGAAGAGAAGAGTGAGGGGGGATTTGATCGTAGCCTTCAACTACCTGAAGCGGGGTTCTAAAAAGGTTGGAGAGAGGCTCTTCTCAATGATGACAGATGGCAGAACAAGGAGCAATGGTCTCCAGTTACAATGGGGGAGGTCTAGGTTGGATATTAGGAAAAGCTGTTTCACTAGGAGGGTGGTGAAGCACTGGAATGGGTTAGCGAGGGAGGTGGTGGAATCTCCATCCCTAGAGGTTTTTAAGGCCCGGCTGGGATGCCCTGGCTGGGATGGTTTAGTTGGGATTAGTCCTGCTTTGGCAGGGGGTTGGACTCAATGACCTCCGGAGGTCTCTTCCAGCCCTAGGATTCTATGATAATACGGTCTGTTTCCACCAGCACCTAACTAGAAATATAGGGTGGTGAGCCAGCTCTCATTCCAGAGTCCCAGCGCTCTCAGTCTGCCTGGATAGCCACACTGCCCACCGGGGCAGCGTGGAGCTTTTCATTGCAGCCTGTTGGTGGGCTGCATTGTACAACTGGAGAATAAAAGTATTAACCTGGATGCCATGAGTCAGGGCCCTCGTTCCCCACTGCCTGGGTGGAATGGCCCAGACTAGCCTCCGAGTGTTTGCTCACTGCTGGATCAGAAAGAGAAACGTCTGGCTGTCTCTGCTCGCTCTCTTGCATAGCTCTCATAGGGAGCAGGACACAAGGTGCATGGAGCCCTGAGATCTCCTTCCCATTTTGCCAGTGACTTGGGCAAGAATGTTTGGTCAGTGTTTTCAAAACTGGCCTCTGATTTTGGGCGTCCAGTCTGAGGCACCCTGGGCCTCATTTTTTCCAGAGGTTCCAAAATCAATAGGAGCACTCCAGTGTCTGAAGTCAGGCACTCAAAATCAGAGGTCACTTTACCCACTCTGTGCCTCAGTTTCCCTTCTGTGATGGGGAGGGGGCTGGCTTTGCACAGCATCTTGGCTCCCCGGTGAAAGGCGCTCAGGGAGTGCAAAGTATTATTCTTACTAACGATCATCATTTTGCTGCATGGCCAGGTGCAGAATCAGCCCAAAGATTCCATCTATTTATGTCTCCTTGATGTTTCATTTCTAGCCCTTATTCAGTTCTCCCCAACCCCCCAACTGCCTTTCATCCTCGTCCCCCAGGCGGCCTGCAGCCAATTTGGTGCTGAACTTGTTGCTATGGAAACCAGCAAGGATTATGAAGCTGCCATAGATCTAATCACACTCACTCCAAGACTTTAAGGAACAATTCACTTTCTCGATTTTGTGAACCCGCATTATAGTGACAACGCTTTAAACTGTGCGACAAAAATTGGGAATTAAGTTAACCAACAGAATCAGAGGAGGCTAAGCCCTGTGCTCTGTTACTCCCCCGCAGCCTTATTAGCCTGGGTGCCATTGATTGGGTATAAATGAGGACAGGCTTTGGCAAAGAAGCATGTGAAATGGCAACATCTTGCCAATCCCCCGAGGGCACTGCAGGGTTGCTCCTGGTGGTGTGTAGTGAGCGGCTTGTCTAGTTCAGTTTTAACTAACCCAAACAATGAGGCTTTCACCACTTCCCCCGGGAAGCCTATTCCACTTTCTAACAGGTCTCATGGTAAGGAAATTCATCCTGCAGTTTCCTTTCTCTCAGTTACATCATCCCAACTAACTTCTTTCTGTTTTCTCTTGACCTTGGCCACTTTTCAACGCAAAAGGTTGGCTGGTTTTGTGCCACCCATTGTTCCCAGAGATCTGCTGTTAATACTTTGGGAATCCCAAACCTTTCTCTCTGCACCTCCCGTGCATCCGTCAACTGGTTTCCAGCACGTCTTCTCATTCCTACTTGGTGAAAGAAGGGCCCAGGGGAAGGCCTTCCACACTGACCTCTGTCTCCAGTCATCTTTCCCAGGTTTGATGTTGTTCTTGAGTCCTCCGACTGAACCATCACTCAAATTCTTTGTTCCCATGTGACAGCAATGAACTTTATTCAGTTTATTTATTATTGAATCATTTTGATACAAAATTATTTAGTCTTCAGAACTGAATATTAATAAACAAACAATACTTTGCCGTCATTTCAGGCTTGTCTTCCAGGGATCTCAGAGGTGGGCAATCACCTCTACAGATGAAGAATCACTTTACAGATGAAGAAACAGACAAGGTCTGACCAACATTTTCAAAAGTGGCCACTGATTTTTGGGTGACTTTGCTTTTCACTCCGCTCATAGAAGTCAAAGGCATCTGCGGGTGCACTGCACCTCTGTTAAAACCAAGTCAGGTTCCCAAAAACTGAGATGCACAAAAATGTCAATCTCAGAGATTTTTCAACTATGTAACCCCCCACCACAATCCCAGCCCTGTTGTCTGTGGCTTTTCATTTAATTAGTCCACCCTTTCCAATGCTCAACTAAAGCTTCCAGAGATGTTAACAAAATAAAGTAATAATCGTTAGAAAAAAACGCATTAACTTGAAATAAAATAAAAAGGATGTGTTAATCTTTGCCACCAGCTGATAACAACTTGGTCAATATTAGCTGAGTCCATGCTTAATGCAGTATGAGTTAATCTGCCTGAAGATGCCAATGTCTTCGATGATCCTGATAAGCTCCAGCAATGTACGAAAATTCATTCTCCCAGGTCCCACCTGTCTATCTGATGAAGAGAGGGTCATTTCTCTTTTAATTAATAAATGTCCCATAAAACAGTCAGGTTTAATTTCTAGCAGTTGACTCATCTCACTGCTGCCTGGCTTAGGGACTCCTATTCTAGAACATAAACATTTCGCTTCCATGGAGTTTTGTTGTGAAACATACGAGTCATCTAAGGAGACATGCTGCTGGGTCTTGTATTGCATCTCTCCACTGAGAGAGAGAGAGAGAGAGAGAGAGAGAGAGGTGTGCACGAAACAAAGGAAGGGGAAATAAAAGAAAGACCAGAGGAAAGGCAGAGATGCCTTCTGCACTCGCCTAAAGCATTATCCCCCCCATAAGAGACGGTGTTATTCACGCATTTATATGTACACCGAGATAATAGACTTGTGAAACATACGAGGTCAGTGCTACAGCATCTTCCCCGCAGGCTTTTGTGGAAATGAAATTATGAAAAGATCATTATAGGCTCATTTCCAGTATTTGCTGGCAACAGAGGGAGAGACGCAAAGGAGCGTTTGTGGATGAAATAACCTCAAATGCACTTAGTGTCCAGCTCTGAACTCAGAACTCAAGAGCTCTTATTGAATCTGATTGTTCTGGGACAGGCTTCCCGACTTCAGGGTGTGGTTTTGTTTTGTTTTTTGTTTTGTTTTTTTTCTTTTGGGGAAGGCCGTAGCGGCGTGTCATTGCCTTACTGTTCTCAATACCACTGGTGCCGATACCTCAGCCGGAGGATAATGTTCTGCCTAAAGGATGGTTGGATGGATAGGAGCAACCTGGGTTATGGGAGACCTCCTGGATTTAATTCTTTGCTTGGCCACAGACAACCACAGGTCATGTCACTAAGGCCCAGATGCACCCAGGGATTTAGGCTCTTCATTTCCATTGATTTCAGTGGAAGTCAGGAGTCCAAATAACTTTGTCGATCTAGGCCCATATCTCTTTGTAAACAAGGAATAACACATTTGCCTGCCTCAGCATGGTGTTGTGGGAGTAAAATGTTAAGGACTGTGAGGCTTAGAGGTATCAGGTAATAGGGGCCACCTAAGCACCCCAGATACCTAGATAAAGATTTGTAATGTAGCTCAGCAAGGGGCTGCCTTCTGGGTACAAGATACCAGGGCAGTGGGTGCAAGCCATCTGAAGAATATGATTGCCTCACACCAGCAAGTTTTCCTCAGCTCCAGCTAGATCTCCAAGACAACAAAAGCCGTTAGGCCTTACTGTGCCTAGCTCAATGCCATTCAATGACACTGTCATGGTGACAGGCTTTGCCAACGTGCAGGATAGAAGTCAGGCACCTGGGTCGGGGCCACACAGGGCCTCTCCGTGTCCAGGGCTAAGAAGCTACCTAACGTGACGCCATCTTGTGGGTTTATGTGCATACAAGAGGGAGAGGCCAGAAATCTATCCCTTCTGCACAGGGACCAAATCCAGCTGCCTTCCTGAGCCTCCCAGGACTGCCCTTTGCTAGCCACCCTGGGCTACAAGTTTCCCCACTTCAGGAACTGCCTTGCCCCCTCCAGCGCCATACATGGTAGCACCGCTACAGTTGCAGGTTAAGTAGTGGGTGCTTTTCCCCAGTGGGGTAGGAAGAATAGGCCCTGGTGGCCCTATGCCATTCCCACAGCCAGCCAGCCTGTGCCATCTGCCTCTGTCATCTTCGCCCCCAGCCGGCTTCCTTCGGCCGCCTCCCGTAGATTGAACAGATGATTTCATTGCGGGGCCGTGAGGCTCGGGTCATCTTTTCTCCACCCAAAATGTCGCTTTTGGTAGCCAGGGGAACTCCCGCCTCTTGGAGAAAAAATGAGGGCTGGCTCCAGGAAGTAGCTAAAGGGTTTTCTTTGGGGGTGGGTGAGTAAGGCGGAGGGAGGGAAGCTGTCGGTGGCCACACATTTAAAATGACAGCACCCTCGAAAGCGATGGACTAGGAACTTTAAAATGTGTGTGTGTCAAAAATCATCGCTCCTTGGGCCAGGCCGGAGCTTGGGGCAGCAGGCCGTGCGCCTCTGGAAGGCCCCAGGGGGGGAGCTGGAATGCCCTTGGCAGGAAACGGCTGTTAATGCCCTGGCTGTAGAGATCTCCGACGGGGAGAGGAAGAGGAACAAGGGGACGTTGGGGATGTTCTGGAAGATTCCTCCACCTCCCCGCCCTCACATCCCACCACACGGCAAGGTTTGCTGCAAGGAAATGGAGCTGGGCAGTAGCTGTGAAATGGGAGCTGAGACCATGGAGCACATGGCATGTGGCTGGGGGGAGAAGCAAGCATGTGCATGGGTAGTTGTGGCAGGAGGTTTTTGTGGTCCCAGTGACACAAAAAGTCTGTCGGGTTCTCTGCCCCAGAACGTGGCCCAACCGCATCTCCTGTCGTCTCAAGCTGCCCTCTCGTCACCATGGCTGGGAGCCCCACGATGACATCAATATTCCCAGTTTGTTCTGTTCAACAGCATTCTTCCGGGTGGCTGAGCATGTGGCTGGGAAGAGGGGTGGGGAGCTTCAGGACAGGTATAACAAGGCTGTGTGGGCGGCAGGGGGGAGTTAGGGGATTAACCGAGCAGACCAGGCCAATTAGCACCAATGTTAATTAGCAGTTTAGGTCAGAGCCTCCCATGGTAACAGTTCATAAGGAAGTGCAGCTTATTAAGCTCCTGGCTCCATCCAGCTGCTTTGAAATCATCTATGGGGTCCCCCAGGCAGCAGCTGTCTGAAGCCAAGAATAAATGAGGAAACTTTCAGTCTAAATGATCAAAAAGAGAAAGGGGGAACCCACCATTCAGACCAATCAAAACATAATTTATTTTAAATCAAATATATCTGTGTTACAAACCAATCAGCCCTCCTAGGCAGCCGCTTGCTGAAAAGGCCGGGTTCCACTCCCTTTCTTCTCCTGCTTATTCTTATTTTGCAAACGTGAGCGGAATGGCAAGCCGTCTGGTAATTGAAATCTCCGAAATGTTCTGTTCTAGCAAAGGAATAAAGGTCGGGATTGTATCCAAAACAGACTCTGCCTCACTGCGTGAGTCACTCTGGTAGCTTTCCTTGGAGGAGTCACCGCCTGCCCCGGGGCCCTTTCTATGCACCAATCCCCGCCCAAGAGTTGGTGTTGGGCCACTATGAAGTTATCACACAATTTGTTCTTGGATAGGACCAGACCATGTCAGAACCTTGTTGTAGACATGTCCACCCCCCCAGACTAGACCAAAACCCAGTAGAACAGGACGTGTGCTCTAGTTTGTTACTGGCTAAAGGAAGGCAGGGAGTAAGAACACAAGAGCAGCCATACTGGGTCAGACCAAAGGTCCATCCAGCCCAGTAGCCGGTCTTCCAACAGTGGCCAATGCCAGGTGCCCCTAGACTCAATGAGCAGAACTGGGAATCATCAAGTGATCTCACCCCCATCACCCATTCCCAGCTTCTGACAGAGGCTAGGGACACCATTCCTGCCCATCCTGGATAATAGCCATTGATGAACCTAACCTCCATGAATTTATCTAGTTCTTTCTTGAACTCTGTTGAAGTTCTGGCCTTCATAACTTTCACATAAAAGTCATATGTGGGTCCTGCAGCTTAGCAGGCCTAGGATGGAAGTTTCCATCCCTGCTGTACCCAGCTTAGCATAGTGTGGGACACGGCAAGCCCAAACAGCAGCTGGGCTTCATCAGCTCTAACCCATGCCTTGAACTGGGAAACTACTGACCAGTAAACAAGTTTGACCTCGGTCTCAGCTCATAAGAGTGATAAGAATGGCGTTGAGCCAGGTACGTGCACACCCAGTAACTAACTGTAGTATAACTAATGTAGGAAGCCCCGTGCCCATTGAATCTCAACAAGGACCTAGACCTCAAAGGGTGTTCTGAGTCCCTAGCTGAAGCCATGTCCACTGCGGCCGGGTGTGAGGTAACCGGAATGGGACTCCCCATAGACCTAAACAAGCATAAGTATTTCCAAGTGCCTGTTACTCTTTTATGCATTGCTTTGCCTATGCTGATTTGTATTACTTTGCAGTAGCTGTGTAACCATTTGCCAGTATTTAGCCTGTAATAGTAGTGACGTAGTGAGATTAATAAAAGCAACTATCCCTAATCGACTCTGTATTGAAGCGAATCCACAACCCTGTTGGGCCCTGCCCCTGTGAGTGGTCAACAACATCCTCTGGCAAGGAGTTCCACAGGCTGAGTTTGTGTTACGTGAAGAAAACAATTTTGTAAAAGTTTTCACTGAGCTGCAGCGTATTTTATTATACCCATGTGTAGTGCACCCACCCAAGTAGCTGGGAAACTTCCAAGTGAAAGACCAGAGTACCCACTAGGAGCAAAACACCAGCGAACTTCCTCTGACATCGATTCTGAAAGAAAGAGCCTCAGGAAATATATTAGATTCCTTTGGGAGGTCATGCAGGATTTCTAACCACAGTGAGAACAAACTGGAACTAACACAATGTTTGCCAGCCATCATTCTAAACATCTGCTAGTGCTCTGTATCTGTCCCCTTCCCACTCTTTGCTTGCCTTCTCTAAGTAGAGCAGAGACCATCTCTTACTAGGTGTGTGCACAGCACCTAGCACAACAAGGACCCAAACTCATGGAGCCTTATGTTGTTTCTTCAAAAAAAATAATAATGAATTAATCTAATGCTCTAAACAGAGCATCTTACCGCCCCAGGAAATATCAAGGGCTAATCCTGACTCTGACACTACCTCCCCCCCTCCCCGTTGGCCTTTGGCAAATCACTTAACCTGGCTGCAACTGACTTCTACAGCAATTCGCACCAGCTGATGATCTGGCACTGTTGTGATAACAGATTACTTTCCCAAGCAGGTGCAGAGGGGATCTGCTTTCCATGAAGCTCACACCTTCCAGGCTCTGAGTCACTTCAGGAGATGTGGTGTATTTGTTTTTATTTTATGAGTTTAGAGCAGAAATGGAACACACAAAGCTGGGGGGTGGCGGAGGGAGAGAAACACAGCCCCCTCTTGCTAACAGAGATCACCAGGCTGAGTCAGAGGTGGCAGCAGCAGCTTTTAAATCCAAACCTGGATCAGAACTAGTGCTGCATATGGTTCCATGACTAATCTCACGTTGTTTTCAGGTGTTAAATCATGTGGTCCAGCTTTTGTTTATTTATTTATTTTTATCTGCCCAGATTTCTGTGGGTGGTAGCTATGGCAACAGGAATACAGTGAACCTCCTGTGTGTACTGAGCATTCACTGGGAACACTTCCCTGCTACCTAGAGAGGGGATTGCCATGTGCACGTCCCTGAAAATAGCGATAGCTCGGTTCAGGGAAGCACTCAGGTGGTCAGAGTCTTGGCCAAAGCATCCTACAAATAACCATCTCTCTCGAGACTTCAAAACTGAGGCCAGAAGCCTTGTGGTAACACATTTGTTCAGAAGATTCCTGGGCTACTGGAGCAGAAATACCATGCTAAGGGCTTGGCTGGCAGTATTTTGGGCCTCTGTAGAAACAGGAGACAACCACACAAAGAAACATATGAATGGCCACACGGGTCAGACCAAAGGTCTGTCTAGCCCAGTGTCCTGTCTTCCAACAGTGGCCAGTGCCAGTTGCCCCAGAGGTAATGAACAGAACAGGGAACTGTAGAATCCTAGGGCTGGAAGAAACCTCAGAAGATCATCGAGTCCAGCCCCCTGTCCAAAGCAGGACCAACCCCAACTAAATCATCCCAGCCAGGGCTTTGTCAAGCCAGGACTAAAAAAACCTCTGGGGATGGAGGTTCCACCCCCTCCCTAAGTAACCCATTCCAGTGCTTCATCCTCCTAGGGAAAAAATACCCAGCCTAGACCTCCCCTGCCACAACTTGAGACCATTGCTCTTCATTCTGCTATCTGTCACTACTGAGAACAGCCTCTGTCTATCCTCTTTAGCCCCCCTCAAGTAATTGAAGGCTGCAATCAAATTCCCCCTCGCTCTTCTCTTCTGCAGACTAAATAAGCCCAAATTCCTCAGCCTCGCCTCATAGGTCATGTGCTCCAGCCCCCCTTAAGTGATTCATTCCATTACCCATTTCCAGCAAACAGCAAGGAAGATTAAGAGAATGCTTTCAAGCCTCAGAACCTCTTTAGGGTTAGGGGCTGCCAGCCCACAGAGCCTGTGGGGACAGGAGGAGGGACATGACCCAGGCTAGATGATTTTGTGCGCTCCAGCCACATGGGCTGGGGGAAGGATACTGAAGCACCAGCACAGGCTCCACAATGATGGGTGGAGAGCCTGCAGCCTCAGGGAGCTGCATACAGCCCCTGGGCCTTAGGCTCTCCACCCTTGACTAAACCCTCATCACCCACTAAGGCCAAAAAACTTCTATCACACTACACCTTCCACAGTCCCCTGCTAAACAGTCTGTCAGGCTGGCTGGCCCATTTAAATGAAGCAGATCCAGCATCCAGCTGCTAGAACAGATGCTTCCAGTTTTGCCAATTAAGGGGTGGGGCAGCAACTTGGCCTATAAAGAACCAATCCCTAGGAAGGGGAAACAGAAAAAGCAAGAAGTGGTTGGGGAAAAAAAGGTCTTAAAAAAAAAAAAAAAACACTCTAGGTGAGGCAGCAAGAGGCCTAAGAAGATTTTTTTAGGGAGAAACTCTGAGGGGGTGGGTCTTCGTTAAAAGAGTAAAGAAGAGATCTTCAATAGATACAGGAGAGTCAGTAGAAGGGAAAGATCCCTGGGAGATGTAGCTGAGAGTGCTCTGAGGGGTTTTCTGGGGGCTTTACCTATCTTTGGAAAATAGGAGAGTCTGGCTATGACCAGGTGTCCTGCGTGAGCTAGAGACAAGCCATTGACTGCCATAGCCCTTTCTTCCATGGCTATTCAACAGGCCTGATAGGGAGGGGCAAATGGGGCAACTACCTCAGGGCCTGGAGGTTCAAAGGGGCCTGGAGCTCCCTGCTGCCACTACTGGGCTATGTCTACAGTCATGGCTTCTTGTGTGAGAAATATGCAAATGAGGCTAAGTGTGGAATATTGCTGAGCCTCATTTGCATACCTAAAGAGCCACCATTTTTGCAGAAGAGGCTCTTGCGCCAGAAGGAGCTGTCTACACTGCCTTCTTGAGCAAGAAAAACCTTCTTGCGCAATGCCGTTATTCCTGAAAATAATCAGCGAAGCGGCATTGTGCAAGAGGGTTTTTCTTGCTCAAGAAGGGGCAGTGTAGACAGCTCCTTCTGGCGCAAGAGCCTCTTCTGCAAAAATGGTGGCTCATTAGGTATGCAAATGAGACTCAGCAATATTTCACGATTAGCCTCATTTGCATATTACTCACGCAAGAAGCTGCAACTGTAGACATAGCCCTGGAGTCCTGAATAGCTGCTGCTTCTCTCTGTGTGTGTGTGTGTGTGTGTGTGTGTGTGTGTGTGGTGGGGGGCATGGTCTGGGTAGTGGGTGACACTCAGGACTGATTGCCCGTGGCCCTGCCTGTGTCCCTTGGGCCCCATCCCTTCTGGGGGTGTGGAGCCAGGCCCTCCCCACACACTGCCATGGCAACTGGGTTGGCCCTGCTGCTGGTCAATAAACCTGCAAGTGAGCACTGGGAGAGATGGGCCTAGCAACGTGCAGTGCATGAAAAACCCCACAGGCTGCTGCATCACTAGCAATTGGAGCCCAGCCTCCAGGTCATCCTGGGCCTTTCACGAGTTGGGGTGTTACTCCCAGCACCCCTGGAGAAAGCTCTCTGCCTTGCTGCACTCCCCCTACCATAGTCCTCACACATGACTGTGTCCTGTCCCAAACCAAGATGTGATGCGACTGTGTGCTGCTAAACCCCTGCTAGGTTCTTCCCCAGAGGTAGCTGCATTTGCAATGGGGCTTGAGGTTTCTTATCTAAATCATGCCTCTACTTTGCAAAGTTCTTCCAGGGAGCCTTTGAAAGTGAAAAATAAAAGTTAGTTATTAATTAATACTAATGATGATTATGCTGCTTCAGGATCAGAGAGATACACACAACCCTGTGCAGAAGGAGAAGAAAGGGGAGGGGGCTTTGAAGCACCTGACTGCACCCATGGGGGAGTGTTGCAGCTTTACTGCCCCCACACCTGGCCTTGTGATGGAGCCTCCCGCCTGCTATAGGCAGATCCAGTGGAGACCAGCTGTACCTGCAGCATTTCTGCTGTGGAGCTGGAGTCTCTGAACCTGCTCCAGGCTTCCTTTGCTTTTGATTTCTCTTCCGAGGTCAGTCAATACCAGAAAGTTTGCTGATGGGAAAGCTGCGCCAGGTGAATTGAGCTGCCCTCCAAGGCTCACATTTAATTATGACATGGGGGTGATTTCACTGGAGAAAGGGAAGAAAACAAAAAGTTTATTCTGGGTTGTTTTTTTTCAAGTCACAGGGGAGGACAGAAATTTCTAGACCAAGTGTAGCAGGCGGTTGTGGGTGCATACACACAGTACCAGTTCCTCCTATAATCCATCTGTTGGCATTATTGAAATATAGGAAAGGGCAAAAGAGATTCTTACGGGAAAAAATAAAATCAAGCAGGCATTTTATGAGCCAAGCTTTAGCCCAGTCAAACATTCAACTCCATCAGGGAAAAATATTTTGTCATTCATCATCTGTACCATCAATTAACAGGGTGCTAAACTTCCCCATGGAACTAATTCCCATATGTATCTAGCTAATGGGGTTACAAAATAGCCACTTTTGGGGATGGGGTCATTGAGCTTCCACAATCTTAACTGTGGCACACATGCTACTGTGTCTGCTTTGGATCCTCTAGACATGGGATCATTGATGGGGAGTGTGATGCTACCTCCCCCTATTTTTTTATGGAAATGTTTTTGAATATGAATAGGAATAACTTGAATGTGCTTTGTGCAAAATGGTGCAAGTAACTTATCATTCAAGAGTTTGTAATCCCCGGATGTGTATATTCTGTTTGTGTGTATGTATCTTTCTTTCATGTGAAGTTAAAATATAAAGTGTAAACCTGTTTGTTAATCTAGGTCTTCTAGTGAAAGCCATTAGTGGAACTTAAGGGACTTAATGGCCCGGTGTTCAAGATAAGGATCTGTGAATAGTCTTGTTTCTCCTGTAAGCCCAAACTGATTGGTCCTACAAAGATATGTGACTATGCCACCTGGTGCTGGAATCCATCTTGAATCTGGTATTTTTTCACAGGGCTGGGGCGAATGGGACACAGACTTCCCACCCTGGGGAAATTCTATTTAAGGGATGGGAAGCAAAGAATGTTTGTAAAGGGATGGAAATGGATGACGGGAGAAGGATCACATGATGATTACCTGTTCTGTTCACTCCCTCTGGGGCATCTGGCATTGGCCACTGTGGGAAGACAGGATACTGGCCTAGATGGACCTTTGCTCTGACCCAGTATGTCCGTTATTATGTTAATGACTGTCTTCAGCTGGTTTTTGAAACTGCCTCCCCACCCCAAGAGGATACCCATGAAAAGACCTGAAAACAAAGAACTAATGAGGGGAGAAGCTGTTAGACCCAGGTCAAAGAAAAAATCAGCTCTAGTTTGAAACACTTTACCTGAAATAAGGACTAGGGTGATAAATGATCATTTGTAACAATTTCTGTTAGGCTACATCTACACTGTGCATTGTTGCTCAATAAGATATGCAAATGAGGCATAGGGGATGAATATCGCTGTGCCTCATTTGCATACCTAGTGAGCCACCATTTTTGCGGCACAGGCTTTTGCACAAGAAGGAGCTGTGTACACTGCTTCTTGCGCAAAAACCCCCTTCTTTCGCAGAGCCATTCTTCCTGAAAATAAGTGGCAGAACAGCTCTGTGCAAGGGGGGTGGGGTTTGCGCAAGAAGGAGCAGTGTAGACAGCTCCTCCTTGTGCAAACGCCCCTGCTGCAAAAATGGCGGCTCACTAGGTATGCAAATGAGGTGCGGCGATATCTATCCCTGTGCCTCATTTGCATATTTTATTGCTCAACAATGCGCAATGTAGACATAGCCTTAGTGTATTAGGCTTAGCTGGCATGTTTTCTTTATTTTAGCTTAGCAACTTACTTTGCTCTGTTTGCCATCACTTGAAACCACTTAAATCCTACTTTTTATACTTAATAAAATCATTTGTACTATTATCAAACCCAGTGTAAACAATTGTTACCGGGGTGGGAGCAGGACAGCAGCTGTGCATATCTCCTGGGTGCTGTCAAGTCCCTGTAACTGAGCTGTTATCAGTGTGTGTGTGTTACTAGGCTGAGGAGGAAGGGGGAAACTATTTCCCCAACTCTGTGCCTTTGCGGGGGGGGGGCGGAGGGAAGCCAGAGCTTTTGGGTCAGCAGGATAAGGTGGTGGAGCACCCCAGACGGCAGGCAGACAGGCCCAGTGGTATGACCAGCCCATCTGGTGACAGTCCCAAGGGGGGCTCTGTGATTCAACGCATCACAGGCAGAACCGATGGGTAGAATGTGTGAGAAAAATCACTCAGTGACATTAGTAGCATATGCAAAGTAGGAGGGGGTGTAATATTCCCAGATAACTTAACCACTATAAAAAACATATTTAGCTTGCTCTCCAGCCGTGAGGTCTGTTGACAGACATATTTTACCACTTGTTAATGGCATCATTATTGGCACCGAGGCGACAGAAGGAGGCGGAGTAGAAACTGCTAACAGAAATAAGTGAGATTTGCGGTGGTTTTTTTTTTTTCCTGGGATCTAGAGGCAGCTGAACTGTAATCGTGGCTTGATGCTCACACAAAAGCCTCAGTGAGCAATTCAGAGGCCCCCTCCCCCAATACAGGGCTGGTTGATGGCAAAGCTGGGAGAAAGCACTAGTCAGCGAGATGCTCCTTCTCCCTCTGTGCTTATTTCATTCTGGCTCCCCCTGCCCTTTGCCTTCTCTCTGGGTGAAATCCTGACTTCACTGACGTCAACGGCCAAACTCCCATTTCAGCTAGGGAGTAACAGCGTTCAGCCCCCAGGATCCTCCAGCCTAAGGCTACGTCTACACTGCACGTTCTTTTGTAAGAAGATATGCAACTGAGGTGGGGGGATGAATATTGCCATGCCTCATTGCATACCTAATGAGCCGCCATTTTGCAGCAGGGGCTTTTGCATAAGAAGGAGCTGTCTACACTGCTCCTTCTTGCGCAAAAAACCCCTCTTGCGCAGGAGCCGTTCTGCTGCTTATTTTCAGGAAGAATGGCTCCTGCGCAAGAGGTGTTTTTTGCGCAAGAAGGAGCAGTGTAGACAGCTCCTTCTTGCGCAAAAGCCCCTGCTGCAAAAATGGCAGCTCATTAGGTATGCAAATGAGGTGCGGCGATATTCATCCCTGCGCCTCATTTGCATATCTTCTTACGAAAGAATGTGCAGTGTAGACGTAACCTAAATGTTTGCTCTGGGGAGATTTCCAGTCAAGATCTACAGACCCACAAGGTGCCGGTAGTTGAGATGAAGACCCAGGTTGCAGAGCGCTCCTGGTGGCTGAGCCGTTCATTGTCTGATGGGTGGAATGCTGTTTGGGTTGCTCAAAGTCCCTCTTGTCCCTTTGTATTTTAGCCCACATAGCGATTGCCAGCCCTCAAAAGCCAGGGAACAAAGCTGCCCGGATGAAACGAAGGGAGCGGGAGAGAGGAAGCGAGGCTGTAAGACAAGCGTGCGAGGTATTTTGCTCGAGTGGCCCTCGGGGTCCAGGCTTCTGAGGTGCTGTTCCTCAGGAGGCTGCGTCAGATCCGGCCCTCTCGCTGAAGCGATAGCAAGGAGATTGCAAAAGCCGTCCCAAAGGGACCAATTAGAAATAAAAAACCTCCTTGCAGCCATCTCGGCAGGGTTTTTATCATGTTCCCTGTCTGTGTTACTAGAGCATGCTGTTGTGAGCATAAACAGGCACCTCTGGGTTCAGCTTCATGCCCATTGTTGGGGCCTGGGCCAGAATCATTTAGCTGCTCACTGCAATATGGGACCTCAGAGCCAAGCATCTTATTTTGCAAAAGCAAAAATCCACTCAGGAGATATTGTGAAGCAGAACTGCCCTTGACTTTGTCGTCCTCTGGCCTATCTGCCTCTCAGTGGGGCATCTTGGCAGCTGGCTGGCTGCTGCTTCTCCTGCTGCCTCCACAAAACATTCCCAAAGAGCAGAGCTGAGTGATTAGGAAGAGAAACCTGGACTGGCGAATACTGCGGAGACTAACTTGCCAAGCTCAGTGCTGTGTGATCTGTGAGGCGGCATTATGAGTCATTCTCCTGTTTTCTAACGATGCCTGTGCATTGCCGAAACATTCACAACTTGCCAAAGTCTCGTGAATGTGAGTGCAAATTAGTGTTGGTCTGGAAAGCCACACTAGGCAGTGTCTCCATTGCCATTGGCTAGTCACCACTCTCTGGTGTAAAAATGTTCTCATCCAATGAGAGGGCAGGCTCAATACCATGTGACTTAGGTAACACACCCCAAGGAGCGAACAGACGAAGTAAATACTTTGCAAATGGCCAATAGGCTAAGAATTTTGTCCAGACTGGCCTGTGGATGAGCTCTTTTGGGTCATGGCTACAGGGAACAGAGAACCATTTCCATGCACAGATCAAAAATCACTTTCCAAAAGGAAGGCATGGTTTGTTAGCCCCACATTGAAATGAGGAAACTGAGGCACACATAGGTGAAGTCATAGCAAATGTTTTACTCATTCTGGACAGTGCCTAGCATGAAGGGAGCCATATTCGGACTGGTGCCTATCAAGTCTACTGGACTACAGCGACAATAATAACAATAATATAGAAAAACTTAAACAATGAATAGTCTAGTAGCATCTTAAAGACTAACAAAACATGTAGATGGTATCATGAGCTTTTGTGGGCATAACCCACTTCTTCAGATGACTGGACTATTAAAAGTCTAGATCCAGGAATAAATAGGGAGGAGGAGGAGGAAAAAAAGAAGGAAAAAAAAAAGACAGTGAATAGATTGTTCAAGTAGTTACAAGGGGCTGGTAAGAATAATTAGTACCTCCATTGTTTGGTTGTTCGTTGTTTTTTAAGTTTTTCTAGTTAGACTAACTTGGCTACCCCTCTGAAGCTTTTGAACAATAATATAGTCAAAGATAAATTGGACTGAATTGCAAACAGAAAGGGGGGCTGACATCATAAGGAATGTTATTCCCAATGCATAATTCAACCAAGTGCTAACTGTGTTATGCCTTTGCTATGACTCACATGAACATCTTCAAAACATCTCCTTTCCTGAATCTTACATTCTAAGAGCAGGTGTGTTGCCTCCACCTTTTGCTGTAGGCTTAGGAATCATGTATACCTAAAACTTGTCCCCTCTTAGGTGCCTTTTATTCTAATGACTATAGCACCCATCTGCTGCAGGCATGGAGCTAATGGCTTTTGGTTTCTGCAATCAGTCCCTGAATTAATTGTTTTTTGGTCATGGTGTTGCAGTTTGGAACACCATTGTTCAGCATCTTGCTTTCCTTTTCTTTCCTCTTTCCTTTTTTCTTTCAGTATTCTATGTCCTTTGTCAGCTCCTACTTCCAGGCTTTCCTTGGGGTCTCTGATCTTTTGAGTTCTCATTGCAGCTAGAACCAGACATGCCAAAAGACCACGAAAGGAGCAGTTCTCCTGGAGCTCAGTTTTTTGAAGCACCACTTTTGGGCAGCTCAGGTGAGTCTACAAACTGCTCTGCTTACAGCTGGACTTCTTAGGAGTTCGCCCATCATCTGCCCACTCCAAAAGTTCAGTCAAGGCCTTAGTCTCATCCTGATTAGTAGCAGCTGCCAGACACTGGTGGAACTGGAGATAGGTTTGTTACCCACATTGAGAACTCCCTATGTCAAAGCATGGAGACAAGATGACAAATTTGCATCGCACAGCACTAGTGTAATTGCCATCAGGTGGATTTGAACCTGGGACCATGGGAGCTTAGTATAGGAGCCTCTACCCTTTAAGCTAAAAGCCAGTTGACTGTCAGCTCATCTTGTAGAGGTCTCTTGTTCTTAGCTGTTGCACAGAAGGGTTTTTCCCCACAAAACAGCCCCGTCTACACTGCTTGTTTTTGCGCAAAAACCTCTTCCACAAAAAGCATTGGCAGAGAATATGCAAATGACAGCGCGACAAATGCTAACGAGCGCTTCATTTGCATTGTCTCTGCTGACAAAAGGCTGAAGTGTAGACATAGCCTAGGTGTGTGGGTTACACTAGCTCATCTCCCAAAGTCCTGGCCCATCAGCCACTGGGCTCAGAGTAAAAGCGGTGGTGGGATCTCTGGTTTGCCATAGCTCTGGCCGGGGAGCTGGAGTGGAGGTCTGCAGGACATTACAGAGGGCAGCGTGGCATTGTGGAGCGTGCACTTTAGGAGCCTCCCTTCTCCTTCCATATCACATTCAAGCAGCTGATCCTCACATTTAGTTCTGCTCTTGTCTACAGCACGTGCTGTTCTCCTTCTCCATGTCTAGCAGCTCCTGCCAGGGCTCCTGATTGCTGCTTAGGGCGCCTTTGCCCATTCCAAATTCCATGCCTTCTCCCAGGCTCCCCCATGAGCTCAGAACGGCTTCCCAATGAGTATTCACCAAAGGCCTGATTGGCTTCCCCCTGCAGGGAGTCTTTGCTCCATCTGTAGTGGGAGCTGGCTGGGATTCCTCACTTGCTGCTTCAAGAAGCTGGCAAAGGCCCATTCAGGCTGCTGCAGACTCCAGCTTGTTGTTCTCTGGATTATGCCTGCTCCTGCATCTGGGCTGTGAGCTTTTCAAGGCAGACCCTGACTTCTGTGCAGCATCCTGACCCACCCTGCACATGCTAAATACTGCTGTGCTACAGGCAGGGCCGTCCTTAGGCATACGCGGAGTACGCAGTCGCGTAGGGCACCACACTTTCTGGGCACCACTCTGCCAGCCCGGGATGGAGAGGAAGCATAGGCGTGCGCTCTGCACTGGAGCCAGTAGGGGCGCTGCCGGCACTTACGGCCCCGCCAGAAGACCCCACCGGGCCGAGGGACTCCGGCGAGGAGGCCAGCAAGCTGACCCCGGCTGGAGAAAGGAAGCTGTCAGCCCGGGCGGCAGCGTCGGGAGGAGCCGGGACTGCGCCGGGGGCGGGGTCACGCACAGTGAGCTGGAGGGGGCGGGGTCACGCGCGGCTTGGCGTTGCGGCGCCATTTTTTAAAATGGCCAAGCCGCGCCTCGGAAGGAGACGCACCGAGCGGGGCGTGGGGGAGCAAAGCCTCGCTAGGGCAGGACCGGCCGTGTTGTGATGGGCCGGGGCTGCGAGCGCCGAGCGGCCCAGCTCCGGCTCTGGCACGTGTCTGGAGTCTGGGCTGCAGGGACTTCTGGGGCCCAATCGCAGCAGACTCCAGCCCTGCAAACGGGAAGGCAGAAGGTAGGCGAGGGCGAGGGGGAAAATAGGGGGAAGGGGTGGGAGAGGAAGGTGCTTGTGCTGATGGGAGGGGGGCAGGTCAGGAGGAGAAGAAAGGGGAAGGCACCAAGGGAGGGGTGGAGGAGAGACAAATGCCGAGGGGGCAAGTGGAGCCAATGAGGAAAAGGGCAGGAGGAGGTGTCAGTGGGAGGGGACAGGGTGATGCTGGGAGAGGAGAGGGAAGGGCATTGGGGGCTAGAGGGGATGTGCTGGGAGAAGGCTTGAAAGAAGGGGTGGGGATGGAGGAAGTCATGTGTGAGGGCACAGAGGGGCGTGAGGGGAAAGGGGGCAGAGAGTGGTGAGGGGTGGGCATCAGGGAAAAAGAGGGCAAAGGGGGGCAGGGGGCAGGGGCAGTAAGGGAAGGGGGAGGCACCAGGAGGGTGCAGGGCTAAGGGAAGGTGCAGGTGCCAGGGGACTCTGGGGGTGAAGCAGAAGGGCAGACACCTGCAGGGGAGGGACCAGCACCAGAGGAGAAAGGCAGGGCAGGTGTGTAGAGGGAGGTGTTAGGAGAAGGGATGAGGAGGGGTAGCTCACATGATCAGAGTGGGGCTACTGGAGGAGTGGGCACAGGGGGGAGAGAAGGGCTGGTGGATGGGGCAGCTCTCAGGAAGGCTGAGGGCAGTGAGAAGGGCAGGAGTCAGGACAGCAGAGGAGGGTGAAGGGTTGGGGGCAGCAGGCACCAGGGGAGCTGATGGAGCAAGGGGAGGAGACATGGCAGCAGAGGGAAAAGGTAGAGGTTTATGAGATATTTATTAATAACTTGGGTGCCACAGTGGCACATCCAAACAAGCCACATGAACTCAGTACTGATGCACAACACAACATTCATTTTGCTCATGGGAGGAAACTCTTAGAGGGAACACTTCCCCAGCCTCTCCGCCCCTGAGTTAATGTCACACACATTGGGTTAATGCAATTGCAGGACATTTGCATGAGGGAGGTTTGGTGGGGGCCAATCTAATCCCTATTGGTAGGAGGATGGTGGGAAAAGTCCTTGGGAGGGCAGGGGGGTCACATGACGCCTTTTACTTTTGGTCATGTGTCCATCTTGCCCTGAGAGTGTTGCCTCCAGAGGCATGGCTAATGGGGGTCAGGGGTGTGGCTAATGGGGGTCAAAGTACGTTTAAAAAAAATTCTTTGGGTGCACACCCTAATGAAATGTGCTGTGCACGCCTATGACAGGAAGCAGTGGAGCATGTAACAACAGGGCTGGGTCCTAGAGAGAGCCGAATGCACTGCCTGCAGCACAGTCTGAGGGAAGGGATTGGCTGCTGGGGTCTCTGGGAAGGAGAGGGAGTAGGGGTGGAAGAGCAAGTCAGTCATAGGGGCACCAGTTTAATAATCTCGTAGGGCACCATAAATCCTAAGGACGGCCCTGGCTACAGGGCACGTTTTAAGCATGAGGCTGCATGTGGACTGAGAGTGCCTGTGGCCTCCCCAAGGCAATGCAATTGTAGCCCATTGAACCCTGTTAAAGTCCTGGTCTTCACAACACCCTCTGGCAAGGAGTTCCACAGGTTGACTGTGTGTTGTGTGAAGAAAAACTTCTTTTTCTTTGTTTTAAACCTGCTACCTATTAATTTCATTTGGTGACCCCTAGTTCTTACGTTATGGGAACAAGTAAATAACTTTTCCTTGTTTGCTTTCTCCACACGTCATGATTTTATAGACCTCTATCATACCCCCTCTTTTCTAAGCTAAAAAGTCCAAGTCTTTTTAATCTCCCTTCATATGGCAGCTGTTCAAAACCCCTAATAATTTTTTTTGCCCTTTTCTGAACCTTTTCCAATGCCAAGATATCTTTTTTTCAGATAAGGTGACCACATCTGTACACAGTACATTCAGCACCGCTTCCTGGTTGTGGGTTTTATAGTCTTCACATCCTTGGCGTTACAGGAGCGCTCTCTGTAGGTAGAGGGTCCATTTATAGATCCATCTTCAGGAGATGGGCTCATGAATATGCAGCACAGCTGCTGGCTTTGTAGAACCAGAAGCTCTGGTTGTAGCAGGCGGCTGCTTTTGTGCAGCTCTTGCCACGGGCTGTTGATCAGATACTGAGTTCATGCGAGCTGGAGGTGGGATACCCCCGCTGCGGGAGACATACCTGTGCTAGTTCTGATGGAGCTCGTGCAGCAACAATAGAAGTGTAGCCATGACGGTAGAGGCGGGGGGATGGCTAGCTGCCTGCATAGTGCCTTGGGTCTTGTGGGATCATACTGAGGGGGGAGCAAGCCACTCACACAGCTGCTGCTATACTTCTGTCTGAGCTAGTGTGGGCTGTTGGTTTCTATCCGAGGGTTTCAAACCACAGGTCGTGACCCAGGCCTGGGTCGTGGAATGTCAGGCGCTGGGTCTCCTTGCTGCTGGGTGACCGGGGTGTGTGGGGGGCAAGGCAGCTTCCAGGCAAGACTGCCTGCACCCCAGCAGCAACAGGCCTGGGTCCTAGGTGGGAGCGGGGGGAAGGGAGAGCACACAGGGCTCTGCGTACTGCCCCTGCCCTGAGCACTAGCTCTGCACTCCCATTGCTGGGAACATGCTGCTGGCTGCTTCTGGGGCGCAGCATGGTCTGTGAAGCTGCCTTAGCCCCACCGCTGCACCGGTGACCAGGAGTCGCTCGAGGTAAGCCCCTTCTGCCCCAGCCTTGACTGTCCCCCCAAAGCTGGAGCCCCCTCCTGCACCCCAAAGCTCTCCTCAGCCTTCCCGGCCCCCAGAGCTCACACTAGTCACATTATGTTGGGTCGTGGCATCAATGATTTTCTTCAACTGGGTCATGAGAAAAAAAGTTTGAAAACCGCTGGTTTCTATTCAGGTAACCCATTGGTCTCAATAACCCACATTGTTAGTGACGTCACAACAGTCTTTATCGGAGGCACAGTTAATAGCTAACCAGAGCATCTTAACTCCGGCCAATCTGTCTACCCTAAACCCACCCGCTTCCTCCCACTGGCAGCACCCAGACGCAGATCAGTGTCTTAAAGCCACAGTCAGACCAGCCGGCTGAAAATTACCCCTCTTGTTATATACATCCCTAGTGTTACACAGGCCTGAATTCAACTCCCTGCATTTTACAGGGCAGCTAATGGCTGTAAGGAAACAGGACCCGGGTATAATGCATGTAAAGGGGATTCTTCACTGAGGCCGTTGGACACAGACAGACCCTGTTGCTCCTGCTGGCTTTTTAGCTTCCAGACTCCCTTGCGCTGCCAGAAAGGGTCTCTCTAAGACTACGTCATGGCTGCTTGTAAAATCCCCGTGCGTGGCTGTGATGTAGTGGGGACTGTATTCACTCTGTTTTGTATTCACTCTGTTTGCTTGGTTGTGTTGTATGTGATTCTACTGTCCTGTACTGTTCTTTTGTGTGTGTGTGTGTGTGTGTGTGTGTGTGTGTGTGCCTCAGTTTCCCTGGGCACTGTCTGGATGAGGGGAAGGCTGGGCATGACTCACTGTGGAAGTATGTTCAGTCTCATGTCCTGAGGACATGAGGGCCCAGGAATCTGAATAAAGGATGGGGCAGGGCAGCCTAGAGGGCTAGGACCAATTGCTGGGTGTGTGAGTTAGTTTTTTTGGCTGGCTTATGGAGAGGGGAGTCTAGTTGGCTTGGGGGGCTGGACAGGGGCCCAGGGCCCTGGCTCTGGGCCTCCCTGTCCCCAAGATGGATTGTACTGAGTGCTCCTGGTTCCTGCAACAAGTCTGTGCTATACTGTATCCCTGCCAATGAATAAACCTTCTGTTCTACTTGCTGGCTGAGAGTCACATCTGGCTGTGGGTGGGGGTGCAGGGCCCAGTGACTTCCGCACACGCCATGATAGTGGCCCACCCTGGAAGGCACTGCATAGGGAGCCTGTGCGACCCCGCACTGCCTTTCCCTAGCGATGCTTGAGCTGTTCTTTTTTTACACCCGTAGCAGCACCGGGTGCCGCCCTCCAGCACAAGCTGGCTTTCTGTTTTGGGCAGCCAGTTTAGCGCCCTGACAGCGAGTGGAGTCCCTGTGATTGAGGCGGACGGTGCAGGTTTAATTATTCTCATTTCCTTTGTCTCTTCCCCGCTGCATCGTTCCAGGGCAGGGATGAAAAGCCTGCAGTGTGGTAATTGCTATTGCAGACACATCCCACTAAAACTCAGGGGAGAAACCTTTGCGGAAAAGCGCTAGCATTAAATATTCTGCCAAGAATAATGAGACTAGTAACTAGGACAGAGAAAGACCAGACACGGCTCACAGGGCCCTCTGTGTTGCTTTTACAGCACAGAGAAGGCAGCGATGATAGTTTTCTGTCCGCGGAGGGTGTTAAAATGCCTCTCCTGTCTCTGCTTTGTACTCCCTAGGTTTCATTCCCTTCCCTGTGTAAGTCTGCAGCTCACCCACCGACCAGAGCTGCATGGATTTAACTCCTTCCTCGTCTCTTCCTAACCCTGCATGACCCAGGGTGACCTCCCAGTCAGCCCCTTCCCTACCTGGGTTGAGTTCATTTCCATCTAACCCGTTGCCATCATGATCCCTGCTTGAAACAGAGTGAATGTTTCCCTTTAGCCCAATGGACTGAGGGGAATGCCCTCACCCCAGGCCAGCTGTCTCCATGTTTTTAAAGATAGGAGCAGTCTGGGTCCTTGAGTTACAGTTCTGAGCTGTGGGGTGAGCAGAGACCAAGCCCTGGCTTCCTCTGTCTGGACAAAGATAACACCTGCCTGTTCTCTTCTCACTTGCATGGATACAGTCCAATTTCACAGCAGAACATGGGCAGTGGGTGAAGGCCCAGCTGGGGATGGCAAGCCCCTGCCTCACCGCTTCTGCCCAAGGCCCCGCCCCTGGAGCCAAGCCCCGCCCACTCCTAGACTGATCCTTCCTGGCCACTGTTCTGTGGCCCCAGCCTTCCCGAGCACAGTGCCTCATCCCTCCCTGGTGGCCGGGAAGCCAAGCTGCTGCATTGTGGCCCCAGCCTTCCCCGATGGCGGGGGCGTGTAGGCACTTTTGGGAAGGCAGTGCCTTCCCTTGCCTGCACTATCCGCCGCCCATGCTGCAGAATCTGGCCCACTCCACCAAAAATAAACCGGACGCTGTGTGTGAGCCTCACAGCTCTCACCAAACAACTCCTCCCCTCCCTCAGCGTCTGGCAATCCCGAAGCTACCTAGTGAACTTAACTTCAGGAGACCCCCCGAAGCCAGCGTTTGGCACCGCTCCATTCAGAGGCAGAGAGACGGGATGGGCTGGAAATGAAGTCTCCATAGCAGAGCTGCTTGAAACTTGGGATTCCCCTTTCATGGGAAATTCTGATCGTTCCGATTTTTTTTTTTTCTGTTTCAATTTCAGGCTCCCCAGGGACTCAAGTTGCCTGGAAGCCTCAGGAACTCTGGCTCTGTGGCAGCCTCCCGCATGGGCTGCTGAGGAAGCAGGCGGCTGGGGAGCCCCACCAGGACAGCTGCTGGGGATCTGGAGCTTTCTTTTAGATTTTCTCAGTGAAAGATCACCATTTCCCAGCACAACTGTAATTTAAAACACAAAATTCTGGTGCCCTGGATTGATTTGGAAAAAAAGTGGTTGGGGAAATCCAACAAACCAATTATTTGTTACCTCTTCTTTGCTCAGCTCCAGTGACAAGCCAGAAGTCCTAGATTCATTATTCTCTGCTAATTACCAATGTTCCCTGGAGCTAATTACGCAACCTCTCTCCCAGCCCAGTCTCCCTTCCCCCATATGTGCTAGTCTTTATTGATCAAGCATGCAGCTGGTGCTTAATAAATACATGAATAAAGAAGGACACAAAGCATGAAATTGTAGAGTGCCCCTGCAACGCAGTCATTAACAAGCTGATTCTATTTCGTCCCAGGCCTTTCCCTAGCAGGACAGGCTGTGGGGTTCTGAATGGAGGGTTACAACTTCTCTGCAGGAAGGAGCAGCCAGCAGAGTTGAGCTGGGCATGGGGAAAACCCTTGTTAAAACAGCTGTGCAATCATTGTGAAGAACATACTGGGAAAATATCGACCTGCTGCATTTTGTGGGGGGGCGGAGGGAGAGGGGAGGCAATCCTTCAGCTTGAGTTTGCTGCAGTCAGCGTGAAAATCCCTATCTAACGATGATCACAGGTAACATTTCGAAAAGCACCTACGTGATTTAGGAGGCATCCTGGCTATGCTACATTGGCAGACCCATGCTGCTGTAGTGCCAAAGTGGCAGGTGCTTCCTACATGGGCCGAAGGGGTTTTCCAGGCAATGTTGTTAATCCTTTTCTCTGAGAGGCGGTAGTGAGGGCAACAGAAGAATTCTTCTGATGACTTAGCTGTATCTACTCCAGGGGTTAGCTTAACCTAACTACAGCATTAAGGCCTGATCTACACTACATCAGAAGGTCAAAGCAAGATACGCAACTCCAGCTATGTAAATGATGTACCTGGAGTCGATGTATCTTATATTGCATTTCCGTGCCGTCCACACAGCAGGAGGGCGACTGGAGCAAATGCTGCTGTTGGCTTCCCTTACTCCTCGTGAGGAGAAGGAGTACTGGTATCGATGAGGGGTGCCCTTTGAGTTTCATCTAGTGGGTCTATTCTACACTCGCTAACTCGAACCTTGGAAGAGGAACCGCGGCAGGGTCGTCCTTCCACATAGAGTGGACATTCCCTAAGAGTGCAAAGTTTTTCTCATCCCTGAGCAACGTACGTAGCCAAAATCCCGTTTACAAAAGCACTTAGGGCCAGGTCTTCAAAGGTATTTAGGCATCTTTAGATAGAGATAAGTGTCTAGTGGGATTTTAAAAAGAACCTAATCAGCTTTGGAAAATCCCACTCGGCATCTATCTGCCTCTTTTGGCACCTAAATACCTTTGAAAATCTCCCACTTAGGAGCCTAACACCTGGTCCACACTTAAAATTCAGCATGACAGGGCTACAGTGCTCAGGGTGTGAAAAATCCACACCCATAACCAGTGTTCCCTATAAGCTGAGTGCTTGGGCAGCCACCCAGGGGAGATTCAGATGCTGCCTAGATGATTAGCAGAGCACCCACAACCGCACACAGCCAACAGCATGTGTGTCTACTGGAGGTGCACATCTGCAAATGCCTCAGTGCACTGAACAAAATTTATTCCACACACAGAAGGAAAAAAAGAGAGGGAACACTACCGATAACACCATAGTTAAGCCAGTCTTACTCCCTGTTTAGATGTGACTAGGATGCCAGAAGAAATTCTTCCTAGCTAATACCTCAGATTGGTGTTTTAAATACTTAGATGGAACCCCCCTTCCGACACTGTACTGAGTCTACACTGCTGTGCTACAGGGCAGGTATGTAGCTGTGTGCTGTAGCATCTTTAGTTTAGACAGGACCTTACTCTCACTGAGATACAGATGGACTTATCCCCCTCACAGCCTAACTCACTGTTGAAAATGGGATTTAGGATCAGATTTTTCAAAGGTATTTAGGCACCTAGTGGGATTTCTCAGGTCTAAACACCTCCTGAGAAACAGGCTCTGAAGTCACTTAGGGTACGTCTACACCAGTGTTCTCTGTAAGCTGAGCACTTGTGTGGCCACCCAGGAGTGATTCAGGTGCTGCCCAGCTGGTTAGCTGCATGCTCACAGACAGCAGCATGTGTTTCTACTGGCGGTGCACGTCCACACATACCTCAGTGCACAGAACAAAATTTATGCTGCATGCGGATGGAAACAATTAGAGAGAACATCGGTCTACACAGCATTTTAGAGTCTGCAGGAGCGAACCTCCCAGCCCGGGGCCACAGACTCAGGAGAGCGGGCCTCACACCAGCTCTCTAAAAAGAGCCATGGAGCCAGTGCTTTGAAAATGCAGCTCCAGCTGGTGTCTGTAGCCTAAGGAAGTGGGTGGGGCTCAGAGCCAAACAGGCATTGAGTGATAAGGATGACTATGGCCCTGAGACAGCTTGCAAGCTAGAGATGAAAGGCTCCATACCTGGGGATCCCGGTTCCATCCAGTACCCTAATCCATCAGTCATAATGCCCCCTCCAGATTCCTTCCTTCCCTCTGCCCTGAATCTTCAGTTCCTTCCTCAGGGTTGCTTTGTTTTGCTTTAATCTCAATTGTTTGTTGGCCTCCAAATAAATTGCACAGCATAAGAATCCAGAAACCAAGTCTGATCCTGAAGGGCTGATGCTGTGTGGTGTTCTGCACCCTCCTTCTTTCCTGGCTTCAGTAGGATCCCTCAGCCTCGTGAAGAGAGTGTCTCTTTCTCCGTGGCAGACAGTAGACGGTAATATTTATTTACACAACTTGAAGGGGGTTATTTATTAAGATATGCCTGACAACTGGATCCAAACTAATTTCTTTTAATAAAGGCACTGGTGGTCTCCATGACGACTGTGTTGTAGTTTCCATGTTAATGTGATTTCTCATCTGAAAACAAATTAACCACCCCCAAATCGCCTCCGGCATGGGGAAATCAGAGATGGAGCAAGCCCCTCGTGCATGGCTGTCTTTATGGGGCTGGCAGCACCACAGCCTCCAAAAAGGCCACAGATGGACAGGCAGAAAGTTCACCCATCCCCATCACTGGGAGACATGCATCCCCCACACACACACGCACACAGTCGTATCGAGACGTGTTTCATCTTCCTCTAGACTGCCTGATCACAGGTGGGTAGCCGCGGGGAAAGGTTTAATTGGCAGCACTCAGGTAGCAGGTGAATGTGACAGAGGCTGGTTTTTGAGGATGGAAGGAAGGTAAGAGCTGGGAGAGAGAGGAGGCCGGAGCTTGTAATCTGTCTGCATGGGTACCAAAGACACAGGACGCACTGGAGCTGCAATGCGAGAAGCTAAGCCCCCGCTGCGCCCCCTGAAAGTCCATCACTGGGGGCGAATGGGGCACAGTACCTGGCACTTAATTCATGAGGGGCCCTGGCTCCTTTGCAGGCCCGAGCTGCCTGGCTTCTTCCTATAACCAGCACAGGGGGCCTGGGGTCTGATGAGTTACTTGGTTATCCCGTGAAGATCGGGTATGAAACCAGCTGTCAGAGCGAAATGCTGCCTAGTGGTTAGAGCTACAGACCCAACCCCCTTCCCCTGTATAGTTTCCAATTCAGGTAGTGACTTAGTCTGCAATATCAGGCTAGCCTTTCTGTGCCTCAGTTTCCCCATTAAGCACTTGTCCTCTCTAAGGCCAAAATGTTATTGCCATTACGGCACTACCCCCTTCCTACCCGCCATCCTGCTACTTGCCAGGAGAGCAGCCTTCCTGCTTCTGCTCATCTTTTCTTGCCCCACTTCCTGCTCTGAGGCTTGGCACAAACCCAAGAGCCCTCTGCCTCCCAGGTGAGAATCTGGCACTGGTGAGTCAGCAGCCCCCATCGCGAGCCACAGGCTTCTGTGCTCCTCCAGTGCTGAGAACACCCTGCTGTCTCCACAGGCAGAAGGACAAGGCCACATGTAGAGCTAGGAGAGTAGCTGTGGGAAGGGTTGGCTGACGAGACGTCAGCAAAGGAACCAGGCCTCTCAGGGAGGGCAGAAGACAGGGGAGGGGAGGAATGCAGTACTTATGAGCCAAGCAGGGAGAAAGGCCAGGAAGGGAATTCCCTCCTCCTGCCTCAGGAACACCCATCCTCCCCAGTTGCCCTTGGAGGCCTGGGACATGTAGCTGTGGTGCAGAGCTGCCTGAGGAACATGTCCTCTCCGTGGAGACGTCCTACCCAAGCACTGCACAATGGAGAGTCAGCGCCCAGATAACCTCCCCCTCCTCAGAAAGGAAACAGTTGGCCAGGCTAGGGACAGGCCAGAACTCACGTGGGAAGGAATGTGGGTCTCTGCCCAACCCCCTACCATGGAAGAACAACCCCACAAGATGGAGAATGCTTGTGCTGTCCCTTTCCATGGATGTGGGGACAGCCATGGCAGGTGGTTGGGGTTAGGAATTGGGTGAGGAGGAAAGTGACCTCCCCCCGCTTTCCCTTTTTCTAGATCTTCTTGCACCAATCAGGCCTTGCTCTTGAGCTCAGGCTGTACTGAGTGTGCCAAGATGGCAGCCATCACAGAAGTGCGGCCTGTCTGTCTCCTCCTCCGCCCTCCTCTTCACCACACTCTGTGCCACCCAAACTCGCCCTACCAGCCTGCGCAGTGCTCATGCCAGCTGATCACTAGCCCAGCCAGGGCAAAAGGGCAGAAAGGCCCATGGGATCCTGCTTGTCACCATAACACAACGTGGCCCCTCAGGAAAGCGAATCCTGCTCTCGGCAGGGTGCATGACTCCCCCCTTCCTGTGTGTTCCCAAGAAGGAAGCATCCCCAGCCAATTGGTCATGGCCCCTCCTGAACTGCTTCTTCTGGAGGTCACAGCATCTGCCTCCACCTCATCCCAGGATGCTCCCTCTTCTCTTCCACAATCCAAGCTAAAGCAAGGCGGGCAGGGATGGTTTGGGAAGGCAGCTCCCTACAGGACAGGATGCCTGCAGCCTCCTTCCCCATCAGTGCAATGCACTAGGATCTCCCTCCTTCAAGGTACAAGTTAGCGGTGCTGCTGAAGTACTAGTGATGCACCCACAGCAAAGCATCTGTGCACATGGCTCCCCCACGGTTCCTTCAGCAAGGCAAGGGCCCTCGCTCACCTCCCCTCGGGGCAGCCAGCCCAGCGCCTCAGCATGGAGTCTATTAAACGCACAGCAGGAACATGCCCCAGGCTGACACCACCTCTGCTGAGGTGCTGAAAGATTAATGGGATCCCAGGAGCCTTGATGTCTGGCCTCATGTAACAGGGCAGCAGAGAGGCTGCACAGGCCTGGCTGGCCCAGTTAGCTCAGGGATGGGCAATAAAATGGACGCAGTTCACCGGGGTTAGCCGCTGGTTGTTTGCTGCTATGTTTATCTGTGCCTTTGCGCAGGTGTGGGTGAGCGCAGCTCCCATTGGCCGGGAATGGCGATCTGTGACCAACGGGAGCTGCGATTCCCCCATACTTGCGGAGGCACAGGTAAATACAGCGGTGTGGGGGCCCGCCAGGGGCTAACTCTGGCAGACCGGATCTGGCCTGCCGGCCAGTATTTACCCGCCCCTGAGTTAGCCCCATCCGTGCCAGAATTAGCTGACTCAGCCTGAAGAGGCAGGAGGAGTGAAGACAGATGGCTGTATGGTGAACCCCACCAGGGCCTCAGATAAAGGTTTGAGGGAGTACAGTCAGGAGAGGATGCAGTGGTAGAGGCCGTAGAGAGCGGGAGCTTGGCCCGGCCTGACCCAGCTCAGCCCCTGTGGGAAGCCCTGACATGAGGGCTACGTTGGTAGAGAAAGTCACTCTTGGAGGCAGCAGTGAGGAGTCTGTAGAACAGGGCTGGAACCTCCTGTGGTGGAAATACCTGGATTCCCTGACCAGCCACTGGGACCCTGGTCCAATGCCCCTGAGGAGGGGCTAAGGACAGTTGAAAGCCTTGAGAGGAAGCCTATAAGGACCCTGGGCAGAAGCCTGGATGTCAGGATTAGGATGCTTATTAGTTGGCCCTTTTGTTACCCCAGCAGGAGTCAGCGCTTGACCTGGCCGGAAGGCTGGACCATGGACAATGCAGGCCACAGCAGAAGCAGATAGTCAGAGATGAGAGAGGGAGAGAGCTCCCCCCTCTCCACTCCTGTTGTACATCCCCTTGGCAAAAGCAGAACTTCCACGCTGCCCAGAATGTGGCCTCCCTCCACCAGTCCTGAGCTGCCCGGGACCTCTGCCCACATCAAAACCCACTCCCACCATCTCAGCCTGCAGAGATACAGGTGCCCTGATGCACAGATAGAACAGTGCCCCCACATGGTTATTCTGGGGGGGATCTGCTAGGAGACACCCTTCCCCCCAGGTGTGTGTCTGAGCTCCTCCCCCCAACTCAGTGTCAGCATCACAGCCTCTCTCCCAGCTGCTCCCTTGGTTCACTGGTTGCTGCTCATTGTAAATGGAGAGTGGCACAAAGCAGCTGCAATAAAAGCCTCTCCGGTCACCTGACGGAGGAGGGGTCTGGGCCGGCTGCATGTCAGAGGTGCCGGGACAAAGGCAAGAAGGGCAGGGCAGGGCAGGATTTGTCCAGGGAGCTCTAGGGATGGGGGGGGATTCGTCTGGCAGATGCTCCTCCAGCCCCGCTGGCTCTCAGCCTGCCAGGAAGAGTGTGTTCTTGTTTCAGTGGCAAAGGCCCCCAGTTCATCCTCTGGTGCCAGCTGGGTGCTTGGTGGCTGCTCAGGGTTTGGGACAGGCCAGCTCCAGTGTGATCCAGATTGGTTGTCCCATGCTGCCTGGCCCAAAGCATCTGTGACTTGCCTCTATTCCCCACCGTGGTGTCTACACGAACCACCCCAAAAGCAACCACCAGAAGGGAAAGTCACTTGGAGCAGCTAGAGCCGAGCCATGCAAAGCCGTATGAGTGAGGTATGTTTGTGTGCACACAACACACACACACACACACACACCCCTGCTTTGTAAATCCACAGCTGCCTCTTGTCAACCCATTAGCGTGAGTTGGGGTTTTTGTATACCTGCTGCTAAGTGGCATTCTTAACCCTGTCCCAATTAACTGCAGCTGGCCTGTGTGCACCTTCCCCCTCAGACAGCAAATGCTGCCCTACTTGGCTGCTAGCCTTTCCGCAGGCTTTGCTCATCTCTCCCCACCCCCAGGGCGTTATGTTACCCCTGAACCAGTTTCACCCCCCAGCCTGTCTCACACCCTGCCTGCTGCCTCCCCATAGACTTTCTCCCTCTGCTCATCAGTCCCAGGACTTTCCAGCCTTCCCTTTAACACTCCTTGGCAGGGAACAGATTCTCAGCTGGGAGCCCAGAGCACTAAAATAGCTAACTACCCATTAACTGCTCTTCTGCAAGGCTGGGTCTTATAGCTCCTGCTCTCAGCCTCTGAGTCCCCTCTCCGTCCCACTCAGCAACCTGTCTACCCCAGACACCTTCCCTGCCACTCCTCATGCTCCTGTCTCTGCCCCCAAGCTCCTGGCAGCAAGTTTGTAGCAAGTGACATGTCCCTGTTTAGATGGGGTGAAAGGGAACCCAAGCCAAGCTGAGTGTGTGGGGTGTGTGAAACGGATGTGCTGGATCATAGATTCGTGCTGGTCCATGGGTCTTTGCTGAAGGATCTGGCCTGACCTGCTTTCAGTGTCCTGTTACCAAGCTGATTTTTGCAGCCTCTCGGAGTCAGGGCTTGGACCAGTTGTCGAGCCCCATTGCTTCCATTGCCATTGCTCATTGCATCCTACTGCTTGGTTCATGGCCCTGGGCGTGGCAGGAATGGCGGGAGGAGCCACCTCACCTGTGTGACTGTTTTCAGAGGGCCAAAAAGGTGCCAGTGTCCCTGAGCCCTGTGGGAAACTGCCACACGGTAGGAGCACAGGTGAGAATTTGGAGTGAAATCTGGTGTCAAGGGAACTCAGGGGTTTACAGTAGGAGGGGGATTTAGAACCGGGTTTGAATCCTTGATAACGCAGCTCTCCTGATCAGGAAACGGGCAGCTCAGAAAACAGCAGGTTTAGCTCGCCCCAGGCACCGAGCCAGCCCTGGGTTTGCCGCACCCCAAAGAGAGGTTCGAGGAGGAGGAGAGGAGAGCCCCTCCTTTCCGAGCAGACACTCTTTATATCAGTGGGGTTTTGAGGGCCACTAGAAAAAAAAAAATGCCACTCGTTCCCAGTGACTCTTGTCACCCTATAGACAAACAACATATTATTATTAGTCCTGGCTGATGACTGCTATGGTGTAGACTAGCAGCAGAGCACCCCCTGGTGACTTGTCAGGGGATGGAGAGCTGGGACTGGGCTCCTTCTCTCTCAGCCTCAGCCACTGCTGCTTCCCCGCTCTGTGTGGAGCGTAGCTATGGTCAGACTAGGGCCTGTTAGCCCTGGCTGGCCGCTACCCCACTGCTGCGCCTGTAGCAGGGGCTGTTGTTGGCCCTCAGCTCCTCACGAGGAGGGAGGAAATCAGCAATGACACTCAGACAGGGGCACGAAGCAAAGTAGTTCCTTAGAAGCGACCATCCCTCTCTACTCCAGTTCCGCCCTGTTCCCCCAGTGGTGCTGCCAGGGGCCTCTCAGAGAGGCTGTAGAAGGTGTCTCCCAGCGGAAGCTCCCCCGTGAGCAGTGTCTGGGAAGAGGGGAGTGGCGCAGGAGCTGCCCTGCAGGGGACTGGCACAGCCTGCAATGAAGGAAGCTGTGTTCTCTCGGCGGGACAGGGCGTTCCCAAGCACGTCTCTCCTTTATGTCGCGACTGGGCGTGTCAAAACTCAGAGGCCGTTCAGAGGCAGGTGCTGCGGATCTGTACATCCCAGGGCCACATGGAAACACTCAGACCGAGGGGCAGCCAAGCTCGCTACTGACATGTTGCAGCCCAGTCTCCTCGCAGTGGCACTGGTGCAAGTCGGCAGGGATAGCACTAAAGTGGGTGTTGCCCCAGGATAACTTGGTGCACCAGAGAGAGGAGACTCCGGCCCCCTGACTGGCTTGGGGAAAGCCACTGGAAAATAAGGGCCAGAACCCTCCATTCCTACCTAGTGACTGGAGCTTTCAAAGCACGTTGCAAACATGAGCAGGCACCATGGAGATGGATGCTTTATAAATACCTATACTAATTACCAGGCTGCGAAGGAAGGTGTAGGATGAAGGCAGAGCTCTGGCATGCTTCAAAAGCTGACAGCTAAAACTGGGGCAACTGTGCTGGGGTATTCCGGTGCTGGCGCTGGCAATGGGGGGAATCGCTAAAGCCTTAAATCCATTCCCTGAAAGGAGGGGAAGGGGGGCGAACCCCTCTCCAGTCCTTTGGGGCTTGCAGACTAGACTAGGGACTCTTCAGGGGGGTGCTCAGCACCTCTGCAAATTGGCTCCTTATTGTTCATGGATTTAGGAGCTTAACTGTAGGCCCTTGGAGTAGCAAATGTTGGCCTCAGTTGATAATGCTTGGGATGAAAGGTCCTACTTCCTGGCATCAGAATTCAACCGAGGAGCACAGGACGGGAGCGACAGCTTCCCATCCCCGACCTGCTGTCCCCCACTTTGCAGGTTCTCCGAAATGGTACTGTCAGCCATTAGCAGGGAACAGCAGGAGATGCTGCACGAGGCGGAAGATCCATTCACGCCTGGTGCGGGGAGGCCGAGTGGAGCTGGAGCTTCTAAAGGAGCTGGCAGCTCTGTGTAAACGAGACGTGAAACAATCCAAACCCATACCATTGGGCTCCAAGCACAGAGGGGCGAGCAGCAGCAGCCTCAAGGGCCCTCGCCGGAGGGAGCAGGCGGCTCTGTGGCTAACTGCAAACCTCGGCCAGTGATCCCAGGACTAAGTGAAAAGCCTGATGAGCATGTACCGGAAAAGCATGTGCCGGAAGGACTCAGTCTCTGCAGTCCTCACCCTGCGTTTTATGGTAAAGCAAAAGAATTCAGCTGGGGCCTCATCCCCACTAGAGTCAATAGGAGTTTTTCCACTGATTTCACCAGGCTACGGATCAGGCCCTTTATAACTCCCAAGCAAAGTACCGGAGCCTCAGTTCACACTTAGGCAAGCACCGAAGCTTGTGCTCAAGCCAAACGTTAAGCCTTGTGCTTGAGGGCTTTGGTGGGCAGCAGCCAGGGAGCTCAAGGGGGACCCTCCATCCTTGCACCGCGATCACATCCCTTTTCAGCAACCCTCATTGGTGTGGCTCCTGACTCAGAAGGAGAAAAACACTCCTCATGTTCTCCTTGCACAACAGAGCCTGGGGAGGGTGGGGTGGCTAGTAGATTTTGTGCACTCCAGTCCCACAGGATGGTAGGGGGGCTGGAGCGCCAGTGCGCGGTCCCCAATGCTGTGGGGAGTCCCAAGCCTCGGGGATAGGATCGAAGCAAGCTGGGGGTTGCATGTGGCCCCCGGGCCTTAGGTTCCCCTTCCCTGCCACTGAACGAGGGAGGAGCAGAGCGAAACAAAGCACTCCGGAAGGTGCGGGGCTGTTCAAGCAAACCTTGATTTACTGAGATAACCATGCTTCTGTAACAGAGAACGCCACCACCACGAACGACCAGTGAACAGACCAGCACCGCCTCACCCGGGGGACATGTCCCACACTGCAGAATGACAGACCCCAGTGAGTTTACACCAGTGACAAAGGAACAGCAGCATGAACCACAGGCCGGAAGAAGAAACACTGCGTCCCCCGCCCCCTCCCCAGCCCCCGACATGAAAATCAAAGCCCACCGAAGGAGGCGATGTTGCTACATATCAGCAAGGCAACAGGTCTTCAATGAGCGGGACAATGTCACAGGCACCGCAGTCACTTGGTATGCTAGAGCGTGAGGTCACGTCCATAGGCACTTGAGGATCCAGGGGACAATCGCCAGCCATGTCACTCGAACTACAGCAGACTGCATAAAGCCAGCTGGTTAATTTGACAGCTACATTACACCAGACACTTCACCAGCAGCGACACCACGAGAGAGAACTCTGGACTGGAGCACAGGTGGGGGTTCGATGTGTCCCTGGCAACAAGGACCGTGTCCAAGATAAGACGCTGACAGCATGGTTGGAGAACTGCCACCTCGTCGTACAACGTGGGAGGCAGCATTTGCTCATGTTTAGATCAGGGGCTGAGAGTCTGGACTCCCAGGTTCTATTCCTGGCTCTGCCACAGGCTTTTCAGGTGACCTTAGGCCAAGTCACTTAACCTCTGTTTCTCTAGCTGTACAATGGAGATCCTAATCCATGTCCCTCTTGCAGGGGACTGTGAGGCTGAGAGAGTGTTTGTAAAAGGCTCTGGTGCCCTTGGCATTGCCTGAAGTATTTCGGTATGGTCATGGGTTTTGACACTGGATAAAACGATCACAACACGGAAAGTACAAATCAGCCATAAGCCCGGGGTCAGGGAAAGATTCGTCCCCCTAACTCCCTGTCACCCAGAGACAGCCCATCCAGGAGAGAACATGACGATCACTGCTCTGTGGTTCTGACCTGAGAGCTGCCCAGACACTAAGGCTGAGAGTCATGCCTTTCCTACTTTCCTTCATTAGTGGCCACACAGAGAGCCGTTATCTCGGTAATTGTGAGATGAGGCCAGAATCAACATCAAAACCTTGAGGCTGTCCTAGGGGACTTCATGGTGGCAGCTGGCAAGGCATTAAGTGGTGCAGGGTTAAAACCAGGGATGGAGAACCTAAGGTCTGGGGGGCTGGATGTGACCTTCAGCTTGCCTGGATTTGGCCCTGAGGCTCGGGGTTCCCTCCAGCACTGGGGAGCCTGCACTGGTTCTCCAGCCTCCCTCTCAGGGCTGGAGCACACAAAATCTACTAGCCTGGGACCCCCCAAGTCTCTGGTGCATGAGGGGAATGTGGAGAATGTCTTTCTCCACCCCTGGTTTAAACACTCACCTGAACAAACAAGCAAAATTCTCTCCTTATCATACCCAACATGGTCAATCAACAGCTAGGCCCACAGTACATCCTGTCCAGGCTAACGCTGTTGGGTGGTACCTTGGCTGGTATGAAGGTTTGATACCAAAATTGAACATGAGACGACAGAATTGGGAGCCTTTTGCCTTAAGGGGAACAGTCCGATGTTTGCAGGTTGGCAGAACTGAGCCTTAAAGGATAGGAAGCTGCACTGGGGCAGTGGCTCAAATCTCCACTGCTTGAGTATCTTTTTTCCAAAACCTGATTGGAACCAGCTTGGTTAATGGTCAATCAGTGAAGGGGAGGGCTGAGTCAAGCCCCATGGTAAATCTGATTCAAGGCTTTGCTAATATCGGAGTGACAGCTCCGAAGTATGGATGCCTGCCGGTGTGTGGGGTGGGTTGAAAAAAGGCGAAAGAGAGAGGTAGGTTTTGTGGGTAAATAAAAAGACCCACTAATTACCCCGCAAATAATATCTGCACACTGATTCAAGGTCCCCTTCCCTGGGGGTTAGTGACACTGGAGTGACCACATGCGTATTGAACACTGCTGCGTTGCCGGCATCTCCGAGAACAGGGCCGAGCGGTGGGAGAGCCTGCTGTTATGCAGCCCCTGCCTATCAACATAAAGTGACATGGGGCCAAAAGTCGCAGGCGGGATGCACCAGTTCCCAGAACTGCTGTGGGGCAAAGCCGAGCTGCCATCCACACTCATCAAAGCTGTTCCTGTGTTACCATACACTGGTGCTGTTGCATAACATGCTCCAGAAGGTGCATGTTTCACTGTCTGGTTTGAACAGGCCACAATTCTTCCTATGCTGTAGCATACACACTCTGCACTGGTCCTTACGCAACAGGGTACGGCATCCGTGTGACTACCTGTGCCCAGCGAGGCTCATGCTCTGTGGAGAGTCTGAATGCTATGTCCCAAGACGGATTTTTGCAGCAAGAGGTTTCTGGTGATTGGCGTGGTTACTCCTCCAAGGTCTGTATGCTCTCTGGAGCTCCTGGGCTGTGTGCAATGTGCAATGAGAATGTGACTCCCGTAGGAAATACCTGCTAAATCCCTAGCTGCAAAGCTGTTTTAAATGATCATGAAAAGCTCATAACCTGGAAGCCTTGAGTGCATAGAAATAAGCTGCTCTCAGCGACTGCAGCATTGTAGACAGAGCTATCACCACACCACCCCAGGGCCTGTGAATCCGGGACATACATCTCCTAAGTGCACACCTCAGGCCTTTGCATTTCACAAGTGCACAGCCCCTGCCCCCTGTGCTGGACCACTGGTCTGGGCCTCACTTACCCACTGGCTTGGCTAGATCTGCCAAGAGAGCCAGGTTCCCCTCGCCACCATGGGACAAAGGAGACACCGTGGGATGGTTTGCATTGATGTATCCTTCTACAATTGACAAAGCTGGGCCATGGGGCTGGCCAAGGAGAACAGGTTCATGAGGTGAGAGGACAAGATGGTGCAAAACCACATCACAAACCGGTCAGGTCACGCCACCTACCAAGAGGCGTTCAGACTCACATCACATGGCCTGGAGCTGGGTCCTTGCATACTGATACCATGTCACGGAGCCAGCTGGCCGAGGAACAGACTAACAGCTGCATAAACAGCTAAGCTTCAGTCCCCCTGTCTTCCGTGATGGGGTTCTTGAGACAAGCGGAGCGGCTGACCTGCCTGGAAGGGCTCCTATCCTATGACACGGGGCATCTGCTGTAATTCCTGGCCTGGTGCCCCTCTCATGGCCCAAGGGACTCCAGTGGGTTCAGAGACTAGTTTGAAGCAGAACTAGGAAAGACCCTGGAAAGGTTTCGTACTGGAACACACTCCTGCCGCCCTGGGCTGGCCTTACCATGAGGTGAACAGAGGCGGCCGCCTCAGGTGCCAGACTGTGGGGCGGGGGTGCCACTAGGACCCAGAGTGTAGAAAATTGTGTCTGCTGCTGGTGCATGTGTATTCTCTCTGCTCTAGATGCACAGAGATGGTGGAGTGCTGTGCTGGAGGAAGGAGGACACAAGAGACATAACAGGCAGGCAGGAGAAAAGGGGGCATGGGGGCATCATTTGAGTTCCCTGCCTCAGGTGCCAAAATGTTGTGGGCCGGCCCTGCTGCCGCCTGAGTGGACAAAACACCTTTGTCCTGGATTTTACAACAAGAGAGGTGAGGGATGTCTTGTAACTGCTCTAGTACCAAAAGCAGCTCTGACCCCCCCCAAGCTGAACCAGAAACCAACAAGCTTGCTTATAAGAAATGCCCACCGAGTATTTCTGGGTTGAAAAATGGCAGTTTCCCATGGGAAACTTCCAAATTTGGATTAAAAAAGGGGGAAGGGGAAGCCTCACACTTCTGCATTCTCCGTATGTCCAGCTGCAAAACAAACACAAATTGTGAGAAGTTGGTTCTGCCTCATGTTTTCGCGTTCTTTGTACCTCTCCTGTCTCCTTCCAAGGGGAAAAAAGGGGGAGGGGTGAAAATGGGCCTAAATTGCAGCAAGGAGAGTTTAGGTTGGACATTAGGAAAAACTTCCTGTCAGGATGGTTAAACACTGGAAAAAAATTGCCGAGGGAGGTTGTGAAATCTCCATCATTAGATATTTTTAAGATGAATACCTGACTAGAATGGACCAGATGGTGCTTGGTACTGCCGCGGGGGCAGTGGACTGGACTTGATGACCTCTCAAGGTCCCTTCCAGTTCTAACATTCTGTGATTCTATGAAACTGTGAGAGTGGGGGGAGGGGAAAGAAGAACCAAAATCCGTTTTGCCTCCAAAACATCAACTTTAACTCAATCAGCTTTTCAAAGGGAAAACGTTTAGGTGGGAAAATTTCAACCACCTAAATCCCTCCCCCATCAGCCTCAAATCGTTAGCTGTCTTTCACCCAATGACACATCTTCCAAGACCTCCAACTCTCTGTGGCCAGATACAGAGATGCAAGTGCTTATGTTCTGTGGTTCTCAGTGGGACCTAAGCACATGCTTACGCGTTGTCCTGAATAGGGCTGTTTTCCTGAACTGCAGGCTAAAATTTGGATGCAGGAAACACCCTGATGTTAGAGCATCACCCACTTCCCTGTGTAGCAATTAGGATGCAGTCCCCATCTGTCCCCACCAATGAGACAGCCACCGCTGCATGCCCACTTATTAGGACAATCAAATTGTGCTGAATGGTTTGCCGTGGGTCACACTCCGCTCTTACAGCCATGGGCCCAAACGCACATTGACTTCAGCGAGTTCAATTGCTGGCCCCACAGGCAGAATCTGGTCTTAATTTTCAATCTATTCTGAACTAAGGAGGTTGTAATGGATTTCATTTAATTAATATGCTTTTGACGACTGTCAGCCAAAGTGGGTTATTGGCATTCGCAACAGATACTGGGAGTGGTTCTGGTAATGCTGCAAAGTAGAGGAATCTTTGGATTAAAGTTGCCTTCCACTATGAATAACTGATTCAGAATGGTTCCTGATGAGTAATTGCACTCAAAAAGGGTCTGTCAATACAATTTGCTCTCAGCTGTCACTTTGTATTAAGAAGAACGGAGGTAGGTATCTACAAATGCTGTCTGTCATATGCAGTGCTGGGGTATGGCAGTCAAGTCAAAACACAGCACTGCGAGGATGGAAACAAATTCAGCAGCAAGGCTAGAGGAAGGATGACAGAATCCAAGCTGTTCAAATGACATACAGTCAAGAGGGAATGCCGGGCAGTGCTGAGCTTTGCCCAAATACTCAGGAGGGGTATTATGAGTTCTGCAAAGGGATGTAGGATCATGCCACAAAACTGCAGTGGGCACAAGAAAGTGGCACTCACCAGTCTGCATGGGAAAGAGTGAAAAGGTGGCCAGTCCGATAGCAAAAGAGCGCCACCAAACCCTGGACCTATCTGAGCATGGTGAACAGACTCTTTCAATGGGGCAGCAGACTGGTTTACATTAGGGTCACAAAATCCTTGTCTATACTTACCCGGAGATCGATACTCTGGAGATCGATCTTCCGGGGTTCGATTTAGTGGGTCTAGTAAGGACCTGCTCAGTCGACTGCTGTCGGCACCCTCATCAACCCCAATATTCCACGGGTCGTGAGGAGTAAGGGAAGTCAATGGGAGAGTTTCTCTGTAGCCCTCCCACTGTGGGGATGCTGCAGAAATTCAGCTTAAGGACCATCAACTCCAGCTCCGTTGTTTATGTAGCTGGAGTTGTGTATCTTCAGTCGACTTTCTCCCTTAGTGTAGACCTGGCCTAAGAACACAGACTCGAAAGCCATGGGCAAAGTGGCACGGGCTTGAACACATGGATACAATGCAGACCCGTTAGCCAGACCTTTCAGCTCAGATCAAATGTAATAGTCTTATAGCTCCTGCCCTTGTAGGGGGAATGTACTCAAGGCACTGCTGGGAACCAAAAAGCTGTAACTGTTCTAATCCAGGTGGCATTCGACTAGCTGTGCTACATTGGGCCTGAAAGTGTCTGGGAAATGGATTCACTTTAATCCACTTCCTGCATTCCTCCTTGGCCCCAGCCCATCCCCTTCTGTGCGCAAAAGATTCTAGGGAACGTTCTCAGCTGTGAATCAGCCTATAAAACTGTCCTGGAACTCAGGCCAGGATATCCAAAGCTGCTTGGCTAGTTGACCACAGTCTGGATTTCCAATAACCCTGACCTACGAGGCAGCACGGCTGCTCAAACAGTAATCCTTAGACAAGAGGCACATGTTCATCAGCGGGATAACACACTTTCGATGCAGACTGGGGAATGATGAATCGGGGCTGGGAATGCTCTGTGTGAAGAGAAGAACACAGGATTGATGACGACTGGGTGAAAAGGGAATGGCTGGCCAGCGTGAAGGGGTGGGATGGTTTAGTGATGATCTGGGGTTCTCTTTCTGGGACTGAGGATCAGATGCTGGGGATCAGATGAACCCGACTGAAGATGCCCAGTACCTAGTGTAACTGGAGATGCTCGTCCTAGTCAAAGAATTGCATAATCCTTGTGTTTGGATATTGGCCTTAATAACATCCTGCAGCAGTGAGTGCCACAGGTGACTCATATCCTGCTTATACAACAACTGCAATAATCTGTCTAGATATTTTAGAGATGTGCATCTGTCTGTCTGTTTGTTCAAGAACTCCACCTGAACGGTAAGAGCTAGGACCACCACATTTGGGAGGTGGCTTCCTCGTCTCCTAACTTAAAGCAAGGTCAGGGGTTGGTTGTGCCAAGAAAACGGGAAATGCCAGGAATGGGACTGTTTTCCATAACATGGAAAGGGAAAGGCTGTTCAGAGGGATGTGATACTGAGAGTGGCCCCTGGGGGCAGTGAGCCTGCAAGGGAGAGCTATACTGCAGTGTAGGCCGTGGGGTCAGCCGCACTACCAAGAGAGCAGCCAGTGGGATGGGGGCTCTGCCATCTTGCCTGCCAGCGCACTGTTGAGTAGCTCCTTGCCTCAAATTCTGCCCCCCCACCACGCCCTTGGCCACAGCGCCGGAGGGGCCAGGGGAGAGAAAAGGCCCCTGGCAGCTGAGGGGAGGGGGAAACAGAAGGTCCGTGGAGGCCGGGAGTTTGGAGAGAGACAGAAGGCCCTTGGCAGCTGGGAGGGCTGTGGGGAAGACAGAAGGCTCACGCTAGCCAGCATGTGGGGGGGGGGGGAGCTAGGGGGAGACAGAAGGCCCATGCTGGCCAGGGTGGGGGGTGGGAGATAAGGCCCCATCCTATGGGACCCCTCACCCCCAACCTTCATTCTCTCACCCCCACAGCCTCCTGCCCTGTCCACCCACATGCCCAAGGCCCTGTCCTGACTCCTGCGCTCCCCCCCACACCACCAGCCCCCCTGCCCTGAAGGAGCCGGGCAATGGTGGGTAAGTCTTCTAGTAATTAGGATTTAGTGCTGGGGTTTGAATGACTTTGGTCATTTTCTGACCCACAGAAAGACGTGTTCTAATAAAGGCGCATGGCGCTGTCATGAGGGAACTCAGCCATTAGACAGGGTTTCTGTAAGGACCAGTCCCTGTGCCCCAGAGGTGCTCTCAGATGACTGCCTGAGCCCCCTCTTCCCCACCACCTCTTCCTACACATTGTTGGGGTTGTAGCACAACAAGTTGAACTCCAGGTTCTCATCCCAGTGCCTGAGCAAAACAAACAGCTGCCGGGCTGCAGCCTTGACAGCCCCCAGGCTCCGGCCCTCTGGGAACTCCTGCTCGCTCAGCCACATGCTGGCCTTGGCAGCCACCAGCTCCCACTCGATGAAGTAGGAGGCCGAGCTGTGCTCCAGCCAGGCCAGGGCCACCGCGGTGGCCCAGAGCATCCCCTCGGGCTCAGCCCACTGATGTAGCTCGATATCAAAGAGCAGGGACTGCAGCTCGGAGCTGTCCGACTTGGAGCCTCTGCCGCTATCGCTCTGCACCTCCCGAGGGGACTGGGTGCTCTCGGGGGAGGAGAAGCGCCGGATGGTGATGGCAGGGGGGGAGAGTTCGTTCTCGGCTTTCAGGGCCTTTGACAGGCTTTCCACTGCGCTGCCAGAAAAGTGGCGAGGCCGGCCCGCCTCTCCTGGCTCCTGGCCGTAGCCACCGAGCGCTGCACCACCCGTGGAGTCTCTGTCTGAGGAGCTCTCGCCGGGCACATCATGAGGCGCCAGCAGCTGCTGGCTGCATCCGGGACTCTTGGGTTCCTGAGGCGGGCCTGGCTTCTTAGCGTTGTAGGAGCTGGCGGAGGGGCTACGAGCCACCCGGTGGCAGGTGAACGGAGACGTCCACTTCAGCTTCTCCATGGGAATGCTGATTGCATGGCAGAAGGCTGGGTTCAGCAGGAAGGCACCGCAGGCCAACTGCAGGGACACCTGTGGAGAGGCAGAACTCTTCCTTAGGGAGGTGCTGATGTAAGGCCCAGGGGAAGAGCCTGCTCCGTGTGCCCACCCAGGGCTTTGGAGCAACCTTCCCTCTAAGAATCCACCCCATATGCACCCAGGGCTGCAGGTTGACAGGAGGGGCACCCCCTGGGCCCTAGTGCCCCCCAAACCGGGGAGTTTCCCCTCCACAATTGTGGGCCCAAAGGGTTGCCGGGAAGAGGGGTGGCCCCATTTGACCCCTTTGGCAGTGCTCTCTGCTTTGGCCTCCCCCCTTCAGTTCGGGGAACTTTTCCAGGCTAACGTGACCAACTCAGGGGGCTGGAGAATTTGCGGGTGGGGGCTGGGCTGGGTGCCCACTGTCCGAACTGATACTGCCAGGAGTCTGGGTGTGGTGTGCCGTGTGTGTGCATGGTGATACACTGGAAGGGAGAAGAGCCTAAGCAAAGGCTTTCAAAGCCACCATCCCCACCACCCATCACCCTGTGATATAACAAGTACCTAAAAGGGTGTTACAAGGAGCAGAGAGAAAAATTGTTCTCCTTGGCCTCTGAGGGTAGGACAAGAAGCAATGGGCTTAAACTGCAGCACGGGAGGGTTAGGTTGGACATTAGGAAAAACTGGTGGTTTTAAGGGGGTTAAACACTGGAATAAATTGCCCAGGGAGGTTGTGGAATCTCCATCTCTGGAGATATTTAAGCGCAGGTTGGATAGACATCTATCAGGGATGATCTCGGTGGTGCTTGGTCCTGCCGTGAGGGCAGGGGACTGGACTCGATGGCCTCTCGAGGTCCCTTCCAGTTCTAGGATTCTATATGGCACTAGCAGCCACAGCCTAGGTCTGGTTTGGTTGCTTACCAGCGGTAGGTAGTCAATGCTCTCATTGCTGCTCTCCGAGCTGGGCTCATTCACCCGGCTTGGAGATTTACTCATGAAACCTTTGGCCGCTCGAGTCAGCAGTCGGGTTTTATTCAGGGTCAATCTGTGTCAGGACAGAGCAAAGGAGGCATTTACATACCTGCCTCTCAGCCCCATCTCCTCCCACTAACCAATCGCTTCTCAGCCTTCCCAGTAGCTGAAACATGGCGCCCTGTGCTAACTCATGCAGTAATGCAGCCGTCAGAGAAACATGCTCCGTCTGGCTGCCAGCCATCAATTCAACTGGCTTCCCATACAATAAACCCAGCCCATCTCAGACCCTCTCTCCTTTTCTTCTGTGCTAGACTGCAACGCCAGCCTTGCTTCTGGTGTTGGAGATTCTCCCCCCTCTGCACAGACAAGTCTCTTCACGTTGTCTGCCTGCCCCAGGAAACCATCCAAAAATGTCACAACGTCAAAGCAAGAGTGGGCTGTAGAGTGGTCAGTGAAATTCCCATTCCTAAGCCCCTTTCTGGCATGTAACCAGCTGCCCAATGTGGTCACAGCCCCCGGCAGCCTCGTGTGGAACCTTTTTGTCAAGCCGACAGCCCGGAAAAAACACCGTGCAGTGGAATCCTGCATCCTGCGGCCAGGAAGTCTCACTGAGTCAGGGAATGCTCTGATGTCCCTTACCTGGCAGAAAAAAGGGTATCGATGGGCTTCTGGGAGTGAGCAGAGGAAGCCGATGGACTCTGCAGCGGAGCTGGGGAGAAATACAGAGCCAAGAGTGAAATGAGGAACCATCTGGTGTCAAGGGAGAGCTAATCAGATGGTCCAGGGAGCGCTGGCTGGAGGTGGGGCTCCTGGATTCCATTCCTGGCTTTCATACTAAGTTGCTTTGTGAACTTAGACAAGTCACTTTGTCGCTCTCGGCCTCCGTTTCCTCATCCGTCTAATGGAGGTAGTGATCCTTTGCCACCAAAAAATGTTGAGATCTTTCTATGAAAGGCTACCAGGGAGAGGTTGCATGCTTAGCACCTTTGGAAATCTGATTTAGTGGCCCAGCTATGGATTTAGGTCTCTAAATTTATGCACTAGTGTTTAAAAAATGTCGGCCAAAGTAATTCTAAATAACTAGCCAATTAGCCCGCCATAAGACGGGATTTTCAGGTCTCTCCTCCACATCGGTCTTCTCTCCTGAGCCTCCGGTCTCTCGCTCCGTCTCTCTCTCTCTCTCTCTCCTCCTCCTACTGCCTCCCCCTCTCTCAGCTCTCCTCCACCTTCTACCTCTCTCTCCGTCTCTCTCTTTCTCTTCTCCCCCTCCTGCCTCTCACTCTCTCTCCGCTCTCCTCTGTCTCCATCGGGGATGCTCATCCAGGCCCGGCCCCCTGGGCGTGTATGTCACCTCCCCGCCCCCCCTTCGCCTCCCGCCGTGGCACTCGGCTGACTTCTGCTCTGCTCAGCTGGGCCGCCGCACGGGAGCAAGTAGCACAAACAGCCTCTCTCTCTCTTCTAACCCTCGCCATCTCTCTCTCTCTCAGCTCTCGTCCACCTCCTGCCTCTCTCTCCATCTCTCTCTCTTTCTCTTCTCCTCCTCCTGCCTCTCACTCTGTGTTTCTCTTCTCCTCCTCCTGCTGCGTCTCTCTCACTCTCTCTCGCTGTCCTCCGCCTCCTCCATTCTCCTCTCTGTCTCCTCCGCGTCCTCTGTGTCTGCTCCGCTTTCCTCCTTTTGAATCCGGCGCCCTTTCCTGACGTCAGAGATGCACGCTCATCCAGGCCCCGCCCCCTGGCTGTTCCCTCTGGGCGACGCTGTTGCCTCCCACTGTGGCGCTCAGCTGACTTCTGCGCCGCTCAGCCGGGCTGCCGCACGGGAGCAAGCGGCGCAAGCGGCCGTTTGGGCCCCACACTCCCCATGCAGCACCCCAGTTCTGCCTGGGGAGTGCGGACCAAGCGGTCGCTGCGCCACTTGCTCCCACGCAGCGGCAGCCGGCTGAGCGGCGCAGAAGTCAGCCGAGTGCCATGGCGGGAGGCAACAGCACCGCCCAGAGGGAACAGCCAGCGTTTCAGCGTTACAGAGTCACAGACATTGGGCTACTATATATATGATTCAGTTAAGAGCCCAATTCACCAGCCAAAGCCATAGGCAGATAGCAGGTTTACCAGCAGATACATTTGAAAAAGCAGGAGCTGAAAGTCATTTTCTCAGGCATGGACCAACCAAGACCTGCCTTCACAAGTCCAAGCTCTCTCTGTAACAGCTGGAGGTTTGCCTACCCCGGCCCAGTGCAGAAAAAGGCTGCCTTGCCATTGGATGTGAGCAGCATTGGCAGGAGAAACCCAGAACCCTGAACTCAGATCCTGGCAATTTTGGGGTTTTTTTTTAACTTTTCAGCTCAGCTCAAAATCTCAGTTGGATGAAGTGGTGCCACTAGGACCTTGAGAAATCCCATGCACATCTGTCCTTACCTTCCGGGAAATGGTAGCGCTCCCAGCCGGAGGAAGCAGGCGTGCTGCAGGGCGACAGGCTGTTCTCATCTGTATCTGCAACAGCCAAAGCACAATGGCCACATCACCCTTCTCCACATCTATGTCATTACCGTCTTGTGTCAGCGTGACCTGGCTTTGGCGTGAGGGTCACAACCAGCCCCCTTGGCTTCAGCATGACCATCCTCCTCCGTAACAGCCAGCACTGCCAGCCTGTCTGCTAGCTGGTTCATCGCCCTTGGCACCGCAACAGCCTGTACCATCGCTCCCTCCCCTGGCTACCAGGGCTTGGCCAGACCTTCTGCTGGTGTCACCTGGGTAGCTGCATCGGTGTCGATGGAGCTCTGCTGGTTTACACGAGCGGAGGATGCAGCCACCTTCCTCGCCCGTCTCCAGCTCCAAGCCGTCGCCATGGCTCCCCCGAGCTGTGGCGTGGGAAAGCCCCGTGTCAGGGTTCCACGGTGTGACAGCTCTGTGGAGCACATTCAGCACCCTGGGACCCCTCTTTCGCCTTCACCGAACCCTAACCCTGTACAGAGACTACTGTTGTCCCCCCGCCCCTGGCAACCTCCATCTCGCCCCTCACCACAGCCTGCAGCACCCCCGTCATCACCACTGGATCCAGCCTCCGCCGTCCCTTCGCACTGCCACAGCTGCTTTCTCTTCCTGGAGCCTGATGGGCTCCTTCCATGGACCTTCAGCTCTGCTTAAGACAACCAGAGCTCTGGGGTAGGGATGTAAAAGGTTAACCGGTTACCTGGTAAGCATTAGCCGGTTAACCAGACCTGTCCAAACCCCAGTGGAGAGCCAGACCAGGCCAGAGCCCCCACCTGCGGCAGCCCAGCCAGCAGGACCCTGGCTGTGGTGGGTCAGGCCGGAGCAGCCCCCCACCCAGCTGGCAGGACCCCAGTCACATCAGGCTGGGCTGGACCACGCTGGAGCAGCCCCACCAATGGAGGGGCTGGCTGGAGGAACCTTCTGCCCACCGCAGGCTGGCCTGTGCTGGGCAAGCTGGGCTGGAGGAGGCCCCTGCCCACAGCAGGCTGGCTGGCAGGACTCCAGCTGTGGCCGCCCCTGCCTGGAGCAGCCCCCACCATGCCTGGCAGGTGGGATCCCTGCCCCACTGAGGCAGCAGGACCACAGCCCTGCTGGGACCCCAGCTCCTGCGGATCTGCACCAACTCTCCAATGGTTAACCAGTGAAACGATACAGTTTGGAAGCTTCTCGGGACCCCTGGCATGGAAGGGGCCACAGGAATGCATATTCCGAGCCAGTCCGCATTTCATTCATTCTGAGGGGAAAAAAATCTAGAATTGATAAGCCTCAAATGCTGAAATAAACATGGGGGGAGGGGGGAAATAGACTGAGAAATGTGAATTATCTGAGCACGTAAAGAAAACGGGATGCAAGTTACAGCATCATCAGAAACGTTACCGGCTGCACCTGTTTGGTTTGGCTTTTTACATTCCCTGCCATGGTGGTTTTCTCTCCTCTCTCTCTGTGACAGAAAAACAGCCAGTGTCTTAGAAATGTTTAGTATCCAAGCCATTGTGTTCATCCTCTCAATGCATCCCACAGCCACCCTGTGCTGCCAGGGAACTTGGAGTACTCGCTGGGACAGCGCTAATGATCAAGAGCTGATTACTTAGCTTTTCCAGCTTGGCAGATCCAATGTATCCATGGAGTGTCACTGATGTGAATAACTTGAACTGTTTTCTTTATTGACTTCAATAAAGCCCAGCCTATTTCCAAAGCTAGAGCTCCGGCTTGTTGTTTGCATTTATTATGTTCCAATACATATCAGAGGAGATGGCAAACGGCCACTCTTCCTGTCCAGCGGGGGCTGATTATAGAAATGCCTGCATTACTGTATAACATGGGTTCCCAAACTGGGGGGGCATGAAGAAATTCCAGGGGGGGTGCGAGGCAACTCATTCCCCCCCCCCCCCCCAGCTGCTATTTTTGTTTTTCGGCCCCGGTCAGTTCCTCTTTTTTTTTTGCTCAACAAGTTTTGCTGCTATGGGGGGTGGGAGGGGGGGGGTTCTCAAAAATCAAAAAGGGGGCGTCATGCCGAAAAGTTTGGGAACCACTGCTGTATAATAATGGCTGGATGTGTTGCTCATTCAAAACATTCTTGTGCGGTCCCCTGGACAAGACCTCTGCAGAGACCTCACACAGCTGATTCTAGATCTATTCCGAGAGCAAACATATTTTTCAGTGCCGTTACTTTCCACACAAATCTTTCGCCCCTGAGCGAGAGCATGATTTAAATTCAGCTGCAGTCATGACTGCGTGAGACAAAGCCCAACCTAACTTATCTTCATTACCAGGAGATTTACAGAGACAGTCCAGTGTCTGAAGTCCCCTAGTCTCTAATTACAGCTGGCTCAGGTCCTCATGTCCCCTGTGTTATGGCTGCCAGGTAACCTCAGTGCATCAGCCAGAGTTACTTCTCGTAAGTGGAGAGTTTCAGAATCAGTTATTTTCTAGATGCCCTATTTCAGTAGGTGGACATTGCTACTCATCAGACTTTTCATGTGACAGTAGCTGGGTATATTCCTTTCCAAAGAGCCATTGTCTTTGCCATAGAGAAGAGTGAGACAACTCTATGGTAGGATACAGCCCAAATAGACTGCCTTCATCTGCCCTGGAGCCAGTCAGGGCATTGTAACTCAAGGTATGTGGCTGTTGGCCTGGTGGTACTCAGAGTGCCCAATTCCAGTAAATGGCAAAACTCCCATTGGCTTCACCAGGGTCAGGATTTCATCCTGAAATTGCTGCCATTGCTTATAGGCGTTCAACTCTCTGCTGCTGGTGGAACCAGGCCAGAAATTGTAAGGCCAGCCACCGAAAATTAAGCCTGTTCCACAAATGCAATCGTATTAAGGGCCCACTTTGAGGCTTTGGCTGGGTGTGTTCTGAGACAGGCGGAGGGAAGTTTTCCATTGTCCTCTGGGGAGCAAGCTGCCTCCCGGATTCATAACTGGCTTTCATGGAAAGATCAAAAGGGAACTTGCTGACCAACTGTGGTACAACTGGCTGGACAGATGGAGAGAGTATATGGACAGCAAGAGAGAGTTCTAAGAACATCACAGACCCAAACCTTCACCAGAATCCCACCACAAACATTTTTTAACACTCATTAATAACCTGCCTTCCCACTGCCTAAAAATGTCTCATTTTCCTGGTCACCTCTGCACTCTGTACATCTGGCAGGACCAGAAACAGAGGGGCCCAAATAACACAAAATAAACTCATTCGCTTTACAGATCTGGCTCACCCAGAGGCACAAATTACAGTGATTGCTGTTAAGCACTCAGAGGGCTTGGTACTTGGTCTCATGCCTGTTTTATACTTCTCTGATGCCACTGGCGTCACTACAATTACTCATTTAAACCGGTGAAAGCAAGAGCAGAATCAGGCTCCCAGTATCTATCCTACCTTATTACTTCCCTTTAAGAAACAGCCACAAGTGCTAAAGAAAAGGCTAGAGACACAAAAAGCAGAGGGATGCTAGCAGGCGTCAATGCACGTGCTATGCAAGAGCATACCCGGGGTTCTAATCTACTGAGATGAATTGTTACAGAGCTGAGGCACGGAAGGGCTGCGATCTTACTCATGCCGTAAAATCCATCGTCTGCTCCATCCTGGCCACAAGTCGACTGAGTGCGGCCGAGTCCGATGGAGAAAACTCTGTGCCTTCTGCTCCCTGAGCTTGAGCTCCGCTGGCTGCCTTGTTTGGACGCGGGCCCTTGAGGTGAACAAAGAAGATTCCCAGCATTACCATTCCCCATGGACAAACAGGATGGTGATAGAGTGAATTGGGTGAACTCAGTCACTTCATGGTTTCCCAGGTTAGCAACAGCACCCTCCTTCACCCTGGGACTGGTTACTATACTCCTGTCTGGCCTAGGAACTCCTTCCTCAGCACTCACTCTATGTCTAAGAGTCTGGAGCCCTCTGAGGAGAGCCCACCCTTCCCCTAACTGGCCACAGGCACTCAAGACTTGAGGTACGCTTGTCACACTTCTGCTCAGCAACCCAGGATGTCCCCTTCCCAGCTGCAAAAACCCTTTGTTGTAGGCTGTGGGCCTTCTGAAGAGCCCAATCACAGAGACCCCTTCACCTCCAGGCCCCAAGCTGGCTGTGGTCAGTCAGGTCTGTGTGGTAGAGAGAAAAGCTCCCGGCCTCCGAGTTGGGTCAACACACCCTTGGTGCCCATGCTGGACTCAGTTAGGCAATGCTAAGTGGACCCAAAGGAGAGCTCAACCATAGCCCAAATCTGAGAACCACTTAGGCCAGGCTACATGAGTGCCATGGAGAACTTCAATGGAGTAGCTGGAGATCCAGGGCCCAGCTGCCCTAAACTTCTGAGAAGAGAATGGCTTTGTCATTATTACTGACACTGGCAGGCCTGATCTTCCCCTGCCCAAGCTCTGAGGTGCTGTCTGACCCCGTTTTCCGGTATGACACGCCCTCACACTCCTGTGCAAGGGGGCTCAGGGGATTGGCAAGGAGCGTGGGAGGCATGCCAGCCCCACCCTGGTAACAGCGCTATGCTGGAGGGTCCTGTTACCTGCATTGGCGTATTCAACCACAGTTGGCAGGTAGCCACCGGTGCTCAGGTCCACCGGGATGAAGGCCGTGTACTTGCTGATGACATTGCAGGCTCTGCTGGTCTGAACAGCATTTACCTGGTACCGCCTCCCGGACCCTGTTGGGCGAGAGAGGTCAGGTTACAATTCATGAGCCCTCTCCTGGGGCCTTGATCACAAAAGCCACTTATGCTCTTCAGGCCACTCACTGGCACTCTTAGCAGAGACCCTGGGCTGAACTGACCCTTTGCCCAGAGCGGTGGTCCCTCTGGGGCCAGATCAAGGCACAGTGGCGTGGGGCAGCCTGGGGAGATGTCTGTAGCTGCTGCAAGCCAGAGTCCTGTTCTGTGGCTGATAGTGCCATTCTCCAGGGCCAGAGACCACATAGTCCAGGGCCTCTCGATCCAGCCCCTGAGCGCTGAACTCACACAAAAGCAAGCAAGCCCAAAATTACAGCCCAGAGAGAAGCACTCCAGCCGCTCGGCCAGTTTGGAGCTTCTTCCCGGGGCAGCAGAGGCAGAGCTGAGAACAGGGGAAATGACCTACAGAAAGGAGGGGAGAGATTGCTTTGGGGGCAAGGGACTGTCCATTAGAGCTGCCAGGCTCTTAATACACTTAAAAAGCAGAGGCACAGCTGGGGGGACGGAGCGCAAGCCGGGAATCAGCTGATTCCCGGCTCGAGCCTGGTCTCCTAGCTGCGCCTCTGTCTCTCCTGCCCTTGCAACACCCCAAAACTCAAACCACAGCCAAAGAAGCTCAAAACTCTCCATTTCCTTTCCCAACCCACTCATTTTTTGGGCCAGGACTGGTGGCGGAAACAATGACATTCAGAAAGTGGAAAAAGCAGTTCTCTACACTCCTGGCTGTGCTAGAAGTGGGAAATAGCAGAAATATCACAAGGGAACCTGTGATCAAGAGATACCCAGCCCAGGAGGTTTGGCTAATTCATAGACTTGTTCAGAGACGTGTCCAAACAGCTCCGCGAGGAGACAGTAATCAGGGATAGATTTCCTGGTTGAGTCTAAACTTCTAAATACTTATTTGAAGGGAACCTTTTGTTACATTCAAAGCCAGGCCCTGCAAATTGTGACTCCATGGCGGAGGGGAATGAACAGCAGGTGTTGTGCTGGGGTTCTCAGGACTACAAGCGTTTGATTTGGGCTCACGACTCCAAGTGACTAACCCTCTAAAAATATAGCTAGCAGCCTGATGTGGGTAGCAGGGGAGTGTGGGAGAAGGGGAGAGGGAGAAGCGAAGGAGGGTGCTAACACACAGCAGGGATATTTAATGAGCAATTAGGTGAGCTGGGAAAAAGCTGAGAGGGCAAGTGGCCAGCCTTCGGGGGAGTCTTCTCAGATCAACCCATGTCGCATCAGCACTTGGCCACGATGCATCTTAACCATGTGACCCTGTGTTAACGCACTAGCACTGAGGGCCGGATCCCCAGCTGCTATAAATCGAAACAGAAGCTACTATGGCTGCTGGTTTACACCAGCTCTGGGAAGCTGGCCAGGGCACTGGCATTACCGTGTTCGATTTCACACTCCTTCTCGGCCAGCTGCTCGAAATCCCGGATGATGGACTTGGCTGCCAAGTGGTGGAAGGTCTCGTTCCACAGGTCCCCTTCGCCGTTCTCCCGGCTCTCTCTGTTCTGGAACAGGGGCCGGAGGTCAAAGGTGATTTCCCACTGGACAAGCTCGTTACTCCTTAGCCCCTTCACCACCGCCTTGCAGGTGGCCCGGGGGGAGCGTGGGCATCCCCTGGCAGAGCTGAGATCGAGATCCTGGGCTTCCCAGTCTGAGGATGTCTCTGTTTCAAAGGTAAAGGACGGGTGCTGGGCAGATTCTGCAGGCAAGAGACAGGAACAAAGTGAATTAGCGTTGCAGTGAAGAGCAGGGCCTGGAACAGGCTGCCTAGCATCCTCTGCTGTCACTGGCATGTCAAGGAGTTTCCCCATTGAGGGTCACTCGGACAACATGCCAAAGTAGGAGTTAGACTCAGGACTGACTTTCAGAACACTTGGGGTCAAATTCTGCTCTCGCTTGCTCCCGCTGATGTCGGTGTGTTCCTGTATTCTGTATCTGATAAGTGAAATGACTTAGCTGCTTGGTGCCTCAGTTTCCCCCTGTGATGAATGGGGATGATACCAATTTCCAAGGTCTTTATGAGTCTTCCTTCTTGTTAGGGTTTGTGACCCTTTGAGGAAAGGCATGACAGCAGCACAAAATAATAAAAATAATAATGAACAATATGAAGGAAAGGATGTTTTTTCTGGAAACTAATTATCTCAGCATGCAATGTTCCATCCTCATACAAGCAACCAGTAGGTGTTGCAGATTGCAAAAGAGGAGAGCAGCTGAGAGGTGCATCAGGGCCTTGGCCGTTTTAATGCATGCTGACCCCTCCCTTCCACCAACACGTCTCCTTAGAATCAGCCTGCTCTTCCTCCATCCATAATCCATCCCCTGAGGATTGTAACATTTTCCCAAGTGCAGCTGTAGGCCTGGCCATTCACAGGGGACACAGGAAAGCATTAGCCGCTTTGCAATGCATGCTGAGAATCTTTAGTGATGCAGAAAAGGGGCCAGAACATTGCCACAGGTGATTGACGCTTATCTGGTGCTTTAAAATAAGCAACTGTTCTGAGAGAATAAATGTAAAAGGCTTTACCAACCTCTAATGGGACCAGTGACACACCTTTCATCGACCCCTCCTCCTCTTTCTCCTCTCCTCCCCCCGCAGCCTAGGGTTGCCAGTTTTGGTTGGACATTTTCCTGGCGGTTTCCTCACACATGGTGATCTTTAATTGAAGATGACTCTAATTCCTGGCGCCTCCAGGACAATCTGAAGGGTTGGAGATCACTAACTGCCAACCACCCTGGGAGTGTACGGACACCACGCTATAACGGCCGTGCCACAGACGGCTTCCCATGCTGCCTCCTGGGCCGTGCCCTTTCTTGGGTCTTCTCTTTGGAACACACACAATGCTGGGTTCCCCAGGACAGGATTACAAAGGGGATCGGGAGCCGGTTGGTGTACAATGGCACGGCTCCATCGATGGTTTACGAAAGCTGAAGATCTGGTCCAGCGAGTTTGGTTTGCCCCACACATGCCGTGAAAGGGCTACTATGGACTTGAGACGCAATAAGCCAACCTGGAGGCCACAGGAGGCTGAGCCAGGCCTATTTAGGCATAAAGACTGAGAAGGGAAGTGGGTGCTAGGGGTTTTTTCCCTGTGTTTTTGATTTCCCCCATAAAGCGCTGGAGCCTTGGGAGGCCCAGCTGGAGAGGCGCGCCCAAGGAAAAGAGATGGGCTCTTCCCTTTCTCCGGGAAGCAGCCTGAGGAAACAGAGCAGAGCAGCTACTGGGGGAGTGGGCTGGAAGCCTGACTTGAGACCGGGCCCTACAGAGCTGGAACCTGCCTGAAACCCTGAGTGAGGGGAGGAGTTTGCCAGCCCCGGTGGGAGGCGGGGGGTGTTGTTGAATGCACAGGAGTCTGGACAAGGCATGGGGCAAATGGTAGAGGACGAGACGTATGTGTGACGTGCAGGAGGCCAGCTGAGCCCAGCTGGGCTGGAGGTTTGTTTACATTTCGGCTGGACTTTAGTAAAGGCTACTGTGGCACCGAAGCGGCCTGTCTGAAGAGCTCGGACCCTCTTCTGGCTGAAGCAAGCCAAAAGAAGGGAGGGGGGCTGCAATTCCATACGGAGCCAGGAGGAGGCATGTTGAGGCAGAAACTTTATCACTGCGATTTGTCTGCGATTTGACCAGTGTTTCCTAATTTACCTATAAACGATCTACAGACAAAGTGCTTTGGTGAGAGCTGCACAGACAGCTGAGTTAGAATGCTAGGCCCAGCTGTGCCCCAGAGGTGCGCCCTCTTCATGCCCGCCTGCTGGATGTCACTTACCCTGATCCCCAGGGCTCCGGCTGCCCGAGGAGGATCTCGGGGCAGGGCTGGTCTCCGGCTGACCCAGACACCTGCCTGGAATCATTTGCTGGAGACCATCCTGTGGCTGAGGAGCCTCCCCGTCGTGACAAAACGACATGCAGCTCTGGTTCAGTAGAGAGGGCCTCCTGGCGCCGGTGCCTCGGATCCGGGTGGTGGCGACGTAGGGGCTGGCTGTGAAAGGCTGCGCACAGAGAAAGGTCAGAGTGGGATAGCCAGGCACGGACATTATCAGCAGTGCACGGTGGCTGGGGGTCTCTCTAGGAAAGACTATCAGAGGGGTGTGTATGGGGAGAGACAAGTAGAAAGCAGAGGTTTGTGTAGGGACTGGACGGATTGATAGAAAGGAAAGACCCTACCGCCTAGCCACCTGTATTTGACCCATTCCCTTCCAGACCCCGCTATCACATTGGCTTGTCAGACGTGCATAGCGCTGACATGTGAAATGGCATCTGTTTACCCCCATCCCAGAGTTCCTCTGACAGCCAGCTGGGATTTATTTCTCAGTACATGTCCCAGATGCATCCCCTTTGGGAATGAGCCATCCAGAGAGTCCGGCTTCCAGGGTGCTCCTTCCCCGGATGAGTGGAAGAATAAGTGTGAATTTCATCAATCCAGCTCTTGTAATGATTTCATGTGGGAACTAAGAGAGGAACGAAATAGGCTGGGGCCCAGCTGCTTAGTTACCAAGGGAAAACTCTGCAGCATTCCTCCTTAAAACAGCCCCTGAGAGTGGGCAGAAAGGAAAAAGCAGAAACCGGTCCCTGTGCCAGAGACTGCTAAGCCTAAAGACTTGTCTACACTTGACACGCTACAGCAGCCAGCCAGGACTGAGGCCAGGACTACACTGGCGGAGAAAATTGATGCAAGAGAAGCAACTCCAGTTACGTGAAGTGTGTAGCTGGAGTCAACATGCCTTGCATTGACTTCCTGGGGCGGCCTCACAGCAGGAGGTCGATGGGAGAAACTCTCCCATCGACTTCCCTTAGTCCTCGCAACTGCAAGGAGTTCTGGGGTTGACGGGGGCACCCTCAGTGTTTGACGTAGCAGGTCCTTACCAGACCTGCTAAATCGAATGTTGGAAGATTGACCCCCAGAGCATCGATCTTCTCAGAAGTGTAGACTCTGCCTATGTAGACGGGGGGGGTTCTGAACTCTCCACCACCCCGAGATGCGGTAGCTAGGTCAGTGGGACAATTCTTCCATGTGGGTGCGTGTGTGTGTGTGGGGGATTTTCACACCTCTGAGCAACATAATTAAGCTGATTTAATTTTCTAGTGCAGACCAGGCCTTAGGTGGCAGTATTTATACCCATCTCCAGCATCTGGGCTCTGCATGGGACCTTCTGTCCCTGGCTTCCCCAATCCTTGAAAATGCCCTACAGGTGGGCAGAGCCATAGCAGGCAGGCATCTGACATGGGCTCCGTGTAAAGTCTCTCTATGGAAGCTACGGCCGGCACTTTTCCATTAGAAATCTGCTCCTTCCCCTCCTGAGCCTTTTCCCTTGGAGATCGGGGAAGCGCCGGGGAGTTTAAACCATCCCTCCTGAAGCGCTGCTAACCTTCCCTTTCCAGTTGTGTGAGGGGCACGGAGAGGAGAAGAACTCTGCGTTCACGTCTCTGAAATGTCAAGCCTACCCCCATCCCAATCTACAGCCCTAGGCAGCCCTCGCAGTGTGAGAGCTGCCACAAAAGAAGGCAGCAGCTAAAATCAATCGGAACACACTTGCTGCATTCTGGAGAGTGCTGGTTCCTTCCTGTCATCTTCTAGCCACCCCCACCCCCCACACTGCACAGAGATGGGGGCCTGGCTGACCCTAACTGTGCAGACACCGACTGGATCACAGACAGATCTCTCTCCTGCTCGACAGCAGAGGGAGTGAAGCACCCACCCCAGCACATCTGTAATTAAGCATCCCTTAGAAACATCTGGGCCTAGTGATGTTCCAGAGCCCCCAAAATATCCCCCTACCACAGTGGTTGCGGTGTTTAGGGAGAGAATAATTCCTCTCCCCTTTGTGCTATTCGTCTGTTCCTTCTGTTCTCTTAATGTCTCTCCCCAGCTCTCACCACCCTCCATCTCCTCTTTTTCCTTCCCTCAGTCCCCATCCCCGCCAATCTCTGTAACCTGTGGCCGATAAGAAACACATCAAAGACCTCGGATACCCTGTTCAGGGTTGTCATGGGAACGGGGAGGCAGCGGCAGCTGTAGCTTTTCTTGTTCTGGTCTGCCCATTCTTCTTGTGAGTACTGATTTCAAAGGAGACCATCTCCATCATGTGACATGCCCAAGTGAGCAAACCCTGGCCTGAAAGTTGTCCTGCTGAGATCAGATTCAAAGGAGTCTGAGAGTCTCTGCTTCACCACAGACCACGGAAATCACCCGTCAGTGAGGTAGTTTTCAACGAATCCCATCTTTCTATTTCTATTCATAATGACCTCAGAAGGGAGGTGAGCAGCCTTCTTGTGGGCTAAACCTCAGACCCTTCCCACTCAGAACTCCTAGCATACCCGTGGCTTTCTCTTGTCGCATGGAGCATGGAGCTCTCTGCTTCTCCCTGCCCGAAGAAGCTGTTCCAGCTGGCACCAGGTAGAGCAGCTTGGAGGCTGCTCTAGCTTGCACCAAGGGCTGACCGAGCCTCCAGCTGTCTCCGGGATGGTGGGGGAGCAGAACTTAGCCACACACCACTGGCGTTCCCCACTTCAGTTGCAATGAGTGGCGTTCGGTCACACCTGAATCTTTGTGGCCAATGGAGTTCTGCCAGGGAACGAATGGGGCCCACAGTTAAGGCGCGGCAGAGCTCAGAATTACTGGGACAGTGACACAAACTCATCCTGGGGCTAAAGCGGGGGATGTTGTTGCCCTGTGTGTCTATGCAGAAGGAAAGAAGCTGTGAATTACAGCGAAATCTCTCTGGCAGCATGCTTGGCCCGGACTTTTCTCTCTAGCTCCTCTTGTGCCCTACTTTTCATTGCCTTGGACTCATTGTTCTAGCAGGCGCTCTGCATTGAGATTAACTTTGTGTTCTGCCGTGAGGCACACAGGCACAAATCTGAAGGGTTTATCTCGCTTGGCCAAACTCCAGTGAAATAGGGGCCCAAGAAGAATTAAAAGGCTCGGACGAACAGCAAAACAAAGTGCAGGCCTCTCTGTTGAAGGGGACAGTTGCGATGCCGACAAAACATGTGAGCCAGGCTATGAAAAGCAGTGCTGGAGGCGTTATAGACTCCCACCTGGGAATCTGGATAGGATCTTTCTACCTGCTGGGCTTTATTTCCAGGTGCAAAGTTCTTTCTTCTTTGCAGCACAAAACGCGCATGCGTGTACATACACGTCCAGATCCGGGCCCCTAGGACCTGCTGCAAAGCTGCCCTGCACTGGATTATATGGGCACAGTCACCTGAGTGTGTCTGGTGGTGGGGCCCGAAGGTGGGCAGGAGAGTGCTGTGTGACTCTCGCTGCTGGTTTGCAGACAGCGCCTCAGGAGAGGAGGCATTGGAAGAGCATCCTACACACCCAAGGGTGCCCTGGGGCTTGGGGAGCAATGTTGGAAGCCTCAGCTCTGGGGTGGTGTCCAATGTTCCTTTGAATTTTTCCATCTGTGTGTGGCATAAATTTTGTTATATGCACCAAGGCCAGTGCAGACGGGCACCACTCATAGAAACACATGCTGCCAGCTGTGGGTGCTCTGCTGATCAGCTGGGCGGCACCAGAATCTCTCCTGGGTGGCCGCCCATGCGCTCAGCTTACAGAGAATACTGGTGGTGTCATGCAGGAGATGGGTGGGAGGAGGAGACAGCAAAGCTGCGGCCCTGGTAAGGTAGGAGAGCACCCTACCGAGCAGCCACTGGGGACGGGTCTGGAACCCTCCGCTGTGGGCTTGATTTGCAGAACAGCCCAGGGCCCGATGTTTAGCTGCTGAGCAATCACGCCGGGGGCCAGATTTTGCAGCCCCGGTGACACTCACCGCTGGGCTTTCAGGAGAGCTCAGCACCCACCCAGCACCCAGATCACTCGAAGATCCGGCTACTGGCTCCTGGCTGAGCCAAGCACATTTGCAAACCTGCCCTATGTGGCCACGTACATGAGGACAGAGTGTCCAGGGGAAATGAGTCTGCTCCGCCGCCTATGGGGGTGAAACGGGTAGGAAAGGCTCTTACCCAGCAGCTTCTGTGTGGGGCCGGGGAAGTCACTCCTGGATCTCCAGGCTCCAGTGCAAGGAACCGGCACAATGGGTAGCAGCTACGTCCTGTATGTAACAGGACCTTGGGGCAGTGACACTGCTACAGGCTCCTGGAAGAGCCCATCCGACTTGGACAACAAGGCGCAGGCTGCGCTGGCGTAAGAGGAGCAGCAGTGTGAGGATACCCAGGGGAGGTCTAGCTGATGTATCCCACCATCCAGGCCCAGCACTGGCCCTTACCTGGAAATCCGCTAGCCATGGCTGGGGCTCCGGGCTGAGCTGGCACAGATCCTGGAGGTGGGCTTTGCGAAGGGGATTCTTCCCCAGGGCTGCACTCGGGTCGCTGGCTGTGGGGACCCTCTTGAAAGGCTCGTGGTCGGCGATCTGATTGGTGCTGTACACCCTTCGCCTGGAGGAGGCTTTGGGGTCCAGCCCTGGTTGGAGGAAGAGCTAATCAGCAGCGGTACCAATGTCAGTCTGGCCTTTAGCATCCCGTCTTGGGCAGCAGAGAGTGGGAGGCCCCTTCCTCTAGAGGGCAGAGCGCCCTGCCCTCTCACGCTCACCCTGACCCCAGAGAGGATCGCCCAGGCTAGGAAGATGGGCCTTGGATGAACCAGAGAGAAATCAGAGAGGGGGAAGGACAATAGAGAAACTTGCCCTTGGGTCCCAAAGGAAAAAAATGCTCCCCATTGCTCATACAGGGGGTGGCCCTGGCATTGATGGGCCAGGCTTCGGGATACTGTATGTGACCCCATGTAGACTGACGTCCATAGACCCGCTTTCATCCTGAAGGGTCCCTGAACCCAGGGCTGACATGCAGCCCTTCCTGGAAGGGGCCCCGGCCGTGACACGCAGAACAGTGCTGGAACTGCAGGGGGCCAACGGGATTAATACCCTTTGTCCTGAGAAAAGCACCGGGGGCTCTTTTGTGCCCATGAGGTCAGGGCCTTGGTTTTACATCTGCCCCCGACTCCCCTCCCCTTAGCGTTGAGTGTGACAAGTGACAGGACCGGTTTGAAAGTCTGAGGAATGTCTAGACGTCAGTGTTCTCACAAATCTTTTCCATCCACGTGTGGAATAATTTTTTATGTGACCAAGGCACGTGCCTGATCCTTCTCCCTCCCTTTGTGGAAAAACCAGGATGTGTTGTGTCCTCAGAGAAATACACCAATCCGGCTGTCTCGTAAGGGGATGGGATCCAGTAAAATCCTGCATCTGAAACTGGAACTTGGCCTAATCCAAATCTTTCATGGGGTCTCAAAGAGGCCTGCAAGCCATTTCATGCAGCTGGTTTTGGCTCCAAGGGAGTGTAAACACTGCAATAATAATCCCAGCCCAAAGCTCTTGGGGGAAGATGGGTTCCCAGTTTGATTCCCAGACAAGTTTGGATAAAGCATCCAAACCCCATGGAGTCGCTGAGCCTTGTGTGGTTAGTTGCCACCTCTCCAGAGATCCCTGTCACTTTCTTGTCTGAAAGCGGCAGTCACTAAAGGTGATGATCGGGAAGAGGAGGGTGTGACATGACTGGGTTTACAAGGAGAAACTGACCGGTATCTGTGTCAGATTCTCTGCCTGGTTCGTCACCAACTTCCAGGAGATCAGGGGTCCTCTCTGAAGGGAGCCCCCCCTCTGAGTCCTTGGGGCAGCTCCAGCTGTCCAGGCTGGCTCCCTCTTCCTGGGAGTGAAAGAAAACGGAGCTGCCTGACTCCTGGGAATGCATCATGCTGTAGCGCCGCCTCTTGTCCTGGGGAAGAGAGGAACTGGGTTGGGCTGCTGCATGCGCACTGCCCTGCTGGGCTGGAGAGAGTTCATGGTGTGCATGGAGTCAGCAGGCGTAATAATTCAGACATTATCCCCACTCCCCTTTATGAAGTGCCTTGTTACCCAGTGTCTAGTGTCCCTTCTCCCCTTGCCCCACCCACGCCCCTGCTCTCCTCCCCCACGGTCCCTGAGGCCTCATCCCTTCACTTCCTCATGCGTCAGGCCATTGCAGCTGGTAGTTTTCAAGGCTACTGACTCTCTTGTCAACTTGTGTTACCCTTGGGAAGCAGAGGAGAAGAGCAAAGTGGGGTCAGACAACCACCCCACCTTCCTCCTGAACCTGCACGGCTGACTTATGGGTGGAATTGGGACAAACCGTTCAGCAAGACCCCCTGTCTGATGGCAGAGTTTTCTGTGCATGAGACAAGCATGTCCCAAGAAAGACTCAAGTCAGGGCCACCATGGCCTTGGTAGAGCAGCCCTGAAACAGCAGGTGGCTACAAAGCCAGGAGCTGCTGTTGGCCAAGCTCTCTTAGCCACGGTTGCCACAGTCACATACAGCCACAGTCACTTTGTGACTCTCCTCTGAGAGAGAAGTCTTCACACCAGGGAGGGTATGACTGGCTCCCCCACCATACCCCATACACACGCACACAGTTTACATGCATGGACACACCCATACACACTAACACCCCCCCACACACAATGCACATGGACACACAAACACACACGGATCCACAAGCAAACATGCACAGGTGTACCCCATGCATACTCATCCGGTGCACTGCCCGTATGAGAGAGGTTACTTACAGTTCTGGGGTTGGAGCTGTACAGGGACGTGTCACAGACGATGCCATACCCCACCAGCCGGTCACCAGGGAAGAGGCAGCTGGCACTGACTGGGGAGATCAAGACCTCAGTGGTTTCGGGAAAGACCCACTCCACGGTGACGTCACTCAGGACAGGGGCCATAGCTTTCTTAAGCGACTTGATCATCTGGCGGGACAGAGCACAAACCCACGTGGACTGTCAAATGGCAGAGGGAGGGTGTTGTGAATGGTGTGCATGTGTCACGAGTGGGTGCAGTGAGCATGGGCGTGCATGGACGCCTGAGCGTGCCAGCGTGCAATGTGGGGGTGGGTGTGAGTGTGTGGACATGCCTCGGCATGTGTGTTGTGCAGTGATGGTGAACAGACCTGCCCCCCTGAATTTCAGGGTCTCCTATTGCCCGCTCCCACAGCCCATCACAATGTGACGTCTTGATTCTAGCTGGCAGAACAGGCTGAGTGCCTGGGGAGAGGCCGATGGCCCAGCTGCTCTTGTCTCCTGCCTACACATGATGCTTAAGGGAAAGTGGAAAAAATCTGCCCTTTATACATCTGGCTGATTTGGTCAGAAATCCCCTCCTGGCCCATGGGGTGAGACACCGGAGTAGAGCACAACAGCCCTGTGATCGCTTGGAACTCACCAGCTACAGGCCACCTGTCTCCAGCATTCCAACCCCCTTGGCACAGCACACAGGGGACTTATGCCAGTCACTAGGCTGGTCCAAAAACAGCAACTTAGAGCATCCCTGAGATGGCTCCAAATCGTGAGAGCTACCACCAGTGCTTGGCACTTCAGCCAAGCTCTCGTTTGCCCTGCCAAGCCCCTTACACCAGGGGCAATGCCACCACCCGGGGGTGAGTTTCAGAAAATCCTCTGGGTACATTTCAGCAGAAGCCTGGGCTGCAGGATAATATGCTGGTACCTTAGATGGCAGGCGGGTGCCCAGCGTAGGCATTAATCATGCATGCACATAGGATGTGTCTAAACTACACCCCTCTGCCGACAAGAGATGTAGATTAGGCACATCACTATTGCAAATGAAGCGGGTATTTAAATATCCCCCGCGCTTCATTTGAATAAAAATAGCCACCGCTTTTTGCCGACGCAGCACTTTGCCGGCAAAAAGCGGCAGTCTAGACGGGGATCGGTCGACAAGGAAAACCTTTTCTGACCGATCCTGTAAACCTCATTGCACGAGGCATAAGGGATCAGTCAGAAAAGGCTTTCCTTGTCGACCGATCCCCGTCTAGACTGCCGCTTTTTGCCGGCAAAGTGCCACGTTGGCAAAAAGTGGCGGCCATTTCTATTCAAACGAAGCGCGGGATATTTAAATCCCCACTTCATTTGCAATAGCGATGTGCCTAATCTACATCCCTCTGTCGGCAGAGGGGGTGTAGTTTAGACACACCCATAGTGTGGAGTGTGCGCTAACTTACTGGAAGGTGCCTGGCTAACTGGGAAACAAATCGCTGTTCTCACCAGCAGATGCTTTGTCACTAGCTTCCTCTGGCAACACAAGTCACCAAGGAAGAGACAGTGTTCCCTGTAAGCTGAGTGCTTGTGTGGCCGCTCAGGAGAGAGTCCAATTAGCAGAGCGCTCACAGCTAGGTTTGTGTTCCTCCAGGTGGTGCACATTTGCACATGCCTTGGTGCATATAACAAAAATTATTCTGCAAATGGATGGAAAAGATTAAAGGGAACATTGGAGATGACCCCCATGTCCAGCTACAGTCACCTCCACACATGGCTGTCAGTGGATTGAGCCATTGCCCCCTAAGCCTCTGAGGCCACATTCTTCGTCCTTCTTCTCCTTCTCCTTCTCATTATTATTATTATTATTATTATTATTATTATTATTATTATTATTATAGCAGGAGCCTTAGGGCCAGGAAGAAGGTGCTGGACAATCACATAAGAATGGCCATACTGGATCAGACCAAAGGTCCATCTAGCCCAGTGTCCTGTTTTCTGCCAGTGGCCAAAAGAGAATGAACAGAACAGGGAACCATCAAGTGATTTATCCCTGTCACCCATTGCCAGCGTCTGACAGACAGAGACCAGGGACACCATCCCTGGCCCTCCTGGCTAATAGCCATCGATCCATGAATTTATCTAGCTCTTTTTTGAACCCTGTTATAGTCTTGCCTTCACAACATCCTCTAGCAGGGAGTTCCACAAGTGGGCCCTGCTCCAAAGAGCCAATAAGTGACTAATAATCCCTGTCTCTTCATCTTTAGCCCTCAGACACTTCCCAAAGGGGGCCAGTATTATTACCCCTGACCTTGAAGACAATAGGTGGACATAGACAAAGTGAGGAGCATAAGGCGGCAGTGAGACAATACAGGTCAGGGTCAGCATGATGGGCACTGGTGTTAGCACGCCTGCTGCCTGACTTGTGCACTCTGTCCATCACCTGCTCCCCCTTTCCCTCAGGCATCCTTAGGGGCGTGCCCAGTGGGCATTCTGCCTGCCCTGGGGTGAAAGGCACCGGTCCCATTGGCTGCCAGACGGCTGACACATAGCCCACCAGTGACCCCTGCTCAGAGGCAGGTCCGCCAAACCAGCACATCATCCATCCGCCTTCTTCCCTCATCTTTTTGCCAGGCCCAGCCCAGCTCCACTACAGGAGAGCAGCTTAGGGTGCCCCCGTCTAGCCTTGCTAGGGTGCAGAGAAGCCTCCAGTCTCCGGGACACCTGTCCAGGCTGACCCAGGCTCTCCACCCTGCCCAGTTTGCCCCCACCCCACCAGGAAATGCCGGCGGTGGGCAGAGGGAAGGGAACCTGGGGCCAGTACCTTTGGCTGCAGCCTCTCCCCCTCCGCCAGGAATTCTGCGCTCCCCCTGGACACGGCAGCCAGTCCGCGCACCAGCCTCCTGCAGGCGCCCTGCCCAATGCCAAAGCTGAAGCACCTGGGGAGAGATGGAAATTGAGGGTGCAGGTTAGGGGTGAGGAGTCTGGGAGAGGGAGTGGGCAGAGCAGGAGGCCAGGTGTAGGATCAGTTCCCCACCTCCACTAAAGCTGGGCAAGGTAATAGCACGACTCAGCCCCGCTGAAACCAGCTGCCAGTGAGGTGCCCAACCGTGCGAGTAGGCAGCCTGATGCTCAGCTTCAACTACTCAGTCCCGGTCAATGGGGTGTGGTGTAGTGTTAGTACCTTGCTGGTTGCTATGCTTGGGCTGTGGGCTGTGGGGAACCCCCACTGGCAGCTGTCTGTAAGCACGACCCAGCAGGGGGTGCCTTACCGCCCCAGGGCAGTGGCTAAAACCAGTTCTACAAGTTAAGGGAAGAGGCTGAACAAAGGAAGTGTGTGCGAGGGGAAGGGGCAGTTTTTTGGGGGGCTGAAGCCATGAAAGAGAGAGACTGAGGAGGAAGCTGGAGTTTTAGGGGCCCAGTCACCCCCATCTCAAGGGGGGCCTGAGGCATCCTGGCCCCAATTCCTGTAACCAGATTACATCTGTGCTGTGCTGTACCCTGGAGAGGCAATAAACTCCCTCTATTCTACTGGCTGGTGGAGTCTGTGCCTGCGGCTACGGGGGTGCAGGGTTGGGCGAAACACCAACTCGGTGGGATACCCGGGGTAGCTCCCAAAGGTCACGAGGGCTTGCTGGGCATTTGTGATCCATGATCTACCTCTTCTTGCCGGCTTTTCCAGCAGCTCGCTCCCTGCCAGATTACAATCAGCCTGCTTGTGTACGGTCCAGCAGTCTGAGTCCTGTGGCTGATACTGTTCAAGGCTTGGTGATTATCTCTGCTTAGGACTCCAACAAGGCTCTCCTGACCTTCCCGGCCTTTCTGCAAAAGGGACCTTTTCCTTTTCTTTTTCTTGCTTCTGGTTGGAGCCTGTGATCAAGCGCTGGCAACCGAGCGAGGCAGGAAAAGCCGTGGGGGTGAGCAAGCCCCTCTGCAGCCAGGAGCCTGGTTGGTGAAGGGCAGGGAATCGCCAGCCACGCTGCATTGGAAGAGCTCAGCTCGGCTCCTGCTGACGGCCGGGGGGACCGTACCCCAGTGCACAGGGAAGTGAGCCGCTGTGATGCGAGAGGGTGGGAGGCAGGGGCAGGAGTCGGGGGAAGTTGCTCAGTGCTCAGTGCTGTTCAGGATTCGTCCCCATCTGTTTAAGATACGCTTGTGTCTTGGATCGGGGAGTTCTGGTGCGAAACTAATGCCACCTCCCCTGGGAAAGGATTGTCTAAGGCAGGGCTGGGGAACCTTTTCTGTGTCGGGGACCAGAAAATCGGTTGGGGGCTGCAAACAAATGAGAAACGAATAAAAACACCCGGGGTGGGCTCCCCAATGCTGGGAGGCGCCCCGAGCCTCAGGGGCTGGATCCAGGCATGCCGGGGACTGTAACCCGCCCCTGGGCCTTGGGTTCCCCATCCCTGGTCTAAGGACTGATGAAGAGGAAACCAACTCCCCCAGCACCTCGTTCCTCTCTGCTCTTCTCCAGCCTTGCCTGTCTGGAACGCCCTGAGCAATTACCCCTCCGAGCCCGAGAGCCTGGCAACTGGGCTGCTGCTGCCCGTTTGATCAGGACCTTCCTCCGCCTGAGGGAGGGCTCCAGGGGTCCTGCTGGCCCCCCAGACAGGGAGGGAGAACGGGGCGCGTGATGGATGCAAGAATCTTCGTGCGGGAAACTGATCATCTGTGCAGCATCCTGCCCTGCGGGAAAGGTTGCGGCGCACAGCCTCGTGCTTCAGCTACTCCAGTGTCCTGTCTCTGATGGGGGCCAGTGCCAGAGGCTTCAGGGCAAAGTCCAACTCCCTCCAGAACACACCTGACTTTGCAACCCTGTGTCATGGCTGGGGTGGGGGAAGGGAGCAGGAATCCCTTCCTGGTTCCCTCATCTCAGGGAAGCCCTTGTGGTTTCGTGATGTGAGCCGAACTGCAGATCCTGTTGTTTATGTCCCTTCACAATGGATTCAGGGCTCAGCTACACTTGGAAGTTAATCGGGATCAAGATCGAGTGTGACTTTAAAAAGCACTTACTATTGCTGAGAGCTCTACATGTGGAAAAGCTCTTAGTAAACTCACAGGGACAGTTGCTTGATTGCATTTCCTAGCCATTCAAGGAAATCCCCATCAACGTTAACATCCAGAGCACACTCCGTTCACATCTTACCACCTACGCACCACGCCCCTCAAACACTCACTAGCCCAGGAGTAGGTCTGGGAAATTGGATGCTGACGCTTAACACTTTTCATACATACCCGAGGCTCCTTTTCTTAAACGTCTGATCCTTTTTCTAAAACCATCCCACGAGATGTGACTTAATGATATTGTGGCAAAGACCTCTGAGGAGTAGTTGTGTTGGTCTGTAACTTTTAAAACAACTTTTAAAAAACGAGTAGTCTTGTGGCACCTTAGGGTATGTCTACACTACAGCACTAATTCGAACTAACTTAATTCGAATTAGCGTTTTGCTAATTCGAAATAGCACGTCCACATTGAGTGGACCCTGAATCGAAGGTAAGGCTGGTCAGAACCAGTGCCGGCAGGGCATCAGGGTCGGACTTAGTGTGTGGGGCTGCTGCCTCAGGCTAGCTGAGGGCTGTGCTTAAAGGGACCCGACCCCCCATCTCGGACAGACAGTTCTCAGGTTTCTCTGCTTGCTGGTCTACCTCGCTGAGGGACAGCAAAGCATTTGTGTCTCGGAGTGCTCTGCTTGCCCTCACTCGGGGCACCACGGCACTCTGCAACATGGAACCAGACCTGCCCCCGGGGACTCTGCTGCATCTCATGGACACGTTGCTGGCAGCCTGGCTGCACTGATTGCAGGCTGCCACCCGGGAGGACCATCGAGGGGATGTCAGGATCCAGGGGGCCCTGCGGGAGAGCTTCCACCCTGAGGAGCGCTAACAGTCTCCCCGGTCTGCCCCACTGGGGGCTTGTGCCCTATTCCTCCCTCTTGTCCTTCCACTTACCCTTCCCTAGCCCCCCCTTCCTGATGTCAAATAAAAGACACGTATTTTCAAAAATATCACCTGTCTTTATTTAACACAACTGGGGAGGGAGAATGAAACTCTGGGGAGACGGGGGAAAGGAGGCGGGAGAGGGCAGGAGAGAGGGTGGGAGAGGGGAGGGGGAAACCTGGGAGGAGGGAGCTGGAAGGTGGAGGAAGGGGAGGAAGGGAAGGGAAAGCTCAGGGTTCGGGGTCCTGCTGGCTCTCCCGTCTCGCAGCACTGCGGGTGCGGGGGCATCAGGGGGGAGTGGGTGTGGAGGGTGGGGCAGGAGGGATGGAGGAAGTGGGAGGGGTGCGGAGGAAGCAGGAGGGGGAGCAGGGGTGGGAGGAGGAGCGAGAGCTGGGGTGGCCGCAGGGGCTGGAGCAGGAGGAGGAGGAACCTGTCCACCAGGGTCTGGAGGTGACCTTGGAGGGCACGGCCCTGATCCTCCAGTGCCTGCAAGCTCCGCTGCTGCAGCCGCAGGTCCTCACGGACCCAGTGCTCCTGGGTGCGGAGCTGCTGCTCCAGTAGCCGCAGGTGCTCCTGGCTGTGCAGGTGGCCACAGCCGCATTCCTGTGCCTAGTGCGGAGATCGTGGACATTGGAGGCCTCCCCCCAAACCTCAATGAGGTCCACGATCTCCGCACTAGACCAGGCGGGCGCCCGCCTTTTGCGGCCCCGGGCAGGCTCCTGGAAGCCGCCAGCCTGGTCCTGGGAAGAGGCGGAGGGCTGGGTGGCAGCGGGTGGCTGGCTCATGCCGTGCCAGGTGCAGGGTCTGCTGGCTGGGTGCTGGCAGGCTTGCAACTGGCACAAGCACTGTAGCCAGACCGTGCCCCTTTAAGGGCTCCGGGGCCGGGAGGGGGGCAGAAGAGTTTCCCTGGTTTGGCCCAGAGTGGCCACCAGGGCAACCTGGGAAGGGCTAGCCTCCAACTTGTTCGAATTAAGTGGCTACACAGCCCTTAATTCGAACTACTTAATTCGAATTAGGCGTTAGTCCTCATAGAATGAGGTTTACCTAGTTCGAATTAAGCGCTCCGCTAGTTCGATTTAAATTCGAACTAGCGGTTTGCATGTGTAGCCCCTATGGAAGTTAATTCGAACTAATGGCTGTTAGTTCGAATTAACTTTGTAGTGTAGACATACCCTTAGAGACTAATAAAAATATATGTATAGTATCATGAGCTTTCGTGGGCAAAAGCCACTTCCTCAGATGAGATTGAAGAAGTGGGTTTTGCTCATTCATGATACTATATATATATATATAGAATCATAGAATCCTAGGGCTGGAAGAGACCTCAGAAGGTCATCGAGTACAGCCCCCTGCCCAAAGCAGGAGCAACCACAAATAAATCATTTCAGCCAGAGCTTTATCAAGCCAAGACTGAGGCTATGTCTAGACTACATGGCTCCATCGACGGAGCCATGTAAATTAGTTTATTCGGCATAGTCAAAGAAGCATTAAAATAAACATGGCGCGCGCTGTGCCGACGATCAGCTGATCCGGCACAGCGCGGCAGTCTAGATGCGGCACGGTTGACAAAGGAAGCCTTTGTCGACGCTCGATAAACCTCGTTTCACGAGGCTTCCTTTGTCGATCGCGCCGTCTAGACTGCCCGCTGTGCGGATCTGCTGATTGTCGGCTGTGCGGCCATGTTTATTTTAATGAAGCGGGATTATTTAAATCCCCGCTTCTTTGACTATGCTGAATAAACTAATGTACATGGCTCCGTCGACGGAGCCATGTAGTCTAGACACATCCTTAGGGAGGACATTCCACCACCTCCCTAAGAAACCCATTCCAGTGCTTCACCACCCTCCTAGTGAAATAGTTTTTCCTAATATCCAACCTAGACCTCCCCTACTGTAACTTGAGACGGTTGCTTCTTGTTCTGCCATCTGTCACCACTCAGAACAGCCTCTCTCCATCCTCTTTGGAACCTCCCTTCAGGAAGTTGAAGGCTGCTGTCAAATCCCCCCTCTCTCTTCTCTTCTGCAGACTAAATAAGCCCAAATCCCTCAGCCTCTCCTCATAGGTCACGTGCTCCAGCCCCCTAATCATTTTGGTTGCCCTCCGCTGGACCCTCTCCAATGCATCCACATCCTTTTTGTAGTGGGGGGGGCCCCAGAACTGGATGCAATACTCCAGATGTGGCCACACCAATGCTGAATAAAGGGGATTAATCACTTCTCTAGATCTGCTGGCAATGCTCTTCCTAATGCACCCCAATATGCTTTTAGCCTTCTTGTCTACAAGGGCACACTGTTGACTCATATCCAGCTTCTCATCCACTGTGATCCCCAGGTCCTTTTCTTCTGAACTGCTACTTAGCCAGTATATATACATATACATATTTGTTAGTCTCTAAAGTGCCACAGGACTACTCGTTTTTTTAAAGTTGTTTTTGTGGCAAAGACTTCCATGCATTCTCTTTGTGTCACATACATACCATGGATTTCCTTTAAGGGGCTTTACACATATCGGGCTTTCAGAATATTGGATTTCTATGCTGCCCTGCACTGAAAGGACTGCGAGGAAGACTGTTCTTGGGTCAATCCGGTGAGCAGAAAACACTAGGAAGGAAGCTGCTCAAGGGAAAATCCCAGCCCAATTTTGCTGTCTCAGATTGTCTGGATGACCTTCCAGAGAAACACCTGCACTTCTGGGCTCCATTCCAAACCCTGCTTCTACAACCTGCCGTCCTGCCTTTCATTCTGGGCACAGGATGACTGAAGTGTAAGGTGGAGGCCTGCTGCTACCACTGCCTCCGAGACCCCTACATGCTGGTGTTTTGCCCCTATGCCAGAGAATCCCCGCGGTATCCGCACCTGGTGGAGAAGGAGTGGTTCCGCATCAGCTCAATGACCTTCCCGGTGTTGCTAACGGCTCCATCGGTCAGCAGGAAGATCAGGCGCGGGTGGCCCCGGTGGATGGGCTGCCGGATGATCCACTTTAAAGGGGATAAGATGTTGGTGCCGCCCATATCCGCCCGGATCTTCTTGATGCTCTCACACGCAACAGCCAGACTCTCCTGCAGAGAGAGCAGAAGACCCCACTCGCCAGAATCATTCGGGTCAATATGATCAGTGCTGGGCGCTGATATGGCACTTTTCCTCTAGGAATTCCAGAGCGCCTTATGGAATTGCTGCACCTCCATTTTAACTGACGGGGAAACAGGGACTTGGCGATGAGAAGGGCCTGGCTGCGGGTCTGACAGCAAGTCAGTGGGAGAGCTGGGAATACAACCCACATCTTCTCAACTTCCAGTCACCTGTTCTAACCGCCAGGCCATGCTGCCACTGTAAACGGCACATACCCAATGCGTCTGCAGCTATTTTCCATAGCTGAAATTCGCCCCTCGCGGAAGGCAGTACAAGGCATATGCAACACAGAAATCCCAGGTAAGCTTATATGAGGCTGGTGTCCCGTGCAAGGAAATGGTTTCACACTGTGTGCAATGGCATCTGCGGTGGGGTAGAGCCATGTATTTGCCTGTACACAGTGAGCTCCCTCGAGCAGGGTCTTTGTTTCTGTAGTGTTTGGAAAGAGCCAACTGGAAGTCAGTGCAAAGGAGCTCATGTGATCACAGGGTGCACGTCAGGGCTGTACATGGTATATACAGAACTTCATGTGCATTTTTGTGTGGCTGGCTCCCCATTGCCTGTGCATCCACCCTCCAAGAACACACGGTGCTGGTGAGCCCAAAGCTATGGATTTGTCTTCGATGGGGGTGATATGTGCCATCAACCCAGCCCCATGCCTGTAACATTATGGGTGTGAATGACTGGCACACACAGTAGCCTCTTGATGGAACAGCTGGATCCCGTTTGCCAATGTCGGAGGCTATGCGGTGTGCAGCCTCCCACCCTGCCATATGCTGGGCTGCAAGAGGGCACGTGGTTCTCTTCTCGGGGGCATGGTGATGGCTCAGAGGTGTTTAAGGCACCTGCTGGAGAAGGCGACAGCCTCTGTGGTACCCCAGGCAAGGTGGGGGGCCAGTTCTATGCTCCCCGAAGGGGCGGGGCTTAGGGGGAGGAGTGGGGCCAGGGTCAGCCAGCCGTCCATGCCACCCAGACTGCAGCACGCCGCCCCCAACCCTCAGAGCTGATCCGGTCACAATTTAAAGGGTCCAGGGCTCTGGTAGCCACCGCTGCGTGGCCAGGAGCCCCAGGCCCCTTTGAATTGCCAGGCCCTGGGGCAATTTCCCCCTCTGCCTCACCCCACATCAGCAGGCCTGCCCCGCAGCCAGCCCTTAGTGCTTCCGGCGGCAAGTTAAAGGGCCCGGGGCTCTGGCTGCCACCACTGCCACAGTCATGGTCGCTGGGAGTCCCCATCTCTTTGAATCACCCAGCCCTGGGGCAGTTGCCCCCTTTTCTCCCTCCCTGCCCTGCCCCATTGGTGGGCCTGATTGCTCATTAGCTGGTGCAGAGAGGAGCCAGGAAAGATGGGTTCCCACAAGCCATGTGACGGAAACTCAGCACCTCCCAAGCCAGGCCAGCCCACAAAGAATGGGGTCCTTGTGTCTCAATGGTTCTGTCCTCTCCGAATAAGTCCCGGGGGGGGTCTCATATAAGTGGCCCCTGTGCCCAGGGTGGATGGATCTGGGATATTAGCACCCTCTGTTAATACCCGTCGAGGTCAGCAGAGCAGCCGTGTGAAGGACCCTGGCCCAAAGGACACTAGTGGCCTGTGCAGCTGATTGACACTGCCTGGCCAGGCCGGCAGGGAGTGAGCTCCACCACCTGCTCCTGGAACAGACGCTCCCAGGGCAGCGTGTGGCTGGCCCCCGCTGCAGCATGTTCCCTGATCACACTTCTCAAAGGCAGCATGGGCCAGCCCCTGCCACAGCACCGGAGCTGCACGGCCCCTGCCCTCTGTGAGCACCAATGAGTTCAGCACTCAGGTCTTCACCCACCTCGCAATAAGTTTGGCTGGCAGGAAAGAGGGTCTTAAAGGTGGACCCAAATCCGATGACATTGAAGAGGCATGCCGGGGCCAGGCTCTTGAATATCACCAGCAGGGCCTCCTGGGAGGACAAAAAGTGACCATGTCAGGAAGCCTGATATCTGCTTGGCAGCCTGAGCTTGACCAGCAACACTGCCTATCAGGCCCTCCTTCTGCATGTTCACTTCAGCGCTACCCTGTCTTTTGGCTGCATGCAGTTCAATAGCACAACAGAACCACCTGGCTTGTTTTACAGTCACAGAAACGCAGAATTGGACGTGACCTCCGAAGGTCTATCTAGCCATGGACTAGCCATGTTTGGCCAGCCTGTTCGTAACAGCTTCCAGTGATGGGGATTCCACCACCTCCCTTGGGAGCATGTTCCAGAGCGTAACTACCCTTACTAGCTGCTAACCTGACTCTCCCTGGCTGCAGATTAAGTGCATAAATTCTTGTCCTACCTTCAGTGGATACCTTCAGTCCTCTTTGTAACAGCCCATGAGATGTATGAAGACTGTTATCTCTCTCCTCAGTTTTTGTCTCATGTTCAGTTTTTTTAACCCTTTTCCCATAGAGCAGGAATAAATAATAAACTATTTATTATTTTTGTTGTGCTTCCATGAATTCTCTTTAACTTGCTCCCATCTTTCCTACAGTGGGGCTCCCAGAATTGGACCCCGTACTCCAGCTGAGGCCTCACCAGTGCTCAGCAGAGGGGACAATTATCTCTGTTTCTTCCATATGACACCCCTATTACTACACCCCAGAATGGTAGCAGCTTTGTTGGAAACTGCATCACATTGGTCACTCAGATTCAATTTGTGATCCACTATAGCCCCTCCCTTCCTCCCCCGGATCCTTTTTAGCAGTACTACTGCCTAGCCAGGTATCCCCCATTTTGTAGTTGTCTATTTGAGCTTTCCTCCCTAAGGGAAGTACTTTGCACTTACTGTTGTTGAATTTCATTTTGTTGATTTTAGACCATTTCTCTAATTTGTCAAGGGAATGTGGGGTCTGGTAGGGAGTTTGGGTGAAGGAGGCAGTTGTGACCTGGGGCAGGAGACTGGGATGTAGGGTCTGGGAGAGGGTATGGGTGCATGAGGAGGGGGAGTGGGTTTGGGTTATGTGGGATAGGGGGTCCAAGAGGGGGTAGAAGGTTGGAAGGAGGGAGGAGATGGGGTGCCAGAGGGAGGCTCTGGACAGGAGACTTACCTGGGCTACCCCTGACCAGTAGCCCAGTAGGTTTCTCAGACAGGCACCCTGCCTGCCCCACCCCTGCACCTGCTACAGGGGCCATGTGGGTCTGTGAATAGCTGTGAGCCTGAGGGGAGTTGGGATGGGTGCTTTGCGTGCTGCCTCTTGTTCAAACAGGCAGCTCCCGTTGGCTGGAAACTGGCCAATGGGATTGTGCTGGGGACAGGGACAGTGCACAAAGCCTCCCCTGGCTCACAGCTGTTCAAAGACAAACAAAGCTCCACCGCCACTTTTCTGAGCAGTGTGTGGGGCCGGGGCAGGCAGGGAGCTCCCCTCTGTGTCCCTGGGCCGGATCTGGTGGCTTGGCAGGCCGGATGTGGCCCACGGGCTGTATTTTACTCAGCCCTGCTACAGACAGTGCATCCCATCTGCCAAGCATCCAGGTCTGGAATGCCCAGAGACTTCAATGTGGGTTTATGCCTGAGCCCTCTACTATGACACAGAAAAAGAAAACTCTAGCTCCTGACTGGCTGAAAACAGTCATGTGACAATCAGTAAGTTTGTATTGAAGGCTCTGTGACAGGTAAACAATACTGAGATCTGGAGCAACGTTAACTCGTGTGTATTTTATGTGCATTTTGACTCCCTGCAGATGGGTTAGGAAAAACTGTGATTCACCTGAGTTGGTGAGTTTCTTCCTGAAAGGTGATTTCTCTCCCCCTACCCAACCACCCATTTTGAACTTGATCAATTCCAATGAAGCAATTCAAATGTATGTTCCAAACACTGGCTACAGGTTTCAGTGAACAGGAAGATTTATCACTCCTTGAGGTAACTATTGATCTCCGTTCTGCTGCACTCGATATTTATCTCTCAGATCAATAAACCTAGATGTTCACCTCAAGAGAAATCAATATCTGCTTACTATTCCGTGTTTGACAATATATATGATTGACACAGTCACATTTACCACCCTGTATACAGTGTTTTTGAAAAGGTTAGCTGCATTGTAGCAGGAGTGCTAGAATGAAACCAGCGGCAGGAAATTAAAAGCATCACATTTTCCTTAACAATTCCCCCTCCCCCTCTCTGGTTATACACACACACACACACACACACACAGCGCACAGATACCAAATTATTCACTACCTATTCATTTTAGATTCATTTTAATCTACAGATAGCACTGTTGTCACCTAGCATGGTTTTCATACTGCGCAACTCCACTTCCTGCTTCGAATACATCCCAGTTCATTCCATGCAATTTATAGTTCACACTGATGACTATGCAAATGTTATTCAATCCATCCAGAGGACATGAAAAGTAGATATTTACAAACGACAGAAGCCAGGAGAAAACAGGAGGGTGGTTTTTTCCTCAAGATACATTGCCTTGAAAGGTGGACTCTTCTTTTCTTTAGAAGTGAAAGGGAAAATGTAGCTGGGCAAACATCCTTCCTCTGTTCAGGATTGCCCCATGACTGGAGATCCTCAAGGACATTTAATGCCATGCTAGTTAAACTGCCAGGAGAACCCAAAGACTTCCGGAGCAGTCCCATTTCAGTACCAGGGACAGTTCCCTCTGTTGCCAAGGGTGAATGTCACCTTCAGAAAGCTGTTGTTGTAGGCTAGGATTTTCAATGGAGTTTAAGAGAGTTAGGCACGTAAATCCAGGACACCTAATTCCCTTGGGTTCCTTTAAAAACCCCAGCCATAAAGAATAATGGCACTGAATAATAAGCACTGATGTAACTGATAGGGTAGGGTTACACATGGAGCACTATATATCAGAAAATAGGTGAAAGTGACAAAGCAGTGTAAGTTCTACTGATTTGGCAGTCCATCGGTTTATACGGGAGTGTAATTTGCACAGCTTCTTTCATCAGCCTGAAATTATTTTTGATGTCTCCCATGCAAATAATGACCAGGTTTGACCCTGCTCAGCATGTAAGAATTAATGAACCCATAGCTCAAGGTTATACGATAAATAACAGTGTACAGCACCAATCTCTTATACAGCACATCTCATCCATCGCTTTCCCCAAGCTACAGAAAGCTGGGCACAGATTATTCTAGTTACTAAATAACAATAATCTGTCACATTCATACAGGGTAAGGACCTAGACCAGTGGTCCCCAATGTGGTGCCCGCGGGTGCCATGGCGCCCGCCGGGCCATTTCTGTGTGCCCGCCGAGTGAACGGGGCCGGCCCTGCCCCCAGGTGCACAGCGCATGGGCGGTGCCGGCCCCCTGGGCACACGGCGTATGGGCAGCGTTGGCCCCGGGCGCACGGCGTTTGGGCGGCCCCACCCCCGGGTGCACGGTGCAAGGGCTGTGCCAGCCCTGGGCGCGCGGCATATGGGTGGCGCCAGCCCCAGGTGCGCAGCATAGGAGCAGCACCAGCCCCGGGCGTGCAGCACATGGGCAGTGCCGGCCCCGGGCGCACGGCTTTTGGGCGGACCCGCCCCCCCCGGGTGCGCGGCACAAGGGCTGTGCCAGCCCTGGGCACACGGTATATGGATGGCGCCGGCCCCTGGGCACGCAGCACAGGGGTAGCATCGGCCCTGGGTGCGCAGCACAGGAGCGGCGCTGGCCCCAGGCATGCAGCACACGGGCGGTGGCGGCCCGGCCCCCGGGCGTGCGGCGCATGGGCTGTTCCGGCCCCGGCGCACAGCGTATGGGCAGCTCCACCCCTGGGCACGCAGCGCAGGAGCGGCGCCGGCACCAGCCCCGGGAGTGCAGCGCATAGGTGGCGCCAGCACCGGGCACGCGCCGTATGGGTGGCCCCGCCCCCCAGGCACGTGCACGGCCCCGCCCCAGGTGCGCATGTGGCCCCGCCCCCGGGTGCCCGGCACATGAGTAGCCCCACCGGGTGCGCCCGGCAGCCCCAAAAGGTTGGGGACCACTGACCTAGACTAAGTCTCAGCAGACATGGGTGTTTTCTTGGGTGAGTCACTTAATCTCTGTGTTCCAGTTCCCCAACTTTAAAATGTGAATAAAAATCCTTCTTTATGCCCACCCTTTGTCTGTCCTATCTATTGAGGTTGTATGTTCTTTGTATGTATAGCACCTCGCAAAATGGGGCCCTGACTTCAGTTGGGGATATCAGAGTCTAGTCTCAAAAATCTACTATATATTTGAGAGAGTTTGTCTGTTCAAAAACTCTTCCTAACCAGTAAGAGCTAGGGCTACCAAATTTGGTGTGCAGCTTCCTCTTCTCCTAACTTAAAGCAAGGTCAGTTTGGTTGTGCCAGGACAACCAGAAGCCCCAGGAAAAGGACAGTTTTCCATAGCACGCAAAGGAAGGGGCTGCTGTTGGGAGGGACATGACATGAGAGTGGCCACTGAGGGCAGCAAGCCCGCAGGGGAGAGCTATCCTGCAGGGTGTCCTCTGGGGACAGCTGTACCAGCAAGGGAGTGGCCAGCAGAGCTGGGGCTCTCCCACCACCCCATGCCATGCAGAGGGAGAGAGCCCCCCTCACTCTGGGTCAGGCACTTGCTGGCCCCCTGGGGACAAGCTGGCGGGTGGGGTGCACAGTTCCCACCACTCTGGGCCATCCCCAGGAAGAATCAATGGCCACCCACTGCCCTGAGCCCCCCCAAACCTCCAAGATCCTGCCCTGACTCCTGCACCCCACACAACACCAGCCCCTTGCCTGAAGGACCTGGGCAACACTGGGTAAGTCTCCTAGTGTAAAGAAGATATTATCCCCCTTTGCAGATGGGTATACTGAGGCCCAGGGGGATAAGTGACTTACCCTAGTCACGGAAGGACTCAGTAGCTGAGCTGAGAATAGAATCTAGGTATTGTGATCACTAGATACTGCTCCCCGAGCCAGAAAGAAAGCACACAAAGTAGAACAGAATCTCCTACTGAGTGTCAGGCTGTAAAATGTGTGTTTCCTTGCCCATCAGTGAAGTAATCTTTCATGTCTGAGATGTCAGGGGCACTAATGTAACCCTTTGGCAATCCCATCACAGGGAACAGTAACTCACAGCAAGATATGCAGTCAGCTATGTTTGCTAAGTGGCCTGTGGAGCTCACATGTGCAAGGGCGAGAGGAGAGCTAGTGCCTGGCAGATCGGGACTGCTTGCTTTTATAGAGTGACAAAGGGAATTTTGAATGTGGCAACACTTAAACCTGTTTCTTTTAAGTTCATGCATGTACATGCGCACACACAAACACATGTACACAAACACACATGCATGCATATGCACACACGCACATGTGCATGGACACAATCATATATGTACACGTGCATGTTCAAAATGTACATGTACACAACCATGCACCCACACAAACATGCATGTACCCACCTATGCATGCACACAAACACATGTGCAGACATAAGATTTAGGGCACTGGGCTTTAGCAGCTCCCAGGCTCCTCCTCTCTGCAGGTGGCCTGTACAAACCATCCCTTCTGGTACTCGGACAACAGCCAGCACACAGCAGGCAGAGCTCTCTCACTCTCCTGGTGGGGGGCTTCCTAATCCTGTTGCCATGGAAACAAGAGCCAGCTTGGGAATGGTAAGACTCCTACTGGCAGGCCTCAGGTGCAAGTCCCAGAGGCAGAGACTATGCCTAGAAGGGGATGCACCAATACCCAGAACCGAGCTCCTGCAAGGGTAGGAGTTCTCCATCCACACAGCTCTGCCCCAGACATGGGTGGCACTGCGGGAGGAAAGGGTGCCACCAGGACTCTGGAGAGGAACTAACTCAATGGCTTTCCCCCAGGTATTCTCTGCCAACAGGGCATCCACCTGCAATTCAGAGTTGCCCTTTCCTGGCAGAAAGGGTTGGGGAAGGGTGGCTTTGCAAGCCCCACCTGCCCTCCCCAGGGCTAGGGGATGTAGCAGCTCCTACTGGCATAGGAATCTGCAGGGGTGAACCGAGTCCAGAAAGAAATTGTCCCTGGACTGCCTCTCCCAGTACTGCTGCTGCTCACTGACACATGCCATGGCCAGCTGGCAAACACAGACCTGGCCTCGTAAGTGCAATAGGCATGGACAAAAATCATTAAATAGTGAACAGAATGATTTCCCAGCCAACAGCTGCCAGGGTTTCTAGGAGGGAAATCTGGCTCGGTCCTGTCCTGCACAATTATACCAGATAACAGGGCACAGCCAGGCTTTGTCCCGATTTACACCCTTTAGGGTATCTCTCCGTTGTCTCCAAGTCAGGGGCAAGGCGGTTTTCATAGACATACAATACTAGCGTCCACACTGCCATTGTATTATTTCAACAGAAAGTTGAAATAACGGGCGGCTTTTTCCAATGGCGGCAAACCTCATTCCACGAGGAATAAGCCCTTTTCCGAAAAAGCTTTTTCGGAAAAGGGTTTATGTAGACGCTCCACTGCTGCTATGTCGAAATAGCTCCTCACCAGGGCCATTCTAAAGTTATTCCTCCCCAGTGCCTCCTGGAGCTCTAAGTCGAAATAGCGCATCCACATTAGGGGAGCCTACTTCGGACTAACTTTGAGGCTTCTCTGTAGTGTGGACGCTCTATTTCGAAATAAGCTTTTCCGGACGATATCTTCCAGAAAAGCTTATTCTGAAAGAAGCTTGCAGTGTAGACGTACCCCTAGAACACTCAGACAGATTGGTGGAAGATGATTCATCAGCACGTAAAGAAACCCTTTTGCTATCTAATATTTAACCAGAGTTTAATGCTCAGCCAATTCCCCTCAATTGCAGATCCTTAAGAGTCGTGTGTTACCCCCTGCTGTACCTTGACGCGACTGATGTTCATGCCACTCATGCTTCCACTGCGGTCTATCAGAAATATAAACTCTCCCTGGGTTTTCCTGAGGTCTGGCTGGCTGGTTCTCAGGTCAGGGCAGAAGTTCAGCATGATGACGGGGTGATGAGGGATGTCCTTGTTCAGACGTTTCCTGATGATTTCCGTCTGCAAGGAGCAAGAAATGAGCTTGAGCGAAAGAGCTCCGCTGTCGCAGCATATCTGCAAAACTCCTCCACGTACTGTCCCTTGCCCCCACCCCACCGTTTAACTCTAGGTAAGGTGACCATATTTCCTACAGTCACAATGGGGCAGCCCAGGGCTTGTCCAAGCTGCTCCCGCTCCTCAGGGCTCTGCCAAAGCCGTGCCTCCCCACTGTCTGGGACTGAACACCCCTCTGAGCTCCATACCTCATGCCATCCACAGCTGGGCTGACCCCCTCCTTCCCTGAGCTCCGTGTCCCATCCCTCCACAGTGTGGCTGACCACCCCCTCCCTGAGCTCCATGCTCCAGGCTGCCCACATCTGTGGCTGAGCACCCATGCCCCGTGCCACCCATGGATGCCACTGGGACTGACCACCACCCCCAAAGTCCATGCCGGGCACCTCGTGTTGCTTCCCCCACAACTTGTTCTCCGTGCCCCCTCAGGAGAGGTACACCCACTGGTTTTTGGTTGGTTGGTTGGTTGTTGTTGGGGTTTTTTTTTTTTTTTTGTAAACCAGGCATTTGTTTGCTTTTGAAAAGCAAATGCCTGTTTTTGCCAAAAAAAAAAAAAGAGTCAGGATGGGCAAGACAGAGCAGTAAAAGGAACTGGCCTGGCCAAAACCGGATATAGGGTCTCCTAACTGTAGGCGTGAGCAGCGCAGGATGACACAGACAGTAGTGAAAACACCTGAGCCCTGTGTAGACGACAGCCTCCCCATTCCTAGCCTCACCACACACCCCCTCCCGTGGAGCTGCTCCTAGTGCTCAGTTCTATGCATGATTTCTCTCCGGGAACAGGCACCCTGGAGGGGAAGTGCTGCGTGAGACCCCCATCAGAGAACAGAATACCCAGGCAATGGCTGCCAGCGTGAATGCACCGTGGGAGCACAAGCAAACCATCCTCATCTTGGAATAAGCACCTTGATGTGACCAGGACTTTAACAGGGCTCAAAAAAGAGCTGGATCGATTCATGGAGGTTAGGTCCATCAATGGCTATTCGCCAGGATAGGTAGGAATGGTGTCCCTAGCCTCTGTCAGTATGGAAATGGATGACAGGAGAGGGATCATGTGAGGATTATAGATTGTGTTCCCTCCCTCTGAGGCATCTGGTATTGGCCACTGTTTTCAGACAGGATACTGGGCTAGATGGTCTGACCCAGTCTGGCTGTTCTTATGTTCACCTTACTGCAGAGGATCGCCAAACACTTTATCAATGAAGCCTGTCTGTACGAAGTCAGTAAGTATTCTTAGCATTTGCATTTTGCATATGGGGAAACTGAGCCACAGAGCCATTAACTGACTTGCTTGAGGTCATACAGTGATTACATGGCTGAGCTAGACACAGAACTCACAACAAGCTCCAGCTTTGTTCCACATCTAAATGGGACACAATGGCCAGACTCTGGTATTTTCTGCTGAGTCTGTTTTTATTACCTGTTCTTTTTATCATATTTTATCAGATAAATTAAATACCTGGCCTACCACTCCAGGCATCATTGCAACAGAAATCTGCACAATAGATAGTTTCTTTACTACTCATCAGACCTATTGGCTTTTTGCATTGTGTTTCGTTTTACTATACATATCAATCTTGGTTTCAAAAAATTAAGAACATTGTACTTAAGAAAAAGAGCTCCCAGGGCAGTATTGGACTCCCCTTTGTTATATGCATGATGATTATTTATTGGCAGGACTATCATGCCCAGGAGCCCCAGTCGTGACTAGCACCCCATTGCGCCAGGCGCTGAACCCCAGTAGGACAAAAAGCCAATAGCTGGTCTTAATTCGCAGAGCTCCACGGGCTTCCGGAGCAAAGCCGATTTCTACCAGCGGAGTGTCTGGCCCCTTGGCCCATCTCTGCAGTACTGAAGCATGTTCTTAAGTAAACAACTTTTCTAAACAAGGAAATGGATTCAACGCTGCTGATTCCCTCTGATTTCATGGGAAGTTTACAAACCTGCTGCCTAAACGATGGGTCGGATTTTATACAGCCCGGCGGCTTCCATTCCCAGAGCCCTCTACAACTTCATTACTGTCCCTTCTTTTTCATCTGGGTCTCCACAGACCGCTGATCTCTCTCCCCACTCAGCCCCACTTCAGCTTAATCTGCACACAGAGGCTTTCGAAATACAATGGGCTCGCTATTCTGATGTCCCTGTAAACCTCGTTCCACGAGGAGTACGGGACGTTTCGGAATAGCACTCTGTTTCGAGGCAAGGGAGCAGTGTAGACACACCCTAACACTGCTGTGTAGATGTATCCTAAGAGTGTTTGCCACTGATTTATTCAAACACATGGTGACCGAGCTGCACTGCTACGAGTGGAAAAGGATGATGAGCTATCACGGTGGCCCTGAAAAACGTACCCTTCCCTGAACTGGCACTGCTTCTCTGGAGTTCCAGCTCTGGGAAAAGTTTGCAGCTATCCCCATTCTGGTTTGGCACAGAATTCATAAGGGAATCAACCGGCGGCATAGTGCCGCCCCATAACTTCTAATGCAGCCTGTTAGGACTGCATGCCAACACACAGACCTCTGCTGCCGTCCCCCGTCTGCTTGGCAAATGTCGACTGGATTCAGACCCCCCGGGGACTGCCTGGAAACATTTCACAGGAATGGAAAAGACTCAAACCTCACCGCCCATATAGTTCTCTCTCTTCCGGTGGCTCGTCACATCGTGGGTTGGGGAGGAGCAGCAAGCATCCAGGGAAGGCAATAGAAGGTTTTGATTGTGACAAACCAAAATGAACTAGCAGAAATGGGTGTACGCTGTCCCAGTAACGTCACTGCTACATGCTTGTTTTACTGGCTGCATTTCCCAGGCTCCGGTTTTGACTCCATCTAGCGGTGGGGGCAGGAAGGGAAGGATGCCAGGGCGCTGGCACACAATGCGCCCTTAGGGGATGCGTGCTGCTACTCCATGTCTTTTGCATTGGCTCACAGTGGGGAAATCCCTCCCAGTCCTATGGTATTAACTTGAACATGGAGTCAGACGCCCATGAGGCACAGGGGCAGTTTCTCTCCCATTCGTGATGCCAGTCCCACGCCGGGCGCTCCTCTGGGTTGGGCATTGCAAAGCTCCACCAGGAACAGCCCCAGGATGTGCTGCAGCTGCTCCTGGGGCAAAGCAGGAGAGTCACTGCATTGGCCTCATTTGGTGCCTGCTGCCAACTCCCATCACTTCTGGGGCTCGCAGGGCGCCATCCCAGCTGACCAGCTCATCATGCACCACCAGCAGCGTTGGTGCTCGACACAGTCCCCAGCACTCGATCACAAAACCGACACGGCATCAGCGAGATGTCAGAGGTGCAGTTTTGGGACCGTGGCTTTCAGGTGTTCTGTCTTGAGCCACTTAATCCATTCCCTGCGCTGGTTGCCAATCCGGTAAATTTCCAGCCCCGCCGCTTCTTCGCCATTTGTGGGGGCGAATGGTCATTGCTGGTTTACTAAAATCAGTTGTTTTGCTGGCCTCGCTCCAGAGACTAGAGGAAATCAGGAGCCGTGCTCCAATGATCTTGGTGCAGCACTCCTGGTGAAGGATTTCTGGTAGGGATCCTTTGCACACGGTGAAAGTTCTCCTAAGGGTGTCTGCAGCTCAGAGGTCAGAATAAAATGGAAGGGTGAAACGCTGAGCCGCTGCACTAGAACAGGGGCATGTGGCCCTTCCGTTTCCATGGAGTCGACTGGAATTTGTGGGAGAGAAGAGGACAAAGGAAGCTGTCCCATTGAATTATGGGATACTTTTGCCGGGCTCCAGGAACTGAGCCCAGAGGGGGGGGACTGCATCTCCACTGCAAACCAATAGCACTTGAACCCACTTTGACCCTTGCAGAGTCATAGGATCCTACGCCTGAGCCCAAGTTTGAGAGATTTGTATTTAGACAGAAGAGGGGTTAGGGCTTGAGCCCGAGTCAGATCCCGCAATGTAGATGTATCCTCAGACAGAACTGCCCTGCCTCAGCTGGGGATGGTATTTCATCCGTCCCATGTCTGTCCCCCCACACACTCCCTTCCCCATTATCCAGTTGCAATAAAGAAATCAGATCTCGTCAGCTGCCCGTGGATTCCAGAGCATAGCCGCCCTCATAATCCCGCTAGCTTCTGAGCATTCCAACCATTTGCATAACAAAATGACAAAGGGGAATTAATTAGCATTTACTGCTGAAGTGTCCATGTTAATTCATTTAAGTGAAGAGGTGCTCGGTGTCATGCTCTCAGGAGCCGCAATTCTAGCTTGTAATCTACCCAGGATACCCCACTCAGTGGCTGCTCTGTTAGTCGGGTATACAGGGGATGGAAAGCCCTGTGCAGCCCTGTCTTTCCCAAGGCACCATCCATTCTGAGTGGCTCCCTTCCCAGGGTGGTCACTCCTCATTCCCCCCAGGCATACAGGTGGGGTTTTCCTTGGAAAATGGCTCTGGAGTCAGACACCCACCAGATCATTTGACAGGAGAAAGACACAATATAATCAGGCAGGCATCTGAGCAGGAACGTGGGAGGTTCAAATCCTTCCACCTGCCATACTCAGAATGGAATTGCAGGAGAACCCTGCGGCGTAAGACAGATGAGGCTCTAATCATTGCATCTAATTGCAAAGGAAAGAAAAGAACCCCGAGAAAATTGTCAACACGGCTTCCATGTAATGAACAATAATAGAATCATAGAATACTAGGACTGGAAGGGACCTCGAGAGGTCATCGAGTCGTCCCCTGCCCCCATGGCAGGACCAAATACTGTCTAGACCCAGGCTCTTGCCTGGGTTTTACCCCAAACCTCTCTACTGGCCACTCACAAAAACCTTCTGCCGGGTTTAACTCCTGACTAATTTCAGGGGTAAAGGGGGGGATTTGGAACCTAGATCGGGGTGGGCAACCTGCAGCCCATTGGGTTCTCTGTGTGGCTCACGAGACATTTTGTTACCATTGCCCATGTGCAGGGTTGCCAGATTCTGCTGGTTTTCATCCACATAGTTTTTTTCCTACCGATTCTACTAAAGTGACACGCACTTAAAGCAAGCACAACAGCCGCTCAGGAAACAGTCGTTGTGACAGCCTGACAGGAGACGTGGGGCCAGGAGCTAGGATAGGTAACATGGCCACCGCTGACAGTGTGACCTTGGGCTGCAATTTTCAAAAATGGCCCCTGATTTTGGTTGACTCAGGGTTAAGAGTCTGACGTGAGGCACCTTGGGCCTGATTTTCAGAAGCATGGAGAACCCCTACTTCCAAACTCCCCGGGCATGACTGTCAATGTGCCAACCCGATGCATGCAAAGCAAGGAAGTATACTTGAAGAGACACTTCACCTCATTGAGAGACAGTGCATACTGTCACTCAATCTGCAGGCGTCTGCCCTGGAACCCACCACCTATGCAGAGACTGTGAATATTTAGCAATCTAAGGTGCTTGGCATTATAAGTAAATCGTTAGGCTAATTATTGCAAGCAATGGAATTAATACTATAATAATATAACACTAAATGTAATGTGTAATATGATACTATAATACTATACTATTACTAACGCTAATTCTATGACTGAGTTTCACCCCATGTTCATTTATTCAGGAGTGCTACAAATCCCACCACCCCCTTTCATCAGCCATAAGCCTAATAGGACATGTCTTCACAAGAGAGTTAAACTAGGCTCTTGCCTGGGTTTTACCCCAAACCTCTCCACTGGCCACTCACAAAAACCTTCTGCCCAGTTTAACTCCTGACTAATTTCAGGGGTAAAGGGGGGGAATTGGAACCTAGGTCGGGGTGGGCAACCTGCAGCCCATTGGGGTTCTCTGTGTGGCCCACGAGACATTTTGTTACCGTTGCCCACGTGCAGGGTTGCCAGATTCTGCTGGTTTTCATCCACGTAGTTTTTTTCCTACCGATATTACTAAAGTGACACACACTTAAAGCAAGGGCACATGAAGGGAGGGGCATGCTGATTACACACAACATGGGCTGTGAGAGCCGTGCGCTCCCTCTGCATCCAGTCACAGTGCCACTACGGTTCAGTCGGCGCCCCCCGCACATTCTAGGTACTCAAGCTCAGTGAGCAAATCTACCCTGTCCCGGGAGACCATCTTGGTCATGACAATCTTGCGGCCCACTGAGCTGGCCTAGGTTGCTCCTCACTGACCTGGGTTCTGCCTTAACTCTGGCTGGAAACCACCCCCTTTGCAGTGACACAAGTAAAATGACTTGGGTCCTGAGCAGGGCTGGTCCTAACCAATTGGCAGCCCCGGGCAACTGCCCGGCTCGCTTGTCGGGTTGCCAGATGGTTTAAAAAAAAATACTGGACAAAAATGTGTCAAGCAAAAACAAAAACAAAAACAAAAAAAAGGCGGGAAAATTTGTCAAACAAAAAAAAAAGGGGTTGGGGAGTAACCAGGGAAACCTGGGGGGAGGATTCGGGAGGTTGCAGCCCACCCCTAAGACTGGCTCTGGTCCTGCAAGCCCTCCGGTGCCTTCCCACAGTCCCCCACCCTGCCAAAGGGCAAACTTTCCTGCCCTTTGGATGCACCCTAGTGCATCTCAGCACAAAGCACCATGGGCTCTGCCCCCGACACAGCTGGTGAGTGCAGAAACAGCGAGCACGCAGTCATTTGGCTAGGGCTTTGCTGGGGGGATGCGCACACCTGGGCTAGGCTACCTTAGGCACTCAGACCCAGGCGCTGATCACCTGGGCTAACTCTGGCAGGTTACTGGAGTGCAGGGATTACTGGCCCCATGTGGTATGTGATGGGGTGAACTGTACACACATATGTAACCAGAGCTCCACTGTCAGTTCCCAGAGGAATCCCATGTTGCTGCTGCCTCTTCTAACCCCCCTGGCCAGGTCCTCTCCAGCCCTGGGTAAAACCTCAGTCCCCGGCCAACTCCTTTTCCTTCTCACCTTTTTCTCAGCGCTGGGGTCCTTCTTAGTCCCTTTAATGAAATCATTTCTCCCTTTCAGGTGTTGCTCATACTCCGCAGGGGTCATGTCACCCTCTTCCATCAAGACATGAGGCATATGGGGCTCTGAGAGTTCAGAGGGAGAAGAAGAGAACAGCCTTAGACTTCTGGTTGGCAGATGCTGTAGCAGCTGGAGGGATAGCTCAGTGGTTTGAGCATTGCTCTGCTAAACCTAGGGTTGTGAGTTCAATCCTTGAGGAGGCCATTTGGGGCAAATATGTCAGGGATGGTACTTGGTCTTGCCCTGAGGGTAGGGAATTGGACTTGATGACTTCTCAAGGTCCCTTCCAGCTCTATGAGAGAAGCCCAGAATTGGGAGGCTGCAGCATTTGAGTTAGTGCCTGGGGATGATGAGACAGCAATGGGTACATCCCAGTAGGTTCAGAACTTTTGTTCACATCAGTGGCTCAATGTTTACCTCATGAAAGGGGCATTTACCTCCAAAGTGCAAAGACAGAGCTAATGGCAATTGGTTCCCAGAACAGGTGGGACCCGCAGAAAGGGGGCGAATGGCAGACAGAAAGTGCAGGCCACCTACCGCTCGGATGGATTAATATTTCCACCGGTCGGTCGAAAGTGTGTTTGTTGGCTAACGTGATCATGATGCTCTTTGCGGAGCGGGCGGAGGGGTCGGCGTCCGCTCGGATCTGGTGTGTCGGGCTTTCGACTCCTGTGCAGGAAAGAAGGACGGGACACTGGTGTGAGAAGCGGTTTGGGAAGTGGGGATAGGGTGGAGCTGGAGCTCAGAGGGGGAAAAGAGAGAGTTAAGTGGGGAGGTGGCGCAGTGAGAAGGCACCAGGAGAGTTGAGAACAGAGCTGTGCAGGCCAATGTGCCTGGCTTCTGTCTGCACCCAGGGCCTGAGGTACCCCGGGACAGCACATCAGTGCTGTAAGGGAGAGGGTATCACCCACTCATCAGCACCGAACTGCCAGTCCAACCACTGGCACCGTGGCAGGGTTAACGCACTCAGACTGGCTCCACCTTGTGTCAGTGGTGAGAGGTGCTTCTCCAGTGGGCTGGGTTCCCAGGGCCAGCCCCAGTGGTCTCACCTGCAAGGAGACACGGCCCCCGGATCTCCAGGTGGAAGCTGAACTCATATTCGGTGGGGTTGGTCACCTCGCTCTCCAACAGCTGGGCCAGACAGAACTTGGGAGTGGGATCCGGGCTCCCTGCTACACAGGAGTGTCGGTCTCTGTGGGGGGGGACATGACACCAAGTCAAAGCTGCAAACCCTGGACCTGTGAGCAACAGCCTCCCACAGCAGCTCCTTAGGCAGCCAGCGGTCCATTTTTGCTGTGCTGTGGGTCTAGACAACAGCCTACCAGCCTGAGTGTCTCTCCTTCTAGCTCAGCCCAAGGAGTTCATGCATCTCAGCCCCTTGGACTTGTCCCTAGCAGTGTGCAGAGTGAGCTCTGGGCTGGGATGCACTGCACTGAGGTAGCAGGTTTAAAACAAACAAAATGAAGTACTTCTTCATGCATCACACAGTCAACCTGTGGAACTCCTTGCCAGAGGATGTTGAGAAGGCCAGAACTTTAACAGGGTTCCAAAAAGAGCAAGATAAATTCATGGAGGACAGGTCCATCAATGGCTATTAGGCAGGATGGGTAGGAATGGTGTCCCTAGCCTCTGTTTGTCAGAAGCTGGGAATGGGTGACTGGGGAGGGATCACTTGATGATTCCCTGTTTCAGTTTATTCCCTCTGGGGAACCTGGCATTGGTCACTGTCGGAAGACCGGACACTGGGTTAGATGGACCTTTGGTCTGACCCAGTCTGGCCGTTCTTACGCTCCTGTGGGGCACAAAGCAAGAGAACAAGGCAGATCAAAGGGAGAAGGAAAAGGGAAGCTGAGAAAGGAGAGATGGACAGGGAGATGGCTACAGATTGGCAGCTATGCCAGGGCGTGGCACTAGGGATGGCCATGGGCACAAGAGGGTAGCAGAGGGTAGAAGTGGGGAGCCGTGGGTGTGCCAGACAACCCCCGCACAGGCAGGCTGCTGATGAGAAATGAAGGGGGCCGCTGGTCTAGGGGAAATGGGTTTTCATAGAACCATTTGAAGGGCATGTGGCCTGACCTTCAACTCCTAATAAGTTCGGAGCAATTCAAGCCCAACCCATAGTCATTTTGCCCCCTGCAGTTATAAATGGGGGCGGGGGCAAGAAAGCTGCTAGAGGGTTAGGGGGCATCTCTCTGGCCCCCCTCACCCCGGCGCCCGAGCCCGTCCCCAAAATCAGCCCCCCGCGGAGCCCCTTGCTCCCTCTTACACTCGGAGCAGGTGTCCAGAGAGGCCGGTGCTTTCCCCGCTGCACTGGGGCACCTTGGGGACGCACACGGCTGGCAGAAGGACCCTCACGGCGCCGCTCGGGAGCGTCTGCAGCTCCGAGGAGGTGCTGAGGAAGACAGACACGCTCTCCAGCGGAGGGATCACACCCAGGTTAGCCACGAAAACGATTCGCTCCAAATCCTCGTCCAGCCCGATCCTTCCTGCACAGAGAGGTCACATGGGAGATGCTGGAGAGCCTACTCCTGTCCCTGTCCCTCTCCCTGTCCCGGTCTCCCCCCTTCTGCACCAGCCCCTGGCATTGGTGAATCAAATACTAGGCAGCCCACAGCAACATCCCAGGGCCGTCAGGTGCATTAGAAGGGCTTCTGCAGGCAGCCTTCTCTGGGCTGCAGTAGCAGGAGAAGTGCCTTGTGACTCAGGAAGGCCTGATCCAAAGCCCACTGAAGTTAAGGAATCTTTCAAGATTCATGTGCTGGCTCTTCCAGAAGCCGGGGGTAACTTCATGCCATGGGTTTTCCTGTCTCCAAAGTGACCAAAGCCACTTCTGGTCCGTACAAGTGCTCCGGACACCGTGTCGTGAGCATGTATATCCGGCAGCCCTACTGGGATTCCTCCTCCCCTGCCATTAAAATCACCGGGGCCTCCTTACCACTTCCATCCTGAGCTCGTCCATTGGGAAGGCAGTAACAGTCGTCTAGTTTGGCTTTGTCTTTGATCTGCACTGTCACAGCCTGCCTGGAAACAACGGCTTCGAACCCGACCACGGTGGTGTACTCATCCAGCGGGTAGACAAAGAGACCTGCCAAAAGGCAAGGCTCTTAGAACAGCCGCCAAGTGACACCCCCAGGAGGAGAACTCCCTCTCTGTACATCGGTGTGTGGTCCATGGTCCCAGGGATCCAAACCTGCATGCCTCCAAAGTTAAAGCAGCCTCGACCCATAAGTACACCCTAAGGATACAACCCCTGGTGGACTTTCCTCCAAGAATCTAGAGGTTTAAGATGTGCACAGAAATATCAGGCTTCTCATACTACCTCGGATTTGATATGCAACCTACGGCCCTGATTCAACAGTTACAGCCACTTGATTCTCAAGACACGGCAGCTCCAGACCCTGCCCCAGCCTTAGCATATATTAGAGCAGCCTAAGGGCCCTTCTAACTTGAGCAATGCCTAACTTGAAGCACGTGAGTCGTTCCATTGGCTTCCACAGTTCTTCTTGAACTGACTGTTGGGTATGTGTGTCAAGATCCTGCCAAATGGGGCCTATCACACTTGACGACGCTTGATGCCTCAGAAAGAGTTTAACTCTGCTCCATCCCCATCTTGCCACATAGATTCAAAGAACTGGAAGGGACCTTGAGAGGTCATCAAGTCCAGTCCCCTGCCCTCACGGCAGGACCAAGCACCATCTTGATAATCCCTGATAGATGTCTATCTAACCTGCTTTTGAATATCTCCAGTGATGGAGATTCCACAACCTCCCGAGGCAATTTATTCCAGTCCTTAACTATCCTAACAGTTAGGCAGATTTTCCTAATGTCCAACCTAAACTTCCTTTGCTGCAATTTAAGTCCATTGCTTCTTGTCCTAAGGAGAATCATTTTTCTCCCTCCTCTTTATAACGCTCTTTTAGGTACTTGAAAGCTGCTATCATGTCCCCTCTCAGTCTGCTCTTTCCAGACAAAACAAGCCCAAGTCTTTCAGTCTTCCCCTCACAGCTCATGTTTTCTAGAGCTTTAATCATTTTTGTTGCTCTTCTCTGGACCTTCCCCAATTTATCCACATCTTTCCTAAAATGTGGTGCCCAGAACTGGACACAACACTCCAGTTGAGGCCTAATCAGTGCAGAGTAGAGCAGAAGAATGACTCCTTGTGTCTTGCTCACAACACTCCTGTTGTTGCATCCCCGAATCGTGTTTGCTTTTTTTTTGCAACAGTGTCACACTGCTGACTCACATTTAGCATGTGGTTCACTATGACCCCTAGATCCCTCTCTGGCTTGGCCACTAGATCTTCAGCACCAAAGCACCTACCACTTGAACTAAAGAACCAACTCTTAAGGATGAATAAGAAGCAGGCTCTTCTCAATGCTGGACAGTTAGATGGGGGCGTGATCACACACACTGAAACAAGGGATTAAGTAGCCACGTGACTAATGATGCCATATGGCACATAAAGAATCACTCCTGAGCACCCTGGCACATGAGATTGGATTATTCTTATTGCTCACTCTATTGCAAAGGTGTGAATATTATATACGGCCATAAAAACACCAGGACACATCTGAAGCTTGGCCAGCCCCGGTGTATACCCAGGCACATTCCAGTTCCTTGAGACAAGGAGCAATGGTCTCAAGTAACAGTGAGGGAGGTCTAGTTTGGATAATAGGAAAAACTATTTCACTGGGAGGGTGGTGAAACCTTGGAATGGGTTCTCTAGGGAGCTGGTGGAATCTCCATCCCTAGAAGTTTTAAGTCCCGGCTTGACAAAGTCCTGGTTGGGATGATTTAGTTGGGATTGGTCCTGCAGGGGGGTTGGAGTCAATGACCTCCTGAGGTCTCTTCCAACCCTGTGAGTCTATGACTGTATGACTCTAGGAAGCACTAGCAGCCCGATCCTCTCGCAGCTCCAGCACCTTTGCTGTTCAAAGAGGCCAGAATCTGATTCCCCTGCCAAGCAGCTGTCTGATAGTGGAGGAGAGCTCAGTCGGCCCCTACCCCAAGCATACCTTGCACACTTTGCACACATCAGAACGGGCGGGGACTGGTGTGCAGCTTAACTTCTCAAAGTCTCAGCTGGGGCAGGGTCCCTTAGGGACCGTTGCCGGCAGCTGTACGACAGAAGAGCCCTTAGGCTGCTCTAACGTATGCTAGAGCCGAGGCAGGAGCTGGATCTGTGGTATCTGGAGAATCAAGTGGCGGTAACTGGCTCCACAATGCCCCCCGCCATGCCAAGTGGTTCTCACCTCAGGAGAGAATCTGGCCCTACGATTGCACCAACAGCAAGTGTTGTTCCCTGTCCATAAGAGGGAGGCTGCCAAGCTGGACTCAGAGGATGTCATTAATACCAGCATTGACCCCATCCCTGCTGCCAGCACACCAGGGAACCGAACCTCACCTTCAAAAGGATGGGTCTCCGGGTTGCCGTAGGTCAGGGAGGCCGTCATCCCAAAGGCATAGCCGCTGACGCAAGAGGTGACCTCGGAGGCTGTGAGTGGGAGGGGAGAGCTGCTCGCCCGGTTAATGAGCCCCGGCATCCTGCGGACAGACTCTGGGGTAGCCTGGGTGTCAGACCCTGCAGCAGACTGGAGAGGGGGGGAAGACGTGAGAACCCTGAAAGAGCCATGACCGCTGGAGCCCAACACACGCCCAGCACCTCAGACTTGCACGGGCAGTTAGCAGAGCGACAGCTCAGATACGGCCCCTTGCAGGGCCTGTTATGGGCCTCCCATCCCCTGCAGTGCAGACACCTGACCGGCCCAGCAGCCAGTGTGCAGCTTCTCCAGCAGCACCTTCCTCCAGGGACCTGTACAGAGTTGACAGCAAAAGGTGGAACTGAAAAGGCCTCAGAACTGAAGACGGGAATCAAGGCCACACACTCCACTGATTCCTAACTCCCTCTCTTCCCTTGGCACTGTGAGGATGGGCCACAGCAGCACCAAGTGGGATGGGCTATGAAATGCACCCATGGGACCTTCTGGCCTGAGCTGCACCTGTCAAGTTGCCTTTTCTAATGGGGCTTCTAGGGGTAACTGTGGGTAAAAGGTGATCCTGGATTTAATGCTGATGCCTCAGCCCCTTCTATAGGCTGGTGTGCTAGAGAACAAATTTGTTTCCACTTGATCATGAGGAATTCATTTCCTCATCGGTGAAGGCGAACTACCCAGTTAGGCCCATGGCATGGAGATGAGTAAAACATTCCCACCATGATGGGAAAGATGCCATCAGTCCCCATTCCCGGACATTCAATACTTGGGAACTCCTTAATTAATCTGCATGGAAGGGCATGGACTGTACCCAGGGCCAGGGCATGCTGGTATTTCAGGGGCAGCATCGAAAGTTCTTCCAACTGCTGTGCTTCTGTTTATAGCTTTATGTTGTGCTGAACTGGGTAACTTCCCCCCCTCCCCCCCCACACACAACACACCCCTTTCTGGTTTTTGTTTTCCACAATAACAAAATATAACCATGAAAGTTCTCATGAAAGAAAGAAACATCTGGAGACACACAGATATTCTTGCTGGCCTATGATTTCTTTGCCCATTACCTGAAAACACCACATGGCTGGCTATATTAAATCACTTTTTTTTCACCCAGCCTTTCAGGGCAAGGGCAAAGACTCCTCTCCCCCTTCTCTACATCCTCCTTGCTAGCTCTGACTCATTTCACTGCCTCCTTAGCAGAGCTGTTCATCTTTAAAGTACTTGCCTCTATTGCTTCTGTTAATTAAATTTTCCTTGCAACTCTTGTGGTTGCCTGCCTCCCCTCTGTTCTGGCTCCCCTTCTCCAGACGTGTGTCTCAGCCTGACTGGCAGAGGAACTCAGATATGGATCTTGCAGGTACGTTCCAGTGCAGAACTCACCACTCTCGCTCTCCGCCAGGAATTCCCAGGGATCGCTGCAGCCTGATTACTCCTTGGCTGGCCCTGTAGGATTTATGCAACGCTCTGTGTGACCAAGGGAAGAGCCAGCAGCGGTGAGAGACAGTGATTTACCTCTCATTTCCTGGCCAGCTCTGTGTCATGCAATGCACCTTTAGATGCAAATGTCCTGGAAGGCAAATACAAGTCATTAGGACCAGGAGCTCACCCGTGCCTTTCAGTGGAAAAACAGCAGAGCTAAGCTGGGCCAACTAGGGTGGGAGATAAAGGATTTAAAGGTGTCCACAAGGAGAGACCGAGATGAGGATATGGGCTTTAAGTACAAGCTAGGGTGGGATGGAGGACAGAACAAATGAGACCAGCAAGATGGGGCTATGGCAGGGTGGGCAATAATTTTTGATGAGAGAACCACTCCAAGATTTTGGTAAGTGATCAAGGACCCCACTTTTCTATGGAGAGGATGCGGAATCTGGGATGGAGGTTGGATGCAGAAGGGAGCTGGGGTAGGGGACTGGGGTGCAAGAGAGGATGTGGGGTCTGAAAGGGAGTTTAAGAAAAGGAGGAGGTTGTGATCAGGCAGGGGTTTGGGGTGCAGGGTCTAGGAGGGAGTAGTGGGGGAGAATGGGAGTGGGGTGCAGAAGGTTTAGATGGTGGCCGGAGTCAGGAGCTGGTGGTGACCTGGGGCAGGGGATTGGGGTGAGGGAGAGGCTAGGGCGCCAGAGGCAAGCTGTGGCCAGGAGGTGCTTACCTAGGTGTCTCCCAGCCAGCAGCCCTGCAGGATCTGAGGCAGGCCCCCTGCCTGCCACAGCCCCAGGCTGCTCAAAATGGCTGGCTATTCCCTGTGGCTCTCTGCTGTGCCCCACAGGAGAGGTGGGCTCAGTCTCCAGGCCTGAAACCTGATTCCCCTCTCGCTTACGCAAAAGCGGCTTCAGTGGCTTCGGCTCAGATACGCCTCATTGACGTGAGGCTCAGTGAGGTCAGAAGTGAGCACCCTGGCCTGCTGTGGTGGAAGCTGGGAATGAGCTGCCCCCCCCAGAAAGGAGCGGCTGTAACACAGCCAACAGTGTCTTCTGTGACAGCTGAGCCCCGGCCAGGACCTAGGGGCCCTGTGCGGGGAGCTGATAGGAGGCACCACAGGCTGTGTTAGAGTCCAGGAGAGCCGCAGGGGACATTTGCTCAGGAGCAGCCTTGCCTCTCCTCCTCCCAAAGGGCCAGAGGATGCGAGACAACGCCAAGCGCAGGAGCTCAGGAGAGGATGAGATCATTTGCATTAGCTGCATCAATCACACCCTCCAGTGCCGTGCTTTGCTGATTCACAGTCCCTCGGAGCCATCCGAAAAGCACCCTGGCCAGAGGGGAGGTACGTGAGGGTCTGCAACCAACACTGCCCCCTGCTGCCTCCAGAGAAGCAGGCCGGCCGGCGGTGGTTCTGCTACAGGTGCAGGAGACTGGAGATGGGTTCTTAAGGGCACACACAGATTGTAAGCTCTTCGGGGCTGGGGCTGTCTCTTTTGTTCTGTGTTTGCACCCTGCTTCGCACCATGGGGCCCTGATCCACGGGCGGGTTCCTCAGCACTCCAGTGACACGACCAATAAGACTCCCGTCTGGAGAGACGATGGGTGGCCACAATGATCATTATGTGTGGTGTGGTGGTATGTAGGAGCTGCGCGCAGCACCAGGGCCCCCTTGTGCCAGGGGCTTACAATCCATATGGACCAGTGTGGGAGAAAGGAGCTGTAATGGGATCTACGAGCCCCCGCTGCAACAGCTAGGAAGGGTTTAGAGAGACATCCTCCGCTGTGGCTAATTGGCAGACCAGCCACTGCTAGGGGAAGAGCTGCAGCCCAAGTACAGGGCAGTGGCCAGGAACCTGAAGAGGACTCTGCGCCAGCCTGGAAGTGGGCAGAAAGTAGCGAACACCCCTAGGACAAAGCAATAGAAGGAGCCGCTCTGTGAAATGGGCAGAGGAAGGTAGGAAGGGGCCCAGGAAAGCAGCAGCAGGAAGCAGATCTTAGCTGCTTATTACAGCTGCCCTGGACTGGAGCCCAGAGGAGAGAAAGGGCCGGCGCTCTCCTTCCTGCCACCGGGAAAGGGGCTGGGAAAACCCTCCTGTTGCAAGAGATGAGGGTGTTGGGCATAGCGTGTGGTAGAAGACCTGGCATAAGGTCATGAGACTGCCTGGCGGTTGGACTCCTTGGTGGTGGGGACTGTGAGTGTCCTGGCTAGAAGGAGACCCCTGAGAGGGGGCAAACAGCCACAGGGGCTCTGTCAAGGAGGTGCCACTGTAGGAGAGGAGACTGGGGAATCCTCCCCCTCCTCTCCCAGTATCTGTGGTGCAGAGAGACTTGGGGGGAGGGGGAACCTCTTCTGGTCCTAGGCACGAGAAGGCTTCTAAGCTGCCTCTCTGCTTTCCCCAACCTTTCCTGCAGGCGGGGAGGGCAGGGGACTCCCACTGGCGCTGAGATTTAAAACCCAGGGTGCAGACCCCTCTCCTCCCGCCTGCTGTGGCTCTGCGGCTGCCCTGGCTAGGTGCTAAGTGCCCCCGGCGCTCAGTGCCACTGACAAGGGCTCGAGGACTCTCCACGGACGAGAGAAGGGCCCCTCCTGCCCCAGGGCCAGCAGAGCAAAATGCTCCTGGGCTCATTCAGTCAAGTGGGTGGCGGCAACAGCATTCCCGTAAACTGACTCAAAGCAGCGCGCCCCAGGAGGCCGTCCCTAGCACGCGGCGTCTCCCTCGTTAGGCTCCTCCTGGCTTCCCATTCCTCTTCCCACCCCTCTCCTTGCGAGGTCAAACCAGCCTGTACTTCCCTCTTCGGGGCTGTTACCAGAGCCATGCAGAGGCGTAGCGAGGGTGTTATGCACCCGGGGGCAACAGCAAAATTTGCACCCCCTCCCCGCTGCCACTGTACGGCGGGGCCCCAAACCTGGCGCATGGCCGAGCCCGACCCTGCGAGGAGGGGGGGAGCCTGTACCGCGTCTTCCCCGGCCCCCTCTAGTTTGGGGCTGGGCCCCCGCATGCACTAACCCGCCGGCAGAGATGGAGAGGATGGGGCTGGGGGCAGAGAGGCTGGGAGGAGGCTCCAGCCGGCGGTGGTGGGCGGAGGAGGATGGGGCTGGGGGCAGAGAGGCAGGGAGGAGGCTCCAACCGGCGGTGGTGGGCGGAGGAGGATGGGGCTGGGGGCAGAGAGGCCGGGAGGAGGCTCCAGCCGGCGGTGGTGGGCGGAGGAGGATGGGGCTGGGGGCAGAGAGGCAGGGAGGAGGCTCCAGCCGGCGGTGGTGGGCGGAGGAGGATGGGGCTGGGGGCAGAGAGGCCGGGAGGAGGCTCCAGCCGGCAGTGGTGGGTGGAGGAGGAGCAGGTGAGCCAAGGGATGACAGGAGGAGTGGGGATGAAATTGGCGCCCCAGCATGGCACCCGGGGACAACTGCCCTCCCTGCCCCCCCTCGCTACGCCCCTAGAGCCATGGATAGTTACTATGCAGGCACCCGAGGGACTTGGAATGTGAGGAAGGGCTGCCAAGGAGCCGCAGGGTAGTAAGGCAAAAAGGGACTAGCCTTCACTATCAGCAGGCCCATGCAGCTGTCCCCTCATGTGCGTGCAACACCATGGGCCCGGGCCTTCACCATCGGCCTCCTTTAGGCAGGCCCTGCCTGGGAGCGAGGGAACCGGCGAGAACCTCAAGCTCTATCTGTGTCCAGCAAAGAATCCCCTTTCTGGGCATGATGCCCAAGTCCTGTCTCTTCTGCGGAGGAAGCTCCAGCTGTAACTGTGCACCCAGGCCTGAACTGGGAGTTCCTGTTGGGGAGCCAGAGGTGCCATTCCTCAGATTGACCTGGCACCGGGGGCCAACCTGCATTTCTCCCACCTCCCCGATAAGCCCAAACATTGCCGGCGCCCCAGCCAAACCCCCCCGTCTATCCATCCCTTTTCCCCAGCAACTGTCCTGGCTTGTCACTTGAGAATCTGTGACAAGAACCTGAGGGAAGGGTGGACAATGAGAAGGCTGCAAAAAGGGAGGAGAGAGTCAGGAGCTATTGGAAGAACTGGAGATGGACCTCCAGGGATGCTGGCACTAGCTGTGGGTAACTATTAAAACCAAGCCTCTTAGAACACTTCGCTTCCTCCACCCCCTGCAGTGCACAGGGCTGTTTATATCCCCAACCTGCCGGCAGGCATTGACATACTAGGGCTGCAGCTTGCAAGGTATTTAAAGCCCTCCTTGGAAAGAGGAGCCAAATGGACCTGCAAACACATGCAAACCTCCTGTTCTGGACTCAAGGGGATGGGCTGTTAGTGTGGTTTGAACAGCACTGTGGCCCTTCCCCTCCCAATCTGGACTGAAGCATTAAGGATCTTGGAAAGCAGAGGAGTCCCTGCTGCACAGGGTGACAGGCCCCTGTGCTACGTAGCTTTAACACAGGACATGGCCCCACCACCTCTGTGCGAGACCACGCTCCCCTCCTGGCCATGGCAGCCCTGGTTGTACTGCAGCAGTGTCGCGAACCCCCCCGTGTGCCAGGCGCTGCACATACTCATGGCACGAGACAGCCCCTCCCCACAAAGAGTTCACCAGATACGGCCAACCTATGGCTCCGGAGCCACATGCGGCTCTTCGGACGTTAATATGCAGCTGCTTGCCATAGGCACCGACTTCGGGCCTGGCGCTACAGGCTCCAACTTTCCAAACGGCCGGAGGGTGAGGGGGACCTCACTGTTCAACCGCTGGCTCTGCCCCAGGCCTGGACCCAGCTCCACCCCTTTCCCAGAGCCTGCCGTTCCCTCTCTCCTCCTTCCCCCAGCTTCCTGCATGCTGCGAAACAGCTGATTGGGGCAGGGGAGGTGCTGATCCGTGGGAGGTGCTGGAGCGGGAGGGGAAGCGGATGTGGGGGCTGCTGACATTACCGTGGCTCTTTGGCAATGTACATTGGTCCATTCTGGCTCCTCGGTCTCAGGTTGGTCCCCCCCGGTCTCAACGGACCATCGAGACAGTGACTCACACAAGGTTCGCAGCTGAACCCGTGTTAGAACATGGGGCTCCTGGCTCACGCCGGCTCTATGCTACAGACAATAGGGGGATAACTCTGCAGTGTGAGAAATCCACCCCCTGAGCTATGTAGTTAAACTGACCTGCCACCTGTCCAGGGAGGTAGATTAACTACCCCCAGGCGGGAGAAGCTCTCCTATCGGTGCGGTAACATCTTCACTAAAGCGCCACAGCTGCACCCAGGGGCGGCTCGAGGCGGGCTGCCGGCAGCTGGCGCCCCAGGCAGAATGCGCGATCAGCGCCTGCCTCCACAGCCCTCAATGGCGTGACATCATCACTGGGCGCCCTGTTTAACGCGGCGCCCTAGGCGATGGCCTAGTTGGCCTATATGCACGGGCCGCCCCTGGCTGCACCACTGTACATGAAGACAAGCCCTCACAGTCTGATGCCCTATCCACTAGGCCATGCTGCCTCCATAGCCAGCCGAGGATGGCATGTATTGTTATCTGCCTCTGCTCAAGCAGTCCTCATCAATGAGGGGTACCTGACCAGACCTGCCTTGGGGCTCTGGCAGCACAAGCTGCCACAGAATGAATTGCGCCGACAACGCTTTTCGCTGCTTCACCTTCAAAGGCCCTTAACACAGCAAAGAGAAAATGCCAAAAGCTGCTCTGCAAAGCTTTGTGCAGCTGAACGGAGCGACTGCAGGCTGCAGATTGTGTCAAGCACGCCATCCAGTGTATGCACCGGAAAGGAGAGAGAGGGAGAATGAGAGGACTGAAAGAGAAATAATTTGTATAGGAAAATGATGGAGCAGGGTAGAACCATCCTTCCCCAAGTCCTCAGTCAGGGCATGTCTACACCGCAGGGCAAAAGTCAAATTAAGCTACGCAATTTGAGCTATGTCAGTTGCATAGCTGAAGCTGAAATAGCTTGTCTCGGCTTTTGGTGCTGTCTTGCACACCAGGAAGTCCGAGTTAGAGCTCTCTTCCTCCGACTTCCCTTACTGCTCGTACAACGAAGGTTACAGGAGTCGGAGTAAGAAGTCCTCCAGCTGGCCATTATTTCGAAATAATGGCTTGCTGGGTAGATGCGCTCTTTGTTATTTCGGAATAACGTCAGTTACTCTGAAATAACGCTGCTGTGTAGACGTAGCCTCAGAGAGCACTGCAAAGGATTTTGCCACGGATGAGAAACTCTGCTCCCTCAGAGCTCTGCAGCTCCCCACTCCTGTGCTCTCCATTCTGCACTCTACTTTCTGGGCTCTGCTGCTCTGCACTTGGCTGTCTGAGCCTTACGATTGGTATTTTCTGGCCTTGTCTATACTACACACTGTAGCATTAACCTGCTTGCTTGCCTATAGATATATACATTTACTATTTCCTTATGGTTTTGATTATATGTTTATTATAATAATAAGTTACAGTAGGTTTACTTGGCAGTTTGGCTGTAGCACAAGAGACTTACAGGCCACATTCTGTATGTTGAGCGAAGGCAAAGTTAGTATTTTTGTCTGGGACCTTTCATACAGCTAGCTCACATATGTTCAGGATCTTTCACCTAGACAGATGGTGGTAAGATAGAGGGACTTTCCATGGTAGAGGTGCTTCTAAGAATAGCCTCACACTTAGCAGGTCCATCATTACTTAGAAAAACCCGAAATAACTGGTTGAGACCAGACCAAATAACTGGGTAGGACAGAAATAATAAATGTGATAGACAACCACAAAAGGCCCATGGTAACGAACTGATGTATGTGATAATAAGTTGAGATCAGTGATATTCTGACCTACTGGAAAAAGACACTTCACCATTAGTAAGATGAGGAAATACAAATAAGGAGAAAAGGAAACATGTCCTATATGCATCAAACATAACAGTGTAACATAAGTGGCATCCCTGCCTAGGGGTGGTAGGAGATGAAGTCCTTGGGAGGTGCCAGCAAGCGGCCACCGGTGATGATGGGGAAGGTGCAGATGCTGAGGAAGATGATGGCTAACACCTCGGGTTGTGCTAGAAGGAATGATGTGAGAGTATGGTATAGAAATATAGATGTGCATTCCCTATTTATCTTATGAAATTGGGGTGTTTGTGACTGTACTAAATGTATTGAGAAACTATATTTGTAAATATACAAGAGTTCCTATAGTGTGAGTGTTGCAATTGTGCACATCAGAATTCCCAACCATAGAATAATTGAATATTGGGCCTGATCCTGGGACAAAGGGCTTGTTAACATTAAATATAGTAACTGGCAATTCATAAGCAATCTTAGAGCAGGCAACAACACACTGAGTTGGTGGGATAGCTGACTCTCCCAGAGAGAGAGCAAAAGGCGATCCTATTCCACCAAAACCACGGGGCTGTTTGTACCCCTGTGGTGACTCACCCTGCTGACACCCTTTTACCATGCTCCCCGATTGCACATGTGCCAGGAGATGGAAATTCACGTATGCACTCAGCAGACACAGGAGGGTGCACATAGAAAAGTGAGGGCAGAGCTGGGAAAAAAAAGTTTCATTCAAACATTTGGGCAGGGATCATTTGGGTTGTTTCTTTTTGTTTCTTTTTCCCTAAAAAAAAAAAAACAGATTTCGGTCACCCACAAACTATTGTTAATTTGTTTCCAATTTGCTGAATTGTTTCAGTCAAAACAGAAACAAACATCAAATCAAAAAGAATCTAAACATCTTGTTTTGACATCTTCTGAGCTGCATTTTTCAATTGGCAACATTTTTCTCTTGAAATTTACTTTGATTTGTATGTAATTTATAAGTGTTAAAAAGATCAGAACCTTCTAAGACATTGCATTTGACCCAAAACATTTTTTTTAAATTTGCCAAAAACTTATTTCAATTTTTCAGGACAACCAGTGAACTAAGATCAGTTATTGGCAGAGCTGTAACCAAAAGTAAGGTAGGAATGCCTGATCTGCAAGGCCTGTCCATTGACTAACATAGGGATCATCATATCTACCTGCTACATTTTGCATATCAGAAAGGGGAAGAGCCTGATGAAGACTATAGTGCTCTAACAGCTGGACTGGACTGGTGTTCCCTGTTCAAGGCCAGACTGCGGTGTCTGTGGCTGCTAGCTTCGCCTGCTTGCAGCCAGCATGCTACATACATCAGGCATGCCCTATGAATCTGCTTTCAAACTGACGGTGCTGGTGGGGCAGTGAAGTGAATATTCACTTGTGGTTTGTCCCTCAAATTCCTGGAGGCAGTGAAGATGCTTAGGTGCCTTTTCCTGTATTGCTAATGATCTGATCCTCTGCATACAGAAGGGTGAGGGAGTTTTATGGAGGCGGGAATGACTGCACTTTGTATGCGGTGATGTGACACTCTGGATAGTTTTATGGTGGATGTATGTTCCTCTGGTGGGGGAATTTTATGGGCGTGTGAATTGATGTATCGATATTCAAGAAGGGCAGCAGTGACGTGCCAAGTACAGAGCCTTATTTTCAAGAATAAACTTCATTACACACTAACAAGCTTGCAAAGAGCATTTTACAGACACTTTGCACAGCAGCAAGGGCCTTATCCTGAGCTCAGCCAGGTCCTTCCAGTGAAGTTTGGATCAGGTTCCAAGGGCCCGACTTTTAAAGGTTAGTTGCTGACAGATGTAGATTGGTGCTCTTTTTAAAATCCCATCTGCATCTTTAAGCCTTTAAAAATCCACTCCTAAATGTCTACTCTATTAAAGAGCGGGGCTAGATAAATCTCGGTAGGGCTTGTTTGCATGCATTAAATGTCAAAAGAAAGACCGACGGGCTCATGATTACAGGTAGACAAGAGCAGTTGGTCCTTCTATAAAAGAATTGAGTCTCTTTTATTATATGTTTGCACAATGGGTGCTAGGCATTCCCGCAGTACAGTTAACAATGATGTCTCTTAGGCTATGTCTAGGCTGCAGGCTTCTTCCAAAAAAACTTCTTCCAAAAGAGAGCGTCCACACACAAAAGCGCATCAAAAAAGCGATCTGCTTTTTTGAAAGCTAGCGTCCACACTGAATGGACGCTATCTTGCATTTCAGCTGTGATTGCTATGGACGGAGTGGCCACCAGGGCACCTGTGCTTTTTCCTCTTTCCTCTTCTTTCAAAAGAACTCCCTCTTCCCTATCCACACATGCCTTTTTCCGAAAGAACTCTCAAAAAAGGCTTCTTCCTCGGAGAAAGAGGTTTACCAATGTCAAAAAAAACCCTCCGTTCTTTCCATTTACTTTTGGAAAAATGCAATTGCAGTGTGGACATAACACAGGTTTTGTCAGAAAAACGGCCGTTTTTCCGACAAAACTCTGTAGTGTGGACATACCCTTAGATGACACAGTCCAGCGAATGGGCCAGTAGATACAAAGCAGTGAGAGTCCTCTGGCAGCCAGCGTGGGATGGCTTGTAGGAACAACCTCTTATGTCTGATGCTTTTTCCATGGTGGCTGCTATGTTGCTTTCTGAGGGCATGTCTACACTACAGAGTTTTTCGGAAAAAGGTCTGTTTTTCCAAAAAAACTTCACTTACGTCCACACTACAATCACATTCTTTTGATAAAAAATCGAAAGAACAGAGGGGTTTTCCTGACATGGGTAAACCTCTTTCTATGAGAAAGAAGCCTTTTTCCGAAAGAGCTCTTTCGGAAAAAGGCGCGTGTGGATGCGGAAGAGGGAGTTTTTTCGAAAGAAGAGGAAAGAGGAAAAAGCACAGGTGCCCTGGTAGCCACTCCATCCATAGTAATCACAGCTTAATAGTGAGCATGTCCAATCAATGTGGACACTATCTTTCGAAAAAGCAGATTGCTTTTTCAATGTGTTTTTGCTGTGTAGACGCTTTTTTGGAAGAAGTTTTTTCAGCTCTCTTCCGGAAAAGCTTCCGAAAGAAGCCTGCAGTCTAGACTTAGCCTGAATGGTTGGGCCTGCTTGCAGGCTAATCCTGCCTCTGAGCACCCCTGTCTCAGGGCTCAAGTTGGCCAAAGGGGGATGCCAGAATTTCGGAATGGCAGGGAGAACTGAGCCAGGAGCTGGGGGCTGTCACTGCACCCAGTTTTGGAAGGGCAGTGTTAATAACCAACTGACACCTTTTACTATTTGCAGCTGAGCTAGTATTTAAAGTGAGCCCTGTTCTGCTGGTCTGAGTTCAATAAGATGGGAGTGAGACTGGCCTTTTAGACCCCCACCCCACCCCCCACCCTGCCTTTCCAAACTGTATCCTGCTGCCTTCAGCATTTCTGCCACCAGCCTTTAGCATCAGCGGAGGCAAAGATGGAGACCACCTGTTAGGACAAGGGCCTTGTCTTCATGTGTGCTTGTCCAGCACGAAGCGCAATGCTGCCTGATCTTGATAGACTCCTCAGTGCTATATACATAAAGTGCGTCTGTGTGTCTGTGAGTCCGTTCGTCCAAGAACTCCTCCTAAACAGTAAGAGGCAGGGCCAACAAATTTGGTAGGCAGCTTCCTCTTAGCCTAACTTAAAGCAAAGTCACAGTTTGGTTGAGCCAGGAAAATGGGAAGTGCTGGGAATAGGATTATTTCCCATAACCTGCAAATGGAGGGGGCAGAGAGGCGGGACGCGATACCCACAGTGGACACTGAGGGCAGTGAGTGCAGTGGAGAGCAACACTGCAGAGAGATCTCTGGGGGCAGCTGCACCACCAAGGGAGTAACCGGCTGGAGCTGGGGCTGGGGCATTTTGCCTGCCACCCAACCGAGTAAGTAGCCCCCCTGCCCCACACTCTTAGCCCCTCTTCCCCCAGCCCTTTGTTGCAGTGCTAGAAGGGGTAAGGAATAAAGCCCTGCTAGACTGGGGGGAGAGGGAAGGCTCCTGCCAATTGGGGGAAAGGATGGGGGGAGAGAGAGAAGGCCCCTGTCAGAGGGACCCTACCACTCTGAACCCCTCGTCACCCTCCAACCCTCATTCTCGCACCTCACACATCCCCAGCTCCCCGCCCTGAGCTCCTCCTTAACTTCCTGCCCTGACTTCTGTGCCCCCTACACCCCCTGCCCTGACTCTTGCAGCCCCCACACCACCAGCCCCCTGTCTTGAAGGACCCAGGCAATACTGAGTAAGTCGTCTTCTTGTAATATAAATGATAGGGTCAGCAGGTTCTTGGCTTCTGGTAAAGAGTGGATCTGACATGAAACTGCTATTGTGTATGAACTAAACCATACCAGGGGCCATAAACCTGGCCCCTGCCATGAGCCACTACATTGCCACACCTCTGTGATTTTTTTTTTTTTTTTGCTTGGACCCACTCTCACGTTGAACTATTTCAGTGGAGCCCCTTGCATGGAATGAAACAGAAAGCTCACGTGCCACATCACAGCAAAGCAGCCCTTTCTACAGCGGGGCCCAGGAGCTCTTGGACAGCACACGCAAATGCTATGCAACAGTTCAGGGCTGTCAGTGAAAACTGCATCCAACTGAAATGACAAGGGAAGCGTTAGCCAGGTGCAATGTAATTACCCAGCCAGAAATAAGCCAAAACACTCCAGCTATTGCTCCGACTGTTGCAAAAAGTGCATTGGGTTACTTAGATTTACAACCGAGGTCCTGAGTGCTTGTGGTCACTAGTCAGACAGATGAGTCTCTCCCCTTCCCCCCGTGTCCTCCCTACACACACACAAACAACACTGTCTCCTTAGTGCCAGGTTGGGGCACTGGACTGTACTGACTGAGGGAATGGTGGCCAAACTGTACCACTCTGGGTTTCTTTGGAGGTCTCTTGTCCAAGAACAGACCACACAGAACCTTAAGATGTGAGGAAACCTCATCCACATTCAAGCTGCTTTGTTGAAGAGAGAGACACGTTTTCTTCTGCTGGGTAAATATTCCTTCAGCTTTATTTGTATCAATCAACACTGACATCCAGTGGCTTGTCAGGATGATTACAATTGGGCATTTCTTGTAGTGATCTATGAGCCTATCTTCTGGATTCTGTTGTCTAGACTAAAGACCAAACGGTCCTGATGCATCATGGCCATTCATTGTTACTCTCCCGTCAAAGTGAATTCAGCGGCTGCTCCCTCTGGATGGAACTGGGAGATGAAACCCTGTTCAGCTGCAGCACCAGTGAAACCGAGGCAATGATTGCATGAACTTCCCAATGCAGCCAGGCTGATGCACTCAACCCTCTTTGGAAAGTTCAGCCCTGAGGTGAGAGTGGAGTCTCCAAGACTCACGTGGACCTTGGCCGTAGCTTGAGGCTGTCAGCAAGGGTGCCGAATGGTGCCTTTGCTGAGCACAGAATGTTCCTTCCCTTCAGCCACTTGTCCTTGTCGGAAGTCAGAGGTAAGTGAGGGCACCCAGCCTAATTTCCAGGTCAGGCAGACATCCCCATGCTAGCTCTGATCTGGCTAGCAAGCTAACAATAGCAGGGCAGCCCTTGCCACTGGGGTGGCCAGGTGGGCTCCACCATCCCGGGGGATTGCCCTGGGGCAGCTTGATTGTGCAGCCTCTATTCCACTCACTAGCTCAATCAGTGCTCACTTATCTCTACCTCGGCTGGACATTACATCTCAGCCCTACAGGTGAGTCTACAAAGCAAGTGAAGATGTGACTGTCGCATGGGTAAGGACACCCACCCTAGCTTTAATTTAGCTAGTGTAGATAATATAGTGTCCAAGCTGGCACAGGCTAGATTCAGGAGAGCTTGGATCTTGTAGTTAGTCCCTGCTGCCCTTATTACCCTCGGCTTGCTGGATGAGAGCTAGCAGGGATATGCCTACTTGCGACCCAATCACTATGATTGCAGTGTAGACCCAGCCTTCGACTCGCCTTGTAGTTTTAGTTGTGTTGCCAGGCTCTGTTAAAAACAGCGGGTAGGTTTCACACCCCAGCAAGGGCTGCATGATAGTAGCACAGGGCTCCCTTACAAGTTTTCTGGATCCGTGGGTGATACATGTCCCCTCTGGGGCTGGCAATGGTCCCCTGACTGCTTCCCTCCCTGCTCTGGGGAACACATGGCCACTGACAGAGGGAGGAGATCAGGAGCTGAATGTGCTTCAGGGTCTTTCCCCGTCTGGACTCTAACCCTTGAGTGTCATGGCAGTTTGGCCTCCTCTCCTCCAGTTGCTGGATGTGGTGGAAGGGGCATGGCCAGGGACCTGTGCTTTGTTTCCCACATGCTACGAGCCAGAGGTGATGATGGTTGGTGGAAGAGGCACTCCAAGCCTTGCATTATTTAACCCAGTGGTTCTCAAACTTTTTGGCCCATGGCCCATCCTGCTCAACACAGACCTTTCCACGGACCACCAGCCAACTACCCATGATAACAAAATGGGTGCAGGAGGGGGTGAAGGGTGAGGTCTGGCCAGGAGGTTGGGTGTAGGAGCAGGCTAGAGGTGAGGGGTCTGGGTGGAAAGGTGGGTGCAGGAGTGGGGATGGGGAGCATGGTCTCAGCGGGAGGGGCGTATGTGTGTGGGATGGAGGTATGGGGTCTGGGCATGAAGGAGATGGAGGGTGCTTAATAGCTCCATGCCTCCTGCCACTCCCAGGCACTGCCCCCTGTTGCTCCCATTGGCTGTGATTCTGGCCAATGGGAGCAGTGGGAAAAGCCTCCAGGTGAATGTGCTGCTGTTCTCCCAGCTGGAGCCACTTCCTTCCTCACAAGCCTAATCCAACCTAAAAGGGTCCCTCCTCTCCCTCCACCATCAGGAAGCTGGTGCTGGTGCTCTAACCTCACGGTGGGGGGCATGGAGCTGGAGCACCGGCGCAGGCTACCTGCTGCAGGGGAGGTGAGCCCCAAGCCCATGGCCCACCTGCAAGGTGGTCAAAGACCATTAGCGGTCCATGGACCACACTTTGAGAACCACTGATTTAATCCTAGGTGCTGTCTCCCAAAGCTCTATCCCAGACTTGGTCCCATAGTGAAAGCAGCATGCTCCCTGGGGAAGGGCTGTTGAAGCTCTGTATCCCACAGAAACACCCCTAGAAAGAGTCCTGTACACATGGTTCTTGGCTGGCCCCAGTGTGTCTCTTCCTGGGCAGAAGCCCCACTCCAGACATATGCCCTGCTGGAAGGCTGCCCGGGGCTGAACCAAGAGCCAGAACTGGTATGTCACTTACAAGCTGGCAGGAGGAAGAGCATCCCTTAGCACACACCTGCATGTCCAATAGTAATAGAGATGTAGCCGTGTTAGTCTGGTCTTGCTGAAACAAAAGACAGGACTATGCAGCACTTTGAAGACTAACAAGATGGTTTATTGGTGATGAGCTGAGGAAGTGGGTCTGGCCCAGAAAGTTCATCACCTAATAAACCATCTTGTTTGTCTTCAAAGTGCTGCATAGTCCTGTCTTTTGTTTCTGCATGTCCAAGGCACTAGAGCCTGGGGGAGGGGCGGGGGAGACTGGACCCTCCACTGCCAGCCCTGCCCCCGGGGGCCTGAGACTGTCCATAGAAGAGAGCATTTTTGCCAGCAGATTTTCAGGAGCCATCTGCAGCCCCCTCAGGAATCCCTGCTCTCAGGCCCCAACTGTCCAGCAGCCCTGCTGGGACCCAAGGGGGAGGGGGATGCTGGGCTGCTGCTGCCCGGCTCTCTGCAGACACATTGACTGTAGTTAATCCCAGAGGGGCCAGAGCTCCTGCTTCCCCAAGCCAGGTGGCTGCACACAGTCCTGTGGGACCAAAGACTGCACACAGATGGCAGAGCAGCCCTTGCCACTGGGGTCCTGTGCAGGCAGCTCCCGTGGGGGGCAAGCAGAAAGCCCTGGCCTCAGACCCACAGGAGCTTGCCCCCTTAAGCCACCGCTTAGCACTATGGAGGGAGGGAGCCACGGGCCGCTCAGCAGCCCCCAACGGTGGCGCTAATTGGCCCCCTGGAAGGCTAGACTCAGTGAAGCGCTCAGGGCCTGATGGGGTGCAGGAGACGGGCCCCTGCACTAGCCCTTTGGAGGGGTGGGGGTCTATTCAGGACAGAGGGGAGCCCCCTCCCGCTGGGGGCCAGAAGCTCCCTCAGCTGTTGCCTATGGGCTGGGCCTGTCCTGCTCCTGCCTGGCTTCCGGGCTGCCCAGCAAGCCTGCCACAGTGGGGAGGGGAAATGCTGGGCCCCGTTCCCAGGAAGGCAGGAGGGCGCTGGCACACTGGCTCTTGGCCCCAGCTCTTTGGCCTGGTGGGGGTGGATTCCTGAGGGAGGTTAAAGCAAATCACCTCCCCCCCCCCCTGCAAGTAATGTCCGGGGGGGAGGGGCTGATCTGGCCAAGGCTGCTCTGCTTGGGGGCCGGGCTGGGCTGCCACTGCCGCCCCCTGCCCCGCGCCGGGCTTGCCCCCCCGCGCTGTGTAATGCAAACCCGCCGCTGCGCTGCGCGCCCCTGGCAAGGTCACTGCGCGCCGCGGGCAGCGCAAGCGGCGCCCGGCACCTTCCCACCCGCGCAGGGGCTGGCGAAGTTCGTTCTCCGCCCGGGCACCGGGGCAAAAGGAGAAGAGACCCTTGTGTGTTCCTATCCCCCCCCCCCCGCTCACTGCACTCCCCTCCCGGGGCGGGGGCTTGTCTCACGTCCGTGCCCGGCGGCGGGGGGGCCCGAGCAGGCGAGCGGCACTTTGCCAGCGTGGGCTGGGGCGCGCAGCAATATTGTGACAGGGATTTTAACACCCCAGGCGCTTTGCGCCGCGCAGCGCCCGGGAACTGCGCCCACGCGCCCGCCCTTCCCCTGCCCCCAGCCCCGCGGAGCCCCGGGACCCGGCGCGGCAGCCGCCCGCAGCACCCGGCCGCTGGGCTGCTCCTACCTGGGCTGCGGAGAGGCCGGGATCAACTTCGGCTCCTGCCAGGGTCCAAGCCCCGCCGCTGGGGCTGGCGGCACAGAGAGCCCGGCCAAGCCGAGAGGCAGCAGCCGGCCCCGCTTCAGCCTGCGGGTGGCTCTGGAAGCCGGAGAGACAGACAGATAACGAGACAGACAGACACTGGGCGCTGGGAAAGGGGGGGTCGCTGCGCAAGGGACCTTAGCAACATGTGGCATTGAGCTATCCCAGCACGCTCCCCGCCTCTTGGGACCCTGCCCAGGCCTCCCCCCGCCCGGGAAAGGGGGGGGGGGCTGGCTCCACACCACACGGGGCTTCCATCCTTACCCGGCAAGCTGCAGCAACATGTGTCCCTCTGCCAAAGCGCCGCCGTTCCCCTCCAGCTCCTGGGAGCTGTCTGTGATCCTGGGAAGGCTTCCGCCTGGCAGAGCGGGGACCTAGCTCCGCTGGCAGCCAGCTGATTAACACACACTCTCCCATGGCTGTTTGGGTGACCAGCATTAAGTGGTGCCATTTGTTTTGTCAGAGAGGTAACCATGACAATCACCCCAGACGCACACCGCTGTCCTCCCCCCCCCCTTTAAGGACATGGAATAAGTCCCCAGTGTCCAGCATTTCTGGCTGCTTTGTAGGGGAGCATGTAGCTCAGCAGCTACAGGGCACAAGTGGATGTGGCTCATCTGTGTGTTGAAAATGACCATTCTTTCTGCAGCCTTCAGCCATCTGAGTAGCTAGAGGTGAGGCCGGTAGATGTACATATGGTTCCCTAATGCACCTCAGCTGACCCTGGCATCCGGAAAGAGAAGTTCTAAGGCAGGCAGAGCAGAAGAAGGTTGCACCTGAGAGAGAAAAGTTACCAAGGGAGTGTATTAACAGCCCAGTGCCCACGCTAGAGTCTCCGAGCAAGGTCCAAGGGTGAGATTTTTCACTGCAAGCTCTCAGAAAAAAACAAACATTCCTTAGTACATTTCTCTGCTGTTCTCCCCCTTTCCCCACCCTTACCCTGTTCAAATAAAAGTGCAGGATGTGTCAGCCTCTTTGGAGACTGTTTTGAGACCAGGAAGTTTGGCAAAAGTCAGCTCTACCTTCCTTCCCTCACCACAGCGCTCCCTGATTTCTTCTGAAAGCCCATGCAGTCCTGCTTGTGGGATCTATCTCCCGGCTTCTGCTCAGTCAGCTGCACCAGCTGCCTTTTCCTTCCCAGATATGTTCCTGAGAGTCCTTTGCAGTGGCTGCTCTAAGGAAGGTCCCTCAGCAGGCAAAGCAGAGGATTGTGGGTCACAGGTGAGTTCCAACATGTCTTTTCCATCAGCATGTATTATTATTTCTATTACGGTAGCAGCGAATCGCCCCCGCCAAGCTTGGAACCCTTCTGTGCTAGATGCTGTAGAAACTGGCAGTCACGCGGCAAACCAAAGAATAGGAGGGCAAACAGACACAGCGAGGAGAAACAACTTACCCAAGATCACGCAGCAGCTCACTGGCAGAGCTGGGAACACCTTTTTCCTGACTCCCAAAATGGTGATCCTCTTAATAGGTCACCATTCTGGGACTTAGGGATCAGTGTGCTAGTCCCAGCTCTGCCATGGCCTTGCTGTTTGATCTTCGGCAAGTCACGTCACCTCTCTGTGCTTTATAGGTGCTGAAACTGTGAGTGCTGGTGGTATGGCCATGCCCTGGGCTTCACATGGGTTCCATCATATACAGGATGCACAGTTTGATTCAGGGGCTCTCACTACCACCTTTATACAAATTGTTCCAGCACCCCTGCTTCTGTTTCCATTGCCACCCTTTGCACAGCTTAATGATTTAGCCTGCAAGCTCATTAGGGCATGGAAGACCTGTCTCTAGAACCTAGCAGATGGGGCTCTAGATGGAACTAGAATAAAAATAAGAGTATGGAAGTTGAAAGGAAGTTTAGTATCACTGATGATGTTACCTCAACATCACTGTGTCTCCTGCTGGCCAAACGATTCTCGAATGAAGCAGAAATATATGAAAGGGCTGGTTTTTATCTCCTATTACCTGTGTGGATCAGAAGTAATTCTGCTGGAGAGAAAAAAACCAGTGTAAGGATCTGATCCAAAACCTGATATAATGGGAGTTGTTCCACGGACTCCAATGAGCTTCAGATCAGGCCCTAAGTGAACCGAGTCAAGCCTTGATTCTTCAACCCTGTGTGTTTTCATGGGCCTCTTTCCACCTATGGTGGGAACTGCCCTAGATGGAGTAGGAGCAAGTGGACAGTGAGATGCTGTTTTTGGGAACTTTCAAATGTAAATGGATGCTGCTCACACTATAATGAAAACATGGATTTTCCTGATAAAATTGACCAGTGATCTCATGGCATGTGACATTCCTTGCCCATAAAAACACATTGCCAATTACTGACCCGTTAACCGATTGGGCTCCTCCAGGATAGATTCTTCATCCACCATGGTGTTCTCTGTGCAAGCCCATCTCTCTGGGATGATGTCCCATGTCTCTCTTTCTTTCTGTTTCCCACCACTCCTTATCTCTCCTTGATACTAGGGCTCTCCCATTTTCTTCTCCTCCCCCCCTTCCCTGCTTCAAGGTGTGTGTCTGTGCTTGTGTCACAAGAAGATAGGAACTGCCATGATGGATCACACCAGTAGTCTATCTGATCCATATCAGGTCTTTGACAATGGCCAGAACACTGATTCAGAGGAAAATGCAACAAACATTGTAGTGGGCAATTATGGAATAAACTGCCCTTAGAGGAAGCTTTCTTCCTAGCTCCCATCAGCTTATGCTCTGAAGCAGGAGAGCTGATGTCCCTTATTAGATAAATAAGTAATATCCTAGAGATAGCCCAAGTCACATGTTCCAAATGCTTGCTAAATATTTGCTTACTAAGTTTTTGGCTCAAACAGAGAAACTAACATATGTTAGAAGAAAATCACTGGGATCTGTACCAACAAAGCTGGCACCTGCACCATATTTATTTATAAAACAGACTGGAATCTGATGTGGGGGCTTTCTCCTTCTTTCGCTGGGTTGTTTTTATTTGCTCTCCTCCTTCTGTTAGTAGCAGAACACGGCCCGTTAAAGTGTGCTGGTGTCAGATGGACGATGCTAAGGGAGCATTTCCCACGCCTGCTGCTGAACCTTCTGACGCAAAAAATCCAGCTGGTAAAAGCATTTGTTTCATACACCTGGAATGGGTTGAACAAATCATTTTAGGGTATAACAAACATTTCATTAAAAGGGATAATAGTCGTCCATGATTCTTAGCCCTTTGTTGTTTCAAAGCACCGGGCAATCTTTAATGTCCTTATTTTCAGAAGCAGCCATCACTCACAATGGACCTGTCTGTAATTACCGCTATTGCTTTTGTCTATTGCTTTAAGGCCTAGGAACCCCTTGTGCTAGACAAACAACAAAACAGCAACAAAAAGAACAATCCTGTTCCAGAGAGTGTGCACTCTCAGTATCAGAGCAGCCTCAACAAGTGGCCAAATGGAGTAGAGATGGATTGAGAGGATGAAATAACAATACAGTGGACAGAGTTCAGCACAAAAACAAAAGTCTGAGGGGAAACAATGTGGCCTAGTGGATAGAATAATAATCTGGGATTCAGGAAACCTCACCCCTGTTAGTGGATTGGCCATTGACCTCTTGGCTAACCTGGGACAAGTCACAGCACGTCTCTGTGCCTCAGTTTCCCCACCTGTGACCTTGAGCTAATGCTGCCTTCCTTTGTAAAGCTCTTTGAGATTTGCTGATGCAAAGCTGCATATAAAAACGAAGTACTGTTATTGTGAGTTCACCATTTGCCTGCCCGGTGCAGTTATGAACATTGAGCATCTCTGAAAATCTTTGAAAATCAACACCTTACTCTCCCCCCTTGTAGGAAAGCATTTCCAGCCCCATTTTACAGTTAGGGGGAATGGAGATGTATGACTGTCTCAAGGACACACAACGAGTCAGTGGCACACCCAGAATTAGAATGCAGACTTTCTGGCTTCCTGCCCAATGCTCATTTAATTAGATCATGCTTGACTGTTACATGTATAAGCCGCATAGGTCCCTAATGTTTGTATATTCCGAACACAGTCTGTGTCGGATTGCTGGGTGGTTTGGGTATTTTAAAAAATTCCTGGCTCTTGCTTGAATAGACAACCAGTCAGTAATTCTAATCAACAGTTTTTTCTGGTTTATATGTAATGCAGTTTTTCTAGTCCCACAATGCTCTGAAAAATCACTGCCTACAAGAGGCAGAGGTAGTAGTAAAGAGCAGCAAACTGGTAACCTATGCTTCAAATATACCCTGGGAATGGGAGTTATTTATTAGTTATATGACAGCAAAGTCTAAAGCAGCAATGGGCAACCTAGGTTAGCGAGTGGGCTGCATGAGTGGTCCTCTTGTACCTCAGAGGGACACAAGATTATCATAACCTTGGCTATGTCTAGACTACAGACTTCTTTCAGAAGAAGCTTTTTTTGGAAAAGATCTTTCAAAAAAACTTCTTCCAAAAGGGTGTGTCCACACTGCAAAAGTGCATCGAAAAAGCAATCTGCTTTTTGGAAAAAGACCGTCCAGACTGAATGGACGCACTCTCACATGTAAGCTGTGATTGCTATGGACGGAATGGCCACCAGGGCACCAGGGCACCTGTGCTTTTTCCTCTTTCCTCTTCTTCTGAAAGAGCTCCCTCTTCCCCGTCCACACATGCCTTTTTGCTTCTTCCTCATAGAATGAGGATTACTAATGCTGGAAAAACCCCTCTGTTCTTTCAATTTTCTTGCAGAAGAATGCAATTGCAGTGTGAACGTTCCTCAAGTTTTGTCAGAAAAACGGCCATTTTCTCAGCAAAACTCTGTAGTGTAGACATACTCCAAGATGGTCTCCAGGGATAGGGTAGTTTTGCTAACTGTGCTTATGTACCTAGAATTTGCAGGGTGTGCCGATGGAACCGTAGCAGCGCTTTGATTGGAGGCAGAGGGAGCGCATGGCTCTCACAGTCACTGTTGTGTGCAAACAGCACACGCCTCCCTTCATGTGCCTTGATTTACTTGGGCTACACTTTAGTAACACCTGTAGGGGAAAAACAACATGGACAGAAACCTGCGGAATCTGTCAATCCTGCCCATGAGCAACTGTAAACAAAATGTCTCATGGGCCACATATAGAACCCCAATGGGCTGCATGTGGCCCTTGGGCCACAGGTTGCCCACCCCTGATCTAGAGACCCTCCCCCAAGATCAGGCGCCCATTGTGGTAGGCACTGCACAAACAGCAGTACACAATCTTTGCCCCAAATGTCCTTGTGAAATAAGTCTCAGTTCATTTCCTAAAAGACACGACAGATAAATCACAAAAATAACCACTGTCACCTTTGTTGACAGTCTCTGCAGAGAGGCTAACAACTGAACACACCATGAAGACCTGCCTATCTTCTCCCCCAGAGGGAGTCCATCAGTGAAGTCATATTCTATCCACTGCCATTGCTGATAGGTGTGCTTGTTCCATGCAAAAAGGATTCAGGATTCAGCAAGCTACTTAAATATTGAAGTCAAAAGTTTGGTATTAGCTGTGGATGTGTAGAGTGGCATAAACTTTAAGCACCTTGCTGATGCAGGACCAAAGACTGGTGTGTAGAGCTGCCAGTTTGGTACCTTTCACAAACAAAAAGAACGTTTTTACAAAACTACCTGCAAACCAAGCTGAACCTACCACTCCTGGGACTCCACTTTCTTTCCCTGCCTTCATTAGGAAGGATCACTCCCTTTCTCCCTCACTTCAGTCTCAAATGTACTTTCATCTCTTTCACAAATGCTGCACTGTGCTTGCTGTTTAGATGGACATCAGAAATGCAGTATCATGGCTGGAGGCTGTGGACAATGTAACTTATGGCAAAGGAAAGGACCTAGCAGTCCTGCAGCGGGTTAAGCTCTCTGCAGTGGTGATTCTCATCAGCCCCTCAAGTGTGGGCCTCAGTGGGGCTGAATGAAATTCACCCCTGGGTAAAGAGCCTGCCCCTCTTCGTCTCCACGCCAAGGGCTTATGTGGCATTTAATTGGTGTATAAGACCTCTGGGTGAATTTCACCTTGTGTTCGGTGCTTGCAGGCATCACCTAATTGTGTCCCATATTTAGAGATCCCTTGAATGCAATGAGCCACATTACCAGTTTTTCATTTCCATGTCGCCCAGACCGCCACCATCAGCTGCAAACCTGCCTTTGCCCAGAGAAAAGCATATCACTGCAAGGGATAGAGCACCAGTCTGTCTCAGAGAGGATGTCTACACAGCAGGTGAAGGTGTGATGATAACATAGATAAGCATACCCAGGCAAGCTTTACTCTCGCTAGCCTAGGTACCAATAATAGCCAGGGCTGACGAGAGACCTCTCCAGGGCTTGGGGGAGCTGGATCTGGGCCCTTCAGAAGGGGGCAGGGCTAGCATCCCCCGCCCAGCCCTTCAGCGGCCTGGGGGCCACAGGGTGCATGGCGTCAGATAATCATCAGTGATTTAAAGGACCTGGGCCTCTGGCCACTGCTGCTGCTGAGGTAGCAGTGGCAGCAGCTGAGAGCCCCAAGCCCTTTTACATTGCTGATCCCTGGGGCACTTGCCCCCTTATTGCCCTCCCCTCCCCCAGCAGCATCCCTGATAAAAGACTTGGAAATATGGGCTTCAGTACAGACTAGCTACTCAAGTACATCTCCAGATTCCCTAGAGCAGTGGTCACCAACCAGTCGATCGGGATCTACCGGTAGATCTTGGAGCGTCTGACAGATGATCCTGACTGGTTCGTCCAAGAGATTATCAAGTGCCGGCTCTTCAGCTGTCCCTCCCTCCACTGCTGCCACCTCCTGCCCTTTGCCTTGGAGCCGCCCTCTGCTCCCACGAGCCTTCTGCTTGCGGTACAGAGCGGGGAAGGGCGAGGAGGGGGCGCTGATGTCAGGGTGCCCCCCTCCCACTCTATATTCTCTCTCCATAGAACGGAGGTGGGGGGCACAATAGGGCTTGGGATGGGGGGAGTTTGCTGGCTACCTTTGGGAATGGTACAGGGCAGGGGTGAGCCTGCCTTAGCCCCACTGCATCACCACCCAGGAGCCACCTGAGGTAAGCAGTGTACAGCTGGATCCAGCTCTGAACCTCTGCCCCAGTCATGAACCCCCTCCTGCACCCCTTGCCCCAGCCCTGAGCCCCCTGAACTCAAACTCCCTCCCAAAGCCTGCACCCTGAACCTACTCCTTGCCCCAGGCTCAGCTCAGAGCCCCTATCACACTACAAATCCCTTAATCTAAGACCAGAGCCTCTGCCCCTGCCTGGTGAAAGGGAGGGAAGATGGGGAAGGGAGGGAGGAGTGAGCAGGGGCAGGGTCTTAGAGAAGGGACATGAAGGAGGTGGGGCAAGGGTATTTGGGTTTGAGGTAGATCTTACATTGCATTTAAATTCAAAAAGTGATCTTGTGCTTTAAAAGGTTGGAGACCGCTGCCCTAGAGGGATTCTAACTGGGGGGCTAACTTCCGCTGAACCCATGCTACCACATCTAGTCTGCTATTGTTACTGCTGCTAGTGTACAGATAACACTGGTACCTGTGCCACAGTCACACCTTCACTTGCTGTGCTGACATACCCAGGAGAGAGCCTTCAGCCCTTCAGAAGTCCCAGCTCACTTTTTTTCTAGACCTGGGTAGATTATTTTGATTGCGCATTTCCATGCCCTGCTGCACTCAGAGGAGCGAAGCTGCAGAAGCACTCGGGGAAAGGTTATTGTCGAGGGATCGCCAGCATAACTAGAGTAGGCTGCGACTGCAGTCTCAAGGGCACCGGCTCTGCTGTGAGATGCAGCCCAGCCTGGCAGCTCAAAGAGATGCTGCCATGCAAATGGGCTCCAGAGGTTGTAACTCTGAATTTTCCCTCCTTGCTGCTCTCTTGTGACCAGCTGTTGCTTGGGCATTCATTCAGAAGCAACCAACTGATCAGTGCTTCCAACAATCTCATAACATTCTGAGATGGCAGGAGAGGAAACAGACCAAAATTTGCCTAGAACGCTCAGAAATACAATTCTGGTTGAAATCAACAGGGGTCATGCACTGAAAGCCCCAGCAAAACTCTGAAAATCTGAGCCAGGACCTATAGCTGGGGCAGAGTATTGGGGATCAGGGCTCTTCAGCTCTGATCCCAGCTCTGCCACCAGCACTGCAGGACTCCAGATAAGTTACTTCGCTTCTCATGCATCAATTTCCATACCTGTTGAACGAGGATAACACCCTTTGTCTACCGCCTGGGGAGAGGTGAGTGAATATTTAAATGGAAGGTGCTATTAACATAACCCAAGCACCTTTTATATTTTTCTTCTAATTTCTGCCCTTCACCTTTAAAGCAACTTTGAAAGGTCCAGGAGAGGGGGCAAGATTAATATGCAAATGGGAGAGAAGAAAACACAGTGAGATGAGATTTTTGCATGTGAAAGGCAGAGGAGGTTACAAAAGGTCTGAATCATTTCCACGCCACACCAGCAGCAGATAAAGGTGAGATCTCGTCGGTGATGTCCTTCCTTGCTAAGGGTTCATTTCTTCTTTTTTTTATTTTTAATTTATGACTATTATTATTTTGACCTCGCCTTTGATTGTTTGCTCATTTGCCATGTAAACTGTCTGGTTCTGATTGAAAATCTCCTTGTGCGCTGCTCTTTAGCACCCTCTCAGGCATTGCGACGCGTTGCCATGGAAAGGGCCATGATGTCACATCTACAAATACATTTGAACGCGCCCCAAATTCACTTGTGCAACTGGGCAGAGATGCAGAAGCCCAGGAGACACAAGGCGTGGTTTGCTTAAAGAAGGAAACTTAACAGGGCGAGAGAGAGAGTGGGTTACAATACAATGCACTAGATGGTCACAGAGTTCCCCTCATTCCAGGTGGCAAATATTACTTTGCAGAGCGAGCTGGGGAGGACAATTTACAGAGCTAGGGAGAGCGCATCTCAGGCAGAGAAGGAGAACATGACAAATGGAGGGACTGACAGGAAAGGTGAAATGTAAGAGAGTAGGGACCTGCTCTGATCCTGATAAGCATTGAATGCCATAAGTAATGCCTCTTGATTCCTGTGGGCTTTGCCCAGGCTCAGCACCTCTCCAGATTAGGCACCACTGATGCAAACAGGTCTTCCTCCTACTTACTTCCAACAAAGGAAGAATGAGAGAAGTCTAAATACTAAGATGGGTGAACTAGAGAGCCTGGCATTCAGTGATACTGCTGTAATAGGCATCATGGCAACTTGGTGAAATGAGGATAATCAGAAAGATGAGGTAATACCAGAATACAAAATATGTAGTCGTGACAGAGACTGGTAGGAGCATGGCCAGGCCCGATGACAGGAATGGGACAAAGGTGGCAACTTCCACGAGGCTGGGTGAGTCAAAGGGTCTGGAGCTCCTGGCTGCTGCTACTTCAACAGCAGCAGGGGCTGGCGCCCTAGGCCTGTTAAATCACCGCCAGGGCGCAGCACCATGCAAGCCATGCGGCTCCAAGGACTGGGAGGGGTGTCATGGTGTGCTCTGGGCTGCACTGAGGGCTGGCTGCGCTCAACCGTCTCCTTCCACTCAAGGCCCCGCCCCTTCCCAGGGCACAGAGCTCCCCCCCCCTCCACACACACACCTTACCCAGGGGCTCAGTGTGGCTGTCAGCTCCCCTGAACAGGGCACTATATGGGAAAGAAAGCATAAAGTCAAATAAAGTAAATCTTAAATTAATCAAACTGTCCCATCAAATCTCCATGGATAGAGATTCCGTGCTTGAACAATAAATGTCTAGCAGTGGAATACATGACCTGACCAGGATGGTGATGGCACTGTGAAATGCTCAGGGAGATTACAGAAGCTACCGTGAATGAAATAAAATAATAATAATAATAATAATAAATAACGAATAATGAATAATTAATGGTTGATTCATCTATCCTCATATTGAGTGGATATACATCACCTCAGGAAGAAAGGCAGAGAGACACATTAATGACACATTAATGACTGCTTCTTGGAGCAGCTTGTCCTAGAATCTACAAAGGGAGAGGCAATTCTTAATGTAGTTCTAAGAAAGGCCATCAACATGAGGGGAGGCAAAGGGGGCTCCGTGCCTTTAAATCACTGCCAGAGCGCCTCATGATACAGTCCGAGCTATGCTAAGGACTGGGTGGGGCAGGCGTGGGCGATACTGGTGTTGAGGGCTGGCTGCCCCTAGCCTCACCCTTTCCACCTGAGGCTCGCTCCTTCTGGGGGGCCCGGAGGCAAGCCTCCCTCACATTGCCCGGGGTCCAGCAAAGTCTGTCACGAACCCTGGTTTTAAGTGGAATGCAGGATCTAATCCAAGAAATTATATAGCTGAACCGCTCAGTAATAGCGACCATGATGTAATTACATTTCAGATCCTTGTAGGGGTGGGGGAATGCAAAAGAACTCATCACAGTAGCATGTAACTTCAAAAAGGGAAATTACACAAGAATGAGGAAGCTAGTTAAACAGAAATTAAAAGAAACAGTTACAAGGATGAAATGCCTACAAATTGCATGGAAACTATTTAAAAACATCATAACAGAGGCTCAAATTAAATGTATACCTCAAAGAGAAAAAAATAATAAGACCAACAAAAATGCCTAAACATGGCTAAACAGCAGAGTAAAAGATGCTGTTAGAGGCAAAAGGGCATCCCTTAAAAATTTGAAGTCAAATCCTACCAAGGAAAACAGAAAGGCTCGGCAAGTCAAGTGTAAAAGTATAATAAGGTAGGCCAAGAGAGAATTTGGAGAGCAACCAGCTAAGGACACAAAAACTAACAGCAAAAATATTTTTAAGTACCTCAGATGCTGGAAAACTGCCAGATAGTCAATGGGCTATTAGACAATCAAGGCTCTAAAAGAGCACTCAAGGAAAACAAGGCTGTTGCGGAGAAGCCAAATGAATCATTTTTAGAGGCTATGGGGGAGCTCCCCATACCTGAGCCATTCTTTTTAGGTGATAAATCTGAGGAACTGTGCCAGATTTAGGTGTCGACAAGGGTTTTAGAACAAACTGATAAATCAAACTGTAATAAGTCACCAGGACCAAGTGGTATTCACCCAAGCATTCTAAAGGAAGTCAATTATGAAACTGTTGAACTGCTAACTGTAGTATATGCCACCTATCATTTAAATCAGCCTCTGTGCCAGATTTTTGGAGGGGTAGCTAATCTAATGACTATTTTTAAAAAAATGATCCGGGGTGATTCTGACAATTATAAGCTGGTAAGCCTAACTTCAGTACCAGGCAGATTAGTTGAACCATCCTCCCCCGAATTATCAGACACATAGATCAGTGGCTAGCAAAGTCAGTACAAACTAAAATTTCATACAGATGACTTGTTTATACTGGTCTATATACTATACATTGAAATATAAATGCAGTACTTATATTCCAAATTATTTATTTGCTTGTATGGTAAAAATGAAAAAGTAAGCAAATTTTCAGAAATAGTGCACTGGGACATTTTTGTACTTTTATGTCTGATTTTGTAAACAAATAGTTGTAACTTGTGGGGTATGCAAAACAGATTCCGGAAAGGGGTTCAATAGTCGGAAAGGTAAAGAGCAACTAACATAGATAAACATACTCTTTGGGGAAGCATCAGCCGAGTGTTTGTAAAGGGAAATCATGCCTCACCAATCCAAGAAGTCAACAAGCATGTGGACAAGTGCAATTCAGTCCATGTAGTGTACCTGGACTTTCAGAAAGCTTTTGATGGGTTTTCTCACCAAAGACTTTCAAGTAAACTAAACAGTCATGAGATAAGAGGGACAGTCCTCTCCTGGACTGGTAATTGGCTAAAAGATAGGAAACAGAGTATAGGAATAAATGGTCAGGTTTCACAATGGAGAGAGGTAAACAGTGGGAACTTCCAAGGGTCTATAAGGGGATTTGTGAAGTTGAACATGTCTGGAAAAAGGGGTGAACAGTGAAATGGTAAAATTTGTAGCCAATACAAACTTATTCAAGATAGTTAGGTCCAAAGATGACTGTACAGAGTTACAAAGGGATTTCACAAAACAGGGTGACTGGGTGATAAAATAACAGATGAAATTCAATGCTGATATGTGCAAAGTATTGATCTTTGGCAATAATAACCCCAACTTTTCATACAAAATGATGTGGTTTAATGAGCTGTTACCACTCAAGTGATCATGGATAGTTCCCTACAAACATGCACTCAGTGCATGCAGTGGCAGTCAAAAAAACTAACAGAGTATTAGGTACTATTAGGAAAGGAATAGAAACACCAGCCGTGTAAAGAGCTGCAGAAAGGGATGAGGAAGTGTGGAGAGAAGATGCAGGAAGGGACAGTCTCCTGCAGTAGTCTTGGGAGAAGAGAGATGCCAGGTGGGAAGCTATGGGAGTCATGGTTGTGCAGAAAGCCCCAAGTGGAAGTTTTGTATTCCTTGCAGGTATGTCTACACTGCAACACTATTTTGGGATACTGGAGTATCCCAAAATAGCTATCCCTTGTCTTCACAGCAAGCCCATTATTTCGGGCTTGCTATTCCAACATCTATGTAAACCTCATTCTATGAGGAATAAGGGATGTTTTGGAATAGTACTTTATTTCAAAATTTTGCGCTGTATAGACAGCACCAAATGAAGAAATAACCTATTTCAAAATAGCATCAAAATAAGATACACAACTTGTGCAGCTCAAATTGCGTATTTTATTTTGAGTTACAGTGCTGTGTAGATGCTACTTTAGGGTACAGCTACACAGCAGTGTTATTTCAGAATAACATAGTTTGCGTCAACACTACAAGCAGTTATTTCGACATAAGGTCAAAATGATGTCAAGCTGGAGGACTTCTTACTCTGACTCCTGTAATCCTCATTTTATGAGGAATAAAGGAAGTCGGAGGAAGAGTGCTCTTTCTCTGACTTCCTGCTGTGTAGACAGCGCCAAAAGCCAAAATAAGCTATTTTGGCTTTAGCCCTGCTGTGTAGACATACCCTTAGTGAGTTGGTTGGATGGATGGATGGATGGATGGATAGATGGACAATAAATGGAGCAAGGAGGTGAGGGCTAAAGAGTGATCTGGGTGCTGCTGATAATTCCCTAGGCGGGTAAGGAAGGCTGTCAACTTGCAGCATATTATGATCACATGCATTTAGTACCCAGCACCAAGATGTATTTGGGTTGGATTAAGAACAACTAACATGCGTCCTAATTTACCGGGAACAAATACATTATAATCCTCCACCACATTGCTACATTAAGGGAGGCAATAGCCTAGCCAAGAAGTTAGATGTGGGGGATTTCATAAGAATGGACTTACTGAGTCACACCAAAGGTCCAACTAGTCGTTTCCTGTCTTCCAACAGAGGCCTATGCCAGGTGCCCCAGAGAGAATGAACAGAACAGGCAATCGCCAAATGAAACACCTCCTGCTAGTCACTCCCAGGGACACCACCCATGCCCATCTTGGGTAATAGCCATTGATGAACCTATCTTCCATGAATGTATTTAGTTCTTTTTTGAACCCTGCTATAGTCCTGGTCTCTGGCAAAAAGTTCCACAGATTGACTGTGCGTTGTGTGGAGAAATATTTCCTTTTGTTGTTTCAAACCTGCTGCCTACTAATTTCATTTGGTTCTTGTGTTTGAGAAGGAGTAAATAACACTCCTGTGTTATTTAATGTAGACACCGTGTAGATTCAAGCAGGAGGGTTTATTACGCACAGTGCAGGCGGAATATCACCTTGCCACTTTGCTTGGCAAACACTGCCAAGCAAATAATTACAATAGACTATATAGGGAGCTGATGAGTGGAGAGAAGAGATGGGGTAGGAGTTCCCAAGCCCCTGGATAGGTTCTAGCAGCAAGGCATATGAGCACAGTAAGCCAATAGTCTAAGAGATTACATAATAGCTCCGCCCATAGCTCAGGTTAACACAATTCCTACACACAAGGATATTCCTCCCACCCCCCCCCGAAGGAATTGCCTTGCAATGCATATGCTACATTCCAATTGTATTCCATAGGAGTGGTGATGGTGCTTTCCCGATAGGTGCGAGGTGCAATGCGGTTCATAGGTGCTTGTCTAGGAGTATAAGCAAAAAGACAGGGTAGGATACATAGCAATGCAATTAATTATAGCATTATTCTGGTGTGTCTGCAAGCTTGGATTGTTAGGGAGGAAGGGCGTCATCTCATAGTGACGTGTTAGGCCTTTTCCTGGATCTGTGGTTGGCCTTGGGAAGGCAGCTGTTGTCTCTTTCCCAGACTATGAGGCCCCCAGTCTCAAGGCTTTGGTCTTGTCTGTGTGTGTGAAACTCATGATAAGGGTGTTCAATTATGGCTACCTGCCTAATGTTATGCTACTCCGGCTTCTTCCATTCATGATAAACAAGCGGGGTTGTTTTTCTGTGTTTTTCCATGTCTGTTTGCTGGGCCTCATGCCTTTGCCCAGGCTGGGCAGCATGGGCTTATGGGGAAGAGCTTAACCAGAGACCGTGGTTCAGAATCTTACCTATATATTAATGGGCTATTTGCTATTCTATCCCTACGGCTCCCTTATTTACTTTCTCCATGCCAGTCATGATTGTATAGACCTCTGTCATAACCCCCCTTAGTTGTCTCTTTTGAAAGCTGAAAAGTCCCAGTCTTAATAATCTCTCCTCATATGGAAGCTGCTCCATGCCTCTAATAATTTGGGTTGCCCTTTCCTGTACCTTTTCCAATTCTAACATATCTTTTCATATTTCTCACAGAACTGAATTCCAGAGGCGACTGTTTATTACTAAAAATTACCTGCTTCTTGCTTGCTTGAACTTTCTCCTTGGTACAGAAAAGGGAAGCACTATAGATGAATGCAAAGTTGGCTAGTCAGACTAGAGAGGGAGAAGCATCTGGAGAAGAAAACAAACAAGGGTAACAGAAGTTGAGTGAGCCAGTCCACAGTGAGGAAATGCCTCAATATGCTTGACTCAAAAGCAAAACCAAGGATGTTGACATGCCTCATTTTCAAACAGGACATCCTGGAAAGGAACTTTTCATGAAAACCAGAGAAGCTGGACTCAGCAGAGAAAGATTTTAAATAAGTCACCTGAGGAGGCCACCACCAGCAAAGCAGGCTGCAAGTGAGCTCTCTGATTTTAAAAAATAGAAGGAGCCACATCAACCCCAAATCACAAGAGCCTCAAGGGATCACTTACTTTCCCTGAGGCATTGCCCTCTTGCTTCTGTAACTTCTCCTTCCCACTACACACTGGGAATAGAGTACAGCCCAGCACAGAGAACCAGCACAAGTCTTTATATCCTGCCTTCACCCTCCCACTACAGACTTAAACGGGACATGGGAATCATGCACAGTTCTTCTGCACTGCTGTAATTTTCACCGCACGGTAACAACCGGGAAAAGATAAAACTTTCTCTTCCCACTCTCCTATAGTCAGTTGCTTCTCATTCTTGCATCTGATTGGCTGAGCTGCCTGGTTCTCTTCAACAGCAGCCAGTTAGCATCGTCCAAGGCCAAGGACAATCTTGAATGTTCCAAAAGCTGTCAGTTGGACATTCCCAACAGTTTACCCTGTATGACTGAGTGGCGGCACCATTTGGCCCTAGTCATGGACTGGTCCCCAAGATACCGTGAGGGTGTAACTGTCTCACCAATCCCTACAAGGCAGGTAAGTACCCCTCCATCTCCAAGGCCTCTAAAATCAGGGAGGTTCCACTCCCTAGGTGAAATTGACTCCTCTGCAGAGAGCCTGCCCAAAGCCGTGCACCACTTACAGCTCTCTGTGCAAGGGTGAATTTCAGCTTCACTGGTCCACAATAAAAATCCTGTAATCTCACATTATATATATTCAGTCCCCCTCTGCATCCTCTGTCTGTGTGTTTGTCATTCAAATTTAAAAGCCTATGTAAAGTTAAGGAGCGCTGGGAGCTTCTGATGCATTGTGTCTTTTCATATCTGTACAATGTCTGGTTTAGGTGCTCAGATACTAAGGAAAAAAGTAAAAAAAAAAAAAAAAAGAATCCAGCAGCACCTTAGAGACTAACAAAAAATGTAGATGGTATGAGCTTTTGTGGGCACAACCCACTTCTTCAGATGGATGGAGTTAAGTGGGTTATGCCCACGAAAGCTCATGATACCATCTACATTTTTTGTTAAGTCTCTAAGGTGCTGCAGGACTATTTGCTGTTTTTTCAGTTACAGACCAACGGCTACCCTGCTGAAACTTTTGAGGATACTAAGGAGATAACCATTACATAAACTTAGATATAACATTAATTTCTAACGTGATTATAACAGCAGTAAGACCCTGAAGCTTAAAACCCTGATCACATGGGTAGCTCGCTACAGAACTGAGATAGAAAACAAAACAAACATTGTGCAAGAAGTCAGCAATTTGAGCACCTCCAAACCTGTGATTTCTAGGGGGGGGATTGTTTTTGTTGTTTTGTTTTCTGTTGTTTTCTATATCTTCTTTTTCTTCACCTGAACCTTTATCACACCTTGCAATGTTAGTATCTCAATTGCAAATGTCAAGATATTTGGTATTTTAAAGCCCCAGATCCTGGAGTCATATAATTAATTCTATGGGATTCTCCATTTTAATTAGAAATGTACATTTCTGACCCTCATGACTGCAGAGAACAGCTTGAAAATGAGGCCCGTAAAGTCTCAAAAACCTGCAGGTAAATAAGAAGATCCCAAAACTCTTAAAACCTAGACCTTTTATTTTCACATTATTCTTAAGTCAGTCTCATGATTTTAGCAGCTTGACCCAGGATTTCCAAATGCTTAACAATACTGACCTGGCTAGGTGGCAGTGTATTAACAAAACCTGGATTCAACAACTACATAGACCTCAGAGAGCTAACAATGGTCAAGCAAAACCAAAAAATAAAATAAAATTGGAAACTTTGAGATGTTGAAGAAATCATATAACATAGTTGTGCCTAGTGAATATGCAGGTCCCTAGAACAGGTTTCACTATGTAGCTTCACACATTTTTTTGATCATCCTTTTTGGTCATCTTTTTTTCCAGGAGGTGTTGGTTGGTTGAAAGAGGGAGGGGCCTGGGGGGGAGAGAGGAGATAATGAGGGGCTGGGAGAGAAGAGGTAGAGCCTAGAGGATGAATGGGGGGAAGGTACAGAGGAGATAATGAGGGGGCTGGAGGAAGTTGCAGCGGAGATAATGAGGGGGCTAGGGGACACAGCAGCTGATGGGGAGGCGCGCGAAAACGAGCCGCCCCGGGGCTGACGGAAACAAGGTCCCCGCGTCCCTGCCTGGGGCTGGCGGGGCCGGGAGGAACCCGCCTCTCCCGGAACTAAAGTGCCGCGGCCTGAGTTTCCCCGCCGGCCGGCTACAAAGTGACCCTCCCCCGGGCCCCGCGGCCGCTCCCCTGCCCCGCGCATGCCTCCTTTCCCTCGGCGGCGCCATTGCGGCTAGTGGTGCCGAGCCCCGCGAGCCCGCCGAGCTTCCGCCCGCACCCCCGGATCATGGCCACCGACTCCTGGGCTCTGGCGGTCGATGAGCAGGAAGCGGCCGCGGAGTCGGTGAGTGCGGGGTCCCGCAGCCCTGCGGGGAGTCCTGGTCTGCCGACCCGGGGGGGGGGGGGGCGCATTGGCACCAACCCCTCCTATCCCCGCCCGGGCAGCGCGGAGCCTGCCTTGTACAGCGGGGCCTGACTCAGCGGCCCGGGGCCGGGAGCCCTGTAAGCGCCCTGGGGCTCTGGAGCAGCCGCTTCCAGCCTTTTGTCATTTGCTGGGCCCGTAAAACATTTCAAGTGGCGATGCCGGCGACTTGGGAAATCTTAGAGTCTGCGGACTCCCAGAAGTGTGCGTTGAAAACCATTCCTCTGGCAATCCCGCCCTTTCGTGGACCCCTTATACATAGTCTGTTGCCCCCCCCCCCCAGGTCTGCAGCCCCACATCTCTGCTCTAGAGTAGGAGCTCCATGGGCGGAGCATCCACATGGCTTCTACACTACTCCTGGGCTGTGTGGGTGCGCCTACACTGCACCGTAACTGGAAATAAGATACACAATTTGAGCTACGCAAATTGGCAAATAGCCTATCTTATTTGAATGCTATTTCAAAATAACTTATTTTCTTCATTTGGCGCTGTATATATACAGCGCCAAATGAAGAAATAACCCGCTATTCCGAAACATCCCTTACTCCTCATGGAATGAGGTTTACAGAGACATCGGAATAGTGAGCCCGAAATAACTGGCTTGCTGTTAAGACATGGGGATAGTAGCTATTTGGGGATTTTCCAGTATCCTGACATAGCGTTGCAGTGCAGACATAGCTTGTGAGACCCACTGACAGCTTGGTTTTTGTTCTGCACTTTGCTTGTCTTGTGGCCAAAGCTTTGGCACAGCTCTAGGCTACAATCCTGTGTGTACTACAAATTGCAGCTGTGTTGTAGCCAACTCCCTTGAAATGGTTATGTTTCTATTTTAGGCAGAGTCTGAAATATGAGCCCCACAAAGTAAAGTATTACCTTTTCAAAAGTCTGAAGGGCTGAGAAGAGCAGGTGTGTTAGTGAACTTGTTTCCTGCTACTGGAATCTTGCAATAGAAGTCTGACTTTGCTCACAAGAGAAAATCGGCATCCGTATTGTGAAGATGTAAAATGCTATAAATATAAAGTGATGTTGCCTTTCCAGTTAATTTCTCCTCATAAATAATGAACAAATGGCACCTTCTGTTTGAGATGTCTGTGGTTAGAATTTGCAGTGTTGTAGCTGTGTTGGTCCCAGGATATGAGAGTGAATGAGTGAGGTAGTATTTTTTATTGGACCATCTTCTGCTGGTGGAAGGAAGGTGGAATAGCAGTGATTTGGGAGATCCTGATCAATTTGTTTTAGCTCACCATTGCAAAGTTCTACCCTGCCCTTAATTTTAGGGTGAATAATTATCACTATTAAAGATGGGCAGTCAGGTTTTTATGACTTTTACATGAATGCATTTGTAAAACCATGCAGAAGCTTTTCTAGTAGCTTAAGAGCTAAATGAACAAAAATTTAAAATCTCTGAAATAGTTTGTGAGGCCACTTCATTTGTGGGTGAACACTGGCTTTTGCTAGGGTGCTACTCAATTACTAGCTTGGATTAACATGAGCAGATGCCTGTGATGTGATATTGTCCTCAGTTGGCCTCTTCCAAGAGAGGGCAAAATAGAGATGATTGGCATGACTGGAGTTCTCAATCTGTCAATCAAACCATATAAATATGTCAGTTCTCCTTGTATAATAGGATCCAGAAGACACCACAATGGCTATTCCTGTTATGTCTGTATCCAGAGAGTGTATTTCTTTGGTGTCTGCTTTAGGGATGTTAAAATGCAGTTAACTGACTAGTTGATGGAATTTCCATCGACTAGTCGATAGGCACTTCCGCATTCCTCCTTTGAAATGTACAAGAGTCCCTGCTGCAGCTGGAGCCTTCTTTGAAATACACAAGAGTCTCCAGCGGGGGGACTCAGAGTCCCCAGCTGACCCCAAGCTCCCCGCAGCTGTCCCTTTGAATCTTGCAGATGTGTGGGTCAAAGGGACAGCTACCACACAGCTGATCCACGGAGGCTGCATGCCAGCTGACCCCAGCCTCCCCGCAGCTGCCTCTTTGAATCATGCAGATGTGTGGTTCAAAGGGACAGCCGCGAATCAGCTGTTCAGCAGCTGTTCCTTTAAACCACACATCCGCACAATAGGAGCAGCTGTGGGGAGCCCAGGGTCAGCTGCTCAGGGAGGCCCCAGGGTCAGAGCCCAGGGAGGCCCCAGCTGACTCAGGCTCCTAGCGGCATGCAACATAGCATGGAGCCTGGGGTCAGTGGGGGACTCTGAGTCCCGCACAGATCCCGGGCTCCATGGCTTTGAAATGCACAAGAGCCCCTGCTGGGGACTCTTGTGCATTTCAAAGAAGGCACCCGCATGCAGCCCGCAGTCAGCGGACTTCCTGCTGGCCCCAGGCTGTACGCGGAGTTCCGCATTCCTCCTTTGTAATGTGGAATGCGGAAGTGCCTGTCGACTAGTCAAAAAACTGTCCGATAAGCAAATGCTTATCGGATAGTCGACTTGTCTTTAATATCCTTAGTCTCCTTTGGAGGATAGGGTCATAATTCAAAATGATCTGGACAAACCGGAGAAATGGTCTGAGGCAAATAGGATGAAGTTTAATAAGGACAAATGCAAAGTACTCCACTTAGGAAGGAACAATCAGTTTCACACATACAGAATGGGAAGCCGCTGTCTAGGAAGGAGTACTGCAGAATGGGATCTAGGGGTCATAGTGGACCACAAGCGAAATATGAGTCTACAGAGTGACACTGTTGCAAAAAAAGCAAACATGATTCTGGGATGCATTAACAGGAGTGTTGTGAGCAAGACATGAGAAGTCATTCTTCTGCTCTACTCTGCTAATTAGACCTCAGTTGGAGTATTGTATCCAGTTCTGGGCACCACATTTCAAGGAAGATGTGGAGAAATTGGAGAAGGTCCAGAGAAGAGCAACAAGAATGATTAAAGGTTTAGAGCAGTGGTTCCCAATCTTTTTTTATACTGGGGACCAGTAAACCCATTCACAAGCTTTTGGAGGACCGGTAACATTTATTTGCATATTCATTAAGCAAATGATGAATATGCAAATAAATTGTGTCGCTGGCCCTACCTGTCCGGCGGGTTGTTCCACCCCCCGCCCCCTTCCTGGCCCCAATCCCGACCGCTTTATCGGCCGGCACCAGCTGCATCCGGCGCTAGGTGTTCTGCATCAGTCCGCACAGCACCAGACCTTCTCCCTGGGTCCTAGCGCCCGCCGGATCTAGCCCCCGCTGCCCGGGAGCATGTCTGGCAGAGATGCCGCAGCGGCAGGCTCTCTCCCAAGAGGGCTGTGCCACCGTGCTTGGCAGTGCGGGGTGCTGCTACCCTGTCACACAAATTAATAGGATCATGTGCAATAATTTTTCAAAGGACCAGTATTTTTTTTCTAAGGACCGGTACTGGGCCGCGGACCACACTTTGGGAAATGCTGGTCTAGAGAACATGAGCTATGAGGGAAGACTGAAAGAATTGGGCTTGTTTAGTTTGGAAAGGAGAAGACTGAGGCTACGTCTAGACTACGGGGTTTTTGTGGGATACTGGAGGTATCCCGCAAAAACCCTGCCGTGTCCAAGGAATGCATTTACTCTTCCGCTTTTTTTTGTGGAAGAGCAAACGTGCTCTTTCAGGGAGCCCTGTATACCTCGTTTCACGAGGCATAAGGGCTCTGCTGAAAGAGGAGGCTTTTCCGCTGTTTGGCCCTGTTTAGATGGGACCAAATGGTGGAAAAGCCTCTTCTGGGGAACAGAAAAAGCTATGCAAAATGCGGAGCGCATTTTGTGTAGCTTTTTCTGCAAAAACGTCGCAATCTAGACCTAGCCGGAGAGGGGACATGCTAGTGCTTTTCAAATATCTAAAAGGGTGTTACAAGGAAGAGGGAGAAAAATTGTTGTCCTTGGCCTCTGATGATAGGACAAGAAGCAATGGGCTTAAACTGCAGCAAGGGAGGTTTAGGTTGGAATTTAGGAAAAACTTCCCAACTGTCAGGATGGTTAAACACTGGAATAAATTGCCTATGGAGGTTGTGGAATCTCCATCTCTGGAGATATTTAAGAGCAGGTTAGATAGACATCTTATTAGGGATGGTCTAGACTCTAGATGGTGCTTGATCCTGCTATAAGGGCAGGGAACTGGACTCAATGACCTCTAGAGGTCCCTTCCAGTTGTAGTATTTTGTGATTCTATGATTCTATGAATGGGGCAGCAAATCTGATGTCTTTGGTGTGTGTAGAACTGTGAAGCACAAGCTGATTCTTATTGTTCTAGGATAATGGAATACCAGTTACTTGTTCTTTGGATTACTTGTTTGTTGAATCCAAACACACCAGGAGTGTATACACTTATTTTCAGAGAATTATGTTGTATTTACCTAGTTATCAATGTGTGTCATCCAGCATATCTCCAATGACTCATCAAAATTGCATGATTCACCACATGTTCATTTTTAATATCTGGGCCATAACCACAATCCTGTTAACTGAGCACAGATTTGTGGGTGTCATTTAGTTAGCATTAGGGATGTAAAAGAATAGTTGACTACCCGATAGGCCTAGGCTTATTGGGTAGTCAAGTCGACTACTCACATCTCCCCGCTTGCTGCCATTATATCAGAGCAGGAGTCAATGCTGGACGGAGCCAGCTTAAAAGCTGGTTCCCCCAGTACCATCTCGGCAGTGCAGGGTGAAGGCAGAGCTGCAGCTGCTGCGGCTCTGCCTTTTTAATTGTAGTAAGAGCTGCCCGGCTCCTACTACATTTAAACTGCAGAGTTGCAGTGGGGGTAGTGAGTGCCCTAACCTCCACCCTCCATCAACTATTGAGTAGTCAATGGAAATTCCATCAACTACTCGATTAACTGATTAATTGCAATTTAACATCCTTTGTTAGCATTGCTACTTAATCTACCAGAATGCTGAGCACACTGCAGTACTCTAAACTTCTTCCAGCCTAAAATCAAGCAAGGGAAAATCAAATCCAGATTTCTGTGTCAATGCCCAACCTTTGCTAGGCCACCAGAATTGTGATTCTGAATTTGACATGTTCGTTTGTTGCCCCTGTGATGCAGTTGGGTCTCTTCAAGTACATACAGCTGGTCAATGTGTTACAGAGTATTTAAAGAGAATTGCTTTAGCTCCAGGGAATACAAACTTCTTTGTGACAAGACATGAAGAAATGTACTCTTCAGAATTTGTCTTGGGTTACAAACTTACAAAGTATCATTCTTTGGGAAGGTGGCTGGTCTCCAAACCAGTGACTTAGATTATTGAACATTCTGTGGAGTGTACTCCGTGTCTGTCTTCTCTGTAGTGTTAATTACTATCCTGAAACCCAAATTTCAGATGAGTGACACAGGAAAAGAAAATAGCAAAATTTTAGTAAGGGTTTTGGTGACTTCTCGAATGGGAAGTTAAAGATAGCAGTTCTCATACAGTTTGTAATTGCATTGGCTGTCCTGTAAGCCTCCCCGCTCCTGCTAATTCCAGAATGGATTGTTTCAGTTCCTACTATGTTTTAAAATTGTACCATAACCCATGTGAGGTGTTTAGTAATAGTGAGTCTGAAATTATTAACCTTGAGGAAGGTTTCAGTGAGGGCTTTCTTGAGCAAATGAAGGATTTCTGAGTATAATTATTGCAGTTTCCTTGTTTTACACGTTTACAGTTGAGCAACTTGCACCTGAAGGAGGAGAAAACAAAACCAAACACGAATGGTGAGTTTACAGCAATAATACTGGGTTAGAAAAGACTATTATTTAACAAATGTTAGATCTGGCCTTTATATCTTTCGGCAGGTGGAAAATCCAGTTTAGCATCCACCTTCCAGAAGCATAAGGCTAAGGAACTAACCACTAGTACCCTTAACTGAAAATCTGGCTTAAGTGCTTTTTTTTTTTAAGCTTTTTAAACTATGTTTTCACTATTCAGTGCTGTTTAGTAAGAAAGTAATTCTGTGATTATTATAGGGATGGATTCAGGTTACTATTAAATTAAAATATGACATGTTGAGAGCAAACTGCACTGCCAGCATTTTCATGTTACATTAGTCTTTCCTGTATAGATGGAACAAAACTTGTACCTATCACTGATTAGATTTACAGCTTTGTTGTTTTGCCTCACTGTAACGGTTACATTATCTATGTAGATGAGCTGTGTGATCTTGTTTGGTTCCATTCCATTCGAGATTGCCCCAGTAACCACTATTTGTCCAAATGTAGGTGCTATTGTCAAGACAGATGACAATGCAGAGAAGACGGAAGATGAGGAAAAAGGTAAGCACAGCTGAGAAGCAGTCTGGCAAGTGGGAAAACTGTTCAGTTTGAATCTATTTAAAGCCAGCCTACTTCATTTGTGAGTATGGATAGTCTTGGCATCTGCCATTCTGATGAGCAATGTTCCCTCTAATCTTTTCCATCCATGTGTGGAATAAATTGTTTATGTGTACTGAGATATGTGTGAATGTGCACCACCAACAGGAAAAAAAATCCTAGCTGTGGGCACTTGCTAATCAGCTGGGCAGTATTTGAATCTCTCCTGAGTGGCCGCACAAGTGCACAACTTACAGGAAAGGCTGCTCATGAGGGTCTTCTTGGCAAGAGATGTCAAAATACACTGCTCCGTATTGATTCAGGAGACTGCTGTGTGGCCATGGGGTGGGGGCGGGGGCAGAGAAATAAGGTGAAGTCTGTATCTATCTGCAGTAGTCAGATACAGGAGCTGTTTGTCTGATAATACTATCTGAATTGCCATCACACCCAATGCTCCTTAACCTTTGGGGCTTTTGGCACACATTGCTTTGTTCTTATTGAACAAAATGTTCATAGCTAGCATGTGGGGTGGGTAGTCTGGCTCCTTCATGGAGGACAACTTAACTTGTCCAAAGCAGGTTTATCTTATATGGGGAAACTCAAGGGCGCAATGGCTATGCTGGATAAAGGCAGAGATACAAAACTGGACACTCTTAACACTAATAGCATGCCATTGTGTTAAAAACCTTAGGAGGGAAAATTTGTCCTCACTTGAGACTCACCAAAGCAATGTTTAAGGTGATCTGTACTCTTTGCCGCTACTTAGTCAAAGGTGTCTGAGTAAGATCAACTTATTCATAAATGATCTAGAGAAAGGGGCAAGCAGTGAGGTAGTAAAGTTTGCGGATGATACTAAACTGTTCAAGATAGTAAAGACAGAAGCAGACTGTGAAGAACTTCAAAAAGATCTCACAAAACTAAGTGATTGGGCAACAAAATGGCAAATGAAGTGTAATGTGGATAAGTGTAAAGTAATGCACGTTGGAAAAAATAACCCCAACTATACATATAGTATGATGGGGGCTAATTTGACTACAACAAATCAGGAAAGAGATCTTGGAGTTATCATGGATAGTTCTCTGAAAACGTCCACACAGTGTCCTGCGGCGGTCAAAAAGGCAAATAGAATGTTAGGAATTATTAAGAAAGGGATAGAAAATAAGACCCAGAATATCTTACTGCCCCTGTATAAAACTATGGTACGTCCACATCTTGAGTACTGTGTACAGATGTGGTCTCCTCACCTCAGAAAAGATATTTTGGCATTGGAAAGGGTTCAGAAAAGGGCAACTAAAATGATTAGGAGTTTGGAACAGGTCCCATATGAGGAGAGGCTAAAGCAACTGGGACTTTTCAGTTTGGAAAAGAGGAGACTGAGGGTGGGATATGTTAGAGGTATATAAAATCATGAGTGGTGTGGAGAGGGTGAATAAAGAAAAGTTATTCATTAGTTCCCATAATATAAGGACTAGAGGACACCAAATGAAATTAATGGGTAGCAGGTTTAAAACTAATAAGCGAAAGTTCTTCTTCACACAGCGCATAGTCAACCTGTGGAACTCCTTGCCAGAGGAGGCTGTGAAGGCTAGAACTATAACAGAGTTTAAAGAGAAGCTAGATAAATTCATGGAGGTTATGTCCATTAACGGCTATTAGCCAGGGGGTAGGAATGGTGTCCCTGGCCTCTGTTTGTCAGAGGCTGGAGATGGATGGCATGAGAGAAATCGCTTGATCATTGTCTTCGGTCCACCCCCTCTGGGGCACCTGGTGCTGGCCACTGTCGGCAGACGGGCTGCTGGGCTGGCTGGACCTTTGGTCTGACACAGTACAGCCATTCTTAAGTTCTTATGTTATGTTCTTATGTGTCATTATCCAGGTAGAGAGATTTAGAAAAGCAGACTTCTGTATGTGTAAGTGGTCCTTAGCTTGTCGCCTCCTTGCATTATTCCTTCTCTCCCACATGTCAAAATATTACTCCCAATACTAGTTAAGAGGTATTTTCTGTTTAACTTCAGTGGTCTACTATGCAAAATCCCCTTTTTTTAATTGTGGAAATTTGGTTTTGGTGTTTGTTTTAATTAGTCTTTAATTACTCTTAATTATGCTCCTGTTGTAGTGGGAATGACAGTTTATACTGTAACTGCTATAGCCCAGCCAAAATTTTGTAGCTTAACAGCTGGTTCTTTGAGCCTCCTTCTCTTCTGTAAATATAACGAAACCCTTGTTTTTTGCCTCCTTTTCTCCCCCAGAGGATAGAGCTGCCCAGTCCTTGTTGAACAAGCTGATTCGCAGTAACCTGGTGGACACAACAAACCAAGTAGAGGTGCTGCAGAGGGATCCTACATCACCTCTCTACTCTGTGAAGTCTTTTGAAGAGCTGCGACTGTAAGTCCCTGTTCTTCTGCTAATTATAGTTTCGTGCAGTGCCATAATCCAGAACATCTTAGATTCACCCAAAAGTGTTACTATGAAAGATTTAGAATATTTACCAGTATTAGGTGTTACAGCAACAAAAGCCATAACTCCCATAATTTGCCCAAAACTACTTGTCACATTAAACTGTCTCTATGAACCAAAAATGATTATTCTGAAAAGTTCTGGTTTTTTGGTGACTAAATTTCTAGGTATGATATATAGGCACAGCCAAAAGATTGTCAGGGAAATGTCAGTTTTCCAATACCAGGTGTTACACTTGTTGCAATGCTTTGTGTGGTCACTTGTGTAATTCCCTTGGGCTACGTCTACACTACATGCTTCTTGCACAAGAAGCCTTTTGCGCAAGAGTTTTTGTGCAAAAACTTCTTGGGCAAGAGAGCGTCCACACTGCATGGACACTCTTGCGCAAGAAAACTCTGATGGCCATTCATAGAATGGTCATCAGAGCACCTGTGCTTTTTCCCATACGGGTTTCTTGCGCAAGAAACCCCTCTGGAGCATCCACACTTGCCTTTTTGCACAAGAACTCTTGTGCAAAAGGGAGTTATGCCTCATAAAAGGAGATTTACCTACAGCGGAAAAAGCCCTCTGTTCTGCCGTTTTACTCTTGATTTCCTTGTGCAAAAGCATATTTGTGAACGCTCCACGGGTTTTTGCGCAAAAACCTTGCAGTATAGACATAGCCTTACTGTCTGCTCAAATGCAGCTTTTCTGTCATTGCAGAGAAAGGAGCCCGGGAAAGATTTGTAACTGTCTCAGGCAACAAAGCACAGGAATCCAAACTGAGATCTGCAGTCTGTATTTCTATGGCATGGCCATGTTCCTGTGACTTATCTTAAACTTCAGCAAACTATGTATAATCGGTCTGTTCTAGGGATGTGAATGATTAATGGGTTAACTGGTAACCATTGGCTTTAATGGGTGATGCTTACTGGTTATGGTTAACTGGTGGCAGCTGGAGCAGCTCCTCACCCACCACGGGCAGGGGACTGCTCCAGCCTGATGGGGCTCACGGTGGGCAGGGGCGCTGCAGCCCAGCCAGAGCAGCCTCCACCTGTGGCAGGCCTGGCCCAGTGCACTGCAGGCCTAGCCGGAGCAGTTCGCCATGGGCGGAGGGTGCTCCAGCCCAGCCAGAGTGGGGCTTTTGCCAGGCTGGAGAAGCTGCCCTGCCCACTCCCATTTAAGTGGTTAACTGGTTAAACATAACATTTTTATATCCCTGGTCTATTCAACCCTTTTCTTAGAAATTCTAGAGTCCTGCCATTGAAAATAAATTGTTTATACCTTTGTACTTTGGACAAAAGTTAAAGTATTTGAAAATTCACCTAATTTGTACTTATTTGTAATAAGACTGGATATTGCAAAGGTCTCTCATCAGCAAGTCTCTTAAGCTACATGACTCAGCACCCATCTGCATTTTGCTAGCAGCTTCAAAATCATTGATGTGCCATCACAGTTGTTTCAGGAGAAGGTTCTGGGAAACTAAAGGGGAAAATTCCAAGGCTGAAGGGGGAAAAAGAGAACCTAAAGTTCCTTTCTGCTGAACCAGTGTGCCAAGGAAGTTTCTTTAAAGAACATGCATACAGAAATCCTAGCTTTGGAAAAGAAGGGAGGGGAAACAGGGTGAAGGCAGTGTCATCAGCTTTCAGGTAGCCTTTGATTGCCTAGAGAAATGGCTCTCAAACACCACAATTCAATAGAGTGGAGGAGAGTGAGTCCATCTCTTAAGTAGTATTGAACAGAGATTCTTCATGAAGGCTTTGTGGCGGAAAGACCTCAATTTGTGAAGACTGCAGTAGAATGGGCCAGAAACTTAAATATAACGCAAGCTTAGATATTGAAGAAATACAGGAGAAATTGTTGAAAGCCTAAAATTAGAAGATCCATGAAATCTTTTCCTGTCCATAGAATATTTCTAACTCGTTTGTTAGATAAATCTTGTCTCAGTGTCTTCTGCACCCCAAGTCCTTGCCCCAGGTCACTACCCAAATCCTCTGTAGTTTGTCTCTGCCCCGCAATCGCAGGTCACATCTTCCTTTCTGATACTGCACCTTCTACACCCCTCCCCCCAAGGCCAGAATCCTTTCCCACACCCATACCCGCTCCCTGACCCTGTGCCCTTTGCTGCACCCCAATTTCCTGCCATAGGTCATAATCCAAACGCCTCCACTCCTTCTGCACCTCTCCTGCATGTTAGAATCCTCTCCTACACCCATACCTTCTCCCAGACCCTGCACCCCAATCCCCTTCCCCCTTCCTTCACCCAAACTCCCTCTCAGATCCTATACCCTCTCCTGCACACCAGTACCATACCCCAAGCTCCCTTCAGCACCTAACCTCCACCCCAAGCCCTGCATCCCCTCTATAGAAAAATGCAGCCTTTTGACTACTTACCAAAATCTTGGGAGTGCCCCCCCCCCCATCAAAAATTATTGCCCACCCTTCATGGTAAGATGACAGTGAAACTGACCAGGAACACCACTTTGCTCAGCCCTGTGCAGTGCATGGTAAGAGGAAAATGAAACTGACTAGGAACAAAACTGCAACTCACTAGTCATTTTGTTGTCAGAGCTGAGAAATGCAAAAAGTAAACACATATGCAGTAAATCAAGATTTAAAAAAAATCAGTTATTTTAAGATGTTTATAAAATAAGGATTTTGTAGTTTCACATCCCTTTAAATATTAAAACTGGCTTTCTAAATAAGTCCTGACTCACAAATGGACAAGTTTCCTTAAGTAAGAATCCTTATCCCTTTACCCATGCTTGGGACAGCTTTCTTTTACTCTTTGCCTCTTGACTCAAGGTTTTGGAATTCTGCAACTTTGGAATAAGAGTAAATTTACCAGCAGCCATACCTGGAAACCCCCCTCTGACAGACTCCAAATGGGAGATGTCTTCATTTGGAACCATACATGTGGAATAAAATGATCCCAGCTGTACTGAGGGAGGAGTGTCTCAACTTTACCAAGAATCTGGAAAAAGCCCTGACTGTTCTAACTCCTGTTCTTAGACACTATTTCATTAGTACTCCTCTCCACCAGCAGTCTGCTTTATTTGTTATCTACTTAGCAACTAACAGGTTCCTAATTAAGTGTTTAGCTTGGAGATCAATGGAAAAAACCTTCGGAGGAGAATGCAGGCTTCAGGTTTCTACTGCAATGTACTGGTGGGCCACCATTGTTATAGTTAGTACAGTTCTGATTCCATTATAAACAGGGCAGATTTACTTGAACAAATAATACCTGATCCTTATTGCTTTAGCTGCTTTTAAGTGGCCTTCAACAGGATTTAATGCATGAGCAGGCAGACTTCAAATTCCAGTTGCTTAGGCAATAGCAGTCTGGCTCTGGTGATAGCCTGTTAGAGGTTTTCAGCAAGGGAAGGGGCATCCCTGGTATCTGAGAAGTGCATGGGTTTCTATGTCAATAACTGCACATTAGCTTTTAGGGCATTAGTAAATTAGCACATTCATTTTGCATGGTTTAAAAACAAGCAACAGGAAGAATTGCTTGTCTTACAGGTCTTTGGTCTTCTGTGCCTGAAATTGGCTTATTTTTTAGCGGTTTCTTCATGTACTACTTTAACCTCATGCAACTCATGGCAAGTATTGTAATGTCTCTGTGCTCACAATCTAATGGTTTGGAAGATTTTTTCCCCCCATTAAATCTTACCCAAACCTGTATGAGTTGCAGAATGGCAAGGTTTGTGTAAGATTGCACAGTAGAGCTTTCCTTTTAACAGCATGTGCTGAACTGGTGGGGGTGGGAAAATATTTTGATGAGCTCCATAACTGATCTAATCACTAAATTGCAAAGCAAAAACATTTTGTATAATGGTCTTCATGACCCCACGCGCACGCGGTTCCTTCTACAAAGTCAGGGAAGATCAAGCCAGGTAGTTCTTAGCATGTGTATCTTAAAAAGCAATGAGGTCCCTTCCAGTTCTAGTATTCTATGAGAACACTCCTTGAAAACTGAAGCAGTTTTGGTTTTGTGATTCAGATAGGGATGTACAATCTCATTTAAAATGTTAACTGGTTAAATTATACGTTTAACCGGTGAACTGCCCGCCGTGGTGTGCCATGGGCCCAGCTGCATTAGAGCACCCCTGCCCTTGGCGCAGTGAGCCCGACCCTCTGCAGGTAAGGGACTGCTCTGGCCAGACCAGGCGCTAGTTAACTGGTCACCTGTTTACATCCCTACTGTTAGAAGAAGTAACGAGTTCAAATTTATTTACTACAGTTAATCTTTAAAATCCCTTGTGAAGATAAGTGCCCATGGAGAGCACAGGAAGACACCAACCCATTCGTCCTCTGCCAGTGACATCAGTCCATAAACAACAGGGTCTGATACCTTTACTGTTCTTCCTGTCTCCATCTTCCTATAAAACACCTGTTCCAATTGTTCATAGAGTACTTTGTGCATCAACTGAAGATAGTTGCATATGGATCATAATGATAAACTTTTAAAACTTTATACTCTTGAGGTTCTATTCTGAATTGTATTGGTGATTATTTTCCCCCAAATTTTGTTTGAAAATGGGTCCCAAAAGGAAACCACTTGGCAGACTTTTCACCTTGAAACATTACAGGTTTGCTTTTCTATGCTACTGCTTTGTAGCTAAATGACTACAAATAGGCTCCTTAGATCATACCTTGCCTGTCTGGCTTTTGAAAGATGAGAATTGATCTAACGATGAAAGAAAGTTAATGATGGGAGCAGTCAGAGTAATTGAGTCTTGGTTCTTCAACTACTTGTATCCTTGGCAACTGTTGCAGAGAATTGGGCTATGGAGATTCTTGCTTTTGAACAAACACAAGGTTGCATATTCAAAGGGCTTTTGTTTGAGCCATAGACTACAAATAATACAGGCTTCTTGAAAAGGATATTGAATCAAGTAGAAAGGTTCAACAAGCAGGAAGGTGTGGGCAGGAAAACAGCTATTTGTGTTTTGGAACTTGCTGCTATGCAACATTAACAGCTACAAGAAGCTGTTAAAAAGGTCATCGGTTAAGAATTTCCAAATACAAATATCTTAACATTAATTTTAGGTTGCTCATGAGTCTCCTTAGATACAAGTGTCTGCTGTGATTTGAAAGCTTTCTTTAACAATTTAGGAGTGCCTTGTTAATAGAAGCAGCTAGTAACTTGGAACAACTGAACGCGGCAGGTGTCACCACTGCACTTGAGTGCCATCGGATAGTGGTGAACAAATCAATAGCCTAACTTATGCTGAACTGAGCTTACCATAACTTCCCTCTTTCTCCTATTTATGCTCATTTTTAGAGCTGAACATCAAAAATGAAAAATCTTAAGTGACATTTACAAAATCATGTTAAATGGCCCTTGCAATCACATCAAACTTCTTCCTGTTCTGGTACCTCCTTTCAGAGTAATATGCCTGGCAGGGCTGGTAACTGTGGTGTTAAGACACAGCTGATAGGGCTCACCGAGGAATTGCCATGCTACATTGGATCATTAGTCTGTTTTGTACCGGGGGCAGGCAAAAATTTTGGTGGGGGATGACTCCAAGATTTTAGTAAGCGGTCAAGGGCCACACTTTTTTTTATGGAGTCTGATACAGAGGCAGCAGTGCCGGGAGAGGCGGGGAGGAGGCTGCGTCTAACCATGAGGGTTAACCGATGAGCCCTGGCATCATACACTATTGCATCCCTAGTTTCTTCTTTGGATAGTGTCCCCGTAGGTGCTCCACTTCAGGTGTCGGGCTCGTCCCGGCGCCGCAGGTCGGAGACTTGTCAGCTGTAGTTCAGCCTGACCGCGTGTGTGCAGCAGTGCGTGCTGTTCGAGCCGCTTGTGAGCTTGCACGCGATCCGGCTCCCGCCAGTTCCTCCTAACTGTCCATGGTCACAGGCGGAGCAAACTCCCTCTCTTTCTGTCAGAGACAAAAGTTGTTGAATTTTTCTTAGAATTAGTTAGTTAGTTAGTTGTTAATTAGTGTAGAAAGTTCGTTAGTTAGTTTTAATAGTTCATTTAAAAAAAAAAAAGTTTTTTTTCTCTGTCAGGATGCCGGGGTCTCCCCCGGCTTCAAGAAATGCTCACGGTGCCGTGACACAATGCCGGTGTCCGACAGGCACTCAATGTGCATAAAGTGCTTGGGCAAGGGTCATATACCCCAAAAATGCCTGCGCTGTATTAAGCTCACGGTCCCAGTGCACTCAGGGCAGGCATGACGGGCTGGGCCATGACACGGGAGCAGCATGCGGATCGCACTACCAGGGAGGGAATGCACCATTACCTGGCGGCAGCTGGTTGGTCTCCAGCAACTTGGTGGGAATGTGAAAGCGCCTGTGCTGCACCTTCCCCACCCTGCGCCCAGTGCCTCAGGACCTGCCAGAAGCAGGGGAGTCTTGCGAGAAGTCTGTTCTCTGTGGCAGACGGCAGGACGGACGCCTCGGACGGACGCCTCTCCTTTTATAATAGTATAGATTAATTAAGTTATAAGACTTTTTGTATGAGGGCAACAGTGCCACTCCAGGTGTTTGGTCAGATGTAATCTGCTTCCAAGATAAGCAAGACAATGGCATGCTTCCAGGCATCAGGCCAAAATGACATAGCTGTTTTACCAGGATGAGAACTAGAGCTTGAAAGGACAGTAAGCAGCCTTCTGAGGAGCGGAAGGGTCATTTGTCAAGTACTGTTTCTGGTGGGAACAGATTGGTCCCGCAGGAGAGCCTGAAAGCAAATGAGGCCTTCTCTACGCCTAGAGAATGGGAAGCTTTAGGGAAGGCAAGTTTGTAGTATGGTATGTTTTTTTAAGATCTGTATCCTATTAAATGCTCTTGTTCTACATCAATAAGATTTGCTGCATGGCGGCTCTTTGGTTTCTGGTTCCCAACTGTCATTTCTCCCAGAGTGAACAGAATACTGCAGATACTGAACGTAAGTCAGACCTGCTGGGCATATCACAGTTGACGCAAGGGACTGCAGCCCAGAACTGAAGCAGGAGAATTGTGTGAGGTGACTGCTGAAGGCCTAAATCTACAAGAGGTACACTCAAAGACCAGGAAGGTAGCCTGCGAACTGAGAGCCTGCTCATAAGGGCAGTTTCTTCCCAATGCCATCACTTAGGTTAGGGTATTTCTACGCTGGAAAAAAAGACCTGCAGCAGTGAGTCTCAGAGCCCAGGTCAGCTATCATGGGCTTACGCTGTGGAGCTAAAGGTAGCAATGTAGACCCTTGGGCTTGGGCTCTGAGACCCTCTTCCTTGATGGGTTTCACGGCTGTTTTTAATTGTGTAGCGCACAGTGAGGCTGACAGTCTCACCGGGCTCCTGGGTGAGGTTGACTCTGTGCCCCAGAAAGGGCAGGACCTCATGTGGAAGGGGCCGGGACTGAAACGAGCCTCCCCCAGGCAGCCCTAACTGCTGCCCTGAGTGCACCACGTGGGGCTCCAGCAGCAAATTAAAAGGCCCTGCGGCGGCAGCATTTGGGAGCCCTAAGCCCCGGAGCAGTTGCCTCCTTTGCCGCTGCCCCTCCTTCCCCCCTTCAGCGGGCCTGGTAGCCCAGGTCCTGCTAGATGAATCAGTTGACCCAGGCTCTAAGACTTGTTGCCATAGTCTTTTTTGCAGTGCAGATGTACCCTTAGCAGCTGGCTTGCGTCCCAAATCATGAAGGTTTATGCCCTTTATAAAATTGCCTTCATCCTGTATAATGAACACCATGTTCTCAATCATATACATATTTAATTTGTGAAGGTCTTAGTGTCAATGATACCTCGTGACAGAGTTCCACATGTTAATTGTGTTGTAAAAAATGTTGTCTTTTATCTGGGGGTTAAATTTCTGGTCTTTTTATTAAGTGTTTCCTTGCTGCTGTATTGAAAGGGTCAATAAAAGCTCCTGACTCACCTCCTCTATCTCATTTTATATACCTCAGGTCTTCTCTAACCTTAATGTCCCAATCTATTTAGTCTCTCCTCTAAAAGAAATTTCTTCAGTCCTCTGATCTTTTTTGTCATAGTCTCTGACACTCCCTATTTCTGCTAGTTTAGGCACTGGGTGACCAGACCTGAACACAGTGTTCCAGATGTGGCCGCACTATTGTTTTATAGCAAGGCATGATCTCATTTTTAGTATTGTTTTCTGTCCTGTTCTTTGTACATCCTGACATGTTTGCATCTCTTGATCACTGCTACATGATGTGCAGAGATTTTAATTGAGCTGTCCACATTGAGGCTTGGAATGCTTTCTTGAGTGGTTAGTAGATTTAGAACCCGTCCGTGTATATTGGAAGCTCAAGTGACTCCTCCTAATGTTTGATTCTGAGGGTCTTGTTGTATCTTCAGGGCTCCAGGGTTCCATTTCTGTTCTGCGGTCCTGAGTTTCATGGGTACACATGACTAGGGCCACATCAGTCCATGAAAACCCAACCTGGCGAATGGGAACATGCAATGCTGCAGTGCTATCTAGTGGCCATAGGAGACATCTCCCGTTTCTGGCACTGGAGTTCTGGTGGTTTGGTAAATGCAGGGGACGGCTAGACTACACCTCTGTTGACAGAGAGATGTAGATAAGGCACCTCAAAATTACTAATGAAGCGGGGATTTAAATATCTAGTGCTTCATTAGCATAAACATGGCTGCCGCTTTTTTCCAAAATGGAGCTTTTTCAGAAAAAAAGGCAATCTGAACGCGGATCTGTCGAAAAATAAACCCTTTTTTGAAAGATCCTGTACACCTCATTTTTTGAGGAATACAGGATCTTCCGAAAAAGGGTTTATTTTTCGACAGATCCGCGTCTAGATTTCTGGGGGGGGGGGGGTTTCAAAAGCTCCGTTTCGAAAAAAAGCGGCAGCCAAGTTTATGCTAATGAAGCATGGGATATTTAAATCCCTGCTTCGTTAGCAATTTTGACGTGCCTAATCTATATCTCTCTGTCGACAGAGAGGTGTAGTCTAGACACAGCCGCAGAGAGCCAGTTAAGGGAGGATCAGATAAACCAGGTTCTACTGTATTTCCTCATCCACAACACAGCTTTGTACCCATGAAACTCAGGACAGCAGAACAGAAATACAAGATCAAACGTTCTATCTAAACAGATTAGGAAGCAAAGAGACACTATTTTCAAGACTGTTTCTTGATATCACAAGAGGGCACATAAAACAGCTCCCTTCAGAGCAAAATACAGTACTTAGTGGCCTATCAAAGGATCATTTAGCTTTTGGGGTTAACATGTGTGAACCCAGTATTTCCTGGAACCAGACTGGGTTTTGGTCGACTGATGTGGCCCTAGTCCCAATTAAACTGTATAAATGAGGTTCTACTCTTATTTCTCTTTTAAGGGTGTGCACAAGCTAACAGATGGACTATTTCTTTTCTATATGTTTTGTTAGTCTATAAAGTGCTACCAGACCATTTGTTGTTTACTTCTTTTCTGTTAGCAATGTGGAGAAGAAATGGCTCGCCACGTTAAACGTAGAAGAGACATAGCCCCAGATCTACTGGCTGTTAGGGTTTGCTTTTCAGGGACTCTACCCTGCTCTGTTTGCAATCAGAAATTCCCCCATTGACTTCACTGCCTGGTTCTAGTGCTGTTTTTTACTAGCTCAGAAACACTCTACTCTTTCTTTTTCTAGGAAACCCCAGCTCCTGCAGGGTGTCTATGCCATGGGCTTCAACCGACCATCGAAAATACAAGAGAATGCTCTGCCCATGATGCTTGCTGAACCGTACGTATCCATGCTTTCTGCTTCTCCTGGGAAGTGCAGAGGACAGGAGAGCCTCATGTACTATTAAACTGTGAGCAGCCTGGGTAGGGGAAGGCCTGCTTGAAGTGGTGTTGAGGAAGACTAGTGGCTGTGTGGAGGATGCTGAAGGTGCTCCCTTTCCATGGGGCACTTCTGCTGAAATTCTTTAGAATGCTGGCTGGCTCCCCGCAAACTTTTCCATAGGTCCCCATAAGCCACCTTTTCCGAGGCTTGCACTGCATATTCAGCCACACCTCTCGGCAGCAGGAAAATTGATCCTTTTGTCAATGTAGGGGAGGCTTAATAAGGTTGTTACTTAACAGCACTGCAGCGCTCCTGGACAGGTCCAAGCAGTCAGAATGCCATGGATCATATCAGTGCCCTTAAGGTGAAGGGCATGGAGTAGTGAAGCTAACACTAGGGGGAGGTGAGCAATATGGAAAACTATTGCAGCATCACAGCAACTTTCCCTTCAAATCCCCATTCTGCAGAAAAGCTTCTTGTGCCAAGATGGGTGCTCCCTGCAGAAATTCATGTGTGTCCTCCCCTTTATGTAGTCCTGCCCTTATGAAGCTAGATGGTGACTTCAGTTTGGATGTGGCCAGTCCTTTATCTGTGGCTGCAATTCAGTTAATTCAAGCTGTGTTGCCAGGTCCCACAATTGTGTATCTCATATACAGGGCGTCCCCGCTCTGTCGCCCCGGTATACATCCGTTCCACTCTAAAGTTGGTAATGCTTGTAGGAACTGATGCGTTATAAGTCCTCCCTTTCCCCGCTCTTAAGTCGCGCCAAATTAAAACTCCGATTTGCACCAATGGAAATCAGCCACGGGAAAAAAATTCCCCGCTTTAAGTTGTTTCACTATAAGTCCAAGTTTTTTGGAATGTATCTTGGACTTAAAGCAAGGACAAGCATGTAGGGCCATCCCTAAGGGGTCTGGGGCAACCTCCCCCCAGTGTCCCAGGTGTAGGACCTAGGGCAGCTCTTCCCCTCCCCACTGCAGGCCCTATCCCCACCTCTGCTCTGCCCTGCCCCCAATCCATCCTTTCCCCCATATTACTTAGTCATATAATGGATTGTTTAATCTTGTGCCAACGTGTTTGAAATATCCCCTTATGTGTTGATCCAGCCCACAGAACCTGATTGCACAGTCTCAGTCTGGTACTGGTAAAACAGCTGCCTTCGTCTTGGCCATGCTCAGTCGAGTCGAACCCGGGAACAAGTATCCACAGGTAGAGGCTTCTGGAATCTAATGCTTGTGCTGGTTTTTAGTTGTAGTGCAGTGCCATCTAGTGAGAAGACTCTGGCAACAGCTTCAACTTCCCAGTGTGCTGTGGTGTCTGAGCATTGGGGAGCAGAGGCAGCAGAGCTGAAGAAGCTGATTCTTTTGTACAGAGGTACTGGGTTCTCCCAGCTCCCCTGACCAGCCCTGTTCTTGTCCTCCCTTCTCCCCCTCCCCTGTCTTTCTGTGGCCTGTAAAGAGGAGCCAAATCAGGGTACAGTGAGCAGCTGTGTTGGGATGGAGAGTGGGGTGAGGTTGTGTTGGGGTGGGAGCAGGGCTTGGGTGAGGATCTGTACTGACGAACCACCTGTGTTTGAGGAGCTTGGAGAAGTGGAAAGTAAATGAAATGTTGAATCATTCTCTTGCCTTGTTCAGTTTGTATTGATGCCCAGCCTAGCGCCCCAACACAAAGGAATCGGGGCTTAGACATGGACAGAAGTTGGGAAAATTGAGTTTAGGAAGCTGGCTGACATTTCTAACTGATGCTCAGAAGAAATGTGGAGTTGAGTTCTACCCTTCAGGGAGTGGGCAGCACACAGGGTTCATCTCTGTTAGAGTCCATTTCTGCATAACAGCTAACAGGTTTACCAAGAGGTTCCTTGCTAAGGATGCTTTTCTCTTCAGTTAGAGCTATGACCATTAGAAATATCCCTTATGCATCTGTTACTATGGCACTTGTTTGGTCTTAGTATCTGAGCATCTATGCTCTTAGTAAGGTGTTCCAGTCACATGCTTATGTGCACAATACAAAATGTACTAGCCACACAAAACTAATTGGTAAACAACACTGCACATTCAAACTAACTTCCTTTAATTGGGAGAATTAGTAAAAATACTGTTCAGCTGATGAGTGTTAATGTTACACGTAAATTTCACTAAGTGTTTTATCCTAAAATCTTGGTCTTCTATTTGCACAGAGGTGAAGTTTCACAACTAAATGTATTTCACAGGAAAGTGTGACAGGCTAATATCTGCTTTCCTTCCAGTGCCTGTGCCTTTCCCCAACATATGAACTGGCACTTCAAACAGGAAAAGTAATTGAACAGATGGGAAAGTTTCATCCAGAGCTTAGACTTGCGTATGCTGTCCGGGGCAATAAATGTAAGTATGAGGGAAAATATGCCCCTCTCTTGCAGATCTAAGAGGGAAACTTACCTCTTTTTTGAGTGAAGTGGAGTTATGAGAATTTCAGGGTTTTTTTCCTCTTAATTTGCAAATGATCATACTGGATTTGACATCGGGTACTCTTAGCACAGTTGGCCTGGAGTCAAATTCTATCAGGTCTGAGTGTTGCACAGAACATGAGCTGGTGTAATGGCACTTCTCATTTGGAAGCCCCCAGTTGTGCATGGAATGAGAGTTGGACAGTTTTACTGGAGTTTCTTCCTCCACCACCTTGGTTACAAATAGGTGGCTCTACTACCTTGGTTAGTCTTTAAGGTGCCACAGGACTGCTTGTTGTTTTTAAAGTTACAGACTAACACTGCTACCCCTCTGGGACGGTCAGGTATTTTCTGTAAAATGGAAGGTCACTGGTGAGCTTTATTGGTGGCTGATCTGTTTTGTCCAAGTAGATCTTTCATATTATGGGTTGCTGGTGCAATCTGCCTAGCAGATAATTACAGATACTACTTTTTTCAAGTATGTATAGGCACTGTATAAACTGCATGGTGACAAGTATCAGAGGGGGAGCCGGGTTAGTCAGTAACTTTAAAAACAACAAGCAGTCCTGTGGCACCTTAGAGACAGATTTAAATGTTAGTCTTTAAGATGCCACAGGACTCTTTGTTTTATATGAACTGCTAAATTCATGAAGTTTGGGGGAAATGGAGGATCCTGTGCGCTTCATAAGGGGTTAGTGTTGTGACCAATAAGCTGTTTTACTAAGAGGAGGGTAACACCAGGAAAGCAAAGTTGGATGCTGCAGAACTTCCCTATAGAGGCTGGAATGATATCTGTTGCTCTGGAACTAATGGGACTGTGCTGTTCAAAAAAGTCAGTCTCCAGGGCAGGGAAAGACCTCTGAGGATGAGGGTGGAGTCGTGGGGGAGTAACATACACAATGATGCAGCTTTCATCTTCTCCTGGGAGCGCTGTCCACCCAGATCTCATGAAAGCCTTTCTGTCTGTCTACGAACAGTGGAGAGAGGTCAGAAGATCTCTGAGCAGATTGTCATTGGCACCCCTGGCACTGTCCTGGACTGGTGCTCCAAACTGAAATTCATAGACCCCAAGAAGATTAAAGTTTTTGTCTTGGATGAGGCTGACGTGATGATAGCAACCCAGGGCCATCAAGATCAGAGCATCCGCATTCAGAGGTAAGGGCCGTCCCCACGCTGCCAGCTGGGCTGACTAAGGGAATGGAAAGATTCTAGTTCCCCTCCACCGCAGCCAATTGGCCCCTCTCATTAAGTAAGCCAATGTCCCTGTTCCTCTTCATGTCTGCAGGGAGGGCTGTCTTCCAAATGGTAGGACAAGATTATGTGCTGGTCACTTAACCACTAAGGCCACAGGTTACATTAGAAATACACTGAACTCCGCTCCAGGCAGTTCATAAAGCTAGAAATTCATTGAAGCCATTTAATTATTTCAAGGAGCGAGAACAGCCCTCCCTATCCCAAGTGGGATTGATGCTTAAAATGTCCAAATTGATCTAGATGCCATTGGCAAATTGAGTGGGGATGGGATCAGATATTCATAGGCTCGTGTTCCGAAAGCCTAACGGACTTAAAAGGCTGAGCCCGAAGGCTTGTAAGTGACTGAGAGTCGCTTTGCAGCTGTGCTTGTCCTGCCACAGGTCCCAGTGAGCTGATGGTTTTTAATAGGGAAACCCTGACTTGTCGCCTTGCCTTGCAGAATGCTCCCCAGGGACTGCCAGATGCTCCTGTTTTCTGCCACCTTCGAAGATTCTGTATGGAAATTTGCCCAGAAAGTTGTTCCCGACCCCAATATCATCAAACTGAAGCGAGAGGAGGAGACGCTGGACACCATTAAGCAATACTATGTCCTGTGCAATAATCGAGATGAGAAGTTCCATGCTCTCTGTAATATCTACGGAGCCATCACCATCGCCCAGGCCATGATCTTCTGTCATGTGAGTAGTTCTGGAAAATGCAGGGAACAGCGCCGTGCTCTAAATAGAAGGGAGCTCTTGTTAAAACAGCCCCATTCTGAAATAAGATCTGCAAATGCCAGGAATCCTAGTTATAGACCCCTTGCAACAGGACTGAGGGCAGAGTCATTCTCTGTTAGGAACACAAACGGGGAACAAGCCGTTCCTCAGCTTCTCTTGGAAATGTAGTGGGAAGGTTGAAAGAATCTGCCTTCCCAGCCTGTCTCAACGCTAATTCTCTTGTTGGGCCTATCTCTGCTGAAGCTGGAAACCTGCTAGCAACAGTTATTTACAAAAATGGTTCCTACTGTAGTTTCAGTGACTCCTGTGGACACTGGATTTCTTAAAATTGTGATAGTCAAACTGAATCAAGGCAAACATGCTGCAGCCATCCAGCACCAGCTGCTCTTAAACATGCTTGTGGCGTGCATGTTTCCAGCCATCATGTGGCTATGTGCCTGGTTTTTAATTTTGGAAGCAGTCTCCCCAAAACCAAAGCATTTGAGGTGCTGTAAATCAGGAAAATACATGTTAAAGTACAGTAAAAGCTATTTTATTTGGCATTTCACCAATCAGAAAGCGCTATAGCTGGTATTGCTGATCTTGGAAAATCTGGTTTATAGTCTGGTTGGCGTGGGGCTGGTAGACTCTATACCTGGCTCTCTCTGGCTCCTTAGAAACAGGTACATATCCCTGATGCTCCTAGGCAGAGGAACAGCCACACGGGCACCATATGCACATCCCATCTGAGCGCTGGCTCCCCGTTCCTGTTGACTGGGAACTGCAGCCAGTGGGAGCTGCAGAAGCGGCACCTGCAGGCAGAGGCAGTTGACAGAGCTGCCTAACTGCATCTCCATCTAAGAGCAGCAGGAACATGTCCCTGCTTGCAGGGAGCCACCCAAGGTGGGTGCTGCCTGGATCTAGTATCCCAAAACCCCTCCCATGCCCCAGCTTGGAGCCCTCTCCCACACCCAAAACCCCTCATCTCTGGCCTCACCCTGGAACCTGCACCCTATCCCTATCCCTCACCACCATAGAACTCTCCTGCATTTATTCCAGTTAACTAAGAGTTAACCAGGATATTTAACTAACCGGCACCTCCGATATCCCAAGATGCTGGATAACAAAATGCATACAACAAAATGCTCAAAATCTAAGCAAAGAGGATTTAATGGGGTAGAGAAATGTGTCTTGTGGTGTGGGTAGGTAAAAAGCCTGCCACAGGTTTGTAACCCTGTTGGGCCTAAATTTCCCTCTCTCTAAAATGGTGATCACCCACAACAAGCTTGTGCTGTAACAGTGACGCATCCTGACACTCTTTTATGGAAGCTGCTGAAATTGCAAATTTTAATTAAATGCTCATGGTGATCATTCTAGCAAAGTTTAGCTCTAGATTGGAAGAAGATTGGTATGTTAAGGGACGTGTTCTGTACCCAAGTGTCCAGTACAGCAAAGAGCTGCTTCCTACGGTCTTAAATGCGATGTTTGACATAGTCAGGGCTTTAAAAATTAACTGGTGTCCTGATTTTTATAGCTGCTTGACTCAACCCTTCAGCAGAGATTCTCAGTGGATGATCTTAAGGGACCTGTTCAACTTGAAATAAAGCTAGTTTCCAAAAATGAATAGCTAGTAGTACTGCAGACTGCATTTTTGTCCTAGTCCTCTTGGTGCAAGCATGTGATCTTAGAATAAGTTTCCTATTTTTATTTGTTGCTGAGAGACTCAGACAAGCAGAGGAACTGAGTATACAGGAAAAATGTAGATGAAACTGACTACATACAAAGAACTATCTTATATAAAAGAAAAGTGTCTCTGAATTTTATCATAATGGCTTTCAAACAGAAATGGGAATGGTTTGGGTTCATTGATCCTTTTAAACTATGATGCTAGAATCCTGGGATAAGCAGATTGAAAGTTCCATTCTGTTGAGGCCTATTTCTGTTTGAAGTTCAAATACTGCCTTGCCAGAAGGATCTTGATTGCTCTTCCTTTACTTTTCAGACTCGTAAAACAGCAGGCTGGTTGGCAGGAGAGCTGTCAAAAGAAGGTCACCAGGTAGCATTGCTAAGTGGTGAGATGATGGTGGAACAAAGGGCTGCGGTGATCGAGCGTTTCAGAGAGGGCAAAGAGAAAGTGCTGGTGACCACAAATGTCTGTGCCAGAGGTAGCTTACAATGTCACTGCATTTTGGGAAGGGAAGAGAGGGTAGTTGTACTAGAGATGGAACTTTGGTGTACTAGAGATGGAACTTTGACTGACGTACAAAATATTGCTGTACCTCCTAGAGAAGAATTTGTATCCTGTGCTAGATTAATATAAAAAAGTCCCTAACAAAGTCATTCCAGGAGAGACTGACAGACCTAGTGTCCCCCAAAACTTTGGCTTGTCCTTGACATGTGTGGATTGGGTTATGTCTTTCTCTCCCAGAATGGCTTAAAGTAGGATTTTCTAAAGTGACCTGAAGTTAGGGTGAAGAATCTTTGCTTCCAGACAGTCTCCTTTTTTTGTCCTTTGGGCACGCTGTGGAATCCTGTGGCTGCCCCCTGCCCTGGCGGGTGCTGTGAGCAAACAAATGCATGCCCTGAATTCTCAACAACAATTTCATTATCACTAGAGGTCAGTCAAAGGAATAAACTCTTGTAATAGTCTGTGCTGCAGGTTGCAGCTAAATGAGGCATTCTGGACAGTGCTGAAGCTGAATGACTCTTCTAGCCTGGGTGTTGAAATGTACGAGGGCAATTTATTAGTGCTTCTAGGCATCAATGTATAGTTCTGGTATGAAACTGCTAAACGGAGCACCTTTGCGTTACCTAAGATTGTCTCATTGTCATACCTTAAATGTTCCTCCATACATTATGAAGATCCCTGTAAGTTTTGCTGATTGTTTACCCTTGACATTGTTGCAGGCTTTATCATGGCAGGTTAGCTTAACTTTCCTGGAAACTTGGAGGCAGTAATAATACAGCTCTGTGAAAGACATTGAAACCAATGGCACCGGGTGACCCCAGATTCTGGCAAAACTCTGAAACAGCCCTGGGCTAAAGCTGCTCTGGCTTAAAATGGGCTAAGGGAGAGTTGTAATATCTCTGCTTTTTCCCCCCAGGCATTGATGTAGAGCAGGTCTCTGTTGTTATCAACTTTGACCTTCCTGTGGATAAAGATGGCAACCCAGATAATGAGACTTATCTGCATCGGATTGGGCGTACAGGTCGTTTTGGAAAGCGAGGACTGGCTGTTAACATGGTAGACAGCAAGCACAGCATGAATATTCTCAACAGAATTCAGGAGCATTTCAGTAAGATCCCTTAAGATGAATTTCTCTTGCATGGTTATAGCATTATTTCTGTAGAATGTTGAGCAATGGTGTTATCAGACACTGTGAGACTAATTCATATTTCTGAAGGCCTCTGTGGTCTTGGTCTTTGCTTAGGCTTATACAGTTTTGCTTTGCTGCATATTGTCTTTCAAGGGTACAACTGCACTTTATGTAGCATTTCATTTCAAAAATAACATTGAGAAAACTAGGGAAATAGCCAGTTGTTTGTATACATTTAAATAGACAGAACTTCTGATGTAATTGTCTTTGTTTTAGGGTAGAACAGTGACTACTGTTTAAAGGGCAGATGGGAACCCATTTTGATATCTGAATAACTTCTACATCTGTCATAAGATAGTGAACTTCCAAAGTGATGCATGGCAAACGTGCCTTGGAGATCTTCCTTGCCCTGCTATATCAATCCAGTTCTCATTGGCTAGCTGGCATTATTCAATATGATACTCCACAAACCACAATGTTATTTGAATGCCCGTCAGCTTACAATAAAGACATTGCCCCCCTAGTGCCAAATAAATTGTTTCCAGTTTGATCTTTGAAACTTGCGTGGCCCAATGATCTGTGTGTCAGAGCCACAAAATATGGTCTGCACGCCAGCATGTAGCCAGCCAATCCCTTGGAAGTGATCCTTCTAGTGGGCTGAGCCCAGGTATCCACACAGCTCCACAGCGGGAGGCCAGTGGCCTGTAAGACTGGCACTGGGCCTTTGGGCACCAGCCAATCCTGTCTCCCTCTAGCTCTCTGCAATGAATCCAGCCAAGCCAGACTCCTGCTGGAGGTTTGTACTGTACTCCTTTAGAGCACAATACTCTGTATTTGCCTTGACCTCAGACAACTTGTTCTAGAGCAAGATAACAGTTCCTTAGTCACCCAGCATACAGAATCTGAAAGTTTGTGGGTCGGAATAGAGAGGCGAAGATTAAGATTGAGTTCAGAAGGGCCAGTGTTGGCCAGGGCTCCCTGAAGTCATGCTGCTGAGGTATCATCTTGGTCCACTCTTCCCATCCCTGCTGAAAGGTGGGGGGAAATCTCTTCCCTTATTGGTTGCTGTGTGTGAACCTCTTGGCTATTGAGGTTCCCATTGTCCTTCTGGATCCTCCATTGAGTTGGGTTTGTTTTGGCCCATCCTTTAAACAAGTCTTCATACCACCCCAGATAATTAGTGACACAACACCTCATATCCTAAGAGCAGCTTTTCAACCCTTTTACGTTCCATGTGTAACAATGCAAAGCACAGAGAAAAACTAAAGCATGCATAAGAATTAAAAGAATATTACCCAAACTCCCACTTTCACTCACCACATTGTTGAGACTTGATTTATAAAACTTAATTCCATTGTTTGTGTCACGGATTGGGATAGATTCATCTTGTGACAAGAATGGAAGTGGAATTTCACACCTCAGGAATATTGATGCAGGAAAGTGGGATCTTGCTTCATCTTCTGGTCTTTTGTTGTATAACATACACTAGTTCTGATTCCCTTCTAATCTCCTCCTCCAGACAAGAAGATAGAGAAACTGGATACTGATGACTTGGATGAAATTGAAAAAATAGCCAACTGATATGCAGCTGCTGGAACTGGTGTACGCCCTCCTGGGGTAGCTCTCCCACTACAATTGGCTCAGCGCTCAGATTGGCACACCTTTTGGCCAGTCGTGAAAAGGACTCTTAAGATAAGAATACACAGAAATTACCTCACTTTAAAAATTGCAGTTGGACTTAAAATTGTACCGCTCTGGGGAAGAAGAGGAAATGTTTACAGAAGCTTTTAACATTTCTTAGTTTAGCCTTAAAATGGGAAAATGTTTTAAATTCTAAGAAATAGACTTGCCAAAAAGTGGCCAATACGTAAATATCTAAAAGGAATAAACAAATGCTTTATCACTGTTAACTGGGATACTGTTTTTAACATATGTGATCAGTAAAAAACAACTCAGCCAAATATATGGACATTGACTTTAAAAAACAAGGCAGACGGTTTTGGCTAAAAGCTAAATTTACCTACAATAGGATTTTTTTTTTTCTGGCTTCGTGGTGGATTTACCCTGTTTTTGTAGATTGTCCAGAAGATCTCCTCACTAGTTCATATTCTCAGACAGTGATGCTGTGTTGCTTTTAATGGGAGTATTTTGTTTTTAGTTTTGTTTCTTAGAATGAGCACTCTTCCGAAAGCAGTGCGGTGGTTGACAGTGTTACTTAACTACTATAGAAGTCCATATGATGCAGTTAACCTTGCCAAACCAAATCTTGGTTCATAAGAGTGGGAGGGATCAGCAGCGTAAAGAGGACTGTACTAATCAATATCCCAAATAAATTTACCCCTACAAATGGGGGATTAGTGTCTCTACAAATATTAGTGTCTCTTGGCAGGGGAGTGGGAATTCTAGTTACCTTTATGCAGGTGGTGCCAGTTTTAAAATGCTGCTGTTGTCTGGGCAGCTCCACATGAAGTCTCATATGGAGCTGTCGGCCTCTACCAATCAATAATGGAAACAGGAATATTTATCTGATTACAAAATCAAAATAGCTTGTATTGACCAAAAATACCCTTAAAGAGAACACCAAATTTGCCTGTTACAGCATGTTTCAGTACCACAGTCTTGAGTTAAATTGCTCAGCCAAAATACTGATGGGAAGCACTCCACTTTCATTGTGCTTGTATCGCAAAGCAGACAGGTCATCAGTCCCTACAAACCTTGCCCCCCAATGTGACCCTTGCCAGTGAAGGTTTTTATTTAGAACTTCTATGTTTGGGCTTTTAGTTGAATTGGGACCACTTACCATGCACAAGTGGAAGTTGGTGGGGTTTTGTTCCCCCCTATTCCAGAAGTAGGCTCCTAAACATTAACTTTGTGGTGCACAGTTCTTTTGGGAAAAGTGGACATGCGTGAGCAGCCATCAGATTGCTACTCAGTGAAGGAATCACTTCAAAATAAATGTATAAATTGTAAATTTAACTATGAATTTTCTTTGCAATTTTGGCCATCATATTCTGTTCAAAGACAGGAACGTTGATCCTTTTACCAAGTAAAAAAAAGGCTCATTTAAAATGTACCTAAAATTTTAGGAAATTGTGCACCCTTTTATCAATTTGTATAAAGTCTTTAGTGGAAAAACTGTTAAAATTAAACTTTTTGTATTCTGGGGTGTATCTATTTTTATTCTGTTAAAAACCTATTTAAAATGGCAGGTGAGTGAGTGCTTGCGTGTAGAATGGAAGACTTGTTTCAATCACCTTCTTTAATAGTACAGCTGAATGACCTTGTGACAGCAGTGCATTGGGTTGAACTGTCATGAACGCCGCTGCTGGTCCTGTGTGCTGTTTCTAATGTACTTTTAATTGGAATAAAGACTAAATACTGAACTGTGCCTGTGTTTGGCTTTGGCATCCCTATTTGTTATCAAATGTCTTGTGAAGGGGAGATGGAGTTCTGACGGTGCTTTCTATTGGAATACTCCCAGGTGAATCCCACTGTGAAACATGAGATTAATGTGACTGAGCTGCTATACTTCCCAGATGCTTTCAGTGTCAATTTATGGCAGCATCTTGCCAATCGTTTATCGTTATATTAGATTAACAAATGGGAGTGAATTAATGTTGTTCTTCTCTAATGTCTCTTGATGCCAGGATTTTTCCTGGCAAGGGCCTTAGTGGTAACTAAGCACTAAAGGATAAAATTTTGAATGAGGTAGGTGCTAAATTTAAGTCACGCATGGCCGTTAAGACACTTAGCTCTTTCTCCTTGGGGCAGGAGGGGCAACTCAAAACACTGCCATTCGAGCTTTCCAGCCAGTCACTTGATCATCCCTTTCTCGTCACTTATTTTCTCCGCTAGTTATCCTTATCAGCTTTCTGTCCTTTGACTTGGCCCTCCCTGCTTACATGGTCCTTAGCACTGAAATTGTTAGTCCTAAGAATTATTTAGAATCCAAAGCAGTGTCATACCTGCCTACTGCACAGATTAACAACTCGTTCCTGTTCTAGCTGCTGGAAGACAAAGAAGAATTGGATTAAGCATTTGCAGGATTGTTTGGATGCAGTGATGTGTAAGTAGAATTATAAAAGCCTGATCTGTTTCTCTAGAAAGGCTGTTTATTCCTCTTGCCCAGATGTTCTATAAGCATGTGTTATAAGACTAATTGAACATGCATGAAGAAATGTGGTGAAGTCAAACCTCTAGTTCATGCAGACCTTAATTTAAAACCAAAGTTGTACCGAGTCTTAGCATCACACTTAAAACAGTTTATTTAAAATTGTTAAAATGTAACATCATACACACATCTCAAACAGTAAATTGATCGTACTTGACCCAATATTTGTTTTATAACTTAAATCTGATTTTTCCACCACATCCCTTAGACTATTCCTGCTGTCTGTCATGTGACTAGCTGATCTGTGGGGGAGCAGAGATTATATCAATGCATAAATCTACAGTAACTACTGAAACAATGCCTGTCACAAGCTATAGCTTCCAGTGAAATTGCTCATTGATTTTTTTCATAGCAGAGCTCTTCTGGACACTATCTCAACAGCTGTTAGTTGACAATAGGTTATTCCCTTTATCCTAGCCCAGATGTGATTTGAATAGGTGCATTAAAGTGGAAAAGGTTTGATAACTGTCTGTAGAAGAGGAAAAAATGACTGCAGTAACAACATACAGAGCTTTGGTCACATTTCACAACTAAGTATTTAAACAGGGATGGGAAGTAACCAGTTAATAGCATAGATTTATTTAGAAAAAACTGAACACTTCACCTATGGGGGTGGTTTGTGTTCTTTAGCATTAGAGGGCTCTTGTATGCTATGGTGTACCTGCCTGCAACACTCAGTTCTGCTACTTGAACCAGCCTTCTCTCACTATCAGCCAACCCTAAGTTCATAGCAGAAGAATGCGCTGTATTCTTCCATGTAAAAAAAAAAACTGATCATAGTTCATTCTTCCCACTGTTCCTGGCAATTTTCATTGTGAAACACTCTTTCTACCATATTCCCGACTAGGTTTCTAATGAGAATTACAACTAAGCTCTGACGCTCACCCTTGAAGACAACTGAGAAGGCTTCAACAGCAGCATGTAGGCTAAGCTAGAAGCAAACAGACTTGACTGCTACCCCTTTCAGCATCATGTAGTGCTTCAATTTCAGCAGGTATCTTGTTCTATGGGGCTTAATTGCTAGCACATGAATATTTGCTTTTGACAGAAATTCAGCATGTCTGATCACAGTAAAGAGCAAATATTCTACCAACCTTCTTTACGAAAGGTGGGTTTGGCCGTTACAGTGAGGCAAAAGCACTGAATGTGTTTCACTTGTAATAAAAGTAGCCTATTTATTTGGCAAGCTGTCCAGTCAGATAACAGAAGCCATTCTTTTCTAATGAGTGCTCAAACTCAGCTACAGTAAATGGACTGTTTTTCTACTTAAAAAGAAGTGAGGCTCTTTAGCACATGCACATCAGCTGCATTAATACAAAACCACAGGCCAAGCCAATCTATGCTAGCAGGTAGATTTTTCAGAACTATGGAAAATAAATAGCTCTAGAAGAGCCACAATAATTGGGGTTATTTACCTAATAAACTCTTCCTCTAGCAGAACTCCTCTTGTACATATTTAGACAAAACATTAAAGCAGTGATTAAAGTTAATCACTCAGATTAATGCAGTTGAATTTAAAAGTGTGTTAAATTGCAGTAGTAGTTAGCAAACAGCACTGAAATTCAAAGTTACAGCAGACGATCCACCCTTGACTTTGGATTTCCTGATTTACAGATGTGCATCACACTCTTAATGCACTAGGTGAAAGAAGAAAACTAATGAGTTAAAGCCTATTTGTATCGAATATACTCAGAGGAGTCAGACCTTCTTAACTATGACTTTTTTCTTTTATGAGAAGACAAAAGTAGTCAGTCTTGAGGCACTGAGGTTGTATGGGCATAGTTTGGTTCTTGAATGTACTTTACTCTTGACCTTGTACTTTTAACACATCCCAGTAATCTGTTCACTCACAAACTCAGTTTGAGTTACTGCTTTGAGGCTGTTTTTCTGCATATTGACCGCTGTAACTGTTATTGCAGCTAATAAGCTATTTTATTATAAAGATCATTACTATAGCTGTAAGGGATCAAAACAGAGAAGGGAGGAATAAAAATAGTGCTGCTTGAATCTTCCCAGCTACGTGCGTTATTCTGACTCAGACTCCATTCAGGGAAGAGGTGCATTCCTGGAGCAAAAACAGAAGATGAGACAGGCCTCCCATCACCAGAAGAGAGATGGGTCTTTCCAGAAGAATGGAAACTCTTTTAAAAACCACTTAGAAATACTACAAAGCCCAGAAGCTGGTGCTTGCTCTTAAAGTGAATTGTGATTGTACATATGGAAAAATACTCTTAAAGCAATGTGTACATACTTTAAAATAATTAAGAAGTATTTCAGCACACTCCATTTATATACAAGTCTACTTCAAGGGAAGCTCTTGGAAGACAGCAGGACTAAGAAGTAGACCACTGAAACAGATCAGGCTGGTCCAGTTCTTAGACCACTCATCAAAGGGAAGTTCATGGCATCCAATGGAGTTACATGCTTAAGGGGTGATAGAAGTTGTGCAAGAACAATTGTACATTTAGAGATCTCCATCTTGCTCTTCCTGTAGGATACACAACACTGACTTGTGTGGAATTCCACACTCTTGCAGGGACTTCGTAAGATCAGGAAAGTGCCTCCTAGGCACTTCCATGGTTTCAACACTACAGTGTTTGTATTGGGTTGTGGTTTTTTGCTCTGCCACAGCAAGAACCGTTTGAAGGCTATCTGTAGGACTGAAATGATGTTCAAATCTTTGACCAGAAGGAGACCTAATAGCAAGCAGCAATCTTGGTTCTTTCTTCAGAGGCTCCTCCAAGTTTAAAACTGCTGACAAGCTTTCTTCTCTTGTTTTCCTTAATGGCTTCTTTTCAGAAATGAGAGGCTGGACTTTTGAATGTTCCCCTCTAGCCCCTTCATTCTCTGTCATTATATTAATGGATTTTCCTTCTCTGGGAAGGGTTTTGGATGGTTGCTCCTCCTCCTGCCTACTACTCATTTTCAGTTTGTTGGTCTGTTCAATCATTGTTTCCACAGCACCCTTCCCCAAGCCCTTCCTGCTGATGGACGGGAGCACTCTGTACTTATTTAGGGAAGATGAGGTCCTCAAGGGCACTTGTTGGAGGAGCTCTGGGATTTCCTCAGGAGACACCTGCCCTGGCTGGTAAGATGGTTTGGTAGATGATGCTCGTTGATTGCTTGCTGCTTCATAAGGAGCTGCTGGCTGAGGAGAGGCTGGCACTCTATAAGAATAGGCCTCCACACTATGGGAGTAATTCAAGCTTGATCTTGTGCGTCCCTTGGCAGATTTTGGCCGGGTGACATGCATATTGATGGTATCTGACCGCCAAATGAAACCTTCTGCAGTGCCCACGGTGGTGTTGCATTCAGATGGTGCTATGTTCAGAGGAGCTACTGTGGCCATTGCTTCTCAAGACACCTGTAGAGGGGGTGACAGAGGGAAGATAAAAGTTACACGAATCAGTCAAAAAATCTTTACAACATTTTACTTCACTAGAGTACCCCAGTTTTATATTGTGCTGTGTTTAACATTAGAGTAGGGCAACTTGGCATGTGGTGATTCGCTGTTGGGGAGATTACAGAACAGCACTCTTGCTGTGTCACATACCAAGTTAATGGCATGTATTCCCAGATGCTGGCTTTGTAACAGCTCCAGGTTCTTTGGTGTACAGAACAGGTCCATATGTCTGTAAGAGACCACATTCACCTTCTAATGTTGTAGGAACAAACAGAAGTGGGTTCTCTCTTTGGAAGGGTCCCAAAGTACCTTACAAGCTATGTACTCACAACATGATGCAGCCTAAGCCACACCTGGAATGAAGGACTGTGGTCAGCTGCACAACAAAAGGGAAGGGAAATGCTGATAAGGGACACCAGGGCAGTTAAAAGTTCCATGGGATTTTCAATAATAGAGCAGATAAAGCCTTGTGGGGTTTGTTTTTGTTGTTTTGTTTTCAGGTTTCATCAGGCTCCCATGTAGCATGATACTCCATTCAGTGAGATCAGAAGGATAAATAGGTGAGTCAGCCCTGCTGGGATCAAAACCACAACTCTTGAGAAATTCAAATGTTAAAGCCAAATAACAAAAGAAAGGTTTTAGGTCTGTTTACATGGTACATGCTGTATATTAATGTTTGCACGGCCCTGTATATCATGTGCTAGTAAGTGTTCTTATTGCTCTTGAAGAATTTAAAGTTGGGGGAGCCTTTTATTTATTTTAATAGATGGAGTGGGTATTATTTGCCTTACAAGACAAATAAAACAGGAGCATCTAGTCACCAGCTGGGGTTGGTGCTAGGCACCACGCACTTAGTGACAGTAACTGCCCAAATAGCTCATTATCTAAATAGACTAGACACAGAAAGGGTGGGTGAGAGGAAGTGTTGTTATCCTTAACCAAGATAAGTTCCTGGCTCTACCAGACACTAACTGGAACAGACCCCAGAGCTCTTATGTCCCACTTGACCAGTGTGTTTATCCACAGTCCTTCCTCTCTAAGGGATGTCTCCACCATAGCTTTAGCCCATGCCCCAAAGCCCCATTACCATCCACACACATGCAACCATCAAGCATGTGCTTATTTTGCACTTTGAACCCATGTCTGTTTGCATGGATGGTGGCATGGGCTGTAGCACAAGAAAGCATTAGCTTGTTAGAACTTGCCCATTTTGTAGTGAGGATGCAGGCACAGTCACAGGTGTAGTCCTTAATGTCCTTCCCATAATTCCCCCTCTCTCCTCCCCAGAGGAAAGGCAAGTTCTCCCACAGTTGACAAAAGTGACTGTGAAAGGATCCTAGTGTATCTCTGCATAAAGAATGAAGGGCTCTGCCCTGGACACACAAGAGAAGTACAATGCAGTGGGTAGGACTTTGCTGTGGGAATGCTCACATCCACGCTCTAGGCAACCTGCGTGCTCCAACCCACACCTAGGATAACTGCAGTGTAGCCAATGGTGCACTTGTCAATTTGTACAAAGGTTTTAGTGAAAAATATGTACACTATTTTTATTGTGATGTTAGACACTTACTGAACGTGGCAAGCAAGTGTACATAGAGGAGCAGATATGAAATCATTGCTGTTTCTGCAAAGGTTCTCAGTGTGAACTGATAGGTAAGACTGATTACACATTGGCTTTTAAAAAAATTTAGAAGTTTCTTCTTTAAGTCCTTTGAGCCAATATGGCTGATTCAATCCACTCAAACCTGTTGTAAATGATTACAACTCAAAAGACCTGAAGCACATTTCCTTAGTAGCGGTTACCATAGAGGTCTTCTAATGAAGATGGAGCAGAATTTTACTCAAGTGCTCTGAATCGCAGCTGCAATAATACCACTTTGCTCCATCAATTCAAAGCAGCCTTAGAGCCACAAGTGGCCACAGCAGTGGGTTAGAGTAAGAATAAGGATATTTACATTGCTCTCTCCCTGTGGCTTGTAAAAGTGGTTTGGCCAGTTGTTAGCAATGGCAGGTTTATTTGGATTTACACACCTCTGCAGGGAAAACTTCCTCCCCCCACTCTGCACCTAACCCACCTTCATACTCCAGCGCCTCTTCTCAAGTACATAAAGCATCTGTCACTCCAAGGGGGATGCCAACATGCATGTTCCACCGTACTCAGGAAATTAACAAGAGTTGGAAAACCAGATTTCCATTGGCCTTTTGCCAGTGATGAGTTATTTTACACCTTGTTTCTCCACCTTCCTCTCTTGTCTCAGTGAAATGGAAATGATCAGTAAATTAAACAATATCTAGTTAAAAACAAAGTACAGATTTAATGTACAGGTGTGCCTTGGCATGCATTTACTATCAAAGTACAATAATCACTCAGCTACCTAAAGTGATCTGTTTACTAACAATATATATACAAGCCAAGCTGGCTGATAGTAATGATCTGGACACAAAATGTAAGTCACCAATAACAGATCCCTAGGATTGTATTAAAAGGGCAGACATGTTATTTGATTTAGAATACCTTCAAATAAACTCCTAGAAAGCAAAATCAATATAAAGAATTAAAAGCCATTATGCCCCTTTAAAGAAGGATTTCAACTAGATTGTGGCAAATCAGAGCTGTCTAGAAATATGCTGACAGTGAGCAAAATTATGAATAATCCCCCAAGAAATTATCTGTTTGCATCTTCTGAGTGCTGAACAGCATCATTTCATTTTAAGATAAATGTGTTTAGCATTTTAAATTGTTACACTAGTCTTAAAACACAATTTAAACCTGGGCTTCTCAATCAGAGGCCCATAATAACAGAGCTGTGCCTTGTATTAATGAGATTTTAAGCAACAGAAGACCCAAGATAGTAGTCACTGCTTTCCCAAAGGGCATAGAAAATGGAGAGGACAGGGAGTTCCTTTGAACAAATGGGTATAATTACTGAGGAAGCAATCTAATACTCATTTAATTCAACCTTTCTTGACTTTGTGCAATTGTTGCAGTCTTCACACTGCAGTTACAAGGAAAAGGCCACCCACTGGTCAGCATTTAGAATGCCCAAGGATGCACTGTGGGTGCCACTGGGTGTGGTCCTAAGACTTTGAAAAGTGGCCACTAATTCTGAGGCAGTCAGGTTTTGGGTGCCTAATTTCAGTCAGGCGGGGGTGCAGTTTTCCAGACAGGCGGGGCTCCCCTCTGGCACTGCTCAGTACCTCTGACAATCCATCTTTTTAAATAGACCCCTTCGCTCTGAGCTACCGCTATCAGCTGATCTCAACGCCCAGACCGGACTCACTGAGGACGCAACCTTGTACCAAGGAGGTAGGCGAGGAAACTGAGGCACACTGTGGGGCAGTCACTAGCCCCAGGTCACCCGGCAGAGCTGGGACCGGGTCTCCCCCACTCCCAGTCCGAGGCTCTATCTGCTAGGCCGCGCTGCCTCCCTTAGGATCTTAAATTGGGGCGGGGGCACTGCTTGTGGCAGCGTCACCTGGCTGTCTATCCACCCGCCCCTGTGCACCCGGAAGCCCTGCCCGCCCCGGGGCAGAGCGCGGGGGCTGCGACATCCTCCAAGCCCGGGCTGGAAGCGGGACGGGGGTATCGGCTCGGGATGGGCAAGGGGGCTCCTGACAGGAGGGGGAGCCCAAGGGGGCAGCCAGGGTCCCCCCGCGAGGGGAGGGTCCCCCGGGGAGGCAGCACCCCCGCCCGGCGGCTCCGGTCTCTCACCTCCGCGCTGCTCCATCCAGCAGCCCTCTCCCAGTCCCGCTGGTAAACAGCCTCGCGTTGCCACAGCAACCGGCCCCGCCCGTCACCCACTTCCGGCAGTGACCGGAACAAAGCCGGACTCCCCCCCCGTCCCCGTCCCGAACCACAGAGAGCAAAGGGCAGGCTGGCTAGAGCGCCCCTCTCCCGGCCTGTTCCGAACGGTGCCTACTGGCCCGGCCCCGCCCCTCCGAGGCTGCGCTGCAGAGGGGTGCCAGCCTGCCCCTCCCGCTCCATGGGCCCCCGTCACCATAGCAACGTCCTCCTGGGGACTCCCCAGGGGCTCGGCCCCCAGGCCCAGGCGGCGGCTCTTTTTGCGGCAGCCGCCAGGCAAGTCCGTGCCCGCTGCCTGGGCCATGCACAAGCCATGAGCAGACCGGGACCGCTCGGGGTGGGGGGACCTTGCTTAGGGCCCCCAGGGGCTGGCCCTGTCTCTGGCCGGGTGGGTGCGCAGAGCTCGCACCGAGCGCAGTGTGGGGTAACCCGTTTCCCTCTGCCCTTAGCCGGGTGCAGGCGGGTATGGGCTAGGGATGTGAAAGACTAGTGGACTATCTGATAAGCATTTGCTTATCCGCTAGTCTTTTGACTAGTTGACTAGTCGATTCCCCTCCCGGTCACCTGTAGTTAACCGACTAGTCAACTAGTTGATGGGGACTCTTGTGCTTTTCAAAGCAGGCACCCGGGTGCACCCCAGAGTCAGAGGGACTTCCCGCTGGCCCCAGGCTGTACCTGGAGTTCCGCATTCCTCCTTTGAAATGTGCACGAGCCCCAGCAGAAGTGCCGATCGACTAGTTAGTTAATCACATTTTAACATCCTTAGTATGGATAAAGAAGGGGGTTGGGGGAACGGGAATAGAACCAAAGTGTTCTAGGGGCATCTCTCAGGGGAAGCAAGAGGGCATGGCTGGATTTAGCGGTGATTCTATGATTCTAGGGTCGCCAATTTTGAACTCACTAGCCTTGCCCCTTCTGTGAGACCCTGCCCTTTCCTGAGGTCCTGACCCCCCAATCACTACATTGCCTCTCCCTTGGTGGCTCACTCTCCATCCTGCCCCGGCCCCCCACCACTGTCACTGGGCGGGGCAGGCATTTGGGGGGTGTGAGTGAGGGGTCTAAGTGGGGATGCAGTCTCTAGGGTGGGGCCAGAAATGGGGTTGGGATGCAGGACAGGTCTGGGGCAGAGTGTTGCAGTGTGGGAGGGGGTGAGGGCTCTAGGCAGGGGCTGGGATGAGGTTTGAGGTGTAGAAGGGGTTTTGGGCAGGGCCAAGGGATTCAGAATGTGGGGGGAATCTGCAGGTTGAAGCCAGGAGTTGAGTGTGGAAAGGGGGTGTGGACTCTGGCATGGGGCTGGGGATGAGGGGTTTGGAGGGACAGTCTTGGGGTTGGGTACACGCTTACCTTAGGCAGTTTCTAGTCAACATTGCAGCGAGGCTAAGACAAGCTCCCCACCTGTCCTGGTTCTGTGCCCCGGAAGTAGCCAGCAAGTCATGCCTATGGTGAAGGAAGGGAGTAGGAAGTTCCTGGCCAATGGAAATGTAGAGCTGATGCTCAAGGAGAGGGCAGTGCATGGAGCCCCATTGCCCACCAGCCTAGGAGCCAGACCTGTTGACCATTTCCCAGGTGCAGTGTGGTGCCAGGACTGGTGGGGACTAGCCTGCCTTAGCCTTGCAGCACTGCTGAACAGACTTTTAATGAGCTACCAGGCACTGCAGTTGAAAATGGCTGAATTAAAAATTGGGGAGAGGCGGGGAGTTATGCAAGCTGGTTTTGGCTCATTCTGTTGGCTGCCCCTCATGCTGGAGTATATAAATGCTTATCAGATCTCACACTACGTAAGCAGGAGTGAATTATTTAGGGCTACAAAACAAAGGCTTTGTTAGGCTGTGCCATGTCAGAATAATGGGTTTGTTCCTTCGTTGACATGCTGCATCACAACTCAGTGATGTTTAATGCATCTCATTAGGTTGCAATTTGATGTGTAGTTTGTTCTGATGGCATCAGACTCATTGTCAGCTTTGGTAGCACACTGGGGGGTATGTCTACCCAGCAGGACTAAAGTCGAATTAAGCTATGCAACTTCAGCTACGTCAATTGTGTAGCTTAAGTCAGCTTGTGGTGCTATCTACACAGTAGGAAATCGAAGGAAGAACACTCTTCCTTTGACTTCCCCTACTCCAGGGCTGTGTCTACATTGGCACCCTTTTTCGGAAAAGGGATGCTAATGAGACACAAGCGCAATTACAAATCGCGGGGATTTAAATATCCCCGAGGTATTTGCATTACATAACTGCCGCTTTTTCCGGCTCGGGCTTTGCGGAAAAAGCGCCAGTCAAACGGGATCTTGCGGAAAATAAACCCTTTTCCGCAAGATCTCTTATTCCTACTTGCAAGTAGGAATAAGAGATCTTCTTGGAAAGGGTTTATTTCGCAAGATCCGTCTGACTAGGCGCTTTCGGCAAAGCGACAGGCATAACAACCAATACCTAAGAATATTCTCGTGGCACATTAGCATCCCTTTTCCGAAAAAGGGTGCCAATGTAGACACAGCCCATGTGAAATGAGGGTTACCATGAGTCAGAGTAAGAAGTCCTCCAGTTTGACATTTTTTTGAAATAATGGCTTGCTGTGTAGATGTGCATTATGTTATTTTGAAATAACATCAGTTATACATCTGTGTAGATGTACCCTGGGATTGTCTTTGAATAAACCTGCTGCTTTTGAAAATATGCAGTGCAAAGAGGGGACGTGTCCCTTTAAAAAAAATAGATGGTTCTGCTCTGTAACATGAGAAGTTCAGACTTGAACAATGGCCAGGACTAAGAATGTAGTGCCAGATGTGCAGAGCATAAGGTCTGAAAAATCAATAACTGAAAAATAAAAAGGGAGGGAGAGACCAAAGAGAAGGATAGAGGAAAAGAGAATTAAATAAGGAATTTTGTTTCTAAAGACAGAGGATAGAGAAATCCAGGAAATCAGATGGTAGAGGATAGACAAACCTGGAACGTACATGTCTGTATCTATATCAGGGTTGTTGTGCCTGCTTCTCCGTTGCCTTTTAACTTATGTTATTATTGACACCTAGGAAGAGTGTGAGATGCTTCCAAACCAGGATGGGAGCATTTTACACTCAGTTTGTACAGATGAAAGTAACACTTGCCACAAGCTGCAAGGCAATGGGCAGTTGGAAACACTAACAAAGCTTCTACATTTTATGACTTCCAGCATTTTGCAAAGTTCAGCCGTTTCCTCAGGTGGATGGTTGGGTGGGGAAGGCGATTTTCCTTTCAGTAGAAGTGGGAGGAAAGGTTGTCAGTTGCCAGTGTCAGTGATATTGACCACAGATGTATGTTTATATTGTTTTATTCAAGGTGACTAGAAACACAGTCCTCCAATGAATGTCCTCTGAGCCCCGCCAGCTGCTGTGATCAATGGGCTGCACATCTCACAAGTGACACCTGTGCAGAGAGCATTTGGGATGGTGTCATTCAGGTTGGGAGGGGAAATAGGACATGGGGTCCTTATGCCCTAGTGATTCTGTCTCATAGGGGCCACTGTTGCTGGGGTTCATCTTAGTGCCAGGGGTCAAACTGGCCCCAGCAGCAGTGAAATTAGCAAGGCACAAAGCACCTCCCCTTCAGCCCTGTGACTGCCCTTGTCCCCGCACAGGGATGAGCGTTGGCCAAGCAGAGGTGTACACACTGAAATCCAAAACACACAGACATTATCAATAAAATAGTACATAAGAACGGTCATACTGGATCAGACCAAAGGCCCATCTAGCCCAGTATCTTGTCTGCTGAAAGTGGCCAATACCAGATGCCCCAGAGGGAGGGAACACAACAGGTAATCCTCACTTGATCCTTCTCCTGTCACCCATTTCCCAAGAAACAGAGGCTAGGGACACCATTCCTACCCATCCTGGCTAATAGCCATTGATGGACCTAACCTCCATGAATCTATCTAGCTCTTCTTTGAACCCTGTTAAAGTCCTAGTCTTCATCACATCCTCTAGCAAGGAATTCCACAGTTTGACTGCGCTGAGTGACGAAAAACTTCCTTTACTTTGTCTTAAACCTGCTGCCTATTAATTTAATTTGGTGGCCCCTAGTTCTTATATTGTGGGAGTAAGTAAATAACTTTTCCTTATTCACTTTTTCCACACAAGTCATGATTTTATAGACCTCTATCATATCCCCCCTTAGTCTCCTCTTTTCTAAGATGAAAAGTTCAAGTCTTTTTAATCGCTCTTCATATGGGACCTTACCTGTTCCAAACCCCTAATCATTTGTTGCCCTTTTCTGAACCTTTTCCAATGCCAAGATATCTTTTTTGAGATGAGGCAACTACATCTGTACGTAGTATTCCTGGCATTCCATGGTTTTATATAGAGACAATATTCTCTATCCCTTTTTAAATGATTCCTAACATTCTATTTGCTTTTTTGACTGCCATTGCACACTGAATGAATATTTTCAGAGAACTATTCACAATGACTTCAAGATCTCTCTCTTGAGAAGTTGTAGCTAAATTAGTCCCCATCATATTGTATGTATAGCTGGGATTATTTTTTCCAATGTGCATTACTTTACATTTATCAGCATTAAATTTCATTTGCCATTTTGTTGCCCACTGAGTTTGGTGCAATCTTTTTGAAGCTCTTCACAATCTGCTTTGTTATTAACTCTCTTGAGCAGTTTGGTATCATCTGCAAATTTTGCCACCTCACTGTTTACCCCTTTCTCTAGATCATTCATAAATAAGTTGAATAGGATTCGTCCTAGGACAGACCCTTCAGGGACCCCCTAGTTACCTGTCTCCACTTTGAAAACTTACCATTTATTCCTACCCTTTGTTTCCTGTCTTTTAACCAGATATCAGTCCATGAAAGGATATTTCTTCTTATCCCATGACAACTTACAATACTTAAGAGCCTTTGGTGAGGGATCTTGTCAAAGACTTTCTGGAAATCTAAGTATATTCTATCCACTGGATCCCCCTTGTTTACATGTTTGTTGACCCCCCTCAAAGAACTCTAGTAGATTAGTAAGGCATGATTTCCCTTTACAGAAACCATGTTGACTTTTGCCCAACAAATAATGTTCATCTATGTGTCTGACAATTTTATTCTTTACTATAGTTTCAACTAATTTTCCCAGTACTGACGTTAGACTTACCGGTCTGTAACGGCCAGGATCACTTCTAGAGCCCTTCTTAAATATTGGCATCATGTTAGCTATCTTCCAGTCATTAGGCATGGAAGCTCATTTAAAAGATTTAAAAGGTTACAAACCACAGTTAATAGTTCTGCAATTTCACATTTGAGTTCTTTCAGAACTCTTGGGTGAATACCATCTGGTCCTGGTGACTTGTTACTGTTAAGTTTATCAGTTTGTTCCAAAACCTCCTCTAATGATACCTCAATCTGGGACAATTCCTCAGATTTCTCACCTAAAAAGAATTGCTCAGATTTGGGAATCTCCCCAATATCCTCAGCCGAGAAGACTGAAGCAAAGAATTCATTTTGCTTTTCCTCAATGACTTCATCATCTTTGAGTGCTCCTTTAGCATCTCGATCGTCCAAGGGTCCCACTGGTTGTTTAGCAAGCTTCCTGCTTCGGATATACTTAAAAAACATTTTACTATTACTTTTTGAGTTTTTGTCTAGCTGTTCTTCAAACTGCTTTTTGGCTTTTCTTATTATATTTTTATACTTAATTTGACAAAGTTTATGCTCCTTTCTATTTTCCTCACTAGGATTTGACTTCCACTTTTTAAAAGATGTCTTTTTAACTGTTACTGCTTCTTTTACTTGGTTGTAAAGCCATGGTGGCATTTTTTTGTTGTTGTTCTCTTACTGTGTTCTTTTTAATCTGGGGTATACATTTAAGTTGGGCCTCTATTATGGTGTCTTTGAAAAGTTTCCATGGAGCTGGCAGAGATTTTACTTTTGTCACTGTACCTTTTAATTTCTGTTTAACTAACTTCCTCATTTTTGTGTAGTTCCCCTTTCTGAAATTAAATGCCACGATGTTGGACTGCTGAGGTGTTTTTCCTACCACAGGGATGTTACATTTTATTACATTGTGGTCACTATTTCCAAGCGGTCCAGTTATATTTACCTCTTGGACCAGATCCTGTGCTCCACTTATGCCTAAATCAAGAATAGCCTCTCCCATTGTGGGTTCCAGAACCAGCTGCTCCAAGAAGCAGTCATTTAAGATATCAAGACATTTTATCTCTGCATTCCATCCTGAGGGGACATGTACCCAGTCAATATGGGGATAGTTGAAATCCCCTACTATTATTGAGTTTTTTATTTTGATAACCTCTCTAATCTCCCTTAGCATTTCATAATCACTATCACTGTCCCAATCAGGTGGTCAATAACATATCCCTACTGCTATATTCTTATTATTAGAGCATGGAATTACTATCCATAGAGGTTCTATGGAACATTTTGATTCATTTAAGATTTTTACTTCACTTGATTCTATGTTTTCTTTCATGTATAGTGCCACTCCCCCACCAGCATGACCTATTCTGACCTTCCAATATATTTTGTACTCTGGTATGACTGTGTCCCATTGATTGTCCTCATTCCACCAAGTTTACGTGATACTTATATCAATACCCTTCTTTAAAACGAGGCACTCTCATTCACCCATCTTATTATTTAGACTTCTAGTGTTTGTGTATAAGCACTTAAAAAATGTCACTATTTATCTGTCTGCCATTTCCTGCTGTGTTAGACTCTTTCATTCGATTGTGTCTCATCTGATCTGACCCATACTTCCATCCTCTCCTCCTGATTACAACATATAGAATCTCTATTAACAGACCCTTCCCTAAGAGATGTCTCTGTCCAGTCCATGTGCTCCTCCACACCTGTCGGCTTTCCCCCAGCCCTTAGTTTAAAAACTGCTCTACAACCTTTTTAAATGTATGTTAGGGGAGCCTGGACGGCCCTGCCTTCACCACAGTGGGGTTCTCTAAAAAGCAAAACCCAGGCCTGTCTCAAGTCAGGTGCATGTAAGCACGCAGGCAAGGTTTGGGAGGCAGGAATGTTTTGAATAATAATGCAGATTAAGCATAGTACGCGAGACCATGTCAAGAACACATGACAAGTAACCTTGTACTGGTACTTCTGTTTCTGATAAGCAAAAATTACAGATGCAGTCATGAAACTGTCAACTACGCACGTATTTTAGGCAACATCCTGAGTAGCAGGATATACCCCAAATAGGGGCATGGGCATTTTACACACTATGTCATCAATTGGTAAATATTATTAGAATGACCAAGTCTTGCTTTGCTATAAAATGGGCTTAGTAAGAAGAATCGATGGGAGGGAATGAGCAGGATGGACCCACAGGTCCTGCTCAATGTAACTAGAAGTAAATAGGCGCTTCACACCAGTGACCCTAGTGCATGGCGTTCCGATGCGTGGGAATCAAAGGAACCACAACCTCCTTCCTGGTACTGTAGGTAGCATATGGGTGAAGTATAAGTGAACTAGGCTTTATTATTGTATTATAGTAGATCTTTTATTAATTGCTTTTACATTGCTTTACAATTTATAGTATTGAAGGTTTAAATTGTATAGAAATTGTTTTTCAGGCTTGTAAAATTTAAACAACTATGTTAAGTGCTTAAAGCTTGCAATAAATAAGAAAGCGGTTAAGTCTCCCTGGAGTGTCCTGGTTTCCCTTGGATCTAAAATAAATCAAACCACATGATCCCCCTATCCCAAAAGTTTCCCCATTTCCTAATAAATCTAAACCCCTTCTCACTACATCATCGTCTCATCCACGCATTGAGACTCTGAAGCTCTGCCTGCTTACCCAGCCCTGTGTATGGAACTGGAAGCATTTCAGAGAATGCTACCATAGAGTTCCTGGATTTCAATCTCTTTCCTAGCAGCCTAAATTTGGCCTCTAGAACCTCTCTCCTACCCTTCCCTATGTCATTGGTACCTACATGTACCATGAACACCAGCTTCTCCCCAGCACTACACATAAGTCTGTCTGGATGCCTCGAGAAATCCGCAACCTTCACACCTGGCAGGCAAGTCACCATATGGTTCTTCCAGTCATCACAAACCCAGCTATCTAGGTTTCTAATGATCAAATCCCCCATTACTAATAGTTGCCTTTTCCTACTAACGAGTTCCCTCCCCCAGAAATGTATCCTCAGTGTGAGAGGATACCATAATATCCTCTGGAAGGAGGGTCCCAACTATGGGATCATTTCCCTTTGCTCCAGTTGACTGTTCTCCTTCCCTGAGCCTTTCATCCTCCTTAACAGCACAGGGGCTATCTGACTGGAGGTGGGACAATTCTATAGTGTCCCAGAAAGCTTCATCTACGTACCTCTGTGCTCCCTTAGCTTCTCCAATTCAGCCACCCTAGCCTCCAAAGCCTGTATGCGGTATCTGAGGTCCAGGAGCTCCTTGCATTGAATGCACACATACACCACCTGTCCATAGGGCATGCTACATTGGGTGCAATAAACAGGATAGCCCCCACTCTGCTGCTGGGCTTCTGCCTGCATTCTCTCCTACAGAAAATTAGATTATTGTAGGCTTTTAATTTAAATTGGGTAGTTTTGGTTTTAGTTTAGTTTAAAAGACTATCAAGTGTACCTTGCGCCCTTCCAACTCCCTCACGAAACTCCCTGTTAGCTGCTCCTGGTCACAAAGCTCCCTGGTTGCTTTCTAGCGGACTTTATAAAGCTCTGGCCTTCCTGATAGCCCGGCCCCCGGCTAAGGCTTGACCAATGAACAGAGGGTTCTAGATTATAACTCATCGGTAAGAAGCTGACAGCTTCCAACTGCTGGCCACAGCACATGGTCCTTCACACAAACAGCTCAGCACATGAATCTCCAAACAAGCAAGCAAGCAAACAAACAGACAAACACAAGCTCAGCACACAGTTTCTTTCAGGAAACCAGCAAGTAACAGGGAGGGTAGTGAAGATGTAGAAAGGGAAAATCAGGCTGTTAAGGGCTCTCTGAATATATAATTTGGAAGCAAAAACTTGTATTAATTAGAAAAGAGATCCGTGATACTACTTAGTCCTCTAATGATCTCAAATTCCTTTCCAAACAGCAACCAATTCAGTGTCATGGCAACTCGTTCTTCTCCATCCACTATAGAAGAGTGTATGTAGCTAATACTAATACATGATCATTAATATAGCTGGATTTATTGACGTACAGACTTAAGAGCCAAGGTTTTAGGTCACAGAGCCGGTCAGTGGCTGACCCAAGGAGTCAGAATCTCCATTGCCCTGAGCCTTATGCAGTCATTGCTCTCACTCTGCTGTGGTGTGAATGAGGATTTAAGGTGCAGGGATTGGAGAATCAGCTCCCAGGAGTCCTGATCCACTAACTTCCCTAGCTAATCACTAACACCTCCTTTAAAAAAAATGCTTTGTAAGATTCAGAGAGGCATTGCACAGAAAAGATCTAGAGCAGAGGTGGATGCAGCACCTCTTCTCTCGAGTAACAGTCCCAAACACAGGAGGTCAGGAACTGCATATAGGGGGCAGTTGAGGAGTAGAGGAGAAATATCTTTACATGGGATATAAATTATGCATACAATAGACTAGCAAAGGCAGCAATGGAATATAGGTGGGAATGTATTAAAAAAGGAGCAAGACAAACACCTTAGTAAAGAGATGACAACTCTGTGACAGACAGCTACCTAGATAAGATTAGATCAGTGACTGCCTTCCATCAGCAAATAGTATTGTCATGCTAACAATCCACTAGGTGTCAGATTTGCTTCACATTTATAGATCTCAATTAGAGGAACCCGCTGCTCCCTTGGGCTAGGTCTACACTAGGGGATAAAAGCTTCAGAGGGGCAGCCAAGTAGCTCAAATTAAGACGCGCAACCCCACATACGTTCATTGCATAGCTGGAGTCGAAGTACCTTAAATCGAATTTTGGTGCGGGAGGTTGATGGGAATATACGCTTCCTTCGACTTCCCTTATTCCTGGTAGGAGCAGGACTACCAGCATCGACAGGAGCGCTCTCTCAGTTTGAATTAGCACGTCTTCAGTAGATCCACTAATTTGAACCCCAGAAGATCAACTGCGGCAGTTTCGATCTTCTCTGTAGTGTACAAGGTCCAGATCCAGGCAATTCACTGTGTGATATTCCTGCGGTCAGATAGAAATGGTTACAAGCTCCCCCGCAGCTCCCATTGGCAGGGAACGGTGAACCACAGCCAACACGAGCTGTGAGCAGCCATACCCATGGACACTCCAGTAAATAAAGTATCAAGTGGTCTCCATGGGGCTAACCCTGGTGAACTCTGTCCAGACCATGGGCTACTTATTGCCCACCCCTTCTTTACAATCTAAGCAGAGAAGATAGATACACGGTAAGGCTATGTCTACACTCCTGGCTTCTTGCGCGAGTAATATGCAAATGAGGCTAAGCGTGAAATATCGCCGAGCCTCATTTGCATACCTAATGAGCCACCATTTTTTCAGAAGAGGCTCTTGCGCAGAAGGAGCGTCTACACTGCCCCTTCTTGCGCAAGAAAAACCTCTTGCGCAATGCCGTTACACCTATTACTTTTCAGGAAGAACGGCATTGCGCAGAGGGTTTTTCTTGCAAGAAGGCAGTGTAGACGCTCCTTCTTGCAAGAGCCTCTTCTGAAAAAATGGTGGCTCATTAGGTATGCAAATGAGGCTCGGCGATAGTCCACGCTTAGCCTCATTAGCATATTACTAGCGCAAGAAGCCGCGAGTGTAGACATAGCCTAAGTGTGCTGGGGCATATGCCCCACATTGGCAAATAAACAGTAAACAAGGAACATGAATGGGCTAACTAGTCCATTCAGTGGCACCTGGAAGAGAAACAGCCAATTGAGGATTAGATCCAGCTGGGGAGAACCAGACTGGGTGGGCCTATAAAGGAAGGCCTGCATGGTCAATGGGTGAGACTGTAGTAAGGAGTTTATACCCTGTGGTATGCCCTGAAAGGAGAAGGGGATCTAAGCAGCTGCAAGAAGCTAGGCATCACCTGGAGAAAGTTTCTGAGCAGAGACTGAGACCAGCTGTGTGGAAAGCTGAAACTGCAGGGAGAGGGGGCTGGTGAGTATGGCTCCATGACAGACACCTGCAAGCAGGTGAAAGTAGGAAGCAGCCCAGAGAACCAGTTCATGAAAAGTTGCCCCTTGCTGCTTCATCTTGGATAGGAACCCAGAGAAAGGGGGTTTTCTACCCCACCATAAGAGGGGTGAGGTAAATAATGGGAAAGGCACAAGAATTAGTGAGCCCAGACAGGACTTACTAGGCCAGGGGTGGGCAATAATTTTTGATGGGGGGGTTACTCCAAGATTTTGGAAAGTGGTTAAGGGCCGCACTCTTCCATCATATTAATGGAGGAAGTGCGAAGTCTGGGATAGAGGTTGGGTGCAGAAGGGAGCTTGGGGTAAGGAATTAGGCTGCAGGAGGGCATTTGAGTGAAGGAGGTGGCTGTGACCTAGGGCAGGGGACTGGGGTGCAGGGGTTTGGGATGTGACCTGGGGCTAGGGTTGCCAGATGGCTGAAACAAAAATAGTGAACACCCCCACCCCCCAAAAAAACACTGGGAAAAAAGGGGGGGGACCAGAGTTGTTGAGCGCAAAAAAAAAAAAAAAAACTCTCCAAGAACCTGGATCACTGCTAGGGGTTGCCAGGTAGTCATTTAAAAAAAAAAAAACCCAAGACACGCTTCATGGGGGAGGACCGGCCATGAAGGGAGCAGTGCTGGCCGGGAAGGGGGCAATGGGGCTGGCCAGGGGAGATGGGGGCCAACGGGAAGCAGGGCTGGTTGTGGGGTCGGGCGGAGCAGGGGCTGGCCGTGGGATATCGGGTGGGGACTGGCTGGGAGGGGTGAGGCTGGCTGGGAGTAAGGGGCAGGAAGCACAGCTGGGGATCGGAGGCCGCGAGGGTGGCCGGGAGGAAGGGGGACGGGAAGCAGAGCTAGCGGGGAGATCAGGAAGAGGAACAGGCCAGCGGGAAGCGGAGCTGGGGAGGGTCGGGGCCGTGGCACTGGCCGGGAGGAAGGGGAGCGGGAAGCATAGCTGGCGGGGTGGGGGTGTAGTGGCGCTGGCCGGGAGGAAGGGGCGGGAAGTAAGCTGGGGAGGTGCAGGGGGGCTGGCCAGGGAAGATCAGGAGAGGAAGTTGGGGAGAACCGGCCGGGAAGGGGGGGGTTGAGCAAATTGGCCAGCGGGACTGACCTGGGCACTTGCTGCCTGTCCCCCGCAGGCTCCTGGCAACGCACAAGCGAAGAGGAGGCTTCCCCTCCTCCTCCTCCTCACACTCAACCGACTGAGGGCTCCCGGCGGCAGTCGCGGCCCCACCTCCCAGCTGGGACTCCCAGCTGCTCCCTCTGCCCACGCCAGGCTTCCGTCCGGTGCGCAGCCGGAAAAATCAGAAAATACCGGACACTGCACATTGCACATTGCACATGTCCAGTATTTTCTGATTTTTTTTTACTGGACAGAGTGCGCAAATACTGGACTGTCTGGTACAATGCTGGACACCTGGCAACCCTACCTGGGGCAGAGGATTGGAGTGCCAGGTCTGGGAGGGGTTATGGGTGCAGGACGGGGGCAAAGGGTTGGGGTTATGTGGGGTAGGAGGGCAGGAGTGGGGAGGCAGACAGTAGGAGGAGGAAGGGGCTGGAATGCCAGAGGCAGGCTGGGAGACCTACTTGAGTGACTCCCGGCCAGCGGCTCAGCTGGGTCCTCAGGCTGCCTGCCTGCCCCTGTGCAGACTGCAGGGGGTGACTACAAGCAGGAGGGGAAGTGCTTTGTGTGCTGCCTGTTTTTCAAACAGGATCTCCCATTGGCTAGAAACCACCCAATGGGATTATGCTGGGAGTGGGGGCTGCTCATGAAGCCTCCCTCCACCCCCAGGGCTCACAGTTGTGAAAGAGAAATGGCCCAGCAGCCACTTTTCTGAGTGGCATATGGATGGGGCGAGGCAAGCAGGAAGTCTGCCTGGGCTCCCCACTGCATCCGTGGGCCAGATCCAGTAGCATGGCAAGCTGGATTCGGCCCACGGGCCATATTTTGCCCAGTCCTGTACTAGGTGGTCACTAAGTCTTTGGGTTTTTGTTTGAGCTTTTAGATACCCCAGGAAGGGACTGGTGCTGAAAGGTGACCTGGCAGGAGGGCTGGGTTATGGAAGATACTGATTGGAGTAGAACCAAATGGGAATCAATAGGGAGTGCTAGAAGCAAGGACCCTACCATGCCCTCACCTGATGCCAGGAGGAAGCAGTGTGGTGGTGGCAGCACATGCCATGTTGGCTCCAGGGTTGCAGGGGTCTTGTGAGGAGGGTGTTCTTCCTGATCATGGAATGTGGGCTTTTCTTGAGGAAGTTTGGAGATGGGAGGCTGAGGAGAATAGGGCAAAGCAGGGGAGAAAAAGGAGGTAAGGAGGGCATGAGGGGCAGGTGTGGCGTGAGGCTGAGGTGAAGAGGCTGCAATGGGAGGAAGTTAGGATGAACAGCCAATTGTACAGGGCAGAGATAATCCATTTAAAAACTGGGGACTGTATTTTCAGTGGCTGTGGGTCCCTGCGTGACCTCCTTCTTGCCGCTTCTATGCTGGCTTGTCATCCCAAGTCAAAGACACCAATCTTTATTGCATGCCACCAATATCTTATGATAGCAGGATAAGGTCAAAATCCACCTTCCATTCTAGCCTCCCTCTACCCCATTTATGAGGCGCTGAAAACTTCCTCCAATACGTTCCTTTAGGGCTGAATTTTTCCACACTTGAACTGAACTTTCACTGGAGATGAATTTCTGAAAAACCCCACCTATATTTTCCCTGCTGGTTCTTAATTGACCCGTCAGCTTTAAGCCTTTGTTTCAGTTCTGCATGTGTACACAAATAATTGGGAGAGTGCCTAGCACAAAGGAGATGTAATCTGGTGTTGGGGCTAATGCAAGGTAGTAAGATGGAGTGAATGTTGATTTACAGCAGTTGAGGATCTGGCCTACATTTTAAACGCGGCTGCTTGGTGATCTGTCTGCCTCCCTTTTTGAGAGCCAAAGAAGTGACAGCACCAGCAGAGTTAGTCCTCATAGTACTGTTCCTCAGGGCTTGATTAGGTGAATTGAGATGAACTGTACAGGTCACTAAAACCCTGCCTGAGTACTTTATGTCTGCCACGAATACCCCCATAGACAAGGTGCATAAATCCAGCTCCTTCTATCATCTTAGCCGTCCCCAGGAAAAGATTACCTCCTTGGTAGTTTGATGGTTTCTTTGAGGGGTTGAGGAAGGGACTAGAGTAGAGAACTTTGGAAAGAGGAAACATCTGCGCTTTGCAACCTGTTGTATAGCCAGCTGGCAAGGAAAACTTTATTTAGCAACTGGGGGTAGACCCGTTGCAGAATAAATTGATGTAATAACGGTATGCTTTATTATAGGTGCTTGCTTCCTTTCTGAAACACAGGACTGCTGTCCGGTCGCATTCACAGGCTCCCTTTGCACATGTGGAGTTATTTGTATTCCCTGCAGGAACAAAAGTGTTTAGTTACTCCCCTGCGGTAACTAAAAGGCAAAGGAACCCCATCAGAGGCTAGCATTGAGTAGCTTATTCCTCTGCTGACCTTCAGCGCTCCAGAGGTATGGATGAGGTTCAGCAAAACAGGAGCAAGGTAGCCCAGTCACTGTAATGGTGCCAAGAATGTTGTGACACTGCTGTTGGCATGGCAGCAGATGGGAACACTGCACTGGTACCATCGGCATGGGATCTGTGGCTCCGTTGCCAGCTTCGGTGCATTTCCAGATCAGCCGATTCTCCCCGGACTTGTGTAGCCCACTGGTTAGTGAGAGTTATAGTCTCCTGCCCCCGCCCCTGCTGTAGTCCCCAGAGTCTGTGTTGTTACTGCCCTGGCTACAGAGTTTTAGCTCAAGCTGTAGCAGCTCATGTGTCTGCTCAGGAGGTCCCCGGCTCAGTTTCCAGTGTGTTAGCCAAGACCCATCACTCTCAGAATGGCAACATGTTACACTCTCTGTAAGTGTAAATAAATACAGATGAGACAGTGGAACTGAACAGCACCGCCGATCCATCACAGCTGCCTGTAGTGGAACTGGCTTTCAGTCATCCCAGCTCACTGGTCCCTTACCATCGTCCTTCCACTCTCATTGCAGGACCCTAATTGCCTTGGTGGTATCATAATCTGTTGTGATAAGAGGTTGGTGGGGAGGAACCAGAAGGACCTGAAATACTTCACTGACTCCTCCCCCCACCCCCACCCCACCCCCAAATTAGCTGTCCTTTAAGTGCTTTGCTTTTTTCCCAAAAGACTCTCTGGAATAAATATCTCTTAGAGAGAAACAATCAATGTCACTGTAAAAGTTTCAAGCACATGAACAAGACCTCCATGGCCAATTCAGCCGCACAGAGAATGCTACTCACAGCAGATAATGTCTTCATTGATGATGGAGTATTGATAAAGATCAAAATATGGATGACAGCTTGGGTTTAACTTGTTATAGCAGCAATCATGGGCATGACAGCACCTTCAAGGAGACAAACACAGGAATAAGGTGGAAAATGTAATCAGGTGACGTAATGCCTACTCGAGGGGAGAGTGGTGGAGGAGTCTTCTAAGGCATAGAGTGTGGTCTTGGTTTGGAAGAGCACCCAGCAGCCCAGATGTTTATCCCAACTGATGTTTTTAGCTCTGCTCTGTGCCTCAAATCCAGTTCCTGTCCAGAGCTGGGTGAAACTTTTGGAACAAAACTTCTTTTCAGCAATAAATGCAAATGTGAGTTAACTGGAACATTCTGTGAATTCCTGTTGAATTTGCTGAATAGTTGCAGTTGGGGTAGAGCCTTCAAAGCTGTTTAGGAAAAACTCAAATATTTCACTTCAAAATGAACTGTTCTGATTTTTTTTTATTCGTAACTGTTTTAAAATTTCCTTTAATTAAAAAAAAAACAACCCTTAACTGCCCAAAATCAAAACCAAACAAAACACTAACTCAACTGAAAACATTTGTTTTGATTTTTTGTTTGTTTGTTTGTTTAAAGTTCTGGGGTAGGAGGTTGGCTGAGATGATGGTGTGTGAATTTTTGCGGGGGAGACAGGGAACTAAAAATCCACTAGAATGACAACTCCCTGAGGGCAGGGCCTGACTCTGTTGTATGTATGTATGTACTATACACCACCTAAGAGCCCATCCTGAATTAGGACCCCCTTGTGGTATAATACAAATAAATACTAATCACCCAATTGTACTGGCCCTTAATGATTTTGGGCATGAATCAGCCCTGTGTGCCTTCACTACAAAGAAGTTGTTCCATTCTCACAATAAGCTGGAGAATTGACACACGGAACCCATAAAGGGCTTAGTGCAGTTGCAAGTCTAGATTTAGATGAGGGTTTTCAAGCCCAGCTAACAAAATCAGTGCATTGCTAAAATTAGTATTCAGTCCAGGATTAATAATAATGGATGCGACTATTGATACCAGCAGCTCTGCCATGAATCAAAACTTACCAGTCTGTCTTATCCAGAGGCTGCCCTCTCCCACCCAGTCCACAGTGGCATCCATACCCATTGTAGGAAAGGAGAGCACTTTTCCTAGTAACTTTCCGGATCATGAGTTTGAAATCAAGGAGGCTGCTGAGAGTTGTGGTCAAAACTGCAAAAGAGCAGAAGGGGCTTCTCAGCACTTTCTAAAGTGACGTTTTTGCCTTCCAGGCAAATCCTTTCCCCCAGTTCCTCACTGACATATGGAGGGAGGCCAAAATCGCTCAGGCCATGTCTACACTAGGAAACTATTTCAAAGTAACTAAATTTGACTTAACTCCCGATTTTACAAAATCACACAGGGAAGTCTCAAAATTAGTCCAAGGCAGGCTCCGTTAATGTGGGCGCGCTACCTTGACTTGGTGCCTCAGGAAGCACTGGGGAGTAATTAGCTTGAATTACTCTGGGGAATAGTTATTTTGAAATAATGGCACTGGAGTGCTCACACTACCACTATTTTGAAATAATAGTAGCCCAGTGTCTGAGAGTCTGTAACGCTGAAATGCTGGCTGTTCCCTCTGGGCGGCCCATGCTGCATGGGGAGTGCGGGGCCCAAACGGCTGCTTGCGCCACTTGCTCCCCCGCGGCTGCCCGGCTGAGCGGTGCAGAAGTCAGTCGAGCACCATGGCGGGAGGGGAAGAGGGATGCGGCGGTGATGTACATGGCCAGGGGGCGGGGCCTGGCCGTGTACGTCACCACCTGCCCCCTTGCCTCCCGCCATGGCGCTCGGCTGACTTCTGCGCCGCTCAGTCGGGCCGCCACGGAGGAGCCCAAATGGATGCTTGCTCCCCCGTGGCAGACGGGCTGAGCGGCGCAGAAGTCAGCCAAGCGCCACGGTGGGAGGCAAAGGGGGGGGTGGGGTGGTGATGTATGGCGTGACAGCGGCTCCAGGCCCGGCCCCCTAGCCATGAACGTCACCGCCCCGCCCCCATTCGCTTCCCACTTTGGCGCTCAGCTGACTTCTGCACTGCTCAGCCAGGCCGCCGCGTGGGAGCAAGTGGCGCAAGCGACCGTTTGGGCTCCGCGCTCCCCATGCAGCACAGGGACTGCGGAGCCCAAACAGCCATTTGGGCTCCACGGTCCCCCGAGTGAGATACAGGAGGGGGAGGAGACGAGAAAGAGAGAGACACAGAGAGAGGCAGGAGGCGGAGGAGAGCTGAGAGAGAGAGAGAGAGAGGGGGAGGCAGTAGGAGGTGGAGAGAAAGAGAGACGGAGCGAGAGACCGGAGGCTGAGGAGAGAAGACCAACGTGGAGGAGAGACCTGAAAATCCCGTCATATGATGGGCTAATTGGCTAGTTTTGAAATAATGAGTTCAAAATTAGCCTTATTCCCTGAAGAAAGCAGGAGTACAGATTTCTAAATCAGTGGCCTGTTATTTTGAAATAACGGGCTTGGTAGTGTGAACACTCCACTTATAAATTCAACCTATGGGGGTTATTTTGAAATAACGCCTAGTGTAGACCAAAGCTGAGTGGGGATTGTGGTGCTATTGCTGCTGTGTATGTGTTAGCTAAATCCTAGAACACAGAGGAAAGGCAGTATAGTGATCAGCCTCTTCCAGGGACTCAGGAGATACAAGTTCATTTCCTGTTCTGCTACAGGAACTGAAATGAACAAGTCATTTAGAGCTGAATATGCAAAAGGAGATGGGACCAGGGTTTGGGCATTTATGGCCACTGTGATGTACAAAACTCCTGCTGAAATCCTGTAGGTGCCTAAGTGTTGTGTGACTGGTTCAGAGGTTATTTTTGTATAAGTTCCCTCCATGCCTGTGAGCATGTGCACTGAGACTTCCCTGGAGGTCTGATGCTTATCTCCTACCTAAGCCCCAGAGCAATTCACAAACCACAGACACTCAGTCACCTAACTTGCACATGGGGCCTGATCCCCTAGGGGTGCTCAAAGCAGGCCCCTCAGGCAAGTTCACACAAGAATGACACTGGCAACCAAATGCCTTGTAACTTTTGGCCAGGATACTCCCCTGAGGAAGAGAAGGGATTTGAACAGGGATCAGCCACCTCTCAGGCGGCTGCTCCAATCATGGGGCTATGGCATATTCTGATGTGGAGAATCCCTCAATCTCTCCTCTTGAAAATGTTGCACACTGGATAACGGCAGAGTCATTAAAGCAACGGGACTGGATCCTGGGTCTCTCCAAAGCTGTCCAGTCCATAGAATGGATCGGGGTGGTCGCCCCAAGCGCTGTGCTTTGGGGGGGCCTCATGGAGGCTGCCTCAACTCTCCTAGAGACAGAACAGTCCCCCCTGTTTATATGGGGGACTGTTCACAGGGCCCAGGGCAGCCTGGGGGATTACCTGAGGCAGGGGTGGCACAGGGCATCAGCAGGGGTTGTCCCTTGGTACTCAGCCCAGCAGCAGAAGCCCAGGAAGCGGAGTGAAGCACACAGCAGCCTGCTATGCTGCCCTCTCCCTGCGGGGTCATTCCACTTCACTATGGCGGCAGGAATGGGAGCAACCCAGTCCCTGCCCTCTGTGCTCTGCTCCACCCAGCTCTGCGTTGCTTGGGTGAGCAGAGCAGGGTGGGCCAGGGCGCTCTGCTTCCCGCCACCCCCACAGTGAAGCAGAGTGAGCTGGTTGGGAGAGGGCGGTGGAGCCGCACAAGCTGCTGGGTCACACCACTTCCTCAGCTCCTGCTGCCACAGTGAGTGCAGAGTGGGGGGAACTCAGCTACCACCCCACACTAGGTCCCAAGGTAATCCTCCCAGGTCACATAGCTAGGGGTGGGGGGTTTTGGGGAAGGAGGTACAAGGGGGACAGGAAAGGGTGGAGCCTGGGGGAGGGTTGTCCTGGGCCCCACACCCCTCTAGGGATGGCCCTAGTCTCTCACATTTTGTGTGAGTGCCTTTATCCCTGTGAGTGGTGTGGGTCTTAGCACCTAGGGTTGCCAGGTGTCTGGTTTTCACCCGGACAGTCCGGTATTTGCGGGCTCCGTCCAGTAAAAAAAAAAACAGGAAATACTGGACATGTGAAATGTCTGGTATTTCCTGTTTCCCTGGGATGTAAGCCCGGCAGGGGCAATTTTCCCCTGCCACATCTGGCAGGGGCAGGGGAGTGAGGAGCACGGCAGAGTCTAGTGAAGGGAGGCAGGAGGGGACAGTTGCCGGGCGCCATGCTAGGGGTGTGCCGGGCTGGGGTGGGAGCGGAGCGCTCACTGCTCTGGCCCACGTGACCAGCAGAGATCAGGAGCTGGCCACGTGATGCCTCCCTCTCTCTACAATGAGAGCCGAGGCAGCCGGACGGAAGGAGCATCCACTTTAAAAGTCAGATTGTTCCTCCGTGCCTGGCTCTGCAGAGGGGAGAGGGGGGAGATTTGATTGGAGCAGGGGCTCCCAGTGCTGGGGTTGCCTGCCTCAGGGGAAGGGGGGCATGCACTGGGATGAGGGGACGCTAGGGAGGCCTGTCTCTGAGGCAGGGGTGAATGCACTGGGATGGGGGGATTCTAGGGCGGCCTGGGTCTGAGACAGGGGTGAGTGCATTGGGATGGGGGGGCACTAAGGGGGCCTGGCTCTGAGGCAGGTGTGAGTGCATTGGGATGGGGAGACTGGGGGAGGGTGGGTGCATTGGTGGTTAGTGTGTGGTCCCAAACTGGAGGGAGTGGAGCAACTTTTGCTTAACAGCTTTGGCTCCTCTCCCCCTTTTTTTTTTTTTTTGCTTAACAACTTTGGTCTCTCCCCCCCCTTTTTTTTCCTCTACAGAATTTTTTCCCAGTGCTTTTTTTTTGGGGGGGGGCAGGGGGAGGCAGGAGGCATTTGGTATTTTCTGGCAACCCTAGCACTCTCTCCCCAACCCCCCACCCCCCGGTCATCACCACACATTGGCTTCCTGGGGCAGCTTTCTGCCTAGCATGCTGGGGTTGTGGATTGTGGTCCTTGTTTCACTAGGCATACCGGAGCGGTCGACAAAGGCTTCCCTTGTTGACTGCGGTGCGTCTAGACTGCCCTGCTGTGCCGGATCAGCTGATTGTCGGCACAGCGCAGTGGCCATTTTGATGTAAATGAAGCACGATTATTTACATCGCCGCTTCATTTTGCTATGTCTAGTAAACTCATCTACATGGCTCCATCAATGGAGCCGTGTAGTCTAGACACACCTTAAGTGTCTAACTCAGGCTTTGTGTATCGTAGTGGTTTATCCTAGGTACCTGATGCCTCTCGTGCATTCAGGCCTTATTCTCTCTGCATCAGTTCCCTGTCTGTATTAGGGTGGTCAAAGTTCTTGCCTTCCTCACATGGAAGGATAGAGACACTTGGATACCAGGGCAATAGGGTCTATATAAGCAGGCCATCTGCCCTGGCATTGTGTTCTGCCTGACACTGAAATAGTCTCATGATGTCAAAGAGGCGAGTGAAGGGCAGTTCAGAAGCTAACAGCAGCTGTGACTCAAAAAGCTGCCCTGGAGAATATGGGGGGCTGAGCTGTAAATAGATGAGCATGTTCTGGGGGGGTCTGCGATGCTCTCTGCTGTATGCAGTACAAACAAGCTAGCCCCATCAGACACGACACAGTCCCTAGACATCGGATGACTATGACATCCCCTAGCACAGTGTTTCTCAACCAGTGGTACGAGTACCCTTGGGGGTACGTCAACACAACTGAAATTTGGAGAAAACTGAATTTTTGTTTTAAGTTTTACAGCATTTTATTATTTTTGTACTTTTTACACCCAAAAATGTCATCGCCCGCCCAGCTACGATTAAGTTGTTTAAACAAATGTGTTGCAATGGTAGAAAAAAAATTGTGTGTCTGAAAACTGTAGGTACTGGGGGTACTGGTATATAGATATTTAAAGGGATACTTTATATATAAAGAAAAAAAAGGTTGAGAAACACTGCCCTAGCAGAAAAGAACATCTCTAGTGATAGGCACCAGTGCAGAGAGGGGAGGAAAATGTAATGTCAGACCACTTCTTGCAAAGTGGCTCTGACCCTTAACCCCAGTGGAGGGCTCAGAAGTGTTATTTTTCCCACAATTTTTATATAAAGAGGGGCCAGAATCTCTGTTCTGAAGAGCCCTGAATTGTGGGCAGGTATGAAAGCCTAGTGCAGATCTAGAGTTCACTAGTGGGCCTAACCCAGGACTGATCTGTAGAGCCTTCAAAATATGAACCCATAGCTTGGGCCACGCTGTAGCTCCTAGGCAAGATGGTGGTCACTTGGCTGATGGATGCCAGTTGGCCTGCCTCTGGAGATGGATGGGAGTGTGGGGTTTCCGGTACTCACTGCTGGCTGCCAGTATTGCCATTGGGAAGAGTTTCCACATGTCCATGCAGAACCTGAGGAAGAAATAGATTCTGGGGTCACATCTGGAGCCAAGTGACAATTTTCAGATGAGTAGCATCTTTTTAAAAAAAATACCATTGGGGTAACTAATTATTAAATACCCCTGGGGTAACTAATTATTTGCAAATTTGGATCAAATTTAGAGAAGAGTTTGGTTGAACAAAAGATTGAGGGCAGGAAGGGAGTCCAGAAGACTAATTGGTTCATTTTGACATTTTTGGAACTAGCTAGATTAACTACATTTGTTTGTTTGCTTTTTACAAAAACGTCTTTGGGGTCAAACAAGATATTTTATTTGACCCCAAATGACTTTTTTTTTTCAAATTGCTAACCCAAATGGAGGGAAATAATCAATTATTCACTCAGCTCTAATAATGTTACAGCTGCAGACCAATGTTCAATGACAGCTGTATGATGCGGGGAACAAGTTCCTCAAATAATTCCAGACCAAGGCTTCAAATGCACCCAGTAACAGAGGAGCCGGAAGTGTGCCCACAGCCACCTGTTGGTGTTCTCCTTTCCTTTAAATGGACTTATTGCCTTAGGAATGAATCTCCTACAGTCCCTGCTGTAGCCAAAAAGCTGCTGACATAAGGGAATCCTTCAGCTGATGCATCAGCTGCCTCTAAGTGGGATAATTCAGAGCATCCCTGGAGTTCATTAGTTCTCCCTCCCCCTGGAATCCACTGTTCCTGTGATGCTTGGAGTTCTGGTATAACCAGAGGAACACTAGAGAGCTGTCCCTTTGTGGGGGTGAGAAGGGAAAAGGCAGGGAAATGACTGGGCATTCACTGGGGGGGGACGGACACAAAAGCTGGTCAGTCCCTTCTTTATATTCTGCTTCATAAAATGAAAACAAGGCTCCAGCCTGTGAAATCAAAGACTGGTTCAGTTCAAACCTGCAAAAGGAGTGTTCACACAGCATATGGGCTGTGTGTGGAAGTCACCGCGACTGGAGATTAGTAAGTGAACTGCTGAGGATGGATTTTTAAAAGGTCTTTATGACCATAGTTAACACTTGCAGCTATGAAAGCTAAGGGTAATGATCATGTTGCAGGGTGTCCACTGGTCTCTGTCTGGGTCAGGATAATGTACAGCATAGCATAAATAGCCACAAGAACCCTTTGAGGGGGAGAATCACCTCCCATTGGGAGGGTGTCAGCCTGACACTAGGTCAGCACAGTCTGCTCCTGAATGCCTGTGTTCTTACCCGTAACCCCAATGCAACGAGATTCGTGGTTCAGTGTGGCCCAGTTCAGAGTGGCCACGAACCTGGATCTCCATGGCATCCATTACCCCTGCGATGAAGTGCACAGTAAACATTCCAGCACCCAGGGTATGTCTACACTGCAGAGTTTTTCCGGAAAAACTACACTTACACCCACAGTGCAATTGCGTTCTTTTGACAGAAAGTCGAAAGAATGCAGGGGGTTTTCCAACAGCGGTAAACCTCTTTCTACGAGAAAGAAGCCATTTTCCAAAAGAGATCTTTTGGAAAAAGGTGTGCGTGGACAGAGAAGAGAGGGTCTTTTTTCGAAAGAAGAGGCCTGCAGGAAAAAGCATGGGTGCCCTGGTGGCCACTCCGTCCACAGCAATCAGAACTTACATGCGAGATAGTGTCCAATGAATGTGGTTGCTCTCTTTTGAAAAAGCACATCGCTTTTTTCGATGCACTTTTGCTGTGTGGACGCTCTCTTTCGAAAGAAGTTTTTCCAGAAGATCTCTTCCAGAAAAGCTTCTTCCGAAAGAAGCCTGCAGTCTAGACATAGCCCCAGTCCCATCTCCACTCCTGCCCCCGCATTCCCACCCCAGTATTCCTTCATCATGACACTCCACATACCTTAGGGCTTGATTCCCCGCCCACCCCCACTTTCCAGTTCTCCATCATGACACTCCACACACCTCAGGCTCTCATCACAATAATTCTACATCCATGTCTCCGGCTGTGGTTCCCATTTCATTCCAGCAACCTTTGTCTCCATTATTTCCTGCACCATTCCAAGCCCTCTTGTTCCTGTTCCATTCTGAACCCCACCATTCCAATAGTCTCCAGCACTCTGTGTGTGAGAGACACACACGCACACACATGTGATGGTTTGCTCTAACATGAATAGAAGTTTGTGGCTCTGGACATGTTGCAGAGCCTATGAATGGACTGCTGACATTGATGTCAGTGGAGCCAGCATTTCAGTCCATATGTTTTCTTGGGTATTTAGGATCTGAGCCAAAGCCCATTCAAGTCAATGGAAAGACTCTAATGAGAGCTTGATTTCAAGGGTAAAGTTGTTTTATTTTTTAAATCTTGATGCTGGCTGTAATTAGTTATTTTTTTCTTGGTCTGGTCTGTTGTATTACCTTGGTGAATGCATTTATGGCATCCAGGGCTTTGGAAGGGTGCTTTGCAGCTAGAAGTCAAATACCAATAAATAAAAGGTCTGCTGAGCAGAAGTGCCAAAATTCATGTACGGAGCAAAACTGTGGAGAAATCTGCCTTTCTAATATATTTTTATAAATTTTTTAAAAAAAAGAAAATTCCATCTGGGAACACACAATTGCTCAGCAAGAGATCATCTTACCTGCTGGCAAATCCTTCCTGGCTGGAGAAATGAAGCAGAAGAGCCCAACAGGACACCTGTAACAGCTACGGAGACTGGAGTTATGGGGCAGCTGCTGCTAAGAGGTGAGGATCTTCCCTTTGAGTGAGCCAGGAGCTGTGGCTGAGATGCACCTTGTGTTTGGCCAGTGTATTGCTCGGACCATATCTGCACTCTCTGGTTGATTTCTCAAATAAGATAATTCCCCAGTCACGTGAAGGAAGGACAATCCTATTTCAGGGCTTCTCGCCAGCCACCCTCTTCCTTGTTTATTGAAGATCACTTTTCAGAGGTGTTCAACAACGGTGCATTAGAGCAAAGCTGTCCAGCCACTCTGCCTTGCCGTGGCAATGGAGCAGATCGCATTTGGTTACGTTCTTCAGTTTCCATTGCTTCTTCCTCTTCCTCCTTGTGGGGCTAGAAAGGCTCATTGTGCCATTAATATCAATGGGATGTTTGACTATTTGGTGTTCAGCAGTGGAGTGAGTCTTTTGAAGGATGAAATGCCAAGCTCCCCCAAAATGGCTATTTTGCCTTTCCTTTTTCCTTCTATAGCAACTAGGGGGTCAAAGGGTTTCTTCTAATATTTTTCTGTTTCATCAGAAAATCCAGGGCCTGACCAACCTGGAGGACCTTGTGGGATGGCTGGAGACCCTGAAATGAGACGTGTCTAGAGTCATACCCTCAATTGAGGATTAAGTGTCTTCCCACTCAAATTGGGGTTGGGAGTGCTGCAAGTCAGGTGTCAGCTTCCAGCTGTGATATAAGAACATAAAAACGGCCATTCTGGGTCAGACCAAAGGTCCACCTGTCTTCTGACAGTGGCCCATGTCAGGCATCCCATAAGGAGTGAACAGAACAGAATCACCAAGTGATCCCTCCCCTATTGCTCATTCCCAGCTTCTGACAAACAGAGGCTAGGGACACCATCCCAGCCCATCCTGGTCCATTGATGGACCTATCCTCCAAGAATTTATCTAGCTCTTTTTTGAACCCTGCTATAGTCTAGGCTTTCACAACATATTTGCCATATTTCAGGTCTTCCCCAGATTGGCATGGTCCTCCAGGGAAAAATAAGTCAGCAACACCTGCTATTTCTTATGTAAAAATAACTAGATACAACTTTTTGAGGCTGCCTATACATACCTTAAAGCTCCAACTTTGCAAACACGTCCACATGCCAAGCTTTATGACTAAAGTGAGGTATCCCACTGAAATTAATGGAACTGCTCAAAAGGCGAAGCACTTGCATGATCAAGGCCTACAGGCTCAAGAAAGGACAACAAGGTGATGTAGCTTTGCAGTTCACATCAAAGGCATCAGAGCCATCCACATTGGTGCCACAGTCCTGTTGTAACTGACTGGGGTGGGTTTATTTTTAAATAGCCTTTGTGAGGGGAGAGGATTAGGAAATGTCTGAGCCTCTCTTAAACAGGTCGATCTTGGTAGATGTGTGCCCTGGAGATCAAAGGGCTAGGTATGTAGCCATTACTTACGATGGGAATCCTTTCTTCAATTCTCCCCACCCCTCTCTATCAGAAAAAATACCAAAGTCAAGATGGCTTCCAGCACCAGGTGACACATGTCTTTGTAGGGTCAACCACAATTTAACTTACAGGAAAAATAAAATAATTCACAGATCATTGTTTTGAGCACCAGGCCATTAAGTTCCTTAAGTACCCCTAATGGCGTGCACTAGAAGACCTCAATTAATAAACAGTTTACACTTTATATTTCTAACTTCACATATAAGGAAAGTACATACACACAAAGAACATTCACATTCAGGGAATTACAGACTCTTGAATGATAGGTTACTTTCCCTGTTTGCATAAAGCATATTTGAGTTGTGCATATTTATATTAAAACATATTTCCATAAAAATAAGGGTGTGTAGCATCCCATGGGTCATTATTAGAAAGGTGTTAGAATCATAGAATCCTAGGGCTGGAAGAGACCTCAGGAGGTCATTGGGTCCAGCCCCCTGCCCAAAGCAGAACCAATCCCAACTAAAACATCTCAGCCAGGGCTTTGTCAAGCTGAGCAGCTGTTTCCTACAGTAGCACTTCCTTACGATTATGCCAATAAGAAAGTGCTACCTGTAGCACATTCCTATAAGGTAGGAACTTTTGACATTACACCCGGCACCTAAAAACCTCTAGGGATGGAGATTCCATCACCTCCTAAGTAACCTATTCCAGTACTTCACCACCCTGCTAGTGAAATAGTATTTCCTAATATCCAACCTAGACCTCCCCCACTGTAACTTGAGACCATTGCTCCTTGTTCTGCCAACCGTCACTACTGAGAACAGCCTCTCTCCATCCTCTTTGGAACCTCCCTTCAGGAAGCTGAAGGCTGCCAAGTTATCTAAAAGGCTCAAGACAGAATGAGAAAATCCGAACCACTCGCTATTTAGGAAGGATACCTGGTGAGGGCTGTAAGTTATTCAGTGCAGTCTGCTTTGCCTGGAACTCTACACAGCTATGAAACAGCCCTGCAGTTTGTGAACCCAGGTCACAGACTAGCAGAAAGGTTTTTTCTCCTGTGTAGCCCTATTTGTATAGCTCAAATGGTGCCCAGTGGGCAGTACAAAAACAAAAATGGGGATTGAAAATGTGAGCCTGGATAAAAGGATTTCATTATTTTAGTCCATTTCCTGATATCAAATTCATCCTGTAAATGGTTCTCCTGTGAGTGTGACACAAGCCTCCAGATGGATTATATGTAGACGATATTGTCTCTTGTTCTGTGTCCTACCCAGGTATGTGGTGTTCAATTCAGAACAAGTCTACATTCACGTGACCCGGGCTGGAATTTCTCAGAGGAACAGAAGAATAATTCTGCTTTTGGAGTGAACAGCATGAGAGAGAGCCAACACAGAAGAACCTAAACTGAAGATTGGGGAAGTTTCCCAAGTGCTGAAACCGATGTCACTGTGATAAAGTCCCCAGCCCAGGGAGATGATGGACCTTCTGCTTGAAGCTGGACAAAGCACTCATGGTTCTGTAGCAAAGTGCCCGATCCAGCTCCCATTGCGAGTCTTTACCCTGATTTTATTGGAAGTTGGATTGGGCCTTAGCACGTCTTTCTAAAATATATACTCAACCTCAAGCGATTGGGCTCAATGCAGAGCTTTGAGTGAGATTCTGTAGCCTGTGTTATCCAGGAGGTAAGGTCATAATAGCTACTTCTGACCATATAATCTATGAATCTACATCCATTACCTGATGTAATGGTAACCCTCATAGGCATAGTGATAGAGATGCAGCCGTGTTAGTCTGGTGTAGCTGAAACAAAAAACAGGACTATGTAGCACTTTAAAGACTAACAAGATGGTTTATTAGGTGATGAGCTTTCGTGGGCCAGACCCAGTGGGTCTGGCCCACGAAAGCTCATCACCTAATAAACCATCTTGTTAGTCTTTAAAGTGCTACATAGTCCTGTTTTTTGTTCCTCATAGGCATGTGAATGGAGGCAAAGAGAAGACCTAAAAGTGAGTTCGGAGGCCCATAGCCAGCGGTATGAATTTCAGGCACTTGTAGTTAGAAACCGGATTCAATTAAAGGTTGAACCTTCAGTGAACATGCTCTCCAGGTGCTTGGGTACTCAGCAGGACATTCTCCCTCAACTGCAGGGCAACGGCCAAGGAACAGCGCCAGAAATGGCCTTCATACAGCCCCATTTATTCCTGTCTGTGAGTGAGGAGAGAGTTTTATGACTAAGACAACCTTGGCCCTCTAGATGAGTCGCCTGCAGGATTTGGCTTTTCCATAAAAGAGTCCTTCAGACTCCAGGGCTCCTGACTGTGTGCCCAGAGAGAAGGAAGAGGAGAGGAGGGATGGGAACTACAGATCTCTGCCAATGTAAACAGCAACTGGGCCTGTGTGTAAGATGAAAAGCGGTGTCAAAACCACTGAGCTTCTGTAATCAGGCCTACAATGAGCAGGAGGAAGCCCCCTCTGCCAGGGCCTGTGGCTCTCTGAAACCACAGCCTCTGTGTGCGCAGTCATGCAGTGGGGAATTGATACCCGGAGGCTTCAGCAGATAAAGGGCCCTTGAAAATTGAGTGCCATTGTGTGGGGTCCCTGATGCGAAAGCACGGAGGGGAAGGCGCTCTCCTAGACAGCTGGATTGCTCAGGAATGTTCGGCTGAGTCAAAGCCTGGTACGACAATACACACATTAATCATGGGACAGCTGGAAGCCTTTAAGACAGTGGTTCCCAAACTCTTCAGCATCATGCCCCCTTTTTGATTTTTGAGAAACCCTCACGCTCCCCCCCACCCCACACACACACACCCATAGCAGCAAAGCTTGTTGAGCAAAAAAAAAAAAAAAAAAGGAACTGACCAGGGCCGAAAAACAAAAATAGCAGCAAAACTTGGGGGGGGGGGGAGAATTGATGGGGGGGGGGGGCTGGGTCGCCTTGCACCTCCCCTGGAGTTTCTTCATGCCCCCAGTTTGGGAACCCATGCTCTAGGAGATCTCCCTGTGGGGGAAAGAGAATGGCAGTGAGACCAAGTGAAAAACCTGCTCTGGTGTTCATGGAATCTGCCTAGAGGAGTGAATTTCACCCAGCAGCCCACAGGCTGGGGGGGCTCACAGGCTTCAGCACCGCCTGAGACTCCAGCGGCGATTGAAAGGGCCTGGGGCTCCAGATGCTGCTGCTGCCACAGTAGGAGCAGTGGTGATGGCTGGGAGTCCCAGGCCCTTTTATATTGCTGGGCCCCAGGGCAGCTGTCTCCTTCCCCCTCCCCTCACATCGGCAGGCCTGTCCGCAGGATCCTAGGCACCTTGAGTTGGCTGAGGATAGATCAGGGTGCTGTGTCCTCTGGCTCTACCCTCTCCCATTCCTGGAGCTGTGTGTGTGGCGGGAGGGGGAGGGGTGGTATGGGTGGCGTAAAACCAGCCATACAGTGGCCAGGTCCACACCACAAATGTACACGAGCATAATGGTGTTGCTCAGGGGAGTGAAGAATCCACACCCCTGAGTGACGACATTATACCGACCGAACCCCCAGCGTAGGGCATGTCTTCGCGACCTGCCGGATCGACAGGCAGCAATTGGTCCAGCAGGGATCGATCCACTGCGTCTAGGATTGACCGCCAAGCGCTCTCCTGTTGACTCTGGGACTCCACCCTGACCCTCCAATGAGGAGAGGCAAAGGGGGAAGTTGCCTCAGGGCTCAGTGCTTCAAAGGGGCTTGGGGCTCCAGGCGGCTCTGTGGGCTGGGAGGGCGGGTTCGCTGTGCTCCAGGTGGCATGGAGGGCTGGCTGCCCCTAACCCCACTTCCTCTGCCCCTTCCGGGAATGCCGAGCGGGCCCCTTCACCTTGCCCAGAGGCCCACAGAGGCTGTCGCCTCCCCTGACTCCGCCAGAACGAGAGGCATAGGCGGAGTCGACGGGAGCGTGTCAGCTGCCAACCCTCCGCGGTGAAGACAGCACAGGAAGCGGATCTAACTATGTCGACTTCAGTATGTTATTTGTGTCGCTGGAGCTGGGTAACTTAGATCGGCAGCCGGTGGCAGTGCAGACCAGGCCTTACCGCTATGTTGTGAGGAGAGCTTCTCGCATTGACATGGCTACCAACTCTCAAGGAGATGGATTAATGACACTCTCCTGCTGCAGCATTGTAGGTGTAGACAAGCCCTCCCTGCAGCTCCTTCAGAGCTGGTTAAAGGTCCCTTGGGACCTTACATGGGCACCTCCACCCCTGCTAACTGCCTACAATGGAATTTGCCTATAGAACTAATTCACCTGCCCTCATAGAAAGCACATTTGGGATCTTAATCTCTTTCAGCTTCTCCAGCAGCACAGAGCCCCTTGCCTCCAGCTGGGATGCTGGGTTTGTGGTACCCCAGAGGGAAGAATGCCACCAACTGAATCACTGTTCTCGGGAAGTCAGAGTGACTGAGCGCTGCTTGGTACATGTGCCACAATCGCAGCTTAGTGTAGGGCAGGGGTAAGGAATAATTTTTGATGGGGGGAGCCACTCCAAGTATTTGGTAAGTGGTCAAGGGCCGCACTCTCCCATGATGTGAATGGAGGAGGTGCAGAGTCTGGAAGGGAGTTGTGACCTGGGGCGGAGGAGGGTGCAGAGGGTTTGAGTGATGACCTGGGGCAGGGAGTTGGGGAGCGGGAGGGGCTGGGGTGCCAGAGGCAGGCTGTGGCTGAGGGGCGCTTACTTAGGTGGCTCCTGGTAGTTTCCCATCAGGTCCCTCAGGCAGGCTCCCTGCCTTCCATGCCCCCACATGCTGCTCAGAGCAGCCAGATGCAGGGGCCACGTGCATCTCTGAGCTCCGTGAACCCAGAGAGGGCGAGAGGCTTTGCATGCTACCCCCACCCCAGCACAATCTCACAGTTCCCATTGGCCAAGAGGTGGCCAGTGGGAGCTGCCTGGGCTGGGTTTGTGGGGCAGACAGTGTATGAAGTACCTCCCAGGCTCGCAGCGCTCAGGGGAAGCATGAGGCCCCCGCAGCTGGCTGCTATGAGCGGCATGTGGGGGCAGGGCAGGCAGGGAGTCCGTGGGCTGTCTTTTGCCAGCCCCTGCTGTAGCATGCAGCAGCAGGCTTGTGGCCTTTGTGAACTGTGGGATCGTTGACCCATTCTGTGTTTGGAGTGGGCTGCTGGGAGTTGGTTCTGCTCCTTTTGCAGGTGAAGAGGGAATTTCCCTGATTTCTGATGAGTATGTTCAGAGTGGTTCTTGGAGCCTGATCTTGTGCTGAAGGCACTGAACTGGGACTCGGGAGATCTGCCTTCAGTTCCCAGCTGTGCTGGCTCCGCCGTGTCATCTTGGGGAAATATTCATGGTCCTAAATGGGGGCTGAACACCCTTGAAAATCTGGATCTGAACCTTTGTGACTCCGTTCCCCAGCTGGAACACGGGGCTGAAGTATTTCCCTTATTTCTTTAGGGGCAGAAATAGTCTCTTACGCTATACAGCACCTAACACAATGGAGCCCTGCTCTTGCTACCATAAATAATAGCAGACTGCACAGGGCTTTTCAGGTCTGAATACTTAGGCATTAAAATGCAGTTGTATGATAGTAAGTTGGCTAGCTGCCACATTCCTCTTCCCCATCACCTTTATCCAAGCCACTCCAGGGCACAGGGTGCTTTCCACTATTGAATTTTATCTGCCTTCAGTTATCCCTCCAGACTGTAAAAGGGAAGTCTGCACTGCTGATCAAGGCAAGGGGAAATTCCACAGTCTGACACATCTGCTATGGAGTTCTATAAATATTTCTGTATGTCTGGGAACCACTCATCTGGGCTGTGACCACACAGAGAATGGGAAGTCTTTTTGCCAGAAATCACACATCTTTGCCTACACAGCCAATTGAGCCCTATGACCTGGGACTACAACGCTATACAGTTACAATTGGCTTCCTCCAATATAGCTCCTCTGTCTGGTAAGTAATGATTTCAGCCTAACAGTCTACAGAGAGCAGCTCTTACCTCTACAGCAATCCTTAAAAACAAACAGTCACTGGAGGTGAATGCATAGTAGCATCATCACCAAACCAATGACGTATATAAACTTCACTTAATCCTTGCAGGTTTAGACTACAAGCTTTCAGGGACAAGGACTGTCCAATAATGTGTGTTTAGGCCTTTGCACTGGGCATTGGTCTCAATTGGGGCTTTAGGTTCGTAGGGATAAAGAAGGGTTTCCGCACTGAGTGGGTTGGGTGCCTCAGGGACTGTGACACTGCAGTGTTTATTAGCAGGAGATGGCGATTAAATGCTTTGGGGAGAGCGGGAGAAAGATACAAAGGTTTCTGCAGTGGGCATAGATGGAGGGGGCTTGTTACCAGTTGCTGCACAAGGTGAAGTCTTCTGAAGCTTAAATTTCAGGCTGTAGACCTTAGAGAGAACATCAGAGAGGCCTCTCTAGCAGGGCCAGCCCACAACGTTTATCTTCACAGTTCTGACTGATAACATATATCCTCAATCTCCATTCTCTGACTGCTCTGACTCCTCCTCCCTGCTCTCAGGGGATTAGGAAGAGTGTTTGCCTGCCTTTTCACCTCAGCCATACATGGAGGGCTCTATAATATCTGCTTATCAGCCACAACCAGATTTTCTCAGAGCTCAAATGGCTCCCTGGGCTCCTTATTTTTGGATGCCACCGCCTATGCTTTGCCCCCCACAGTGGCAAATGTTTAATCGACCCCCTCAACAACATAGAAAAAGACCATGTAAGACCAAACATATGGCAAAGCCCTGCTCTCCCTTAACTCTGTCACCCCATAGGTCCATGGGGGGAAATGACAGTGAAAGCCAATGTTCTCCAATGTATCTCTACTACATTCAAACGAAATCTCAGGCACGGAGGAGGCAGTCCTGACACCTACCTCTCATAGCACAGACGATGTTTCCTCTTTCCAAGATCTATTTAAAGGAGTTGCCAGTGACTTGACTGTATCTATGGAGGAAGTTCAGGTTTCTCAGCATGAACTCATTAACATCCTTCAGTCCAGCACAGCAACAAAAATTGCACTCCCTATTAACCCAGCCATTCTGGAGCCCACTAAAATCCTGCAAGATGGACACCTGCATCCATCCCACCAACATGCAGAAAAGTGGATCAAAAATACTATGTTCCCCCCAAGGGTTCCCAATTTCTCTTTACACACCCTCCACCCAATTCCCTTACTGTAGATGTTGTGCAGCAGAGAAACAAACAACAAAATCGCTCCACCCTGTCGGAAAGAAGGTTTATGCCTAGGCCACACTTCAGATGAGGGTGGTGAACTACACTGCTTTACTCAGTAAATACGACTTTAATAACTACACAAAATTTAATACTTTTATTGAAGATATCCCTGATAACAAGAAGGCACAGTTTAAAGCTCTAATCTCAGAAGGTCAGATAGTATCGCGAATAGCCCTTCAAGCCACACTTGACGCATCAGATACAGCTACAAGGACTACGGCAACAGCAGTGACTATGAGACGAGCCTCATGGTTTAATTCTTCTGCCTTTCCCCGCTAAGTACAACCATCGGTAGAAGATCTTCCGTTCGATGGGGAAAAGCTTTTTTCCACAAAGACCAATGAGTTGCTCCAGTCGATGAAGGATTCCAGAGCCATACTGCAGTCACTCAGTATCCAAACACCTATAACGAGACCAAGACAATACAGATACCAACCATATCAGAGACCAAGGTATCCACAATTCACTTGCCAGTATCAGAGGCAAGACCATGCTCCACACCACCAGAGGGGGTGGAACAGGCAACACAGATGTCACCCTCAGAGTAATAACCCCAATCGTTCATCCCAATCCAACAAGCAAATTTGAAACAACAGTCGAGAGATGTAAAACCACACCATATGCACCAGTGCTTGAAATCGGTTCCAAACCTTTCCATTTCCGTTTATTACCATTCCTATCAAAGTGGGTAGCTATTACCTCTGATAAGTGGGTAATTCAAACTATCCCTCTAGGTTACACCATCCCCTTTCTCTCCCCCAACCTCCCACCCACTCTTCAGGGACCCCTCTCACGAAATCATACTACAACAAGAGGTGGACCACCTGCTCCAACTAGGAGCCACAGAACCAGTGCCCAAGGACTTCCATGGAACCAGTTTTTACTCACGTCATTTTCTTGTAGAAAAGAAAACAGGCAGCTGGAGACTGCTCCTTGATCTCCGGTTACTAAATAAATACATAAGAATTTATGTATTTATGAAAGAAGTGGATGAGGCTTTTTTTCAACAACTAACAATGTCATCCAAAGCCCAAGATTTAGTGGTGATGGGGGACTTCAACTATCTAGATATATGTTGGGAAAATAACACAGCGGGGCACAGACTATCCAATAAGTTCTTGGACTGCATTGGAGACCACTTTTTATTTCAGAAGGTTGAAAAAGCTACCAGGGGGGAAGCTGCTCTAGATTTGATCCTAACAAATAGGGAGGAACTGGCTGAGAATTTGAAAGTGGAAGCAGGAGCGGACCGAGGCCGGCTGCAGCAGCTGGCGCCCTAGGCGGGGCGGCGCAATCGGCGCCCCTGCCTGAACGGCCGTCAATGGCCGTGACATCATCATCGGGTGCCCAGGCCAGCGGCGCCCTAGGCAGCTGCCTAGCTCGCCTAGGCTCACGGGCCGCCCCTGAGTGGAAGGCAGCTTGGGTGAAAGTGATCATGAAATCATAGCGTTCACAATTCTAAGGAAGGGTAGAAGGGAGAACAGCAAAATAGAGACAATGGATTTCGGGAAGGCGGATTTTGGTAAGCTCAGAGAGCTGATAGGTAAGGTTGCATGGGAATCAAGACTGAGGGGAAAAACAACTGAGGAGAGTTGGCAGTTTTTCAAAGGGACATTGTTAAGGGCCCAAAAGCAAGCTATTCCGCTGCGTCGGAAAGATAGAAAATATGGCAAAAGACCGCCTTGGCTTAACCACAAGATCTTGCATGATCTAAAAATAAAAAAGGAGTCCTATCAAAAATGGAAAGTAGGACAAATTACAAAGGATGAATATAGGCAAACAACACAGGAATGCAGGGGCAAGATTAGAAAGGCAAAGGCACAAAATGAGCTCAAACTAGCTACAGGAATAAAGGGAAATAAGAAGTACTTTTTATAAATACATTAGAAGCAAGAGGAAGACCAAGGACAGTGTAGGCCCACTGGTCAGTGAGGAGGGAGTAACAGGAAACTTGGAAATGGCAGAGATGCTTAATGACTTCTTTGTTTCAGTCTTCACCGAGAAGTCTGAAGGAATGACTAACATAGTGAATGCTAGTGGGAAGGGGGTAGGTTTAGAAGATAAAATAAAAAAAGAACAAGTTAAAAATCACCTAGAAAAGTTAGATGCCTGCAAGTCACCAGGGCCTGATGAAATGCATCCTAGAATACTCAAGGAGCTGATAGAGGAGGTATCTGAGCCTCTAGCTATTATCTTTGGAAAATCATGGGAGACAGGAGAGATTCCAGAAGACTGGAAAAGGGCAAATATAGTGCCCATTTATAAAAAGGGAAATAAGAACAACCCAGGAAACTACAGACCAGTTAGTTTAACTTCTGTGCCAGGGAAGATAATGGAGCAAGTAATTAAGGAAATCATCTGTAAACACTTGGAAAATGGCAAGGTGATAGGGAACGGCCAGCATGGATTTGTAAAGAATAAATCATGTCAAACCAATCTGCTAGCTTTCTTTGATAGGATAACGAGTCTTGTGGATAAGGGAGAAGCGGTGGATGTGGTATACCTAGACTTTAGTAAGGCGTTTGATATAGTCTCGCATGATATTCTTATCAATAAATTAGGCAAATACAACTTAGATGGGGCTACTATAAGGTGAGCGCATAACTGGCTAGATAACCGTACTCAGAGAGTAGTTATTAATAGTTCACAATCCTGCTGGAAAGGTATAACAAGTGGGGTTCCGTAAGGGTCTGTTTTGGGACCAGCTCTGTTCAATATCTTCATCAATGATTTAGATATTGGCATAGAAATACGCTTCTTAAGTTTGCAGATGATACCAAGCTGGGAGGTTGCGACTGCTCTGGAGGATAGGGTCATAATTCAAAATGATCTGGACAAATTGGAGAAATGGTCTGAGGTAAACAGGATGAAGTTTAATAAAGACAAATGCAAAGTGCTCCACTTAGGAAGGAACAATCAGTTTCATACACACAGAATGGGAAGCGACTGTCTAGGAAGGAGTACGGCAGAAAGGGATCTAGGGGTTATAGTGGACCACAGGCTGAATATGAGCCAGCAGTGTGATGCTGTTGCAAAAAAAGCAAACATGATTCTGGGATGCATTAACAGGTGTGTTGTGAGCAAGACAGAAGAAGTAATTCTTCCACTCTACTCTGCGCTGGTTAAGCCTCAGTTGGAGTATTGTGTTCAGTTCTGGGCACCGCATTTCAAGAAAGATGTGGAGAAATTGGAGAGGGTCCAGAGAAGAGCAACAAGAATGATTAAAGGTCTAGAGAACATGACCTATGAAGGAAGGCTGAAAGAATTGGGTTTGTTTAGTTTAGAAAAGAGAAGACTGAGGGGGGACATGAGAGCCACTTTCAGGTATCTAAAAGGGTGTAATAAGGAGGAGGGAGAAAACTTGTTCATCTTAGCCTCTGAGGATAGAAGAAGAAGCAATGAGCTTAAACTGCAGCAAGGGAGGTTTAGGTTGGACATTAGGAAAAAGTTCCTAACCGTCAGGGTAGTCAAACACTGGAATAAATTGCCCAGGGAGGTTGTGGAATCCCCATCTCTGGAGATATTTAAGAGTAGGTTAGATAAATGTCTATCAGAGATGGTCTAGACAGTATTTGGTCCTGCCATGAGGGCAGGGGACTGGACTCGATGACCTCTCGAGGTCCCTTCCAGTCCTAGTATTCTATGATTCCATGATTCTGTGATAAGGAAACAGAAATTCAAAATGGTTACCCTAAACACCATTATCCCAGCTCTGGAGTCTGGTGACTGGTTTTCTTCTCTCGACTTACAGGACGCATACTTTCATGTATCGATTCATCCCTCTTATAGAGGTTTTCTCCATTTCACTTTAGGTCTCCAACATTACCAATACACGGTACTTCCCTTTGGTCTCTGCACTGCACCCAAGGTATTTACAAAGGTGCTAGCGGTTGTTGCCACTTATCTCAGAAAAAGGGGAATCATGCTCTATCCGTACTTAGACGATTGTCTTATCAAAACAAGGACCAATCAAGACTGCTATCAAGATACCATGATCGTGCTAACCTGCCTTCACTCATTAGGGCTCCTAATAAATTACGGCAAATCAACACTCACGCCTACCCAAGCAATCCAATTCATTGGAGCACAACTCAGTTCGATCGCAGCCAGAGCCTCTTTGCCTACTGACAGATTCATTTGCATCAGTCAACTTGCAAAATCGCTTCAAGAGATGCCAATAGTAAGGGCTTACGACTGCCTTCAACTCTTAGGTCACATGGCATCATGCAATCCTGTGGTCCCAAATGCACAACTTTTTATGAGATGTCTCCAAGGTTGGCTCCGACTCAAATACAAGCCACACGTCCATCATATGACCAAAATGCTTACACTACCGCATCCAGTGAAAGCATCCCTACACTGGTGGACAAAATCATCCAACCTGTGCGTAGGCATCCCTTTTCGAAGCCTAGACCCCACTGTAGTTATCACTACAGATGCATCCCTTACAGGATGGGGTGCTCATACAGAAGGCCGCACAGCAATGCAGAAGGCCTATGGTCCCCGGCAGATTGCATTCTCCACATCAACACCCTCAAACTCAGAGCCGTTTGCCTGGCATGCCAAGAACTACTTCCCCATGTCACAGGGATCCATGTAAAAATATATACAGACAACACCGCATGCATGTTTTATATAAACAAGCAAGGCGGCACTCGATCACACACTCTATGCTCGGAAGCCATAGCACTTTGGAATTGGGGTCTAGCCCGAGACATTCGCATATCCGCTTGTCACCGCCCTGGGGTCCTCAATTCGACAGCAGATGTCCTCAGCAGAGCCCTGCCACAAGAACACGAATGGGAACTCGATTATGCACTCCTCAGCGACATATTCAATCAATGGGGCTTCCCAGATATAGATCTATTTGCCACTGCACCCAACAAAAAATGCCCAAGCTATTGCTCCAGGGCGGGCATGGGGAAAGAGTCCTTCGGGGATGCTCTTGTTATAACTTGGAATGCACCCCTGCATTACGCCTTTCCTCCGTTTCCTCTCCTCAATAGTGTCCTCATAAAAACTCTGAAGGACAAAGCAAAAATTATCCTCATTGCGTCCTGCTGGCCTTGACAACCGTGGTTTCCCCTCCTACACAGGTTGGCACGACATCAACCAATCACGCTTCCAAACAATCCCAATATTTTGCATCAACCAGGGATTACATATCCTCACCCTCAGTTTCAGACACTCCATCTCAAGGTGTGGTACCTGGACGATTCATGGGCATAGAGCTGCAGTGCTCCCAACAGGTCCATGATGTCCTATTGCAAAGCAGGGAGCCTGCAACAAGAAAAACATACATGAGCAAATGGACTTGATTCGTTCACTGGGCAACCTCTCGTAACATACTGCCACAAGACGCTCCACTCCCTGCAATCTTGGAATATCTGTTACACCTCAAACAGTCACACCTCTCCCTCAGCTCTATCAGGGTTCACCTAGCAGCCATTACAACCTTCCATGCACCAGTGGAAGACCCCACAGTCTTCACACACCCAATAACTAAGCGATTTCTGAAAGGCCTGCAGGCTCTATACCCAGAGGTGGCACCCCCTCAAGAACCATGGGACTTACACTTGGTATTAACAACTCTCACAAAACCACCATTTGAACCTATGGCGACATGCTCCCTATGCCATTTATCTTTAAAAACGGCATTCCTGGAAGCAATAACCTCAGCCCGTAGACTGAGTGAGGTGGCGGCCCTGATGGTGGAACCACTCTTCACGATCTTTTTTAAGAATAAGGTCACAATGCGACTGTGTCCAAAATTCTTACCTAAGGTGCACTCTTTCCACCTGAATCAGACAATATACTTCCCAGTATTTTTTCCAAAGCCCCACGCCAATGCATTTGAAGCTCAGATGCACACCGTACACATCAGAAGGGCTCTCTCCTTCTACATTGACAGAACCAAACCTTTCAGATCCTCTTCTCAACTTTTCATCTCCATTGCAGATCATAGTAAGGGAAAACAAATTTCATCACAGAGATTGTCACATTGGATCTCAGAATGCTTCGCTACTTGTTATTCGCTAAATGACTTACCTTTGCCAATTCCAGTCTGGGCACACTCCACAAGAGCGGTTGCCACGTCCATCGCTTACCTGAGAAAAATTCCACTGCATGGCATATGTGCAGCGGCTACGTGGTCTTCAGAGAACACTTTTGCAAAACATTATGCACTCACTTCGGGAATCCTCCAGCATACTAAACTAGCAAAAGCTGCATTACAAACGGCATACTTACCTGATCCAAAGTCCCTACCTCCATAAAAAAATATTGCTTTGAAGTCACCTAATGTGGAGCATCCCCAGGGACACCTCTTGAAGAAGAAAAGGAGGTTACTCACCTTCCTGTAACTGAAATTCTTGGAGATGAGCATCCCTGGGGGTGCTGCGCTACCCTCCCTTCCTCCCCTCTACTTCGGAATGCCCTTATGATAACATCTATAACACATTCTTTCCGGATAGAGAAGGAACTGAAGGGAGGGGGGCCCGCGCATGCGCGATAGCACCGAGGGAGGCTCGCGCGCATGCGCAGCCCCCAATGCACTGCTAAGAAAAATCCGTCGAGAAGCGCTGGGATGCTCAACACCTAATGTGGAGCACCCCCAGAGACACTCATCTCGAAGAACGTCAGTTACAGGACGGTGAGTAATCTCCTTTTCAAACAGGTGAAAAAAGCCAGCAAGAAATATGCTTCCACATCGACTCTTTCTCTCCTGGATTTGAGCTAGAAATGTTTTTCAAGAAGGGGACTGAAACTTTAGAAAAGAGGGAGAATCACCCAAGTCATCTGTCTCTCTCCTCCTGCCCACCTCATTCTGTGCGCCTGAGAAGACAAAAGGAAATGGGTGTTAGATGCTGGGGGAAGGATTCCTGAGCGAAGAGTTTGCTCAGTGATTTGCTGGAGTATGTGGTGAGAGTTTGCTTTGCAACTACGGGTATGTCTACACTACAGAGTTAATTCGAAATAACAGACGTCATTTCGAATTAACTTTAATAGCTGTCTACACATACAAACCGCTATTTCGAATTTAATTCGAAATAGTGGCGCTCTTATTTCGAATTTGGTAAACCTCATTCTACAAGGAATAACGCCAAATTCGAAATAGCTAATTCGAAATAAGTGCTGTGTAGACACTTATTTTGATTAGCTGGACTCCAGCCCTTCCCAGGGAGCCCTGGTGGCCACTCTGGGCACAACCAGGAGAACTCGTCTGCTCCCCCCCCAACCCCGGAGCCCTTAAAGGGGCAAACTCTGGCCACAGTGCCTGTGCCAGTTGCCAGCCTGCCAACACACAGCCAGCAGACCGTGCACCTGGCACAGCATGAACCAGCCACCCGCTGCCACCCAGCCCTCCACCTCTTCCCAGGACCAGGCTGGCGGCTCCCAGGAGCCTGCCAGGGACCGCAAAAGGCGGGTGCCTTCCTGGTCAAGTGCGGAGATCATGGGCCTCATTGAGATTTGGGGGGAGGCCTCCAATGCCCACGATCTCTGCACTAGGCACAGGAATGCGGCTGTCTACAGCCGCATGGCTGCCAGCCTGGCCACCAGAGGCCACATGCGTACCCAAGAGCAGGTGCGCTGCAAAATTAAAGAGCTGCGGCAGGCCTACGCCAGGGCCTCCCAACCAGGGGCTGACCCAGAGGCCTGCCCTCACTTTGAGGCCCTGGACCGCATCCTGGGGGGGTCAGATGGTCCATGCCCCCCGGTCGTCATTGACCCCGGGGCAGAGGGGGAGGAGGACAACGGCAGCCAGGAGCCTGCAGGGAGCCTGCCCTACACCCAGGACCCCCAAGCCATCCCAGAGAGCCCGTCAGCAGCCTCATCCGAGGCCGGGGAGGCCTCCATATGTGAGTGACATCATGGTCCCCTTATGTGGGGCGGGGGGGGGCAGGGGGAGCCCAGGGACCTTACCCCGGGAGAGACACTGCACACTGCCCTCCCTCCAGATGCCCCCTCTACACAAAGGCAGGGCACATCTCCCCTCCCCTCGCCCCCCCCCCACCACACTGTAGGCAGCAAAGGGGCTGGGGTGCAGTCCTGGGTCAGCTCACACTCCCGGGGATAGCAGGACGTGATGGTGCAGACACCTGCCGTCCTTGCCTTGCAGAGGGGGGCTGGGTTTCACCCACTGTGTCCCCAAGGAGAACTGACCACTTCTCTTGTTTCACCACAGCCGCAGCACCTGCGAGTGCAGGACGCACCACCCCGCCTGGACCCTCCACCCGCACCCGGGCCAGCAGGCGCACCCGCAACCTGGAGGAGTTCCAGAGGCAGCAGCTGCAGTTGCAGGGATGGCAGGTCCACAGCTAGGAGCAGTGGGTGCAAGAGGACCTGCAGCTGCAATGGGAGAGCTTGAGGGAGCTCTGGGAGCAGGGCCGTGCCCTCCATGAGCATCTGCAGGCCCTGGCGGACCGATTGCTGCCTCCTGCTGCTCCAGCCCCTGCGGCCACTCCACCTATCACTCCTCCTCCCACCCCTGCTCCCCCTCCCTTCTTCCACCCCCCCCCTCCTGCCCCACCCTCCACACCCACTCCCCGACGCCCCGCACCCGCAGTGCTGCGAGACGGAGAGCCAGCAAGACCCCCAACCCTGAGCTTCCCCCTCCCCTTTCTCCTCTTGCCTCCCCCTTCCAGCTCCCTCCTCCCAGGTTTCCCCCTTCCCCTCTCCTGCCCTCATTCCCCCCCTCCCCCCACCCCAGTTATGTGAAATAAAGACATTTTTTGTGGCCACACAGGTGTTTTTATTGTAGATCAGGAAGGGGGGTTAGGGAGGGGAAAAGGGAAGGAGGTGGGGGAGGAATGTAATGCCCCAGGCCCCAGTGGGAAACGCCAGGGGGACTTCAGTCCTCATCCGCCTGGAAGCTCTCCCGCAGGGCTTCCCGGATGCGGACAGCCCCCCGAAGGGCCTCCCGGCTGGCAGCTGTGCGGGGCTGTGCGTACTGGCCAGCCAGGCAGTCAGCCTCTGCCATCCAGGCTGGCAGGAAAGCCTCCCCCTTCCTCGCACAAATTGTGGAGCACACAGCACGCTGCCACCATGTGCGGAATATTGTGCTGGGAGAGGTCGAGGCGGGTGAGGAGGCATCTAAACTGTGCTTTCAGTCGGCCAAAGGCCCCCTCGACCACGATGCTGGCCCTGCTGAGCCTGGCATAGAAGGCCTGCTGGGAGAGGCTGAGGTGTCCCGTATAGGGCTTCATGAGCCAGGGCTGTAGGGGATAGGCAGCATCCCCCACCAGGCACACTGGCATGTCCACGTCCCCGACCCTGATGTGGTGGTCGGGGAAGAAAGTCCCGGTGTGCAGCCTCTGGCACATGGAGGCATTGCGGTACACCCGCGCGTCATGTGCCTTGCCGGACCAACCCACATTGATGTCCGTGAACTGGCCGCGGTGGTCAGACACGGCCTGCAGGATCACGGAGAAGTACACCTTGTGGTTAATGTAGAGGGAGGCCTGGTGGTCCGGGGCATGGATGGGGATGTGCGTCCCGTCGATTGCCCCCCACAGTTGGGGAAGCCGAGGGCGCCGAACCCCTGGATGACTGCGTCCAGGTCGGTGAGGTGGACGACTCTGCGGAGTAGCACCCTGTTGATGGCCTTGACCACCTGCAGAGAGACACACAAAACCGAGGGTCACTGGGGCGCCCAGGTGGCTGGGAGTGTTCTTTCCCCGCCACTGCCCAGTGCCCCACTCCCAGGAGCAACCCCCGCTGCAATCCTGGCCACTGCGGGCGGTCTGTAGCATGGCCGGGATGGACCGACCCCTCCCAGGGAGGGCACTTACACCACCTCCCCCATTTTCCCTGGGGCAGCCCACGTCCTCTTTGCAGCCCCCTGTCCTGGCCGAGTGGCTGGTGAGTGCCATACCTGCATGAGCACTGCTCTGATGGTGGATCTCCCCACGTCGAACTGGTTCCTGACGGATCGGTAGCTCTCTGGCGTGGAGAGCTTCCAGAGGGCGATGGCCACCCACTTGTGGAGGGGAACGGCGGGCCTCATGCGTGTGTCCCTTCGCTGCAGAGCAAGGGCAAGCCACTCGCAGAGCTCCAGGAAGGTGTCCTTCTTCATCCTGAAGTTCTGGGTCCACTGTTGGTCTCCCCAGCACCCCAGGATGATGTGGTCCCACCAGTCGCTGCTGGTGTCCAGATGCCAGATGCAGCGGGGCATGCTGGCGTCCAGGCGCCACTCCTCCAGGGTCCCCAGGGGGGACAGGGGGAGGGCCAGGGGGCTGGGCTGCAGCAGAAGGTACCAGGCAGCCTCCAGCAATTGCTGCCAGGCTTGCAGCAAGACATTCAACATGAGCACCAGAGTGCCCAGGGGCGGCTCTGGCTCCATGGTGCCGAGTGCTGCAGTGTCCCAAAGGAGAGCGACCGAAGCAGGCGGAGATGAAAACGTTTTGCTGTTCCTCGGCGAGGTAGGCAAGCAAGTGGGAAAGCTGAGAACCGGCTGTCCAGGGGGTGTCCCTTTAAGCATGAGCCTCAGATAGCCTCAGACAGCAGCCTCACAAAGCAACTACTGACCTGATGCCCTGCTGGAACTGGTTTCAGCTGCCCTTAAATGCGATCCAGCGTCCAATCAGTGTGGACGCGCTATTTCGAAATAGCAAAACCCTATTTCGAATTAGTTTTTGGGTCTAGATGCGTTATTTTGAAATAGCTTATTTCGAATTAACTAAATAAGTTAATTCGAAATAGTGCTGTAGTGTAGACATACCCTAAGAGAGTTTCTTAGGTAGATACTAATGACAGCTTTATCTGTTTTTTTCTCCTAACCATTTCTGACTTTTATGTCTCAATACTTGTACTCACTTAAAATCCTTCGCCTGTTCATGCCTCGGAGGATCTTTGGTCTCTTCTGTGTCAGATGGCCAGTGCAGGGGGAACAGCTTAACAACCTTCATTCAAAGTCAACAGGCGTTGGCTGTGAAATGTGTAGGTGGTCTGGATGGTTTCATGGTCACCAAGGCCTTGTCTACACTGGCACGTTTTGTCACTCAAAACTGCCTGTTAGCAACAAAACAGTGTTTACACTACAATGCGACTTTTGTTGGGAAAAACATCCACTTTTGGCAACAAAAAACGTCCACCCCTGCAGGAGACTTTTGTCTTTTCCCCTCCCTTTATTGTCAACAAAGAGCCAGTGTAGACTCTGCTGTTTGTTTTGTCAAGAGAACTGGCTTCTGCCAGTGTCCTACAATGCCTGCCCTGATGGCAAGCAAAGGGAAAAAGTGAGAAAACAAATTTCATGCTTTAGGGCATAAGCTGGTAAAGACAAGAATCAGGATGGAATTCCACCACTCGCCCTTCTGAAAACACCACGTTCCATTGCACAAGTGCCAGGTGATTTAGGGATGGGTAAGGGTTTTACAGAGGAAAGTAGTGGGAGCCTAATGTTACTAGCAAGATGGTTATTCATTATCTATGATTTTCAAGTTTGGCTTTAAACATTTTCAGGGGTCTGATAGAACTGCCTTTCAAGACACTGGCAAGACTCTGACACCAGCTGGTATTGGTTTAGGCCAGGGCTACTCAACTTTGGAAGCCCTGGGGGCCACAATGATACTCTCAGCACATGCTGAGGGCCGCAACTTAAGCGTGGTTGCATCTACATTCTTTGCAAATCACTTCTTTCACGCTGACGGGCATGAATACAAAGCACTTCCCACAATGCCCTGACGCTCCCTGCACCTCCTCGCTGGGGGCTAGAAAAGCCGACACCCTGTACCCGTCTGTTCCAGCCAGCCTGTCCGCTTGCATCTTTCAATGCTCACCCATCCTGGGAGATGCCTCGCCGTTGTGGAGCATGTTCCCAGTGGAGGCCATGTTCAAAGGATCCCACCCGCGGGCCACACGTTGAGCCCTGCGTAAACCCAAACTGCCCCATGGACCATTTGTTGAGTAGCCCTGGTTTAGGTGCTAGATGAATTCAGAATGTTGTATGTGCTCAGCCATTACGTCTGATTATAGATTATCAACATCCTGTTTGCAGCATGGACTTCTCAGTAACCCCGCCCTGTGTGGGGAAATACCCTTCATGCCTTGAAATTGGGAAGAATGAAGCCTTATGTGACAGAGAAGCCACACTACTGAGTTCCGGGAAGGTTGCCTATTTGACCACATTTGTGCTGACCATGTTATCTGAGAGTTCCCAAAGGGAGGGACAATCTCCTATATAATGTAGATTTTTCATTATCGGAGATCAGGAGTCAGCTTGAGCTGCAGAGACTTCCCGGAGCCCAGGAAAGGTGAGTAGAGTCCAATCCATGATATTTGAATCATTATTGTGTCCAAGAGTTAAACTTTCCACAAGGCCGTGATGGAGACTGGAAACCACTTGAATCGTCATTGGCCCTAATCCAGACCCAACCCTGATGCAGCCCTGCCGAAGGTCAATGGGGATTACACTAGGAATGCATCTGATCTGATGTATCCAGCATGTGGAAAGGGACAAAAGTGCAGGATTAACAGGTTAGCAGGGCTCCCATTCAGTGGATGCACTTGCTGGGGGTGTATCCAGAGACTCCATCTGGGGCCCTTGGGACTCCTGGTGAGTGTGGCTAGCAGGTTCTCCGGGGCACATGACCACACCACACATCGTCTGTGGGCTGAGGAGCAGCAGCAGAGCCAGGAGCACCGGGGCAGCGGTGAGTGAGCGACTCGGGAGCCTTTTGTGGCACCTGGGTTCCACAGGCAGAACCATCTCCAGGGGGCATCTCTGGCTGGTGCCTGGCTCCTGTGGGGGAGAAGCAAGAGTGAGTCAGGGCACGGCTCAGAGCTGTGCTGCCCGTCCTGCTTGGGGAGCGCTCAGCTGTGCAGAGGCAGGGCATGGAGGGCAGCCAGGCTGCACCCCAGTTCTCACAGCATGTTGAGCGGGAACCTGAGAAGTCTGGGTGGCTCCTACCAGCTTTCAGCCCACCAGCTCCTGGCAAAAGAAGATGGTTTTCAAATCAGGGGGTGCGCCCTCCCGTAGGGGGACATACCCCACAGTTTGAAAAGCTCTGCCCAAGATAGAAATCAGCAGAGGGGTGCACACCTCTTCCCCCATTTTCCCACCTCCATGGCTGTGCACCCCGGGCAGCTGCTCTGCTGTGGTTACGGCCCTGGTCCTGGCTGCGAACAGAGCGGGGAAGGTGTGAAAGTGAGGTGAACGTCCCCTATCCCTGCTCAAAGGCAGAGCAGAAGATAAAGATCTAGGGTCAGAAGTCTCCTGATGATCCACCATTGTGCCTGAGCAGCAGTTCCCATCCCCTCGTTTGCAAGTCAGCATTACTGAACGGTAGCAAGCCACCCAGCTCCTGGCCGCACTGTTTTTAGGCTACGCTGGGTACAAGAAGCCAGGTCATCACGGGGTTGGCAGCTGTTTCTCTCAGAGAGTTTCAGGCAGGAATAGAACTGACCTGTACAACCCCAGCTACAAACCTCACGCAGCCACCCCCACACCAGGCCCAGCAACCAGAACCAGACAAAATTAAACAGCTCTTAGGAGACTCAACTATTATGTGCCAGGGCAGATAACAGGAGGGACTGAGATGCACCAATGTCTGGGGCTCCTGCAGTGGCAAGGAATTGATTTAGAGAGAGAGATCCAAGTGACAGTGATCACCCCCTTTCTCTTCAGTGCCTTCTGTCTCTTTGCTTTCCTCTCCTGTCTGCGTCTCCCATTGTTTTCCTGCCCTCCCCGTTGCTTTTCAGTGTCTCCAGTTGGATCTGCAGACCAAAGCAGCCGCGTATCTCTTGTGTACAGAGAAACTGACAATGCTTTTACGCTTGCTGGCTCTGTTGTGAATATTTGCAGCCTATGACCCTGACAAAGCATTCTCTCTCCGAGTCCTCACAACTGCAAGGTGCTTTGTGCCCCAGGATGAAACAAATGCTGTATGTGGGAGAAAGGAAGAGAACCCATTTCCTGTAACTTGGATCCTTCACACTGAGGCCAGAAATGAACTCGTCCTGCAAGTGAAATCCCACTGGAGTCACTTGTGCCTGTGTGCACGAAGCAGGGTGAATTGTGTCACTACCCTAAAGGGGGGCATCAGGTGGCGCTCTGGTGTTGGCTTCCTACCAGCCAGTACAGCAATTCACAGCGACCGCAATATCAGCTGAAGGAAAAACTACAGGTTGAAACTCTCTAGCCTGGCACCCTCGGGACCTGACCGGCGCCGAACCAGAGAATTTGCCAAACCACAGGAGGTTGGCTATCAGCATGACCAACACTTCCACTGCTTACTGGGCTCTTGGGAGACATTTAGGGGGTCATATACCCCCATATAAATAACAGCACAGAACACTGAGAGCCAGGACTGGTGGTGGTAAACAAACTTTATGGGACAACGGGAAACTCGACCTTACCATGATCACTGGACATCCGGCTAACTAAAATCATGCCAGACCATGAACAACAGACCAGAGAGTGCCGGACTAGAGAGGTTCAACCTGTACAACAATTCCCAGCAACCGGAAGGGGGAGGATTTAGAAAGTCTGAGCAATGTTAGAATTGCACGATGAAATTCAGCCCTGTGCCGAGAGCCTGACAGATATTCACGTACCATTTAAGACCAGAGAGGACTTCAGTAATGTGGTGGCTCCCAGGGGTGTGCCTACACTGCTGCTGGGGTCGAGCCTGAGCACAGATAGACTGGTGCTGGCAGAACTCAGGTTTGCATGCTTAAAACTAGCCAGGTGGATGGTGAAGCTCTGGTGAAGACTTGGGCTAACTCACTACCCCGTCTCAGGTCTACGTGGCTAGGTGCAGTTGCACCCAAAATGCAACCTTCACAGTGATATTCTTAGCATGTTCACTTGATCCCTATTAGCATAATTCTGTCTTCCTAAGCTGGAAAGATCAACCCCAGCTGCGATGTAAACATACCCCTGCAACAGAGGGTTGGATTTCACCCATCCTGGTTTATGCTTTTTCCACTTCCCAATGCAACCTCTACTCAAGAATTCAAAGGGTCAAAAAACCCTGCTTCTGTGGTCTTCTTGGCTGCTTTCCATGCAATGACCCATGCAGGCTGCCCATAACAAGGTAGGAATATGTGTCACTGAATCCTGTGCCTGAATGGAAGATCAGGGTGGTTTTGGTTTCTTCTTCCAGGCCCTGCCTAGAGATGAAGAATCTGTTGGTAGTTGCTGTGCTGTTTGCTTGTGGTAAGTGTTATACATTCACTGATCTCACCAACACTTTAATCTATTGGAGTCAATAGCATATGAGCGTTAAACCAGTGAATCAGAACCAGGCCTACTAATTCCTTCCCGCCCCCCCGCCCCACCAATTACTTTGTGGGAGGGGAGAGTACTAACTTGGACTGTAGGCTGAAAACTGTAATAACTTGCTACAAAATGTGCCTCCAAATACTGCATGTCTGGGTCTACTTCTCCTTCCAGTTGCATCAGTACAATGCCATTAAAATCAATGGGGTAGCACAAGTTTCAGTGCAGGGAGAATTTGATCCACAGGCTGACGATTATGGGTCTGGAAGCTTCAGGGTGTAGCTGAGTTAGTCTGTACAGGATAAACTTAAAAAACAACAAATGGTCTGGTAGCACTTTTATAGACTAACAAAACATGTAGATGGTATCATGAGCTTTCATGGGTACAGCCCACTTCTTCAGAAGACTGGAGTTTTGAGTTTAGGATGTGCAGACCCAAAATAAATAATTATGGGTCTGTTTGCCATGTCAAGCAAGGGAACCTACAACTGCATCTATGGGGAATCATAGAACACTAGAACTGGAAGGGAGCTTGAGAGATCATTCAGGCCAGTCACGGCAGGACCAAGCACCATCTAGATCAGTGTTTCTCAACCTTTTTTTATAAAGTACCCCTTTACAAAAATCTCTCTCTATACATATATATATAAGTACCCCCAGTATCTACAGTTTTCAGACACACAATTTTTTTTTCTACCATTGCAATGCATTTGTTTAAACAACTTAATCGTAGCCAGGCGGGCGATGAAATTTTTGGGTGTAAAAAGTACAAAAATAATAAAATGCTGTAAAACTTAAAACAAAAATTCAGTTTTCTCCAAATTTCAGTTGTGTTGATGTACCCCCCAGACTTTTCTCGAGTGCCCCTAAGGGTACTCATACCACTGGTTGAGAAACACCGATGTAGATCATCCCTGACAGATGTTTATCTAACCTGCTCTTAAGTATCTCCAGTGATAGCGATTCCACAACCTCCCTCGGCAGTTTATTCCAATGCTTAACTAAAGGAACTACAAGTGAAAGCAGCACTGTTTCTGCCTGTTTTTTAATTTTTGAACCAGGGACCCCTTATATGTGAGGCATACTTGATAACCACTACCCTCCATGAACTGCCCACAAGAGATCTGCAAGGTCTGTAAATGGAGATGTGGCCTCAACCAATTGTGGGAGAAGTCAGTGCACAAGTACAAAGTTACTAGAAGATTGACCCAGCGTTGCCCGGGTGCTTAACCCAATTAATGTTGGGGTTTTGAAATATAAAATGAAAATGTCTGTGCTTCATTTAAATCATTGCTCTGGGATGGGGATGAGTGGTCAGTATACAGGCTGCCTCAGGGAGAGAGGACTACCCCAGCCCTCTCTCACCACACCTGCTTGGGGCTAGGTAAGAAGCGTCTCTCCATGGCTGCTGCAGCTCCAGCGGGCACAGCTTGGGGAAGGGTGCATGTTCACTGGCAGAAGCAGGTCCAGGTTCATCTGCCTCTGCGCTCCCCAGCCAGAGTGAGAATCTAGCAAACTGTGCACTTTTCCCCTCGCTCCCTGACAAAGGGGAACAGCCAGCAGTGTTTCTGGATGAACCAAGGAGTGAGGGGGAAGTCTTAGCCCCTCCACCCTACATAAAGGGCACCTGGGGGGGTGAGAAGCTCGGGGATGGGGCAGTCTTGGTGGGGAGGGGGGAGGGGGGAGGGGGGCTGTTGTGCCCCAGCCAGCCCCTTTCACCTGGCTGGTGATTCTGTCTCTTTTCTGTATGGTTTTATGAGAAGCAATCCCACTCCAGGCACATCCTATTTTCCTGGCATAACCAAACTCTTACCTTCCTTTAAGGTATGAAAAGAGGAAGCTGCCTATCAAATTTGGCGGTCCTAGCTCTTACCATTTAGGCGTCATTCTTGAACAGACAGACAGACTTTCTCAAATATACAGTAGACTACAGAAAATAGATCCCATGAGCAGAATTAACTGTGTTTTGGCAAAAACCTGCCTGTCAGGAGGCTGAGGTTAGGTCTACACTGCCGGTTTTTTCGGCCGAAGATATGCAAATCGCACTCTCATTTGCATACCTTCCGCCAATCCTTTTTGCAGAAGAGGTTTTGCTGCTAAAAAGCCCCGTGTAGACGGGGCCATTTGTCGGGGGACAAAAACTTTTTCGCAAGATCCTGTAAACCTCATTGTTTGAGGAATAAGGGGGGGTTTTCCCCAACAAATGGCCCCAGCTACATGGGGCTTTTTAACGACAAAACCTCTTCTGCAAAAAAGGATTGGCGGAAGGTATGCAAATGAGAGCACGATTTGCATATCTTCTGCTGACAAAAAATGAGAGAAAATAGAACTGGTTGAAATGTGAAGTAAAATTGGGGGAAATAGTAATGAAACTTTGGCATAATTATCATCCTAGTTGTATGAGGAGGGGTGTGTGGGGGGGGGTGTTTTTAACCAGTTAAAGAGCTGGCTGGATTGTTTAGAAAGCATGAACCATTCTGAAATTTGGGAAAATGCCAAAAGTCCAATTTAAAGAAAAAATAAAAGGAGAGGGAAATTTGGAAATGTAAAGTCAGTTATAATATGGCCCTGCCAGTAGCTGCCTAATCACTCCAGGATCAACAGTAAATAGGGTGACTGGGCTCAGCTGAGATTGTAAGAGGCCTGAGAAAGTTTGCTGCACCTTCCCAGGCACCGCACTCCTTTATTAATGGCACTGCCATGTGAGTAGCAGTACAGCACACAAGCCATCCTTTCCACTGGTGTTTCTATACAAGCCCCCTGCCAGCTAATAAACTTGTCTCCTAAATGACTCCATGGCATGACATTAAGCCCTTTTGCAGCTGGGATTACCAGTACATGTTCCTGCACATCTCTTCTGCATATTAGAATTGTTACCACATACTACCCGGAACAGGGATCTGCCTGCACTTGCAGGACTATATTCATGCCACTAATCCAACATTTATAGACTGAGACAAACAATTTGGGATTCACACCTTGTGCATCATCTTACATGTTTCATGGCACATTTGTTACCTTCCCTTTGTACTTTCCTCCTGATACTTCAGACAAAACGTTCCTATTCACCACCCAGCGTTATTTTTCCCCTTCTGACGTTTCAGACAAAATATCATCACTTGTGTCAAACCACTTTATCGCGTGCTAGGCTGGGGCAGCCTTGTGATGTCCTGCTGGAATGTATTTACAGGCTCCGTGTGTTTTAGCAGGGCTAGCAAAACTGATACCGCGTCTGTGTCCCGGACACTGACTTGCAGGCAGGGCCTACCTGTTACTCCTACCATAACGTTTGCTGACTTTGGTTCCGGCCCGTGCTTCAGGCTCGTTCTGTTACAACTCCGGGTCGCCCTACCTGCCAAGCTCGCAAAGCAGCTTGGTAAAGGCACAGGAATAAACGTCACTTCCTTTTGGCAATGCCTCCTCTCGCAGCGCTGGATTTCCTTTGGCTGTTTCCCCAGGCACAGTTCTGACACAGGGGAGTCTCTGGGAGCTTCAAAGAATGATTAAGGAAGTAACCAGGAAGAGTGCCATACCGAATTATTCCAACTACGGCTGTTACTGCGGATGGGGCGGGGCAGGGATGCCAAAGGATAGCACCGATCAGTAAGTTCCCGTCTTAAAAAGCCTGCCAGGCACATCAGTCAGGGTGACATTTGCAAAGGGGCTTTCAACAGGGTCATTAACTGTCATTTATTTGTGTAAACGTGTAACCACTGGAAATGTCAGTAGTTTCACATTTGTACGCGGGGGGAAGAGGGAAGGCAGGAGGCAGGGCTTGGAGAAGCCAGCTTTTAAGCCAGCTACTTGCAAGCACCAGCTCCTGCCTCGCCCCGCCCGCGGCCTCTGATAAAGAAGCAGCAGTGAGGGGGGCAGGCAGCTCCATGTGGGGAGCCGGCTTGAAAGCCGCTTCCTGTGTGTACTAGCTCCCGCCTTTCCATCAAAGGCAGAAGTACTGGGTGAGAGGGGAGCCAACACACACAGGGAGCCAGCTTCTTCAGAGCCCCCTTCCCCCCTGCCTCCCACAGAGGCAGCAAGGGGGGGGGCAGGTGTTACCACCCCCCATGCTGCTGATTTTGTTGAAGGTAGCAACGGGGAGCAGGCAGTTCTCCAAAGCCAGCATGCACAGAGAGCCACAGCAGCATGGTGTAGGGGATGCAGGTGGCTCTGTTGGAGCTGGTGCTTGTGGGGAGCCGGCTTTTAAGCCAGCTCCCTCCAGGCACTGGCTCCTGCTTGCCCCCGTACTACAGCTTCTGTGAAAGGCAGCAGGGTGGGGGGAAGGCAGGTGGTTCTGCGGGAGCCAGCACGCAGAAGGAGTAGGCTTAAAATCCAGCTCCCCATTGGTACTAGCTCCCATCTCTCCCCCCTCTCCCCCCCCCCGCCCTTTGCTGCCTCTGTTATAGAGGCAGCAAAGGGAGTAGTTGTCTGTAGTTGTTACGATTAACGGAGAAGCCCAGGCTTATCGGTCAATCATGTAACCAACTACACACTAACATCCCTAGTTTTCAAAGGCATTTAGATCCCTGCAGATGAGCATCTAGTGGAATTTTCAAAAGTGCCTCAGTGCCTAATTCCCTAGAAATCAATAGGATTTAAGCACATGGGTATCTATTGGACTTTTTCAGAAGTACTTTCTGCTTCTTTAGGCACCTAAATATTTCAGAAAATCTGGCCTGCTGGGCGAAACTCACCTTAGAAAATAGAACATGAGCTCCTGAGTCACGTAAAATTTTCGCCTCTGAAAATTTGGCCCTGAGTCTGTATTGACCCAAGATGCTCTCCACCGCATAAGGCCAATAGGCCAAATACCTCGTGTAAACTGGCGTGGCTCTCTCCAAGTGGCTGGCACAATGTCAGTCTACACCAAATGCATTTTCAAAAGAGAGGTGGATTTGAGTTATTAAGGAGTCTGGTTTCGTAAACAGAGCTGCTTCCCCGAGCCCTTCCAAGGAAGGTAGCTGAATCTACCTCTCCGTATTTCTTAGAATGGGGTGCCCCACTGTGTTGGAGTTGGGAAGAAGGCTACCACCTTTGGCCTTAAACGCACAGGCATTTCCCCCCTCTGGGATTGAAGAGGTAAGGAATCCAAGCCATCCCACCCCACTGGGTTTTTTAAGAGGAGCGTATCATTGATTTGAGATATTTTGGTTTAAGGATGAATGGCACAATAAAGCCCCTAAGAAATGTACCTATGCACACAGGTCGGGTGGGCAAAAAGCCCACAGGCTGGATCTGGTCCACTTGGGTTAGCCCCTGCCGGGCTTCCACCACTGTGTTTAGCTGCATGGCTGCAGGTACAGGCAATAGCAGTTCCTATTGGCCATGGATTGCCGTTCCTGGCCAATGAGAGCTGCAGGAAGTATTGTCCCAGAACATGCCATTTCCTGCTGCTCCCCTTGGCTAGGAACGGCGAATGGCCAATGGGCACTGAGATGGCCATGCAGGTTAATATAGCGGCAGCCCACCGGGGGCTAACCCTCCACACCCCCAACATGTAACCTATATAGATGGAAAACAAACTGAGAACCCAAACCTGTTCACACCAGTGGTTTTACTCCTGATTTACACCAGTGTAAGTTACAGGAGAAGCTGGCCCCTCGTGTAAAAACACGCACTAGAAAAGGGTCAATGGGGATTTCTTTGCTTGTGTGTTAAGCCTACACGTGCGTATCTCATTGCTGAACTCTTCCTTTCCTCCAAGGTGCTGCCACTTGCATGACTGTTGCTATGACAAGCTTGAGGATCATGGCTGCTTCCCTAAAATATACATGTACAGCTACTTCTACCTGAGTGGGAAGATCTACTGTGGTGAGCTGGCTCCTGGACAGAGAGACAGGGACTCAGTTTTGTTTCTTCTCCTAAATCAGCTGATTGCTTTGCCTTTTGCCTTTTAAAATCTATATCCTGAGCCCAGTCTGCCAGAGCTCTTGATCTGGGGTGTAAGGAACAGGACAAGGGACCCAGAGTGCAGGCCCCACATCAAGCTAACACTTAAGCACATGCTTATATGCTGTCCTGAAGAGTGTGTGTGTGGGGGGAGGGGGGCATTTCCTGATTACAAGGAGATGTCTTCCTAGCGTCTGCTCTCAGCTAGGAGTTCTCCAAGCCAGTGAAAGTGAAAGCCCAGCTGCCCCAGGTCAGAATCTCAACAACAGGAAAGGGGCAGAAGTGTGGAAAACCAATAGAAATGTGATTTGCTTCCCACTGCAACAAGGGCAGAGAGATGAGAAATTAATAGGATGAATTCAGAAGGGAGACTAATTGGGGCTGGAGTAAAACTGGAGTGATGGAGTGGGGAATCATGCTTAGTTACTCCTGTCAGCAGTGGTGCAACTAGGGGGCATGCAGGACATGCTGCACATGTGGGCCCATGTCCATGGAGGGCCCAGTCCAGAGAAGCCGGTGGGCTGGGGCGCTGGGCTGCAGCTGCTCCCAGACGGACTCCCGGGGCTCTCTTGCAGGCTGCCTTGCTAAGAAGAAGGCAGCCAGGCAGGTGAAAGGAACTGACTGGGGGTGTGTGCTTCCCCCACCCCAGCTCTGGGGTGGCCCCAGTCCCTAAACCCCCATTCTCTTGGGTGGAGTTTGCAGCCGCATGCAGCTGTAACTCTGCTGCTCTTCTTCCCCGACTATCAGGGAGCTAGGGGAAAGTGCATAATGCCAAGGGGAGGGGCAGAGGAGACTTTGCACAAGCTTCACACTTACCCTCGCTCCCTTATATTCAGAGGAAGAGGAAGAGCAGCAGCAACTCGGTATGTGTGGCTGCAGCTCCCCTCTTCCAAACTGGTGCCCTTGCCCCCCTGCACTCACCTCTATACCTCCAGCCTCCTGCCCTGATGTCCTGTCCCCCAGGAGGATGCTGGGCTGAGGGCTCCTCTCTAGAGCAGTGGTTCTCAAACTTTTTGGCCCGCGGCCCACTCTGTTCAACACAGAACTTTTCACAGACCACCAGCCAACACCCATGATGACAAAATGGGTACAGGAGTGGGCTGGGAGTGGGGCATCTGGGTGGGAGGTTAGGTGCAGGAGCAGGAGGGGGGGTGTGAGTTGGATCGAGGCAAACTGTTTGGGCATGAAGGGGATGGGAGCACTTACCTAGCTCTGCACACCCTGCTACTCCCAGACACTGTCCCCCACTGCTCCCCACTGGCCGTGATTCCAGCCCATGGGAGCAGCAGAGAAAGCCTCCAGGTGAGCAGTTTCCTGCACTGCTGTTACCCCCAGTCAGAGGGAGAGGAAGCAGCAGTGCATGGAGCCGCTTCCTTCCCCCACAAGCCAGATCCAGCCCATGAGGCTCGCCTCCTCCCCCCACAGTGGGAAGCCAGCGCTGGCACTCCTACCTCATGGTGGAAGGGGGAGGCCACGGGGCTCGAGCACCAGCCCACCTGCAAGATGGTCATGGACCACTAGGGTGCGTCTACACTGCACCGTAACTCTAAATAAGATACGCAATTTGAGCTACACAAATTGCGTATCTTATTTCAATACTATTTCAAAATAGCTTATTTTGTCATTTGGCGCTGTCTACACAGCCCCAAATGTTGAAATAAAGCGCTATTCCAAAACGTCCCTTACTCCTCACAGAATGAGGTTTACTGGGACGTCGGAATAGCAAGCTCGAAATAACGGGTTTGCTGGGAAGACGCGGGATAGCTATTTCGGGGTACTCTGGTATCCTGAAATAGCGCTGCTGTGTAGACATAGCCTTAGTGGTTTACAGACCACACTTTGAGAACCACTGCTCTAGGGCCTTGTCTAAATGGGAAATTGTGTTGTGTTTGAGTGCACCCTTGTGGAGTCAAGGTAATTAATATGATGTTGAACACCACAGCCCCTGTCTGTGATACTATGTCATGTTTAATGTTGCATCAGTTACCGTTGTGCCTAGTTATAACATGATGGAGTTTCACATCGTAGACCAGCTCCTAGGTGTCAGCACACTCTGTCTTGGGGTAGGACTACACTGCCATCACAGGGTGATACTACAGCTAGCACTTACCTGGTTAACTCAGGTCTTGAGACCTGTGTAGTTACAGTCGGGCTCACTTCAGTGCTGCAGACTGCTCTGCAAGTAATTATCTAGGGGTCTTGCATGGTCCATACTGAAGCAATAATACCACAGCTCCACTTCTTCAGGACCCAAGCTAGCTAGGTTAAAGCGCTCTTGGGTATGTCATACCCCGGGATCACAGTGAAGTCACATGGCCCCATATGCAGCCTCTCTCCTTTTCCCCAACACTCCCCTCTCTAACACGCATCCTGTTATTGTTTGTCGGCAGGCTTGGGGGACTGGTGCGAAGAGCTGAGCTGCCAGTGTGACAAGAAGTTCGTGCTCTGCTTGAAGAAACACTTGAGCAGCTACAACAAGGCTTATCGCTTCTATTCCAAGAAAAGGTGTGGGAAGGAGGCACTCATGTGTTAAAAAAAGGGTGTTGATTCTTTAACTGCCGTCTGACTGTACTTTCTGTTAGCACAAGGTAGAGCAATAAAATGTGATTGTTTTGTGATGTCTGTTTATTATACACACACATTCATAGCAGTGATTCTCACGGTGTGACCACTAATGGTCCATGATTGTCTTGCAGGTGGGCTGCAGGCTTGGGGTACCTCCCCCCTGCAGTGAGGAGCCTGTACTGGGGCTCTAGCCATGTCTGCCCCTCTGCAAGGTTGGAGTGCCAGCCTGGCCTCCCACTGTGGGAAAGGGGAGCAGAGTGAGACTCCTGGGTCAGATCTGGCTTGTAGGGGAAGGAAGTAGATCCACATGCTGCTATTCCCTCTCCCCCTGACTGGGGGAATGGCAGTGCAGGAAACTGCTTGCCTGGAGGCTTTCCCGCTGCTCCTATTGGCCGGAATCACAGCCAATGGGAGCAGCTGGAGATGGTGCCTGGGTGTGGTGGGATGCACAAAGCCAAGTAAGTGCCCCCATCTCCTTCATGCCCAGACCCTGCAACCCAATCCGCCTCATGCACCCCCTCCTGCTCCTGCACCCAACCTCCCACCCTGATGCCCCATTCCCAGTCCACTCCCGCACCCATTTTGTCATCATGGGTGTTGGTTGGTGGTCCACGAAAGGGTCTGTGTTGACCATAGTAGGCCACAGGCCAGAAAGTTTAAGAACCAGGGATTTATTGATACAAAATTTTGTATGCACTGTTTAATTCTGCAGTGAGGCATGTATTTTCATAATAGTTTTTGTGTGGATCATTTTTAATGTTGATCCCATTTATATGTAGCAATGGTTTTTTGCTGTATTTTAAAAAAAATTAAAATAACAATGCAATCATGTGCCTGATTGGTGAAGGGAATGAATTTAATTATTTCGTTACTGCTTTTGACAAGATAGAAATCTCAAGAACTGCTTGTAAATACCAACACGATTAAAACACATCGTGATTCAGGGACTTAATGAGCCTAATTTAACTATGCTATCAATCAGGAAGTCAGTGGAGATACTGTGCCAAATTGTCCTCTTTCACCAGGGCAAATCTGGAATAAATGAGATTAAGTAATTAGCATTTACACTGGTGTAAATGGGAGCAAAACATACCCTGCTTCAGTAAAAACGGTAAAATCCGGTGTCTTGGTTAGTTGCTTTCTTATTTACATGTATGTTCTCCTTTTGCAATGCTGGGCAGTGTCATCCTTGTTGAAACTTCCATTCTCAGCTGGCTCTGATGCCATGTGGTTTCTTGCCTAGTTGTCAGTACAGTCCTCCGGAAAGGCACGTGCATCCCACGGTGCAGCTTTGTGTTAGCCAGGTTGTGAAAGATTTAGCGTATTTGGGGTTAGGGCAGTTCAGAGGGGGAGAGACGTTGCTCAATATAACAGCAAGTGAGACGGAAGAGTAACGTAACAGCTTACCGGAGGGGAGACTGGGTTTACTGCCAGGCCATTGGAAAAGATTGGAATTCTATCTCAAGGGCAGGGATGGGCAAAAGCCTCTCAGACCATTGCCTGGGAGCCAGGGATGCGTGAGCCCTTGTAACCGCTTCTATTTAAAGTCCTCGTGTCCTCCCCACGCCTTGCCTAGCTGCCCTGGGAAGGCGCGGGCCCTTTTAATAGAAGCAGTTGAAAGGGCTCGCGTGTCTCTGGCTCCCTAGCAATACGCTAGTGGCACCGGAGCTGCGAGCCCTTTTAACTGCTTCTATTTACAGGGCTGGTTCCTTCCCCACGCCTGTTGGGCAACGTGTTGCCTGGCAGCTGCAGGGAACACGAGGGCGCTTTAACTAGAAACAGTTAGAAGGGCTCGCAGCTCCTGGCGCCTCTAGCGCATTCCTAGGCAACAGGAGACATACGAGCCCTTCCTACGGCTTCTATTTAAAGGGCTCATGCCTGCTGGGGGGCTGCATTGCCTGACAGCCACCCGGCAGATGCAAGCCCTTTAAACCAAAGCAATTGAAAGGGCTCACAGCTCTTGGTCCCGCTGGCCTGTTGCCTGGGAGCTGCCTGGGAGGCGCAAGCCCTTTCAACTGCTTCTGTTCATAGGGCTTGTGCCTGCTGGGCAACAGGTTAACAGGAGCTGCCATCTGTGTTATGTGAATTCTAAGCCTCCACCCCAGACAACTCTGGGAGGAGGCTAGCCCCCGGCACCCTCCCATCTGCTCCAGGTCCCTTCCATTGGCCAGAATTCAGGGGGGAGGGACCTCAGGCCAAGCAAAGCTCCTGGTAGGGCAGCTCTTAACCCCGCCTCTTCTGCCCGAGGCCCCGCCCCTTCCGGGTTGGTCCACGGCCACTTTCGAAATTTGTGAAGTGGCCCCCCTTCCAAAGTTATTGCCCACCCCTGCTCTAGTGCATACCTGTCCAGCCATCTGGAGTATTACCAAATTCAGCTGCATGTGGTCACAGGCTTCCTGGGAGCAGGAGAGGAGGATATAAACGGTAAGTGGGTGACCAGCACAAGCCAGGAGCTACTCCAGCTGTGGAGACATCCCCAAGTCCAGTGCCGGTGAGAATTACTGATCATCTAGCCTGTCCTTTATTCTTGCCATATTTCATCTAGCTCTGAGTGAAAAGCTGGTGTGTGTCTACCAGCTGGGGAATGGAGGCAGTGAATGCATGAGGAGTGCTGTAGAAGGGCTATTATTATCAGGCCTTGTCTACACATAAAAGTTCTCTTCCTTTCCCTCTGCCAGGGTAGGTAAAGTGGTAAACAGCTACACCAGGATCTTGTATTCCCATATGAGAAATGGACTAAGCGTCTCTTACCTCGTGCCATTATAACTGTACACACATTAGTGCTTATCCTGGTATAACTATTTCAGTAAACCCCCACGTGTACTCACATACGCCTTTCGCATTTTGGTCAGTAAGGGGCAACATTCTCGTGGTTAGATTCGGTGGCCTTGATTTTTCCTCCCATTTACGCTAGTGTAAACTGGATTGGCCTGATTCTTTGCTACCTTGAACTTTGGGCAGCTGTGTAAAGGGGAGGTTACATGGTAACACATTAGAAATGGCCACGCCTGAGTCTTGGTTAGGCAAAGGCCGCTATGCCCCAGTCTTGCTGTGTAAAAAGGCCTGAATATAACTTGTTACATTTACAATTCAATTCAGGTGTGATTTACTCCCACTTTAAGGCTCCTGTGCCCTGCCCGAGCCATGCCAAGCCACCATACGGAATGTCTGCTCTAACGTCTTCCACTCCAGCTGACTCACTCAAGGTAGGGAGCACATTGCAAAGGCTCATGAATGCTTCTGAATCGTTTGCTCCATGGCGCACATATTTGGGGGTAAACCATAAACCTGTGTAGCCTAGCGCACAGGGCTTGGCAGTATTTAGATGAGGTTTTACAAATCCATTCACCATCTCGAATTAATTTGCAATCAGTTAGCTGGAAGGAAAAATCTGTAGTGTAGACAAGCCTTAGTGTAATTGGGTTTTATACCGGCTTCGCCTAGATGTGAAGGACTACACACAGTGCAGGGCTGTGGAGGGTCAGGCCTGCAATAAACGAGAGGTGAATCAGTCTCCTAGGATCTGTTTCTACTTGCTGCTGAGGTTGGAAATAAGTCACCCAGAGGCGTCAGCTGGCCCAGGAGAGAAGACTGTGGGACCTAGTGGAAATCTCCTTTTGTGCTGCAGTAATTAATACCTAATGTAAGTAATAAAGAACTTGGCACTGCCATAGCTCCTGCCAGCCAGAGATATCCAAGCACCTTTCAGGAGCATTGTCCCCAGTTACAGAAAGGGAAACTGAGGCACGGGTGATGGTCAGGATTTCCAGCTGCCTGTGTGGCAGTTTTAGATGGCTCAGAAGGGTTGTGGGAGTTGAATCCTTTAGGTGCAAAAGAGGGCATCAAAAGCCCTTGGGAGGCGTGGGTCTGGCGAAGGCCATACACACTGATCTTCCACTTTCAGAAGGGCCCGGACTCTCACTCACACAGGTGCTGCTGCTCCAGCTGTGCCTCAAGCTAATGGAGTAGGAGCAAATTAAGACAGGTATTCATTAGCTCAGAGAGATACAGTCAAATGCAAAAGATGGTGAGGCCACATCTGGAGTATTGTGTCCAATTCTGGGGCCCCCATTATAGAAAGAACGTGGACACATTAGAGAGAGCCCAGCAGAGGGCAACAAAATGATGAGGGGGCTGGAGCACATGACTTATGAGGAGAGGCTGAGGGATTTAGGTTTATTTAGTCTACAGAAGAGAAGAGTGAGGAGGGATTTGATAGCAGCCTTCAACTACCTGAAGGATAGAGAATGGAGAGAGGCTGTTCTCAGTGATGACAGAAAGAGGAGCAATGGTCTCAAGTTGCAGTGGGGGAGGTCTAGGTTGGATATTAGGAAAACCTACTTCACTAGGAGGGTGGTGAAGCACTGGAATGGGTTACCTAGGGAGATGGGTTACCCAGAGGACACCAAATGAAATTAATGGGTAGCAGATTTAAAACTAATAAGCGAAAGTTCTTCTTCACACAGCGCATAGTCAACCTGTGGAACTCCTTGCCAGAGGAGGCTGTGAAGGCTAGGACTATAACAGAGTTTAAAGAGAAGTTAGATAATTTCATGGAGGTTAGGTCCATAAAAGGCTATTAGCCAAGGGATAGAAATGGTGCCACTGGCCTCTTTGTCAGAGGCTGGAGATGGATGGCACGAGACAAATCACTTGATCATTGTCTTCGGTCCACCCCCTCTGGGGCACCTGGTGCTGGCCACTGTCAGCAGACAGGCTACTGGGCTAGATGGACCTTTGGTCTGACCCAGTACGGCCGTTCTTATGTTCTTATGGTAGAATCTCCATCCCTAGAGGTTTTTAAGTCCTGGCTTGACCTGGGTTGATTTCGTTGGGGTTGGTCCTGCTTTGGGCAGGGGGTTGGATTCGATGACCTCCTGAGCTCTCTTCCAACTGTAGGATTCTCTGTGTAATGCCACCATGCATGGAGATCCTTGCTGAGTGACGGTAGCGATGATGACATGCATTAACGGACTGGGGGAGAGGGAATAGGTAACTATGGTCTTTTACATGCAGCGCAGCCCACCAGCAAATGCCTTCCTCCCCAGAGCCATCCTGCCGGGGCCCTTCTCTCTGTTTCCCTCTATGCTTCTCTGTGCCACATGGTTCACTACTCTGTCAGCAGGCCTGACAAACTCATCCCACCTACCACATTGCCATTTAGTATTTATCTATGAAGAATGTCATGGGAGGGATCAACTAAAAGCTAACGTCATGCTGGTCCCCATCCACAGTGTGAGGTGGATGGGTGGATGTCCTGCAAGAAGGTCAGTGCATGTACCAAACACATGTTTAGAATCTGTGTTCTGGACATGATTGACAAGCAGTTTTTGCCTCACAATGGGATGTAGAACCCAATTACCACCCTGTAATTGCATTATGAAACCAATACAAAGGAGACTCTCTTTGCATATTAGCCCACCAGAAAAAAAAGAGGTTGATGCGGGGGAGGGCAAGGATGTGAAATCAGTATGGGTATGTCTACACAGCAAAGTTATTTCGAAATAACTATTTTGAAATAAGATATTTCAAAATAACATTGTAGTGTAGACATACCCTATGGGAGTTTCAGGCCACATCAGTACTAAAACCTCACCTAAGCTGCCTCAGAGAAGCTGGTGTCTACGTTGGCTCTTCACAGCTATCACACTGGGCAATTTCTGAGAGGGCCCACTGACCAGGGCTGGATAATCCTGGGGAACACTCTTCAGGGGGGCTTGGGAACTGGGGTGCAGCAAGTGTTCACTGGAAGGCAAAGGAAAGGACTGACAGAGTCCCGAGAAGTTTGTTTGGGGCAGCTAACAGACAGGGGTTATGACATCTCTATCACTTAGCTTAGCACCAGCAAATCTCTCACTGAGGCAGAAGGTTACATGGTGACCTACAGCCTTTCATAGCACGCTCTCCTTTACTAGTGCTATGCATGGGAAGAAGGCCACAGAGACGCTCCCATGCCTGGTTGTCTCCAAACTCCACCTATTGTTGCCAAGGGGATTCCTGGTGGGGGGTTTGCTAAATCCAGAGCCAACCATCTCTTACCTGACCACAGGTGGTGCATTGGACAAGATGCAATGGCCAACTGGCCCCAAAGAAGGGCTAGAAGAGAAAACAGAGATGGGGAAAGGACAAACCAGGATGAATTGGGTCCTAATGCCCGGGTGGCAATGACTTCTTCTCTTGATCCCCACCATTGCTCCTTGGCACTACCAGTCAGTGTAGCTCAGCACAGATCAGAACCAGTGCTTGCAAATTGGCTATTTAGCTCAGCAGGTTTCTCTGAAGATACTCCTCATTTCAGTCTGGGAGAGTTGAATTGACAACACCCATGCAGTACAGCTTTGATGAATTCCTGCTGGAAAACCAGCTTCTATTTGCTCTCTGCTTAACAGAAGCTGACTTTTCAAAGTGTACAGTCACAAACTCCTGGGGAATGTGGGAAAGAAGACATTCCCCTCTGAGAGAAGTGCTTTAACCAGAACAGTGACATGTTACGCCTGGGAAGAGCTAAGGGGAGCTGTGTAACACAGCAGCATATTGAGATGTTGTGGAAACAGAGACCCCCCATGAAACACATCAGACGATGTGAAGAGATGCCTTTTAAATACCAGAGGACTTCGAATGGATGCTGCTGCAAGGCAACAAAGCCGCTGGTCAGGAAACTCTGACCTGAGTAGGAACCTGGGGTTGTGCAAATTTAATCAAAGAGGTTACATCAATCACCCTAAAATCTTTATAAAATCCACAGATCCATGTATGGCAAAACAAGCGAGTTCTGGGTAGGAATATGTCAGTTGCTTAAACCCTTGACATTTTGAAAGCAGAACTTAGACTTCAAGTGCAAGTACCTTGAGACATCTACTCGTTCCGGTACTAAAACCACAGTAAACACATGCCATTACAGTTGGGAAGTTGCCAATTTTGGGGCCTGTTTTCTCTGCTTGGGATGTGCAAAGGCAATGAATGCAGCACGCTCTCTACACCAATTAGTCAACATTGGTTTGTTGAAAATGGGACCCATCCAATTCCAGGCCAGAGAGCATGTCCAAACCTGGCCCTCCCCTCAATGGAAGAAATAACCCTAGTCATCGGTTTGTTCCCCAAAGCCAACAACTCTTGGACAAGTACCGGATCCTTAGGCTGGCTGCTGAGGATGAGGTGCAGGTAACAAACTCAGGCTTATCCTAGATTAAAGCAGAGCTAACAGTGTTTTTAAGACAGTGGTGGTGTAGAATAACCTTACGCTACTACTGGCTGAGATCCACTGGCCTGCTGCGGGCAGGAGGTCAGACTAGATCTGTGAATACTACCTGACATTAAAACAGGCTGTGATGAAGTGGGGATTGTATTCATTCTGTTCGCTTTATGTTGCATGTGATTTCTACTGTCCGGTGGTAACCCTATATATGTGCCTCAGTTTCCCTGGGCACTGCACCACTATCTAGATGGGGATGGGAATTCTGGGTGTGACTCACTGAGGGAGGCTGCCCCAGCCCTGCATGTACACAACGGCCCAGGCTCATTGTAACCTGAGCCTGAGAGGGGAGTGTGACCAGGTGACACCTTTTACCTGGGAAGCTGGACAAAGGCTGGATCGAGACAGAGATGAGCTGCTGAGAGTGTGAGTGAGTCTCACTGCCTTGGGGTATAGAGATGGGGGGCAGGGTCATTGTCTCTGGACCCCCCTCTCTTCAAGATGGATTGTTCTGATTGCTTCTGGTTCCTGCGCTGACAAGTCTGTTCTTCGCTGTGTCCCTGTGAACCAATAAACCTTTTGTTCTACTGCTGGCTGAGAGTCACGTCTGGGCCCAGTGACTCCCCACACCTTGGTGACACAGACCACCAGCGAACTGGAGCGTTCACCTTCCGTGGCTCCATTTGACAAAGCACAAGGACTTTTATCCCTATTACGTTTCTTTTCAGCTTAGAGTCCGTTTGACTATTCTAAGTTCAATGTTTGAGTGATAAAGCTTGTAAATAGCTTAGCTCTACGCTGCCATGCTCAGGCACTGGGACAAATTGTAAGGTGGGGGTGCCGAGAGAGATTGACCCAAACTGTAAACCCTGTGTATAATGGAAACCACTTCAAGTCAGGGGCTGCAGAAGCCCCCCTCGCACCAGCACTGATGGCATGTCTCAATTCTGTTGAACTCAAGAGACGTTTAGCCATTGATTTCAATGGGACGAGGATCTGATCCTTGGTCCATTATATGTATAGTTTTGTGTCCCTAACACGTGTCATCCTAGGTGGTGTGATTTGATGTCCTTTTGTTATATTTTAACACCCCGAGCAAGATCCTTGGCAGATGTCAATCAGCATTGCTCCATTGACTTCAATAGCGCTCCACTGATAAACCCTCTACTCCAGAGAGAGATCTTGGAGTCATCGTGGATAGTTCTCTGAAAACATCCACTCAGTGTGCAGTGGCAGTGAAAAAAGCAAATAGAATTTTAGGAGTCATTAGAAAAGGGATAGAGAATAAGACAGAAAATATCTTATTGCCTCTACATAAAACCATAGTACGCTCCCATCTTGAATACTGCGTACAGAGGTGGTTGCCTCATCTCCAAAAAGATATATTGGCATTTGAAAAGGCTCAGAAAAGGGCAACAAAAATGAGTAAGGGTTTGGAACGGGTCCCGTATGAAGAGAGATTAAAAAGACTTGGACTTTTCAGCTTAGAAAAGAGAAGACTAAGGGGGGTTATGATAGAGCGCTATAAAATCATGATTGGTATGGAAAAAGTGAATAAGGAAAAGTTATTTACTTATCACCACAATATAAGAACTAGGGGGTCACCAAATGAAATTAATAGGCAGCAGGTTTAAAACAAACAAAAGGAAGTTTTTCTTCACTCAGCGCACAGTCAATCTGCGGAACTCCATGCCAGAGGGTGCGTGAAGGCTAGAACTTTAACAGGGTTTAAAAAAAGCTAGATAGATTCATGGAGGTTAGGTCCATCAATGGCTATTAGCCAGGATGGGTAGGAATGGTGTCCCTAGCCTCTGTTTGTCTGGAAGTGGGTGACAAAGAGGCATCACATGAGGATTACCTGTTGTGATCCCTCCCTCTGGTGCATCTGGTATTGGCCACTGTCATCAGACAGGATACTGGGCTAGAGGGACCTTTGGTCTGACCCAGTACGGCCATTCTTATGTTCTTATGAGGATTACCTTCGTTAAGGATAAATTCATTTATTTGAGCTCTGTAGAGGCTACCGTATGACCATGTGTTTTGTGCTCCCAGTAAGCATTGATTTCACTCTCTTTGGATTGTGAAACATGCAAACTTGCATCAGTTCCTGAGACCACACTTTAACCAGGCAAATTTATGAGAAACTCACGTTGGGTAACCGGCTAATTTCAGCTGCTTAACCCTTGTGTGTTTTATACTGTGTCTGTGTTTCCACTCGTGTTAACGAAGCATCTCACATTAATGAGGGGTCTCATGCGCCAGTGGTGAAACCGTTGATAAAACCTGCTTCTCTTTCTACAGGCCTGGAACTGCAAGTCACTTACTGCGGTAAAAAGCTTTTTAAACTCTGTGGGAGTTTGCATTTGCAGAGGGAGGCCAGCATTGGGATGTATGGAGTAACCTATTTTCTACCGCCTGCTGGACAGAGGGGCTGCTCCTCTTGAATAGAAGACCAGTGTGGGTTTCTCTTCTTCCAGATCCTGACGAGTGGAAGATGAAGCTCCTCTTAGCATTGGCTGTGCTGTTCTCCTGCAGTAAGTGCAGTAATTTTTCAACATGTACTAATTATCGGGGGCCTGAGTCTGATCGCATTTACATTGGAGTAGACGACCTGTAACTCCACTGAGGTCTGTGCACTTGTCCCAGTGTAAACCTAGCGTGAGAGTAAAAACCAAGAGTCAGATTCTGGGGTGCCCTGTGCTGCTGGTGCAGCTAGCTATGTGAGGACTAAATATGAGTCAACAGTGTGACACTGTTGCAAAAAAAGCAAACATGATCCTGGGATGCATTCACAGGAGTGTTGTGAGCAAGACACCAGAAGTCAGTCTTCTGCTCTACTCTGAGCTGATTAGGCCTCAATTGGAGTATTGTGTCCAGTTCTGGGCACCACATTTCAGGAAAGATGTGGAGAAATTGGAGAGGGTCCAGAGAAAAACAACAAAAATGATTAAAGGTCTAGAAAACACGAGCTCTGAGGGAAGACTGAAAGAATTGGGTTTGTTTAGTTTAAAAAAGAGAAGACTGAGAGGGGACATAATAGCAGCTTTCAAGTACCTAAAAGGGTGTTACAAGGAGGAGGGAGAAAAATTGTTCTCCTTGACCTCTGATGATAGGACAAGAAGCAATGGGCTTAAATTCCAGCAAGGTTGGACATTAGGAAAAGCTTCCTAAGCATCGGGATGGTTAAACACTGGAATAAATTGCTCAGGGAGGTTGTGGAATCTCCATCTCTGGAGATATTCAAGAGCAGGTTGGCTAGGCATCTGTCAGGGATGATCGGTCCTGCCATGAGGGCAGGGGACTGGACTTGATGACCTCTTGAGGTCCCTTCCAGTTGTAGTGTTGTATGATTCTATGACTGCCGCACACCAAGAGGATCCGCTGGTGGCACAGAGCTAGTGTGGCCCATCCTGCGGCAATCTGCTGCTGATCTATCCGTCCAGCTTCCTGCCCAGTGCCCACCCACTGCTGGGGGACCATCCTTGTTTGCAGCCAGCCTAGAACTGGGGGAGGTATGAAGCTGTTTACATCTTCTCTTGCATACATGCCCCCTTTCCAGCTCCATGCTGCGCTCAGCTCAGCTGCTGTTTTGGACTGGGGTGGAGTGTTTTGGGAAGCACCCACAAAAGGAAGGGGTTCTGACACCACCGGCCTTGTAACTAGGGGGGCTGAATGCTGCACTGGTATGGCCCAGAGCCATGACCACAAGCATAAAGGTCTCACCCTGGCCTCCACTTACCTACTTACTCCTTGCACGGTGACTCCAACAGCCCTTAATGTCCCAGGTCTCCCCAAGCCCCTCTGAGTTCTTTAACTACCAAGCACTTGGATCTTTCCTTGCTGGTTCATCACACCTGAAGCAGGGATGTGAAAGATTAACCAAGGAACTGGTTAACTGGTAAGCATCAACTTTAACGGGTGAGGCTTACTGGTTCCGGTTAACTGGTAGAAGCTGATGCAGCCCCTGCCTGTGGTGGGCCCAGGCGTTCTGCAGGCAGGGGTGCTCCAGGGTGTTACGAGGAGTCTGTTCCAGTTCTGCGGTGGGTGGGAGGGCCCCTAACCAATTAAATGGGATTTTGCTTTCTTAACTTGAAGGTGTGAAAACAGCCCGCAGTTTGCACCCCAGAGACTGGCTCGAGACACAAAATAAAAACAAACGTTTATTGACTAGAAAACAATCCCAGCGCTGGAGATGAAATAGTCAGGAAAAGCAACACCCACAAGCTGCACAGAAAAGGAACCCGAAGACACAGGTTCTGGTGTTGCACTTCTACGTTAGATTAGGTTCCTTTTCTAAGCTAAGTTACTTACTGTCTCTGAACCGCCACCAGCAGCTTCATCAATTATTAGATAGGAGGCGGACAACCTATGTCTCACGGGCCATACCCGGCCTCCCAGACCCTTCTGTTCAGCCCCTGAGCTCCAGACCCCTCCCTTTCTGTCCCCCCATCCCTGCTGCAACCTCAACTCTTCCAGCACCTGGGGAGTACGCTCAACGCACCGCCAGCCCCAGTGCTCCAGGTGGCATGGTCAGGGGGAGTTGGTCAGGGGATGGAGAGTAGGGGTGCCCCAGGTCTGGAGTGGTGGCAGTGAGGAGCAAGGGGGTTGTATAGGAAGCAGAGGGTCCTGGGGCAGTTATGGGATGGGGAGCAGGGCGGGTTGACTAGGAAGTGGGGGGATAGTCAGGGGACAGGGAGCAGTGGTGGGTTGGATGAGGTAGAGGGGCTGGGAGGTGGGGATTGGAGGGTTGGATGGGGGCAGGGGATGGGCCATGTCTGGCTGTTTTGGGAGGCATAGACACCCCTAGCCTTCTCTACCCAGCCCTCCGGATAATTTCTGAAACCTGGTGTGGCCCTCAGGCCAAAAGGTTTGCCCACCCTCATTTAGCCAATGGCATAGAGAGACGACTTATAAAATTTGTGGATGATACCACGCTGGGGGGGAGGGGGGGGAGCTGTAAGTGCTTTGTAGAATAGGGTTAAAATTCAAAATGATCTGGCCAAACTGGAGAAAAGGTCTGAAGTAAACAGGATGGAGAAATGTGAAGTGCTCCACTTAGGGAGGGAGATTCAGTTTTGTATTGAGGAAAGGAATCTAGGGGTCATAGTGAACCACAAGCTAAATACAAATCAACAGTGTAACGCTGTTGCCCAAAAAGCAAATATCACTCTGGGATGTTGTATTGTGAGCAAAACATGAGAAATAATTCTTCCACTCTCCTCGATGCTGATTAGGCCTCAACTTTAGTATTGTGTCCACTCCTGGGCGCCACATTTTGGGAAAGATGTGAACAAATTGGACAAAGTCCAGAGAAAAGCAACAAAGAGGATTAAAGGTCTTGAAAACAGGATCTATGAGGGAAGACTGAAAAAAATGAGCTTGTTTAGTCTGGAAAAGAGAAGACTGAGAGGGGACATGATAACCATTTTTAAGTAAATCAAAGGAGGAGGGAGAAAAATTGTTCTTTGTAACCTCTGAGGATAGGACAAGAAGCAATGGGCTTAATTTGCAGCAAGGGGAGGTTTAGGTTGGACATTAGGAATAACTTTACCAGCGTCTACACAGCCAAACCGCTATTTCGAAATTAAATCAAAATAGCGGTGGTCTTATTTCGAAATTGGTAAACCTCATTCCATGAGGAATAGCACCAATTTCGAAATTGCTATTTCGAAATAAGCGTTGTGTAGATGCTTATTTCGAAATAGGGTGCCTCCAGCCCTTCCCAGGGTGCCCTGGTGGCCACTCTGGGCACAACCAAGAAAACTCGTCTCCCTCCCCCCTCCCCGGAGCCCTTAAAGGGGTAGACTCTGGCCACAGTGCCTGTGCCAGCTCCAAGCCAGCCAGCCCAGAGCCAGCAGTCGCTGCACCTGACCCAGTGGCCCCAGCATGAGCCAGCCAGCCAGTGCCAGCCAGCCCTCCACCACTCCCCAGGACCAGTCTGCCAGCTCCCAGGAGCCTGCTAGGGGGCTGGAAAAGGCGGGCACCTGCCTGGTCCAGTGCAGAGATCAGGGACCTAATTCAGGTTTGGCGGGATGTCTCCAATGTCCATGATCTCCACACTAAATGGAGGAACGCAACTGTCTACAGGCAGATGGCTGCCAGCCTGGCCACCAAAGGCCACATACAAACCCAGGAGCAGGTTCGCATGAAAATAAAGGAGCTGCAGCAGGCGTATGCCAGGGCCACAGGGGGCAGCTCCCAACCAGGGGCAGACCCAGACTCCTGCCCCTATTTTGATGCCGTGGATCGCATCCTGGGGGGCAGGATGGTCTGTGTCCCCAGGTGGTCATCGACCCTGGGGCAGAGCTTGCTGCCTTCTGCTACTCCAGCCCCTGCTGCCTCCCCAGCTGCCACTCCTCCTCCCACTCCTGCTTCTTCCTCCCAACACCTCCAGGGATGCCGAGGCCCCCATACCCACAGTGCTGGGAGACAGTTGGGCCGGCGAGACCCCCAACCCTGAGCCCTGAGCTTCTCCTCCCCCTTCCTCCCCTTTCCTCTCCCTGCCAGCTCCCTCCTCCCAGGTTTCCCCCTCCCCTTTCCCACCCTCTCTTCTCCCCTCTCCCACCTTCTTTCCCCAGTCTCACCTCAGTTTCATTCCCTCCCCCACCCCAGTTTTGTTCAATAAAGAGGCTTTGTTGTAATGAACACGTGATTTTTATTGTACAGCAGGAAGGGGAGTTAGGGAGGGGTAAGTGGAAGGATGTGAGGGAGGAATGAGGCACAAGCCCCCAGTGGGGCAGACCAGAGACATTGTTACTGCCTGCAGAACGTGCTGCCAGGCTCGCAGCAACACGTCTAGGAGAAGCACCAGAGTGCCCAGGGGTGGCTCCGGCTCCATGCTGCAGAGTGCTGTGGTGTCCTGAGTGAGGGCAACCAGAGCACGCAGAGAAAAAAATGCTTTGCTGTCCCTCAGCGAGATAGGCAAGCAAGCAGGGAAACCTTAGAACTGGCTGTCCGGGGGTGTCCCTTTAAGCACAGGTCTCAGATAGCCTCAGGCAGCAGCCACACAAGCTAACTCCTGATCTGATGCCCTGCCAGAACCAGTTCCAGCCGGCCTTAAATACGATTCAGCATCCTATCAGTGTGGACGCGCTATTTCGAAATAGCAAAATGCTATTTTGAAATGCATTTTGTGTCTAGACGCATTATTTCGAAATAAGCTATTTTGAAATAACGCTGTAGTGTAGACATACCCCTAGAAAGGTTGTGGGATCTCCATCATTGGGGAGTTTTAAGAGCAGGTTAGACAAACACCTGTCAGGGATGCTCTAGATTGGGGTGGGCAATCATTTTTGATGGAGGGCCACTTCAGAAATTTGTCAAGTGGCCCCAGGCCACCCCTGATTGGAAACTTTTTTTCTCATGATCCAGTTGTAGAAAATCATTGATGCTGGGACCCAACAGAATTTGACAAAAGTGTGGGCTCTGAGGTGGGGCTGAGGAGGAGAGCTTTGGCTGTATGTGGGGGTTCTGGCTTTTTGGGGGGGGGTCAGGGCTGGGGCAGGAAGGGCTTCCCTTGAGTAGCTCCCAGTCAGCGGTGCAGTGTGTGGGGGGGGAAGGGAGTCTAAGGCAGCTTCCTGCCTCTGCTGGCACCGCAGACCATGTTGCACCTCAGAAGCAGCCAGCAGCAGGTCCCCACCAAGGGGAGTGTAGAGCTAGTGCTCAGGGCAGGGGCAGTGCATGGATACCTGTGCACTCCCCTGCACACACACCCCTATGAGCTGGGCCTGCTGCCGGCCACTTCTGGGGTGCAGCACAGTCTGTGGTGCAGGACAGGCAGGTCGTTGCCTTAGAACCTCCACTGTTTACCTGAGCCCCCTGCACAAAGAGACCCAGGGCCCGACATTCTGCCACCAAGTGTTGGGTCACAACCCATCGTTCGAAAACCACCAGTCTAGCCAGGGCCCTTGCTGGGCCATGGAGGGGGAATACAGGTGCAGAGGCCCTGAACTAGGATGTAACACTCTGCTGTTATTTTGCAGGTGAATTTGTGGTGCGTGGGAGTCTCTTGGAGTTTCGAAAGATGATCAAAGAAGCAACTGGGAAAAGTGCGTTCCCAAATTACACCTTCTACGGGTGCCATTGCGGCGCGGGAGGCAAAGGAGAACCTAAGGATGCCACTGACTGGTACAGCAGATATTGATTATGGTATCTAAAAACACAGGCCACACTGGTGAATTATGGGTCTCCAATCCTTGCTCTAGATGCAACTAGAGCTTGCTGAATATCCCAGCTGCATCCCAGTCGGCCTTGCAGAGTGACACACAGGTGCAGGAAATAGAGAGCAGGAGAAAGGTTTAAGCCAGGGAGAAAAGATGGGATCAAATTCATCCTTAGTGTAACTCCGCTGAGATACTTTACGGGTGCTTTTAGCCTGGTATGTGCAGCAGGGACAACAGCTACCGCAGGCCTGGGCGCAAGGTGGGGAGCCGGATTCATACCTTGGTAAGGGGCGGGACCGAGAGCGGAAGGGGCGGGGTCAAGGGCAGAAGGGGCGGGGCCAAGGGCAGTCAGCCCTTAGCATCACCCAGAGCCCATTCACCCAGGATCCCTTTGAAATGCCACGCCCCTGTGCAATCACCCTCTTTGCTCCCCCTGTCGGCGGGCCTGGCTATGTGCTCAGGTGACTTTTGAAAGAAGACTGCGTACGGATCCCCAACGGAGAGACGTGAACGTAACTCCATGAAGCGATACAGCTCTATGGGCACACAGGGTACAACGTCTGCTCCCGAGGCCAGGAGATGCACAAGAGAAGGCCGTCACCCCAAGGCCAGACAGAATATGTGGAAGCATGGAAAGAAGGCCAGTAGAGGCAGCAAAGAAAGTAACAAGAAGAGCAAAGACCCATCACTGATATCAGAGAGAAATGGCCCATGGAAGGTTTAGGGAAAGGAGGCTAAAATCCATTGACGTCAGTGAGACTGTCTGTATGAGTAAGTTTTGCGACCGGCTTTACTCCGTTGAGCTGTGATGCCGCAGGATCCGCTTGTTTTATGCAATTCAGAAACCCGTTGAGGGAAGGTGCAGTTGGAGAGGGGGGTTGTTTTGTTTTTCTGCATACTCTGCTGTGTGTCCAATTCAGCCTGTTTCTCCTTACAGGTGTTGCCTGCGTCATGACTGCTGTTACTCACGGCTGATAGCTAGCAAATGTCATGTCATAACTGACACATACCATTACACCTACAGGAGAGGGGCCATAACATGCGGTGAGTAGCCAGAACAGGCCATGCCCTCCCCTCCCACCATATGGTAGCCCTGGCCACCAGAGCAGGCCTTCCCTCCCTGCCACGCGGCCGCAGCAGGTCCCGGCCCCCCACCCCAGCAGCTCCCTCACCTCGCCGTCTTAGCCGGCCCTGCCTGCCAGAGCAGCCGCAGAGCAAGTGCTGCACTGCGGCTCTCCAGAGGAGGTAGGCGGGGGAAGAATTTTTGTGCACGGCCGTGTAGGCATGCACTTTAGTGGGAACGATGATACTAAGGCAGCTACCTGCCTCTCTGGGCACTGCAGACTGCGCTTCGCCCCAGAAGCGGCCGGCAACAGCCTCGGTTCTTAGGTGCAGAGGGAATAAAAGAGTGCACACCATGCCCGTCTGATGCTCAGAGCACTAGCTCCACTCTCCCATTGGCTGGGAACCTGATGCTGGGGCGCAGCATGGTCTGCGGTGCCAGGAGAAGCAAGAAGCTGCCTTAGTCCCCACCCCCACCCCCACCCCATCCCCGCTGCACCGCTGACCAGGAGCCACTCAAAGTAAGCCCCTCCTGTCCCAGCCCTGCCCCAAGCCGGAGCCCCCTCCTGCACCCCAAAGCTCTCATTCTCAGCCCTGGACCCACATGCTGGTCAAATTCTGTTGGGTCATGGCATCAACAATTTTCTTCAGCTGGGGCCCAAGGAAAAAGGTTTAAAAACTGCTGCTCTAGAAAGATAGGCCCTTCCTTTGTCTCTTGATCCCAAATCAGCTCACTGCTTTGCTGGGCCACTTGTGCAAAACATCTGTGGGGTCCGCAACTCAGCTGCAGAGCCTTGAGTTCAGTAGCACTAGGCCAGCTTCCCCCAGCTGAGCCTTGGACACACAGGCTGACTCCAAACAGCCAGGAGCGGCCTGAGGCCGGCTGCGGCAGCTGGCGCCCCAGGCAGAAGGCGTGATTGGCGCCCTGCCTGCACGGCCGTCAATGGCCGTGATGTAATCACAGGGCACCAGGGCCGGCAGCACCCTAGGCAACTGCCTAGTTTGCCTAGGCTCACGGGTCACCCCTGCAAACAGCCCAAGGGAGAGAAGGAAAATCAAATGGAAGTGATAGGCCTCAACTACACTGGGATTTCAGACCAGCAGGGAGAAAAAGAGAGACACAAATTCATCCTGATAGTATTGGCAACCTCTTTTCTCTGCATTCTGCAAACACCTGCCTGTGCTGATGTGACTTCAACAAGGACAAATGCAAAGTACTGTTCGCTTGGATGTCTGCACAGTTATTCACAGTTATTCATGAGAGCATGCACTGGTGCCAGTCAGGGAACAAAAACAACACCAGGTGGACGTGGTATACCTAGACTTTAGTAAGGCATTTGACATGGTCTTGGATGACCTTCTTATCAATAAACTAGGGAAATACAACCTAAATGGAGCTACTGTAAGGTGGGCGCATAATTGGCAGGATAACCGTTCTCAGAGAGTAGTTATTAACGGTTCACAGTCATACTGGAAGGGCATAGCAAGTGGGGTTCTGCAGGGGTCTGTTTTGGGACCGGCTCTGTTCAATATCTTCATCAACGATTTAGATATTGGCATAGAGAGGACGCTTATTAAGTTTGCAGATGATACCAAACTGGGAGGGGTTGCAAGTGCTTTGGAGGACAGGGCCATAATTCAAAATGATCTGGACAAATTGGAGAAATGGTCTGAGGTAAATAGGATGAAGTTTAATAAGGACAAATGCAAAGTGCTCCACTTAGGGAGGAACAATCAGTCACACACATACAGAATGGGAAGTGACTGTCTAGGAGGGAGTCCTGCAGAAAGGGATTTAGGTCATAATGAACCACAGGCTAAATATGAGTCAGCAGTGTGAGACTGCTGCAAAAAACACAAGCATGAGTCTGGGATGCATTAACAGGTGTGTTGTGAGCAAGACACAAGAAGTCATTCTTCTGCTCTACTCTGTGCTGGTTAGGCCTCAGTTGGAGTATTGTGTCCAGTTCTGGGCACCATATTTCCAGAAAAATGTGGAGAAATTGGAGAAGATCCAGAGAAGAGCAACAAAAATGATTAAAGGTCTAGAAAACATGAGCTATGAGGGAAGACTGAAAGAATTGGACTTGTTTAGTTTAGAAAAGAGAAGACTGAGGGGGGACATGATGTCAGTTTTCAACTATCTAAAAGGGGTGTTACAAGGAGGAGGGAGAAAAATTGTTTTTGTTGGCCCCTGGTGACAGGATAAGAAGCAATGGGCTTAAATTGCAGCCAGGGAGGTTTAAGTTGAACATTAGGAAAAACTTCCTGCCAGGGTGGTTAAACACTGGAATAAATTGTCTAGGGAGGTTGTGGAATCTCCGTGTCTGGAGATATTTAAGGGCAGGTTAGATAGACACCTATGAGGGATGATCTAGATGATGCGTGGTCCTGCCGTGAGGGCAGGGGACTGGACTCTATGACCTCTTGAGGTTCCTTCCGGTTCTAGTGTTCTATGATTCTATGACTCTGATGGCCAGTGAGAATGGAGAATTAGGGACAGTTAATACAGGCACCAAAAGTTACAGCAAATAGTTTGTGAGCCTGGGGTGGAATATGTTTTGAAGAAATAACTCATCAGCTCCTCTAGAACAATGAACCTCTAAAACTTGTGGAGAAAAAGGGGTGGAGTGGAGATGGGATTTTCAAAAGCACTCAGGATTGGTCTATAGCTCTGCCCACTGAAGTCAATGGGAGCTTTGCCCTTGGTTGGGATGGGAATTAGCACAACGCTGAATGCTTTTGGAAATGCTGGCTGCGAACAAATCACCCAGCTCTGATTCTCATGGAGTTCGTGCTTCTTCCCAGGCCCAGGCAGCTGGTGTAAAAGGAGCATCTGTAAGTGTGACAAGGCCGCTGCATTGTGCATGAAGCGCAATTTAAGGAGCTACAACAAGACGTACCGCTTCTACTCCAACCTCAAGTGCAGTGGGAGAAAGCCAAGCTGTTAAGCAAAGGCTCCCGTCCCACCTGGCTCCTTGCAATGCTCATTTAACCATCACCTATTCTCATGCATTCAGCATTCCCACACTGGTAAGCAATCAAGTGCTTGACCTGGAATTGGGAATTGCTGCCTCTCCAGCCAGCTGCTCTTTCCCTGGGCAACCGTAAGGCAGAATCCAAGATACTGCTCTGAAATAAGAGACCCAACCTGCCTTAAACAGCATCATTATACACAGGATCAGAAGAGAAATTACTTGGAGGGGGAAAGCAATGCATGTCACATTTTTGCTAGAAATACCAAGGAAAACTGGTACATGTCTTCTGACATGGTTAAGTTAAGATGGGTGCAGGGGGAGTCTCTCCATTCTCTTCAATAGTCTCTTCTGTCTCAGTGCATAAAGGCATGTCTAGAAATGTCAATTTCCTTTGCTCTTGCTTCAGTGCACATTCGCTTTGGGCTGCTTCAGAATAAAACGGAAGAGTATCACCACGTTCTTCTGGCCGTGACTCACAGGCATCGACTAGTCACCCTTTGTCATGAGTGAGAAAGCTGGAAAGAGTTGCCCCCTTCAGCCAGGTTGCTAGTTAAAATAGCCATACGTCCCCCAGCGGTTCTGAGCCACGGCGTTTAGATCCCTATTCAAATTTCACTGCCAAAATTCATGATCCGGAGCTTTGGTTCAGTCCACTTTTGGCAATGAGGGTAGCCAAGGAGTTTTCATTCAGCTCCCACCTCTGGGGAGGATCCGATCTGGGCCTTTGGTTTCGGCCCATCTCTAACGCTGCTGTGTGTTTTGGGTGGAAAATCACACTCTTCTGCAGCTGCTGGCTTAGGACTAGTCAGGATGGACAGAACTCCATGCTGACAGCAGGACTGACCTTAGGCACCTCTCTGGGCTTATCACTGGAGTATCTGAGCACCTCTTTATCTGTAATGGATTTAGCCTCACAATGCCTCTGGGCTTAATGAGCTTAATGCCACTATCCCTATTTTACAGATGAGACACTGGGACACAGACAACCAAAGGCCCCAACCTGCACAGGTATTTAGGTGCCTAACTCCTCTAGGCATCTGGACACCTATCTTCCTCCTAAGCCTCAGAGCCATTCAGACCTGAGGAGAAAGAGGCATTCCTCTGCTTAAGTGGCATGCAGGGCCCAATCCAGCAGGTGTGCTCAGAGGCCACCTGCCAGCTTGAGGTGCTGGTGCCTGTCTCCCAGAGTCCCACCTTCAATGTCTCCACCTGGAAGGGAGAAAGGATTAGAACAGTCCACTGGAGAGTGCTCTCACCTCTGAGCTGGCTCAGGGCCCTGATGAGGACCTCGGTGTTGATACACAGTGGAACAGTCCCTGGGCCAGAGAGAGAACAAGAGTGGGAGACGCTGCTGTAGAGCAGTGGGTGGGGCACCCAGCTGCTCCCATTATTTGTCCATAGTGGAACAGCTCTAAGAAGAGGCAGAGGGAGCCTCACACAGTAGCCTCCCCCGGAATTGAAATTAGGGGGGGTGTTCGAATTTACAGGGGTGTGTGTCAGGGCCGATGAGGAGTGAGACCATGAGGGAGAAGGTGGGCTGTATGACGCCATAGTTCACAAAACTGGGGGGGTGTTAGGGAAATTCACAGGGGTATACACCCCCATAGGGGGGTGTATGAAATCCCTGGCCTCACACCAGAATATCCCACAGCTCACTGGTGGAACTCTGTGCTGACAGGTGGGGGACCTGTGCCAGCGTGGGAGGAACTGAACCTGCCTCTCCTGCGGCCTTGGGGAGGGTGCGAGCCACCAGGCTAAGGAGGGCACCACCACCTCCTCCAGCTCCTTTATGGGCCTAGCTCTCTCCTGCCAAAATCAGTTTGGGCACCTCTCTGCCTGACTCAGGGAGACAGGTTCCCACTGGTGGATCATGAGCAGCTGCCCCCTCCTTGCAGCTTGGACCTCAGCAACTCCATCGGGGTGAGGGTGGGGGCAGGGCCCAAGACACATCCCTGTCATCAGCATCTCTCCTTGGCACGCTGAGCTGGGCTGGCTTTGGTGCTCCACAGTCTAAGGGGCCTGTTTCTCCCCACTCATGGTCTAGCACTTACTCAGGCTTGGTGGCTTGTGGCCTTGATCCTGTGAGCACCACGATGCTAGGCACCCAAGAACTCGGGGCTGGATCAGGGAGCTGAACCTGAGCATCCAAGTCGGACTGGCCCCTTTAAGAGGGATTAAGTGGTCCAGTGCCCAAGGGGATTTATGGGAAGGTAGCTGGACCTTATAAAGAGGGAGACAGCAGCAGGGGTAGGAAGGGAACCCCCTGACCTCTCTCAGCACAAAGCGGGGTGGGGAGAAATCAGGGTGCTTGCAGAGGCCAACAGTGAGCAGGGTTGCCAGATTCTGCTGGTTTTCATCCATGTAGTTTTTTTCCTACTGGTATTACTAAAGGGACACACACATAAACAAAGCAAGGGCATGTGAAGTGAGGTGCGTGCTGATGGCACACAACATTATGAGAGCCACGTGCTCCCTCTGCATCCAATCAAAGCGCTGCTATGGGTCAGTCAGCCCGCCCCGCAAATTCTAGGTGTGCAAGTGCAGTTAGCAAACTACCCTCCCCCAGGAGACCATCTTGGTTACGACAAATAACAAGCCCATTATTTCGAAATAACAGGCTAGGGAGTGTGGATGCTCACCTTGTTATTTTGAAATAAGGAGAGTTATTTCAAAGTAACTCCCCAATGTTGATGTGCCCTCAGCTACTTCCCAGAACTTTGAAAGGGGCGGGGGTGCATGCCTGCAGGGCAGCAGAAATCACAAAACACTGAGCACAGCCATTAGGGCATGAATTGTGGGATCCTGGCAGAATGTTTGTTATGTTTGTTCTAAAAAACAGCTGAAGTGGGGGGGTGGGGACACGTTATTGTTTGAAAGAATCACTTGACTGTCTACAAAGCTCAAAATCTGCAGTTCAGATTCAAATGCAAACCATCACGCTGACCCCAACTGCCAGCCAACCTGCTGTGTACGGGGCATGCAGGTAGATATAGTAACACTAGGAGCCCAGAATCCCTTCATCACTTCACCTGGTCAACGGGCTGGAAATGAGTGTCTAAACAGCTCTGGGTACTGTCCAGTGTTCCCTGTAAGCTGAGCGCTTGGGCAACCATTCAGGAGAGATTCAAATACCACCCAGCTGATTAGCAGTGCACCCACACCTGGCAGCATGCTTCTACTGGTGATGCACATCTGCACATGCCTTGGTGAACATAAAATGTATTCCACACTTGGATGGAAAAAATTAGAGGGACCATTGATTCCATCACCTTCCTGTGTTGAAGGAGTTCAGTGAATTCTGGCACACGGGAGGTGTAAATTGTACTCCCTCCTGGATCCCAGGCTCCACTCCCAGAGAGAGTAAATGGCAAAACCAGCACTCCTGCCCCCATCTGAGTGTTTGTGCTGGATGGGCAGCCAACAGGGGGTGCCATAGGGCCCACGTTGGGAAGAGGCTACTAAAGTGAGGCTGTTCCAATCCAAAAGGCACTACCCTCTTTTTACCCAGCTCCCTAGCACAAGAGGAGTCATGGGCACTGTGTTGTCACCTTCACAAGGCTGTCTTCCTCGGAGGCTTTTCCTCCATCGTGTTCCGTGTGCCTGGTGGAGCCAGGAGCAGTGCTCCCCCTCTTGGTGCCATGAAAGCATGAACCCTTGGGCCGTGTCTAACTTTACCGCCAGCCCCAAGCATTGTTAATGAGCACTGAAGCCATGAGCCCAGTGGGATAGAAAGGCGAGGAGTGACGGGGGCCTCCAGCCGGCGACACCGCCAGCAGGAGGGCGACGCATGCTTGTGCCATTCTCCTCGTTTCCTCATTGAAGCCACCAGCGGGCTCAGCAGTGCCCAGATGTCAAGGCTGAGCTTGGACCTGTGCATGGAGCTTATGTGCCACCCACGACAATGCCACTCACACACACAGGACACATGAAGCAAGAGTCAGGGTTCGGCAGTGTTGGGTTGACGGTTGGTAACGACATCTGCGAGGCAGATAAACTGAGGCAGAAAAATCTGGATCTGATCAAAATAACGCTCAAATCCTCTCCCCTGGGAAGCTTCAGCCAGATGGTTCGGCCCAGCCTCAGCCCAGCTGCCGGCCTCGCTGACATCAGTGGGATTTTAGCAGGGGAACTTGATGGCCCCGGGAATTGTCCCAAAGTGCATTAAGCGTAGAATATTTCCCTCCACGTCCAACAAAACCCCAGCCTACAGTCCACCTTTAGTCTCAGTTACAAGCATTGTTGAGAACCACTGGAGCTGAGTGACCTGTGGAATACAGTACCAAAGAGCCACCGATCCCTCGCAGCTCACCTGTAGTGTGACGGAGGCAACTCAGGACACGGGGACAGGTGCTTGTTCTGGAGCTTACAGATATTGGCCCCTATATATTGACCTGAACTATTCTCAACTTCTCTGCCCACCAGTTGTCTGCATGGACTTCCTGTAGGAAGTCCCCTGGGCTTCCTATAGGATTCCCCAGCCCAGACTGTGGGCTCAGTGGATGTGCCCCTGAATGGAGCGCCTTCTGCAGCAGTTGTAATAGCCGTGGGAACGGGGGATGAAAACTCTCTCAGAAGTTGGGCTGGGAACGGTTAACAATAGCGCCACGTCAATGTGCAAAATCTTGTGTAAGCAGGTTTATATTCCTGTAACTAGGAGCCCTCGTCATGGATCAAGGCTCTGCTCCTGAAATGGATTTAGACACTTCCCTCCCCCTACACGCAGCGAGAGTTAGGCACCTACATAACTCTGAGCACCTAGTCCCAGGACTGTACTGTGTTAGGTGCTGTACAAACTAGGGATGTTAAGTAGCAGTTAATTGCCTAATTGAGTAGTCAATGGAATTTCCATCGACTACTCGATTAAGTCATTGGGGGGGGGCGTGCTCGCTACCAGCCAGCCTGGCTCCTACTACATTTAAACTACAGAGCCACAGCAGGGTGAGCTCCCAGGGGTGGCATGAGCCGGAACTGAACAGTCCTGGCTCGTGCCAGCTACGGGACCATTGCAACTCTACCTCCCCTGCCCTCTCCCCCCGACACCATAGAGATGGTGCTGGGGGGAACCGGGTTTTAAGCCGGCTCCCCTCAGCACCAGCTCCTGCTTCCCCCCTCTTGCTGCCTCTGATACAGAGGCAGCAAGGTGGGGGGGGTGAGTAGTCAAGTAGTGACTTGACTAGTCGCTTACATCCCTAGTACAAACTGATTTGGAATAACTGCAGAGGGGGCTATTTTTGCTGTGTTAATGCCCTTCACATCTTGGCCGATGGTTGCAGCACCTTCCCCATTCATCTGTGGTCAAACATAAACTGGCTGTCCTCATGCGGGTCAAACTTGCCTTGGGTAGCCATGATTCTGACTCTCTTCATTGTTTGTGCCCTCGGATAATCCAGCTCAGCCTCACTCTTAAAGTCTTGGGGGGAAACAAAACTTGGGGAAACTTCAGTGGGGGCTGTCATGCTCCCCCCCCCCCATGTTTTATGAAAATTGGCTTATGAATATGCAACATACCTCATGTGATGCTTCATTTTAAAGTTTGTAATCTGCTGGATCTAGATATTCTATTTGTGTGCGTGTATCTTTCTTGTATTTGTACTTAGCAATATGAAGTGTGGCTCTGTTTATCACTCAAAATGAGCTAATGAGGGCCAATACTGATGCTCTGGAAACTTAATGACTCGGTGATGATCAATCCAATGACCGGTGAATGGTTTTATTCTTCCTGAAAGCCTAATCTGTGGTTGGTCCTGCAATGACATGTGGTGAGGCTGATGCTGAAACCCATTTTGGATCTTGTACTTTTCCACTCGAGGTGAGGAAAGTTTGAACTGAGCATAAAGAATTCCTGCCTTGAGGGGAGGGGGGAGATATGGGGAGAAGCAAAACAATAAGGGATTTAGATGCCAGAAGACCCCCCACTTGCCACCTGATGCCTGCTGGAAACATCAAAGACTGAAAGATCGGGACCAAGCTAGGAGGCTGCTTAGCTTGTGAAAGAGATGAGTAGGACAACTGTGGGTAAGAATTTACCTGTAACAAGTTTCTTAGTGGATTAGGACTAGCTGGTGTTTTTTATTTATTTTAGCTTAGTAACTCACTTTGATCTGATTGTTTCCACTTGTAACCACTTAAATCCTACTATTTATACATAATAAAAACCTTTTATTTATTATCAAACCCCGTGTAAATATTTGTTACCTGGCGGGGAGGAGGGAGAAGGGCAGACAACCACGTGAATATCTCTTCCATTGATAAAGGGGGTGGATCTTATGCGCTTTGTGTACAACTTTTACACGGAGTAAGGCAGATTTATTTGGGATTTTGGTCCTTTTGGGGGGTTGGTTTCTAGGGTGCTAAGCCTTCCCAGAGCTGAACTGGTTCCAGATCTGTGTTGTTCTTCGGGGGGGTGGGGGCAGTAATTTACCACCACCCCTACCTCCCCACCCCCCGCCCCCAAAGAACAACACAAACCCTGAACCAGTTCAGCTCCAGGTCCTTGGCTGGGAGAGACCAGAGCTTCTGGCCCAGCAGGACAGGGTGGTGGGGAGCCCCAGAGGGCAGGAAGGCAAGCAGCAATGGCATAATCAGCACACCGGGGAACAAGCCCAAGGGGATTTCTGTGATCTAACCCGTTACAAGTCACTCTTAAAGATGTGGGGCGAAATCTTGGCCGCACTGACGTCAATGGCAAAACACCTGGGAACTTCAAGGGGGCCATAATCAGTCTTCATTGTTCTGAGCGGGAACAAATTAGTTTCTTGCCAAATTGGCACCAGAAGGCAGAGAGGCTGCCAGAGGGGTGTGACCGCCAGCCTGAGAGTTCATAGCCCCCTGGCGTATTCCGAAAGGAGCAGTGTGAAATCAACAGGGACTGGAGCCTCTCCGGGGGGCGGGGTCTTCAGCATGATCACTCATCCTGGCTTAAAGACAATAGTAGAGTCCATCAGACCCGGAGAGAAGAGGGAAACAGGAAACACCATCTATTAAAGACCTGGCCACTCATCCGGATCATCCTGAATGATGGACCTTGGGGAACAAGATCCACCTGGCTGGGGGAGCAGTGGGAGGGACAGCATGGAGAATATAAGAGAAACCAGTGGCTAGCACACATCAGATGTTACTCCAGCCAGGGGAGGTGAGTGCTGTACAAAAGAGAACGCCCGCTAGGAGGGACCTTGCTACATTGAATTTGCCTGGGAAGCGGTTAGGCATTACGGTAATTGGCGTGATCGATATTATTTACTGTCCTTTTTCTTGCGTTAGGGTATGTAGCAGCTGATGCCCTGTCTGACAAGTTGTAACTTCTTCTTGTGTGGGTTATTCCTCCTAACGGGTAACCAGACAGGAGAGCAGATGACAAGTTCTCTCTACTTGGGACAGATTTTATTTTTGTCTCCCTACCCTTCTCTGCAGCTGAGATTGGCTTTGGGACTTCAGGGTTCTCAGTCTAAAGCACTAAAGCTGGAGGGGTAATTTCCAGCACAGGTAGACAAACCTGGTGCTAGCCCGGATTGATCTAGCGCTCTAAAAATAGTAGCATCATCATGGCTGCACAGAAAGCAAAACAAGTGAGGTGCCCATTGTACCTCGGGTCTCCGGCAGGGTTTTTGTTGAAGCAGCTAACTGGTCCCAGCCACGGTGATGTTGCTATTTGTAGCATGGTCGCTCAATCAGCAGGAGTACGTCTGATCACATGGAAAATTCCACCAGTAGCTCCTCTGTAGACACCCCCTACAAGATCGCTACCCTCTGCCTGAGCAGGAAGGAGCAGGATTCAGCTTAGCTCACTTGCAGGGTGGTTTTTTTAAGGCCGCTCCTTCCTAAAAGTGACCTGAGAAGGACAGAGAAACCATATAGCTAAGTGCAATCTCATATCCACATGGCTGGGGAAAGAGGTCACACCCTCTGCCCCTGCCCCCATATTCCATGCCCTGTAGGATTACAGCAGAACACAGCTAGGAAGTAAAACAAGGTTAGGCTCCTGGGGTGAAACCCTCACTCCACATGCCAGTGGGAGTTTTGCCCTTGACCCCAATGCGGCTGGGATTTCACACCTGGCAAGACAGACCCCATGTCATGACCGTACGTGGCTGATGAAACACTAGTGGGAGGCGGGCGGGGGGACATGCAGGGTTAAGTTGTGCCAGATTCTGAGAGGGGCCTCAGCCTCCTGACATGACTGGCTCACCCAATGGCTCCAATAAAGGGAGATGCGGAGAAAGCTGGTGCTGACAACCACGTCACTATACGGGAGCGGTTGTATCTCCTTGCTGTGCCAGACAGGGCTTGGACTCCTTGGCACGAGTGGGCTCATGGCCCAGAAGCTCAGACGTTGCCTCTCCATCCTCTCGGCAGAGTCCTGTGCAGCAGCCAGTGAGTCGAAGCCTGCTGGAGATCAATACCACGGATTTCCTGGCCTGAATGACAGAGCAGGGCGTCGGGGTTTCTTCTCCCGGGTCCTGCACAAAGATGAGGAGTCTCTTTGCAGTCACCTTGCTGATTGCCTGCAGTAAGTACACCTCCCCGCTTCCCTGTCAATGCTAATTGCGCCGTCCCCTCTGCTCTGTAACCAGCACGTGAGCAGAACGGCCAGCGCAAGTACGACCATGCTCGGCTCACAGCTCGGGGGCTGGACGTCGGGTTTAATCAGCCCTTACTGGGCGAGGCCCACGTTTAGTGAGACCCACACTTGAGTGAGTGATTTAAGCCTGAGGCCCCAGTTTGTGCCTCGGGCTTTACTCACTCAGTCAGGTGTGCAAAGGCAGGGGCTGGGTAAGGTGGGGTGGGAAATTTAAGGCCTGGCACCACCCCGGCTTGCCTGGATCCAGCCCCTAAGGCTCAGGGCTCCCTCTCCCCAGCATTGGGTACCCTGCACCAGCATTGCCCAGACCCCACAGCTCATAGCCCATTCCTGCACCCTCTCACCCTCCCAGACCCCTGGCCTCCAGCCTGCTACTGCAACCCCTCCCACCCAAGTCCCCCACCTCCACTTCACTCCTACACCCTACCTTTTGCCCAAATTCTGCACCCCCACTTTGCTCCTGCACCTCTGTCCAGCTCAGACCCCTCGCCCCAGCCCCCTTCCCGGTAACCCTCTCCCACACAATGAGCCTCTCATTTTTGGCCTGACCCCAGAGTCGGGGGGCTCACAAAATCTACTAGCCTGGGCCTCCCTAGGTTCTGGTGTGTGGACCCCGACTGATATTTTTTGTGTGTCAGTGGCCCCTGACCCAAACAAGCCTCTGGGGTAAGGGGTTACCTTTGCACGGCGGCACAGGGACCTCTCGCAGTAAAAGCCCCTGCCCTCCAGAGAAGGGCTGCGCATTCCTGCTTCTCCCACGGGAGACTAAGCTGGCAAAAGGGGCAGGGAGGAGCTGGTGTCTTGGCCCTGCCTCCTCCTACGCTGGTCCCCAGAGGAAGAGCCATGCAATTGCCGCAGCATCTATGCAGGAATGAGACTTGTGCAAGAAACACACCAGTAGAGGGCACCAGCTCTCTGCCCCGGCAGAGTAGAGCAGCTCCACAGCGCCCCCTAGCAAAGCTTGTGTCCTGCTCACCCTCGGGATTCATCCCAGGGCTCTGTAATCCGGGCAGGGTGCTCCCCACGTGCATATGAGCAGGAGCGGGGAGAGGTGATGTGTCCTTTCAAGGAAACTGACCTTCTAATGCTCTTGCTGTTCGGCAGCTCTGTCTGAGGCGCAGGGGAGCCTCCTGGAATTTCGAAAGATGATCAACCAAGCAACGAGCAAAAGTGCCCTGCTCAGTTATTATGGGTACGGCTGCTACTGCGCGTCTGATGGCCGAGGGGAACCGAAGGATGCAACAGATTGGTAAGTTGCTGCTGCAGTTGTTCAGGCAGCTGTTCGGCAACGCTGTTAGTTAGCAGGGGCCAGGATTCACAGGCACGATGTCCTCATGCGTCTCTGACTCTGTGGATGATGATAACCAGAAGGCTGCTTGTGTGAGTGTGCAATGATGTGTGTTGTAGACTTGTGCACTTAGTCTTCACAGCAGACCCCAAGAGAGCCCCCAAAGACCACAAACCAGATAAGGATCGAAGGTGCCAGGCTAGGTTTATTGTTAAGCAAAGTACAGTCATAGTTGTCAATAGACTCTATTGAACCACTAGGCATTTGTACCCCGTAACAATGAAATGGCTCTAAACAATGGAACACTTCCATTACCCCCAGAGGCCATTCAAAGACTGTCCTCCCCCCCCCCCAAGACACCACCTTATATACAGGTACAAACACATCACTGCTGACGTGTGAGGTTGCCGCCCTCTGATGTTGCCAGGTAACCACCAATCACCTTGTGCCTCGTGATCTGATTAGACCATCTCCATCCATCATGTATCAACCTTGACCTTTTCCTGAACCTCAGTTGGTATCTGTGGGGAGTAAACATCCATCAGGTTGTTATCTTAGACCCTTTCCCTGACCCTGAGTTGATATTTATGGGGAGTGGGTACTGTGGTCTTTTTCAATGAGCTGTGTGTTTACAACTCATGATAAGTCCCAATTACCAATTAGTCTCAGCCCTGTTCATGCCAAGGTCTGTGAGCAGGGGTCTGCTTTTGCTTACAGCTTAGCTTTGCTTTATGTTAGCCATGTTTTGTCCATTGTTAGCTAGGCCTCAGACCTCAAATCAGGCCTGTGCTATATGGGCTTATGTCTCATGCCCTCATCTTACTACAGCTACTACTAGATATATTTTTTTAAACTAGATTGTTCCTCAAGCAGCACTGCAATTTCCACCACCCAACAAAACACTCTCACCCAGTCAAGCCCCAGGATTCATAAAGAGACCCTCCCCCCATACGCTGTCATGGTGAAAGAAGGGGCTGGTGCTTAGCTAACCTTATGAAGTGTAGTCAAGTTTATGATCAAGGGTCCTTTGCAGGAGACTGGCGGGATGGAAAGTCTCCAAAGATGCTCCATGGCTTCTCCAGAAAACACAGGCTCTGCCTCCCGGGCATTTCTGGCGGGGTCAGCCAGGGCCTGGTTCGCACATGAACAAATAGAGGTATTAGTGTGATGTCCTCGGTGTGTACAGTGAATCCAACAAACACGGAAGCAACAGCCGGACATGTTTGCACAGAAAAGATCCGCTCCCCTGCCTGACACTTGCTTTCATGGCAAGCAGACCCGTGACATCTGCCTCTGCTCTTCCTTCTCCCGGCAGGTGCTGCCACGCTCATCACTGCTGCTATAAACGGTTAAAATCCAATGGCTGTTCTGGGAGCAGGCAGCGGTACAGCTACACCTACAAGGATGGGAACATCCTGTGTGGTGAGTTCTCTCCCCGGGATCGGGTTGCAATGTGCTTTACTTCTACTCTGGAATCAGCTGACTGGTTTGCTCCCTTGCCTTTCTCACTTCGTGTTCTCCTTCCAAATGGCCATTGATCCAGAAGAGAAGTGTTTGAAGGCGAGGGCTGCACCAGGGTCCCTGGAGGTGTTACCTACACACCTGCTGGGTGTGGTTCACAGCCCCATGTAATGGCACTTAGGCCCCTTACAGAGAGAGAGAATGAGTTTCCTCTACAGCCTTAGCTGACAGCCATCTGGCTTTTAGCTCAGGCTGTACAGGCTCATGCTCTACGCTCCAGAGGTCCAGGTTCTGTTCTGCCTGTGGGCGTTACCAAAGGTCTCCAGCTGTCTCGCCTTGTGTCATGGAGCAAGGAAGTGAATGAATGACCTGAAGATATTGGAGGTGCAATACCTTGATTCCCTGAAAGCCCTGGTTCAACTTCTGACCCAGTGACTTTAGCCCCTCATCCAGATGATATAGGTCAATCGAGGGACGATGAAATTGACTGTGAGGGGGTGTTTGGATGAGATCTTAAAAACGAAGCTCCTGGCAAATGTAACCTACCACCAGTATGACTGGGGAGCCCTGTAGCAGCACTTCATATCCACTTTGCACTCAGGCAGCCTGAGTGTCACTCGACAGGCCAGTCGAGAGCTGAGAGCTAGGTGCTGAGAATTCGTCCCCTTCCGCCTTGGCACAGCGATTGCCCCATGAGCAATGTGTCTTGGCAGCTTTGCTCTCTCTAACAATTTGCTCTCTGTGTCTTGGCAGCTTTGGGCAGCTGGTGTGAGGAACAGGTCTGTGACTGTGACAAGAACACAGCGCTCTGCCTAGAGAGGAACCTGAAGACATTCAACAACCGCTACGTTCGCTACCGAGACAGAAAGTGCACAGGAGTCACACCCAGATGCTAGGGGGACCACCCACTCCCCAGCCCACCATTTTACTGACCACCCAGCTGATGAGAGTTTGCATATGCTGTTTCCCCAGGACCAATCAGCCAGGAGCCAGGAATGGACTGTCACCTCAAAGTGCTTTTCTACAGAGAAATTCCAGGGGACTGCTTTTAAATAGTCCAGCGGCTCTACCTTAAACTGAGTCACATCAGACTGGAAAAGAACCACATCTGATGGCCGACAGCCAACACAGGCAAGATGGTTGAGACACTGGACTGGGTTCAATTCCTGACTTTGGCATTGACATCCCATGTGAGGTTGACCAAATGCAGATTTTTAAAGGCATTTAGGCACCTAACTCCCATTGGAATGCATGGGAGTTAGGTGCCTGAGTACTTTGTATGAATCTGGGTCAGAAGTGCTCTATGCCTCAGTTTGTCCATCTGTAAAATGGGGATAATCATCCATCCTTTGCCTGTGTATGTAGAGTGTACGGGACTGTCTCTTCCTATGTGTTTGTACTGCACTGAACATGACAGGGCTTTGGTGCTGCTAGGCTACAGTCCTCCTACAGTACTAAAAAAGATGACGAGGGACCATTTGGTTGAAGAGGGATTCTCCTAGGACTGCTGGCAGCAGCTCCTCATTGTTAATGTTTTGATTACAGATTCATTGCCTTTCCTTTAGTTACCATGTGGTTTCCTTTCCTTTGCTTCTAAATAAAGGTGAGCAGAACACCTTATTCTGCAGCATGTCCATGGACTGATTTTTAACCCCCCTTCCCCTCTATATTTTTTAAGAGCAGCATTTGTGCAACACAACGGGGCTCTGCTCTGATTGGGTGTTGCTGTCAAGGCTAGTGCATCACTCATCCCAAAGCAGTCCTACTGGCTGTGTCCTGGCCTCCTCTAACCTTCAGTTACCGGCATTGTTGGGAACCACTGGAGCCCAGAGACTTCTGGAATGGAAAGCACAGAGCTGACAGATTTCTACACCTGGCATCAGCTCCTTTTATGGAAGCAAGTCAGGCAAGGAGGGGTGAGGCTACACACTGAGAGAGGCTCAGTTTTTACCCTAGACAGGTACCAAGGGAAGATACTGCTTCATATTTCCCCCAAACCAACAGAGAAATGTTCTGGGACCAAGAGTTCCTGTGTCCTGTCTGTCATTCTGCCTTCCCATCAGCAGTGTCTCTAGCAACAGCAAAGCACCATGTCCCATGCAGAGGTGGAATTGCACGTATGGAACAGAGGCCAGTGAGTGCATGAAGGTTCCAGTTTGTGTGTCATGACTTTAATGGCTATTTTGGGTGCAGCAGTGCACGCTTCGGCATGCTGCCTTGTACTTCTGACAATGCCCCTACTGGGCAAAACTTCCTGTGAAAACAGGCCCATTGCTGAGTCTCAAAATGCAGGGAAAACATTGACTGCTGGGTGGTTTTCGTTTCATCATGTGGCTCTCACACCCCATCTGACATGGGCCAAAACACGAAGGCCCGGTCCCTCAGGGGACCTCCCCTCCACCTAATTACCTCCACCTAATTATCTTTGCAGATCTGGGCCTAAGTCCCTAGAGCAACAGTGTCCGGGAATCCCAGACACAAACCACATCACAAATAGTTTTTGGTGAGAATTGTAAATATTTGTGCACCCTTTTTTTAGTTAGTTTAATAAGGAGTGGGGCCATATAACCAGCAGCAAGAAAGGTGCTGTTGGTACTGTGCACTGCGCAGTGGGCCCTCTTTACTGGTGAGTGCTTTCTATAGCTGGATTGTCCCTTTCAAACGGCTCTCGACTGACATGAAGCAGTTGCCTGGCGTCCCTTTACTTTTCCTGTGCTGTAAGTAAATACCCAAACCTGTGGCATGTTGCTAATGCTCCTGATTTTCCTGTACATGATGACACTGATTTGAAGCTGCTGTTATAAAAAGCCTTAACGGTTTGCTTGAGACAAGGTAGTCTAGTGCAATGTTGCACAAACTGGGGGCAGGGGAGAGATTTGGGCTGGGGAGGCAAAGAAACAGATCTGGTGGGTTCTGCAGGACCTGCTGCCATATTAGCAAGAAGGGGATTAAGGTTGAGAGCAGGATTTAAAAACCAGGCCTCTGGTGAACGCCCCAGCCAGCAGCTGCTGCTCTCCGGCTGCCCAGCTCAGAAGGCAGCGCTGCTGCCAGCAGCAGCACAAACCAAAGGGTTTCCTTCATTTTACAAGTAAGCTCGGAGCTATCCAGGGAAGATGCTGTGTACATAGAGAGCACGGCCAGCCCACAACATTTTGGCACCCGAGGCGGGGAACTCAAATGACACCCCCATGTCCCCTCGCTTGGGCCAAAACTTTGAAAGGTCTCAATTCTGCCTTCTTCCTGTTCTACTCCTCTCATGGTACTGCTCCATCTCTGTGCATCTAGAGCAGAGAGAATACATATGCACTAGCAGTAGACATAATTTTCTACACTCTGGGTCCTAGTGGTGCCCCCCCAGAGTCTGGCACCTGAGGCGGCCGCCTCAGTTCACTTCATGGCTTACCCTGGTAGAGAGCGTGGCACAACAGAGGCTCAGACATTAGGCACAATCAACTTTACCGGCATCTAGTCAGGAAATTGCTTTCATCTCTGGCTCTCATAATTATCTGGAGGACTCTGTCTCCCTGGACTAGCTGGTGTAGAAAGGGGGTCCACTAGTTACCACCCTGAGTCGACGATCCAAGCACCCAGCAGTAAATAGGAGGGGGCAGAGGTGAACTGTGGGTGAGATTCATGAGCAGAGCCCTGTGTTCTGAGCAGATACATCTCCACACAAGTTAGGTTAGTCACTCCCTGGCTGCGTCTAGACTGGCATGATTTTGCACAAATACTTTTAACGGAAAAGTTTTTCTGTTAAAAGTATTTCCGCAAAAGAGCGTCTAGATTGGCACGGATGCTTTTGCACAAAAAGTGCTTTTGCGCAAAAGCATCCATGCCCAGTATAGACGCGCTTTTGCACAAGAAAGCCCCGATGGCCATTTTAGCCATTGAGCTTTCTTGCGCAAAAAATTAAGGTGCCTGTCTACACTGGCCCTCTTGCGCAAGTATTCTTGCACAAGAAGGCTTATCCCTGAGCGAGCGTCAAAGTATTTGCGCAAGAAGCACTGAATTCTTACATTAGAACGTCAGTGCTCTTACGCAAATTCTCGCGCCAGTGTAGACAGGCGGCAAGTTTTTGTGCAAAAGTGGCTGTTTTTGCGCAAAATCTTGCCAGTCTAGATGCACCCCCTGCCTGCAGAATGAGCAGAGGGCCGGGGTAGGATGCAGTAGGGATTGATGGATGAAGCTGGGGGTGTTTTTCTCCAACTTGCCTTTAGCTACAGTTTAATTATCACCATATCTTTGCTTGCAGTGCTGCCCTCAGCATGCAGTAACCTGATTCAGTTTTCCTGACATGATGAGGCATATGACGGGGAAACTAGCCCTCCTGAATTACAATGGTTATGGATGCTACTGTGGACTGGGCGGCTCCAAACAGCCACTAGATGAGACTGACTGGTAAGTCAGAGCACAGGTGCTAAGCACTTTGTTCAGTGAGCACTTGGGCCTCCAGAACTGGAATTTTCAGCATAGCCCTTAATTTGTTACTGAGGGACGCAATGAGGCCCAGTGGTCAGAGCACAGGCCTGGGAATCAGGAGGCCTCGGTTCTACTGCTAAGGAATTGTGTCATTTAACCTGTCTGCCCAGGTGTAAAATAAAGTTACCACATGTCTGCGATTATGAAGAGCTTTCAGTGGCGTGGATGAAAAGTGCTAGCTACCCACAAAGGAGAGTTGTGATGTTGATTATTTAGTTCAGTAGCAATCAGTCCAGTGACGAAGGGGACCTATTCTGTCAGCAGACACTGCTTAACTAATGGCATTTGCTTTCAGATCCATGTGGAATGCCAGGAAGTCAGAGAAGAGGGGCATTTCAAGAGAATCAGGGAACCACAAACCTGCTTTTGGCTCACTTCTCCTTCCACCATCTGGAATGCTGTCATTGATCAAAGACTCTACCATGTCTCTCAGCTATGTCTATAAACAAAATGATCTCATAAGAAGCCAAATCTCAGAAGGGTGGCCATGTTAGTCTGTATCTGGAAAAACAAGGAGTCCTGTGGCCCCTTAGGGCACGTCTATATTGGAGAGTTATTTTGAAATATCAGGACAAGTGTCCACACTGCCATGCTCATTATTTTGAAATAATAACTCCTGCTTGTGAAGAGGAATAGCGCTATTTTGAAATTGTTATTTCGGGAGTTATTATTTTGAAATAACTAACAACCTAGTGTAGTGCCCTTAGGGTATGTCTAGACTACATCCCTCTGTCGCCAGAGGGATGTAAATTAGACATACCGAAATTCACGAAGCTGGATTTAAATATCCCCGCTTCATTAGCTGAATAGAACAAATAGCCGCGCTGCGGCGGCAATTTGCTGGCAAAAGTGGCAGTTCAGACAGGATCGGTCGACAGGAAAGCCTTTTCCGACCGATCCCTTATGCCTCGTGCAACGAGGTTTACAGGATCGATCGGAAAAGGCTTTCCTTGTCGCATCAATACCCATCTAGACTGCCGCTTTTGCCGCAAATTGCCGCGCGCAAAAAGCGGCGGCTATTTCTATTCTAATGAAGCCGGGGATATTTAAATCCCCGCCTCATTAGCAATTTCGGTATGTCTAATTTACATCCCTCTGGCGACAGAGGGATGTAGTCTAGACATATGCTTAGAGACTAACATATTTATTTTGGCGTAAGCTTTTGTGGGCAAAACCCACTATGTCAGATGCATCGGAGTGAAATTACAGAGGCCACTCCACTCATACCAGGTGTTCTGCCCACATTTTGTGGAAACAAATGAAGCTAATTAAGTACATGTGAATGTCTTCACTTCTCAAAATTGGGGTAAGGAGATTCACTGTCCTCTGAAATGCCCCAGTGCATGAGTCTGAAAGGCATTTTGCAGAGTTAATTCTACAGAATACCTTTCCAATTCATGAAACCAGGAGCATTATGTTTCTGAGTTAAGTCAACCCGTCGCGTGTCACAAAGGCAGCTTTTTCTCAGTCCTCAGCCGCCGCTTTAATCTGATGGTATCCAGATACCAAATCAAAACTTTCACCTATTTTACACTAGACCTTTTATCCATTTGCCTCTATCAGATGTGAGGGGAGTTGCTAGCTAGCTTGAACTCTCTGTGAATTGAGGCTCCTTGAGTCAACACATATCAAGCCTCCACTAATGTTCAGGATGCTCAAGGGGATGCTCATTGCTTAATCATCCTCAAGCAAGTGAATGAGCTCCTCTTTCTAGACCACTGATCTGCTGCCTGCACCAATCATACCTACAAAAGCAAAGGAGACCAGAGAGCAAATTGCTCTGGAGAACACTGGTCTTAATGACTCAGCTAGTAGACATTAGTTACAGCGAAGAAGCAGGAAATCGATCAAAGCAAATTCCTCATGGTTATGAGGCAAACAGTGAGTGGCATTTAAACATCCCCTTTGTTGTAGCGCTGGGGGAGGTGAATGGCAAGAGCCTGTGTTAACTCCACGGTCACTGTGGGCCTGGAATGAAAATGGCGAGGATAGAGTGCTAAGGTGAGCGCTGTAGCTTATGGGTCTTGCTGTGCATGCATAACACTTACCACCAAGAGGACTGATCCCATGCAGGGACCCTGTGTGCTGCCGTACCACAAATAACAACTGGTAACATTTTCCCTGCTGCCCCGAGCACTGTACTAACACCGACTCTGTTCTCTCAAGGTGCTGTCATACTCATGACTGCTGCTACGGGAAGATGTCCGCTCTTGGCTGCCACCCCAAATTGGGATCCTACCATTACTCCATCCAATCGGGCAGCATAGCCTGCAGTAAGTGAGAATGTGGAGCCCAGGACATGACCGGAATGGTGGAATGGTTGCACTCTCTGTATGGACAGGCCATCTCCGGGACTCACTCCTGAGCACCCGGTAGACTAGCATGCTGGGAAATGCTGTTCCACTGGTTAACAAGTGGAAGGTGCTTGAAATAGGGAGCAGGCTGTACAAAACCTGGGTGTGATTATTATTCGGGTGGTGGGGTAACAAGACAAGCTTCCTTCTGGGTGAAACTTACCCACACAGAGGGGGCAGGACAAGGGCCTACACACTATTTGTGCCCTATTTTAAAAACTTCAGTGGAGCAAAGGCCTTTTGTTGTCCCTCTGTTCTGGATGAATTTCACCCTGAGTTGAGTAGAGTCGCAGGGCACTGTTGTGCCAGAGGGAATACTGCAAGAGCAGGGGTCTGCAGCCTATGGCTTTTGAGCCAAATATGGCTCAGCATGGAACCAAATCTGGCTCTTTTCTCATTCCCAAAATACAGGCAATGTTTCAAATTCAAATGAAAAATTAATTCAAAATTTTAAAAACCCGTGATTACTCATGTAGCTTGACTGTGTGCATGACCAGTTATGATGTAAACTTTAAAGAAATATGTGAGAAGATGCAGCAGCAGAAGTACCATTAAGTAAAGTCATTTATGCTATTGTTAATCATCATGTCAATTATCAATAATATTAAGTTGTCTATTTTCAGTCATGCAAATGGGCATTATTATACTGGCTCTTTGTTGACCACTTGTTCTGAATTTTGATGTAGTTTGGCTCTTTGATTTGAAAAGGTTGCAGACCCCTGTGCTAGAGTATCAACTTATTGGTTAATCGGTTAAACTCTTACATCCCTAGTGATTAGCAGAGCGCACACAGCTGGGTATTTTGTTTCTACTAGTGGTGCACATTCACCTATACCTCGGTGCACATAAAATTATTCCACACTTGGATGGAAAAAATTAGAGGGTATATTGGTCACAACCCCCTCCTTCACTCAAACTCCTTCTCAGATCCCACACCCTCTCCTGCACCCCAGTCTCCTACCCTGCACTCCTTTCTGCACCCAACTTCCATCCCAGACCCCGCACCCTCTCCATGACCACTTACCAAAATCTTGGAATGCCCCCCATTAAAAATATAGCTCACCCCTGATACAGGTAGTTGTCAAACAGGCCACCTGTGCTCTCCCTAGCTGTGTCACATGCAGTGTGATTTCTGGCTTGCTGCTCACATGCTAGGAACTCAGCCAGGAAATTCAGATGTCACCGGGTGCACAGGAATCTAGGACAGGGAGCAGAATCTAAATGCCGGTAGTGCATTGGGGTGGAATTCCCTCTGTTCAGGGCTCCGACAGGAGGATTAGCCGCTGCTCAAGCTATTTCAAGGTCTTGCGTGGGACTTAGCTGATGCATAGGCTATGGGCCAGTCTTCTGCTGTGCCAGGGTGAATTTCACCCTCTGTGCGAGAATGGAACGGCGCATGTTCCTCACTACTGCCTGCATCAGCTGCTCGGACCAGCTCAGATCGTTCCAGTCTTCCAAAGCAAATGCAAAATGTTGAGAGCTGTTCTCCGCACCTAGCGATAGATTTGAGACCTTCCTGTTTGGTAAGAAGCTCTACATGTCGTACAGGGCAGGGGTGGGCAAGATCCACGCACCGAGCCTTTGGATCCAGCCCATAGCCTGCCCCGCTGGGACCCTCAGGCATTCTCCCTGCCTGTTGCAGCCCCAGGGCTGCTCCATGTACCTCTCTGTGCTGTGTGCAGGAGGGGGAGGCTTTGTGCACTGCCCCTGCCCCCAGCACAATCTCACAGCTCCCATGGATTGTGCTGGGGGCAGCAGCACGTGAAGCCTCCTCTGACCTCCTCTCAGCCATCTGCCTCCTCTCACCCCCGTGCACAGAGGCACATGGCCCCAGCAGCCAGCTGCTTTGCGCATCCGGGGCTGTGGCAAGCAGGGAGTCTGCCTGAGGGTCCCTCTGGGCTCCTGGCTGAGAGCCACCTAGGTAAGGGCCTCCCAGCCAGATCCTGCCTCTGGCACCCCATCCCCTCCTGCACCCCAACTCTCGCCCTAGGCCACCACCCAAACCCTTCACACACAGCCCACCCAGGTCACAACTCCCTCCCAGGCCTTGCACCCCCTCTTACACCCCTCCCCCAGGCCAGAATCCTCTCCTGCACCCATACCCCCTCCCATACCCTGCACCCCAATCCCCTGCCCCAGGTCACAACCAGTGTTCCCTGTACGCTGTGCACTCAAGAGAGATTCACATGCCGCCCAGCTGATTAGTAGGGATGTAAAAAGGGTTAAAAATGATTAACCATGATATTGTTTACAATTCATTCGCTTACACAGTTAAATGCTGCCGGCCCTGCTGGCGGCTGGTGCCACGGGCTCCCGGCAGCTGCCAGCGCTGTAAGTAGCTCTCAGTGCCGTGGGCTACTAGTGCCGCAGGCTCCTGGCAGCTGCTGGTGCTGTGGGCTCCTGCTGGCTCTCGGCTCTGTGGGCTGCTGATGACATGGGATCTCAGTGTCTGCCAACCCCACGGGCTGCCAGCTCCACGGGCTCCTAGCCCCATGGGCTCCCAGTAGCCGCCGGCCCCACAGGAGTTTAACCAGAAACTGGAACCGATAAGCATCAGCTTATCGATTAACTGGTTAAACTCTTACATCCCTAGTGATTAGCAGAGTGCCCATATCTGGGTGTGTTGTTTCTATTAGTGGTGCACATTCACGCATGCCTCGGTGCACATAAAAATCATTCCACACATGGATGGAAAAGATTAGAGGGAATGTTGGTCACAACCCTCTCCTTCAAACTCCCTCTCAGATCCCACACCCTCTCCTGCACCCCAGTCTCCTACTCCCTTCTGCACCCAACCTCCATCCTAGACCCCGCAGCCTCTCCAGGACAACTTAGCAAAATCTTGGAGTGTCCCCCATCAAATATGATGGCCCATGTCTTGTATGGTTGTTATCACAGAAATCTCTATGAAGTAGTAATAGGATTGGTAGGTGAAGGGCAGAGCCAAAACCCACAGCAGTCCATAGAAAGGTTCCCATGGGCCTGTCGTGAACATGGGCAATAGCCTTTGGATTGGGCCCCCGTGATTCTTCCGCATATGGTGGCGTGGCTGCAGCACTCAGACATGCTGCGAGAGGACCTGCATATGCTCCAACAGTGGATTCAAGCTAATTGCCGCTGGCTCTGTTGTACTGTTCTCACGATACCCACCCTGCTTTATTTTTCAGGCAGTAAAACCATCTGCAAGAAGCTCATCTGCGAATGTGACAAGGCTGCGTCGGTGTGTTTCCAAAGGGCTGCCCGCACCTACCACAAAAAATATATCTATTACCCAAATATCCTCTGCAAGGGATCCTCTCCCCCCTGCTAGGCCCCTCACTGCTCTAGTCTCAGTGCTCCGCAAATTCCAGCCCCATCTCTTTCCAATGCGAGGTGCCGGTTAACAGGTCTCTCTTCCTTCTTCCGCAAGCTGTGACAAGTTCTAGCACAGGAGTGGGCAAAAGGGCCTCCATGGGCCAGATCCGACCCACCAAGTGGGTTGATCCGGCCTGCGGAGGCCCTGCCTCTCCCAACCCCCAGGCCAATTAGGGGCTGGGAGCGTGGGGGAGCGCACAAAGTTTCCTCCGCCCTGCAAGGAGCATGCGGCACTTCTAAGCACCACACACTCCTGGCAGGGCAGGAGGAGACTTCACACACCTCCTTTCCCCCAGACCAATCAGGGCCTGGGGATGGAGGGAGCTCACGAAGTTTCCTCCGCCCTGCCGTGTGCTCCTTTGCCCCCCCCCTCCACAGCCCTGATTGGCTTGGGGCAGAAGGGGGAGCGTGCAAAATCACCTAGGGGGAACTTCTGGGAAGGGGGGCAAAGACTTGACTTCACGCGCTCTCCCACCCTCCAGACCAATCATGCTCTGTGGGTGGGGAAGCAGGAAAGTATCCTGGCCCCGCCCCTTCTGCTTGAGGCCCTGCCCCTTCCAATGCAGCAAAAATTTCTGAAGTGGCCCCCTGTAAAAGAGTATTGCCCACCTCTGTTCTAGCAGCTACTTTAACAGGGTTCTGACCAGGCCCTGTAAGTACAGCAACACCGGCTCAGAGTTAAATAAACGACAGCTTCTAAACTGCAACCCCTGTTCCCAGCTTCTAAGACTCTGTGTGGAAACTCCCCCAGCTCGGCATTCAGGCTGGGGCCATTTTGTGTGATTTAAGGGCGGATGGAATGTCTGAAATAAATCTGAGCCTAGCTCTACTCCTCTCGTGTCCTGTTATGCCTCCCTTCCCCTTTCTCCTTTGATGTTAACCTGTCAATGCAGCTGCAGCGAGGCTTGGTTTTACAGCCAAGCTAGATGATGATTATTCAGAGCTGCAAACCCACGTCGCCACCCCGGTAAGTGAGAAAAGCTTCAGAACCAGAATCCTGGACTCTGCCCCTGGGGTCCTGAGCCAAAGTGCATCTAAAATCACTGGGCTTTGGATCCAAAAGCTCTGCTGAGGAGATAAAGCATGTGCTGGCATGTGATTAGAGGAATGCATGCCCCCCACCAGATAGCCTGGGGTTAATAGAAGCCCGAGTCCAATCAGGCCACTGGGTGGCACCTGGAGGGGTGACATCCCCCCACCCCCACATGCTTTAGGACAGTGTTTCTCAAATGGTGTTCCACGGACCCCCAGGGCTCCGCGAACTGAAAATAAGGGTTCCACGAGAAAATTCCATTACAATAACATTTTATGATTAAAAAAAAATAATTAATATTTAAGCATTTATGAATTTTATTGAAAACAATTTTCATTTGTTTGCCACGATACGTGTCCCTGTGGAATGCCAGCTTCGTCAGAGAGTGGGGACGATGATGTCACGACTCAGCGCTGCGTGCGCAGTCAATCAGGGTGGGGGAGCGATCGCCTTATTTGTGGGCTACTTTTTCAGCTCCATGTATAAGACTGTTATTAGGGGTTCCGCAAAATTCTTTCGAGTTTAAAAGGGTTCCGTGGCCAAATACAATTGGGAAACACTGCTTTAGGAAATGGACTTATGAACACAAATATGCATAACTCAAAGATGCTTTGGATAAATTGCCTCATGTAACCGTCGGCTACGTCTAGACTGCATCCCTCTGTCGGCAGAGGGATGCAAATCAAGCACTTCGAAAGTGCAAATGAGCCCAGGATTTAAATATCCTGGGCTTCATTTACATACTCACGTTCAGGCGCTGTGCCAATCACGTGCCCTTTCGAAAGTGAAAGTGAAAGTGAAGTCTAGCCGCGGTTCTGCCAACAACGGGGAGCTTTTTCGGCAGATCCTGTACTCCTCATTGAGGCATACAAGCATAAGAAAAGAGTACCAATCAAGAGTAAGGCTAGAGATAACGAGGTCAATTCAGTCAGGGAGGATGAGGCCCACTTCTAGAAGCTGATGTGGAGGTGTGAAAACCAAGAGAGGAGAAACTGCTTTTGGAATTTCCACTACATGCATCTGACAAAGTGGGTCTTTGTCCACGAAAGCTTATGCTCCAATAAATCTGTTAGTCTATAAGGTGCCACAGGACTCCTCGTCACTTTTGCAAATTCAGACTAACACAGCTACCCCTCTGATACTAGTGGCTTCTTGACACAGAGCAGGGCTGGGGAGAAGCTGGGGAGCTCTGGCCAGGCAAACTCCCAGGCTGTGGCCTTGCTCTCAAGGCCTGAGGCCACTAGGGGGTATGTCTACACAGCAAAGTTACTTTGGAATAACGGCTGTTATTCCATAATAACTATGCAAGCATCCACACAGCAATTGCATTATTCTGAAATCATTTCGAAATAACAGGCAGCTTATTTCAGCATTGGTAAACCTCATGCTATGAGGAATAACGCCTTTTCCAAAATAGCTATTTTGAAATAGGGGCAGTGTAGACAGGGCAGCTGCAGCTATTTCAAAATAAGGCTCTTCCAGCCCTTCCCAAGGTGCCCTGCTGACCACTGGCCACACTCAGGAAAACTTGGTAGTCCCACCCTTCCCCGGGAGCCCTTAAAGCTAAGCTGCAGCCTCTGGGGAAAGGGCTAATGGCAGACCGGAGGCCGCGACAGCCCCCAGTCATCCTGCAGCTGCCACTGCCACAGATTTGGCAAAATGAGCCAGTCCACAGCTCCCACCCAGCCCTGCACTGCTCCCAGGGAGCTGTCTGACAGCTCCCAGGTGCCTGGACGGGCCTGAAAGGTGCGTGCCTTCCTGGTCTGGTGCGGAGATCCTGGATCTCAGGTGGGGAGGCAAACCTCCAGGATCTCTGCACCAGACATAGGACTGCGGATGTCTACGGCCGGATGGCCAACAGCCAGGCCAACAAAGGGCACCTCCACACCAAGGAGCTCTGCCAGGCATATGCCAGGGCCTGACAGCGCAGCTCCCTCTCTGGGGCAGAACCCCACACCTTACTACGTCCCTTACTACAAGGACCTGGATCTCATCCTGGGGGGTGGGGCAGTCCCTCCCATCCCTGGTAGTGGACTTGGGACTCCAGACGCCTGTCGTCGTACTCCCGGGGGACAGAGACGAGGAAAAGGAGGGAGGGAATGAGGAGGAGGAGGAGGCGGACAAGGTCAGCACTGTCACTGTCCTGACCCTGGAGCCGGTACCTCATGCTCTGGACATGTCCCAGGCATCATCCGAGGCCTGGGAATCCACATCAGGTGAGTGCCTTCCTCTTCCCTATGCACACAGGGTGGAGGGGGCAGGAGTCAAGGGGCTGGGACTTGCTCCTTGCTCACCCTTTGCAGCCTGGGGATCACGCAGCAGCCTGTGCACGTGAGAGCACCACTCCAGGGCACCAGCAGGCAGGGATCCAAGTCCTCTCCCTGTGGGATGCTGCCACTACTGGACCTGGAGGGCACGTGGCACGGAGGGAAGCCCAGCTACCCCATGGCCCCCCTCTTGCTGGCAGGATCCTGGTCTGGCCGGCACCTTCCCATGCCTGCTTGTCCCAGTGATGTGGGAGTAGTGAGACTCCTTCTCCCCCCCCCCCAGGGACATCTGGGCCCCCGGCGGAAAGGGCCCACTGTCTAGAGCAGTGTTTCTTAAACTTTGTAAGACTGAGGAACACCAGACAATTTTTTTTTTTTATGGGGAACACCAAGGATTTTTTTTGTTGAGAAAAAAAAAGCTCCCAGGGAAAAATTGTTGAGAAAAAAAAAAAAAAAGGAGGCTTGTCCCTTTAAGGCATGGCATACCGGTGTGCCGCGGAACACACTTTAAGAAACGCTGGGCTAGAGCACACTTGACCTTGCTCCATGCACATCGCCTTTGTCTGAGCTGAGAACGCTCACTCTCAGCTCAGAGATGAGGGTGAGCCTTCAGGAACAGTGCCTCCTGCGATGACTGATCATCTCCCTTTATTCTCCACAGTCAGACCAGCTACAAGAGGGGAAGAGCTGCAGCGATACACCTGGCGGGAAATGCTGGATCAGCGCCAAACCACGAGCGCAGCCTTGCAGTCCTGGTTGCCAGCATGCTGCCTGCGCCCACTCCCGCTCCTGCGCCCACTCCTCCCACTTCTCCCCAACCTCCCCTGTGGCTGCTGAGGCCCCCACACCCGTGGCGATGGGATCCCCAGAGCCAGGTGCCACTCCCAGCCCCATCCCTGAGCCTCTTCTCCCCCCTCTTCTCTCCTCTCTCAGGTTATTTCCCCAGTCCCTCCTCACTTACTTTGACCCAAAATAAAAACAATACAGAGGGTTTTTTTCTAGAACAAAAATGTCTGTTTCATTGTCTCTGCAGGGAAGGGGGGAAGACGGGAAGAGGTGTTGGAGGAAAGGCAGAGAGGAGCGATGCACAGGCCCCCTAGCGAGGAAGTCCAGGGGAGAGAGTCACTAGGGTCCTTGTGAGAAACTCTTCCTCAGGGCCTCCCAGATGTGCATGGCCCCTTGATGGGCCTGCTGGATGGCAGCTGCACGCAGCTGCTTGAAGGCCCTGCCGAGCTGGTCAGCCTCTGCCCCCCACCCTGGCAGGAATGCCTCCCCCTTCCACTCACAAATATTGTGGAGCACACAACACATGGCCACAGCATGTGGGATGTTCCACTCCCTGATATGAACTTCTCCTGCAGATGCCCAAGGCGCCCTTCACAACCATGCAGGCCCTGCTGAGCCTGGCATTGTACCGTGCCCTAGAGTGGTTGAGGTGGCTGGTGCACACAGATGCCCGGCGGTTGGGGGCCCAGATGGTGATGTGGGTGCCATCAATAGCATTTGGGGAAGCCCATGTCGGCAAAGCCAGCGACAATAGCTTCCACGGTGCCAGGGTGGATGACCCTGTGCAGCAAGATGGTGTTGATGGCCTGCATCGCCTGTAGGAGACAAACAGAGAATCGGAGGGTAGCCACTCACGGTACTGCAGGCTCCAATGCTGTGGGGCTCACCATCACCCCCTCGGTGTCCACTTGCAGAACTGCAGGCCCAATTGGGAGGCTCAACAGCGTCCCCTGGTGGCCACTAGTGGCATAGCAGGCCCCAATGTCAGAATGGGCTCACCATCGGGCCATGTACAATACTGCAGGCCATAGAGCTGGGGGCACTGGCCAGATCCTCCCCTTAGTCACACACAGTGCTGCAGGCCCTAATGCTGAGGAGGATCATCAGTGGTGGATGGGTTCACCAGCATACCCCCCCTTAGCCACTCACGGTACCGCAGGCACTAAGGCTGCAAGGGCTCAACAGAGCCCCTGGTGGCCATTCATGGTACTGCAGGCCCCAATGCTGGGGAGGGTCACCAGTGATCCTGGTGGCCACTCGTGGTACAGCAGGTCACAACTTCTTTCTTGATTCTTTTCTCGACTTTTTTCTCATCAATTTTCACAACTTTTTTTTTCATTCTTTTCCTGACTTTTCTTGAAACTTTACCATCATTTTCTCACCTTTCTTCTCAACTTTTTTCTTGAGTTTTCACAGACTTTTTCTTAATTTTGTTCTCGACATTTTTCTTGACTTTTTCCTGGACTTTTTTCACCACGTCTTTCCCAACTTTTTCCTGAGAATTTATCATCAATTTCTCACCCTTCTTCTCAATTTTCTCTCAACTTTTCAAAGACTTTCTCCCAGATATTTTCTCGACTATTCTATTGATATTTTTCTTGATTTTTTTCTCGAAGTTTTCAAACCTTTTTCTTGATTCTTTTCCCAACTTTTACCTGAGAATTTAGCATAATTTTCTCACCTTGCTTCCCAAATTGTTATTGATTTTTCCCAGACTTTTCATCAACTTTTTTCTCAGATTTTTTCTCGAATTCTTTCTCAATCTTTCTCCTGACTTTTTCCTGAGCATTTACCATCATTTCCTCGCCTTTCTTCTTGACTTTTTAATTGATTTTTCCCAGACTTTTCCTGGACTTTTTTTCTTGATTTTTTTTCTCGACATATTTTTGACTTTTTTTTCACTTCTTTTCCGGTCTTTTTCCTGAGAACTTACCATCTTTTTCTCACCTTTTTTCTCATCATTTTCTTGACATTTTTCTTGACTTTTTCCAGACTTTTTCCCAGACATTTTCTTGACTGTTCTACTGACATTTTTCTCTAGTTTTTGCTCAACTTTTTTCTTGATTCTTTTTCCAAATTTTTCTTGAGAATTTACCATCATTTTTCACTTTTCTCAACTTTTTTCTTGATTTTTTTTGCCAACCTTTTCCTCAGTATTTACCATCATTTTCTCTCACCTTTCTTCTCACCTTAACTCTTGACTACTTTAACGAATTTTTCCCAGACACGTCCACAACCGTTTTCTCGATATTTTCATGACTTTTTTTCTCAATTCTTTTGATGACTTCCTCCTGAGAACTTTCTATCATTTTCTCACCATTCTTCTCATATTTTCCCATATTTTTCCAGACATTTCTCAAATTTGTTCTTGATGATTTTCTCGACTTCTTTCTCGATTCTTTCACTGACTTTTTTCTTGACTTTTGACTTTTTTCTTGACTTTTTCACCAGTTCTTTCTTTATTCTTTTCCTGACTTTTTCCTAAGAATTTACCATCATTGTCTCACCTTCTCAACATTTTTCTCGACTTTTCTAAGTCTTTTTCCCAGATGTTTTCTTGACTATTCTATTGACAGTTTCCTTGACTTTTTGCTTGACTTTTTTGCTTGATTCCTTTCCCAAATTTTTCCTGATTTTGTCACTTTTCTTCTTGAATTTTTATTGACTTTTCCAAGACATTTCCTTAACTTTTTTCCCAGTTTTTTTCTTGACTTCTTTCTCATTTTTCTCACAACTTTTTCCTGAGAATTTACCGTCATTTCCTCAAATTTCTTCTTGACTTTTTAAATCAACTTTTCCCAGACTTTTCCTGGACTTTTTTTCTCAGCGTTTTTCTCAATTCTTTTCTGAGCTTTTTCCTGAGAACTTATGATCTTCTAACCTTTCTTCTTGACCTTTTTCTCACCATTTTTTTAAAAACTTTTCTCTTGACTTTTCCCAGACTTTTACTCAGATGTTTTCTCAACTGTTCTATTGACATTGTTCTTGACTTTGTTCCCAATTTTTTTCTCAATTTTTTCCTTGATTTTTCGCCCTACTTTTTCCTGAGAATTTACTGTAATTTCCTCTCCTTTCTTCTCAACGTTTTTCTTGACATTTCCCAGACCTTCTCTCTCCTTTTTTCTCAACTTTTTTCTATACTTTTTTCTTAATTCTTTTCCTGACATTTTCTTGAGAACTTACCATCTTTTTTCTCACCTTTCTTCATAACTTTTTCTCTACTCTTTTCTTGACATTTTTCTTGACATTTTTCATGACTGTTTTCGTGATTCTATTCCCGATATTTTCCTGGTAATTTACTGTCATTTTCTCACCTTTCTTCTTGACTTTTCGCAGACTTTTTCTCAACTTTGTTCTTGATGTTTTTCTCTACTTTTTTTCTTGACTATTATCATGACTCCTTAATACTTTTACTGACTCTTTCTTGACTTTTTTCTCAATTCTTTCCCAATTTTTTCTGAGAATTTACTGTCATTATCTTACCTTTCTTCTCAACTTTTTTCTCAACTTTTCACAAACTTTTCCTCAACTTTTTTCCTTGACTTTTCTCTCATGATTTTTATCGCCTTTTTTCTCTTTTTTTTTTTTCACTTTTTTCACGATTTCTTTCTCGATTCTTTTCCTGACTTTTTCCTGAGAATTTACCATCATTAACTCACCTTTCTTCTCATTTTTCTCAATATTTCACAGACTACACGTCAACTTTTTTCTCAACTTCTCTCTCAATTTTTCTCTCAACTTTTTTCTCAATTCTTTTCCTGATTTTTCCAGATAATTTGTCATTTTCTCACATTTCTTCTCAACTTTTTTCTTGGCTTTTCCCAGACTTTTTTGCAGATTTTTTCTTGACTTTATTCTCAATGTAGTTCTCAATGTTTTACTTTTTTCTCAACTATTTTCACAACTCTTCGATACTTTTACTGACTTTTTTCTCTCTATTATTTTCACAACTCCTTCTCGATATTTTTACTGACCTTTTTCTCAATTCTTTTCCCATTTTTTTCCTGAGAATTTACCATTATTTCCTCACCTTTCTTCTAGACTTTTATCTCTACTTTTCCCGGATTTTTTCCTAGACTTTTTTTCATCTTTTCTATAGACATTTTTCTTGACATTTTTCTCGACTTTTTTCACAACTTCTTTCTCAATTCTTGTCCTGACTTTTTCCTGAGAATTTACTGTTATTTTTTCACCTTTCTTCTCAACTTTTTTCTTGACATTTCCCTGACTTTTTCTCGACTTTTCCTAGTCTTTTTCTCGACTTTTTCCTCAATTATTTTCTCAACTTTTTTGTGATTTTTCTCAATTCTTTTCCCAACTTTTTCTGAGAATTTACTGTCATTTTCACAGCTTTGTTCGTGACTTTTCTCTGGACATTTCCCATTTTCTTCTTGATTTTTTTCAATTTTTTCTCAATTATTTTCTCAACTTTTTTGTGATTTTTCTCAATTCTTTTCCCAACTTTTTCAGATAATTTACAGTCATTTTCTCACCTTTGTTCTCAACTTTTTTCTCACCATTTCCCAGACTTTTTCTCAACTTTTCCCAGTCTTTTGTTTGACTTTTTTCTTGACAATTTTCTCAATTTTTGTGACTTTTTTCTCAATTCTTTTCCTGCCTTTTCCTTAGAATTTACCATCATTTTCTCACCTTTCTTCTTAACTTTTTCCTTGATATTTCCCAGACTTTTTCTTGCCTCTTTTGTTGACTTTTTTGGTGGCTTTTTTCCCAATTCTTTCCCCAGCTTTTTCCTGTGAAGGTACTGTCTTTTTCTCACCTTTCTAGTTGACTTTTTTCTCGACTTTTCCAGACTTTTCCTCTACTTTTTTCTCGACTTTTTTCATTACGTTTTTCTCAATTATTTCTGTGACTTTTTCCTGGTAATTTGCCATCATTTTCTCACCTTTCTTCTAGTCTTATTTATCAACTTTTCTCTCAACATTCTTCTCTACCTTTTTCTCGATTCTTTTCCAGACTTTTTCTTGACTTTTTTATTGACTTTTCCCAGACTTTTCCTGGACTTTTTTCTTGATTCTTTCCCCCACTTTTGCCTGAGAACTTAACATCTTTTCTCATCTTTCTACTTGACTTTTTTCTCAACATTTTTCTCGACTTTTTTTCTCAATGCTTTTCCAGATTTTTTTCCTGATAATTTACAGTAATTTTTCTCAACTTTCTGCTGAACTTTTTAATTGACTTTTTTCATGGCTTTTTTCTGGATTCTTTTCCGAACTTTTTTCCGAGAATGTACTATATTTTTCTTACCTTTCTATTTGACTTTTTTCTCTACTTTTCCCAGACTTTTTTCTCATCTTTTCTCTAAACAATTTTCTTGACTTTTTTCTTGATGTTTTTCATGACTTCTTTCTTGATTCTTTTCCTGACTTTTTCTTGAGCATTTACCATCGTTTTTTCACCTTTCTTCTCAACCTTTTTCTTGACTTTTTCCAGACTTTTCTCGACTTTTTTCTCAATTTTTTCCCAACTTTTTCCTTAGAATTTACCATAATTTTCTCACCTTTCTTCTTGACTTTTTCATTGACCTTTTTTCTTGACATTATTCTCGACTTTTTTCTCAATTTTTTCCCAACTTTTCATGAGAATGTACCATCATTTTCTCACCTTTCTATTTGACTTTTTTTTAGACTTTCCCTTGACTTTTGTCTCGAGTCTTTTCCTGACATTTTCCTGATAATTTACCATAATTTTCTCACCTTTCTACTTTACTTTTTTCTCAAAATTTCCCAGACTTTTTCTCAACTTTGTTCTTGACATTTTTCTTAACTTTTTCATGACTTCATTGTCAATTCTTTTACTGACTTTTTTCTTGACTTTTTCTCGATTTTTTCCCAACTTTTTTCTGAGAAGTTACCCTCATTGTCTCACCTTTTTCTCAACTTTTCCCAGACTATTCCTTGATTTTTATCACATGCTTTTCTCGACCTTTTTTCTCGATTATTTTTCCAGCGTATTTACTGTCATTTTGCCTAATTTTTCCTGAGAATTTACTGTCATTTTGCTCACCTTTCTTCTTGACTTTTTTCTTTACTTTTTCCAGATTTTTTTTTCCCAGACTGTGTTCTTGACATTTTTCTCAACTTTTGTGACAACTTTTTTCATGACTTCTTTCTCTATTCTTTTTTCCTCAACTTTTTCCCATTATTTTGCTCAACTTTTCTCTTGCCTTTTTTCTTGTGTTTCCCCCTAGTTTTCATCAACTTTTCCCACATTTTTCTTAACTTTTTGCCACATTTGGAGAAAAAAGTTGAGTAAAATGTCAAGAAAAAAACTCAAACATCAATTCAGGAAAAATTTGAGGAAAAAATCAAGGAAAAATTCAAGAAAAAAATGTTAGGAAAAGTCAGGAAATTGGGCAAGAAAAAAAAAAATCTTGAAAAAAAGTCAAGAAAAACTTTGGGAAAAGTTGACAAAAATTCAAGCGCACGTTCAAGAGAAAAGTTGAGGAAAAAGTAATGAAAAAGTCTTTGACGCGTTGAGGGAAAAGTCAGGATATTGTGAGGGAAACTTGGGGAAAAAGACAGAAGTCAAGAAAAAAGTAGAGAAAAAGTCAGACTATTGTCAGGAAAAGTCAGGGACAAGCAAGGAAAAAGTTGAGAAAATTTTCAAGAAAACGTCTGTAAATTGTCGTGAAAAAGTAGGGAAAGGAGGTGAGAAAAAATTGGGGAACAAACGCATGAAGAAAGTTTAAAAAGTTTGGGAAATCTCAAGAAAAAAGTCAAGAAAAAAAGTTGAGAAAAAGTCTGGTAATAGTCAAGAAAAAGCCAGGCTATTCTCACGGAAAAGTTGGGAAACAATAGAGAAAAACGTCAAGAAAAATTTAAAGAAAAGTCAGAAAAAGACTTGAGAAAAAAGTCTGCGAAAGTCAAGAATAAAGTAAAGAAAAAGGTGACCGGGGGGGGGGAGAACTGAGCCCAAAGTTAAAACAAGACAAAAGTTGAGTAAAACTCAGAATATTGTAAGAGAAAAGTCAGGAAAAAAAAGTTGAGAAAGTTTTATAGAAAAAGTAGGTAAATTGTCAGAAAAAAGTTGGGAAATGAGTTGAGAAAAAAAGTCATGAAAAAATTAAAGGAAAAGACTGGGAAAGCAGAGAAAAGGTTAAGAAAACATCAGGCTAGTGTCAGGAAAAATTTGAGGAAAAAGTCAAGAAAATGTCCAGAAAAAGCAGGAAAAAAGATGAGGAAAAAAGTCAAGAAAAAAGTTAAGAAAAAGTTGTGAAAGGGTAAAAGAAAAATTTCAAGAAAAAAAAAGTCAAGTAAAATGTCTGGGAAATGTTGAGAAAAAAGTCTGGGAAAATGTCGAGAAAAAAGTCAAGAAAATGTGTGAGAAAAGTCAAGAAAAAAAAAATCAAGATATTTTGTCAGTGAAAATTCGGGAACAAATAGAGAAAAATTTTGAGAATTTTTTAAAAGAAAAAGTATGTAAATTGTCAGGAAAAAAGTCACAAAGAAATTAAAGAAAAATGTCTAGGGACAGGCAATAAAATGTTGAGAACAAGTCAGGATATTGTCAGGAAAAGTTGGGGAAAAGTCGAGAAAAAATAGGAAAACGAGAAAAATTTCAAGAAAAAGATGGTAAATTGTCAGGGGAAAAAAAAAATTGGGAAAAGAGTCAAGAGTAAAGTCTGGGAAAAGTGGAGAAAAAAGTCGAGAAAGTTTTAAAGAAAAAGTAGGTAAATTGTCCGGAAAATTTTAGGAAAAGAGTTGAGGAAAAAGTCATAAAAAGGTAAAGAAAAAAGACTGCGAAACCAGAGACAACTCAAGAAAAAGTCAGGATATTGTCAGGAAATGGCAAGAAAAAATTGAGGAAAACGTTGAGAAAAAAAGTCAGAAAAATGTAAAAAAAATTCAAGAAAAAAGTTGAGAAATAGTTGGGAAAAGAGTCAAGAAAAAATTCTGAGAAAATTCAAGTAAAAAGCTGGGAAATTTTGAGACAAAAAGTCACGAAAAAAAGCTGTGAAAAAAGTCAATTAAAAAGTTGATAAAGTCTGGGCAAAGTCAAGAAAAAAGTCTGGGAAATTTTGAGATAAAAAAAAGAGAAAAAGGTCTGGGAGAAGTCAAGAAAAAAGTCTGGGAGAAGTCAAGAAAAAAAAAAAGTTGAGAAAAAGTCAGGATATTGTCGGAAAAAAATTGAGAAAAAAGTAATGAAAAAGTAAAGGAAACACTATGGGAAAAGTTGAGAAAAAAGTCAAGGAAAAAAAGTCAAAAAAGCTGGGAAAAGTCAGGAACAAAGTCACGAATACAGTCACGAAAAAGGCGGGAAACGAGTCAAGAAAAATTGTGAAAAAAATTGAGAAAAATCTGGGAGAAGTCGAGAAAAATTCAAGAAAAAGTCATGATATTGTGATGAAAAGTCAGGAAAAATGTTGCGAAAAAGTAAAAAAAAGTCAAAAATCAAATTGGGAAAAATGTGGGAAGAAGTCAGGATAGTGTCAAGAAAAAGGTCAGGAAAAAAGTCAAGTCAAAAATAAAGTCAAGAAAAAACTCCGGCAAAAGTTGAGAAAAAAGTCAAAAAAAGTTGGGGAATATGTCTAGGAAAGATCTAGAAAAATGTCAGGAAAAGAGTTGAGAAAAAAGTCATGAAAAAGTTGAGAAAATGTCTGGGAAATAAGAGAAAATATGGAAAAAAGTCAGACTATTGTCAAGAAAAAAAGAGGAAAAGTGAAGAGCTCTTGGTGAATTGTCAGGAAAAGGTAGAGAAAAAAGTCACGAAAAAGTCGAGAGTCAAGAAAATTTTTTAAAAGTTGGTAAATTGTGAGGAAAAAGTCGGGAAAAGTCAAGAAAAACTTGTGGAAAAAGTTGAGACAAAAATCAAGAAAAAAGTCAAGAGAAGAGCCAAGTCAGGCAAAAAATGGGAAAACATCAGGATATTGTGAGGAAAAAGTCAGAAAAAAGTCAAGAAAAAAGTGTGTGAAAAGGTGAGAAAAAAGCAAAAAAAGTTGAGAAAAACGTCTGGGAAAAATGCGAGAAAAATGCTGAGAAAAAGTCAGGATATTGTCAGGAAATGTTGGGGAAAAACATGAAAAAAATCAAGAAAGAAGTTGGGAAAAAAGTCATGAAAAAAGCCAAGAAAAGAGTCAAAAAATCAAGTCCAGAAAAAAAGTGGGAAAAAGTCAGGGTAAAAGTTGAGAAAATGTCAAGAAAAAGTCCAGGGGGGGAAAGGTCAGGAAAAACATTGATGAAAAAGTTGAAAAAAGCTCAGGTTATTGTCAGGAAAACGTTCGGAGAAACAGTCAAGAGAAAGTCATGGTGGGTGGCTTACTCTGGGGAAGACTTCTAGGGGTTGGTGCCTTAGCCAGTTACATCCTAACTTCAGCTGGTGCCAGCACCAGCCATGGGGTAGCTGCCCCAAAGGCAGGTGAGATTGTGACCATCAACCCCAGGCCTTGGAGGTTAATGTCTTAACCATTAGGCTACTGGGGAACCCAGCCCATGTCTATACCATCCAGGGCATGTGGAAGGAGGGAGAAAGAATCAAACCCACAACCCCCACCTTTCAAAGTTGATGTCTTACCCAGTAGGCCACTGGAAGACCCACCCTGTGACTGCATGCAGTGATTACTTGTGTTTTATAAATATTTAATGGCATAAATAAACATTAATTTAGACATTTCTTAAAAACAACAAATCGTCTGGTAGCACTTTATAGACTAACAAAATATGTAGATGGTATCATGAGCTTTCTTGGGCACAGCCCACTTCTTCAGACAACCTTAGTTTGAGTTTAGGATGTGCAGACCCAAAATAAATAGGGGAGAAGGGAGTGGGGGAAGGAAAAAAAGGAGGAGGGCAGGAAACAAGGAGCAGAGGGTATGGAAATAACAAAGGTAAAAACAGAAAGGCAGAACTGGGAATAGTAAGCACCTGAAGATTGGATAGTTAAAATGAAGCAGATAAGAATCAAAGGCAATAACAGGAATTTACACAAAGAGCTGAGAGTTTTTAACTTAAAGAGAAGTAGAATTTGGGGCCAATTTTCACCTAAAATTGTCCCTCTAGGATGGAGATTTTCAAAAGGAGGCTAGAGTCCTCTATCTTGGATGGTTTAGGACCCAACAAAACCTTCAACCTGAGAGCGGGTTTAGACTACCCGACTTTTGCAGTCTTTTCTAACTCTGCATTTCTATAATTCTTTGACAAAGTCAAAACACTGTTACTATATTTTCTTAAGTTTCAGAGGGGTAGCCCTATTAGTCTGTTTCAGCAAAAACAAAAACAAAAAAAACCCCCATGGAGTTCTTTGGCATCTTAAAAACTAATGCATTTATTTGGGCATGCACTACAGGCCATGTCTACACTACAGACAAGATCAAGGATGCATTAGCAGATGCATCCCAGATCACTTCGTCAGCTGTGTATATTTTCTTATGTAATGTAAAAACTCACACCTACAAACTTTGACCTTCAGTGGCAGGAGTAATTCTTAGGGAAATCGATGGGAATATTTTTGTAAATAATGGTTTGCAGGACTGGCCTCTAACTACCAGAGTATGTGCACCTCGCTGAGCACTGCACATCCGTATGGTGCTTAAAAACGAATAGAAACAAATCAGAAAGGGATTCACTGAGGCGCTCGCTCAGACCACCGTCTACATTTTCTTCGCCGTCTTTCGTTCGACGGGATCTTTACATTGCACAGTCACTTCACGTGCCCTATGCTCCACGTTGGCGCACATTCCTGGTAGCATTATGGCGCAGGCGCCTAGGTGGAAAGCTTCAAGATCTAGTGGGATTTTCTGGGATTTTCTGGGGCCACAAGTCATGCAACGTGTTGTGCCTCGGGTTCCCGACCTGTACAACGAGACCGCGACGCTAACCCCACGCTGGAGCGGGTGCCTAAGGAAAGCCCCCTGGGATGCCTCTGCTTTTAAAGGGACTGTAAGCCCGCCCACCCCCGCCCCGCCCCCTTCACAACTCTGAATCAAAGCCTCTTCCCAGGCGCCCATTGGCTTTGGATCGGGCCCCGCCTGGCCCGTGGAAACACGCTGGAGACACCCTACCCTAGAGGAAGGGACACGTGCGAGCTGGGCTCAGAAAGAGCCTCCCGCCCCGGGGGGGACCCGACCCTTCCCTCCCCAGGATCGTCAGAGCCCCTGGCTCCGCCCAGCCCCAGGGAGTGGCGCCCCGCCCGCAGGGAGCAGCCGGGCGCAGCAAGGAACCGCCGGCGAATGCGGAGGGGCGCTAGGACCCGGCGGAAGGCAGGCGGGAGTGTGGGGAAGGGGGAGGGGCGAGGCACGTCAAAGGGCCGCGTCAGGCGGACACTGGAGCCTGGCAACTGTGGCGCGGCGGCCGCCCCGCGGTAAGGGCTGGGCGATACCACCTTGTAATGGGGCACCGAGCGTGACCCCCCCCCCAAAGGGGGCGCAGGGCTGGGGGCTGAGGTGAGGGGCGCGGATTTGGGGGCACTGAGTGCGTCCCCTAACGGGCGGGGTGCTGCGTGCGCCCTGAAGTGAGGCGGGGGCACCTGAGACCCTGCTCCGGGGAGGTGCCAAACTTCTCCCAGAAAGTCCCCAGCTTGAAAGCAGCAAGGGGCCCAGTGTGGGGGTGCGCGGGAGTCGCCCACCTGCTGCCCTGGGAAGCCTGGCGGGGGGGGGGCCCAGCGCCCTGTGCGTGGGGGATGCGCTGTGGGTTCCACGAGCCGCCCTCACTGAGTGTCCCAGAATCACAGAGCACTAGACGGGAGCTCGGGAGCCGTCCAGTCCAGTCCCCGGGACCGTCCAGATCCGTGTTTCTAACCATTTTTTTATAAAGGTTTAAGGTTTCCCCCCCCCCCCCCAAAAAAAAAAAAAAAAAGACTCCCAGCACGGACAGTTTTCAGACACGCACACTTTTTTTTTCTACCCCTTGCCACGCATTTGCTTAAACAACGTGGCTACGTCTAGACTGGCATGATTTTCCGCAACTGCTTTTCACGGAAAAGGTTTTCCGTGAAAAGCATTTGCGGAAAAGAGCGTCTAGATTGGCACGGACGCTTTTGCGCAAAAGCACTTTTTGGCGGAAAAGCGGCGTGCCATCGAGACAGCGGCGCAAAAAGCCCGAATCGCCATTTTAGCCATCAGGGCTTTTTTGCGCAAAACAATTCTGGGTTGTCTACACTGGCCCTCTTGCGCAAAAGCATTTGCGCAAGTGGGCTTTTGCCCGAACGGGAGCGGCATTGTATTTGCGCAAGAAGCACTGATTTTGTACATTACAAAGTCAGTGCTCTTGCGCAAATTCAAGCGGCCAGTGTAGACAGCTGGCAAGTTTTTCCGCAAAAGCGGCTGCTTTTGTGGAAAAACTTGCCAGTCTAGACACAGCCCTTGATCGTAGCCAGGCGGGCAATGAAATTTTTGGGTGTACAAAGTACAAAAATAATAAAGCGCTATAAAACAACAAGAATTCAGTTTTGTCCTAATTTAACTTGTGTTGATGTACCTCCCCAACTTCTCTCGAGTACCCGTAAGGGTACTTGTACCACTGGTTGAGAAACACTGGTCTAGATCATCCCTGGCAGGTGTCTGTCTAACCTGCTTTTAAATATCTCCGGTGATGGAGATTCCACAACCTCCCTACGCAATTTATTCCGTGTTTAACCACCCTGACACTTAGGAAGTTTTTCCTGATGTCCAGCGTAACCCTCCCTTGCTGCAATTTAAGCCCATTGCTTCTTGTCCTATCCTCAGAGGCTTATCCAGGCTTGTTCAAGATCCTCTCTGGACAAACGCAGTGGCCCTGAAAATGTAAATGAGAAACAAAACCAATTCGGGTGGTGCCAAAATACAACTAATAAAGTCTCCATTGAGAAGATGCTGAGGTTGTTGCCTGCTTCCAGATAGCATCCTTAAGAACTCACATAACCTCCATCCACTGAGAGATCCCAGAGCCTTGGATTGTGCTGAGTGGTACATTGCCCTAGCGACTAATCCAGATACACATGTGGGACCTAATCCAAAAGCCATTGTAATGTATAGAAGGGTTCCTATTGACTTTGATGCATTCTGGGTCAGATCTATTGCCATCTGTCATCACCCTAAGCTGATGCTCGAGCAGGCTACCATTCTGGAATTTAGGCATCAAAAACTGTGGTCTTGCCCTGCAATTGTACTCAGGTGGGTGCATCTTCAGGCTTAGGGTCTCTGTGCAAAAGGAAGGATGGCTCAAGGTTGAGGGTACAATCATGAGATGCTGGCAATCTGGGTCCAGTTCCTTGCTGTGCCACAGACTTTCTAGGTGCCCTTGGGCAGAGGTCTAGCTGTTAAAGGTATGTAAGTGTGGCTGCACTTGGTGACAGTGGAATTTAGGTTCTTATGTGCCTCAGTCTTTTGGAAATGAAATGTCAGCTTCTAAATCAGTCAGGCACGGCAATGCTAAGTGTGGCAATGCCTAAATACCTTTAAAATGTATGGCCTTAGTCACTCTGTTCCTCAGCTCCCCAGCTAATGGCACTTCCATACCTGGTAGGGATATTGAGAAGATAAGTATGTTAACAATTGAGCTGAGGTGCTCAGCCGCTATATAACAGAAGCCATGTAAGTACCTCATGGGAGGGGAGTTTGGTTTTATAAAACTTTTTTTCCAAGTCAATGACATTTTGCTGTTTGGCTTTAACTCCCCTGCTCAGTTTCACTGCCCAGGCAAATGTTTAAAAAAAATCCCCAAACAACAAGAAGAAAACATGCCCACAAATAGCAGAAACCATTGAATAAATTCTAATTTGCAATCTGAGCTGTCATCAAGAACACAGACAGATGTTATCTTGTGCAAAATTGTGTAACCCACTATCCTCTTAACTGAGTTTAGATCTGTGAGCAACCATGAGGGCAGTCCAAGTAAATGGGAGCTATGTGGTCTTTCAAAATCTGGACCCTTGGTTGGTCTGTGTAATAGCAGTTAGTGTGTGTGTGAACATCATTCTAGAGCAGCGGTTCCCAACCTTTTCCAGATGAGGACCCATTTTGACAATTCAGGAAGACTTGGTGACCCAAGGCAATTCAAAAATGGGGGGAGGAGGGAGGGCAGAGCCACCTGGGGAGACATTTGGTGACCCTTTTGAAATGTAATGGCGACCCATATTTGGGTCCCGACCAATAGGTTGGGAAACCCTGTTCTAGAGTGTGGATTTTTGCGGTGGGTGTGCAGGTAAGGGGAGGTGGGAGAGAGGAATCTGAATTGTTCCTTGAACTGAGAACAGAGAGAGTAACTCATTTTCCAATTCATTTGCAGGTTACTGGAAAGATGACCACCCTCACTCGGCAGGATCTAAACTTTGGACAAGGTAGTGTAGTGTGCTGCTCGCCAGAAGCTTGTGAGGCTTCTTGCTGGTACAGGGAGTCATGTAACCCAGTGGTTTTCAAACTATGGGTGACAACCCCACTACTGGCTCATGGAAAGTCAGGCACTGAGTCTCATTGCTGCAGGTGGATCAGGTGACCAGTGGAGGTGCTAAGGCAGGCTCCCTGTCTGTCCTGGCACCACAGACTGTGCTGCACCCCAGAAGTGGCCAGCAATGGGCCCGGTTCCTGGGGTGAGAAGAGTGCACAGGGCTCCATGCACTGCCCCTTGCCCTGCCCCTGCCCTGAGCACTAGCCCCACACTTCCATTGGCTGGGAACTTGCTTCTGGCTGCTTCCGAGGCACAGCATGGTCTGCAGTGCCAGGAGAGGCAGGAAGCTGCCTTAGACCCCCCGCTGCACCACTGGCCGGGAGCTGCTCAAGGTAAGCTCCTTCTGCCCCAGCCCTGACACCACCCCCCAAAGCCGGAACCCCCTCGTACACTCCAAAGCTCTCATCCTCAGCCCCACTCTGGAGCACACACTCAGATTAGATTGTGTTGTGGGCATCAATTTTCTTCAACAGGGTCATGAGAAAAAAAAGTTTGAAAACCACTTATGTAACCCTTGTGGAGGTAGAGCTGGCTCTGTCTTCTATTTCTCAGCTTGCAGCTTCTGCTATGACTGGGGTAAAACCTGTACAGGGAAAATGGGATGCCTTTAATGCCTTGCTTGTGATCTTATTGCAGGCCAGAGGTTATGACTGCTGAGTACTGTTTTTAATGTCTTTGGAGCTCACAAGTTAAGCAGGAGTAGCTCTGGTCATTATTTGGAAGGGAGACCTGTAAAGTGCACTTATAATCCTAGTCAAGTTACATAATTACAGTATTTTTACATGGGTGCATAACCAAATTCTGTCTTCATCCAGCTCACCTGCAGTTTCAGCTGAATACAGGATTCTTTTTTACTTCCTGTCATAATTGGTTGCATAGTGTTGCTGTGGTGGAAAATGGCTGGTGTATTCCACCCAGCAAGTGGTTACATTTCCATGGTGAATGTAGGGATCTCAAGGGTAAAACGCTTTGGGGGCAGCAATTAAACAGCAGATTCCTGCAGCTATGAAATATTTGCTGAGCTTGTTTTTCTTTGTTCGACCCTCCCTTTGTTCTGTTCTCCAGTGGTTGCAGATGTTCTCTCTGAGTTTCTCGAAGTGGCAGTTCACCTTATCCTTTATGTTAGAGAAGTTTACCCCATTGGGATCTTTCAGAAGAGGAAAAAATACAATGTCCCAGTCCAGGTAGGAGAGACTCCAGTAGTTCTGTGGCTATGAGGAAATACAGTTAAGCAGACAGCATGCTGAATGTTCAAAAGCACTATATAGATATAAGAGGTATTCTTATTAATGCTTGGGCTCGAGGGGGTGCTACTGAAATGGCTTTTGGCCATGAGTGAGATATTGGGTGTTAATTTGTGCTCGCTGATGCATAATTGAATTAGTTTATATTTGAACAAACTTAAACCCTTAATGCTATTTAAAGTGAATTTAGTAGTCCTGAAAGGGATAAATTAGCAGTGCTGGAGCCTGAAGTGTTATACATATGCACAGAGCAGATAGATCATCGGCAGCAACAGTACAGATTTCCCCCATGCTGCCTTACTCCTGCCTGTGAGGGACTGTCCCTAAGGAAGAGCAGTTGTGAAGTAGACAAGCTAGTTGTCAGCAAACACCACTGGACTTATTTCCCATAAGCCACTGCACTATCGTCCTATGTTAACAACTTCTAAACACCACTTACCTCTGCTAGATTAAAAATGGCAACCTAGCAGTTAACTGTTCCATCACAGTAGCAAACCCTTGTGGTTCTGCAGTCGACCCGCCCTTCTCCAGGCCTACCAACAGGAGGGAGGCAAAGGGGGGCTCTTTAAATTGCTGTCAGAGCACTGCGCACCACACTCTGAGTGGCTCTAAAGGCTACGGGGAGGGAGGGTCGCCATGCTCTGGGCAGCACTGAGGTTTGGGAGGGACCTGGCATGGTGCGCTTGCTTCCCCATCCCTTCCAAGACCCCACCCCTTTGGGGAGTGTGGCGCTCCCCTTCCACACACACACACCTTACCCAGAGGCCCAGCATGGCTGTCGGCTCCCCTGACCATCTCTAGCTGTTCAGAACATAGCACTGAGTTCACATTCTGTTTGCACAGATGTCCTGTCATCCAGAGCTGAATCAGTACATCCAGGACACGCTGCACTGTGTGAAGCCACTACTAGAGAAGGTGAGGCCATGCCAGATACCCTCATGCTGGGCATAACCTTTGTGCCCCTCCCCAACTGCTCTGGTCACAAATGGTTAGAGGACTTTAAAATAAATTGTCCTGCTATTATAGAAACAGTATTTACAGAAACAGTGTTTGTAAGTGACAATATTTTCTATATTTGGTACAGATATTTGTAAAGCATTAGTGACCTAATCAATTTCTATAAGTTTCTTTAATGTCAGAATCCAAGTTTGGTGCTATTCACTTATTCACATTGAAACAGGAGAAGGGACACCATCAGACTGCAAACTGTATATATGTCCTTAACTGTGAGATGTTCAAATGATTAAAACTGGCAAACTCTTTAAAAAAGGTTATAAATCCTGGCGACGCTTTGTCATAAGTAACTTTACGTATGTGAGCAGCCTTATGGAAGTCAGTGGGATTAATAATTCAGGCAACATTAGACACATGCCTAAGGCTCTGGTCCTGCAGTGAGCTCCACATAGGAGAAGGGGTCTGGCTGTGCAGAGCACATTGCCTTAGTCTGTTTTTCACTCCTCCCACTTTGGCATTGCTCTCCGTGTGGAGGACTGAAATAGGGCAGGTTCACTTCCTGATTAGTTTTCATCTATTTCACTTTTGAGTATTTGCCACAAAGCTGCAGGGGTTGGTACTAATTTTTTAGTCTCTAAAGTGCCATAGGACTGCTTGTTTCCTTACTGGTGTCCTTTGAACTTGGGCAGGGGAGAGGCAGAAAGCCTCTGACACCTGGATGTTGCCTCTCCATGTAGCAGTAGCTAGAGAAGGAAAAGTCCTATTTGGTGGATTCCAGCTCCCTACAAGTCCTAAGGATAGTCTCCCCCCAGGCGGGATCTCATTTCCAATAATAAACGGATAAGACATTTGATTGTAGCCAGAGCAATCTAGCAGCCTTTTGAAGCACTGGGAATACACTGTAGTGATGTGGGGCTAGATATGTTCCTAATTCATAGGGAGCATCAGAGCCAGGTGGGGAGCAGAGGAAAAGGGATGGTCAGAGGCAGAGCTCCTGACCCTCTGTCTGTGCTTGCAGAATGATGTGGAGAAGGTGGTGGTGGTCATCCTGGATAAAGAGCACCATCCGGTGGAGAGATTTGTCTTTGAGATCACTCAGCCACCTCTACTTTCCATCAGGTAAAGGTTCCCTCTCACCAGCCCGGTGTAGCTAGTGCCTGCTTCCTTCCCTCCGTATTTCACTTTGGGAACTGATATTGTAAATGGCCCCTCGGTCTGGACCAGGGAGCTCTCATAATGATCTGTTTCATTCCCAGCTCAGACTCCTTGTTGTCCCACGTAGAGCAGTTGTTGCGTGCCTTCATCCTGAAGATTAGCGTGTGTGATGCCGTACTTGACAACAACCCCCCAGGTAGGACTGAAATCCTCTTTTTATAGGGAGGGCTCTGACTGCTGCTCCAGGGATAGCCTCACTGCCCGATTTCACATAACACTCTTTGCATAAAGCGGTGGGGAAATGTCTGTCCTGGACAGACGCACTAGAGTTTGATTTGCACAGCTGCACTCAGTGACGCTCAAATGGAGATGTGGGGGGGAAATAATCTCTTGTACAGGGGCTCTGCCCCCAAAAGATCACAAAGCATTTTGCATATTAGACACACGTAGCATCACTGAAATGCAACCAGCTCTGGGGTGGAGCGCAGCAGCCAACTAGCAGAGAGCATCCTGGTCAAGAGGTGAGGGGTAGAAATTAAATACTGGAGCAAAGTCCTTATCCTATAAAAGGTGGCTTGGACCAGTTTCATCAGAGGCCTGGAGGTGACAATAGGTTTACTGGAGAGGAAGGTGGAGACCATGGAGAAATCCACAGTTTCTGAATTGTGGCACTAAGGAGAGAACTAGCAAAGTCAGAGATACCAGAAAATGACAGGTTACCTTCCCAATCCTTTGGTATTTACCTAGCTGTGGATGAAGCACACAGAGGAGATAGCTTTGACTGGGCACTACCCAGATCATACCCTGGTCCGTTTCCTCCAAGGTCTCTGGCTGTGCGATTAGTGAGTTCTCTCATCTCAGCCTCGTCTCTTGTAGGCTGCACCTTCACTGTCCTAGTTCATACGAGGGAGGCTGCCACGAGAAACATGGAGAAGATCCAGGTGATCAAGGTAGGTGATGCCTCTGTCTGCTTGTTGTGTGCAGTGAGCTGCACAGCAAAGAAGTATGGAAGTGAATTAAGGTCTTGCAGTTTGGGATTCTCCTTTCATCAGTGCGCCTGTTCCCTGGAGATGCTGGGAGAAAAGATCTCCAAAGACCTCTCCATAAGGAAGGTGTGAAGTTTTGCACTTAGAACATACCTGCAGTGCCCTACGTGTCTGACCCTTTGAGGGTCATTGGGTGTAGCCGTGCCTATGGCTGAGCAGGTGACTATAAAAGCTAACAAACTAGCCCAGTTATGGGGAGAGCTGCAGGGAGCAGGAAGGCTCCTGCTAGAGACCTTTAGGCTAGGGCCATAGGAAGTAGGCTGGCTCCTGGGGTAGGCCTTAGACCAGAGCAAAGTGGAGTCCAGGCAGACAGCCTGTAGGAGGATGGAGGAAGAGCTGCCAGGAGTGGGAGGCACTGACTGGCAGCTCTTGGGTCAGGGAAAGGGACAAGTTTGACACATGGAATCTGTTACCTGTTTCACATGAAAGAACTCAAGCAAAACCCTTGTGAAGGAGATGTGAACCAGCCAGCAGGCAGGGTGGCAATGAGCCTAGAGCTGGGTAGGCAGGCCAGCAGCCTACCTAGATGTCAGCCAGGACTCCTGGGGCAATAGCATACCCACGGGGAAGTCAGCAACCCCCTGTGGAAATAGCATACCTGGCTTCCAGATGAGCAAGTGGCTAAAGATTTGATCTTGCAAGGTGCTGAGCGCTCTCTCCCCTCTGGATTACTTTGGTTTGTTCTTAGGCTGTAGCTCCAGTGCAGAGGGTAAGGTCTGACAGGGGAGGTCTGGAGAAGGGAATAGGAGGAGGAGATTGAGGTTTCTGGGTGTATAGGACAATGGAAACCATAGTAATTAGACACCTCAGCTCCGCCTCCACAGTTAAACCCTAGCTGAGGGATGGGCGAGGTGGGTATTTCAGTGAGGCTTTCCTATATAAACCATTTTGAAGCTGTGGGCTCCCAGTTACCTCCCCAGCACATCAGCAGCAAGGCCCCAGGTCCCTCTGCTCAGACACACGCTTTGCCTCTGATCCTCGTCTCGCCAATCTGTTCTCTCTCTCACAGCCTCACGTCCCCCCCCAGTGCCTCCTAACTCCTCTTATCATGGACCCAATGACAAGACAGGGGGGCAGGACAGGAGCACTAGTGGGGTGCAGAAGACCAAAGGGTAGGGCACCAGTAGGTCCTTGCCACCTCCAGCCAACACTGTTCCCATTTCAAGCCCTCTGAGGATCCCAGAAAGGGAGGGTGCTCTCTGCAGCTCATTCTCCCTGTTTTCTTCCTGCTCCAGGACTTCCCATGGATCCTGGCAGATGAGCAGGATGTGCACATGCATGACCCCCGGCTAATCCCCCTGAAGACCATGACCTCGGATATCTTAAAGGTGAGCAGAGTGCAGGCCCAGCCTGGCATGAGCACTACTTCAGTCTATTCATACTCCCCAGGGTGAGGGGAATGTCACCTGCAGGGCATTGGCTTACCACTGCTGTGAATCATCTTACTCCAGCCGGAGGTGCTGACCCAGGAGTCACTGTGCACTGAGCCCAGGCAAGCATGGGAGGGTGGGACCTTCCTCATCCAAAGTATGAAGCCTTTTTGTGGCAGGATGCACTGGCCCTATTATCCCATCACCAGTAAGCAGGGAGTCAGACAATCTATGAGGGCTGAAGTGCCCAATGAACAAGCCACAGCACAATGACCCTGCTATCAGAGATGAGCCCATGGCACAGCCAGCTGCTGGAGAGCTGGGCTGTAGCTCCGGTCTGTGAATACTCTGTGTTTTACTGCAACCCCTGCCCACTAATAGTCTGATTGTGAGGGACTGAGCACCTCCTGACAGTGCGCCCAAGACACCCCTTGGAACTGGGCTTCTTGAAGGTGTGGATTCAAGAGCAAAAATAAATCCCTGGACTGAATCCTTAGCTCTTTGTTGCTTACCCCATCTCCTGAAATGGACTCCGATCACAGGTGCTAACTGTGGTGAAAACCCAGCTGATTAAGTCTGATTTCCTCCCTCTACAGTACAGTTCCCCTAACAGGGAATTAAACCAATACTGCAGAAGATACTACACACACCCGGATAGGTTACCCTGCATGGTTCCTTTCTTAATCCCTTTTGCTTATTCTCTTCTAGATGCAGCTCTATGTAGAAGAAAGAGCCCACAAAGGTACCTGATGCTGACTCTTCTAATCATCTTCAGCCTTGTCCAAGGCTCAGATCATCCAGAGGAATCAGGTGTCTTCTAGTGGGATGCAACTTACCTAGTGAACAGGTGCTTTTTCAGCTGGCTGCAGTGACAGTGTCCCTCGAGCAGCTACTGAGGGCCATGTGCCTATGAGTTTAAAGTGCCCTTACTGCTTACTCTGTATAGAACTGACTCCTACATGTGAGCAGGCTGTTTGGTGTGGAGTGTTGTAGCAAATCCTCAGATACAAAGCGGAAGGGGGGTGTAATACAAGCTGCAGGTGGGAATCAGGACTTCTCATTTTGTTTTTTATGAGCCCAATTTAAGCATTAATAGGGCAGCTCAATTGTACATTGATACTTGTATGTCAATGACCATTTTTGTTACCTCTGAGCATCCAGCTGGATAAGCTGGGTTTGTTGTGCTGGAAGCCTAATATTGGGAGCCAACTTTGTTCCTGTTGTGACTCCGCTGAAATCGCCGGACTTACAGCAGGGATGAGGGTCTCCTTACATACAATGTGTGTCCCCTGTGAGTGATCTGTAGTTATCAATAAATACTGAGCGAGTTTTACCAGCGTGGCGCTAGCCTGAATCTTTGCAAACGCAGCCTCCCCCTGTGCAGTAGAGGTACAGGGACTGTACTGGTCAGAGCACCATTTCACTCTGTCACCAAGTGTAACTGGCACCACTGCACCCAGTGGACTTGCTGCCTCTTTGTTTTCAGTGTTAGACACAAGTGATGACCACATGGTTCCATGGGAAAGTTTTTAGGACGTGGGTGGAGAACTTCTCCTGGATTCCTTTGGAAGGCAATATCCCCTGTGCACATACACTTCCATGGGGAGAGAGATCTTGCCCTCAGATCCTATTGATCCCTAGGAAACTAGCGCTGTACACACAAGATGCTGGGCCTCCCTATGCCACATCACAATATTTTGGAGACCCACCACTCAGGATTCACTCAAGAAGAGGCAGTTCCCATGGCAAAGGTAATACAGCACCACCCTCCTGCCTCTCTCGGAAGGGTCTCCTCTCCATCCTGGGGAAACAATAAGCAAGGGCATTGTCCTTCTAGCATAAGCCCATCTCCTGACTCAGCTCCCCTTCTCCCCCCCAGGATCCTCTGTGAGATGCAGTGTTATTACTCTGCAAGCTGAGGCATCTGTTTCTTGTCTGAGCTCCTACAAGAGTTGTTTGAGGGAGGGGTTTTTTAAATAGCACATGCAGTTAACGTTAATTTTTATGGTAAAATTCCCCCTAAGGTAACTGAAATGCCCACTAACACTGTTCCCAATAAAGTCTACATAACACTCTTTATCAAAACCAGGCCTCAGTGGGGCCTGCCAAAGCTCGTAGTATGGGTGAGGGTAGAAAAGGGAAGAGCAATGAGTGGGGGTAAGGCTGGCAGAGAAACACCGTTTACTTCACTGAGCTCCCTTGATGACCAGTCAGCGAGATGGTCACCGTGGAATCACCTGATGCCCTACTCCTAGGCTATGTCTACACTGGCGGGTTCTTGGGCAAGAACGGCCGCTCTTCCGCAGAGCGTTCACACTGCCCACCCGCTCTTGCGCAAGATTTACAGTACGGCGTTGGAAGAGAGGGCTTCTTGCGCAAGAGGGCTTCCTGCTCTTTTCTAACAGGTGTAAGCCCTCGTGCGCAAGAGGGTAATGTGGATGCGGGGCAGGGGTTTCTTGTGCAAGAAAGCCCCATGGCTAAAATGGCCATTAGAGCTTTCTTGCGCAAGAGAGTGTCCACACTGCCATGGATGCTCTTGTGCAAAAGCACATGGCAGTGTGGACGTGTTCTTGTGCAAGAGTTCTTGCACAAGATGTTCTTGCGCAAGAACTCGCCAGAGCAGAATTGTCCTAGTGTCAGAGCAGAATTGTCAGACGAAAGGGACTAAAGAAATCGACTAGCAATATGCAGATTTCCAAATTTCACTTTATTGATTCCTGTTAGCCAGCCAGTAGCACAAGCACTTCAGGTGTAAAGAAAATTCACTCCTCTCTGCCCCACTTCCTTTCCTTGGTGCTGGGATTCCCCAGGACCCTTCTTTTTATCCACACACTAAAGCAGTGAGGCCCCAGTGTACAGGGAAAGCTACAGCCTGGTCCCATCAGCCTCACTACATTTAGTCAATCCGTAGCTATCCCAGATACCCAGGGTTGAAATCAGGGTCTAGTTTTTTTCCACACTGTAGGAAGTGGGGAGAGGTGACAGAGGAGAGAGGGCTTGGGGAGGTGGTTTTGTTTTCGGCATATAAAGGAGGCCTGGCAGTTTTTTTGTCACTTGCTTTACGTGCTATGCTTTGGAGTCTCATGTTATTTTCTAGGGAAGCTTCTATAGGTGCCTGGAGAACCCATATGTTTGACTAGCGATTCCAAGAAAGCAGTTTAATTCAAACCATTGAGAACTTGTTCACATCTCTAACAACCGTGACCATGGACAGTTAGCCAAGCTCTCGAAAGGTTCACAACAGCCCTAAACCCAAAATTAGGGGACAGAAGTAACATTTATGCTCCAAGCAAAATGCTGCTCTCAAAGGACCTGAAAATCCTGATTCTAAAGCAGGTAAAACAACAGAAGTCCCTGCCCCAAAGTGGTGCCTGGTGAGTCCCAGCAGCCCTTAATGGCAAACCACACCCACTCCAGCTCTCCTTCACCACCCCTGAGGTTTGCAGAGAGTCAGTAGCATCGCCCTTTGCTTCTGGGTCAGGGTACAATAGTAGTGACATTAGCCAGTCCTGCCTACTTCTGCCTTCCTCCAGGATCCCCCTCTTCCTTCCTTTCTGCTGATAGCAGCTCTCACTGCTGGAGATACTTCTATGCTTCTATGCACCAAGCCCCTCAGCTTTCCCTTACTCCATTAACTGGCCTCCTCTGCCAACAGCCTGTCTTTCAATTCCAGCTCAATTAGCATGAATGGGGGGGGCAGAGTGACAGGATGCTGAGTTAGCACCTCCTGTTACATCCTCCCAAGCTCACTAGGTTTTACACCTCTCAGCTGTTCTACAGAAACCCACAGGGACAACCCTCACTTCCTAATCTCCACCCCTTTGAAGGTCTCTTTTAAAGTGCTGCAGGAGTCCCCATTTCTGACATTAGGCTCCTTGTGCTACAGCCAAGCCCATGTACTTTAGAAGAGGCAGATTCCTTAGCCCTGCAGCACACTCCCTGCCCTGGGAGAGATACTCTGCAGCTTGGCCTGGCAACGAAAGCATGGGGAAAAAGAGCCATTTCAGAGGGCAGAGCTTGTAGGAGGCTGGCTGTCGCCCCAGAGAGCTCGCTTGTCAGATGTCAGCCAGAGTACAAAAACACAATCACAAGGGAGGCTGGGGACAGCAAAAAAACAAACAAACAAACAAACCAAATCTGATACCAAACAAAGTCTGAACTGGCAGAGTTCACCCAGATTAACTGAAGGGCGACGAGCGGCCCTTGGTTCCAGAGACTGAGTCTTCCCCATGGCACCTCTGCCCGGACGTTTCTGGCTCAATGGTGATGCTGCTGTTGGTCACGGGCTCAATGGTGATGCTGCTGTTGGTCACGGGCTCAACGGTGATGCTGCTGTTGGTCACGGGCTCAACGGTGATGCTGCTGTTGGTCACTCTGCACCCATACCATCCTGCCCAATACTGAGTGTCCTGTCCGCCGTGTTGGAAGAAAATGTGACGAACTCCAGCCTTGTAGTTGTGGAAAGTGTGAGAGATCTGAAGGGTAAGAAAGGCAGAGAGAAATCTTTCACTTTGCCTGATGAACTCCGCCCCTGTCCTGTGACTAAGAGCATGGTTGCACTGCAAAAAACCCAACAGCAAGCCAAGGCAAGGAGTCTCAGAGGCAGGTCAGCCCAGCAGGAGGGTGGCTCTCAGCCTGGATTACAGCCCAAGCAGGCTATTTTTAGCACAAGCCTGGGGCAGCTGACTCAGGCTTTGAGATGTGTTGCCCTGTGTGGGGGCAGAGGTGGGTAAGGTGAGGAGTTTTAGATAGTGCAGGCATCTCTGCGATGGCCTTGTAAAAAAGCGATGGCCTTGTAAAAAAGTTAGCTCATGAATACTCTCTCTGAGCTGGGAGGCGGAAAGAGACAGAGGCTTGTGCTATTCTATACAGAAGGCCTGAAAAGGTTAAAATAAAGTTTCATGTTAAAAACCAGCTTTGTCTAGCCTGGAAGTCTCCTTGGTATCTATAGTGAGGTACTAGAATCTCCAAGTTCTCCCCCCTTCAGCTCACGGAAGTACTGGATACTGTTGCTTAGATAGGCCTGGTGCATTTAGCCACCCAGGGCACAGGGAAAGATGAAACCCCTTTGCTAAGTCAGTTGCTTCTGCATCTACGGTGCTACTGCCAGTGAAGAATCATCACTTGGTGTTTTCAAACCAGTTGCAGGGATTTTGACCCATCTTCCATTAAAACTGGTCTCTGCTACTAGGTGTAGGCTGTTAGTGTCCATAAACCACTGCCTATCATGATAGCCAATATTCTCTTACTGTTTTCCTTGTGCTGCCTGTGTGTTTCCTTCTGTTGTCTGTTTTATGCTACATTGCCTGCTCTGGGGGCAAGGCCTGTCTTTTTTGTTCTGAGTTTGCATCGCACATAATGGTCCTGGTCCTTGACACAACTTTGAACTCCAGCCAGTGAAGTTACAGCAGCTTGAGTGATATAAGCCTCTCTGCCTGGACTGTTGTACCAGCCGAGCGCCTGTGTGGCTGTGTACCAAGTGTCCTCCAACAACAGCTCCAGGATGCAAATGTCCCAGCGGCTGCAACTGCTCTGCTCAATGTGCTGAATGCTGCCGTGACACTGACACTGCTTCTTCTATGACCTCCCTCTCCCCCTACTATTCTGCCGGGAAAACCAATCTTCCTGCTATGCCTAAAGTGGGAAAAAAAAGCGAGTAGAGAAACACACACATCCGACCTCTTCAGCTCTAAGTCCTACAAAGCACTCACCCAATTTCTTATTCCTTTTCAGGTCACCTTTATCAGTCACCAGTCAAATTTCCCTTCTATTTCTGACGGGTCACCTCCCCTTCCCAGCTTCCCTTCTCACACTGGGCCAGCTGCTGCGTATCAGTGACTCCTCTGGCTTCTGCCTCTCCCATATTAAGTAACACTAAAGCCCACAACAGGTATTTTAAAATACTTCCAGGGAAGAGGAGCATTCCGGACCTTAATGGGTGCAGGGAATTCAGACACAAAGTTAAAGATGCACCAAAGAGGACCGGCTAATGATATTTGACTCAGCTTGGCTTTTCTTTAAAAAATTGTTTTGACAAAATGCTAATAGCAGTTTGCCCAGGAAGGATTTGGAAATGTCAGCGCAAAAGCTGGTTGTTATCTTAACCAACAGTTCCCTGCTGCAAAAGTGAAACTGGATTCTCAGTTACAGTGATGGAAGCATAGAAAACAAAAAAATGTTACAGCAGAGGGAGGAAAAGATCAATTTTCAAAGCTTTTCAATCATATTTGATAAATGATTTGGTGCCAGAGGTAGCAATATGCTTATTGTTAAACTAGATTCTGATAATGGCAGGCTTATCAGAAAATATTTGGATTTTTAAATCTTCTGCTTTAAGCCTTGCCACCCAAACAAACAAAATATTTTGTAAAGTAAGAGACATAAGAGAAACTAGGTTGGTCAAGTTGCACAGTTTCCCTGCTGAAGAAACAAACTAATCACAACAGGATCAGACATATTCACGTTTCTCAGGTTTTAATTAGGTTAGCAATAAGTCAGGATATTTGTTTAAAAAATAAAATACAAATGTTTTCAGTGACAATGGCATTGTCTACACTGGGCATTGCCCTGATTTCAGGCCGGTGTACTCTGAATTTAGGGTTTATCTACACAAGAAAGCTGCTTCAATATAACTTGAGGTGCCCAGTTTTGCTGGTGAGCTCTTCCTCTGGTTTAAGAATGGTTTCTCTGCTTAGTGAGATTTGGAAGAGGTTTAAAACAAACCAAAATAATATCTTCACAGTGTCTTGCACCAGTTTAATGTTTATTTCAATGTCTGCATTTATTTCAACCCTCCACATTTCAACAGATATAGGAAGTGCTGATCATCTGCAACCTCTACTGAACCCAGCTCCCTCTCCCACTGCTGTGCTTCTACAGGGCCACTAAAGAATAACGTTAGAGCTGCATGCCCAAAGACAGCAGATGTGCTGGGGAAGGGGTATCTACTGTTATCCAGCTGTAGTTCAGATGAGTGTCATGTGTTAAAACCACAGCACTGATCTAAAGCTGCTGCCAGCACAGCTGCTCCCTGGATTCCTCACCTCTCTCCACTCTGCATCACTCCACTGCTCCATTACCACTGGTTGCGGACGGAACTCATGAAGGACAATGTAGTCTGCAGAGAGCAGCCGCACGCAGAGTTCATAACGGCACCCACAGTCAAACCTGGCAGCATACCTGGAGAGACAGCGAGAGGTCAGGCACTGGGAAGATGCACACACCTGCCACAGGGCAGTCACTCTTCTGGGGATGTCCATTGCTAGAGACAAGCCCTCCCTGTTTTTGGCAGGGCAAGGACTAGTTCTTTTATATAGAGGCTCGGAAATCCTGCCCATGGGTTAGGAAATCCAGCCCTCCATATCACTAATGGTGTCCCCAGAGTTATAGTAACCCAAAAAGTGACGTTACTATTAACTAGTATTTGTCTTTAGAGAACCTCAAAGAACTGTTCAGATGGGAAGTATTGTCAGCCTTTGGGGGGAAACTGAGGCACAGACATTGTGTGAGCAAGTGACAGAGCTGGGAGTAGAATTCCAGAATCTTGGCTTTGAGTTAACACTAGATCATGATCCCTTCAAGACTAGGAACAGAACTGAAGCCTGACTAATTCTTTATTAAATCATTACAGTCCCAGGAGGCTAAGAGTCAAAGAGCTCCACTGACTAGTCCCAGCTGAAATCTAGACATCGTAGCATATGCAGACAGTCTAGTTTTTAACGCACACACTCACCAATCTTTGACTGTAATATCAGGCCGTACTTCATCCATCAGCTGATCCCAGTAACCTTCTTCCTTTAGGTTAATGAGCTGAGACTTTAGACACGACCTGGGAACAAATCATGTACGTTTTCAGCATCACATGCAACTTGGTTTTGAGTCTATTTCCTCTTCTCTCCAGTGAAGTTTAGTGGTTCCCTTTAAGTTAAAGCCCAAGCTCACCCCAGATTAGTAACACCAGGTACTGTGCCAGACATGCTAGACCAGACAGCACATGGTTCAGGGATGCAGGAGCAGATGTGCTACCCTCTCAACAGCAGTTAATACTCACCTTTGACCCCTACTCAACTGCCTTTATTGTGGGTTGCTGGAACCTGACACACACCAAGAACTTGAATCCGATTATCCCACAGGTTTGGAAACACCGTTCAATCTTACTGGCAAATGACTGAGGAAAGCTGTCTACGTTATAACCCATTTACCAACCCATTACATAACCTGTATGACCATTGCTTCTATTAGAAAAGAAACAAGAATCCAAGCTGTGAGGAGCTTCCATCTGCATTAAAAAGCTCTTCCGGGTTTTGTAGCCCTTGAGTGCCCTTCAGAGAAATTGCCTGGCTGGCAGGATGCCTCATGAAGGCAGAGAAGGATGCTCCCTCTGTATCTCCACAAAGTAACTAAGATATTTCTTCTACTTTCTCTTCCTGGACCCAGCTCCACCCACCTGCCTTAAGTCCGGTGCGTTCCCAGCCAGATAGTTTGCCCTCTTCCCTCCAGGCCCAGCTTCCAAGCATGAGAATCTGATTCTTACCCATATGAGGTGACAAAGTATTTGTGCACTTGTTGGCTGGGAAAGTCTCTCCCATGTTCCCCAGGCAGGTCCTCAACCTTCCATTCGTCTCCCTCGTTCGAGTCCAGTTTCCAGAACTGAAAGCTCTCTAGGAAGGGATCGTAAAGAGGACAGTGAGGCCACTCAAACCGCAGACAGAGGGTTAATCGCCAAAAAGGAGAGAAGGGGCTGAGAACCTGACATTTTCAGCCCTCACCTCAAATTTCATGAGTGCAGGTTTACTTGCCTATGCTAGTGGTTGCACCAACACAATTATATCAGCAGACAGACTCAGATGGCTGTAACCAGGGCCAATAATTCACAGGGTAGGCAAGGCCCAAGAGACCAGGCCTTGGGCTGGGCTATGAAACTGACCATCCTCATAGCTGCTAAGGAATTCCCCTCCCACCGTACTTTCCAATAAAAAGGAGTGAACCTTCAGCACAAGGATTTTTGAGTAAGTTTTTCTTCAGGCTGCAGAGGAAGTAGAAGATCTTCCAGTCCGAGATATTCCTGTTCCACTTCTGATGATTAAAGCCCTCCCGCTGGCACTTGCGTTTCCACAGGGTGGGTAAGTTGACCACGTCCCGCCACAGGACACAGACAAGCCGGCAGTTACAGATCAGCTGCCGGGCGGGGACCAGGGAAAAGAGTTCTAGCAGGAGATCTTCGGGCAGGTCACCGATGTTCGTCATCTTCCCAGCAGCCTGTAACGCAGGCCAGAGAGAGTCACCACACCCGGCACATTCAGCACAGATAAGGAGGGGGGGACACACACTGAGCAAAGAAGGTCTCCCATTGAATTGTGGAAGAATGAAAGGGAGTTAGCCAGACATTTAGGTGTCTAAAGATGCATATGGGGTTTAGTGGGATGTGGGAGTCCCTATGGGGAGCAAGCACCTAACATACTGACATGATTCTGAAAATGCTCTTAGGCATCTAGCTGCATCTTATGGCGCCTACATACTTCTGAATAGCTGGCCCTTAGGTGCTGGGCTTTGAACTCTGTGCTGAAGCAGAATCTAAACACCATTCAAACACGGCTCCAGCTACATTTGGTTTCCAGTTTGTTTTGGCCGCTGCAGGTTGACAGAGCCTAGCTGATCCCAAGATGCATGTCTGGACATCTCTCTGGTGAGATTTGCAGCTCTGTGGGGAAAACTTTGATCAAATGCCTGTGCCTACACATCCTCCAGTCAAACAGATTTACTTTGCTCTTTCCCGTGCTAGGAATCCTGCTTATCTTCCCAATTCCTTGCATGTCCCAGCCCAGGCCAAAAGATCCTGCACCCCATCTACACATGCATGGGCCCTAGAGCTGCTAGTGTGGTTACCACCTAGCCAGTATATGACCAGCCTGGCTGTTTTCTTTTAAATGGATTTGCCAATTGCCAAAAAATAATTCAGTCAGCCATTATTATGCTACAGGACCATTCATTTTTTAAGTTTTTGGAGGGAGAGCTAATATTAAACATTTCTGTGGCCAGCTGAAAATACCACTGTGTTCCCAATTCCAAGTCCACAAATTACATCAAAAGAGCTGGAAATACAGCAGCTTCCTGCCCACTGACACACAAGTGCCCAAAGAGGGTTTGAGTCATGAGGAGACACAAGCTGTTATCTAGATGTGTATTCGTTCCCTAAATCAGCAAAGGGCAACCTAGGCTAGTGAGCAGGCTCTCCTCCATCTCAGTGAGCTGCATGATTGTCGTGACCAAGACGGTCTCCCAGGATAGGGTCGTTTTGCTCACTGCACTTGCATACCTACAATTTGCAGGATGTGCCAATAGAATCAGAGCAGCACTTTGACTGGATGCACAGGCAGTGCATGGCAGTCAACATTGTGCAATCAGCACGCACCTCGCTGTATGCGCGTGTCTCTTTAGCAACACCAGCAGGAAAAAATAGTGTGGACGGAAACCAGCAGAATCTGGCAACCCTGTGCATGGACAACAGTACACAAAACGTCTCTCAGGCCACACCTAGAAACCCCCATGGGCCCCATGCAGCTAGTAAGCTGCCCATCACTGCTCTAGGCTGCTGCGGGAGGGCGGGGTGTGAAGTAGCCTTGTGGGTGGCGTTGTGCCAGGCCTGCCTGGGGGGGCAAGGGGAGAAGTTGGTGGGTTTTTGCATTCCCAAGGTGGTAACCCCGGCCAAAGGCTTCCCGGGGAGGATGCTGCAGCCAGCCGGCGCCAGGGGCTCAGCAGCACCCCGGCGGTGCCAGGGCTTTTGTACCCACCGAGGTGCCTACCCTATGGGCCCCCCCCCGCCTCAGGAGCCCGCCTCGTCCCACCAGGCCTCCCGCGGGGTGGACTCGGGCGGCAGCGGGGCCCCTGCTCGGGATGCTGCCCAGCTGCCAGGCGGACGAACGCGGCCGCAGCCCAGCGACGGCGTCAGCCGGGACCCGCCCGGCCTGGCTTCCGGCAGGGGAGGCTGCCCGGGCCGCTTCCAGCCCAGAGCCAGGCCGCCGCGCCCCCGCCTCCGCGGGCCCCACGCACCCCCTTCCCGTGCGCCCTTACCCCGCCCGGCGACCCGCTTCCCGCCTGCCCCGCTGCAGGGCCCGGCCTCGCGCCGGGGGAAGGGAAAGTGAAACCCGGGCCGGGCTGCGGCGGCGCCTGTCACGGGGCCCAGCGCGTCCCCCCGCCCCCTCCCCCGGGCAGCCCCCGCACAAATCCAGCCCCCTGCCGAGCGGGAGCAGCCAGGGGCTGGGATACTGGGGGCGAGCCGGGCTCTCGGCACCTGGGGCGGCGAGAGGGGAGCGGGGTCCCGCCCAGCCCCCCCAGAGCCTCTGCTGTAGCTGCGGGCGGGCTGCGCTGTGCAGGGGCGGCCGTCTGGGGGGTAAGGGCGGGAGGTGCCCCAAGGCGGCTGCAGGCAGAAAGCAATGGGGCTGGGACAGGCTGCGCCTTCCTCCAGGGGGACTCCCTTGACCTGGGAGGTTCCTGGACCACAGAGCCCAGGAACAGGGGGGGGGCAGGGGGAGACAGGAGCATGGGAGGAGGGGCTGGTGACTCAGCTGGGAGCACCGTGGAGGGGAGGGTTAGGGGCGAGCCGAGCCATTCCAGCGCCCCAGCCAGACTGTGTCATTGTGCCCCTGGTTGGGAGCGGGCGTATGCGCGGCCCCGCCCCTGCCCGACGGGAGCAGCCAGGCTGGTGGCTGCCCGAGAGGGCTGGGACAGCGGCAGGGCCGGGCTGGGACCCTAGCCCGGGGCAGCACGGACCATGCGGGCAGAGACCGCCCCTGGTTCGGCAGATCCCCTCGTTCAGGACTGGACATGTCCCAAGGGTGCTGGACCAGAACAATGCAACCCCTGTAGGCTGTGTCCACACTAGGGCTATGTCTACACTCGTGGCTTCTTGCGCAAGTACAGCCGTTCTTGCGCAAGAATCTGCAGAGCGTCCACACTGCCCGCCCACTCTTGTGCAAGTAAATTTACAGTACGGCGTGGTAAGAGAGGGCTCCTTGCGCAAGAGCTACGCTCTTTTTTTAACAGGTGTAAGCTCTCTTGCACAGGGGCTCTTGCGCAAGAGGGCAGTGTGGACGCTCGGCAGGGATTTCTTGCGCCAGAAAGCCCTATGTCTAAAATGGCCCTCAGAGCTTTCTTGCGCAAGAGAGCGTCCACACTGCCATGGGCGCTCTTGCGTAAAAGCACAGCTCGCACATGGCAGTGTGGACGTTTTCTTGCGCAAGACTTCTTGCACAAGAACACTTGCGCAAGATGTTCTTGCACAAGAAGCCACAAGTGTAGACATAGCCTAGGAGTGCTTTGCCAGCATAACTATGCCATGATGCAAACCACTCTGATTGTAGACCGGGTCCCAGATGGGTGGACAGTCAGGGTCTGCAGCCTTAATATTACCCACAGCTTCTGTCAGCTGTACACTCTGACTCTTGTTACAGCAATTAGCTTCGTTTCAAGCAAAATGTACAGCGCAAGCTTTGTTATCCAGCATTCGTGGGGAATGGGGGGTTGTTGATTAATCAAATGTGCTGGTTACTTGAGTGTTACGCTGATGGTTCATGCATTTTTCACCATACGCTAGCCATAGTTGCAAGATGGGTTAGATCAGTGTTTCGCAACACTTTTTTTTTTATAAAGTACCCCTTTAAAAAAATTATAAATACCCCCAGTATCTACAGTTTTCAGACACACAATTTTTTTCTACCATTGCAAAATATTTGTTTAAACAACTAAATCGTAGCCGGGCAGGCAATGAAATTTTGGGGTGTAAAATGTACAAAAATAATAAAGCCCTGTAAAACTTAAAATAAAAATTCAGTTTTCTCCAAATTTCAGTTGTGTTGATGTACGTCCCCTCAGACTTCTCTTGAGTATCCCTAAGTGTACTCGTACCACTGGTTGAGAAACATTGGGTTAGATCATATCCGATAACAGTATTATATGCAGAAGCACTGCCCAAACAAACTTCACAAACCTGACTTCCACAAGCGCTGGAAAATGTTGAAAATTATGCCGGATGGCTATGGGAATTTTTCCAGTTCACTAAAGGAGGAATGCCGGTTAACCAAGTTTTCCAGATATTAAAGAGCTGGATAACACAGCTTGTACTGTATTTAACAAACAGGGAGGAAATAAAAGTTATAAGAGGCAAAAGAATAAACCAAGTAGAGGAAATCAGCAAGAGAGAATAATTTTTGTGACAATAAACATGATTTAAATTAGATAAAGGAGAACAAAGGGATGTTTAAGACCAAAAAAAACCAAACAACACTGTTATAAACAAACCTATTTCCTCTCCTTAGTTGCTAATCACATTTGGATAATTAGAAGAAAAATAATTTTACAAACCTAGTTTACTTTTCACCATTGGTAACCCCAAACCAATCAAAATACTAGTGGCCTAGGAGCTGTCCATGATAGCCTCTTACTGTAAACTCTGTCCATCCTGTGTCCCTGTTGCTACTTATTGTCACTTGTCACTGACTTTGTGAAGCACCCAGCACATTTGAGCCCTGCATACATAACAACTAGAATTATGTGGCTCATTCCCTTTTTGCACTTAACTCTACTCAGACCATGAACCAAGAGGCTCTAGTCTTCCAAACACATGTAGTAACCCTGTGCACATGATGAGTAGGTCTCCTGCACCCAGAGCTACTGAGCAGCTGCAGGCTGCATGAACCCCACAGGGGCTGCAGCAGGAACCTGACCTGTCTGAAAATCAGGTCCAAAATGTTTCAAGTTGGGCATCCAAAAAAGTGACGGTGCCCACAAATTAGAGGCTGCTTTTGAACATGCAGCTGTCTGCCTGCAGCTGGGAGGAGAGAAGGGTGTGAGACAGTGGGAGGAGGAGCAGCTATGGTTAGAGATAGAGAGGGGAACTGAGTCATAGTCATGCAGATCTTCCAGCGGAATGGTGAGAGCCCCAAAACCGACGGAGAAGACGACAATAAGTCAGGGGGCGGATTCGGGAAAGGAATGTCAGTTGCACTTAGAGATTTAATTCACTTGCGCAGTTCATTGTTAATCCAAGACATTCTAGTTGGTGGGGATGAATTGTCTGGTCTTAGCCTCTCCCATTCCCTACTAGCTGGATATGGAAGGTGGCATTGGCCTATATTCCAGCCATCCCACTGGCATTTCTGGCCCCAGCTGCTGGGATTTCTTTCTGTTCCTGAGGAGTCTAAGGGGGGTCCTCCTCCTGTCTATCTAACTGTTTATACCACCCTCATCAGTGTGGCACTCAAGAACCTGCATCTCACAGCTGCTGGGCACCCCTCATCCAATGCTCAAAGTGGGCAAGCCCCTCCAAAGTTGCAATGGCACCCAGAGGTGTAAAGCAGAGCATCGGGGTAGAGATGGGATACAGCTGGCGTAAGCTCTGCACTGCTGGTTGGTCCCTCCCATTAACGTGCAGTTTGGTCTCCCCTTGTCCTAAGCTCTTGCATGAAACAGACACAGGTTCCTAGTGCTGGAGGGAGCATGGGGTGGCAAAGGCAACATTAATCCTCCCAACACCAGGGGAGATAGGTGACTGTAAACACACACCCCTCCCACTGGTGGGGAGGCAGAGGTAGAGAGGAGCAAGTGACTTGCCCAAACTCACACAGAGCCTGAATGAGAAATCAGGAGTACCTGGCTGGCTCCCAGTCTCATGCATAGCCCCCTCAACAACTCTAACCAGCTGCAAGAGCCAATACACGAGAGCCTCATGGACTGCAGCAGGTGATGCGCTGTCCCTTTAAGAGGGGAACTCATTCTGCCTGCACTATGCTGGCACGGCTCTATTAGAGCATCAGTTACTTGCCTGCGACAGACCAAGCCAGAACGGTGCAGCCGTCTCAGGAGCAGCAGCTGAGGTAGGAGCTTCTCAGCATCTCCTGTTCCTCTCTCCTGGCAGGGCTGGGAGGTTGCTAGAGAGGCAGGCCCTTTGCAGAGCAGCCTCTGGTTGGGCTGCAGCCTCCTTGTTGTGTTACTGGCATTGTTAGGATAGGTGCTGTGACCCTGCAGCACTCCCTGCACTCTATGCAAGGCAGAGAGTGCCTCTTCAAAGCTACTGCCGACAGGAGGACAGGGTGTAGAAAAGAGTTGGGAAGGGCAGGGCACGTGTGGAGGATATCAGGGTGGGCCCCCACATGGGGGAAAAGCTGGAATCTGAAGTTGTTCAGATGACTGCAGACTAAAAGGAGATGCTTCCAAAGGGGTGGGGGAGGAAGTGAAAGCAGGACTGGGGCAGAGACTCAGGCAAAGAGGTGAAAGAGAAGGAGAACTGATGGGTCTAGCTAGTTCAGAGACCCGGTGAGCTTGTTGAGGTGGGTGCTGCAGACAAGGAAGGCAGCAGGGACTGGAGCCAGCAAGATCCGAGTCTGGCCTGTTCCACCCGCCCAGGATCTCCTTCCTATCAAACACTGAGCTTATGGTGTGGTTGGGTGGGAGGATGCTAATCCCACCCTGCAGAGCCGTGGAATTTTGCATGGCTCTTGCCATCTGATGCCAGTGCAGTGCAGATGGGAGAGACCCGACTCAGGATACCAACAGCAATGATCTCTGCATCCTGCCCTGCTCAAGTGACACAGCACTTTGTGCCGGTGGCCAGCTGTTAATGCTGCCAAGGTTTCTCCCAATGGCATTTCAAAGCTATTTTGCCCACGTGGCTCCATTTGCTCCTGGCAACATTCTGGAGATGGACCAAATAGCTTTCTTCTAGTGCAAGGCTCTATGATTTCTCCTGGGGAGTCTGGCCAGGTCCCCTCCAGACTGTGTCTTGCTGCAGCCTCAGCAGGTTCTCAGCAGCGGAAGTCAGATGGGATAAAAGCACCGTCATGCTGCCTCTCTTCTTAATGACGTGGTTTAGAATCTGCACACGCATCTCTGGTTGCTCCCTCACAGCTGGCTCCACAGGCTGGGCCTGGAGGGATGGGCTCCATGACACGGAAGGTTTCTGAGTCCACACACTGAAGTAGGCCGAGTGCTAAGGGACACTTCTGACTTGCTGGCCCCTTGCCTTCTGCTTCGCCTCTCAGCCCCGGTGTCCCAATCACCTGGCCCCAGTTCTGCCTCCCACCCCACAGGTCTGTCAGGCTTCACTGCTCCCCTTCCTGCCTGCTTCCCCACCAGCACTCTTCCTGCCCTCCATAGCTCCTGAGTGCAACACCCCTTGCAGAGACGCTGGGCGGGATGGGGGGTGCAGGTGCTCCGGCTGTGTAAGGCACCAGAATTCCCAAGGACAGACCCCAAGGCTGCCTAATGAAAATGCCCAACCTCAAGTATTCACAAGCTTTATTCTTGGGCTACTACATTTTAGTTGTCTGTCTGTCACTTCGCTGCTGCAGGAAGCCAGAGGCTTAAATAACAAAGTTCTTGCAGTTTTGTAACAACATGTTGTAGGAATAATCTACTCTCATGCTTCAGGGTACGCGGTGCTCAGGGGTCAGGAGGCCTTGGGTTTGGGAGGAAATCATTCCCCCTTCACACTGCTGCCCAACAGCCTGGTGCAGCCTTGTCTTTTTCTCCCTCCTACCTCTCAAGCTGCAAGCATTGGCTACTGCCAGAGGTGGGACACCAGCCCTATGGACCTGCGCAGGGGGTGTAAATCCTCTCCCCTTGTTCTCAGAAAGCTCCGCCCAACCTGGCCGGAGGATGGAATCACTCCCTGAAGCTGTCCTGATCCAGATCCTGGCCTCCATCCCCGCAGTGGAGCTGGTGCTGGCGTGCCGCCTGGTCTGCGGCCAGTGGAAGAACCTTGTGGACGGAGCAGCAATCTGGTTCCTGAAGTGCCAGCAGGAGGGGTTCACTGGGGCAGAGCCTGAGGAGGAGGCCAAGGACTGGCAAACGTTCTACTTCCTGAGTAAACGGAAGAGGAATTTAATCAAGAACCCATGCGGTGAAGGTGGGTGGCTGAATTTGATACCATCTTAGCCTGGCTGCAGATTCAGTGGCTCTTACAGGGTTGGATTCAAAGGGTCTCCATGGGGGCAGGGAGATTCTGAATGTATTTGGACAGCATTGGGGTCTCAAAAAAAAAAAAAAAAAAAAAAAAAAGAGGAGAATTTTCAAAGGGGAACATGGGCAATGCATGTTTGAAAATCTGCTTTTAAATGATCTGCTCAAGCCCACACAGTGAGCTTGTGGCAGAGCTGAGCACTCAAGAACTCCTGGTTCCTGTTTCCAGACCCTGGATCATACTGTTTCTAGCTGCCTCACTCCCCAACGGGTGAGCCAATTTCCTTCCAACATTCCAGTAACATTCTGAAAATGCTCAGGCCAAAAGGAAGAGTGGTGGGCAGTGTTCCCTGTAAACTGGGCATTTAGGCAGCTGTTCAGGAGAGATTCAAATTCTGCCCTGCTCATTAGCAGAGTGCCCAGAGTTAAGATTTGGTTTCTACTGGTGATGCACATTCACATGCGCCTTGGTGCACATAAAAATTTATTCCGCACATGGATAGAAAAATCCACATATAGATAGAAAAGATTACAAGGGACATTGGGGTGATCTTTTTGTCTCTTCTGACCACATTAGAGGAGAGTTGAAAACAAGACTAAGCAAGTGTAACCCACATACCTCCTATCCCATCTAGTGGCACGGAGACCACATTTGGGGTACGTCTAGACTGCAAGCTTCTTTCAAAAGAGCTCTTGACCCAAAAAGGTTCTTTCAAAGAGAGCATCCACACCTCAAAACCGGATCGAAAAAGCGATCTGCTTTTTCGAAAGAGAGCATCCAGACTGCTTGGACGCTCTCTCGAAAGAAAACCCTGATTGCTATTCACAGAATGGCCACCAGGGCACCTGTGCTTTTTTTGACTGCCTCTTTTTTCGAAAAATGTCCCTGTTCTGCATCCACACACACCTTTTTTCGAAAGAGCTCTTTCGAAAAAGGCATTCTTCCTCATAATTTGAGGTTTACCAATGTCGAAAAAACCCTGCGTTCTTTCAATTTAATTCTGAAAGAACACGATTGCAGTGTGGACACAAGTGAAGTTTTTTCTAAAAAAGGGCAGGTTTTTTTCGAAAAACCCATGTAGTCTAGACATACCCATAGAGAGAATAGTGAGTCTGCTCTGCAGTCTTAGCTACTGGCTACTAGCCAACTGGCGGCCTTACACAAGGAATACTGGCTCCAACTTTTAAAATATTTCTGTCTCTCAGTAACACTTTAGAAAAGATTTTACAAATCTAATGAGCTTGTCCCCACGGATGCCAAATGCTAGCTCTGTGCATTTCATTTCAGCCCGGAGAAGGAAACAGATCCTCTCCTGTGCTGGCCCTATTTTGCAGCACTGGGAGTGCTGATATACAACACAAATAGTTATCATTGGACTTGTTTACATGTTCATGGAACCCTTGCAATCAATTGTGGGGTTTGTAAAAGTTTGTTTTTACCAAATTTACATGTTTGGTTTGAATTTGACCCATAAAACATAAGAACATAAGAACATAAGAACGGCCGTACCGGGTCAGACCAAAGGTCCATCTAGCCCAGTATCCTGTCTGCCGACAGTGGCCAGCACCAGGTGCCCCAGAGGGTGGACCGAAGACAATGATCAAGCGCTTTGTCTCCTGCCATCCCTCTCCAGCCTCTGTCAAACAGAGGCCAAGGACACCATTTTATCCCTGGCTAATAGCCTTTTATGGACCTAACCTCCATGAAATTATCTAGCTTCTCTTTAAACTCTGTTATAGTCCTAGCCTTCACAGCCTCCTCTGGCAAGGAGTTCCACATGCTGACTACACGCTGTGTGAAGAAGAACTTTCTTTTATTAGTTTTAAACCTGCTACCCATTAATTTCATTTGGTGTCCTCTAGTTCTTCTATTTAGGGAACTAATAAATAACTTTTCTTTATCGGCCTCTCCACACCACTCATGATTTTATACACCTCTATCATATCCCCCTCAGTCTCCTCTTTTCTAAACTGAAAAGTCCCAGTCGCTTTAACCTCTCCTCATATGGGACCCGTTCCAAACCCTAATCATTTTAGTTGCCCTTTTCTGAACCCTTTCCAAGGCCAAAATATCTTTTTGAGGTGAGAGACCACATCTGTACACAGTATTCAAGATGTGGGCGTACCATAGTTTTATACAGGGCAGTAAGATATTCCGGGTCTTATTTTCTATCCCTTTCTTAATAATACCTAGCATCCTATTTGCCTTTTTGACCGCGCTGCATGTGTGGAAGTTTTCAGAGAACTGTCACGATAACTCCAAGATCTCTTTCCTGATTTGTCGTAGCCAAATTAGCCCCCATCATACTGTACGTATAGTTGGGTTATTTTTCCCGATGTGCATTACTTTACACTTATCCACATTAAATTTCATTTGCCATTTTGTTGCCCAATCACTCAGTTTGGTGAGATCTTCTTGGAGTCCCTTACAGTCTGCTTCTGTCTTGACTATCCTAAACAGTTTGGTATCATCCATAAACTTTACCACCTCACTGCTTACCCCTTTCTCCAGATCATTTATGAATAAGTTGAACAGGATTGGTCCTAGGACTGACCCTTGGGGACACCACTAGTTACCCCTCTCCATTCTGAAAATTTACCATTTATTCCTACCCTTTGTTTCCTGTCTTTTAACCAGTTCTCAATCCAAGAAAGGACCTTCCCTCTTATCCCATGGCCATGTAATTTACATAAGAGCCTTTGGTGAGGACCTTGTCAAAGGCTTTCTGAAAATCTAAGTATACTATATCTACTGGATCCCCCTTGTCCATGTTTGTTAACCCCTTCAAAGAACTCTAATAGATTAGTAAGACAGGATTTCCCTTTACAGAACCCATGTTGACTTTTGTCCAACAAATTATGTTCTTCTACATGCTTCACAATTTTATTCTTTACTATTGTTTGACTAATTTGCCCGGTACTGAAGTTAGACTTACGGTCTGTAATTGCCGGATCGCCTCTAGAGCCCTTTTTAAATATTGGTGTCACGTTGGCTACCTTCCAGTCATTTGGTACGGAAGCCGATTTAAGGGATAGGTTACAAACCACAGATAATAGTTCAGCAATTTCCCATTTGAGTTCTTTTAGAACCCTTGGATGAATGCCATCCGGTCCCGGAGATTTGTTAACATTAAGTTTTCTATTTGTTCCAAAACCTCCTCTAATGACACTTCAATCCGGGACAGTTCCTCAGATTCATTACCCACAAAGGATGGTGCAGATTTGGGAATCTCCCCAACATCCTCAGCCGTGAAGACTGAAGCAAAGAAATCATTTAGTTTCTCCGCAATGGCTTTATCGTCCTTGATTGCGCCTTTTATAGTTCGATCGTCTAGGGACCCACAGGTTTTTAGCAGGCTTCCTGCTTCTAATGTACTTAAAAACATTTTGTTATTTCTTTTTGAGTTTTTGGCTAGCTGTTCCTCAAAATCTTTTTGCTTTTCTTATTACATTTTACACTTGATTTGACAGTGTTTATGTTCCTTTCTATTTATCTCACTAGGATCGGACTTCCACTTCTTAAAAGATGCCTTTTGTCCCTCACTGCTTCTTTTACATGGTGGTTAAGCCACAGTGACTCTTTTAGGTCTCTTGCTATGTTTTTAATTTGGGGTATACATTTAAGTTGGGCCTCTATTATGGTGTCTTTAAAAGTTTCCATGCAGCTTGCAGGGATTTGGCTCTAGTCACTGTGCCTTTTAATTTCTGTTTAACTAACCTCCTCATTTTGTGTAATTCCCTTTTTGAAATTAAATGCCAGGGTGCTGGTCTGCTGAGGTGTTCTTCCCACCACAGGAATGTTGAATGTTATTATATTATGGTCACTATTCCCAAGCGGTCCTGTAGCGGTTATTTCCTGGACCTGATCCTGCGCTCCACTCAGGACTAAATCGAATTGCCTCTCCTTGTGGGTTCCTGCACTAGCTGCTCCAAGAAGCAGTCATTTAAGCCATTGAGAAATTTTATCTCCGCTTCTCTTCCTGAGGTGACATGTATCCAGTCAATATGGGGGTAATTAAAATCCCCATTATTATAGAGTTCTTTGTTTTGGTAGCCTCTCTAATCTCCCTCAGCATTTCAATGTCAGTATCCCTGTCCTGGTCAGGTGGTGGTAATATATCCCTACTGCTAATTTCTTATTTTTGGAGCATGGAATTACTATCCATAGCGATTCTATTGAACATGTTGATTCATTTAATATTTTTATTTCATTTGATTCTACATTATCTTTCACATACAGTGCCACTCCGCCACCCACCCGGCCTGCTCTATCCTTTGATATATTTTATATCCCGGTATGATTGTGTCCCACAGATTTTCCTCATTCCACCAGGTTTCAGTGATGCCTATTATGTCAATCTCCTCATTTAATACTAGGTACTCTAGTTCACCCATCTTATTAGTCAGACTCCTAGCATTTGTGTAGAAGCACTTTAAAAATTTGCCACTGCTTGTTGTCTGCCCTTCCTGATGCATTGGATTCCTTTGTACGCGTTGTTTGTTTGTCTGCTCTGGCCCATGGTTTGCCCTCTCCCCTCCTCTCTTTCTGACTACAGCTTAGAGAATCTCTATCAATGGATTCTCCTCTAAGAGAAGTCTCCCTCCGATTTACGTGCATCTCCACACCAATCGGCTTTCCCCATCTCTCAGTTTAAAAACTGCTCTCTGCCTTTTTAATGTTTAGTGCCAGCAGTCTGGTTCCACCCTGGTTTAGGTGGAGCCCATCCTTCCTGTATAGGCTCCCCTCTCCCAAAAGTGTCCCCAGTTCCTAATAAATCCAAACCCCTCTTCCCTACACCATCGTCTCATCCACGCATTGAGATTCTGAATCTCTGCCTGCCTACCTGGCCCTGCGCGTGGAACTGGAAGCATTTCGAGAACGCCACCATAGAGGTCCTGGATTTCAGTCTCTTTCCTAGCAGCCTAAATTTGGCCTCCAGGACATCTCTCCTACCCTTCCCTACGTCATTGGTACCTACATGTACCACGACCACCGGCTCCTCCCCAGCACTACACATAAGTCTATCTAGATGCCTCGAGAGATCCGCAACATCTCTCAAAAGCCTGGTCCACACACCCAGTCACAGCAATTTAACCTCAGCCCTGTACTTAGATAGGTACCCAGACCAGTCTGAAATGCTGGGCACCATGGGCAGTAGGTAATACAGGCAAGGGAAGGCATTGCCTTCCCAAAACTGCCTACACTGCCCAGCTGCTCAGGAGGGGATGGGCCCGTGCCATGCAGCTCTCCAGGAGCCAGAGAGGGCTGGGGCCAGGCAGCAGCTCTGGCCCTCAGCTGGGGTTGAAGGAGGCTTTGCTGGGGAAGGGGGAGTTGTTGAAGGGGTATGGTTGTGTGTGGGGAAGGTGCAGGGCTTCAGTTTGCCTTTCCCAGCTGGGCCTTCACCTACCGCTCATGCTGGGCAGGGCTCTGTATTGAAGGGAGGTTGCTCTGACAATGATCCGAGTGTTGGTGCTGAGAATCAAGGGCCAGATTGCAATAGCTGTACCAAGCAGTACCTTATGCTGCAGCCAGTCCCACTGAAGTCAATGGGCTCACTTGCGGAGTCAAGCACAACTCAAGTTGAATTCCCTGCCGGGATCTATTAGAAATTCTCACCTAGGAAGGTGAAAGATGCTTAAAGCCCCGGGACTGTATCACCCAAAGCGTTTCTCTTGTTCTGCCACCTGCAGAGACTTTAGAGCACTGGGAGGAAGTGGAGAACGGAGGCGATGGCTGGAAAATTGAGGAGCTGCCAGGAGACTTTGGAAAAGAATTTCCCAGCGATGGAGTCCACACATACTTCGTCACCTCCTACGAGTAGGGCTGTCCTTTCTCGGGCTGGGTTCTAGTCCACGCAGGCCTAGGAGGGCCGTTCTCACCCGGTAACCTCTCGTCTTCCAGGTGGTGCCGCAAGTCTCAGGTCATCGACCTCAGGGCTGAAGGTTACTGGGAGGAGTTGATGGACACAATGCAGCCTAAAATTGTGGCAAAGGACTGGTAAGTGCTGGCAGAGAGGGTGGGGAAGGGCCAAGGGAAGCAAAGAGAGAGAGTTGAGGAGAGGCAGGAGCTGTGTCTACACTGGGCTTCTTTGACCCATATTTTCCACCATTACTTAGATAGCAATGGGGCAAGCCAGCTAGCCACGCCACTCGTGAACACACTGGTAAGAACTCCACTCCAGGGTCTGCACTAGCGCTGCCCGCTGCTGGCAGCAGTGGGAGAGCGGCCCACGCACACTGCAATCTGGGCTTTGCTTTATGGACGTGGCTTGCCCCGTCTTGACTTGCAGCACAAGGTGTCGAGCGTGAGCCCAGCTGCACGTTTCTCAGCATCGGGGCTGTTTACAGAGTGGTCGCGGGGCCAGTGAGGGTGGGGCTGGCAGCTTGGGTCTCTTTGCAGGTATGTAGGGCGCAGCGACGCCGGCTGCCTCTACCAGCTGCACGTGAAGCTGCTGTCGGAGCACGAGGACGTCCTGGCAGAGTACAAGAGCGACACCATTGCCATTCCGCAGGACAGCGACGCTGACTGGACCGAGGTGAGCCACAGAGGGACAAAGCCAGGGAGATGGGACAGGGAGGTGCATGCCCTGGGCCTGCACGTGAATCCGGATGGGAAGGGGCTTCCCTGGATGAGCTTGGAGCTTCTCATTTGCAGAAGGAGCAGGATGGGGTGAAGACTGGGAGGGGGGGGGTATCTATCCTGGGATCACGTCTCTTTCCTCTTGTGCAGCTGGGACCATGGAACACAAATGACTTGGCTTTCTCACAAGGCTGGGAGTGGATGGGGGAGAGGGAAGTGACAACGTGAGTGCAGCAGTGGGGCCCGAAGACCCCGAGGGAGCTCAGCGTCCCTGCGGCTTGTGACCCTATGCAGCAGAGCCCAGCCGGGTGGGGTTCAGCGCCTCACTCCATGTAGGGGAGATTCAGGGGCGGCTTGTCTCTTTCTGCCCCCTCAGATTTCCCCACACCTTCTCCGACTATGGTCCCGGGGCTCGCTTTGTGCGCTTTGAACACGGTGGCCAGGACACGCTCTTCTGGAAAGGATGGTACGGAGTCCGTGTGACCAACAGCAGCGTGATGGTGGAGCCCTAGCCGGGCCGTGGCCCTCAAGCCAGACCAGGTCCCATTCACCGCAGCTAGCCCCTGGCGTCCTCCATGGGCTTGGAATGGTTTCTGCATGGTGCTGCTTCCAGGAGTTCCAGGCTGAGAGTATATAACTTACCGCATTGAGAGAATGTGTGTGTCTCTCGCTCGCTCTCTCTGCAGGGACTCGGAGTAGCTGGTTTTGCTTCCATTAATGCACCAACCCTTAGAAAGCTTTTAAAAACCTCAGTTCTCTCCCCTCACCCACTCGCCTGATGCTCTTCCAGCCAGCTACAGCGTCGCTCTGGAACAGTGCCCAGGCAAGACTCGGAGTAGGGGGGACAAACGAGCTGGCAATAAATGATTTCAGGACCTTATCTCTACTTTGGGCTGACGCCACCTCAGACCTTAAACCTCCCTCCCCATCAGTTGCACTGAATAGTGACTCACAATGCCACTTACCAGAGTCAGAGACAATCCACATTGAGACGCATGGCCCTATGGTCTCAACACACCCTGCTCTGCCACTGAGCTCCCTCTGTGGCCTAGGGCAAATCACTTAGCTTCTCTCCCCACCTGCAGTAACAGTTGCCTATCTCTTGGGGACAGGGCTAATTAAAGTTTGCTGTGCTGTGTGGCTGGTTTCTTTATTATGAATAATAATGCTAAGCAGTAGGGAGAGCAGGGTGCCTTTCATCTTTGGTTGGGCCCGGGAAGGGAACATTTAAAAAAAAAAAAAAGGTTAAACTGGAATCTGCCGTGGAGCCTTTCTAGTTTTACTAAACATGAAACACCTCAGCTAGTAAAAGCCAACGTGTGCAGAGGGACCAGGGCCTGGGCCAAGGCAGAACAGCTGGAAATAAATCCAGGTGGTTGAGAGGTAGAGAAAGAGAGAGAGAGACAGAGACTGGAACTAGCTCCACCTGCCCCCAGGGACGTCTCTGGACTGTCAGTCTTCGGTCCTTGGGCAACTCCTCTCTTGAGCCTGGGTTAATCCTGACCTCATGGGGCCAGGCTTTGTTTTTGTGTAGACAGGGGAGGGTCTTATAGAAAACCTCTACAGAGCATCTGCTGCCTCATCCGTGGGGAACACTGGCCCTCTTCTCCAACCTCCACTGTGTGCTGTACCTCATGGACCAGGGAAGAGCATATATACATGAAAGCCGCCAGCTCAGCTGATGCACCAGGGACCTCCAGAGCTAAAGGTGCAAACAGTTCCTGCTTGAGCTATAGACCCAAGGCTCCTGGGGGGGGAGGGGGTGAGGAGGGAGGAAGCGCTATAACAGATTCACGTCCTCTGCAAATCAGCCCTTCAGTTGATTACGCCCCCCCCCCCAAGAGCAGTGCACTGCTCTGCCCCACGTCCATCTCCTCTTGCTCCCCTCCATCTCTCCACTTTGCTCACTCCCCTTTCCATGCTAGCCTGCTCCCCATCCCTCTCCGTCTCGTGGACTTTCTCCTGCACTCCCAATCCTGACACCTACATCTTTATTGGGATGGAAGCTCCCAGGGATTGCATTTGTGGGGTGTAGTCCAGGATCCTACACAGCCCACTAGGGATAACAGGTGGAAGGGAAAGCCAGGCAATCCAGAAAGCCAAAGAACCCATTGCAGCCTCTCAACTGCACCCAGGGCCTGTAACTAGCCCCTTGCTAATCACACTCCCCAAGCCTAGAGAACTGCTACTCAGCAGCACCTGCTCACAGATGATACCTGCCTGTTTACACAGGGCCTCTGGAAACCACAGATCCACCTCTAATGCACATGCAAGGTAACTCTTATGGGCATACTCCCACCTTGTGCCTCTTGCCACTGCCTCTTGACTATGCCCATAGCACTGACTATGCTTAGCTGAGCCAAGGCTAACCTCCCCTGCAAATCAATCCTAGTGGAAGAGGGACCCCTTCCCTTAGGCAGGCTAGTGTCTAGAGAGAGAGTCTGTCTGTCCCTCTGTTCTCTTCGCCTGGGCTGTTGGTGAAGTGCCTCCAATTCAACCCCTTAGCATCAAAGTGTGCCATTGCCCAATGCCACATGCTCACGTTTCTTTTGCAAAAGGCAAGAGCAGTGTTCTGGCGCCCTTTGGAGCTGGCGCTTCAGAACCCTGGCGCCTTCTGGGCTTGCCACATCAGTTAAGAAAGTAAAAAAAATGGCTTGAGCCCAGCCTCTCTTTCATTACAAATGAAGCTCCGGGCAAGCGCTTCTGTGTGCCTGGTCCACCTGGTGTGCCCGGCCTTCTGGCGGGCTGTCTGCAACTGGATGGGCCCCCTTGCATTCCAAGCCACTGGCCAAGTCACAGGCTCTCTCTGGATGAAGACCATCAATAAAAGTACTGTGCATACAAGCGTGTGTGTCTGCCTGCGTCTCCAGGCTCATACTTTCCTCCTGTGTTACTTTTCTCAGTGTTACACCCACACACACACCCTGGAAGGGCACATGCCAACACCCCAGCTATACCCATCCTCTTAAGGAGCAGGCTGAGCCTAGGCGAAGGGACCCATTGCCCCTGCTCTACAGACCAAGTGCTGCAGCCCCACCAATCAACGTACAAAGTGGCTGAGGTAAATCTGGGCTCCCCTTGCAGGCATCATCCCTGGGGAGCTGGAGAGCACTGGAGCTGGTGTGGCACCCACAAGAGCTTCTCACCAGCACATGTCCCCTCCCCACACCTTGGGCTCTAAGCTCCAAGAGACACAGTTTGTGCAAAGGGCACACCTTGGGCTGTGAGCTGGCCCCCTTCCGAATGGTGGGTGAGGCTCTGCCTGCTCAGAGTCAGAGACCTCTCTCCACTTGGCTCCCAGGAGCTCCCCGTAGGGCCTCGAGTCCCCTCCTTTGCTTTACAACTCTGCCCTGGTACTCTGCCTGAAGCCCAGTGGGAACTGCCTGCTTGCTGCGTAGGGTCTCTGGGCCCATCTCCACTGCGCTCACTGTCACATGGGCTCTCACAGCTACTCAACAGGGCACCAGTTAATATCCAGCTCCGGGTCAGCTGCCTGTCCCCTGGGAAGACACAAGGGCCTGGAATGCCTCTGGGGACTGGACAGAGACAGCAGTGGGCTCCATGTAACCCCCACGCTGTGAATCCTTGCTAGCCTGCAGTAAGGCTACATCTCCTGGGATAAACTCCAGGTACCACATTCCCTAGAAACAGGGAGCCGGGCCAGGGCTCTGGGCCCAGAGCTCCCACAGCCAGGTACACCTCTGCAGCTCGTATAGTTAGAGAGGCAAGCAACCGAGCTGGCTGTTGTGGCCCCTGCTGAGCGTAACACGTGCAGGCTTGACACCTCCTCTGGCACTAGGTGTTGCCCTGGCTCCAATGGCTGCCAGCAGGGCAGCCCCGTCCTCCCTGAACGTGGGCCAGCAGGAAACGCCCGGGGGAGGTTGAGGGAAGCCCAGGGGCTCAGCCTGGCCCTCTGGAGAAGAACAAAATAAACAGGACATTGGGCAAAGGAGGAGCCACTCTGTGCTTAGAGGAGGGCCTGGCTGGGGGATGACTCCCACCTGCTACCAGTGGGAGTTCCCGGAAATGCCGCTGCCAGAGCTGCGCCAGGCTCTGAAAGTACGCGGGTGGTATTCCTGTGCCATCCTGCCTGCCCTGGGCCTGCCCCCCGAGGGTGGGGGTCCTCCTGGCAGTTCCTGGCCCCAGTAGGGCCCTGCCTGTTCTTTATCCCTGCACACCAGAGCTCCCCTCTCCCCTGCTGCATTTAAACCAGGGCTGGATTTCTCTCTCACACTTCCACTTGGCCTGTGTCACGCTGCTGAAGCCAGGGGAGCCACTCCTGATTTACACCCAGCCTAAGAGCTCAAAGGCCCAGGCCTTTCCTGCTCTGAGGGGATAAGGATCAGCTGAATGGGGCCCAGCTTCCATACGCAGGCTGGCTGGCATCTTCTGCGCCCAGCAGATGGCTCTGTAGTACCACAATAACAGGCCGGAGATCTCTGGAGCTAGCTCAGAAAAATCCACCACGCCTGTGAGCAGCAGCTGCTCCCTTTGCAGGGTGCACACCAGTGGCTGCTTTGCCCAATGCGATCATGACCTGCAGTTCCTGCGGGGTGTGTGTGTGCGCTGCAGCACCCCTGAGTTGGTTTTATGTGGGGCTCCAGCTTCCTCCTTTCCCCCCGCTGTGGCCCCAGTCTTGGTCCCTTTACTCGGTCTGTACCGCCCTCCAGGAGTCATTGCCCTACTTCCAACCCGAGCTCTAGGAGGCGGCAGGGGGCAGCTGCCCCACACTAAAAGGTGTTCCAGCATCTCTGCTTTGCAGTGCTCCCCCGCCACACACACACACACACACACACACACCCGGCTCCTGCCACCAGCAAGGAAATCTGCCCAAAGAACCCTCCTTCAGAGATCTGTCTCCCGGTTCACACTGCACGTCTACTAGGCAAACTGAGCATAGCTGGGTCCTTGGGCTGCCCCATAGAAACAGGCTTCAGAGTAATTCCTTGGGCTAACAGGCCACCACAGGTGTCTTCAAGAGAAAATGACGTGGCTAAAGATGTGGATATGTCTGAAGAACAATGTGGATCAACTGGTTAGAAACTTAAATAATTCACTTTGCAATGCATTGTTCTTCAAGACTCTTTCTATGGCTTTTAGTAGAAGTGTGATTTATCAAGTAATTTCCCAAACTGTTATGTTTGATGTTTTAGCTTAGCTAATCCTTATGGCCCGTTTAATTAATTACACTAGGTTTAGAATGCATCACCCAAGTATGCAGTACAGAAACCTGCAGTAGGAGTAATCTAGAGTTGCCACTGAGTGTCATTTTCTTATTTTATATTATAGTAACAGATTTACGCAGCGTTGCTCAGGTCTATAATTCAGGAAGTCCACCAAGTGTATTTTTTTCTTCATCCCTAAAAACTCCTATAATTAACTGTGTTTTAACAAAAAAGGGCTAGAGTCAATTTGGCTTCCAATAACATTTTTTTCTAGTTTTCAAACCTTAAGGTTTATTGAGAAGCAATCCTATTCCAGGTTCATCCTATTTTTCTGGCTCATCTTTGTTCAGTCTCTTTCAACATTCACTGAATGTTGTATGTCATGTTGCTTATGTCAATTTTGAGGATTGAACTTGATTTGGTGATTCTGTCTCTTTTCTGTTTTATGAGAAGCCAACCCATTCCAGGCACATCCCGTTTTCCTGGCACAACCAAAACCTTACCTTGCTTTAAGTTATGATACGAGGAAGCTGTATATCTAATTTGGTGGTCCTAGCTCTTACCATTAGGGTTAGGAGGAGCTCTTGATCAGACAGACAGATAAATTCTCAAAAATATATAGCAGATAATACATGCCCTTTATTTGGGGGCATCATGGTCACAGACCAAAATGGTGATGCCATAAGTCTATTCTCTATTTTACTTCAGCATAACTCAGCTTTCCTCATCCTATTGTTGTTTCTCAAAAGTAACAGAGAGTTCAATGGGGTTACTCCAAAATTAAGTGCACTCTAAGTGGAGTCAGTCCTAGCTTGTGCTAAGTTGGAATTGGATCTGCATCCTTTCTGGAAAAAAAGTGATTAACTGAATAATAGAGTAAGAAGAAGAATGACTATTCAAAATTTTTGAATTTTGTTCCAGGATTCCATTTAAGTATAAGAGATTTAAATCATTTATCTATAACAACTTCAGAGTCATCTGTTGGTACCTTTAGCAGCAATGCTACAACTAAGCACATTTCAGACAACTAAGGCCGTGTTTTCACTAAACGGAAGATGGATGGTGCTATGATCATTCTTCTGGAGTTCAATTTAGTGAGTCTAGTTAAGACACACTAAATCAAACTCAGAGGATGCCTCCCCCATCAGCCAATACTCCTGCTTCTGCTACAGTCAGCCTCCCGCTGTGGATATGGCGGGGAAACTCGAAACAATGTATGTCAACTCCAGCTATGTAACTGGAGTTGTGTATCTTGATTCGACTTTCCCTTTTAGTGTAGAATGGCCTTAGTATCAGTGGCAAGCAAAAGATTTCAATCATCCAGTAAAACCATCACCATGGATGGGTTTGTAATAAGGGCCAGCAAATACCAACAAGACACCATAGATAAAAAGATTGCTCTGTTCATTTATGCCACAAATTATCCTTTTTGCATTGTTAACATTAAACACTTCATTGACATGGCTGAGTCCTTAGGACCAGTGTTCCCTGTAAACTGGGTGCTTGAGCGGCCACTCAGGAGAGATTCAAATGCCACCCAATTGATTATCAGAGCACTCACAGTTAGGTTTTTTTGTTTCTACTGATGGTGCATATTCACACATGCCTTGGTGCACATACAAAAATTTATTCTGCACATGGTTGCAAAAAAATCCTCACACGGATGAAAAAGATTAGAGGGAACATCGCTTATGACCAGGCTATGCTCCACCTGGTACAGTGTATGAGAAGGAACCTTAATAGTGTGCAAGAAATACTGAAGGGAGATATTTCCAGTTTAAGCCTTGATGGGTGGAGCAATGTACACAATGATCCAGTGACGTATCTCTCTGGGACAACAGAAGATGGAGATGCATATCTTTCAAAAACAAGATACATCAGGAAATGCCCACACAACAGAATATTTAATAGAAGTAGAAATGGAAGCTGTAATAAACTGTGAACAAAAATTCAACTGTAACAGATGCAGTTTTGTCAGACAATGCTGCAAATGTGGCAAAGATGAGAAGATACGTAGAAGAAACTGAAGTACGCTCCATAATAACATATGGCTGCAGTGCCCATTTAATGCATCTTTTAGCCAAAGACTTAAGTATGTCTGTCCCTTCCCCCAAGAATAAAGGAAAATGTTGCTGAAGTTGCAAAATACTCCTTAACCATTGCTTCAGCTTTACTAGAGAGATCAGGAGGCTCTAAACTAATTATCCCTCAAAATATTCAGTGGGATTCTGTGGTTGATTGTTTTGAACCAATTTATTAAGAACTGGCCAATTCTCATAAAACTTTGTGAAGAAAACCGTGATTAAATAGATGGAACAGGAATACAGAGGATATACTCAGTATACCAAGGACTATATCCATATCCCTAAACAAACTTCAGAGAAATTGCTGCTGCTGTTGCTGGGGCTGTCAAAATTTGGGGGGCACTTCAAGAGACATTGACAAAAGAAGATACCACACCAAAAAGTTAAACTCCAGGCAATAAAGGAGTAAATGAATCAAACATTAACTCCACCTCATATTCTTGCAAACATTCTCAACCCCAGATATAAAGGTAGATGCCTAATTTCTGAAGAAAAAGCTGCTGGGATGGCATGGGCATCTAATAATCACTCCTCAGTTATGCCAGACACAATACACTGCAGGGCTGGAGTGAAAACATAATGGCTGTGTCTACACTGGCACCCTTTTGTGGAAAAGGGATGCTAATGAGACAGCGCAATTGCAAATTACAAGCAATTGCAATTACAAGCAATTGCAAATTACTTTCCTACTTGAAAGTAGGAATAAGAGATCTTGCGGAAAAGGGTTTATTTTCCGCAAGATCGCGTCTAGACTGGCACTTTTCTCCGGCAAAACCCCGAGCCGGAAAAAAGCGGCAGCCATGTTCATGCAAATGCCGCGGGGATATTTAAATCCCCCGCAGATTTGCAATTGCGCTGTGTCTCATTAGCATCCCTTTTCCGCAAAAGGGTGCCAGTGTAGACACAGCCAATCAGTACATGTTTACTGATGATGTTTTGAACAAAGTCAGTCCCCCTGAATTGGTGGAAATCATTAGCTAGGTACCTTTTAACAGAGTTCCTTCAGTTGCTCAGCTAACTTTTCACAGCAATAGCTTCCTCTGCAGGCTCTGAGAGAATATTGTCATCGTATCGTAGAGTTGGTTGCAGAATTTTTAAGGACACCGCACATTTAGTGTTCTGAGGACTTTTCAGGGTTAATAAAATTTGAAAATTAAAAACAAAAAGTTTCAGGACAGCCATCAGCCGGCAACTCAGGAGACTGTTGCTATTGCAAAAGTGAAACATTTATATAAAATTTAAGATTTAGTTTAATAAAATCTGAGTGCTATTGTGTTTGTGTGTGTGACTTAGTTTTTACCATTCCTAATGTACTGTTGCTGCATCTGCAGCTTGACACAGGTAATTAATATTATGTACTATTCCTTAAACTAATACAAATCCAAGTTATCTAAAAACTAGGACCGTCAAGCGATTAAAAAATTTAATCATGATTAACTGCGCGATTAAAAAATGTAATCACGATTAATTGCGTTCACCTCCCGTTTGAAACACCACAGCGGTGTTTCAATGGGGCAGCGCTGCATGGAGTGTCAGTGCCAGCTGACCCCGGGTTCCATGCAGTGCTGCCCCTTGAAAGTGCTGTGGCAGCGTTTCCGAGGGGCAGCACATTAGGTGCCGGGCATCAGCTGGGGATTCCAGCTGATCCCGGGCTCCACGTTGCAAAGCCCCTTTGAAGTGCCGCTCTGGTGCTTCAAAGGGGCTTTGCAACAGTGGAGCTGGGGATCAGCTGGAGAGTCCAGCTGATCCCCGGCTCCTAATGCGTTGCCCCTTTAAAGCACCAAACCAGCACTTCAAAGGGTCAGTGCAGCATTAATGCCTGCGATTAACGCGTTAATCCTGTCCTGCGTTAATCGCAGGCCAATTGACAGCCCTATTAAAAACAGTTACACAAAGTATACCTTCTTAGATGTTGTAAAATGCTGAACTGAGTTGTAAATTAACATGTTTTAGTGATCAGATTTGCACCATTGTTTAAGAAATATGTGAAGTAGCATCAGTGGAAAACTTGATTTAAATCAATTATTTTTTCTTGGTGATTTAAATCAATGATTTAACATCGCAGTCACTTAAATCAATCCACCCTGTGGTGAAACACTTGCCTGTACCCATGCCAAGAGCAGCCAGGGGAGTAATGTTCACACTCATTTCCACAGGGTCTTTGAACCCCAAAGTACCCTGTAGCCACCTCTGGGGTGGAACACAACTGCTCTCAAACATGCCCTTGGCAATAATGTGCAGTGGTGCAAGGCAGGATATGGAGACATTTTCTGTTTCTAGTTGGAATTTGTGAAGAAGAGGATAAATGAGGGGGAGATTTTTATAAAAGCAAACTAATAGTTACCTAAACATGGCCAGAACCCATCAACAGCTCAGGGAGATGCCAGAAGAAAAGCACTAGACACAGCCTATATTCAGTCCTTAGCCATCCACAGCAGCTGGTGTCCCATCTCGTAAGTGGCATCTGACGCACACAATGGCCAATCATCCCTCTGCAGCAATCTCCAGGCTAGAGCCCCACCGTAGGTTTTCTTTCTGAAAAGCCCACTCCAGCGAGCCCTAGCTATAAATGCCACGAGAATTGAAAGGATTCTTTCATAATAGCCCCTGCGGGTAGCCTTTGCCGAGGAACAGAACAGAACCGGATGGGGGCCTGCCGAGGAAGCACTAACATTCATCTCTTTGTTGGGTCTAATTGAATTTTCTACATGAAGCAGCTATTATTATCCACAGGGGATTTCTGTGGCCAGATGGAGGAGTTTGCACCCCTGCCTGGATTCAGGATTTGGGGGGAGTGAGGGAGAGAGGGGAAATCGATCTGGTATTTCTCTTGCCCAATTGCTTCAGTCAGTCTCCTGAGGAGACTGATTCCCTTTAAATTAAATGGCTTTCTGAGCCAGCAGCAGGCAGCCAGACTTCCACACCCAGACACCATCTTGATGGGCACATTCCTAATACGGAGAGAGCCAAGATATACTTCCACTCCAATGTCAAGCTACCATTTCCTTCCATTTTCTGCACTCCACACCCTAGCCCAGACAGCTCCATTCCCTGCTGTCCCTTAGGGGGATCTTTCCTCAGGAAAACATTCAAGGGGGCAGTGTAGTTTTCTGGTTAGAGCAGGGTACAGGGCGTCAAGAGATCTGGATTCCATCCCTACCCCTGCCCTGGATTTCCTCTGACATATTGGGCAAGTCACTTTTCTTGTTCTGTGCCTCAGTTTCCCCATTTGGGACACACAGATAATGATGCTCTTCCACCTTTGTGGAGTGCTTTAAGAATCTCAGGTAAGCAGCTGTTAAAAGACCTTATTATATCCATGCCACATGCTTTTGATGGCTGTTGCTCCAGAAGGTTTTAATCTGCTAGATTCTCAATTCCTTCAGTTTCTCCAGTTAGGGATGATTTCCTGGGCCTACTGAAATCAGAGGCAAAATTCCTAGTGACTTCAACAGGGCCAAGATTTCAGCCAAATTCTCACCAGTTTTTCCATACTCCCAGTTATGCTGTGCGGGAACAGCCAAATGAGAGGTTGTTATAATGTATCAGTCCAGCAGGGGGCACTCTGGCTGTAGCTTCAGTGAAGCAGGACTCTAGCTCTGAGGTTTCATTGACTCTTTCCTTGGGTGCTGCAGTGCAAAGCACCTGCAATATTTGAAAACATTTTAAATGTAATCTTACATTTTGATTCCAGTTTCCAATTCCTGAAGCTGGTCGTCCCTCTCCCAGAAGTAGCTGATCCTATCAATTTCCTTTTCTTCTGCCCATCCTAATTTTAAAAGAATATTCCGTCTCAATTTCCATAGCTGATTTCAGCCAAATCGATCCCAAAGCACTTTACTAATCTAAGGGCAACCATGCTTTTCCTGTTCATGAATGCAGCCCTCTCTGGGGTGGTGCACTTCTACGTCACACAGTTGTTTAGCACAGGAAGGGAAAGAATATATTACTTTTAGCTCAAATTACCAGAGAAGTTATAACCCCACCAGAAATGAATTTCAGTGCCCTGGCTAAGATTTTACCTCTTCCAAAGACAAAGAAGTGAAGCATTATTGACCAATCGCTCAACACGCTCATCTCAGGGAACCTCTAGCAGCCTGGCACCATCACGTGCTATGCTAGGGCATTGGCTCAATACCACTCTGTAGGAAAAGTGCTGTTTACCTACCCCCTGCTTTGCCCTAGAGGTCCCTACTCAAAGTACTGACCTTGGACCCTGCTTACGAGTTGGCAAAAATCACAGCTGGGGTTGGCATGTCTGTGTCTTTCTCCAGCTTATACTTGTCAATGGGAGAGTGACTTGCCTATGGTGCCCTATTTGTTTCCATACACGCCCAGTTTGGCAGATAGCACCTATGGGACTTTACTAATCTAAGGGCAACCATGCTTTGGGTTTCTCCTCAGTGCCTTTGAGCAGTCTGCCCACAGAGGTCCCTGACCATACTGGATCTGTGAGCACTAGACTGGTTTATGACTGCATCATGACCGGAGGCATTAGCTGGTCCCATAGGAACCTGCTAGCTGATTTATACCCACACCCCATGGGTGAGCACCCCTCTTTGACCACACGCTCACGAGGACAGGGTGTGGGTGACTGCACTGGTTTGATATGGCACTTCAACCCAAAGGTCCTTGCTCTACAGGAGAGAACATAAGAATGACCATACTGGGTCAGACCAAAAGTCCATCTAGTCCACTATCCTGTCTTCTGACAGTGGCCAATGCCAGGTGGCCCAGAAGGAATGAACAGAACAGGGAATCATCAGGTAATCATCAGGTAATCCCTCCACTGTCACCCTTCTCCAGCGTCTGACAGAGACTAGGGGCACCATTCCTACCCATAATAAGTCGTATTGATGGACTAACCTCCATGAATTTATCTAGTTCTTTTTTGAAACCTGTTAAAGTCCTGGTCTTCACAACATCCTCTGGCAAGGAGTTCCTCAGGTTGACTTGTATTGTGTGAAAAAAATACTTCCTTTTGTTTTAAACCTGCAGTCTATTGTTTTCATTTGGTGGCCCCTAGTTCTAGTGGTGGGAACAAGTACATAACTATTCCTTAGTTACTTTCTCCACACCAGTCATGATTTTATAGACCTCTATCATATCCCCCCTTAGTCTTCTCTAAGATGAAAAGTCCCAGTTTTATTAATCTTTCCTCAAATGGCAGCCATTCCATGCCCCTAATCATCTTTGTTACCCTTTTCTGAATTTTTTCCAGTGCCACAATATCTTTTTTTTTTACTGCAACCACATCTGCACACAGTGCTCAAGATAAGGGAGTACCATAGATTTATATAGAGGCAATAAGATATTTTCTGTCTTAGTCTCTATCCCTTTTTAAATGATTCCTAACATTCTTGTTTGCTTTTTGACTGCTGCTGCACATTGAGTGGATGTTTTCAGAGAACTAGCCACAATGACTCCAAGATCTCTCTCGAGTGGTAATACCTAATTTAGTCCACATTGTTTTATATGTATAGTTGGGATTATGTTTTCCAATATGCATTACTTTGCATTTACCAACATTAAAATCCATCTGCCATTTTGTTGCCCAGTCCCCTAGTTTTGTTGAGATCCTTTTGAAGCTCTTCACAGTCTGCTTTGGACTTAACCATCTTGAGCAGTTTAGTATCATCTGCAAAATTTGCCACCTCACTGTTTACCCCTTTCTCCAGATCATTTATGAATATGTTGAATAGGAATGGCCCCAGTATGGCCCCTGTGGGACACCATTTGTTACCTTCCTCGGTTCTGAAAACTGACCATTTATTTCTACCCTGTTATTTTCAAATAATAGTTCTGAGCAAGTGTTTTCCAGAGGTCTTCATCTCCTGCTCTTATAATTATGGAGACATAGATTCTGATGTACAGAGTGTGAGGTGTGGTGGGAAGGAGAGGCAGCTGGGTGCTTTATTGCCTGCCAACGCGGGCCATCTAGGGTATATCTAGACTGCATCCCTCTGTCGGCAGAGGGATGCAGTTTAGGCAGGTCGACATTGCAAATGAGGAAGGGATTTAAATATCCCGTGCCTAATTTGCATAAAAATGGCCGCCGCATTTTGCCAACTCAGCACTTTGTTGGCAAAAAGCGGCAGTTTAGAGGGAGATCTGTCGAGAAAGAACGCCTTTTTCGACAGATTCTGTAAACCTCCTTGCAGGAGGCATAAGGGATCTGTCGAAAAGGCTTTCTTTCTCGACAGATCCCCCTCTAGACTGCCGCTTTTTTGCCGACAAAGTGCTGAGTCAGCAAAACGTGGGGGTCATTTTTATGCAAATTAGGCACGGGATATTTAAATCCCTGCCTCATTTGCAATGTCGACCTGCCTATTCTGCATCTCTCTGCCGACAGAGGGATGCAGTCTAGACATACCCCTAGACTAGCTGTTTCAGAGCCTGATAGCAAGAGTGGCTCTGAGCAGTGACTCTACAGATAGAGAAGCAGATGGCTTTCTGGGGCACTTAGCCGTAGAGCTGAGTAAAATTATTCAGACAAATAGTTTGGGGTCAATTTGCAAATTTGGGTTGAATTCAGCCAATAAATTTTCAGCCAAAAATATTTTTTCCCCAAAGGAGTTGAAATGTTTTCTTTTGACCTTGAGGACACAAAACGTTTCAACTTCTCCCTGCGAAATGACGTTCGGTTTCACAGCAATTTCATTCTGACATTTTGTTAGATTTTTTTTTTTTTAAAGAGCAAAAAGCAACCCAAACCAAAGTGAACCCCACACACATTTCGGTTGAAAACAAACTAGTCCTTTCGACTAGGACCACGCTTTGTAGTTTTTCATTTTGGCAAGAAAAAAACCCAAGCCCGGCAATGCTATGATTTGATGTGATTTTTCATTTCGCTCCCTGAACTGAAAAATCAATGCGCTGCTCCACTCTGTTTAAAGCAGCTCAGCTAGCATGAGAGAGGGGAGCCACTGCCTGTGCTCAGCCGCAGCCTCTCACTCACATCCCCGTCTCTTGCTACCGCTGCGCCGCCCTCACGCAAGTCACTCTCGGCCTGGCCTATTGGCAAGATGCCTGCTGGCCTCGCTGGGTGCAAGCACATGGGGGAGTCCTGGAGACAGGGCACGTGTCCTGGGAGAACCTCCTTTGCGTCATTTGAGCAGCCCAATGCTATTCAGCCACTGCTGCTTTGCTTGCATGAATAAACGACCCATTAAGCTGCAAAGGAACTGTCACTCTCAGCCAAGGCGAGGGGACCACAGGAAGGGAGGGCCAAGAAGAAATCAATGCAGGGAGCATGCCTGGCAAGGCTGATGGGAGGCTGGGTTCACATCCAATTACAGTGTAGGGGAGCCACTCTGTGATCCCCAGTGGAGATAAGTGGGTAATGAGACACCTTCCTGTGAAGCACTTGGGAGGTGAAAGCTGCATTGTCAGGGGAGCCCCGGGGAAGAGACATGCTTGTTGTGCCAGATCTCTGCGGCGCCGGGGCCTGAAGGTCAGATGAGAGAGAGAAAGAGAGAGAGTGTGTGTGTGTGTGCGCGCGCGTGCGCATATCTCGATAGCTGCTTCCCAGGCACGTGCACGCACACACACACACACACACACACACACACGTGCATGCACCCACGCACACCTTCCCCGCCCTCCTGGACTTTCGAAGCCAACCTCCCAACCCCTTTGGATCTCTTGGGACAGGCCCATGCCAGACAGAGCAAGGCGGCCTGTCGGGAATACCTACGAGTGGCATCTGCCCTGCTCGGAGTGGCCTGGAGCCAAACCAGAGCTGCCTACATTTAGAATTTTTTTTCAGGGCCACTCCTAAATCTGGTCACCATAATGAGTAGCATCAGCTTGGGAAGGCAAAGACTGAACTCACCTCTCACTCATAAGGGAGCTTCGCCAACCCAGGGCCAAGGGAGGTGCATGGATGGGGCGGTTTAAAGGAAGCCAGCCCTGCCCATGATGGAACGAGGCAGTGCAGCAGGATGCAGAGCAGGGCATATTCCTGGGGATCCCACCTCAGCCAAGCAGAGTCTGCCTGAACTCACTTTCTTGCCTCCCAAAGCTCCACTCCCAGGACTCTCCATCCCCAGCCGATGCAGGAATGTCTCCACTGTGCTGCTTCCTGTCACTGTGCTGTCTCCTGGGAAACAGGATTAATCTCCCACAGAAGCTGGGGCATCCCAAGGGGGCTGGGAGGGAAATCTCAGAGCCACATGAGTGGAACGCCGCCGGGTTCCTGTGGCCACGACGCATCCTTTCCACCTCTGGAACGGCATGCAGCGGCTCCTCTTTCACACTGCCCTAGGGAGCATTGCAAAGCAAAGCAGATAACATCCTGATCCAGATATGAGTCATGGCTTAGCTTTTTTTTTTTTTTTTTTTTTTGTAAATTAAACCTAATCTTGTGTTGACTCTGCTGTACGAGGAGAAATAATGAAGCAGATTAAGATGAGATCTTGTTCACTCTTGCAGAACAAAAGCCAATTAATTGCCAGCAAGATAACTGTGGAGTCTGGTCTTAGACAAATACAGGCAGAGAGGGGCTAGGTGGAGGAGGCCTGCTTCGGTGAAGCGATAACTCCGGCAGGCGGGGTGATTTTAATGCAAAGGATCACTGAGCTACATGGCCCTCACCCCGGCAGCTTTCCAGACATCCCTCACCATCAGAGATTGTGCAAATGGAACAGAAGAGAATGAGGTTTCTTACCCGCCCTGCAAAGATGATGGGATGCAACGAGGAGGTTCCAGCCTGGCCTCGTTGGCTTTTCTGATCTCTCCGCTCACGTTATCAGGTAACTGATGGGAAACAGGGGAGCAGGTCCTCTGGGACCATAAAAGATGGAACCTAAGCCACTGCTTCCCTGGAAAGCTTAGCATAAGGACCAGCAGAGACTATGGCCTTTGATGCAAGACTTGGGCACCAGAAGACCATGGCCCATCATGGGCGATAATGGAAGAGTGTGAAGTGTGATGACTGGGGCTTGTGATGGAAACAGACAGAGAAAAACGGTGGTAGACGGTGGCACAGGAAGGATGTCAGTGATGGAAGCCGAGACGGCCCCGGAGCACCAAAGTACTGGATGGAAGCCAGCAGCACGGAATGATAGAGCATGACACGGGAAAGAGATGGGACGGCCCTGGAGTCCCTGCAAGCACTGATGTGGCGGGAAGAGAGAAGAGAATGCGTCCACCTCTTAAGTCACCCTCCGCTGCCTGACTCCGGGGGCGGAGTTACAGCCAAGAACTCAGCGGCTCACTTCATCACTACTCCGGCTGTGTTGACAGCACCGAGGGCCCAGCCAGAGCGGGAATCCACAACTGCCAGAAATAAAAGGCGCTGCTCAGTGAATTTGTGGCCAATTTAGTGGGAGTTAGAGGAAATACGTCTCCTTTTCACACTGGTTCCAAAAAAAATGGAGCCCATTCGAAGCCCGCAGCGCTCGCCCTGACAGACAAAAATGACTTAGGAGGTGAAAAACGGGCAGGGAAAGTGATTTTCTTTGCTTGCGTTGCCAGGGGAATTAGATCTTGGATTTTTCGTCACCACCAAGTGGAATAATCCAATATATTAAAGGTAATGTGCTTCTTGTATTTATTGCCGTGCATTTGACCTAACAGAGTTTTATTCCTACATTAAGAATGAAACCATTCCGGGAGGCAAGCTGCAAAGCCCTAGATCAATTACTGCCTCCTTCAAACAGCAGAAAAATGAATTATTCCTTGTAAAAAGAAAAAACCCTGGAAAATAATAATAATAAAAAACCTCCACTGTCCTCTCTGCTCATGCCATGAATTCTGCACCGCAGATTCAGCTGAGTTAGAGAAAAATTGAGTTTGGTCTCCAAGCAACATTTGAAAAGGAGGCAGAAGTGCAAGGCCAATCCTTTGTGGAAATGCACACGCACCAAAACACCTCACATGCTCCTGCATCCCAGCTCCACTGGCTTTCTGACCCTGGTTTTGTGGTGTTCGGGTCTGGTTAAAGGCAGACAATAAGCTGGATACAGCCCACAGATTTTACACTGTGCGCATGGTGGGTCACATTTTATTAAAGTGACAGAGAGTATATAGCTAGAGCAGGAGGGTAAAAATCCCTACAGGAAGGCTAGAGTCAGTAAACAAAACACATCCCTTGCAAAGCCAAACAAGGTAGGGTGCAAGGTGTGAAAATGCTGAATATCACCTTAACTTTGCCCACTTCGGGCTTGATCCAAAGCCCATTGATGTCTACAAGAGAAAAAAAACCCTTCCATTCAATTTAATAGGCTTTGGATCAGGCTCCTCCTGATGCCAGTCTCCCATTAAGCAGATGAAACCACACCAATTTCCTTCATGCCCGTGAGTCTCCGGTACTAACAACAGTGATCTTCCACAGCATTAATTGGGTCCTGGGGGATTCTCATATAGGGAGAGACAAGAGCTTTAACACTACCACCATCTAGGATAATTAGCTATGGGGAATGACTGCCATCAGCATAGTATTTGTGTACCCTGCCTTGATTGGTAGGTAGGTACTCACTCGGTTCTCAGAACCAGAGCAACTGAGTGCTTCACCCTCATCAGTGTATTCTGTCCTCACGAGTCCTTCCCTCTCCCCGCAAGGTAGACAAGTATTACCCGGGGTGCCAGCAGCTGTCTACACATTGCCCATGGTACATACCATTGGAGAGGCATCAATTTGAGGGCAGGGATGCAGTGTTTCCTCAATTTTTTTTCCATCCGCATGTGGGATAAATTTTGTTATGTGCACCAAAGCCTGTGCAGATGTGCACCACTAGTGCAAATACATGCTGCTGGCAGTGGGCGCTCTGCTAATCAGTTGGGCAGCATTTGAATCAATCCTGAGTGGCTGCCCAAGTGCTCAGCATACAGGGAACACAGCAGGGCTGCCCAGAGTGGGGCCAAAAGGGACAGTTTGGCCCCTGGCTCCCAGCCCCGCTGTGAGAGGGCTCTCAAACCAAGTGTTATCACAACCCAGCATGCAGGGTTCACAGTGCCACTCAGATTTAGCTCGGCAGCCCCTCTGTCACTGGGGTCGCAGGGCCAAACTGCAGTGACTGCCATTACAACCCAGCACCAGGCCAAGTGTGAATGGCACTGGAATCCTGCACTGTAGGTCACGCTGCCCAGTAGCCCCATGCACCAGGTCACAATGCCCAGAGCAAGAGGAAGAGCCCAGTGCTGTGCCAATCTACCACTGCAGGGGGAGTGTAGCTGTGCATCCCTGGTGAAAAGTTGCTGGGAGCACTCCTGATATTACCAGGTCACAGAGGTCAGAGCACTGGGCAGAATAAGTGACTTGCTTAGGTCACACATGAAGTCTGTGGCAGAGCCCAGAATTGAACCCAGGTCTGTAGCATGCCCACTACCCAGCCAGCCCATGCCAGTTCAGACTTTGGACAATCCATTCCCCCGCCCCTCTCCCACCTGTGGCACATGTATGGCCATGCAGAAAGACAAAGTCAGCCCAACCACCATATGGTGAAAGAGTAGGGCATTTGAGTTTATGATCACTGGTGAGATGAAGCTGTTTGCTACAGGTGGAGAAGGTAACCTCTGAATTGCTGATTTTTTCTCAGGTCATCATTCTGTGTGCTGAGTTAAGGTCATTGGGGTCCATTAACTGGCCCCATTCCAATGGATGGGTTTCATTTACCTTTAATTTTAGCTCTAAACAACCTGGGGGTTCTATGGCTGAGGGGTTTTCATTTTTACTCTATTCTTGTAAAAGGGTTTGCAAGGGATGGCGGGGGCTAAGCATCACATTGTGGCTTGAACTCCAGCGTGCCGGGGAATTAAGCTATTTATTATGACAAGGGCCCTTCCTTCGTGCATAGCTCACCCCTCTTTGTTAGCTGGCGTTTCCAGCAGTGCCAGCCTGCAGAATGAGCGGTGTGTCAGAGGATTTTCACACCCCATCAGCGTCACATTGGCCCCCAGTAATGTGAGTTTCTTAACAACGGTGCCCCATCAAGGTGGAGTCAAGCAGGAGCTTCCTGACAGCGTGGCTCTGATCCTGCCAGCTGGAATGTTTGCGCCAGCAAGATGTGAGCTTCCTCTCAGCGGTGCCCTGTCACTGCTGGCCTCTGCAGAGATGTAGCAGCAGAGCAGCAGGGGCTGGCTCTCTCCCACCCCCTTTTACTCAGCTGGGTCCTGAAAACTTCTGGGGGCTTAGCCTTGCCGCTGAAGATTCTGCCATGGCCAGAGGAGCTGGACAACAGTGAATGCTCTGGCTCTCTTTGCAGCTTGCAGCTGCAGCAGTGGCCTTCCATGGACACACATGCCAGCAAGGGAGCAGATGGCTGTGCCAACCTTTGAACTGCACGAATAATTAAAGCTGCCCGATCCTCTCTCATCCACACCGCAGCATAGACAGGCAATTGACCCAGGTCCGCAGAGACCATCGCTGCAGACCAAAACGCAGAGCTCCTGCTGTTGTACTAATGACAGCTATGCTGAAACCCAGAAAGCCATGCTGTTTCTAAATCCTTCTGCTGCATTTTCTTCCCCGTTACATCTAAGGATTGTGGGCTGGCAGAGGCAGAAGGGGCAGGTGGCAATTCTGCTCTGCTTAGCCTAATGTCTTCCAGCCTGTTTATTTCCCTTCACAAATAAGCTCTCCTCCTCTTGCAGCTGAAGCCATCATCAGAAAGTTGGACAAGTTTCCACCAGTCACAGGACAGTGGCTTCTACTGATGTGCAGATGGTGGGAGGCAGAGAGAGGGGAATGGTAATTCTCACAGCAACAGCACTTTGCACAGCTATGATGTAAGGGGTTGGATCACAGAGGTCCCCTTGGGGTTGTCACCCGGTGTGCTGGTCATGTCACAGTCTGCCAACCTGCCTCAGGGGTACACCACAACCCTGTCCTGTTGGGCCAGAAGCTCTGGTCTTACCCCAACTCTGTGCCTTGGCAGAGGAACAGCCCCCGGCAGAACATAGACACTGAACCAGCTTAGCTCCGGGAGGGCTCAGCTATAAGGCCGGTGACAGCCTCTAGGAACACAATCCCAAAGAGGACCAGACCCCCCTATTAAATCCATCTTACTCTGTATAAAAATTGTACACAGAGAAAGCTCGTAAGTTCACCCTCTTTATCAATGAAAGAGAGAGATGCATCGTGGTTACTCCTCCCTGTAAATAAACAATTATTTACACTGGACTTGATAAAAACCCAAAGTATTTTTATTAAGTATAAAAAGTAGGATTTAAGTGAGTGCAAGGGAAAAACAGAGAGATCAAAGTAAATCACTAAGCCAAAATAAACAATGCATGCTAACTAATCCTAATTCACTAAGCAACTTGTTACAGGTAAATTCTTACCCTAACAGTTATTCTACTCATCTCTTTCACAAGATAGGCAGCCTCCTAGCTTGGCCCCGATCCTTCCCCCTGTTCAGTCTTAGATGTTTCTTGCAGGCATCTTGGGTGATATGGTGGTGGGGGGGGGAGGGAAATCTCTTGGCATCTAGCCATTCCCCTATTGTTTATCCCCTCCACTTTATATCTATTATGCCCAAGGTGGGAATTCTTTGTGTTCAGTTCAAATTTGTCTCACCTTGAGCGGAAAAGTACCAGATCCAAAATGGGTTCCAGCACCAGGTGGCCTGGCCACATGTCCTGGGCTTACAGAAAAAATAAAACTGTTCACAGACTGTGGACTCGATGACCCAGCCATTAAGTTCATAAATTATCACTAATGGATTTTACAAGATACCTACATGAATAAAACAGGTTCCCATTTAATATTTCTAACTTTAGATACCAGAAAGATACATGCACACAAATAGGATATACTGATACAGTGGATTACAACTTTTAAAATGATACACTTCACATACAGCATCTCTGAGTTATGCATATTCATAAGCCAATTTTAATCAACCACGGGGAGCCCATAACGCAGCACCCTTCAATCCAAGTATCTCAAAGCACTTTAGAAAGGAGGGCAAGTCCCATTATGCCCATATTACAGATGGGATAACTGAGTCAGGGAGTCACACAGGGAGTCAATGGCAGAGTCAGAAACTAAACCCACTTCCCATAATCCTCTACTCCTGTGCTGTGGGCCACAGTGCCAGCCCTTTGGGCAGGGAACAGAGCAGCTGGGTTGGCACTGTCTGCTCTCCCTTTTGGGCTGGTCCATTTCAGCGTGTGATGGGAGCTCCCAGGACTGTGGAATGTGCATGTTTGTCTGTCTTATGGTAAAGTCCTGACAGAGCTCTGAGGAGGGTTTTCAAGTTGCTTGGGCATGTTAGTGAGGGGGATCAGAGCTGCCACATTCCTGCATCCCTACCAGGTGGGAGGAGCCCATGAGCTGCCAAGCCAACCCCCATCCCTTCCTCCAAGGAGTCACCAGGGTTTGACAAGGCTGGCCTGCCACTTTGCATGCAGAGCACAAGGACTGGATTGCCCCTGAGAATATTTCGCTGGTGTGAAGGAGTCAGATGGGGGGCAGTCCTGGTACAGGGATAATAGGCTGTAGGCCAGGAGTTGTGTGTTACTCCAAATAGTGTCTAAGGGTACTGGGCTGATAGTGGGGTGCAGAGGCAGAGTTGGGATGCACAGCAGTTGTTGCACTGTGGGGCCTGCCCTGGGAGTGTCCCTGGGTCTGTGAGGTGCATGGCCATGCTGATGGCTCGATTCTTTGAGCACGTGCATCTCCTGAAAATATTTAGCCTCTTGCAAGTTCTATAAATCCCAGTCCCCACACACTGATGCCCTCTCCATCCTCCACAAACACACACCCCTTGCCTGCTATTGAGATGTTAACCACATCATTAAATCGCTGGGTACCTGCCAGAAAGCCGCTCCGCAGGTCTGCTTTCCAGCTCCTGCCTCCGACATTGATTCCTTTTTAACCCACTTGCCAGCCCCCTGGTTCCAGCCCTCCACATCCTGCTCTGCCTGCAGCCAGCCGCTCGGGAACAGGAACATCCATCTCTAATGACACCGACTGGAATGGATTCCGTTCTACCTGTTTAATTATGGAGATTGGGGCTTAAAAGCTTATTCCAACAGTCAGTCTAACCTGCTGCTTCAAGCAAACAGAAATAATACACACAATGCTTGGAATCTAATTCCCTCCCCCCCCGCACAGGAAAAGCGCTAACACTCTTGCATGGGGACACTGGCTCCCGGAGCGCCATCCTCCGCAACCCCATAACTTGAGACGCTGTAACAGCCTCCCTGTGTCTTCACTGCTGAGATACAGACCTCTGCCATTGGAGCTGAAGGACTGACTCCATTAGCTAGCAGTAGTAGTAGGTAATTATCCAGAAGTCAGGGCTGGCAACAAGGGTGGAATTTTTTTTTTGGTGGGGGGGGGCAGCAGCCATGCGCTCCGGGACACAGTTTGCTTTTCATCCTGTTCCCTGGATGCTAAGGAAGAGAGGGGGAAGTACCTGCATTCTGTGCATGCCTCTCACACGTGGCTGGTGAGCGCCCCAGTGTTTCATAGATTAATTCCTGTGGATTCCAACAGCATCTATGGACAGCAAGGTCTCATTGTGATTGGTGCTGTACAAACACATAGTAAGAGACTGAGGTCACAGTCTAAACAGACACGACTAAAGGATGAGGGAGGAAACAACCGCAAAGTGTCACACAGTGGAATGCAACCCAGGTGTGTCAGCCACATGTCAGTGCTCTACCCACTAGACCGCGCTGCTGGCTTTCAGGTTCTGACCCCTCCAGAGTAATTGATGCTCTGTGATTCAGTCATTTTTCCTGACTAGGGCGAGCACCTTCAAATTGACTCATTAACCCGGCAGCCTATCTTCTTCCTATGGAAGGCCTGCCTTCCTCGATATGCAGAGCAGTGGTAATTACCTGGCTCATCCACACAGGTAATCAAGAGTCTGAAGCTGGCCTTGGAGACCGTGTGGACCAATTAGCTGCTCCAGACGATCACATTCCCACCTTGCAAAATTACCGAAATGTGTATCTGCAAATCGCTAGATAAGGGCAATTAACTGCAATAGAGAATGGCCTGGCCTCCACCGAATGGTGGGAGCAGTGTATAATGGCTGTGTTTGCTCAAACTACTGGGGCTGGAATGAGATGTGGAAAGGAGGGGGAGAGAGAAAGAGGGAGGCTAGGTCAATGAATTAATTTGCTGCCGTTTGCCAGCCCATGTGAGCCTGTGCACATGAGCCTTTGTATGCATGGAGGTAAATCGGAGGTGCGGATTTAACCACTTCACTGAAACTGACAGCCACACTTTCTACCCTTCCTCCCAACACTCAAGGGAGCTGGCCCATGCCAAAGCACCCGGCTACAGCACTGCTGCCGGAAGGGCCCACTTGGGTAAGCCCCCAACTTCGGGTGGGCGGGCAACGATGGGGGTGGGGGTTCAGCCCCAGCACTGCGGCCCTGCTCCCTGGCAGCAGTGCCAGCTGGAGCAGGGTTAGCCGCCACTCCCCAGCCCGTGCCCTGGCTGGAGCACAGAGCAAGCTGGCACAGCAGGACAAGAGCTGGGGCACAAGGAAAGCCATGGGAGCTTGCGTGGGTGGGCCTGGTGTGACGTAGTGGGGATGCTGTCTACTCTTGTGGCCCTGGATCCACTCTGGTTTTGCATTCACTGGTTGCTGTGTTGTGCTGTGTGTGACCCCTACTGCCCTATGCTGGTCTGCAGTGACTCTGTGCGTGTCTGTGTGTGCCATGCCAGGCACGGGATGGGTCCCTGAGGTGAGGCATGTAGGAAATGGCCCAGCCGCCTGACGCCTGGACTAGGTGGAGGAATCTGAACAAAGCAAGAGGCAGGGCTGCCTGGGGGCTGAGTGACCAGTTGCTGGGAGGGCGAGTTAGTCTCGTCTGGGTAGGATGAGGAGAGCAGACTGAGAGCAAGAAGGGGGGTTCAGGGCCCGTGAGCCCCTTGCCCCCGAGAGGAATAAGGCTGTCTGCTTTCAGTGTCTGAGCTAGCATTGCTTCTATACTACGCTGTGTCTCTGTGAAGCAATAAACCCTTCTACTCTACTGGCTGGCTGAGAGTCACATCGGGCTGTGGATGGGGGTGCAGGGTCGCGGGCTCCCCGACTCGCCATCACAGCCTGGCCAGGAAATCTGAGTACTGGAAGCAGATGCTGTGAGGGGAGGAATCCACATTTTGTACTGCATCAATGAGAAATGAAACCGAAGAATGAATCCAAAGGTGGACACAGTTCCCGCTATGTCCCTGAAGTACCAGGCTTTGCCCATGAAACTCCCAGAGTTTCTTTAACAAAGACCCCTAATGCTCAGCTAATCAGTAACATATAGATCTTCTCACCAGTGTTAACCAGACATCCTCTTTCTCGCTGCCAGCAAAATGGCTGCCTAGGGGGTTTTATATATATATATGCCTTTCCTAGCATGCTCTCTGCAGCTGTTATGGGCAACACCTCCTTCCCTGGAAGCAACAGAGCAGCATGATCACCCTGAACCTCTTCAAGTCGAGTCTGGCCACTACCAGTCAATCAAGTTACAAACTAACCAACCCAGTGTATCCCCCGGTGAACACATTGGGCCCCCAAGCTGCTGTTAGCCCCAGCAGACCCAGGCTGCTACACTCTGAAAGACTGGGGCCTTTTCCACTCGCTGCCTCCCTTGCAAATCAATACCAGCAGCCTCATTCTGAGGCATAAATAATACAACTGCACGTGCCAAACGGTTCCCTGAGTCAAGCTCAAAAGGGAGACACTTCTGTTCCTAAGCTTAATGCTTCTGACAGGGTTTGCAAATAATGAACTGGAAAGGCTTTGCCCAGTGCTGGGTCAAGGTGGATCATCAATTTACAGCTGCTAACGGGAGAAATGAATAGCAACGCTCTGTCGGTGGCTTCTTCCAGGAAGCTCTGGATCACATGCCCACCAGAAGGCACTCTGGAATGGAATCAGTTCTGTTAGTGGTGCTGTTGGGCGGGAGGGGGTTCGCCACTTGCTCAGTGGGGAATCTGACCACAACATGCTAAGTTCACTTGGGTGGGAGATACCACTCATGCACCCTCCCTGGGTCACTTCCTACCAGAGTCAGCGTGGGGATGCTCCAGCATGGTCTCTGGTCCTCTGGTCACAGCACCAGCCTCTTCCTGGGGCTCCTCCGGCACTGGTGGCTCAATATGGTCTCCCATCATCTGGGTCGTCTCTAGAGTGCCTGCAGGAGAGCCTTCTCCTCCAATGTCCAGCCCAGACTGAGCTGAGCTACTTCCTTTTATACTGCTCCAGCTCTTGGAGCATGCCCAGTCTGGGTGGAGGGGCAGGACTTCCTCTGCCCACAGGGTTTTAACTCCTCCTGTCTCTGTGTGGGATATACACACCCCATCATAGTAACCCACACACCTACTGGGTGTGGTTCACTCTAAGGATGTTAAGGACTAGTTGACTATCAGACAAGCAAGTGCTTATCAGATAGTCAGTCGACTAGTCGATTCCCCTCCCCTTGCTGCCTCTATCAGATAGAAGCAGCAAAGGGGGGTGGGAGAAGGGGTACTTCAAAGTGGCAGCGCCACAGCTGAGCCTGGGATCAGCTGTGCAGCACTTCCACTTTGAAACCCCAGGCGATGTTTCACAGGGGTAGCCACCGCACAGCTGATCCGCAGCTCAGCTGTGTGGCGCTGCCCCTTTAAAACGCCAAAATGCCGTGGAGCCCGGGGTCAGCTGGGGACTCTCCAGCTAACCCCGGGTTCTGAGCAGCATTTCCCCAGGTTCTGGGGAACCCAGGGTCTGCTGCAGAGTGCCCAGCGGGGGCTCTTGTGCATTTCAAAGCAGGCACCCATGTGCAGCCTGGAGTCAGCAGGACTTTCTGCTGGCCCCAGGCTGTACGCAGAGTTCCGCATTCCTCCTTTGAACTGTACAAGAGCCCCAGCGAGGGCTCTTGTACAGTTCAAAGGAGGAATGCAGAAGTGCCTATTGACTAGTCGAGTAGTCAATGGAAATTCTATCGACTACTCGACTAGTCAATTAACCGCAATTTAATATCCTTAGTTCACTGTCCCGTGTAGAGGCACTTAGCCCAGAGAGACAGACAGAGACAGAGAATGAGTTTGCTCAACAGCCTTAGCAGAGAGGCAATTGGCTTGGCTTTTACATCAACTGGTAGAGCAGGGGTGGGCAAAAAGGGCCTTCGGGGGCCAGATCCGGCCTGCCAAGCAGGTGGATCCAGCCCGCGGAGGCCCTGCTGCTCCCCTACCCCCAGGCCAATCAGGGCCTGGGGGCGGGGGAGCACGGGAAGCCTCCTCTCGCCCTGCCAGGAGAACGTGGTGCTTTGAAGCGCCGTGTGCTGTTCACAGGGAGCAGGGGGAACTGCGTGAAGCTTCCTTCGCCCTGCCCCGGCCCTGCGAGGAGCCTGTGGCACTTCAAAGTGCCCTGATTGGCCTGGGGATGGGGGGAGCATGCCAAGCCTCTTCCAGGGCATGGGTGCCTAGTGGGAAGGGGAGGCAAAGGGGCTCCCCCATCCCCAGAGGAATCGTGGTCTGGGGGTGGGGTCACCCCGCCCCTTCCTGTTTAGACCCCACACCTTTCAGGGTGGCCTGTCGCTACTTTAAACATTTTTGAAGTGGCCGCCGGGCAAAAATTATTGCCCACCCATATGGTAGAGGCTCATGCACTAAGCTCCAGAGATCTCAGATTCGGTTCCACCTGTCGGCATTACAGTAGCACTGGTCTGCCTCAGAGGGCTATAGTGAGGATGTTCAGATATTACAGGATGGGGGTGGGACTATAAATATTTAAGTAGATAGAGGGACTATATGAACAGATGCTAGCATCTGCCAGTCTGCCAGTCTCTGCTCTGCTGCACAGCCTCCCCGTCCAGTGCCATCTTCCCCTTTGGAAGAACGAGCCACACTGAACGTGGTGTTCATTTCTGGATTTGTTAACACCTTTCATCCCAACAGCTCAAAATGCTGTGAGTCTCACCACAAGCATAGGTCAAGCTGCTTTGAAATGGGGAAGGAATAGAAAACAATCACTCTGTAGGCTGTGGAGCTGCAGCCACCTCTGGGGATGGAGCGAGAGCTGGGAGAGAAATGCAGAACTAAACACTATTTAAATGAGTTTTGCCTTGTGTCCCATTTGTGAATCATCCAAACTCAGGATATTTCAGCAAATGTTGTTGTTCAAAATTGGTTGCTCAATTTCCATGAATGATCCTTGGCCTGCGCTTTCTTGTACTTGAAAATCATGTAATTTGATTGGACATGGAGGTCAGATGGTAGGTTTCCAGACACTGGATTGGATCAGTGGAATGCTTTGGATCTCTGGTTTCCACTGCTGCCATTTGCAATGATAAATCTGACATTTTCATGCTGTGAATATTCCGAAGCATTCACTTAAAATTCCCTGTTTCACCCCACGTTCCTTCAAGTCAACTTTGCAGGGTGTGAATGCCCAGGAGGCATGGGCCCAGCTCAATATAGTTCACAAAATTCAAATATCACCCACAAGCATTCCCACATTAGCTAGTTGCAGGTGAAAACCATTGCTCATCTGTGCAGCTACAAAGCATGAGTTTGGGGTGAAAAAGAAGAAAAATAAAAGTATCCAGTTGAAACTGCAGGAGTCGGTTAAATAGACAGGATGCAATTACCGGAGTTGAAATTTGTCCAGGATACTGACGTTAACATGCCGTCTCGTGGGATCTTGAATTATTTTGTCCCTTGATCCAAGCAGCTGGCAAATATTCAAGGCCTTGCTGCGCTGTTGTTTCCATTAGTAGGATACATTGAGGCAGGTATATTCTTGATGCAATATTGCTTATTTACAAAGAATGTACACACAGCGCTGTTTCCCTGAACACCATAGGAACAAGCCAGGAACAGCATACTTGCTCACAAATTCAAGCATGCCCTTCCAGCCAGTCCTGTGTCCAAAAGAAGCTCCCTCCCTCTCAGCTCCCTCTCCACAGCCATACTCACCAGTGCTGCCCAGACCTTTTTTTCCCCAAGTGCTGTCTGCTTCTTACACACTCAGGTCCAGCCCCTGTGTTGGCAACTGGTCCAAGGAAACCCTTCTTATTTTCCAAGTTAGTTCTTGCTCAAGTTTTCCCTATGCAGTTCACAACCTTGGGCAGTGGCTTCTATTGTTTCAGCTCTCTCTAAACCAAGGGGCATTTAAGTGCTCCCTCAATTAACATGAATGCAGCTGATCAGAATTCCCAGCAGTTTCAGTGAGGTCTGTGATTGCCCATAGATCAAAGACACACTGATTGGCAGTCAACACCCCTATGCCTAACAATTACACATGGTGAGACCCAAAGGTCTAGGTCTCATCCAAGAGACCTCGGCAGTATAGGAAGAGAGCCCTCTACTGAATCACCAGGACCCAATCAACAGTGGGAGGTCTCCCCTACACCAATTGAGGTGGCCTGCGCCTACTAAGCATGCAGTCATGGCCCAAGGGGACACAGCTGTGCAGCTAGCCTGTGCAACACCATAGAGCCCAGCTGTGCAGTTAGCTGGAGAAAGCTGGAGCAGCTCTGGTCACCAGCCAGCTGTGAGCACAAAGAATCTTCGCTCTCTGGCTCCTCCCAAAAGAGAGGCTCTTCCCATCGTCTTTCCATTTACATTGGCCCTTAAAGGAGAGACTGGTTCGTGGCACTCAGCCAAATAATTCCCCGAAGTCCCGAAATGCCGATTGCCTCCATCGGTCACATCCCTCCTCACACCTCTCTCATCTGCAATTACAGGATTGATTTTCTGCCTGGCTTTGTTTTCCTGGCATCGCACCAGCGTGAGACAGACACGGACTTGGTCACCACTGCTGTTCTGGGACATGGTCCCCGAGACACAGGCACGTCCACAGGGGACATCTGATTGATCCAGGCTGGTGCCCTGCCTCCAGCCATGGCCAGGCCTAAGGACGAAGGTGGCTCCGAGCCTTCCAGCACATGTGGGCAGCTGTGCAGAGCTGCAGCACAGAGGAAGGGGGAAAGAAATTCCTTCCTGATCCCCCGCAGGAGCTCAGCTTATCCCCGACGCATGAGATTCAATTACCCTTATCATTATCTTAGCTTGTATAGCTAGGAATGTTATTAGCGGTGATGAAATTATTGAGCCCTGTTTTACAGCAGAGAGAAAGGAGGAGGCTGCTTGTGACAGCTGCTATGGAACAATTTTCTTGTTTCTGAAGGTGGAGCGGGTTCTGTGCTGGGTCACCCTTGGGGTCTCCCCTAACAGAACAGACTCCTTATTCCACATCAGTCCTTTCCTCCTCTAGCGGCCACCCAGACATTGGATTAAGTACCTGGAGGAGGGCCTCCGGTTGACACAAGTCCAAGCAACCCAGGAATCCCTCCAGGCCAGTGTGGGGAAAAACAGAGGATGGAATGACAGCAATGGAAGGGTAGAAACCCGCATGCTTCAGGGCAGAAGCCAGTCTTTCATTAACGGAGGTCAGGAGGCAGGTTCTCCTAGGCTATATCTAGTCTTCAGGCTTCTTTCAGAAGAAGCTTTTCCAGAAGAGATCTTCCAAAAAATCTTCTTCCAAAAGAGAGCGTCCACACTGCCAAAGCACATCGAAAAAGCGATCTGCTTTTTCGAAAAATAGTGTCCACACTGAATGGATGCTCTCTCGCATTTAAGCTGTGATTACTATGGATGGAGTGGCCACCAGGGCACCTGTGCTTTTTCCTCTTCTTTCAAAAGAGTTCCCTCTTCCCCATCCACACACGCTTTTTTCCAAAAGAGCTCTTTCGGAAAAAGGCTTCTTCCTCATAGAAAGAGGTTTACCAATGTCGGAAAAACCCCTCTGTTCTTTCGAAAGAATGCGATTGCAGTGTGGACATAAGTGAAGTTTTTCCGGAAAAATGGCTGTTTTTCCCGAAAAAAACTCTGTAGTGTAGACAGCCTTAGAGTGGTACACTACAGGGCTCTGCAGCATTTGGGCTGGTAGTCCCTATGCTCCTATACAGAGAAGCACCCTCCAAATCAGGACTGAGGGGCCCAAGGCTGAATTATCATAGAGGAGGAGATGTGAGCCATGGGGAGGGGCCTACGTCTTTCCTGAGGCCCCGCCCCAGTTCCCACCTGTGCAAAGGAATAGGGACCTTCGCCCGGTTCGGTGGCAGCGTGGCAGCTTTGGGCACCAGGAGAAGAGGGGGCGCCTGTTCAGTGTCTCCTTGTGGCAGGACAGCATCCTTCCCGCCTCACACCTGAGCACGCAGCCCACAGAACCAGTGGGGAGTCCCACCCGCTTTGCAGAGCGGCAAATAAGAACCCTGGATGCCCAGCCGAGCACAACTGGACCTGCAGAGGGAGGGTTTCGTTAACAGACTTTACCTTAGCCAAGGAAACAAGCCACCGGCGCCCTTCCTCTGCTCCCACCTATAGTCCTGGCAGAGATCCCAGGAGGGCAGCGCGTGAAATCAGGAGCTAAGCTACAGCTTCTAGGGATGCAAGAACTTACAAACCCAGCTCAGCGGGTCACCAGCCAAGAACTAAGGGACAGAGCAAACCACAGGCATCGGGGAACCCAGTAAGTGTGAACAGATCATCCCCACTAGCTTCCCTGTGGGCCCCTCTGGCTGCTCTCTCTGCAGAGCTGACTCAGCCAGTCTTGCTGGGATGCTCTAGGCCGGGCAGGGAAGGGTTTACCCTGCTTGGGAAGGTGTGTGTGGTGGGGGCTATGCGCAGCTGTGGGGATTGGGGGAGGAGTGGTGTGTGCTGAAAGGGAGCGTGGAGGTGGTTGCATGGGGAGAGATGCATGGTGTGGCAGGGGTGTTTTTGAGGAAGGGTATTGGATGTCGTTGGGAGTTAGGGCATGGAGCATGAGACATGTATGGAATAGTCCAGCCGATGAAGTGTTTGTATGGGTTGAGCGAGTGTATGGGAACTCAGCAAGTATCTGCAAGGGTTGCAGAATTCATGTGTATGTGTGTGCGCACACTGTGCACATGATGAGGGGGTACGCGCACACTGTGCACATGATGGGGGGGTGTATTGCACGTGTGTGTGTGTGTGTGTGTGTGTGTGTGTGTGTGTGTGTGTGTGTGACTGCACACTGTGCACAGGATGGGATCGGTAGGTCAGTGCGATTGACCCAGTCTCATGTCATATCAAAGCTCCTGCTAGGAGGCCAGGTGCTGGGAAGAGGGCAGGCTGTTTGTGCAGAGAAGCTGAGGACAACTGGGCAGGGTGGGGGCATGTGTGTGCCAGTGTTGCTGTTGGGGGGTACGTGGGAAGGAGGCGGGTGCGCTGTGCTTAGAGGGGTAGCGAGTGGGCGGATGAGGTGGGCAGAGAGCTATACGTGCGCAAGGCCCCGCTGCATGGGAACAGCGCAAGTCCTGGTGTCCGCAGGGGACAGTGTCAGCGATGGGAAGGGGATGGCAGAGTGGGTGTGCGTCCACGTGTACAGACACTTACTGCCAGCGCTGGGAGGTGGCAGGGTGTGCGAGTCGATATTGGGAAGTAGCTATTGCAACTCCCTGCAGCCCCTGGCCCCTCTCCCCACTGGCCTCGCAGCTCCCACTCCTGCTGTTGGAAGGCGTTTGAAATTCATCACCGTTTGTAAGAAAGCACTTAAAGAACAGAGCAGAACTGATAGCTAAATTAAACCTGCTGAGCGCGCCTGTTTAATTGAAAATGCCATCTGTAATTTAAATGTCAGAGCCGGGATGGTTATTAAAACCCTCCTTGATTACTGCGCCTCATTTCACAGTTTCAAAACAGACAAGGAAAAGCTGCAAATGGGCCATGTAACATGGCATTGTAGAGCAATTAATAACTTCCCCCGCCTGCCTCTGCCCCGACCCACGCGCCACCCAGCCGCACTCGCGCCAAGCATGGGCTGCGGGCAGCCAGCCCCAGCTCAGCACCGCCGGGCTAGCAGCAGGGTTTGCACACTCTGAGCACCCGAGCAAAGACCTTGGGCTTGCACGGCCCTAAACCCCTGGGCCAGACGTTTGGTCACCCCCATACGGTCCCCGCAGCTGCATGGCCGAGAGGACTGATGTGTCTGCTGACGATGGAAATGGGGCTGCCCCCTGCGTTGGGGAGCGGATGCTGGGTCCCCATGGAAAGTGCAGCCTCTTGCTCTGTGTGTGCGCAAGGGCAGGTCTCACGCTGCTTTGACTGTTGGTTGGTTAACAGGGCCATCCGGGGCCAGGCCTCCCCATGAGCTGGGGTCTGTGAGAGCCTTCTCCGGTCTGGACAAGAGGTGGGGGAGTTAGCCAGTCACAAGAGGGCCCGTCCCTCCCGCAGGGCAGGCCAAACCCAGTCTGGGCTCCAGCTAGTGGCCAGAACAAGCCCCCGCTGTCTATTCACTCAGCCCATAAGCAGAGCAGGGCAGGGCATGGTGAGGGCTAGGTGCCTATTCCCCTGGCCTTTGAGCAAGGCAGGACAGTTTGGGCTCTGGACCTTTAGCCCCTCCTGCCACGCAGCCAGTGTCTCCTGGGCCGACTGTCGGTACAGCCCACTGGGCCCTGCTCTGCTCTGCTCCCTATTCTCATTGAGCCTGTTAGCACAAACCCTGCGCTGCACTGCTGCTCTTTCCACAGCATCCCGCTCTGAGCTGCGATGAGCCCCGCTGTACCCCACTGCAACTTGTATCCAACAGACTGCAAACCCCACGGCACCCCACTGCAACCTGGATCTGACTGAATGCGTACTCCACTGCACCCCCTGAAACCTGTATCCAACAGACTGCAAACTCCACTGCACCTCCCTGCGATCTGGATCCGACCAACTGCATACCCCACTGTATCCCACTGTGACTCTGATCTGACGGACTGTGTACCACGCTGCACCCCACTGCAGCCTGGATCTGACCAACTGCGTGCCCCATTGCACTCCACTGTGACCTGGATCTGACCAACTGCATACCCTGCTGCATCCCATTGTGACCTATATCTGACAGACTGCATACTCCACTGCACCCCCCTGCGACCTGGATGCGACCAACTGCATACTCCACTGTATCCCACTGTGACCCAGATCTGACCGACTCCATTCTCCACTGCACCCCACTCTGACCTGCAGCCCCTCCGGTTTCCCTTGCTACATACCCAGACGTCTCTCATCTAAATGAAGGAGGTGAAGCTGGAGAGACGTTTACGTAATTAGGTCCGTGTCTGGCCGAGGTGGTTGTTCTAACCTTTGAGTGCTCAGCTCATTAGAGGAAACGGACTGACCGGGGTATTGATTTGCATAAGGTAGAGGCAATTAGGTGAAGGCCTCCTGCTGTATCAGTGAGCTGCAGCTGGTGCTCCTGAGCTGGGGTTCCTGGGGGCAGAGCTCTAGGTGCCCAGGTACTGAAATGCAACCCTAGCTCAGCTGGGCGAGGCGCGGCATAGAGGGCAGAATGCAGCGGAGAGGGGACATACTGGGCCACACTCCTCTCATCTCCACCATCTTCTTAGCCTTCCCCTGCCCTTGGAGCAGCCTCTGGTTTGGAGCCCTCACAGCTCTTCTCTGGCTCCCCCTCTCCCAACTCTGGAGCTACCCAGGGGGCAAACTGCCTCCAGCAGCCTCTCCTTCCCTGCCTTCTCTCCCCACCTACCTCAGCTCCCAGGGCTTTTCTGAGCCTCTCGGCCTCAAACCCAACAGCCCGGCCCCACTCCCTTCCCTTTCACCCTGTCCTCAGGTTCTGTCTGGCCCTGCCTAGGCACCTCATCTCCACCCTGCCCCTTGCCCTCCTCACCAGGAGAGCTAGAAACCCTGCGGCAAGGCCGCTTAAAGAAATACAACGCTCCCTGCAGGGCCTCTTCTCCCACTGCCCCCTTCTCTGGGCTCCCTATAAGGCCCCTCTCCATACTGGCCTCAGGGTCCGATTTATACTCCACTGGGGTCAGGGGTGTGAACCGGGGCCAGACTTGGCCCTTCAACAGGAAGAGTCTAGGGCCCGATCTCTCTGTGTAACAGAGGGGTTCATAATAAAACTGTAGGGAGGGAGGAGGTGGTAGAGGAGGGTCAGGGACAAGGACAACATGGGGCAGCTGGGCAGAGCAGGGCAAGACAAGGAGACCGGGGCGGCGGAGGGGAGGAGAGGCCTGCAGAGCAGCCAGCAGAGGAGGGTAGGGAAAAGGCTGCCCTGGTGTCTGCCTCCCCCTTATTCCCACCCCAGCCCCTCGGTCAGCGCAGCTGGCTTGCCTCCCTCTCTGCGGGGCAAAGCAAAGAGCAGGCTCAGCAGCAGCCGCGCCACAAGGGATTGTTTGCATTAAACAAGAGTCATTAATCATCCGCACGCTGCAGTTAATCAGCTGCAGGGCCCCAGTAAATTACAGCAGGCACCCGAGGGGTCACAGAGCCTACACTGACACCGGGAGCTGGCTCCGCCAATCCACGCCTGTCTGCATGCCCAGCGCCAGCCTCCTCCTGCCCACCCCGTACACCTGGCACCACTGAGCGCCAGACCATCCTCCCCCCCCCCCCCTTGCTGCCCCCGGCAGGGAGAGATGCTGGTGACTGGCAGGCAGTCACTGATGACGCTAGACAAGCCCATGCTCCCTGCTGGATACACAGCCCTGCAGTCTGTTAATGCCACCCCCAGGAGAACAGAATGCAGCCGACACACCCCCCCCACACACCACCTCCTGAAATCAACAGGGCCAGCCAGGGTTTAATCGCAGAACCTGGCCCAACAAGCCAGCTCTTCGTGATCCGTACACGGCAGCGCTGCCCGCGAAGGAGCCTGTGCAGCTAGTCACACACTGCAAGGTGGCACATGGCCCGTTAGACATGGGTTGTCACCAGCAGCATGGAAGGAGGCTTTACACGAGTTCCCAGCCAAGGCCCTGCTACCAACTTCCTCCCCCCCCTTGTTCATTTCATCAGAATGTCCCACCGCTTGGAAGAATCGGCCTCTCCTTTCCGACAACACAACATTGTCCAGAGTCCAGGAGTGGCTGGGAGGCGCACTGTGCATTCACTGAACAGGGCTGGTCCAAAGGAAGTGGCAGGTGTTGATGGGGGGGGAGGGGTAGAAAGAAGGGGAAGGCAATCCAAAACCAGAGGGAATCTTCCACACAAGCCATTAGAGCCCCTGCCATTGGGGAATTCTCTCTCTACGCCCTGCACACATCACAGTCCTTAAATGACTCCATCCATGTTGGGTGGACACAAACATCCCCTCTTCTTCTACCAGCCTTTTCCTGAGGCACAGGACACTACCTGCTGTGTCCCAATAGCAGCAGGGCATGTCATCTGGGAGGAAATGAGTCCATTTCAGTGGTTCGAAAACAGCTGGACCTAGCATTTTGGACCATTATCTCAGCTCCTCGAGAGCAGCTCCCTCTCCATTTGAGAGCTATCAAGACTGAAATACAAACAAGGTGCCAGGTCTATTAGATTGTAGACCCTGCTGCGGATTAAACATCTGAACTGAGCAAACACCAGAAAGATGAGGGGACAAGTACGTCAGCACAAGAGTAGGGCCTGGAAGAACAGCCAGGAAGCCTAGAGTGTTACCAAGTGGGCTGAGGCTGTCTGTGTGCTAGAGACAAGCGAAGCCCTAGGACACCGCCCCAGGACACAGCCCCAGCCCGGAGAACCACAGTTACAAAAATCCAGCATCCTATTTCCTTAAGCAATTCTATAAGGAGACCATTGATTTATTCTTCCAATATCCTGGCTCTTGACTAAGAAGAACCTGCACCTGGCTCTGTGCAGGTACTGGAAGCAGCACTGTAATTATGTTTGATTTATCTGGCATTGGCCATGATGAATAGCTAAGCCGTACACAGCTGAATACACCAGACAGATGCCAATGGGTAGTATTGATATGTCTGTTTCCCCATCTCTTCCCTCCCCCCCCGGTGATTTTCTCAGCTCACACCCGATTTATGCTTTCTGTTGAAAAAGGAGCAGAATAGTTACCTACTTCCCAGGGAGGCTCAGTTCATGACCTGCTTGTAAAAGCATCATAAGGCCCTTGACAAAGTGGGCCTTGCACAAGAAGAGACGTTCATTCCCAGAGGAGGCTGTGCTTTAAAACCTCAGTGACCTATTCCTGGCCAGGTGGTGTGGGAACATTAAACCACGCGTTGCTCCAGAGAGAGTTCAGGGTTGGTCTCTTGTATGAAACATCAGAAACTCTGCACACAAGGAAGTGGCCAAATCATAACAAAACAAAGAGCATAAGGGACAGAGGAGTGATGCTGGCCCTGAATGCTGAGGTATTTATCACCTTGATACAAGCCTTGCCCAGTGCATCAGATGCCCATTAACAGAGGAAAGAAGGGTGTCAGGGCTGTCCCCTATGCTAGCACTCTGAGTGCAGAAAATGGGCTCCTGCAAAAGAGCTTCAAAAACTTCCCCCCAGAATCATAATACCCTGATTTTGGGGAACTGCTGCCACCATCGAGTGCTTTTTCCCTAACACCAGGGGTGAACACTTGAAATCACCCCAAGGGGTACCCCAAGCTCTTTTGCCCCCCAAAAGCTTGCAAAACAGAAAAGAGAAAAACAAGCTGCAGCCTCTGGTAGCTGACCCCTCAGTCAGAGGCATGCAGATACACACAGACAGACCTTCTAGGACACAAACATCAAATCATCACCTTAAAAGAAGTGATTTTTATTACAAAAGATAAACTTGATAAAGCATACTTGGTTGCTGGAAGTTACAGAGCAACTGAAGAAACCAAATTAAAACAGAAAAAAAACCTCTGGCACAATGCTTCGATGGTAAAGGGGAAGGGGGGGCATCGAATCACACAGAACAGTTCAAACCAAACCACAAAATAAAGAAAAATTACCTTGAATGTGACTTGATTCACATTTTCCTGGTACTTACTTCTAATTTTCCACTTTGTTCAGTCCACTCCCATGCCCTGAATTCTGTGGGGGGCATGGTAGTTTTGCCTGGGTTTAAATCATTCTGTATGTCTCAACTTCTCGTCTAACTCTCCCACACAAAGAAAGCAGGCAGGGAACCTATATCCAATTCAAATTTCAACCCCCTATCTCGATTGGTTCTCCCGGCCCCCTGGCCGACACCTTTGCTAGGTACCTGAGTTAACCCCTTAGTCACCGGGTGCTGGTCAGCACTCCTCCTGTTCATGACAGAGGGTATTTCCCATCCACAAAGAAATGGCTCAACTCTCTCTCTTCTAATGAGAGCGTATCCCCCTCGCTCTACAGAGAGCCTCCCTTTAGAGAGTTGGCCTTGCTTTGTAACAGCCATGGCAGTGCTCCCAAAGCTACCACTTCCCTTGCTATCTACTCCTTCAGTTCTTGCCCTCACACCACCTTCTGCGCTGTCCCCTTTGTAGCATGGAACCAGAAGGGAAGAGCACAGGTTGCAAGAGGGAAGAATTTGGAGTACACATGGCTGGAATGCTGTGTATACATGGCTGGAATGCTAGCTGAAGTTGCACCATCTCTATAAACAGTTCTCCTAATAAAGAGACAGTTTCGTTTTAGAAACATGGAGTCCTTTCATATTATTACCTGGCACATGATACATGCCTGGCAGTGTTCCCTGTTAGCTGAGCACTTGTGTGGCCACTCAGGAAAGATTCAAATGCTGCCCAGGTGGTTAGCAGTGTGCCCACAGCTAGGCTTTTGTGTCTACAGGTGGTGAAGATTTGCACATACCTCAGTGCACGTACAAAATTTGGATTTCACACCTGGATGGAAAAAAATCCACACATGGATGGAAAAGATTCGAGGGAACATTGACGCTTGGGGCTGCTGCTTCTCAAGAATCCTCCTCCAAATCCTTCCTCAAAAGCCACTTCCCCGGCTTTGAGTCCAACCCATGTGAGGCCACCACTATGTCGCAGATTGAAGCCCCCGGCTAGGTTTGCTGCCAACCAGAATCGGTTTCTCAGGTATCAGGAAAATTTCCAACATGCCCGCTGTGAGAGTCCAGCGGATAATGAAACATACTGCCAGTCACATGTGACATGGCCTCTTTCTGATTGTCTCACAGGTCTCATCTTATCTTGCAACAACTTTGAAGTTCCCCTGATTTGTCATAGCTTTGCTCGTACACTTACAGTAAGGTGCATCCTCAACAACTTAGGGTTGCCAGGTGTCCGGTATTCACCCGGTCAGTCCGGTATTTGCGGGCTCCGTCCGGTAAAAAAACAGGAAATACCGGACATGTGAAATGTCTGGTATTTCCTGTTTCCCTGGGTTGGAAGCCTGGCGGGGTCAATTTCCCCCTGCCGCGTCTGGTGGGGCCGGGGGAGTGAGGAGTGCAACAGACTCATAACAAAGGCTGCTCCTGCACCCCCAACAGCCCCCAACTCCCCTCTGCTCCCCCGACCCCCCCCTGTGCTTACGGGTCAGAGCTGTGGGGTTTTAAAAATGGCACCCAAGATGGCGGCCGTCTCAAAGGGGCAGCCTCCTCTTTATTAAAAAAAAAAAATTTTTTTTTTTAATTTTTAGTTTTGCTTGACAATTTTTTCCCAGTGGTTTTTTTTTTTTTGGTGTGGGGGGGGGGGGGGGAAGGTTCGGTATTTTTTGTTAAACTATCTGTCAAGATAGCAGCTTCTAATCTGACTGGGAGGAAGGATTTTTGTGGTTAAGACATTGGACTGGGTGTCAGGAAATCTGGGCCAGTGTGTGACCTTGGGCAAGTCATTTCAATTTCGGGCCCCAAATCCACAGCTGTAAAGCAGGGAGAAAAGTCCTAGTCTATTTAGAATATAAGATCTTCCTGACATATGTACAGCAGCTAGCGCTGTGGAAACAGTCTCAACTGGTAGCCTGTAGGTATTAATATAATATGGATAAATCCATTTTTAGACTACACTTTCCATTTCTTTTCAGTGATGATCCAGAACTAAAGTATTTTGGAGATTGACCCTAGCCCCCCAAACGATGATGATCCAGATCAAATGGGACTCAGATCAGAATCATCACTAGTTTGCAGCTGTGACACCAAAAGCCACTGATGCGGTTTTGTAAAAAAACCACTCTGACCTCCTCAGATTATTTTAATTTTGTTCCTTAACTTCACAGGTGCACAGACATGAAAAGGAATAATTACAAAATTAGAAAAACCACCCAGAGACGAGCAGGGGCAGAGGGTAATTAATCCTGTCCCTCAGCTCGCTCTGTAAAGTCCACTGTAATTAGATTGTAAAGTACATTTTTCAGAAAAGGAACAAACAGATTATACTACAGAAATCAAGCCCATTTAAAAAAGCTTTAATCTAAGCTCCAACAATTAATGAAATCCTTCCTAATAATACCTTTGGGCTGCAACATTAAAACACAGCCTTGTTTTTGGATAATATCAGCACAGGAGAAAGTATACTAGAGAAGGAGAAAAATGATGGAAAAAGGATGGCTGTCAGTTCCAGTTTCTTCAATGCAGGTCTGATCCGTCAATGGAAAGGCACCCTTCAACCACAACCAGTTCTCATTCAAGTCTGTAAGGCCCAATCCTGTGTTCCTTGCACAAGGCCTTCAAAGAGAGCCTTGGATATGCAAAATCAGGTCCTAAGATGGGGATTTTCAAAAGGAACCTCCTTTGCAAATCATACCCAAACCTAGTCACTAGATCATTTACTGGTGGTGCACATTCACGCCTGCCTTGATGCACATAAGATTTATTCTGCACATGGATGGAAAAGATTAGAGGGAACATTGATGTCTGGGACTGCTTCTTCTCAAGAATCCTCCTTCAAATCCATCCTCCAAAGCCACTTCCCCTGGCTTTCAAACCCATGTAAGGCCACCGTTACGCTGCAGATTTAGACACCAGACTAGGTTTGCTGCCAATCAGAATCAGTTTCCCAGGTATTAGGAACATTTTCAACATGCCTGGTATGAGTGTCCAGCTGATAATAAAACACACCGCCAGTCATGTGTAATGTGGCCTTCCTCGGACTGTCTCGCAGGGCTCATCTTCTTTTGCAACAGCTTTGAAATTCTTTTATTCTTTTCAGGTTGGCAACTGACGTCAAAAATTGTTGCTGTCCTCCTCTTATATTTAATATAGAAAAAAATAGAACAAATGTATCAAGCTCAACAAAAATAAGCCTAGAGACAGAGCGTGTTTTCTCCTAGAGGTTGACCAAGAAAGAACACTTGACCTTGAAAGATAAGGGTGTGCACAGAGGAGGGGAAAGAGATTTCCTTTTTCTAGATCACAAACATTTTAAATGCCTTATAACTCCTTCCATGTGAACACCTTTTGCAATCCCTCTGGGAGTCACAACCTACCAGCTGAGAAACACAAAACTATCAAAAGAACATTATATAGGCAACCTCATTTTAGCAGGAAAAAGTACAGACTTCCTAGATCTCCATCGGGGAAATCAGCTTTCAGTGAGAAGAGGTTTCTTCATGCCAAGCGTGCACAGACCAGGTTATTCATGTGTCAAAGCAGAGAACAAAACCCACCCCCTTTACCTAAACTGCTGACACTGTTGGAACTTTGGGATGCTCAGAATCTGGATTAGAATCAGGCAGCTTGAGGGTGGAGTTTTCAAAGCTGACTAATGGGACTTTGATGCCTAATTCCCCTGCAGATTAACAGTATCCAGTTCCCCTCAGAAGCATGGGAAACCTCAGCCTAAGTCTATATTGTTTCCATTCTTTTCTGCTCCCTCACTCTCCAGCTGGGAGTGCCCTCAACACAGAACAGTACCAAAAGAGAGTGTATATTGATTCATCCTTTCTTGACACGGAACTGCATCCTTCACTTTCAGGGCCAGCCCAATTCTCAGTAGGGTTGAGTAGATGCTGGCCATGTGGACCAGTAACACATGCAGGGATTATCGAATATACTCCTGGTCCACCTGCCAGGCTGATTAAGTTTCATTCAGATCTTTATTAAATGGCGTTCGATTTAGGGCTTAATCTTAACTTGTTCCAGTACATCTAGGCTGGTATGGAGTTCATGGGCAATTTCAGTGGCTCTAACATGCAGAGGCTGCATGTGCTTACATGCTGCTCTTCAAATTTGGGATGGGGAAGGAATTCCCCTCACTCATGCTATTGGGCATGGACTATGGTCTTTTCAACATCCTCTGAAAACATCCACTCAAAGTGCAGTGGTAGTCAAAAAAGCAAACAGAATGTTAGGAATCATAAGAAAGGGATAGAGAATAAGGGTGCATTTACACTGTGCCATTATTTCGAGATAACTAGTGTTATTTTGAAATAATGTGAGTGTCTACACAGCAATTCTGTTACTTCAAAATAAATTTGATATAACGAACGGCTTATTCCGACTCTGGTAAATCTCATTCCACGAGGAATAACGCCTATTCCGAAATACCTATTTCAAAATAAGGCGTGCGTAGACAATCCACTGCGGCTATTTCGAAATAGCCCCTCACCAGGGCCATTCTAAGTTATTCCTCTCTAGTGGCCTCCTGAGGCTCTAAATTGAAATAGCACATCTACATTAGGGAAGCCTGCCTTGGACTAATTTTGAGGCTTCCTTGCAGTGTAGACATGCTATTTCGAAACAAGGTATTTCAGAATAGCTATTCCGGAATAGCTTATTTCGAAATAGCTGTGCAGTGTAGACGTACCCTAAAACAGAGAATATCTTATTGCCTCTGTATAATTCTATGGTACGCCCACATCTTGAATACTGCATATAGATGTTGCCTCATCTCAAAAAAGATATCGTGGCATTGGAAAAGGTTCAGAGAAAGGCAACAAACATTATTAGGGATTTGGAGAGGGTGCCATATGAAGAGAGATTTAAAAGACTGGGACTTTTCATCTTAGAAACGAGGGGACTAAGTGGGGATATGGTGACAAGTATAGAGAAAGTGAATAAGGAAAAGTTATGTACTTGTTCCCGTAACACTAGAACTATGGGTCACTGAATGAAATTAATAGGTAGCAGGTTTAAAACAAACAAGTATTTCTTCATGCAAGCACACAGTCAACCTGTGGAACTCCTTGCCAGAAGATGTTGTGAAGACCAGGACTTTAATAGGGTTCAAAAGAACTACAGAAGTTCATGGAGGATAGGCCCATCAATACTTACTAGACAGGATGGGTAGAAATGGTGTCCCTAGCCTGTTTGTCAGATGTTGGGAATGGGTGACAGGGGAGGGATCACTTGATGATGACCTGTTCTGTTCACTCCCTCAGGGGCATCTGGCATTGGCCACTGTCAGCAGACAGGATACTGGGCTAGATAGTCCTTTGTAGGTGACAAATCTGAGGACTTGTCACAGATTGAAGTGTCATTAGAGGAGGTTTTGGAATTAATTGATAAACTTAACAGTAACAAGTCACCGGGACCAGATGGCATTCACCCAAGAGTTCTAAAAACTCAAATGTGAAATTGTGGAACTATTAACTATGGTTTGTAACCTATCCTTTAAATCAGCTTCTGTACCTAATGACTGGAAGATAGCTAATGTAATGCCAATATTTAAAAAGGGCTCTAGAGGCGATCTCGGCAATTACAGACCAGTAAGTCTAACATCAGTACCGGGCAAATTAGTTGAAACAACAGTAAAGAATAAAATTGTCAAACACATAGAAGAACATAATTCGTTGGGCAAAAGTCAACATGGTTTCTCTAAAGGGAAATCATGTCTTACTAATCTATTAGGGTATGTCTAGACTACATGCCTCTGCCGACAGAGGCATGTAAATTAGACTACCCGACATAGTCAATGAAGTGGGGATTTAAATATCCCCAGCTTCATTAAAATAAAAATGGCCGCCATGCTGTGCCGGCTCAGCTGATCGTCAGCACAGCGCGGCAGTCAAGACGCGGATTGGTCGACAGGGAACACCTTTGTTGACCACTCCTGTAAACCTCGTTTCACGAGGCATAAGGGAGCGGTCGACAAAGGCATTCCCTGTCAACCGATCCGCATCTTGACTGCCGCGCTGTGCCGACAATCAGCTGAGCCGGCACAGCACGGTGGCCATTTTTATTTTAATGAAACAGGGGATATTTAAATCCCCGTTTCATTGACTATGTCGGGTAGTCTAATTTACATGCCTCTGTTGGCAGAGGCATGTAGTCTAGACATACCCATAGAGTTCTTTGAAGGGGTCAACAAACATATGGACAAGGGGGATCCAGTAGATATAGTGTACTTAGATTTCCAGAAAGCCTTTGAAAAGGTCCCTCACCAAAGGCTCTTACGTAAATTAAGTTGTCATTGGATAAGAGGGAAGATCCTTTCATGGACTGAGAACTGGTTAAAAGACAGGAAACAAAGGGTAGGTATAAATGGTAAATTTTCAGAATGGAGAGGGGTAACTAGTGGTGTTCCCCAAGGGTCAGTCCTAGGACCATCCTATTCAACTTATTCATAAATGATCTGGAGAAAGGGGTAAACAGTGAGGTGGCAAAGTTTGCAGATGATACTAAACTGCTCAAGGTAGTTAAGACCAAAGCAGACTGTGAAGAACTTAAAAAAGATCTCTCAAAACTAAGTGATTGGGCAACAAAATGGCAAATGAAATTTAATGTGGATAAATGTAAAGTAATGCACATTGGAAAAAATAACTCCAACTATACATATAATATGATGGGGGTAACTTAGCTACAACTAATCAGGAAAGAGATCTTGGAGTCATCGTGGATAGTTCTTTGAAGACATCCACGCAGTGTGCAGCGGCAGTCAAAAAAGCAAACAGGATGTTAGGAATCATTAAAAAAGGGATAGAGAATAAGACAGAGAATATCTTATTGCCCTTATATAAATCCATGGTACGCCCACATCTTGAATACTCAGTACAGATGTGGTCTCTTCATCTCAAAAAAGATATACTGGTATTAGAAAAGGTTCAGAGAAGGGCAACTAAAATGATTAGGGGTTTGGAACAGGTCCCATATGAGGAGAGATTAAAGAGACTGGGACTTTTCAGCTTGGAAAAGAGGAGACTAAGGGGGAATATGATAGAGGTATATAAAATCATGAATGGTGTGAAGAAAGTGAGGAAATGTTATTTACTTGTTCCCATAATATAAGAACTAAGGGCCACCAAATGAAACTAATGGGTAGCAGGTTTAAAACAAATAAAAGGAAGTTCTTCTTCACACAGCGCATAGTCAATCTGAGGAATTCCTTGCCTAAGGAGGTTGTAGAGGCTAGGACTATAACAGGGTTTAAAAGAGAACTAGATAAATTCATGGAGGTTAGGTCCATAAATGGCTATTAGCCAGTATGGGTAAGGAATGGTGTCCCTAGCCTCTGTTTGTCAGAGGATGGAGATGGATGGCAGGCGAGAGATTGCTTGATCATTACCTGTTCGATTCACTCCCTCTGGAACACCTGGAATTGGCCACTGTCGGCAGACAGGGTACTGGGCTGGATGGACCTTTGGTCTGACCCAGTACGGCCATTCTTATGTTCTTATAGACCTTAGGTCTGACTCAGTATGGCAGTTATGTTCACTGGCCAAACCTTAATGGACGTCAGGTGCAAGTACCCCCAGGCAGTCATGGGAATCAGCAGGAGGTGGATTCTTGTGGACCTTAGATTCCCCCTCCCTTTCTATTTTTCTCCTAGCAGGAGGCTTGTAAGATGCCCTCTCTGCTCTGGCTAAAAGATTATCCTTTGTAGCACTCTGGGCCTGGAAATCAACTGGGCTTCTGGTTTCCTCCTGCACCATCCATTACGGGCAACATTAAATCTGGCTTCAGATATTGTTAACATCCAAAAATAACCATCTTTTATAAGAAGCTAATTAGCAGCATGCAATGAAGATAAAATGGATTCAATTAATTAATCAGCAATTATTCCTCACTTGCCTTGGAAACCTATAAAGATTCTTCACAGGTGCGAGCAGACGATGTGCTGAAAAGGCGTCGTGGAGGTGGAGGGTCAATGCGGGGATTTGTTTGGAACCAGCAAGTTTCACCTGGCAGAGAGTCAGAGGGATTAAGGAGATCAGAACTTCTCTCTCACTTAGAGCTCGATCTTACGAACAGCTGAGCGCTCTGGCCCCCATCCAGCAAAGCATTTACGTTCCTGCCTAATCTAATCCCAGGTGTAATTATCCCACTGACACTTTGACCTAATTTTATTTTAGGTTTTAATAATATGAATAAGCAGAGTAATGACTGCTCAATGCACTGTGCAGAGATAAACGGACCCTCCCTCCACCCCCGTGGGGCAGGTGTAATGATCTGTGTTTGGGGGAAACTGAGGCACAGAGACATTAAAGTGAAAGTATTTGCCACATAGCGAGGGAATGGCAGAGCCAAGGCGTCTCACACACAGGATCAACCTGTTCCCAGCCCTGTGCTAAATCTCCCAGTCCCCACTGCCTTCCGGAAAGAGATTTGTGCATGGGATAGTCAAATCCTTTTTCTTGATGCGACTGCTTTTAGTTTAAAAAGCAGCCAAGATCTCAAAGATTTAATAAAAAAAAAAATCTATTACTAATCCTAAAAAATGCCCCAAGGATTTTTATTCTGCACCTGAGCATGTATTTACATGATGAATTCATTATATTCCATTGAGCAAAGGAGGGTGCATTTGAAAAACACTTATAAATATGTATTCATTTGATAGACTGGAGGAAATAATCTAGGTTTGAAAAGGTCCATAATTATGAATTTACAAGATACTCCCTAATTGTCCCGGAGGGATGGGCTGTGGGGGAGAAGAGAAGATAGGAGCTGGAGTGACAGAATAATTACGTGCCGAGTTGGAGATGGTTCCGTTTCCTGGAGGATCACGGTTCATGCCATGTTCTAGATGAAGAGAGGGGACAGTTGAGCTAATAAGCAAGCATGCCGCTAATGCAGCCACACACACACACGCAACATCCAGGAATATGATGGACACCAAAAAGGAAACTGGAGTCTCCAGGGCTCAGCAAACAGGCATCTTCTGCCAACTGGAAAACCTACCCACCACCACACAAATCTGGATCTTCTGCCAGTTACACTATTTAATTAGCTGAACAGTCCTACAGGCCCCATTCTTTGCGCACTCTCTCTGTTGTAATTAGGGATTCTATTGCTGGAGGCCTGGGATTGACAGACCCGCAAGCTCAAGTCCTGCAGCTCCCCACAGATCAGGTGCGCCACAGGCAGTGGCAAAGCGAGCCTCTCCTATGCTCCTTCTGTCTCGCTCCTGGGCTGGAAGGATCACATCTCAGAGGGTGAGGAGTCATTCACTCTACAACCCATTTCGGCGGGGTAGCTGTGTTATAGTCTGTTTCAGCAAGAACAACAAGGAGTTTGGTGGCACTTTAAAGACTAACAAATGTATTAGGCCGGGTATCAGGGCATGAGCTTTCATAAGTTACAACTCACTTCCTCAGGTGCTGAAGACAGACAGAAAGGATACAGAGATGGGAGTGTGATATCACTGCTAATGAAATCCATGTGGATGTGGCTCATCTCCAGCCGTGGTGAGAAGGGGAGTACCTGAACGGAAAATGATCTATCTTAATGGGAGAACCACTCCATGTGTTTATTTTGACCTTGGTTCAGGGTGTCAAAATTTGCATATGAAATCCAGCTCAGCAGTTTCTCTCTGCTATCTGTTTCTGAAGTTCTTCTGTCTGAGAATGGCAATTTGCAAGTCTGAAACTGGGTGCCCAGGGAGCTTAAAATGCTCCCTCACTGGCTTTTGGAGGTTGCCATTCTTAACGTTTGATTGGCGTCCATTTATTCCTGTGTAGCGACAGTCCGGTTTGTCCAATGTACGTGGCAGAGGGGCATTGCTGGCACATGATGGCATATCACATTAGCAGATGTGCAGGTGAATGAGCCTTTGATGGTGTAGCGGATGTGGTTAGGTCCTGTGATGGTGTCACTAGGGTAGATGGGTATAGCTGAGGCCAAGTGGATGCTCATCCACTAGGAAGCAAAAGGAAGCCTCCAGCTCCATCTCGGTATCACCAAGCAGCCATGAGGTGGCAACATCTCCTCTCTGCCAACCTGGGCTGCCTTTAAACAGCAAAGAGTCCACCATAGCCCCTGTTGCGGGGGGTATCCTTCAGAGTAGGGAGGGCTTTGCCAATGGATCAGTGACAAGCGGATTCCCTCTGCCGCGCCAGTGTCAGGCCTTGGCGAGAAGAACGCTTGTTTCCATGGCGTTTTTGTGAAGCATGTTTCCTGGTTGCCCTCCAATGCTACTCACTCACAGGCTTCCAGAGGGAGCCACTGAGCACAGAGCCACACCCCCCCACCGCTGACAGAGTTACACCCCCCCACCGCTGACAGACGGCTTACACTGCAAATGCCAACCTCTCTGGTGCCAACTCAGAGGTCCAGGGACAGTATGATCACCAGGAAGGCTCTAGGTTCCTTTGCAGGGCACAGAGCTGCCCTGTCCATGCTGCGGAACTAGGGGCAGGATTCTGCACTTGCGACAGGGCACTGGGCAAAGGGCTGCAGATTCAGCCCTCTGTCATACCTGCTCCTCATTAGTGGAATAAATTAGTATGGGCTGGAGATAACCTGTCTGTAATTGGGGAAGTGGAGACAGCTGCCAGCTAATTAACCTGGGGCTACAAAAAGGCCTCAGGAAAAGGCAGCTGGGGAGAGCAGGAAGAAAGGGAAAAGGCAGGGCGTGGAAGCCGAGCGGTAGCTCTCCCCTCTGCCAATGGTGAAGGGTTTCTTGTAATGGTGAAACGGTGCTGGGAATAAGCCCATAAACAAACTGTGCCCAGGCCTGCCAATGGGGAAAGGGAGGCAAATAAGGCAACTGACCCAGGGCCCAGCAATTGAAAGGGACCTGGAACTCCTGGCCACTGCCACTACTGCAGTGGTGGTGGCTGCCAGCACCCCAGGCAACGTGCTCCAGAAGGCATGGGGGAGGAGGCAGTGTGGTACGGGCAGCACTGAAGGCTGGCTGCCCTGGCCCTGCCTCTTCCACCTGAGGTCCTGCCCCTTCTGGGAATGCAGAACCCCCCACCCACACCCACACCCTTTGCCTGCACCAGTGGTTACCAAATCCAGGGTCTCAGAGTGACTTTGTGGACCTAGCAGAGAGAGCACCAAGGCAGCCCTGGAAAACACCACTTTTATTCCACCTGACTTCATTGGACTTGCACTCAATTTATACCAGTGATACCCTCTGCCCTGGTGTGTGGCTGCCCCCTCTTACAAAGCCAGCACTCCTGCACAAGCCAAATGATGCCCTTCTCAGCATACAGGCTTCGTCCAAGAGCCAGACTGCACAGCCAGCCAGGGGGATGGGCGCGCACAACTAATTTTTCATGCAGTGGGACAGGTGGCGGCTATTCAGCTCTTTATTAATACCCAACCACACCCCAGCAGTCTACCTGGCAGCTTGTCTCATGGAACTGGCTAGGGTTGCCAGATGGTCTCCCAAAAAATACCAGACACCCAGTATTTTTTGGTCGAGCAAAAAAAAAAAAAAAAAGGGAAAGGAACATGGGATAAGCAGCGATCACAACCCCGCCTCCCAGCTGGGAGGGGGGCCGCGAACGCCACTGGGAGCCTGTGATTGCACAGAAGCCTGGCAGGGCCGGGGGGAGTGGCTGAACTCCCAGCCACTCCCCGCCCCTGCCAGGCTTCTGACGTGACTAGAGGCACCCAGCAGCGATTGCGGCCCCACCTCCCAGGTGGGAGGCGGGGCCGCGAACGCCGCTGGGAGCCTGTGATTGCGCAGAAGCCTGGCGGTGGCGGGGCTGCCCACGTCAGGCTTCCGTCCGGTGCCCAGCCGGAAAAATCAGAGAATACCGGACACTGCACACATCCGGTATTGCCTGATTTTTTTTTTAAACCAGGCAGAGGGCTCAAATACCGGACTGTCCGTTAGGATACCGGACACCTGGCAACCTTAACTGGGACCTGGGCTCTCTGCTGGCCAAATAGCCATAGTAAACCAGACAGAGGGGCACAAACTGCTTTGTGGGCAATCCTGGCCCCAGGTGGCCCATCCAGAGCTAAGGCAAGGGACTGGCCCAGAAGCAGGAATGCAGCTCATGCGCTATCCCAGCCGATTCCTGCACCCCACAGCGTCGAGCTCCACTCATCAGTTCCATCACGTTTACTTTTCCTAATGGTGCACTGCGGACGGCTGCATTCACATGGGCAAAGCCCATAAAACAGCTCAGAGCTTCCGCCTCTCCTCTCCTGACAGCAGGGTCTGCGGCTTTTTGATCACCGTAAAGCGCAGCCCTGCAGAGCCCCAGTACAAACCAGCAATGATGGGACTGACAAAGGGGCAGGAGCCAGCTGGCTTTAATGGGCAAGGATTGGCTCAGCAAGGGATCTGAAGACACAGCTGGCTTTGGAGGGCAGCCGGCACGGTATGGCCAGAGGCTATCATATCACCAGCGGATGGCAGCTAAGCTGTTGGCTTTATGGCCCTTTGTATTAGCAGGTTGGCAATACCAGCTGCATTACGTGCAAGCTAACTCTTGAAAGCTGTAGCAGGAAGCGAGGCAGGAGAGAGCAGAGGAAGATTCTAGGCAAAAATCTCTACAGAGAAGCAGACGGAAATAGAGCAGCCTCGAGGGATAACACTGTTTTCCTTATCCTAAGGAATCTCCTTGTTCAGAGCCAGAGGACTGCGTCTGTACCACTGCCACAGAATGGCATGTCAGCTCTTGAGGCAGGGGCTGTCATTTGGCAGTAGCGGCCCCCAGGGCACGACTGCAACACAAATTACAAACACTCCCCTAAATGAACCCTGTGATCGTCCTGGTGGCTCAGACGTTAATGAATTCAGTTTGGTTCTATTCCTTCTCTTTCGGTCACTAGCTGGGAACACAGCTCGACAGTCACACGTAACTGGAAGGTCCCCAAATGCAGGCTATTGGACCATGGGGTGGAGGAGAGAAGGCCCAGACCACTAACAAAAGGGGGACCTGGCTTGGCATCCCTACTTACTGCAGCGGTGGCCGAGAGAGACAGGGAGACGGTACTCCCTTACGGAAGCTGCTTCCAGTCCACTGAGAGCTTTGTAAGTACCTCGAACTTCACCCAGAGACCAACTAAGGAAGCTGGGAGCCAAAACCCAGGGCCATCTGTAGGAGCCTTCTGCAGCAGAATAGCGACCTCAGGCCTCTGAGCCAACTCCAGGGTGAATGCAGGCAGCTGTGTGGTTTAAGAACTCTGCCTGACATCTGTCGCAACCCACTGTGCTCTGCTTGAGCCTCCCTCCCCTGCCCCCACTAGCAGGATGCAAATTCCCAGCATGCCATGGCCAGTAACAGAGCAGCATGAGTCAGAACATCCAGAGAAATAGCTACAGAGCATCAGCTGTCTTCCAGCTCCTTCTCCTCAATCCGACTATTCCCTCTCCATCCGCTGAGACTGTTTCTGGCTCCTATCACACCATCATCCTCTTGATCTGTCACCCTCTCCTCTTTCAAACACCTCTCCCCTGCATCTCTCTCTACTGCGTGAGAACAGCCAGCAGGCAGTAGGGGGAATTCTCACACTGGGCACGTGTGGATCAGACTCGGAGACAACACCCATCACATTCCCAACATAGGGTGACCAGACAGCAAGTGTGAAAAATTGGGACTGGGTGGGGGGAGGGGAAGGAACAGACACTTGTCTGATCATCCTACTCAAATCCCATTTTTACCGCCAGGAATCCTGCATTGCAGGGAAGTCCGGTCCTTATGATCAGACATTTTAAAGTGCTCTCATACACGCGTAAGTTGCAAAGGGGGAAAAAAAAAATGTATTTGCACTTTATATTTTCCCTTTCCCCACCCCCAAGCTTGTACTGGGATTCTTTCCCTTCCTTCCCTGAGATGCTCAGGTTTCTAATTAACCAGAAATACTTTTTAGTCCCTACAATTCTCCATTAATAATAATGATACCGGCTCATGAATGAAAATTGCTTTTCTATTTAAATTCTGATTTAAAAATTATTTTGGGGGGGTAAAGGAAGAAGAGGTAAGAAGCAGTAGCCCTTGGGTCATTTGCAACTTATTAATTTCCAACAGAGCTCTTAGCTAGCTTATTAACATTGAGCGTATTACAGCCGAATTTAATGCCTGGGATATTAATGACCTCGGAGGCTCTTTTGTATAGAAAATGATTTATTTGGATGTTACAAAGCAGTGATAGGAAGGGGGGGAAATCACATGCTGGGCTCCGAGGAGAGTTACCAAGGGTGTATCAGACCTCACTTGTGACACACTAATGATATGTGAATAGGAGATACCACCCCACCACTGCCAAAGGTAATCTGGAAATTGGCTTTTTAGCCAGGTGCACTGCGGGCTCCTATTTTTCCACCTAATATGACCTGAGTTTGGAAACCTCAGGCCTGATTTTTTGTGGAGCAGTTGCAGCTCCTATGAGCTTCCACTGGATTTGTGGAATCAGGGTCTCCAAAATCAAACAAAATATAAAAAAAGAGGTTTCACCGCACCCTATTGCTGAAAAATAGCTTGCTTTCTCGTTTTTACCATAGAATTCTAAAATAACTGGAATATAAATATTGTATTTATATCTCAGTGTACAGTATATAGAGCAGTATAAACAAGTCATTAGCTCTATGCCATTTTAGTTTGTAATGACTTCACTCATGCTTTTTATGCAATCTGCTGTAAAACTAGGCAAATAGGTAGATGAGTGGGTGTACCTCCTGGAAGACCTCTGAATACCTAGGGGTACATGTATCCTTGCTTGAGAACCACCGCTCTCGGGTGACATTGACTCAGTGGTAAGAGTTTGAATCAAACCCAAGAGGCTTGGCTCACGGCCACTTGCCATGAGTCCTGGAGTCTTGACTGGAAAGTGTGATAACCCAGGATGGCATTTTACCTGCTTTGGCTTCAACCATCTCCTACCTCCCCTCTCTCTGCTGCATGTGAACAGAGCGTCCCATTAGAGTTATTCTCTGTGCTGCAGGAGAGCTGCCTAGCAAGCTGTTAAGGCGTGAGAATGGCAGGATGCAAAACCAAGGGCTCTGCTGACCTACTGAGGACATAGGCTGCAGGACCTTGGATGAGTAACCATGCAAGAGATGTGGTTCATTGGTAATTCTGTATAGCCAATATACTATCTGTACGTGGCCAACACACCTCACAGACAGCGGGTAGCCTCATCATCCTGAACTTGGGGGCTGACTTCGCCCCGTACTCCGCTTAGGGGGCCTGATCTGAAGTTTAATGAATCACTGGGAGTTTCCCCCCCATTGATTTCAATGAACTTTGGAACAGGCTCCAATCGCATGTCCTACCTCCTCCCCAGGCCAGAACTCTGCATAATCATGGAGGTGCAGAATACATCACTGCTGCCTAGCGAAGGATCCCTTGCTGGGGTAGGGAGCCCAGTTTAGACCCCCACGGGGGCTCTGCGGGGTGCTGTTTCCTGTCTTGGGCACTTAACTAATCCCTTTCCACATAGCTCCCCACACCTCACCTCGAGGGGAGACAGCCCCTGGAACTTACACTGCAGCACCAACAGGGCGCAGAAGGTCTTGAGAAAGCAGGCAAGAAAGCTGTGACATGTCCCAGGAACAAGGTGAGGAGACTCACAGAGCTGTTCTGCTGGGGAAAAGGCAGAAGCCGGGCAGAGCGCGATAGACACTGAGTACCAGGAATAGCCATTATGGCTGGCCCTCCAAGCACTCTCCCGCGCCCCAGTGCTCCTGTTCTAAGGACAGTCTGGAGTCCTGCAAGAGGATTCCAACTGGGATCTACCTAGCCCGTCTCCTAATAGCCAGGACCGTCTCATGAATACACTAGGGAAATACAACACAGATGGGGGCTACTCTATGGTGGGCGCATACCTGTTTGAATAACTGTTCCCAGAGAGTAGTTATCAATGATTCACAGTCATGGTGCAACAAGTGGGGTTCCACAGGCATGAGTTTTGGGACCAGTTCTGTTCAATGTCTTCAACTATAGGGTTACCAGGTGGTTTAAAAAAAATACTGGACACACTTGATCTCCGATCAGGGTGGGGAGAGGGACGGGCTGGCCGGGAGGGGATCGGGGAGGGAGCGGTGCTGGCCGGGGTGATGGGGGGAGGAGGGGAAAGCTGGCCGGCAGGAAGCAGGGCTTGCTGGGAGGATTGGGGAGCGGGGCTGGCTAGGGGGGAACCGGCCGCCAGGGAGCGGGGCTGGCCGGGGGGGAGCAGGAGGAGGGGGAATCAGTCAGCAGGGAGCGGGGTTGGCCTGGGCGCATGCAGATCCCGGGGTGCTGCCCGTCCCATGCACGGTCCTAGTGGGGCGCACAGGCAAGTCTGGCCCCAGGGATTCCATCCCACCCCGCCCTCCTCCTCTCCCTCCTCTCTACTGCGTAGTTGCGTACTGCCTGGCTGGTAGACATGCTCACGCAGTGTGAGCGTGTCTACCAGCCAGGCAGTATACAACTATGTACTGATACTCACTATCAGGGCTCGACAAATCAGTGAATCTACTCGCCTGTGGCGAGTAGATTTCAGCCTGTCGCCCTGTTCACCGGCGGCGTGCGCATGCGCAATACGGATCTTGTGCATGCGCAGTGCGGGGCTGGTGAGTAGATTTCACCACCGTTTGTCCAGCCCTGCTCATGATAATAATAAAAACTTAATTAGAAAATACCGGACATTTATATGTCTGGTAATTTTCTCAATTTGTTTCCCGGACAGAAAGCTGAAATACCGGACGGTCTGGTTCATAAACCGTACACCTGGCAACCCTAATCAACTATTCAGATAATGGCATAATGAGTACACTGATAAAGTTTGTGGAGGATACCAAGCTGGGAGGGGATGCAAGTGCTTTGGAGAATAGGATAATTCAAAAAGATCTGAACAAACTGGAGAAATGATCTGAGGTCAATAGGATAAAAATCAACCAGGACAAATGCAAAGTACTCCATTTAGGAAGGAACAATCAGTTTCACACATACAACACAGGAAATGACTGTCTAGGAAAAAGTACTGCGGAAAAGTATCTAGGGCTTATAGTGGACCACAAGCTAAATGTGTGTCAACAGTGTGACACTGTTGGGGGGAAAAAAAAGCAAATATGCTTGGATGTATTAAAAGGAGTGTTGTAAGGAAGACACGAGAAGTAATTTTTCCACTCTGCTCTATGCTGTTTAGGCCTCAACTGCAGTATTGCGTCCAGTTCCGGGCACCACGTTTCAGGAAAGATGGGGACAAATTGGAGAAGGCCCAGAGAAGAACAACAAAAGTTGTTAAAACTTTAAACAACATGACTTATCAGGGACGATTGAAAGAACTGGGCTTGTTTAGTTTGGAAAAGAGAAGACTCAGAGAGGACATGATAAAAGTTTTCAAGCACCCAAAGGCTGGCTAAAATAAATTGCCTGGGGAGGTTGTGGAATCTCCATCATCTGAGATTTTTAAGAACAGGTTAGACAAACACCTGTCAGGGATGATTTAGATAGCCCTTGGTCCTGCCATGAGTGTGGGGGACTGGATTTGATGACCTCTCAATGTTCCTTCCAGATCTATGATACAGGAGCAGTAAAGGCAGCCTATGATGTCCTAAACAACCCTATTCTCTTCCCCTATTCGCTGTTCCTTAGCAACCCACAATGCTCCTCTGAAGGGTTTCAGTGATCAACAAATCCTCATCTTGTGCTGCTCTCTCCTACCCCTGCAGTCTGGGGTCCCATTCTCTCCCACCAAGCCTTTAGGTTAGTCTAACCCCACAAGCAAGGGGTCAGCTCTAGGGAAGGAGGACACTGGATGTCACAATAGGCAGGTAAGCCTGGAGCAGAGTTCAGGAGAGACTGAGCCTTTGAATTAGACCCATGCTGGAGTCCAAATTCTGACCTCCACTCCTTGTGCACCCCATGCAACCACACTGAGAACCCATCAGTGCTCTTAGCTCATGCAGAAATACACACCATTGGCCAGAAACGCAGGGACCCAGATTCTCAGTCAGTGTAAAGTGCCAGAATCGGGCCCCAAGAGGCCAACATCACATTTCCCAGTGCAGGAGCTCTCAACTGGTGCATGACCAGGTAGTTAGCTCCTAAGTCTACTGCCCACACAGTGCAGGGTGTAGGAGCAATTGTTCATAACCTTCCCCCACCTCCGCCATTTGCAGACCCCAAAACATTTCAAATGAAGTGCAGACCCTTTTGGAAATCTTACACAATCTGCAGAATCCCAGGCATCCTTGGTCACAGGTTGAAAGTCCCTGGTGGAGGGTGTTGGTACACTGGAATAAAGTTAATTGACTGACATGCATCCTGCCCGTAGAGGAAAATAGGTCCATAGAGACCGTAGATGGTAAAATTAGAGCAGCCTCCCATCTTGCATGAGCAGATCTTGGCCCAAGAAGAGACCTGGGTTCTGTGTGTGTAAGACAATCTCACAAATCATGTAGCTTTCATGTTTTTAAATGCTAATTTATTTTAAATAGATGGTCCCATCAATTTTAGTGCAACCTAATTCATAAACCACATAAACGAACCTCTCTGTCTCGCAAGCGTAGAGGAACCAGCTGCCTCTTTTCTCAATGCCACTAACTCGTTCAGCCAGAATCCTACAGCTCTTCTACGCAGGATGCAGGTCAGTCAATTACATTTATAAATGGAAAATAATAAAATATGACAACCTTTTACAGCCCTGCAGCAGTAATGTTGTGTTCAGATCTCTAGTGCCGGGGTCTTCTTTTACAGAAGAACTTCACTCCAAGCAAGGGGCTTTGGTGTAACCAGAAATGCCATTTACATGTGTTGAAAGAACCTGGCCCTTCTGCTCTGCCTGGCTCCATGATGTTCCTTTTACAGCAGAGTTCACTATACATCAGCCCCAATTCTCTCCTGCATGATGTTGCTCGAGCACCTGGATCCAAAGCCCATTGAAACTGGTGGAAAGTCTCCTACTGACTTGAAGAGGCTTTAGAGCAGATTGTGAATGTGCCATGCCTCTGACTCTCACTAGCAGGCAGCGTTCCCTGTAAGATGAGCACTTGGGTGGCCACCCAAGAGAGAGTCAAATGCCACCCAGCCAGGCCTGTTGATAGGGGAGGGCAAAGGGGGCAATTGCCCTGGGGCCCAGCAATTCAAAGGGGCCTGCAGCTCTGGCTGCAGCTGGTGCTGAAGTAGCAGTGGTGGCAACTGGAGCCCTGAACCCTTTCAAAATCGCTGCTGGAGCACCAAGCTGCATGCTCCAGGCAGTGTTGAAGGCTGGGTGTGTGTGTGGTGGTGGGGTGTCGTGCTGAGAGCCCGCTGCCCTAGGCCCTGCCCCTTCAGCTCCCCTCTTCCAGGAACATGGAACTGACCCCCTCACCTTGCCCAAGGGCCCACGGAGGCTGTCGGCTCTGCTGCACCCAGCTGATTATCAGAGCACCCACAACAGGCAGCAGGTGTGTCTACTGGTGGTGCACCTCCACACATGCCTTGGTGCACATAAAATTTATTCTGTGCATGGATGGAAAAATTATAGGGAACATTGCTAGCAGGTAGTAATTATTAGTAGGAGGGCTTTCAAACCCTCAGATACAAACACCCCCAACCTTTAAGCAAGGTCTCAGCTGACGCTGAGGTCCATCTCTCTTCATTCCACTGACACTGTTCACAATGCTCCGTGTCAGAGTTGGAGTGAAGGGCTTATCAATTCATCTAGTAAGATCTCCTGCCTATCACAACCCACTAAAACCCCCTGCCAACTTCACGCCCACCAAAATTAAGCCAAAGTATTAGAACACTCAGGAGACCAACCAGGAAGGACCCAGGTGTGCCAATCCCCGAGCCCCCTGCAATGTCAAGGAATTGATTAAGCAAGCAATGTCCAGAAAATGTGGACAAGTTGGAGAAGGTCCAGAGAAGTGCAACAAAAAAGATGAAAGGTCTAGAAAACATGAGGGAAGATTGAAAGAACTGGGTTTGTTTAGTCTGGAAAAGAGAAGACCGAGAGGACATGATAACAGCTTTAAGTATATAAAATGTTGTGACAAGGAGGAGGGAGAAAAATGATTCTCCTTAACTTCTGATAATAGGACAAGGAGCAATGGGCTTAAATTGCAGCAAGGGAGATTTAGGTTGGACGTTAGGAAAAACTTCCTGTCAGGGTGGTTAAGCACTGGAATAAATTGCCTAGGGAGGTTGTGGAATTTCCATCAATGGAGATTTTTAAGAGCAGAGTAGACAAACATCTGTCAGGGATGATCTATATCAGTGTTTCTTAAACTTTTTAAGACCGAGGGAGACCAAACAATTTTTTTATGAGGAACACCAAGGATTTTTTTTGTTCAGCAACAAAAAAAGAGGGGGGGGGGAGAAGCCGGGGGAAAAGTTATTGACCAAAACAAACAAACAAACAAACAAAAAGGATCAGAGGGAAAGTTATTGACCCGCCTCCCTCCCCAAAAAGCCTGCCCCTTTAAGGGCAGCCATTTTTAACTCTGTTGTTCTCCGCGGCACACCTCCGACTGCCTCACACAGTTTAAGAAACACTGATATATATGGAGCTTGGTCCTGCCATGAGCGCAGGGAAGTGGGACTTGATGACCTCTCAAGGTCCCTTCCAGTTGTAGGGTTCTAGCAGGTCACTCCCAACAGCATGAGCATCTTCCCCCACACGTTCCAAGAACAGTCCCTGCCCCAAACAGTTCAGGATCACTCAGACACAGCTGCGTTGGGGCAACAGCTGAGAACCAAGCAGGTGATGAGGTCATGCTGCGCAGACCAGCAGAGGGGGCATTAGGAAAGGCTTAGGGAGAGGAGCTGAAGACGGAGAAGGAGGGCACGTTACACAGGGGAAGAGGAATGCTCTTCCAGGCATAAGAGGCAACTCTGGGAGGAAACATCCAAGGGGACGATGCAGGAGAAGAGAGTCACAAGCAGACGTGAATTTCTGCACCACTGCAGCCCTGTTCTGAGCACTCAAGCAGGCCTGAAATGGCACCTAGCCCTTGCAATGCCCTGCTACCCCAGGCTGAAGGTCACCCCAGGTGAGGAGTGTTGTCACCTCTCACAAAAGGGCCCAAGAGAACTTCTTCATGACCCCCTCCCCATGATTTTCACACCAACCTTGTAATATTTTTGAGGCCCGACTCCCATGCTTGAATGCTTAGGACCGGAGTGAGTGGCTTGCAGGAGGCCATGACACAGATATGGGAGTGGGCAGGCCTGCCAATTGGGGAAGGGGGAAAAGGGGGCAGTTGCCCAGGGGTCCGGTGATTTAAAAGGGCTTAAGCCTCCGGGCCACTACTACTGTGGCAGCATAGGCAGCTGGAGCCCTGGACCCATTAAATCATTGCTGGAGCACTGCTCTGTGCAGCTCTAAGGGCTGGTGGGGGCATAGCACACATGGTACCGAGGCTGACTGCCCCGGCCCTGCCCCTTCCACCTGAGGCCCCACCCCTTGCCCAGAGGCCCACTGAGGTTGTCGGCCACCCTGTGAGGGGGGATGCAGGTGCAGAATCCTGCTCATCAGGAGATGGAGGCCTTAGTGGAAAAAGGACTTAGAGAGGCCATAGTGGACAACAAGTTAAACATGAGTCAACAGTGTGATACTTTGTAACTACCACCAAGGCGGATTTAAACCTGGGACCTCAGGAGCTGACTATAGGAGCCTCTACCCTCTGAGCTAAAAGCCAGCTAGCTTCCAGCCCCTGCTGTAGAGGTCTCTTGATCTTAACTGTTGCAGTGGTCTAGGTACCACTTGCAGTACTCAGTAACCACACTAGGCATGTGGGTTACACTTGCAAAAAAAGCAAATATGATTCTGGGATGCATCAATAGGAGTGTTGTGAGAAAGACACGAGAAGTCATTCTTCCGCTCTACTCTGCGCTGATGAGGCCTCAGTTGGAGTGTTGTCCCCCATTCTGGGCACCACATTTCAAGAAAGATGTGGAAAAATTGGAGAAGGTCCAGAGAAGAGCAACAAAAATGATTAAAGGTCTAGAAAACATGACCTATAAGGGAAGACTGAAAGAACTGAGCTTGTTTAATTTAGAAAAGAGAAGAGAGGGGACATGATAGCGGTTTTCAAATATCTAAAAGGGTGTTATGAGGAGGAGGGAGAAAAATTGTTCTCCTTGGTCTCTGAGGATAGGACAAGAAACAAAGGGCTTAAATTGCTGCTAGGGAGGGTTAGGTTGGACATCAGGAAAAACTTCCTAACTCTCAGGGTGGTTAAACACTGGAATAAATTGCCTAGGGGGGGGTTGTGGAATCTCCATCTCTGGTGATATTTAAGAGCAGGTTAGACAGACACCTGCCAGGGATAATCTAGACCAGGGCTACTCAACTTGGAATCCCCGGGAGCCACAATGGTACTCACAGCACGTGCTGAGGGCCGCAACTTAAGTGTGGTTGTATCTATATGCATATAGCTTCCTTTCACACTGACGGGCATGAATACAACGATGAAGGTAAGACTACAGAACACACAAGCTGCATTTAAGTCAGCTCTGCTGATATTAATAAAATGCAATATTGACCCGATTTCTACCCATATGACTGCACTTTTAATGAGCAATGACAGTCCAGGAATTTAACTACTGAAATGCGTATCAACAGGACATCATTATATTGACTCCTTTTTTGTTTTGGCTCCCACCCCGCAGGCAACGTGTTGAGCCCCCGCGTAAACCCAAACCGCACCGCGGGCCACAAACAAACAGCTGGGGTGACCTTCAGCCTGGGATAGCAGGGCATTGCAAGGGCTAGGTGCCATTTCAGCCTGCTTGAGCGCTCAGAACAGGGCTGCAGTGGTGCAGAAATTCACATCTGCACGGGCTGCGTGTTGAGTAGCTCTGATCTAGACAGTACTGGGTCCTGCTGCAAGGGCAGGGGACTGGACTCGATGACCTCTCGAGTTCTAGTGTTCTATGATTCTATAACACTGGAGGAGTCAGAGGAAGCCAGTGGCAAGAGTGGGGAGGGTAATTTTGTTTTGTTCTGCATTCAGACAGATAGCAAGCAACAGGCTGTCACCACAACCAACAAATTGACTTGGCATCGCTAACTCTCTGCAGCTTGTGAAGCAGTGACCCTGCAAGACAGAGTCAAGGCTCCAAGGCAGGGCAACAGCAGGGGAATGGTTTAACATCTTCACCTCTGACAGAGCCTGGGAAGCCCAAAGACTGCACTGGAAACGGGTAACGGGGCCTGGGAACCCATCCATATGCTTTTACAACCCCGTCTGTCAATGCAGACTCCCAGCGCGGGTCATTTTGCTAGAATCCCATTTTGTAGCGATCATGATGTTAGCCCCAGGGCTCAATATCTGTATAAATCAAGCCAACTGGTGAGCTGAAATCAGGCGTGGAGCTGACCTGGGAGCGATCCGGGGCTGCAGCCCTTAATGGTATGGCTTCAGACCCATACAATATAGACTCCCCCAGACAGCTTCTGCTGTCAGGGGGCTGGTTTCAGGAAAAATACCGCCGGCTTCCCCCCACCACCCCCGCTTTTCTCGCTCCATTCTTGGACTGAAAACGGAAGGTCATAAATGTGACCGGTTCATTAACTAGAAAATACATTCCATCCCGCACAAATGAAATGCGACCGACTGGCACAATAACAAGGTTTTTATTGCTTTGCTCTTCATGGGTGAAAGAGGAATTCAGGTCCCGATTCATCCCTATTCAGCACAGCGTGTAATAAAATCCCAATCAATTCATTTGGAAGTTTAACTTCAAGCATGTGTTTAACATGCAAGAAAGTGCTTCCTGTATAGGGATGCTTGAAGGCCCCGATCCAGGAAAACACTTGTTTCTTCTCCATGATGTTCCTCGAAGGGACCTCACCATCAGTGTTCCCTCTAAGATTTTCCATCCATGAGCGGAGTGAGTTTTGTCTTGTGCACCAACCATGAGGTCACGTGCGCTTGTTCAGCCACTGTGGCACCCACCAGTGGCGTGGCTCCCCAAGAGACTCTCCCAGGTAGCACCCCCCCACACACCTCGGGGGAAGGAAGGTGAGCCTTTGTGCAGTGCAGGGACTGCCCCAGGCTGCTCCCCACGGGGCTAGCTGAGTCTCCACACGCGGGGCAGAGGGAAGCTGCTGCCAGCGCTCAGGGTGGGGCAGTGGCATGTGGGAAGCAGGGGGGAGGGCCTGAGGGGACTCAGAGGGGCAAGAGAGAGGTGCAGGGGGTCCCAGCCCCACCACAGCTCAGCTCCTCCAGCTTTGGGCAGCCACCACACAGCCAGGGAGCAGTTGGGGAAGCCACTTTGCAGCCCTGAACACAGCTCCAGCCCTAGCCGCCAGAGCAGACCCCCCACCATTATGCGGCCCCAGCTGCCACAGCAGCCCCAGCCCTCAGAGCAGGCCCCTGACTGGACCAGCCAGCCCCAGATCCCCCAAGCATGCCCCCAGACCCACAAGCAGGCCTCCCCCCCCCCAAGCCGGTCCCAACCCCCAAGCAGGTCTCACCCCAGTTGCCAGAGCAGGCCCCGCCCACCCCTAACACCTGGCAGGCCCTGACCTCCCCACAACACAGCTTCAGCCCCCTCAGTCCCCAGCAGCCCCTCCAGCCGGCCCCGGCCTGGAGCAGCCGCCTACCGCGCCACTCACCTTCCAGCAGGAAGCTCTGCGAAGGAGGTGGGCAGGCGGAGAATTTCTTGTGCGCGGCCGGGCAGGCACGCACCTTAATGGGAACTATGCCCACCATCATCCTGGGGGGAAATGGGGCAACCAAGCTCCACGTTTGTTAAACAGTCCTGGCATCTCCTCAACATGGCTTCAGAGAGGAAGGGTGATACAGTGTTAGGGTGCTAGCCTGGTGCACAAGAAACACAAATTCAATTCCCTGCTCTGTCACAGACTTTGTGGGCCCTTCGGAAAGTCTTTTAGCCTCTCCATGCATCAGTTTCCCCCTCTATCCAATGGGGACAGCAGCCCTACCCAACCTAAGAGTGGTGGCAGGGGGTATTAAATACATGGAGGATTTTGAGATGATCAATATGACAGTAATGGAGACCATATAAACAAAGGTGCAGGTACTAGCAATGCGGAGGGTGCTGTAGCATCCCCAGGTTCCTGGCCTAATGCCTGGGGTGCCAGCTGCCAGCCCCATGCACTGGGGGCTGTGCTGTCAGCCCCGCATGCTGGGGTCCCTGTTTGAGTCCTGTGCCTGGCGTCCCATCTGCTGGTCCCACAGGCCAGCTTTGCTCCTGGTCTCAACTGGGAGTGGGTGTGGACAGGAGCAAGGGGGCTTAGCACACTCACGTTTAAAAATGTTCCCAAACCTTTAAACAGAAATACCTGCAGCAGGAGACTTTCACGTGTTGAACTGGGTTCTCTCACTTTTCATCTTTTTTTCCTTTTAAAAAAATTCCAAAACTTTTGTTAAAAACGCCTTTTCATTCTCATCTCTTCAAAGTCAGATACTCTGCCTCTCTTCCCCTTTGTCACTTGTTCATATGCAGCTACTGAATATGGAGAAGCGTTCCTTTTATATTCCACACACAAAAGGATCAAACCAGTATCTCAGGACTGTTTTACCAGCTATTATTAGATCGAGACCCAGAAGCACAGACGCCAATCTGAATCTTCCTAAATTCTCTTCCAGATACCTAACATCGCAGCATTCACCCAAAATTTGTTCCTGTCTTTCCACTTCTTCAATTTCACATTCCAGTAGCAACCAGAGCCAGATGAAGATTTCCCCCTTCCATTTTTGTTTTAACCCAGCAGAAAATGACTTTGATTTAGCAACTTTTCACAGGGGAAAAAAAAAAACCAATTTTGTAAAAAATTCAGTCAGATATTTGTTGGGGAAAGAGTTTTGAGAGGTTTTTTTTTTAAGCCTGAAAAACCTTAAAGAAAAATTTTGCAATGACATTTTTCCTCAGCATTTCTCAAGTAGACGCTCTCACTGAAAGTCTCCATGCCCCACAACAGTGACTACTGATTTATTTTTACATTTCTTTGCTTACTTGAGGATCATTTGTTCAAGATCATTTGCAAAACAACCTCTTCCCTGGTTTCAGAATTGGACTTTCCTTTGTCTGATTAGTTAGCTGAAACATTAGTGAAATAAGTCTCTACAATTTGGGGGCTAGGATGGGGAAGCAACAGTAGTGTTTTCTCTACAGTCAGCTGGAATTTGAGGTGACAATTATCTTGATTTAGTGAAAGGTCATTAAACCCTCCATTTTAATGAGCCAACCAATGTTGATGAGAGAGAAGCTTTTGAGAACACAGAGCTCAGGTCTGAAGAAGAGCTCTCTGTAGGCTCAGCAATGTGTGTCTCTCACCAATGGAAGTTGACCCAATGAAAGATATGACTTCATCGACCTTGTCTACCGTATCCCAGGGCCAACACAGCAACAACCACCCTGCATACAGTCACTCCTCCAGGCAGATATTCCACAGCCAAGGGTCGAAGAACTTTCCGCCTTGAACACAAATCAAAGCAGGATCCATGCAGCTGCACGTTCCCCTGTTTTAATGTCAGCTAGGAGAGCGTTTCAGGACTGTCTTTGTTGTATGACAGCTGGAAATTATGGGCAGTTCTTCTAGAAAGGCTCCTTATGGTGCACACAGATGCTCTAATCTGTTTTAATGGGTTTTCCAGCAAAGCCTTTGACACAATTCTCATTACAATCATGCTTTAATGCACAGAGCATTCATATGACTGGGGAACATCTTCAAGCGCCCCTCTGTATAGGGAGCTTTTTATTGCTATGCTGATTGTCAGTGTGCACAGCAGGATCCCCATTAAAAAGTCACCCAGTACAGACCAAATTGAGCCCCTTCCAGTGACTCGGCCAAAGCTACAGCTGGTGTAAACTGGCATTGCTCCCACAAGGTCAAGAGACAATGGTTCCGACAAGGTCAGTGGAGCTCTGCCAGGCCCCACCAGCTGAGGATTAGGTCCATGAGATGGTGCCCATAAGACATGAGGCTGTTCCACACAACATTCCTCACACCCCACCCCCGTAAGTCTCTCGGTCAGTCTCCCCCCATTTTCACACTGGTCCCTCTCCCTTCCATTCAACCGTATGGAAAGGGCAGGGTGCTCATGACCCTGATGCTGATATGTGGTCACTCTCCACTCCGCCATGTGAAGGATCCGTGCACTGAGCTGCCCCATCCTCCGGCTTCCCCTTGTACTGGCTTCTATAGTCCTGTCAATGGGATTTAGACTCTGTCAAGGCTGTTCCCCACTCTGGCATGATGAATGCAGAAGTGGGGGCCCGCAAAAGCACCCCAAAACCTGATCTCTACAGGCTTTGGTACAAAACTTCTCCCAAAGTCCTAATACCTGGACTTTGGGAAATAAAAAACGCTGCCACCACCCAAGTATTACAGGAAGAACCAGGGAAGAGGTGACTTGGGAAACCTCCTCCCTAAAAACCTCAGGGGTACCGCAAGCTCTTTTCCCCAAAGAGCTTGAAAAAGAAGAGAAAATACAAGCTGCAGTCTGTGGCAGCTGTCCCCTAGTCAGAGGCATGCAGATGTCCAAACACAGATTTTCCAGGACACAGAAATGAACCAATACCAGGTTAATTTTAAAAAAGAAAGAACTTTTATTATCAAAACAAAACCCCAGTTACAAGCATAGCTGGAATGGCTTGATGGTAAAAGCCACCAATTAATATACTCATGGAGGATCCCCCCCCATGGGCCAAAACTTAGTTATAAAAGAGAGGAAAAACCATTTCTAACAGCACAGACATCAGATCCAAATTCCCAAACCATAAAAAAATAAAACCTGATGGATTTATCTAGACTTTACCTTACTTGCACATTATGAAGAGTCTTTTTCTTGGAGAGAGACATGTCTTCTGTCTCCCTTAGTATCTAGAGAGCAAACTGGCTCAGAGAAAAAGGAGGGACAAACCCCAAAATTCCTTTGTCTCAGTTTCAAGTCCCTATCTGCATTTCTATTGGCTGACCGCTACCTAGCTAGGTACAGGGGACATAGTTAACCTTTTAGCCCCAGGCTGCTGGCCAACCCTCACGGGTATGACAGACTCCTAAGAGCTTAAATCCCTTTTGAAGAGAGATTTAGGCTCCTAAATCAGCAAAGTGTTGCAACACTGAGCACAGCAGGACCTGAATGTCTTTAAAAATCAGACCCCAAGGCCCCTGGGACAGAGTCCCAGTGACTCTAGGTGCCACTGGTTGGTGCTGTCCGAGGGAGCAAAGACTCAGGTGACTACTCCAAAGCCAGGCGGAGAGCAACAAGCAACCAGGGAATTGGCCTGAAACAGCAGGTCCAGCTGGTGTAGCTTGGGGAAGCCACAATCGCATGAGTGTTGTGAGTCTCCTTTAGTGTCAGAGTAACACTAAGGCCTCCAGCCAATCAAAGAGGCTGGGGCCTTCCTACAGGTGATGGTGGCAGGAGACCTGACCGTGCTTCTATTACACAAATAAGCTATTGAAGCATCTGCTCCAATTAGCTGTGGCATAGGGAGCTTTAAATACAGCTAGGCCCCCAACTGGTTGCCATGAATTCCAAATTGACTGGGATGCACGGCTCGAGAGATGGGTCAGTTGGAGACAGAGTTGCTTTACAGTTAGAACCAGGGAGGAAGCCGCTTGTGGACATGAGATCCTCTCCCCAGGGTAACTTGCTGATCATGTTACTTCATTTTCTTGCTATTGGGCAAGGAGTCTGAGCAGGACGGAACAACCGCTTTGCAACCTCAGGGATTGCAGGCAGGGGCCGATTTTTTAGCAGGGGTGGGTGGTGAGCAGCTGCAGCGAGACTGCAGGATGCCCAGCACTTCTGAAAATCAAACCACTTCTTTAGATGCCTCCGTCTCACATTGCGATGCCTCACTGCGCTCCCAAAATTGAACACCTTCCACTACAGTTGAATTAAAGAGACAGGATGGGCTGACTGCATCTTGGGATACAGAACAGCAGTAGCCCATTGTCTCAGAGTGCCTGCTGGACAGCTTGTAACCTCTTTGGGCCAAGGACTGTTCTTGTGTTCTATGTTTGTACAGCACCTAGCACAAGGAGGCAGTAAGCTTTTTGAGCGGAGTAAAGGGCCAGAAGAGAGAGGGGAGGAAGCGGCTGCTCTGATTTTATCGGGAGTTTTCTACGCTCACTAGGGGCAGAGTGTGGAATCATGGAAATGTTTAAGGGAGAATCCGCGCAGCGGGTGGTAAAGCTACAGCGTGGGCAGAGCGAAGGTGAGGGGTAATGTCCAGCCAGGTTACTAGCTCCGGTAGTGGAAGGAGGCTAAACTATAAATGCCCTTAAAAGGCAAAAAAGGGAAGCTTGTCACTCATAATGGACCCCACTATACAAAAAACCTACACAGTAACTAAAGGAGTTCCTCCCACAGCAAATCTAGTCCTAGTGGCAGCTTCCCAGCCTTGCTCTGGTCAGGAGCCCCTGTGCTGTTTTTCTGATACATATTCAATCCCCGAGCAGAGTTTGCTGCACATGGGATTCGGGACCAGCCTGTCCTGCAGGTGAAGCCAGCAGAGGCCTGTGCTGAAGGGCTGCACCTTCCTTTCATCTTCATGTAGGTTTTCCTCAGCATGGGGAGAGAAAGTGGGACTTTCTTTGGGGAGAAGGCACTGCCGGAGCGCGGCTCTGACCCGCCGGTGGGAAAGTAGAGGGTTGCCTGCAGAGCAGCGCCAGCCTGTGAGAGATGTAATGACATCACTTGGCTCTATTATTCTCTCCCTTCACCTAGAAAATAGACAGGCCTGGAGAACAGAAGGAAGCGGATCCCCAATTAGAGCGGCTCAGAGGATGACTTCAGCTCACTGCCAGGGAGAGCTAAAAATAAACCCCACGGAACAGGTGCTTTTAAGTCATCGGCTTTTGAGATACCCCCACGTTTTACACGGCTCTGTGCTGCAGCGACTCTTGCGAGAAGTCAGCCAGGCTCCTGGTGATTTATCCTGCTCCTTCCAGGTGCACTGCACAGGAGAGCACCAACAGGCTCCGTCACGAGCTAGGTGACTTCGAGAGAGGTTCCAACCCCCATTCCTAGCCCCCGTTTGTAAGTGCTAGATTGGCAGCCCTCGAGCGCTAAGTCTTATTTATACACAGCACAGTGGTGACATGGGTAGAGAGCACCAGGGAGGCCTTCTCATGCCCCACCCCACCAATGTGCTTCAAACATGATCCAGTTGGCCCATGCAGAGCGTAGGCCAGCCCCTATCATTAATGAGGAATAGGGTTACCATGTGTCCGGTATTGGCCCGGACAGTCCGGTATTTGCGGGTTCTGTCCACTAAAAAAAAAACCCAGAAAATACTGGTCATATAAAATGTCTGGTGGGGCCGGGGGCAAAAGTGGTGATTTAAAGGCACCAAGACTTCGTTTGGTGCGTTTTGTTTTCTCTTTTGCTCAACAACTTTGGTCCCCCATTTTTGCTCAACCCATTTTTTTCCCGCTATGTTCAGTATTTTTTGTGACACTATCTGGCAACCCTAGTGAGGAATACTGGCCATTCACGATGGGATGGGTAGATCTGTCTGGATTCGCTGACCAGCCTACCACACTTGGTTCAGCAGCTGTGCTGATCACCCCAACCATGCGCAGAAGGAGGTATAAAGAAAGCTTGTCAACATTCTCCTCCCTCCCCGCACGCTTGTTGCTTTTGACACCCCAGGCATCTGCCCATTATTAAATTCTAGTGCAGCAGCCGCTCCATTCCCTAAGACCAGGGCCTCGCTGTGCTAGGCACTACCTGGCCTCGCACCAACACCCCACCCTGCAGAGACAGCCCCTGTCCCCAAAGCCTTGCAATCAGATTAGACCAGGCAGGAAGGTGCAGGGGAAATAGAGGCACACAGGGAGAGGAAGCGACTAGCCCGGTGTCAGACTGCAGGGCAGTAGCAGACCGGGGAGCAGAACTCCAGTCTCCAGCTCCCAGCCCCATGCCCCATCCACCAGAGGAGGCTGCCCCCATGGCTGCCTTCATCAGGCCTTTTCCTAGAACTCCCACCATTAGTGAGGATCCCTTCTCCACATCCAGCCAGTCCTGGCTACCTCCATTGGCTTCAGTGAGGCCTGGATTTCATACCCAGCTGAGTAATGGCCTACAGAGTTCCCAAACACAGCCCTGGAACAACCCAAGAAACCTCCCCCTTCCCTCACTGGAGTAGCCAGCTCAGATTTTACATGGAGATTTTACTGCTGCTGGGACTGGGGGCTAGTGAGGGCTGTGTAGATACCCAGGCAGGGCAGACCTGGCCAGTGCCCTGACCTAAGGAGCACTAGGTATCCAGAGAGGCCATTGCATTAGTCATTGGTCCTGGCCCAAGCGCCTGGGAGAAGAGGGGCAGCGCGGAGCACGGCAGAGGTGCGAGAGGGAAGTGAGCGATGGGGAGAACAGACACAGATGCCCACCGAGCTGTGACAGAAGATTAAACGCTTTCTCCAGTGCTGCCAGGATGAAGACAGCCGCGCGTTCCCTCCTGTGACGAGTGACAGTTTGCAGGAACTTACAGGCAGCTTGTACTGGAAGAAACACTGCAGGATGGCAGCTCTGAGGGATTGTAATGAGCCCCACAGATGTGCACAAAGGCTGGGGAGAGGCAGGAGTGACAGCAGAGACGCAGCACAAGTGGGGCGCTCTTGCCCTTTGTTCCTTCCATCCTCGGAAGGGTTCAAGGTAGCCCGGAGAGTCCAGGGCAAGCCACAGAGACCTCGGAGCCAAAGACCACAGCCTTGCAGGGAGTCCTCCGGTGGCCTTTGTACAGATCTCCCTTGCCAGCAGGATGCAGAGAACAGATGCATCTTGCAAAAGGAGGCTGCACCCGCTGGACTCATAGGAAGCGCCAGAGAGAAACGTGTGGGCATAAGAGATCTGCAATGTCTTGTGAAGAATGGGGCCAGTGCCAGGAGGCCATAGCAAGAGAGGATATTAATTCCCCTGCTCGTGCAAGGGCGGCCCAAGGACTGTGCAAATTACTGAATAAGCTCATTCATTGCTCATGCAGAGGAAGTAAGTAATTGGCTGCCAGGCTTCCCAGGAAGAGCGGCAAAATGCCGGATAAAAGCAAAGAAGGGGCACCAAAGTAAGCAGGACACCATGGCAGGAGGGGAGGGAGGTGGAGAAGGGCAGGGAGACATGAAATCAGCCGTCTGAAACCAAAACCATCCTGGGGGATATGTGGGGAGATGGACAGATCGATCAGTCCCTGAGCTGTTTCCAAGAGGCAGGCGCTGGACACAAAATTCTCCAGCCTGGTTGGTTAGAGAACTTTTCTGTGCGTGGTTGGTGCAAGCATTCCTCGCATCATCTGTTAAGAGAGAGAGAGAGAGAGAGAGAGAGAGAGGGCAAGGGAGCAAGAGGCAATGCCCAAGGGTTTAACCCCCGGGGAAGGAGACCGGCAAAGTGCATTACATTGCTGCACTAGTCGGCTTTCCACCCTCCAGTCATTCACGTCCCACCCCCATCGTTTGGCGGCCACAGCAGGATTCAGCGCAGAAGGGAAGTCCGAGGCCCAGAGCCATCACTCCAGTCCTGCTAACGATGTGGTCTGTTACCCAGAGTCAGCTCTAGATGGAGGAGAAGCAAGATGCTGGCCTTGCTTCTGGACCACCCGAGGACGAGGACGACTAACAGGGAAGCAGCAGAATCCCTCAGGCACAGGACAGGCATTAGGCCAGTTCTGCTCCCTGTAGCAGGCAAGGAATCGGCCCAACACACTGGCACCAGACCGCTGAGCAAGTCTAGCTCACGCTGCTGGGAAGCCAGGGCCAAGTGACAGATTAAACAGACACATTCACATTATAAAATAGCTGCCCCCTTAGAGGAAAGGTTTACACTTATAACGAAAGGCAGGGGCCTGTCTTTCTTTAAAGCAGGATAAGAGCATTAGATGCAGTGGCAGGCAGAGCCCCAGGCCCCTTTGTATCACTGGGCCTTGGGGCAATTGCCCCCGTACCTTCCCCATCCTGTTGGCAGGCCTGGCCCCCATCTAAATTGAGTGTTGCAACCATGCGTCACGCAGGACAAGCAGCAGAGATTGGCTGTAAGGACCTGATCCTGGGCGTATACTGGAAAGTGTTGGGCGCCCCCCCCCGCCAACTAGCTTCAAGGAGGATTTGAGGCCATTGGGTCCCTCAGCAATCCCAGGAACAGTTTCCATGGCTGCACTGGCGCACGGGAATCCATCTCAGGCAAAGCTTTTAGAGCAGTAACTATACACGTGAAATAGTCACCGGGGTCTGGGTCAGAGCCTCTTCAGCAAGCAGGAGGGTCATTACCACATTATGCTTCTGAGAGAGAAAAGCTCACCCCCTATGACTGAGTTATGCACAGACACGGACTCGTATAGGGCACTTTGGCATTGTCGCACGCACAAATAATTAGCAGCCACAATAAAAAACCAAGGGGGGGGGGGGGAAGAATCAAAAACTGAAAGGAAAAAAAAAAAAAAAGGAGGCAAACGGCACCGCCGTCATTTGCAAAGAGCCCTGCCTACGTGCTAGCAGCATGAGCCATTGCACTCCTCGCATCGCGTTTATCGTTAAGCGAGTACATAACACGCTCATCAACTGCAATCCCTGCCAGCTGCACGCACTGGTCTTTTATCACGGGAGACTCAATGGACTTCCAGCGCCTCACAATTAAACGCTTAGCGCGCAGTCAATGTCGCTGTTAGCCACTTGCAGGCAGAATGAGAGGAATTCATCTCCCCCTGCATCCTCCCTCTCCCGCACGGCACAGCCTCGCCATCTGGGGTACCCAGGCAGCTTCCCAGCATGGAAGAGCCGAGAACACATTAATCCGTCTCTGCCAAGTGTTACCAAGTTTGCATTGCGACGAGGAGACGCTTGCTGGGAAGTCAGCAGCGCAGATCTCAACCACTGCATTCAATGTTCCCTCGAATTTTTTCCATCCAGGTGCAGAATACATTTTGTTATGTGCACTGAGGCACGTGTGGATGTGCACCCCCAAAAGAAACACATGCTGCTGGCTGTGGTCAGCTGTGGGCACTCTGCCAATCAGCTGGGTGGCACCTGACTCTCTCTTTGGAGTGGCTGCCCAAGCACCCAGCTTACACGGAACACTTAGCTGGAAACGCCCCAGTTTGGGCACTGAACACCCCTGCTCCCCTCATTCCACTACACTGTGATAGGCTGTCCCAGGCTCCTGCTGAATGGCAACAGCTACATGTGGATTAAGAACAAAACAAAGTATCCACAGGTCACCAATGGCACCTTAGAAACAAGCCAAACAAGGGCTTTCTGGTTAATGGCAAATCTGTCACTTGAAATGTCACCGTTGATGGCGTAATGATTAAATCCTGGCAGAGGTCCCCAGCCCACTTCTTATTGACAGAGTCAAATGCCTCGCATTGACAGGAGGCTGTGTAAAACGCGAAGACAGAGAAATCAATACGTCATTAGACTAGTAAGGCTGGGGAGATGCACTTCAAAGAGATTGGTGAGTGTTCTCTGCAAGCTGGGCACTCGGGTGGCTGCTCAAGACAGATTCAAATGCCGCCCAGCTGATCAGCAGTGTGTCCACAGCTAGGTTTTTGTTTTTCCTGGTGATGCCTCAGTGCACATACAAAATTTATTCTGCACGTGGATGGAAGAGATTAGTGGGAACATTGGCTGATGATAAAACTCAGGCTGGCAGGAACCTCTCTTTCCTCCCCTCAACCCAAAACTCGCACTGGGCCAATGGCAGGCAGGCCAGCTCTGAACAAGAGGAGAGAAGACAATCTAGGAGTCTGCTCTCTGCCAATCCTACAGCCTCGTTCTTGCAGCTCCTTGAAATCGGGGAGGGAGAAGTGGCAAGGTTCTCTATTTTCTACCCACGCTTTCGGTGACAAGACGGCTCCTGTAGCTCCAGCAGAAATAGGAACTGTTCGAGAAGAGCAGGAACGAGGCACTTCATGCATCAGAGGTGGTACGTGCTCCTTTTCTCTAGTACACCTCTGGGGAAAGTTAGCAACAGGTGCGACTGAGGAACGTTATTCTTGCCAAGCACAACTTGGCGGGCTGGTGTTCACACCTCCTCCAGCACCCAATTTTCTATTGCGCTATGCTGGCATAAGGGGAGTGCACACAGAGGCACCTTGCTACCATCTCCGACTGGCAGGGCTTTCCATAGCTGAGCTATTGAAGTGGTGCAGGGAAGCTAAACAAGAGCTAGGTCTTGTTGTACAAAGTCTGGAGAATCAGGTCTTAGGAGTCTGAAGAGGATATTTAAATATCATGGTGCATCCACGCTGCACTTGGCACATCTGGCGACCGGCACAGCTGGCTTCCTACCACATGTCGGATGTCCAGCTCTTGAGGGTAGCTGGGGATGTTGGTATGGCCACTGGTTACAGCAGCCTCATGGCTCAGGAGCATTCAGCATGCTCTGGCCTTTCCCCGACACACTCCAAGTGCCAGACATGCATGGTATCAAGCCAGTTCTGGTGGCTTTGCACAGCTTTGGGATCCCCCTGCCCTGGGTGCATAGCTCTCCCCATACAGATCATAACAGGGCCTGGAAGCCAGTCCTGGGGCTAGGGTGGAGTGGAGCAAGAAAGCAGGTGGTCAGCAGTCACCCTGGTGGAGCTGTGGAAAGTGGCACTTCACTAGCTGTCCAAAGTCATATATTTCATTGTCCCAGGTTGGGGCTGAACGAGGAGTTTAAAGCCTCCAGGTTCACTCAAGCTCCCCCTCCCATCCTCTTCCAGCAAGAGACCCCCACATCCACATTATTATCCCCAGACCTCCCCTGCCAGCCCACCCTTTGCATTTAGCAAAGACACTGCAAATGTGAACACCCTGTCTGCTATGAGAGATTGGTACTGAACCTCTGTTCAATTAACTGCTTGTTAATGGCTAATGCAGGATTTGCAGGAATAAACCTCTACTTATCATCCCTTTAGCCCTTGCTCATGATAAAAGCGAGCCGGGAATACCCAGTGGGCCTCTGGCTTTGCTTTTCTAGCGGGAGATGACAGGCAACCCGTGTCACCAAGCACCCTCTTGCCCTTCTGCTATTTTCTCTTTCTCTACTTAGAAACTAAGAGGAGACTGTTAATGAACAAGCACCGCAGGGCTGCAGAGCAGTGGCTAGAGACTCATATAGACCCAGGGGCCTGCTCTTTATCCAGCTACTTTCACTGTGTCTCTGGCTGTCCGGGACTAGATAGAGGCCTCTGCGGCATGGCAGAGAAACTACCACCATGGCAAAATGCGAGCCCGTCTCCCCAGGGCTGTCACTGCCCAGCCACAGATGAGCCGGATGCAGCTTCTTGCCTCAGTAGGGCTGATCCAGCAGAGGAATTCCTGGGAAACTGGCAGCTGTGTGACAAGTGGCCATTAAATCTGAAACCAGCCCCCCCTTTTGGGCTCTCAGACCCAGCACCTTCCTTCCAAGGACCTCAGATCACACTGGGACACAGGGGCTAGAACTAGAGACGCTGCCGCACTGCTGGCCCGAAGGGTTTCCATTATACCCCAGGTTTACAGTTTGGCTCAATGGCTTTCCTCTCCCCTGCTATACAAATTGCTCCAGCCCTCCTGCACTGGGATTACAGCTCCTGAAGCAGCCGACAGACACTACCAAGGGTCTCAACTTCTTCCCACCACCCCTCGAAATCCAGACCCCTCCAAGCTCCCGGGCCAGATCTGAGCTTTGCAGCATGAGCCCTTCTCTAATAAGTCATGGGGCAAGGGCGGGTCTGAGTGCCACCAGGAGGTGGCAAAGGTGGCTAGGGCACAACAGTACATTACAGAGGCATGGCTGGGAACCTGCTCCAGAGGGCCAGATCATAAAACTGACAGCCTAGCCCATGGAGGGGGCTGTGTACAGCTGTTCTGCCCTGGCCAGCAGGACAGGCATTGAACTGTGCTCTACCTGCAATCCTGGGGTGGGGTTACCGCAGCTCAGACACACCTGACTTGGCTTTCATCAGGCTAGCTCGGCTACGGGAGCCTGGCAGCTGCATGGACTCCCATGCGGGTTAGACACTGAGCCATACTCAGGGTTCCAGGAGGCCAACAGCACCTGACGGAGCCCAGGACCCGTACTCCCCAGGAGGGGCTGAAGCTGTGTGGAAAGGGGCTGCCAACTCTCATGGACCAGACAGACCAGACGCTATTTACTGGAGTAACATCTGGTCTACCTGGCCTGGGAAAGTTGGCACCTGGAGCAGGGCCGGAAGGGAGGCGTGGGCTGGAAGAGCAGCAAGCGGCTGCGCAGTTGGCCTGAGAGAAGTGGCATTTTTAAGGGGAAAAAGTGTCGCTTCTCTCCAGCTGCCTGCTGCCTCCTGCTCAGTCCCATGAGGAATGCTAACCTCTGCCCGGTGAGTGGGGGCTGGGCACTGAGCCCTAGGGATGGCCGAGGGATGGGGGGGAGGGGAGCAGACTGGTGCTGAGCTGAGAGTAGGTGGCTGGGGAATGAGTTGGGGGCATCCGGAGCCCATAGGCAGCATGAAGCTGCATAGGGGCACCATGAAATTTGGGGCAATTTAGTGTCCCACATTTCGTGGTGCCCTCGCACCTGTGGGTTTTGCCAATCGGCAGGAACAGCCATGGTGGCTGAAGTCTGTGCTGCTGTATCACACCCTGTGACTGCAGCAGAGAGACCTGTCAACTCACAGGGTTGTGGATTCGCTTCAAGACAGAGTCGATTAGGGATAGTTGCTTTTATTAATCTCACTACATCACTACTATTACAGGCTTAATGCCGCCAGATGGTTACACAGCTACTGCAAAGTAATACGCCAATAAGCATAGGCACAGCAGTGCATAAAAGAGTAACAGGCACTTGGAAATGCTTACGCCCCTTCAATCTGCAGGGAAACCCACTCCGGTCACCTCGCACCAACTCACACTGGACATGGCTACAGCTGGGGGCATCCAGGGCACCCTCCAAGGTCTAGGTCCCTGGTGAGATTCACAGAGGGGCGGGACTCCCAGTTATCTTATACTTTAGCTGTTTACGGAGTGCGCACAAGTTGGCCCAATGCCACTCTCAACGTTCCCACGGGGCTGAGAACCAAGGCCATGTTATTTATCCCACACTCGGCCCTCAGCTAGCAAGCATAGGGAGTTACGGCTGATGAAGGCCGTCGGATAAAGAACACCTGGTATTTTCACCAGCTGGGCTCATGGCTAGCCTAGAGGAATACAAATTAACCCCTGCAGGCCTACATATGGCTTTTTATGTGACGAGAACCATAGATTCTCAGGCTGGTCTCTGTTTCCCTGGTGCTCTGTGGGGTGAAGTCACTAGAACCACCCCTTATAGCAAGGCTCACATTCCCTCCTGGCAGCTCTTGGCAATATACTGGGGGGAGAGGGCTCCCTCCCCACCCATGCAGGAAGGTGACTAGAAGCCAGACAATAGCTGTTCCCCACCACTCGGGTCTCGTAATGCAGGCAGCCCATGCAGGGAAGTGAAGGGTTTCCTTGTGCAGCCTTGATCTTCCATATGGACACTCAGCCAGCTCCCTGCAGAGCCCCAAAAGGGATCAAATCCTGCCAGGGCTGGAGCTGGGCACAGAGTAAGAGACTCATCTAAACTGGTGCCACCAGGGTACGTCTACACCGCCAACAAAACTCAGAATCACTGCATAGACATTGCGGCCTGGGCTGGCACTCGGGCTTCAAGGCCTAGGGCAGGGATAGGTGTCAGAGCCCACACTGCAATAACCACTCTGCTATTTTTTAGAGTCATAGCCCGACACCCACGAGCCTGAGTAAGTTCACCCAAGCGCCGAGACTTGCTGCCGCTTGTTGTGTAGACCCTCCCTACTCAGCTGGGAAGGTGCGCAAGGGGGGGATGCTGAAATCAAGGTGGAGGGGAAACTAGACAGATTACTGGACTCCTCCCTGCTGTTTGCCAGGGCTGCGCAAGATGGATGCGGCTGAGCCATTTCCTGGCGTGAGATGCACAAACACCATTTTTCCCAATTAATCTCCAATTAAGCACTGACATGGATGAATCAGAGGGGATAATTAAGAAAAATGCTGGGACACAAATTCAGTTAGAGCTGAGTCCAAAGTACATTAGGGCCAAAAATAAATAAGTCTGACAACAGGTTGGAAACATTAAATTTGCAGATTGTTCCTGAAGAACCATAAACGCTCAGCATGTCCCCGGGTCTCTGGTGCTCGTGGTAAATGAAGGGACATAGCGCTCCCCCAGTTTGCAGCCAATAGAGAAATTGGGCTTCCAAAGAAAAATCAAATAGGAACGCACAGCACGAAGATAACAGCTTTGGGGAGCAGTAAAGCTTCTAGGCTTGGCCCAATCGGAGCTTCTCTGCAAAGTCTCTTGTGTGGCAGGATTGGCACAGATGCCCCAGCTGTAGGCCCAGACCTCGCTGTGCCAGGGGCTGTACAAACAGAACAAAAAGAGCTGATAATCATAATCATAAGCATAAGAGACAACAGGTGAAGATGGACACGGGGGAAACAAGGTAACAAGGTGGTGTTGGTCAGCAAGACAGGCAGTAGACTCAGTGCACCCATAGTTTAGCCCATGACATCATGGCAAAGGAGGGTTTTAAGGAGGGCAACTAGGCAGCTCTTTGCAGATGTTTATAGGAAGCTCCTTGAAAGGCAAAAGGCAGTATGGGAGAGGGCACAAAAGAGATCGAAAACTGAATGAGTTAGAAAAGTCAAAAGTACATTAAGTCCAAAAATAAGTAAGCCTGACAATAGTTTGGAAACATTAACTAAGGAAGGCTGGGGTCAAGTGCTGATCAGAGGGCCTTAAAGGCTCACTCATGCCCAGTTGCTCTCCTTCCCCATGTGATGGGCTAGAACACAGAAGTCCCCTTGGGGATGTTCCCTGGTGTGCTGAGGATGCCATTGACACCTGACTTCCTGCCCTCTGGGGCTACCCATCCCTTGTCCTGCTGGGCTAGAAGCTCTGGTCTCCCCCAGCCAAGGCACAGAGATGGGGTAACAGCCCCCTAGCAGATGCTGAACCAGTTCAACTCCAGGAGGACTCAGTTCTAAGGGCTCAACACCCAGGAAACCAACCCCCAAATAGGGACCAAAACCCCAAATAAGTCCATCTTCCTCTGTGTAAAAGCTCATAAGGGCCTCCCTCTAATCAATGAAAGAGAGATATGCACAATGGTTGCTCCTCCCTCCTCCCGCTAACTATTATTTAATATTTTTCACAAGCTAAGCAGCTCCTAGCTTGGGATCCATCCTTCCTCCTGTTTAATCTTAGGCTAGGTCTACATGGCAAAGTTTGGCAACAAAAGTGCTGTCGACATGCAAGAGTCACCAACAATGAAAACCGGTCAAACCAGTTTTTCCTGCCTCCCATTGTCAACATTTCATGGCCACGTTGCTAGCGCCCTGTCCACAGATAGAGCAAAGCAATGTGGGTAAGCATCCCCCATTGCAGTGTTGTGGGAAGGCAGAGTTGATCCCTGCACTTCTTGGGATTCCTTCCCAGCTCTGTGAGCTGTGCATACTAAGGAATGTCAAAGCAGAGTAACAGTATTTCCAGTCTCTAGGAAGAACCACAGTTTGGGCTTTCAGGAAGAATAAAACCACTCACCAGTCACTGGTTTGATCACCGAGCCATTAAGTTTCCAGAGCATCAGTAATGGCCCTCATTAGCACATGCAGAATTAAACAGATCCACAATTCATACTTCTAGCTTCACATACAAGAATGTTAGATGCACAAAAATAGGAGCCACACATTCAGCAGACTGTAACATTCAAATGGACATATTACATGAGGTATTTTGTCTAAAGTGTTTTCAAGTTATGCATATTCATAAGCTAATTTTCATAAAGCACAGGGGACCCATGGCACCCCTAACTTCTGCATGTCAAACTCCTCACAGTGAGCACTGCAAGAATCCCCAGAACTAAAGATGTTAAAATGTGATTATTTGGCTAATTGAGAAGTCCTGTGGCTACCCCTCTGATACAATTTATATCGACTATACAATTAGTCAATAAGCGCCTCTGCGGAGCCACAGTCGGGGTAGCTCCAGAGGAGCCAACTCGAGCCGGGACTGAGGGGTTGCTTCGCAGCAATGTCTTCTATCCCCGCCCCCGCTGCCTCTGATATAGTTGTGGGGGGGGCAGGCGGCACCCCGGAGACTGTGCAGGAAGGAACTGGCTTTTAAGCCAGCTCCCCCCAGCACCTGTCCCCCCTTTGCTGCCTCTCAAAGGCAGCAATGGAGGGGTGCTGCAGAGAGCACGGGGCAGCAGGAACTGCTTGAGTCCTTTCTCACCCTGTGCTCCCTGTGGCACTTCTGCTTTTGAAATATACAAGAGCCTCAGAGGGCGAAGTTACCACGAACCACACACCATGGCTCCCTCCCCACCTCATTAAGGGGACTCTGCAGATCCCATTTACCATCCTCGACAAGTTGCGGCTCTCCTCGGAGCATCAAGAGCCATTAGTGGGTTGAAGGAATGATTTACAGGGAATCGCACCCATCTTGGCTAAGCCATGGGTAAGCAGAGGCCTGGGAGGGGGAAGGGGTACAAAGTGTAAACACAGAGAAACAAGATGTTGGGGGCAGACCTGGATTGCAGGTAGAGTTATAGAAAACAGCTCTTATGCCCATGTAGCAGGAATGCCATATTCAGCTAAACTGCAGAGGAAATCTGGGGGTAGAGGGTGGACCCCAGAATTGCTATGAGGTCAGGACACAGGACATCCCTTACTCTTCTTAAGATGCCATGGGCACTCGAGTGATCCCGACAGGATGGTCCAGGGATTACGAGGCCGAGTTTCAAGTCTCTGTGCTGTCAGACTCCCTCTGCAACCTTGGCCAATCGCTTAGCCTCTCTGTGCCTCTGGTTCCCATCTGTCCAATGGGCATAAACACTCTCCTGCCTCAGAGGGCTGTTGTGAGAATACGTACATGGCAGATTGTGAAATGCTCTGACACAGCACAGAAGGGGGCAGGTAAGTACCTAGGTTATTACTATTATTAGTTGTATCCTGGCACCCAGGAGTCCCAGGTACGATCCAGGATATCTCTGTGCTAGGCACTGTACAAACACAAAGGCAGTCTCTACCCCAAAGAACTTCCCATCTACAGAGTCTATCCAAGTCTCACTTAATACCCTTATGTAAAAAAAAAACAAAAAAACAACAAAATCCACACACACCAGTGCCCCCATTCAGTACTGAGACAGAAAGGAAAGCACCACCTTTCCTCTCCAGTCATTCACCCTGCTTCCAGGGTAAATTCCTTGAAGGTTTCCCCCTCAAGCACTGGTCTGGCCCAGCCCTGCTTAGCTTGAGCGCACTAACAAGGAGGCTCAGACAAAGGGGGTTTGTTTCCTAGTGGGATGCTGCAGGGTTCTGCAAAGTGATCTTAATCCACTGGACGACATGTTGCTTAGTACCGCTGCAAAATGGAGGAGGGAGTGAGAAATCTGCCCCCACCCTAGAGTGCCTCCCGCCAGGGAGTTTAACTGGAAATGACTGGCAATAACTCAGCCTAGCAAACAGGAGTAATTTGAGACCGCTGAGCTCTGAGTGGGCAAAACAGAAAATCAATGAGATGCTTTGGATTTGTGTCAAAGCGGCAGAGAGAGAATCAGACGTGACACACCCAGTGGGTTTTGTGCACTTGGCTCTCGCTTAGCAGTGGAGAGAGCTCGGCTTTTTTCCCCTGACCCAGAAAGGAGCCTGAAGATTGAATCCCCTCGTAATGTCCTGCAAATGTCTCACTATTGCTCTCGCTCCCTCCAGTACCTCCCTGCACCTGGCCTCTCGTGAGCGTCCTGAACAAATCTCTCTTCAGCGCTGAAGAGCAGAGCTTCATCTAGATCAGGGTGGGGAACCTTTTTTGGGTCAGAGGCTGCTGACCCATAGGGGGAGGAAAAAAAAATCAGTCAGGGGCTGCATACAAGTGAGAAGCAAGAAAGAAAAAAAAAACCCTTCACTGACGTGGCCCCCAATTGAGGAGGAGACAGACACTCCCCACATTTCCCGCACAAACCAGAACCTAGTGGGGCCCAGGCTAGTATATTTTGTGTGCTCCAGCCCTGCTGTGGGGGGTTGGAGCAGCATCGTGGGCTCCCCAATGTGCGAGGGGGGAGCCGGAACCAGGCAAGCCAGGGGCTGCATCTGGCCCCCGGGGCTTAGGCACCCCACCCCTGAACTAGATAATGACGGGGCAACACACAGGCCCAGGGGTCTGAGTAGCACAGAGAGCAGTGGACAGAGACACAAGCAGCAGCATACAGGATTGGCAGATAAAAAGCAAATCCTAATAGAAAACTGAGTTTTCAACCATACTGCACTGGCTGGGGAGGGTGGAAATCCAGGAGAGGAGGAAAGACTCACGGGTACGTCTAATGAGGCGACCGAAATTGCAAATGAAGCGCGGGATTTAAATATGTCCCGCGCTTCATTTGCAATTTCGGTCGCCTCATTAGCCTCCCTGGTTCGAACTAGGGGGCTAGTGTAGACGTACCCTCATTGGAAAGAGGATGGGGCACTCAAAATCAGTGAGGAGAGTCATATAAGGATCTAGATACATACACAGACATTGGAATCAATGAGGGGGGTTCAACATAGGGAAGAGATGAGAATGTGGCCCAATTAATAAGGGAGGCCAGGAATTGGGGGAGAGGGGGATTTTGGGAATTGCACAGCTGGATTATACCCGAGATCTATTTAGTCTAGTATCCTGGTTCCACCAGGTGTTTCAGAAGATGATGCAAGATACCCTGCGGTACACAGCTATAGAACAACCAATGCACAAGGGAAGTTTCACTCTAATCCCCGTAGCTGGGGGTCAATTGTTGTCTTGCAGCATTAAAATTTAGCTCCCTTTGAATTTTTTACAATGTTTGCCATACTGTATCTCTGGGTGTGCTTGTTACACCCACGCATCCAGTCCTGGCTAGGAATCCTGCTAGGCTGTTATCCTCGTTGATATCAGATTGCAATGAGTTCCACAGGGGAATTGGAGGGGGTTTTTTTGGTCGGGAAAGGGTGTCCCCTTCTAGCACTGTAATGTTTGCTGTCCAGGATGCTCCAGGGGCCATTTTAGCCAGCACCCAGTAAATCGACTTTTGGCGGCAGCAATTTTGCTTTCTGGATTAAAATACTCAAGCAAACAGAATATACTTTAGTAGGGGGACAAAGAACGAGGCATAACCATTAAGTGCCCTCAAACTCAATATAACTGGATAGCAGCCCCCTGGGACATGGGGAGGTCTAAGGACAGAGCTCAGGGATAGTATTACAAACACTGCCTACTAGAGACTGGTACCCCATCATGCCAGGTGCTGTAAAGCCAACTATACAAGAGAGCCCCTGCCCCAAAGAGCTCACCAGCATAAAGGTGGGGACGAGGGGAGAGGGAAATCAGAGGCACAGAGAGAGGAAGTGACTTCCCCAAGGTGAGAGAGTCACAAACAGATCAGGGGCCAGAACATAGTTCCCTGTCTCTGGCCCCAGCCACTAGGCTACATGTTTTCCATCACAGACCTGTAGAAAAATCCATGGTAGCCGTTCACAACACTGCAGTTTCCAAAGAAGGGATCCCAGGGCAGCAACTCAGAGTCTGCCACAATGGGGCTGGATGGTGACACCCTAACTCATGCTGGGTAATACTTCGCTCTGCCAACAGCACAGTCAACATCCAGGCCACTTGCAAAGCATCAGGAAGCACTGGGCACAAGCGTGGCACACTCCGGCTCTGCAGCAAAACGAGGGGAGTGGCAGGGAAAGGCTGAGACGCCAAGCACAAATGGAATACACAAGAGGTAGGAAGGAAGAGCATCTCTGGGCTTCTTTCTATGGAAGGGGAAGGCTATAGGGCAGGTCTCTTGGTTCTGGAGATGAACAGTCCAGCAGCCAGTCCATAGATGGACACAGATTAATGAGCAAGACAGAGGAGAGCACCAGGGCTAATTTCCAACTCCTCAGGCTCAGCAATTTACAATTACACACTAAAATCCCAGCAGGGCAGCATAACGAGCGACTCCTTTGAAATGTAAAATAAATAGGTAGCTCTCCGGAGAGGAGGAAGGATAAATGGCATTTGGTGATTAAACTAAACAATAATGAGCTGGTGAAGAACTCGCTGCACTGCTAATTTGGAAAGGCAAATTTTTCATAGGCTAGGGTGGTAAGGAAGGCCGGGGACAGTTACATATTTAGCATGCAGCTATTTTTAACATTCACTAACAGCCAATAAAACCCTCCCTCAGCGCACCAATCCAGCCTCCCCTCTGTCAATTCAGCATGTGGCCTTCCTCTCGACGGTCCAGCAAAGACATCGACTCCAGGCTCCCTGGCCATCAGCTCTCATGTGGAGACATGCTTCTCACTCCCTTCTGAGCAGGGATGTCTAGGCTGCACAGTACCCAGACTATCCTGGGATATCCCAGCATGAGATGAGGCTTAAGCAAGGCCTGCTTACTTTTCCTCAGAGACTAACCACAGAGTAATTGGCCATAGGGTTGCCAGGTGTCCGGTATTCACCCGGACAGTCCGGTATTTTCGGCTCCTGTCCAGTAAAAAAAATTCAGAGAATATTGGACACCTAAAATGTCCGGTATTTTCTGAATTTTTCCCCGGCCAGGAGGCGAAAATGCCGGGCACCTGGCAACCCTACAAACACTCAGCGCCCCCCCCAGCTCCCAACACCCCCATTTGGTGGCAGGGTAGAATTTTTTGAGTCCTTTTTCCCCCCCCCCCCAACAACTTTGGTCTCCGCCCCTTTACTCCCCCCTTCAACAGAATGTTTTCCCTTTTTTGGGGGGAGGGGGGGTTCGGTATTTTTGTTTCGACCATCTGGCAACCCTAATTGGCCACCATTGTCAAGTATCACACAGCACTTCCTATGCAAGCACATTTTATTCTTAATGTAAAAGCACTACAGCGAAAACATATTAAAACCCATAAATCTGCTAAGAAGTTTACCTGAGATCGCCCCACCCCTCACATGGGCTCTGCCAAGAGCAGTCCTTCAAAACCCCACCCAAGGGGATTCCTAGTGATTTCAAGTTCATCACAGAACTAGCACCCAGTTGTCTGGGGCTCCATCAGCCTGTCCTTCCAACCCTCGCCTAAGGCCCAGGGCCCTCCATGGACAAAGGGTCCTGTCCAGTTGCAGGGGCAGGAAAGCAGTCCTGACCCTGCTTAGAACCAGTCTATTTACCCAGAACTCTCTTGTGTGCTGGTCACTGGAGAAGACCTTTGAACTAGAACACGTGCATCTCTCCAGGGGTGTGAGGGGGGAGGGGAGAGGCGGTTTCAAAGGGCTGACAACTGGAGGAGTAACATCTTCTCACACACACCCCCACCTCCAAGAGGAATGTTGTACAGTTTCACACACACACACACACACACACACACACACACACACCCCACCTTTGTAATATAATGGACACCAGAGGTATTAAATAATTAGTTTCTCTTAATTCCATAAGGTCTGATATTACCAGGCTGTCTTGCCTCCCCCATACGGACCCAGAGCCCCTTGGTGTCAGGGGGGTAAGATTCCTCCATTGTCCACAAAAATCAGGCCCCTCCATGATAAGAGGGTTCCCAACAAAATGTCCGGCCCCTCTGCCCTTATGAGTGGTTGACTAAGGAGGCAAGAAGTGATATTTCCTACTACACCAAGGCTCAGCATAGAAAGGTCAGTTTGACCCAAACTGACAACAGCTAGGCCACAGGTGCACTGAGACAGCCTGGCTGCAGTGGGTGATCTGCCTCCCTCTCTTGTCTCTTGTATTTAGATTGTAAGCACCTCGGGGCAGGGACCCTTCTCTGCACTATGCTGTGTAGGAGCAAGCATGAAGGAGCATCAGTCACAGACCAGGGCCCTATGCAAACTAGGGATGTGAACGAGTAGTCGACTAGTCACTTCCCCTCCCCCACACTTGCTGCCTCTATCAGAAAGAGGCAGCAAGGGCAGGGGGGAGAGGAGGGAGCGGTTCAAAGCGGCAGCGCGGCATGGAGCCCAGGTCAGCTGAGGACTCGGAGTCCCCAGCTGACATGCTCCCCGCACCGCTTTCGCCTTTGAAGTGTAGCAACAGCCCTGGGGCTGCTGCTACACTTCCAAGGCAGAGGCACCCTATTGACTAATGGAATAGTCGATGCAAATTGCATTGACTAATTTGATTAATCTGTCAATCTAAGTTTAACATCCCTAACACAAACAGGGAGCTTTGTCAATGATAGCAAGGTCAGTCCCTGAGGGGCAAGCACCCCTTGACTTCAGCTGAAGTCCCAGGGTAGGTTTAATACCTGGAAAGAAACAAGGCCCTGGGTCCCAAGCAAGAAAAAAAAAATCCATGAAGGTTTCTGAAACGACAGGCCTGTGGACTCACCTAAAGGCCCCCATTAACAACCAAACCCTGTTGTGTTGTGTGCTGTACGTACACCCAGCAAGATACAGCCCTGACGGATTTACAAGCTCAATAGAGGACAGAGACCAAAAAAGGATCGTGATCCTTATTTTACAGATGGAGGTGTGACGGATCGGGCCGGGTCTGGGCACCGCTGAGGGCGTCCACTCAGGGCGCGTTGCTCAAATGCAGGGTTCCTTACAGCCCCTGACTGGAGACCGTTCCCAACTAGGCCACAAACCAGTACACCGAGCGTTTCAGCTGCCAATCCGGCCAGCAAGAAGCCTCACGAGCAAAACCTCTCTAACACCCCAGCTCTCCCTGTGCCACAACCAGCCCCGGGCCTGCACACAGGTGAGGGGTTATAGAACCCAATCTCACCTTCCCCGAACCGGTCTTTCCGGTCCCAAAGAACCAACCACAAATCCCCGGTCAATTTACACTTTGGATCTTACCCACAAGAGCACCCTGGGCCAGTCCTTTAGAATCTAAAATCTAAAGGTTTATTAATAAAAGAAAGAAAAGCATGAGAGTAAGGTCGTTAAGGAGAATACATTATATGCATCAAATCATCAAGTTCTCCATGCAGGCTCTCAGCAGAGATGTTACAAACTGCTATCTTAAAAGTCTGTCGTGTACATCCTATGTCAGGATGGGCCAACGATTCTTTCCGACTTGCTGTTCCTCGCAAGGCTACATCTGGAATCAGTAGCAGAATTGAAGGCAAAATGGAGATTACCACATGGCACTTGTATACCTCTCCTGGCATCCTCCTGGCCAGAGTAGGTCACATGGTCCATTGACCTATCCCTGTGTCCCATGTCAGCAGCCATTATATGTAGGTTCCAGACACATTCCTCAGGTGTGTATCGGGCACCTTGAGAGCCATTGTCCTTGGACCTCTGCTAATTAGCATAGTCATTGACTGGACATTCCAGGCCCATTGCTCTGTCTCAGACAGAGAACATTCACAGAATAAGCAGAGTCCATATTCATAACGCTACATGCAGATATCACACAAGTACATGAATAGCATACATAGAATCAGTAGAACACAAGCTTTCATTTAACACCTCACATGGCCCCCTTTGTATAGATTTTGGGGCCAACACCCCCCCATAGGCACACCAATGATCCGGCTGCTCCCTTTAAAATCCAGTAACATGACAGGAGGACTAAGGCCTGGACAGACTGTGTGATGAGACCCAAGACCACAAGTCCATACAGTGGGGAGCTGAACAGTGAGGTCTTCATTTGCAATACCGCAAAGCCTCATTCTCCACTGAGGCATGTAGCAGGAATAGCTCCCAAAGAGCTCTGATTCCTGTCTCCGTCACCACAGGACTTTTCACAGCATTTCAGCCACAGCCTGGAGCTCCTTCCACCAGGCTCTGGAAAGACTCCTGGAAAGAAGCAAGATTTGGAGCTGGGTGGAAACTCCCTCTTTCCTGGAAGAGCTGGGCCTATTCTCTCTCTGCACTCACAACATATCAAAGAAGACCCCCCAGCACACACATACACACCCAGAGCCATCCCTACTAGGGATGTAAAATCCTGTTTAATCAGTTACCCAGTTAAACGTTATGTTTAACTGGTTAACCGCTTAAACGGGGGTGGGCTGGAGTGAACCGCCCCCATGATGGGGCTGCAGTTTGCCAGACTGGGCCAGAGCAGCCCCCTGTTAACCATAATGAGTGAGCATCACGCATAACTGGTTAACCATTCACATCTCTAGTCCCCCTCAGTGCTGGGGCTCTACACAGCCCAGTCCCGGCAACCCCTCTCCGCAAGGGAAGCGGCCGCTCAAGGGAGGGGAACTGTGGGGACAGAAGGTTGCCATGGCTCCCAGACTGAATGCCATTTGCTGCAATGACATTTGGTCTGTTTGGTCCGGGAGAGCTGGCAACTGCGGCGCAGGAGAGGGAAGGAGACTACCCACAGCCTTAGGGCAGCAGGTGCAGGCTGCAGGCCAGAGGAGCAAGGGGTGGCCGCACTGTTAGCCAGAGAGAAGCGGCACTTTGAAGAGCAAACCACCGGTTCTCTGCAGCTGGCTGTGCGGCCGCCCCTACTCTTCCCAAGTCCTCCGGCCTGCACTTGCGCCTGGCGAGCAGAGGCTGGGTGCAGTCTGTGAAGGCAGAGCATGGGGGCTTCAAGCCCAGGACGGGAGGGTGGCATGGGGCCACTGGAGCCAGCTCTGTGGTGCTTAGTGGTGCCCTATGCAGCTGGGTATGCTGCATATGCCTAAGGATGGCCCTGCTCATACCCCTGCACTGATTTGGGGAAGAGAAAAGGATTTATTTGGATTTTGCTTCAGGTTTGTGAGTGAAAAAATCAGCTATTTTTGCAAGGAGGGAGGGAGAGGGGGATGGTTCATCACCTGAATCCTCAGGAGGGGCAATGATTCATCACGTTGGAATACATCAAGGTAACACCTAGCATGCCACAGATCTCAAAGTCCTTTGTAAAGGAGGGTGTGTTGTTCTCCCCATTTTATAGATGGAGACGCAGATGAGATCAGGCTCTGTAGATGGACACTAGGCTAATGTCTCCTGAGAAGCCAGGTCCCCACTGGCCATAGATGCTAGGGTGATTCCAATACAAAAACGTGACCCCGCCGCACTCCGGTAAATCAGAACCAGAACTAGCCTCCTCATTCCAGGGATTCACTTTTGGAGCATTCCCCATCTTCATCCCAAAACTTGGATTCCTGACATCCCTCCTGCCAGCAACCAAGACATTCACTCCCTGAACCGCTTCTCTCCTGCCTTCCTCCACCCCTATTCAGGGCTCAGATTTCACTGCTAACCTCCACCCTGCCAACAGCCGCTAGTATGATGTTGGGATTACTGAAGGATTATGTTATCAGGCCTTCCAGGGGAATGACAACTGCTGTTCCTTGACCTGCAGTTCTGAGCTTGTTCTTTCACTTATCACTTACAGACAGAGCTGTCACTGACCCCTGCGATTACTACTAGCTAAATCCAGCTGAGTCCCAAGATGCTCTGATCTCTTGCTCCACCACCACGGAAGCCTACCAGCCACTCTGCTGAAAAGCTGGAAATGGTGCTGCTTGACTTGGGTGTCGGGGGTGAGGTGTGGCCCCATCCCGCACCAGTCCCATAGAACTGTCCCAGCTGTACCTTGTAAAGGACTCTCCTACTCTAGAGACTCTCAGTAATACCCCAGATTTTCCTGGGAACTGGATGAAACCGAACACTCGAGCGATCCACCTCCTCTCTTGGATTTCAACCATCATGCAATGTCACTGAGACAAGCCCTACACCAGGGGTGGGGAATCTAAGGCCAGGGGGCCAGATGCAGCCCCCGGCTTGCCTGGTTCTGGCCCCTGGGGCTCAGGGCTCCCGCCAGCATTGGGGAGACTGCACTGGTGCACCAGCCTGCCCACCGTCCCCCTGAATGGCTGGAGCACACAATCTACTAGCCTGGGCCCCTTCCCCCGCAAGGCTCTGGTGTGTGAAGGAAAAGTGGAGAAGGTTTTCACTTCACTCCCCAACTTGCTTCTCACTTGCCCCCAACTGATTTTCCTGTGGATCAGCGGCCCCCGACCCAAAAAAGATCGCCCCACTCCCACCCTATGCCTCTGGCTGCATACAGCTCTTTGCACCAGAAAGAGGTGAACAAAGCGAGGAGGCGGCAGAGAACAGCTGCGAAGCGGACTACGCTCCAGAGGAGCAAAGTGTGAGGAGGGTCCGAGAATGAAACACGTCGAGCTTGGATCCCTTCTTATTATCTGTAGCGTGGGAGTGATTTGGGGCCCCAATGCAGAGCAAGGCCCCTCGTGTACTAGGTGCTGTTCACTCCTTGCCCTGAAGAACTTATTGTCGAAATAGACCAGCCAGACAAAGGTTGGGAACCTTAACGCACAGCTATCCTGTTAGCAAACTGACACAGGGCAGCTCAGAGTGTGAACCTATGCAGTAAATGAGTAGTATTTCATTGACACCAATGAAGCAAAGCATTCACACGACCTGGCCCTATGTGACTTACCCCAAGGTCATGCAGGGAGCCTGGGGAAGAGCCAGGAATTAAATCCAGTTCTTCTGAATCCCAGTCAAGTGCTTAGCTCCATCCATCCTCTCTCAGATGCCAATCCTGAGAGACACACTTATCTAAACGAGGAGGAGAAGGAGGTATTCCAAGGGGTGAAGGGGAGTATAAATAACCCAGAGCATCAGGAAAAAAATGTCTATTACACTAGAGAACCATCTACTGTAAGGAGCGTAGGATCTCCAAGCCCTGAATTAATTTAAGCCTCGAACACTCAAAACATGGGGGTGGGTGGAGGGAAAGATATCCTGTATGGAGCACAGACAAGCTAGCTGGCCTAATAATTCCCATCTAGGATTAGAAGCTAAGCGGAAATGTTACTGCAGGCTGATATAGCCAGTGCTGTGGAATGAAGCGTCACTCAAGATTTGTGGAGACAGAATTTTTAAATAAAGCCAAGTCAATTAGGAGAAAATATATAGGGGGTGGGGATGTTAAGAAGCTAAGTAGCCTTAATACATTTATAATATAAAACTGATTTTTTTAGTGTTTACGCTACGCTTCTGTTGTACATAAGGACCCTCAGTTTGCACTGGTGAATACAGCTCAATATAGTGCCACTGATTTCAGTGGAACTGCTCTGTAACTGATGCTTCTCCGGTAGGATTCTTCTCTCACTCACTGGTATCAGTCAGGAGTAACTCCAGAAGATCAGTGGGGGTGCAAGATCAGGGTTTGAGTACAGGACCAGAGCACTTTTTAAAGGCACAGAGCTGGTAATCAGCACACCCCGGTTCGATTTCTAGTTGTTCTCCAAGTTTCCTGTATGACCTAAAGCCCAAGGATTGACGTAAATGGGGGCTGTGAGGACTCAGCATCTATCAAAACAATAGTCAGACCTTAAGTAGCTCAAGTTGGGAGTCCGCAAAGTTTCACAGACAATTCTGAAAGCTGTGCCCTTCGCCTCCTTGGCTCATCTGAGCCAGGGGTCAAGTTCCTCTGCCTGGATGCCACTTCTGGGCTGGGACGTGGCAGCTGTTCACCACCGCAGCAGGGTTGGTTTCATTTGCAGACTGAGCAGTCCATCGGAAAGCCCTGCTGTCCGCAACCCACCTGCTGTATTTTTATCCAAAAGCATCTCAGCCCAATTGAGTATGAAACAGCATTTTAAAAATCCCTCCCAATTATCCAGCATGTTATCCCAGCTCTTCTTTAAAAACTTTCTCCAGGCAACATTACCACTCACTCCCTTGCAGGCCAGACAGGCTTCCTCTCCACTGCTTTTTAATTGTCTTTCTAGTGTAAACTGAGGCTACCTGCCCTGTGTGGCTGATCCGCTTAATGAGGCTCAGCTGCATCTCCATAGACCCAGGAGGCAATGGAAAAACCTGTCTAAGACCATCACACTTTAGAACACCCTAAAAGGTCCTGGGGATGAGAACTACACCATGGTGTACAAAGACCAGAGGTGTCTGTTCCCAAAATTTTGCTCACCATTACACCAGGGCAAAGCCAGAAACACCAGTGCAAAGCCAGCACAGACTAACTGGTAGCAGGCAATCTCTATGCTAAAAGAATCCTAATGCAAGCATTTATTCAGCAGGTGGGCCCATAACATACAGCAACCCTTTGGGCCCTTGCTCTCCGCACCTGCATGCACTGGACTAGAGCTGGCTGAGACAGTCCAAAGCGAAGCAACCAGCAGTCCAGATGCAAAGCAGGAAGGATTTAACCACAGAATTCCCTACAAAGCTAAATGCCTGCAACACTCATTGTAGAGTTAAAGCCAGCCCTGTAGCTGAACCCCAAGGCATCTCTGGTAAAGCCGGGCTGATGAAAAGGCCCCATGGGTCTTTCTGGAAAGCCAAGCCAGGCTGCAGTGCTAAATCGCATCACAATGCGCTGAAAAGAAAGCAAACATGAGGCACACAGCTAAATCCTCACAGACCATTCTGGGACTCTTCTGCTGGCTGACCCAAAGTGTCTGCTGGCTACGATCCAATAAGCACTAAGGGCATGTCTAGACTACATCCCTCTTTCGAAAGAGGGATGTAAATTAGACAGATTGAAATTGCAAATGAAGCCTGAATTTAAATTTCCCGTGCTTTGTTTGCATAATGGCAGCCGTGCATTCTTTTGAAAAAAGGGCTTTTCGAAAGTAAAACCGCCGTCTAGATGGGGTTCTTTAAAAAAAAACCACACCACACACACATAACACACCACACCTTTTCTGAAAGATCCTGTACTCTTCAAAAAGGAGTATATTTTACAGAATGGAGCGCCTCAAAAAATGAGAAGTACAGGATCTTTTGAAAAAGGGGTGTTTTTTTTTCCTAAAGAACCCCATCTAGACGGCAGTTTTACTTTCGAAAAGCCCTTTTTCGAAAGAACGCACGGCCGCCATTATGCAAATGAAGCGCAGGAAATTTAAATCCCGGCTTCATTTGCAATTTCGATCAGTCTAATTTACATCCCTCTTTCGAAAGAGGGATGTAGTCTAGACATGCCCTAAGACAGCCTTTCCCCACAGGTAGTTAAGCCGCTCTGCACAGCCTAACTTCGGCACAACAGAATGGAGTCCCCTCCCCCAGCTCAGGGAATTCGACAGCCATCTGGAAGGTGGGAGTCCCTTCTCCCTTTCCTCCCCTTTACGTGAGCTCCTTGGGCCAGGCCGGTGTAACGCCATGGACCCGTCAGAGTTCTCCCTATGAGGCACAAATGCACCAAAACATTTTGGGCCAGTGGATTGAACCCTGGCAAGTCACAGGGTAGGAAATAACCGAATTAGCAACCAGAACAGTTTGCAAGTACTGAAAGTCCCCAACTTACGCACGGGCTGCGTTCCAAAAGTTCATTTGTAAGTTGGTTGTCTGGAACTCGGAATGCATAGAAACAAGGCTATACATGGTAGTTGGGTTCCCAGGCTAGCCCACAAAACCCATAATGCAGCTGAAATACTGTGTATTTGCAATGAAAAATAATAGAAATCATTTTTCCATTTAACCTTGAATGCTGGTGCTTGAGGAAAGGTGGGTTTAATTAGAGGAGTTAGAGATTCTGAGGGGGACTTCTGGGCATCCCCAAACCACCTCCGGCCCTGGGAGCTCTGCGACAGCTCCCACGGCCACCCCTATCCGCTGGCCACTCCTTCCGCCCCCCATAAGCTCTAAGACAGCTCCCGAGGCCAGTCCCATCCCCTGACCACCCCCCACCACGAGCTGCACCCAGCCTCCACTCACCAGAAGGCAGCGAGCAGCACCAACATGGGCCAGAAGACTCCAGAGGAGCAGGGGGTGGCCATGCAGTCGGCGGCTGGAGAGAAGTGGCGGTTTCCCCTTCAAAGTAGGGATGTAAAATCCTGTGTAATCAATGAACCGGCTAAATGTTATGTTTAACTCATTAACTGCTCCAGGCTGGCCAGGCCGCCGGTTAACCATAACCGGTAAGCACCACCCACTAACTAGTCACATCCCTACTTCGAAGTGCCACTTCTCTCCAGCCTCCAACTGCACAGCCACCTCCTGCTCCTCCGGCGTCTTCGGGCTGGCACCTGTGCTACTCGCCACCACCTGTGCCTCTCACCTGCTTCCCGTGGCTGCCGCGAGCATTTGTCTGTTTGTCACTCAGCAAGTGCCTGTATCTGCCTTTCACCCTAGATTTCCCTGGAGACTGGCTTAGAGAGTAGGGCACCAACACAAATCCCTATCCTACCACTGCACCTGCACACGCACCTTGCTGTACTTCCCCCTTTCCTCCCCCACCTTCTTCCTACTCCCTACCGCCCTCCTCTGCTGGCCATCTTTTCCATTCACTCTCCCTGTGTCCGGCTTCTCTCTCTCTTCACCCCCGCCCACACACACACTGGTGTAATATGGTTTCTCGGCACAGGCCAGGAGAGCAACAGCACTGACAAGACGACTGTCTCATCAGGAGACATTAAAAACCAAACCAACCTTCATCCATCCCACAGAACGAAAGAGATGAAAAAAATAAAGCCGTGCAGAAACGTTAAGGCTGGATTCTAAAGCCAAAGCTGGATCCCTTTGAAAGGGGGACATGGGAGGGGGACACTGCCAGGAGATCCCGTTGCTTCCTGGTTTCGCAGTTCATCCCTGCGTGAATGGCTAAAGGGCCGGTAACTGAAGTGCGACTGGACTGATGCGCACGCTGCATTTTGTGGGGGTCACAGAGCCCGGCACACAAAAGTAGGATAGCTGGTTCTTGCCCCGTTGGCGCTGGGCTTGGCTGGATGCCCAGTGCCACAGTCCCATGCATCAGCAAAGGTTATGAGCAGAGAATGCTGCCAGCAACCTTCCTAGCCAAAGGCCAGCAAGTCCCGATTCCTGAGTAGCCCAGACAAATAATAATTACTCCGATAAAATAAAAGAGCTAACGCGCCTGAACCAGCATCTAGCGGGGCAGGGACATTTAACTGGCAATGTGGTCTACAATTTTAAATGTCAAAGGAGACATCATCTCCGTGCTTCCTGCTGTTTGCAGCTATAAGCTGGCAATTTCGGAGGTTACCGAGAAGCGACAAGGAAATATCAAGGAGGCGCTTTGCATATCCGCACCCTTTCATCTCCCTGCGACGTGGATTGGCTAGAGGGACGAGACCATGTCTTGTCCCCTGTAAGCTGTGAGCTTGGACAGCCATCTTGGAGAGAGTCAAATGCCGCCCAGCTGATTAAAGTGCTCATAGCCGTGGCAGCATGTGTTTCTGTTGGTGGTGCACATCTGTCCATGCCTCGGTGCACGTAAAATTTATTCTGCATACGGATGGAAAAATTAGAGGGAACATGGATGGGGATGTGTCCATATCTGAAGCAGGGGACTACGCTCTGCCAGCTCCCAGCTGGGCAGGTTTGCATGCAAACGCAGTGGCCCATTGCCCCAAGTCCTTCACTCTGCCTGCCTGCTTCATTCTAGCAAAACAGGAGCAAGAAGAACACTTGCAAGTTTCCTGGGGCAAAGGGAGTGAAAGGGGATTCAACAGAGCAGATCCCACAGCCCATCACCCATATGTCACTAGTTCAAATCCAGCTGGGTGGGTCACGGCACAGAGCTGTTGCTATGCATCAGGTGCACGATGTGAAATGAGTTTGACAGGTCTCAGCCTCCTCCCCTAGTGCTCAGGCATTTATACCATAGCAAGTAACGCCAGAGAGAGACCCGCCCCCCATTTATCCCTATAGATGGCGAGAGATGAAGCACAGTGGTGGGGGGGCCAAGCGGGGTCAGCTGCTCTGCTTGGACTGGACACACCGACGGTACAAGGTTCCGGGCAATCTAGGCCTTTCCTTAGCAGCAAAAAGGTCCTTGTTTCTTTCGCCCCTCTCCAGTCACCCCCCAGCAATCCTGCTCTTTTACTATCTGGCCTGCCCACCAGCAGCAGCCCGGGTAGCATGTAAGTGCCAAGCCTGAGCCAACAGCTCCCAGCAAGTCACATCAGGCGGATTTCTCCTTCGTCTGTTCAGGGAACATCCCCAATCAGATCTCAGTGCAGACGGTCCAGCTTATTCAGCCACGAGATTAGCGCCTCCGTTGACCACAAATCACTGACCTTTGAGTGGGGCTGCTAAGCTGTGACTGGCCCAGTCACTCGGCATTGTCTGTGTTCCCCCGATTTCTGTACCAATACCTGTGTGAATTGGAGGCTGCCAGACAGACGGGTAAAGTTCAATGGCCACATTTGCCAGGTGACAGGGATCAGTCACAGCAAACCCCTTCAAACAGGCGATTACCAGCAAGGGTGGGGAGAAATGCTTGGGGACCGGGTTACGCCGTAGCCCTGCATTGGACGCTATGCAGAGCTGCGCCCCCTCTGAGAAGCACAGAGGAGGAGGCTGCACTGCAAACAAACAGTGATCCTGGAGCACAGGTCTCATGCAATTCTCCCACTTCCAGCACACTCTCTAGGCCAGGGACAGTCAATTTATTCCTTGTCAAGGTCCAAATGTCTTGCTCAAGGCCCAGATTCCAGAGGAAATCATTTAAAAAAATTATCTTGAGTCAATGAAAGAGATTTTGGGATCCTTCTAAAGTCCAGCTCTGGCCCACGCGCCACCCATTAATCACCCCTGCTCTATGCTCTGCAGGTCAGTCTTGGAGAGAGGGGCAGGGCCACTTCCCCATCTTAACCTTTCCCCCTTTTGACTAGCCCAGGGGTGGGCAAAAGAGCCTCCGCAGGCCGGATCCGGCTCACCAAGGGGTGGATCTGGTCCGCAGAGGCCCTGCTGCTCCCCCACCCCCAGGCCAATTAAGTCTCCTCCTGCCCTGCCAGGAGCTTTGAAGAGCCGCGTGCTGCTCACAGGATGGGGGGGCAGAGCAGAGGAGCCTTTGCATGCTCCCCTGCCCCAAGGCCAATCAAGGCCTGGGGCCGGGGGAGCTGCGTGAAGCTTCCTTCGCCCTGCCCCGGCCCTGCAAGGAGCCCGCGGCACTTCAAAGCGCCATGTGCTCCTTGCAGGGCGGGAGGAGGCTTCCTGCGCTCCCCGGCCCCCAGGCCCTGATTGACCTGAGGGTGGGGGAGCATGCCAAGCCTCTTCCAGGGCATGGGTGCCTAGTGGGAAGGGGGGGGCAAAGGGGCTCCCCCCCCAGACCATGATTGGTCTGGGGGTGGGTAGCCCCACCCCTTCCTGTTTAGGCCCCACCCCTTTCGGGGTGGCCCAGGACTACTTCAAAAATTTTTGAAGTGGCCCCCAGGCAAAAATTGTTGCCCACCCCTGGACTAGCCGGTCCCTGGGGAGAGCACTCTGAGTCCCCTGCTGCCCACGACCAGTGCACTGTCTGGCCATTCATGCCATCTGCCCAGCTTTAATATGGGGGAGCCACAAGCCACAACCAAGCTAGCAGCCTAAATTTCAGGCCCCCCTCTTCCAGCCAGGTCCCTTTAATAAACACCACCCTTCTCATGCCCACGAGACAGCCCCGGCAGTCAATGGAGTCACACAGGCGACACGTCAGCGCAGACGCCGGCCCTAAGCCTTGCTCAAGCAACTGCCAACAAGCTAAATGAAGACGTAAATAAAACATCAACATGCAGTTGGAGCAGTGTCACAGCCTGCGCACGGTGTCACATTAGTCACTCAGTGTGTTATTGGGTATTTAGACAGAGGCTGACGATTTGTTTCCACGAATGGGACTAGAGAAGCGTTCCCTTTTGACTGCGGAGGACAATTACATTAAATCTCGTTTCGCTGATTGCCTTCCTCTTGCTCTCATCTGCAGGGTCTGGAATTTGTTACTTAAAAACAGAGGCGGGTTTATCAGAGTGAATTAATGTGGTGACCTTTGTAAGTGAGAGGCGCACAAGCTGCCCTACCCACATATTCTGCCATCACGGGACAAACTCTTAAAGCATGTGATGAATCAAGGCCTAAACACAGTTCAGCCAAGCACTCACTTATGTGCTTCTAGGCTCTTACTCCGTGATTATCACGGGGTGCATGCAAAGATGGGGGAAGGGTCACGTATCAAGGTCACAAAACCAAGTTCATTTAAAAACCTGGATCTATTTGTACTGATTGACTTCATTAAGTGAAGGGGACTTAAGCATGCACTTAACGTGAAGCGTATATTTAAATATGCTTTGGAAATCTGGGGACATAATTTGGCCTTTGCACGCATTCTCCCACACACTGCCCACTAAGGCACGGACTACACTTTGAGAGTTTTATTGGAGTAACCATGAGGGATGTGATCGCCAATGAGGTATGTGATTTTTAACCAAAGTTATGCCAGTAAAAACACTAGTGTGGGCATACACCGGGGTGGGCAAGAGGCTGGCAGCGGGCCGGGTCTGGCCTGCCCAATCCAGCCCACAATTGCCTCGCTGGAATCCTTAGACAGAGAACAGGTCAGGCTTTAAAAAGCCAGCTGTGCTCTGTTCAGGATGGCTGGGGAAGGAGGCTTCTCATGCTGTTCCTGCCCCCCTGCAAAATCTTATAGCTCCCATTGGCCAGTCTCTCAGTTTCTGGCCAATAGGAACCGAGAATTTTTGCTGAGAGCAGGGGCAGTGTAGGAAGCCTTCTCCCTCCCTCCTCGACCCCCTCCCCCGTCCCATCCCTCATGCCCGGAATGGAGCCACATAGAGCAGCGAGCAGTCTGCAGCACAGTCTGCCTCAGGTTTCTGCTGGTAAGCACCTGCCAGCCAGAGCCTGCCCCTGGAACCTCGGCCCTTCCCTTCCTCAACCCCCCGTTCCCATATCCCCTCCCAGATCTGCCACTCCAATCTCCTGTCCCAGATCACAGTCCCCTCCTACCCAGGTCACATCCCAAAATCCTGCATCCCAGTCCTCCTTCACCCAAACTCCCTCCCAGACCCCATTCCCTTACCCCAAGCTCCCTTCTGCACCCAACCTCCATCCCAGAGGCTAGAATTCCTAAAAGAGTGCGGCTCTCGACCACTTTCCAAAATCACGGAGTGGTTGCCTGTCAAAAATTATTGCCCACCCCTGGCATACACCTATACCAATATATGGCACTTAACAGGGGTACATCTTATTTCTCTTTGACAAACCAGAGTAAGGCCTTGTCTACACTAACTCCCCGCACCTGTCGATCTGATCTATGCAACTTCTACACAAATTGCATAATGGAAGTCGACGTATTTACTACAGCATCTTTCATGCAGTAAGGTCAGCAGGGGCCGCTCTCCTGTTAACGCCGGCTCCTCTTCCTGTCCTGGTGGAGTACCCAAGTCGATGGGAGAATGCTCAGAGATCGATTTATTGTGTCTAAGCAGGCAATGATCGACCACTGGTAGATTGATCGCTGCAGCATCGATCCACTGCATAGTGAACACAAGCCCTAAGGACCTGTCTACACTTGCCATTTAAAGCAGAGAAAGTCCCTTGGCTCAAAAAACATAGGAGCATTGACAATTGCTCATGACTTTTTGGAGTGAAACTCAGAAGTTTCACCACAAAAGAAAACCACCTCCATGAGAGGCATACAGCTCTTACCAGCAATGCTTTTTGGCGAGGTGCAAATGGAGACACGTTCTTGCTGGTTTATAGCTTTTAGCCTCCATGCGATATCCCACAGTGCCTAGGTGACCGCTCTAGCCAGCACCTCTGCTGCTCTGACGCTAGGTGAACAGATGTCCACCCTTCCCCTTGTAAAACCATGAGAACTTTGAAACTCCCCTTCCCATTTTCTTGGCAAGTGCTCACTTATCTGGCCAGGCGACAATGCCTGCTCCATGGAGCAAACAATACCCTTCTTGCAGCAATGCTGAGCTACTGGAGCGGATCAGTATTTGGAGAGAAGGGGCTCTGTGATCACCCCCACACACATACACCCGACCTATTGTCAGAATGGGGAGAGCTGCACTCAGTGACACAGGAATATTTTTAAAACGGGGGTGCTGAGACCCTCTACTCCACCCCAAGCTGAGATTGAGAGCAAAGCCCCAGCACAGAGGTACAGCAGGTGGGACCCCAGGCATGGGCCGGCAGCAGAGGCCCAAGATGTACGGAGCACAAACTGGGACCCCAGCACATGGGGCTGGCAGCAGAGCTCCTGGCACATGGGGTGGCAACCAGGAACCTGGCACTTGGGGCTGGCAGCTGAGAACCCAGCATGTTGGGGATAGCAGAACCCCCGGCGTGTGGGCCTCGAAACGGGACCCCAGCATGAGGAGCTGGCAGCCGGGACCCTGGGTGCAGGGCCTGCAGCAGAGGCCCCCATTCCATGGGGCTCGAACTGGGACCCCACTAGGCGAGGCCCCAGGGCACATGGAGCTAGCAGCTGGGACCCCAGGTTTCTAGGCCAGGAGCCATGGGGTGCTGCAGCAACCCCCGCACTCCTAGTTCCCACACCGATGGCTGCAGTGTGGGATAGCTAACCCTCAGGGTGCCTCTCTCCTCGGCAATGGAAGTGCTGCAAATGTAAACGCCCTAAGGGAATACACAAACCAGCGCTTCTCTTTTACCGGTTCCCTATCATGGGTGAAACTGACAGTGCAAAAACTCTAAGTGTAGACATAGCCTAAGCTCTACTGGCGCTGGAAGTTTTATGCTGGCACTAGAGGATTTACCTGGTATTGCTCAGGTCCTTAACTCAAATAAGGTTTGTTTTTCTTCATCAAAATCATTGTTCCGGGGTGGGGCTGGGGATGAGGGGTTCCGTACACAAGCTGCCCCAGGGAGAGATGACAAACCCCAACCCTCTCACACCACAGTAGTTCGGGGCCAAGTGAGAAGCATCTCTCCAAGGCCGCTGCAGCTCCAGCAGGCACAGCTGGGGAGGGGTGCATGTTCCCCAGCTGGAGGACAGAGACATACAGACAAACTGTCTGAAATATATAGCAGTTAGTTGTGCCTTTCTCCATCCCGGCCCTCTGTTGGCCCATTGGGGTTATAGCTGTCTCAATCCCCATCTCCAGCCCCTTGCTGCCCCCTGTGGTCATTCTACAGTATTACTGTCCCTCTTACCAGAGCCCCCCCTTTCCATGTTATGAGAAACAATTGGATTTCAGGCACATCACATTGTCCTGGCACAACCAGACTCTGACCATGCTTTAAAGTTAGGATAAGAAGAAGCTTCATACCAAATTTGGTGATCCTAGGTCTTATCGTTTAGAAGGAGTTCTTGAACAAACGGACTCACAGATGGACAGAGACAGATGCTCATTTCTAAAATATATAGTAAGATGTCTGGCATGTAAGAAGCAGTTATCAGAGTAACTTTCAAACCACCCAATAATTCTCTCCTTAACCATTTCCTCCTGCTTGCCCAAACCACCTGTCCAATGAGACCATCAAGGAAAAGCTGAGAATGGAGTAGCTGAGAATAAAGTGTATGCAACAAAAGAATGGCCATATTGAGTCAGACCAAAGGTCCATCTAGCGCAGTATCCTGTCTGCCAACAGTGGCCAATGCCAGATGCCCCAGAGGGAGTGAACAGAACAGGGAATCAAGCGACCCATCCCGTCACCCATTTCCAGCCTCTGACAGAGGCTAGGGGAATCATTCCTACCCATCCTGACTAATAGCATGTAATAGTATTAGACAATCACTCCTGGGCTAGGGGCAGAGTGAAGATCTGTATCTGGTATGCCCCCAGATCTGGAAACACCTGGCTGGTTTGGGTTATTTTGGTTGGTTTGGGTTTTTTTAATCATAGAATCATACAAATATAAAGCTGGAAGGGACCTGCAGAAGTCATCATGTATATGTCTATACACACACAGCTGTTTGCAGTATTTTATATATAAAATATGAATATTATAACTAATTGACATCATTAAAATATTTCTAATTTTTTTTTAATTAAAAAAATAGCTGCTTTTAAGCAGCTGAGAGAGATTCAGGTTTTTCCAAAATTCAAAATTTTAATCATTTAATAAACATGTACTAATTACATAGTTTGAACATGTCCCCCTCTTCCCCACTTAATATTTTTATAAAGGCAGAGATACACACATATCACTGAGAATAAGGAATTCTCTGCTTGACGGTGCGATGCCCCCAGGAGCTCATAAGATATCAGAGCTCAACCCTGCTGCAGCTTGCTTAGAGACAAATGATTATATTCTACCAGCACTAACTTTTGCCACTCCAAACTACACACATCATAACAAAGGGAATCTGGTATTTGAGGCAGAGGAACAGGAAAAGCAGCACTGAGCCAAAACGTTAACATTATACATTTTTAAAAATAAGGTCCCCTTAATATACTGCATAAAGGCAAGACATGACAGTGCTACCTGGCTTAGAGATTTACTAGTACAGGTTGAACCTCTCTAGTCCAGCACCTTTGGGACCTGACCAGTGCCAAACCAGAGAATTTTCCAGACCACAGGAGGTCAATATTATCTCGCAGCATTACCAACCCTTCCACTGCTTACTGGGGTCTTAGGACATTTAGGGGTAAATTAGAGCTAAACAACAGTACAGAACACTGTGAGCCAGGACTAATGGCTGTAAACAAACTTTACGGGACCATGGGAAACTTGGCCACACTCATGATAAGTGAACATCCAGCTAACTAAAATCATGCCGGACCAGAGTGTGCCGGACTAGAGAGGTTCAACCTGTATTCATTTGCAGTAATATATTGCAACCCTCACAGGGCGCATCTATACTGCAACACAACAGCTACAACTTCTTGGGACTGCTAGCTCCGGTGGCAGGGCTCAAAACCGCAGTGCAGACATGAGGGGTCAGAGACCAAGTGCCAAATGTCTATCCTGCAATTTTATAGTCCCAGAGCCTCAGCCTGAGTCAGCTGACATGGGCCAGCTGCAGGGGTTTGTGTGTAGCATAGATGTGTACATGGTAAAATGCTAAGGCCACGTCTACACTGCAGGCTTCATGCGTAAGAACTGTTTTGCGCAAGAGTTCTTATGCAAAATGTCTTCCACAAGAGCGCGTCCACACTGCCATGTGCTTTTGCGCAAGAGCGTCCATGGCAGTGCGGACGCTCTCTTGCGCAAGAAAGCTCTGATGGCCATTTTAGCCATAGGGCTTTCTTGCGCAAGAAATTCATGTTGCCTGTCTACACTGCCTTCTTGTGGAAGAGCTCTTGCGCAAGAGGGCTTATTCCTCATAGGGAGAGGAATAACTCTTCCGGAAGAAGCTCTGTTTCCCGACGCTGTACTGTAAATTTACTTGCGCAACAATGCACATGCAGTGTAGACGCTCTGTGAGTTTTTGCGCAAGAACAGTTGTTCTTACGCAAAAAACCTGCAGTGTAGACGTAGCCTGTGAGGATATAATAAACTCATGCCACACAAGCAGTAACACTTGGCACTTACACAGCATCTTCCAGTCAGAGGTTTCAAAGCATTTTGCAAAGGCGGGGGGGGGGGGGGCGAAGAGGAGAATATTGCCAGCCTTGCTGTAACCCGGTGAATCAGCAGCAGCGAAGAACTGAAGCCAGAGTTTCAGACTCCCAGAGACACTGGTTTGAATGTGACTTCCCTTACTCAGAAGTGATAGGGCTATGGGGGTTTCAGAAGAGTCAGGCTGTGTGAAAAGGAAGTTTCACTCTTAGTTGTCTACGGTTAGACAGAAAGGTTTGTAAAATTCGGCAAACCCAGCCTCAGTTCTGGGCTAAGGAGTTTGGAGGGCTCCCAGCAGGCACAGTAACAGTAGGAGGGGCTGGAATGGTTAGAATAGGTTTTGATGGGCAACTATTAATGGCATGAAGCAGACAAGCCTTTGGAGCACCGTTTACATAAGAACATAAGAACGGCCATACCGGGTCAGACCAAAGGTCCATCTAGCCCAGTATCCTGTCTGCCGACAGTGGCCAGCACCAGGTGCCCCAGAGGGGGTGGACCGAAGACAATGATCAAGCGATTTGTCTCCTGCCATCCCTCTCCAGCCTCTGACAAACAGAGGCCAAAGACACCATTTTATCCCCTGGCTAATAGCCTTTATGGACCTAACCTCCATGAAATTATCTAGCTTCTCTTTAAACTCTGTTATATTCCTAGCCTTCACAGCCTCCTCCGGCAAGGAGTTCCACAGGCTGACTACACGGTGTGTGAAGAAGAACTTTCTTTTATTAGTTTTAAACCTGCTACCCATTAATTTAATTTGGTGTCCTCTAGTTCTTCTATTTAGGGAACTAATAAATAACTTTTCTTTATCGGCCCTCTCCACACCACTCATGATTTTATACACCTCTATCATATCCTCTAGTCTCCTCTTTTCTAAACTGAAAAGTCCCAGTCGCTTTAACCTCTCCTCACATCGGACCCGTTCCAAACCCCTAATCATTTTAGTTGCCCTTTCTGAACCCTTTCCAAGGCCAAAATATCTTTTTGAGGTGAGGAGACCACATCTGTACACAGTATTCAAGATGTGGGCGTACCATAGTTTTATACAGGGGCAGTAAGATATTCTGGGTCTTATTTTCTATCCCTTTCTTAATAATACCTAGCATCCTATTTGCCTTTTTGACCGCCGCTGCACACTGTGTGGAAGTTTTCAGAGAACTGTCCACGATAACTCCAAGATCTCTTTCCTGATTTGTCGTAGCTTAAATTAGCCCCATCATCATACTGTATAGTTGGGGTTATTTTTCCCGATGTGCATTACTTTACACTTATCCACATTAAATTTCATTTGCCATTTTGTTGCCCAATCACTCAGTTTGGTGAGATCTTCTTGGAGTCCCTTACAGTCTGCTTCTGTCTTGACTATCCTAAACAGTTTGGTATCATCCGCAAACTTTACCACCTCACTGCTTACCCCTTTCTCCAGATCATTTATGAATAAGTTGAACAGGATTGGTCCTAGGACTGACCCTTGGGGACACCACTAGTTACCCTCTCCATTCTGAAAATTTACCATTTATTCCTACCCTTTGTTTCCTGTCTTTTAACCAGTTCTCAATCCAAGAAAGGACCTTCCTCTTATCCCATGGCCATGTAATTTACACAAGAGCCTTTGGTGAGGGACCTTGTCAAAGGCTTTCTGGAAATCTAAGTATACTATATCTACTGGATCCCCTTGTCCGCATGTTTGTTAACCCTTCAAAGAACTCTAATAGATTAGTAAGACAGGATTTCTTTACAGAAACCATGTTGACTTTTGTCCAACAAATTATGTTCTTCTACATGCTTCACAATTTTATTCTTTACTATTGTTTCGACTAATTTGCCAGGTACTGAAGTTAGACTTACCGGTCTGTAATTGCCCGGATCGCCTCTAGAGCCCTTTTTAAATATTGGTGTCACGTTGGCTACCTTCCAGTCATTAGGTACGGAAGCCGATTTAAGGGATAGGTTACAAACCACAGATAATAGTTCAGCAATTTCCCATTTGAGTTCTTTTTAGAACCCTTGATGAATGCCATCCGGTCCCGGAGATTTGTTAACATTAAGTTTTTCTATTTGTTCCAAAACCTCCTCTAATGACACTTCAATCCGGGACAGTTCCTCAGATTCATTACCCACAAAGGACGGTGCAGATTTGGGAATTTCCCCAACGTCCTCAGCCGTGAAGACTGAAGCAAAGAAATCATTTAGTTTCTCCGCAATGGCTTTATCCTTGATTGCGCCTTTTATAGTTTGATCGCCTAGGGGACCCACAGGTTTTTTAGCAGGCTTCCTGCTTCTAATGTACTTAAAAACATTTTGTTATTTCTTTTGAGTTTTTGGCTAGCTGTTCCTCAAAATCTTTTTGCTTTTCTTATTACATTTTTACACTTGATTTGACAGTGTTTATGTTCCTTTCTATTTATCTCACTAGGATTGACTTCCACTTCTTAAAAGATGCCTTTTGTCCTCACTGCTTCTTTTACATGGTGGTTAAGCCACGGTGACTCTTTTTAGGTCTCTTGCTATGTTTTTTAATTTGGGGTATACATTTAAGTTGGGCCTCTATTATGGTGTCTTTAAAAGTTTCCATGCTTGCAGGATTTGGCTCTAGTCACTGTGCCTTTTAATTTCTGTTTAACTAACCTCCTCATTTTTGTGTAATTCTTTTGAAATTAAATGCCAGGGTGCTGGTCTGCTGAGGTGTTCTTCCCACCACAGGAATGTTGAATGTTATTATATTATGGTCACTATTCCCAAGCGGTCCTGTAACGGTTATTTCCTGACCTGATCCTGCACTCCACTCAGGACTAAATCGAGAATTGCCTCCCTTGTGGGTTCCTGCACCAGCTGCTCCAAGAAGCAGTCATTTAAGCCATTGAGAAATTTTATCTCCGCTTCTCTTCCTGAGGTGACATGTATCCAGTCAATATGGGGGTAATTAAAATCCCCCATTATTACAGAGTTCTTTGTTTTGGTAGCCTCTCTAATCTCCCTCAGCATTTCAATGTCAGTATCCCTGTCCTGGTCAGGAGGTCGGTAATATATCCCTGCTGCTAATTTCTTATTTTTGGAGCATGGAATTACTATCCATAGCGATTCTATTGAACATGTTGATTCATTTAATATTTTTATTTCATTTGATTCTACATTATCTTTCACATACAGTGCCACTCCGCCACCCACCCGGCCTGCTCTATCCTTTCGATATATTTTATATCCCGGTATGATTGTGTCCTACAGATTTTCCTCATTCCACCAGGTTTCAGTGATGCCTATTATGTCAATCTCCTCATTTAATACTAGGTACTCTAGTTCACCCATCTTATTAGTCAGACTCTAGCATTTGTGTAGAAGCACTTTAAAAATTTGCCACTGCTTATTTGTCTGCCCTTCCTGATGCATTGGATTCCTTTGTACGTGGTTGTTTGTCTGCTCTGGCCCATGGTTTGCCCTCTCTCCTCCTCTCTTTCTGACTACAGCTTAGAGAATCTCTATCAATGGATTCTCCTCTAAGAGAAGTCTCCTCCGATTTACGTGCATCTCCACACCAATCGGCTTTCCCATCTCTCAGTTTAAAAACTGCTCTACGGCCTTTTAATGTTTAGTGCCAGCAGACTGGTTCCCCTGGTTTAGGTGGAGCCCATCCTTCCTGTATAGGCTCCCTCTCCCAAAAGTGTCCCCAGTTCCTAATAAATCCAAACCCTCTTCCCTACACCATCGTCTCATCCACGCATTGAGATTCTGAATCTCTGCCTGCCTACCTGGCCCCGTGGAACTGGAAGCATTTCCGAGAATGCCACCATAGAGGTCCTGGATTTCAGTCTCTTTCCTAGCAGCCTAAATTTGGCCTCCAGGACATCTCTCCTACCCTTCCCTACGTCATTGGTACCTACATGTACCACGACCACCGGCTCCTCCCCAGCACTACACATAAGTCTATCTAGATGCCTCGAGAGATCCGCAACCTTGCACCAGGCAGGCAAGTGACCATACGGTTCTCCCGGTCATCACAAACCCAACTATCTATGTTTCTAACGATCGAATCACCCACTACTAACACCTGCCTCTTCCGAACTGGCATTCCTCCTCCTCAGAGGTATCCTCAGTGCGAGAGGATACCGCAACATCCTCTGGGAGGAGGGTCCCAACCACGGGATGGTTTCCTCTGCTCCCATTGAATGCTCTGTTCCTTGAGACTTTCATCCTTCTTAAGAGCACTGGGGCTCTCAGACTGGAGGTGGGACAGTACTACAGTGTCCCAGAAAGTCTCATCCACATATCTCTCTACCTCCCTTAGCTCCTCCAGTTCAGCCACCCTGGCCTCCAAAGCCCGAACTCGGTCTCTGAGGGTCAGGAGCTCTGCAACGGGTGCACATACGCGACCCGCCCACAGGGCAGGTAATCATACATGTTACACCCGACGCAATAAACAGGATAGTCCCCACTCTGCTGCTGGGCTTCTGTCTCCATTTTTCTAACGAATACGTTTAAGTATAAACTGGGATTCTTTTTAAACCTCTGGAATATAGATTATTATAAGAGTTATGTTTTAAAGAAGGCCAGAAGTCACTAGTGCCCTCTAACCTCCCCCTCTAAACTCCCTCTCCAAACTCCCTGTTAGCAGTTCCTGTTCCCAAGCTCCCTGGTCGCTGAGTCACAGGCTTATATAGCTCTGGTAGCCCTCCTGACTGAGGCTCAGCCAATTAACAGAGGCTTCTAGATTTCAAACCTTTAGAAGCTCCTTCAAGCAAACAAACAAACCAACCAACCGACAAACACAAGCTCAGCACACAGCAAATAACTCCCCCACACACAAACACACACTCCAGACAGCCACTTACCACAAGGGTCCCGTTTTTACTCCTCTTTTACCTGGAGAACTCCCTCTCCAAACTCCCTGTTAGCAGTTCCTGTTCGTTTGGAGGGATGTCACTGAACAGGAGTAGTGGGAGGGGTGGACTAGAAGGAGTGAGCATTACCAGCAAGGCTGCCCGCTTCCCCCCCTTCCTCCCCTCCGCTGCCCTGCATCCAGGTAGCACCACTTCTCCATTGTCCTGATCCCAAGACACCCATCCCAGAGAGGCAATACCCACCTGGCTCATCTCCAGCTCAGCCCAACCACCACCTGGGGTGAAAGATTAGGGTTCTCCTGCTACCCCCTCCTGGACAAGGTTTTTCCTTCCCTACCCCACCCCCTTTACATTTCAAAGGCTGCAGGGGTTTTTAAAAGATTAATTAGACTTGATGGCCTCAAGGTCCCTTCCAGTTCTCGTATTCTATGATTTTAACAGGGGTGGTCACAATGGGCACCATCTGCAAAAAAAACTGACGCAAAACCCCAACTGCACTGAGCGGCTGGGCTTTGCAAGAGTGAGCAATGGATTTATTAATGTCTTATCCCACGCCAGGTGACAGACACCCCCTTAGCAGCACAATCGGCCCTGAATCAGCCGTCCCTCACTATTCAGCAAAGCACTTGTTCACAGGCTTAGATCCCTAGACTTCAATTGATACTAAGCATGTGTTCGAGGGGCTGGCTAAAATGGAGCCTTAACGATTAGGGTATTAGTTGCTGCTGCGTATTTATTTGCTACAAGGTCATGCATTTGATGGATTACATTCTTCTCACCCTTCAAGTTCTACATCTTTCCTCGGGCCCCAGTCTTGAAAACCCAGCTTCAGTAGGGTTGCTGACACGCTGCCAATTAAACACGTGCTCCAGGAACTTCGCTTACTGAATCTTTGGGGCAGGGACAACGTGGAACATTTTCAAAAGCCCGTAAGTGACTTAGGAGCGCCAGTTGCTATATCCCTTTTGGAAACGGAATGTAGACACAGAGGGATGTTTTCCAGAGACTCTTTTTCCACTAGGCACTCTCCAAACAGACTGCAGGCATGGGAGGGGGCAGAAATTTTAGCACTCACTCCCTCACCTGCTCTGTACAAGTGTGCTGTGGATGGTTCTAACATGCGCTCAACACAAATCAGTGGCTTAGCTTTATTATTACTAATGGTTGGACCTCCCTGATCCGGTACCCTCAGGACCTGAGTGGTCCCAAACCTGGGTCTTTGCCAGACCAGGGGAGGTCAATGCTCCCTAGCTACTGCCAGCCCCACTCCCACACCCCCACAGCCCAGAGAGGACTCCCTGGCTGCCAGCGGGGCCCACCGGGTTGGGGCTCCCCAGCTAGCGCTGGCCCAACTCCTACAGGAATCCCAGCTGGCTCCCGCTCCCAGTGCTCTTTGGTCCAGCAGTTGCTGGACCAAAGAGTCCAGGTTTGAGAGTTTCAGCCTGTAGCAGATTTAACCAGCATTGCTCGGGTCCATAATTCAGGTATTCCATCAAGTGTATTTTGTTTCTTCATCCTTATAAAACACAGTGAATGACATGAGTGTAACAAAAACAGAGCTATAGTCAATTTGATTTCCAGTAACATTTTCTTCTAGTTTTCAAACCTTAAGCATTGATTTAGCTGCGCCAAAACAGATCCTGACCCCATGTTACGTCTTTTCTGTAAGGGATATCGAGAAGCCATCCTTTCCCAACGTCATCCTGTTTTTCAGGCTCATCCTGTTTGTCTTTCAACATCTGGTCAGTCAATTTTGAGGACTGTACTTGATTAGGTGATTCTGTCTTGTGTCTTTTTGGTTTTAGGAGAAGCAGTCGCATTCCAGGCACATCCCCGTTTCCTAGCAAAACAAGCCCTTACGTTGCTTGAAGTTATGAGAAGAGGAAGCTGTATACCAAATTCGGTGGTCCGTGTTCTTACCATTTAGGAGTTCTTGAACAGACTCACACGCGGACGGACGCACCGACAGACAGATGCAAACTCTCTAAAATAGATGTATATAGTTTAAAGCAGTGCTTTTTTGTGACGGTACGCACTGGTACAACGTACCGTCACCTTTTTTTTTTTTTTTTTTATTTTAGGAGCACTCACCGTTTTCTCCCGGCACAGCCCCCAGCTGGCCCTGGGAGCACTCACACTGCGCTGGACGGAAACCCGCTTGGAACACACGGCAATTAAAGGGGCCAAGACCACATTTTAGCCCCGACCTCCCAGATCTCCCTGGTTACTCCCCAACACTTCCTCCCAACAAATTTTTTTTGAAACCATCTGGCAACCCTAATACCGGCACCTTTTTGGTTTTTTAAACCTAAAAAAAGAGCACTGGTTTAAAGTGACCTATTCAGTCATCTTGGACATTTTTTTATATTAACTTTCTATCCAGGCAAATTCTGAGGTGCCTCATCCTGCAATCCAAGCCTCTCTTAGTACCTCTCCTTTAAAAGCCATATTTGCTGAATTCACAGCCAGCCCATCCCCCTCCCCACTCACAAAGCAATGCTGGAGGCTACCAGGAGCCAAGCCAAAAAAATGAAATGTCACATTGATTAGGTGATTCTGTCTTGTGTCTTTTGGTTTTAGGAGAAGCAGTCGCATTCCAGTGTACATCCCGGTTTCCTGGCAAAAACAAGCCCTTACGTTGCTTAGTTATGAGAAGAGGAAGTTGTATAACAAATTCGTGGTCCGTGTTCTACCGCTTATAGGAGTGCCTTGAACAGACTCCACACGGACGACACCGACAGACAGATGCAAACTCTCTAAAATAGATGTATATAGTTTAAAGTGCAGTGCTTTTTTGTGATTTGCACGTGACTGGTACAACGCATCATTACCTTTTTTTTTTTTTTTTTTTTTTTACGCAGGTGTGCTGCCTGTCCCTGACTCTACCATAAACAGAAACCAGACAGTAAATGGGCTAGCTGACGACCCGGGCCTCCCGCCGCCTCTGATGGCTAGTACCAGTAATTGACACGCCTGCACTGTCCCAGGAGAGGAATCTTCGCCCATCACATACTAGAAGTGCCCATTGTCTGCATTTTCCCAGGTGTGAATTATGCTTTGCACCCTTCGTGGGAAACTTGGCATTCAAAGCCATTTTTCCTAATTGGCCACTTGAGACCAGGAAGAAGCCTACATGACCCAAGGGGTATAAAGAGGGGTTTAGTAGCCCACCCCATTTGAGCTCCAATCATCTATACCTGCTGGCAGGTATTGATTGTCTCCGAGGTCTGTGGGACGCCCAACCTCGCCCCTACTTCTTCCCGAGGGATTGAGAGAAAGACGCTGGCCACGCCAAGTCTGGAACGCAGGGGTGAGAATATATACCTGCTATGTGTCTATTTTGCATGCATTTAATAAGAGCTCAGAGAACCAAAAGGGTTTCATGGTACCTGTAAGTGACTTTTGTTTTAAGTGTAATTTCTGTCCTGTCCTTTTTGTAGTGGCTGTGTTATCTGTAACACAGCAGTAGCATTTAACAGCTAAGTTTACCCTGTAACAATAAAATAGTAACTGTTTAAGCTTTAACCTGACTCCTTCAGTTGCTGTAACAGAACCAAGCACAATTTAAAAGAACTCCAGCCGGTCATAAGGGACAGATCCGTTAGCACCCGCCAACCTCTTCCAGGTTGCCCGCTGATAAGGACCCCGGTCCTGGCAGTTGAAGTCTCGGTGTATAAGCTCTCCTGTAAACTTATTAGGGGCGCCGTCAACCTCTTCCAGGTTGCCCACTGCTAAGGGACCCCGGTCCTGGCAGTTGAAGTCTCGGGTGTATAATACACACGCACACACACCACTCACTGCCCTGACCATCGGCTGACACTGCACACTAAAAATAGAATTAAACTACAATCAGTCATAAAAAAAAGTCACCCCTATTAACATTCAGCAGATCAAGCCAAATTGAGTGCAGGGAATCCAGGTAGAAAAAAATAAAAAGAGAGGAGGGAAGGTGATAAAGAGAGGACCCAGAGAGGCTGCACCAAACACGCCTTTTAAATCATTTCACCTGGAGGTAAAGAGAGGGAGGAGGAAAGATTTAGAATGCAGGGAAGAAGGAGGAGATGTGATTTCCACACCCTGTGGCAGTGTCCTCCTCACTTCCCAACCTCCCATAAAATGTTTGGACTCCAAAATGTAGAGAGATGTGTGAATGGGGGTAGCTGTCAAGAAGGGGACAAATCTGGCTAAGCCCCACCCTCCCCTCTGAAGGGGAGAAAGGCCAATGCACCACTGAAATAAATGGGTGCTTTACCATTCATTTCCATGAGTGCAGGAGGAAGTCCTTGTGGAAGAAGAATGCCATAGTGCTTGAGGCACTAGCCAGTGACTCTAGAGAGGTCAGTTCAATTCCTGCCTCTGCCATTGATTCCCCTGCATGATCCCAAGCAAGTCATCGCAGGCCAGAGTCCAGTACCCTGACTCATGCTGGATCACAATGGCAGCCCAATGCAGCCAGAGTCTCAGCTCCACCTCTGTAACCTGGGGAATGAGCCTGCTCCTTTCCCCATCTCATCAATTGCAAGCTCTTCAGAGCAGGAATCTCTTTCCCAATGCAGGTGTAACCAGCACCAAGGTGGATTTGAACCGGGACCTCAGGAGCTGACTATAGGAGCCTCTACCCTCTGAGCTAGAAGCCAGCTGGCTCCCAACCTGCTGTAGCGGTCTCTTGATCTTAACTGTTGCAGTGGTCTAGGTGCCACTCAGTATCACACTAGGTTAGTAAGCCAGAGCTGCAGCTTGAGAGTTGAAAATGAGGTTGTTGAATATCGCCAAGCTCATTTGCATCGAGCCACCATTCAGAAGAGGTTGCAAGAAGCTGAGCATCTGACACTGCCCTCTCAAGAAGAACCTCTGCGCAATGCCGCTCTTCCTGAAAAGTAATAGGTGTAACGGCATTGCGCAAGAGGGTTTTTCTTGCGCAAGAAGGGGCAGTATAGACACTCCTCCTTGCGCAAGAGCCTCTTCTGAAAAAAATGGTGGCTCATTAGGTATGCAAATGAGGCTCGGCGATATTCCATGCTTAGCCTCATTTGCATATTACTCGCGCAAGAAGCCGCGAGTGTAGACATAACCTAGGTGTGTGGGTTACACAGGCATATCACACCAAGGCACAATCAAGCTGCAGTCTCAGCTGGGTCTGTGAGCACTACAGTCAGATAAACAATCAGCGTGCAACTTGCAGAGCACAGTGTTTGGAGGTCAGCTGGGAGTGCTCCGGTTGTGTTCCAACACGGAACGGGTCTCCAGGACATTCTTCCCAGTGGCACAGAAAGTGCCCTTGAGAAGTTAACACCACCCACCTTTTCCTAGCTCTGGCAGGATTCTCCCTCTCCCCTCCCCGCCCGCAGCAACTTGTCTTTTGCTCAACAGGGCATCACAGTGTTTAGAGATTAAAAAAAAAAAAATCCGACCCTTTATAAAACAATTAGTTGTGCTCCAAATTTATGAGTGTAATTTGTGGGGCCATTAAAGCAGGAGTGTCGTGGTGGGACACAACGGTAGTTGTTTGCATCTCTGTGAACGCGCCAGCGCAGGACACACTGGGAAGATTCCTCCTGGTGGAGGGGGAGGAAACACTGCTGGCCTACATCTTCCACCTGGAAGAGTCTCTCCAACTGAAGAGTGCAGCACTGGCCTTTACTTGAGGGCAAGCAGCGAGGATGCTGAAATCTTAGCCACAGGTAACAAAGGACTTAGGGCTGTCCTTAGGACTTACAGGGCCCTATGCAGTACTGTAAAACTGGTGCCCCTACACCCAACGGCAGCTTGCAGGGGTAGGGGGGGAGGTTATAATCTTCAGCCTCACACTAATGAAATAGTTTTAAAGCAAATTTTAAAGGCAGGTCCTCTCAACTAACACAGGAAAATCAGAAACTGGCAAGATATACCTGGGGTTGGCAAATGCCTGGTAAATGGCTTCATTCCCACTTGAATGGCTCTTTCATGGGTTCAGTGCTCTGCTCCTAGCTCTGGCCGGCTTTTTCAATGATGTTAACTAGCTCCTCTCTGGAGGAAGCAGAGCCACAAAAAGAGGATAGGAAGAGGTGGATGGGTGGGTGACATTAAGACCCATGGTGCCCCAAAGTTCTGGGTGTCCTATGCAGCTGCATATTTTGCATATGGGTAAGGACTGCTCTGGAAGGACTCTCATAAAACGGTACAAGACGCATGGGGCTGCAACCTTAGTAGGTGCAAGTCACCGGAGCTAGCATCCGTCGTGACCTGAAGTCGATAGAACTACATTGGTTTCCGTCAGCCGGGGATCTGCCCCATAATGGATCAGAGCAAATACACATGTGTACACACCCCACTCCCAGCCCTCTGTTGTGGAGCTAAAACGAAGGGCAGCTATGTCAAGGCTTGTCATTTATACTCTTTGACCAATGGACAGCAGCCGGATGAGCCCAGATCTCCAAACGGGAACCTTCATTTTAACACGTGCACACAGAACCGTTACATGTCGCCAGTAGCAGAGAGGAGACAGATGCTGCCAGTTATTTAGAATTCAAGTTACAGTGGGGAGGTCTAGGTTGGATATTAGGAAAAACTATTTCCCTCAGAGGGTGGGGAAGCATTGGGATGGGTTCCCTAGGGAAGTGGTGGAATGTCCACCCTAGAGGTTTTTAAGTCTTGGCTTGACAAAGCCCTGGCTGGGTTGATTTAGTTGGGATTGGTCCTGCTTTGGGCAGGGGGCTGGACTTGATGACTCCTGATGTCTCTTCCAGCCCTAGGATTCTATGAAGGAGGCCAGCAAAACAAGGCAGCAAGTGCACAACGCATGCACAGCGGACCACGAAAGAGCTGCAAATAGAAGAGTGCTTTTTGATTAAAGGAGCAGAGCATAGCCAACCAGGCACCTAAAAACTGCCTAGCACAACATGCCACCTCCCCTGGACACATACACCCACCGCATGCCCTGGACAAGTGGAACGGGGGGAGCAAACCTGTTCCACAGGGAAGAGCCAGACTGTGGCTGCTGCACAAACATCTTCCCTTCCGATTACAACTGCAGCAGACAGCCCAGGCTGGCTTTCCTCTGCGAGATGGATGTAAAGCTCATTGAGACCGCCCCCGGCAGCTTGCCCAGCCATCTGCCTGCAGCATTAGCCAGGGTCATCTTCCCTCTAACAGGGCCATTTTTCACGTTGTCTCAGCTGCCTCCCATCCTCTAGCCAGAGCTAGAACAGAGTCACCCAGGCCCAAGGCACCCAGCAAGGGAGGCAGGGCTGTAATGAAGATGGCCCTGGCTGCAGGCCCTGCTCTGACTGCACAGAGATGCCAGGCCCAAGCGTGCTCTGGGGGCGATATAGCAGGAAGGAGACACAAGGATGGGGGTGGGGAGCTGGTTACGCAGGCAGAGGGTCCCTCTAGGTCAGTGGCTCTCCACATATTTACCATTGTGGGCCATACACACAGCTGTGTGTTATGTGGGCCAAGTGGCAAGGTACTACCTGTAAGGCCCTGAGGAACACACACGGCTGGAGCTGTCCAAGCAGGCCGCCAATGGTCCACAGTAGGACTGTCCCCAGGCCGGGGGAGATAGGGAGGCCAAGGTCAATTTAAGAAGGTCACAAGAAGCCAGTTAGTAACCATGACTCCAGCCAAGCATGCTGCAACACCCCTCTCCCTTTGAAACACAAAACCAAGCATTGTTTGTTTAGGTATCTGACTTTCCAAGGGGATTTTCCCCACAGCCCTCCAGGTTACAGCCATCCAGCGATGGAGGCATTCCTAAGGTTCCCAGGTGTCCGGTTTTTGCCCAGACAGTCAGGTATTTGTGGCCTCTGTCTGGTAAAAACAAAAACAAAAACAAATCCACAGAAAATACCAGACATGTAAAATGTCCGGTATTTTCTGTTTTTCTCAGACGGAAAGCTGGCGGGGGGAGCGGGGAGCATGGGGATTTAAAGGCGCAGTGCCTTTTTTTTTTGGGGGAGGGGGCTTAACAACTTTGGTCTCCGGTTTTGTTTTTTGCTCAACCAATTTTTTTCCCTCCATGTTTGGAATTTTGTGTAAAAGTATCTGGCAACCCTAGGCATTCCAGGAAGCTGGCATCAGGGTTGTGACTGGTTTTCTGGATGGGACAGGAGAAGAGAGGCCAAGGTCAGATTCTCTTGACAGCATCTCTGGTCCCTACCACCATGGATTAACAGAGAGTAAGGGAAAACTTTGATGGGCTCCACGGAAGGCAGGCAGCCTCCATACCATGCGGGGCCCACTTGCGCAGGTGTTCAGCCTCCTGCAGTGTGCAGGGACCCCTGGGGGCACTGGAGGGACAGGTAGAGAGTTGTTCTAAGGATCATCTGCTCAGTCCTATGATCAGCGTGCCCTCTAACTTCTTCCATCCATACATGGAATACATTTTATTATGTGCACTAAGGCATGTGCAGATGTGCACCACCAGTAGGACACATGCTGCCGGCTGTGGGTGCTCTGCTAATCTGAGGGCAACATTTGAATTGCTCCTGGGCGGCTGCCCAAACACACAGCTTAGATGGACCATGCCCATGTTACCTGCTGGCCACAGGGCTTCCCCAGCTATTAGAGTGAAGTTGCTGCTGCTGGTCAAAGAGAGAAGATTCCTTCCAGTGACCAGCAGAGATGCTGGTGCTGAAAAAAGAACCAGCCCCTCTGGGACGTTTCCTAAGGCTTCCCTAGGAGAGTACCTGCCCCACTCCCAGGGTCTGGAGCAGTGGCAGGAGCCAGGGGTCAGCAGTGGGGAGACTAGTGGCTGCTGGAGAAGACATTTCAGAGAGATTCTCCTCCTCTTTTCTCCCTCTTCCACTGCCCTCCTACTCTCCCCTTCCTTCACTGTGTCTGTGCTCTTCTGCCCCATGCTCTGCCCTCCCCTCCTCCCACACAGCCTCCACCACCTTCTTCTTGCCTCTCCCATTCTCCCTCCCTCCTGACTGTGAAGGGCACCACAGCTATAAAACAGAATGAGGCTGCAAACTGCCTAATTAAATCTCTTCCCTCTGTTCCAAGGGGACCAGCCATCCCCGCCGTTCCTTCCCTGCCTCCAATCTTCAGGTAAAACCCATCATTTCAGGAAAGCCATTCATCATCTTTATGGCCGATTCAACAGACAGCTCTGGCCTAGCCTAAGGTTTCCATGAAACAATCCACTCCACTAACTCGCTGTGAGCTCCAAAACAGTGTCCCCCCATGGGCTGGAGCCTCGACCGGCATCAAATCAGCAGAGTTCCACTGAAGCTCTTCCATAGCACATTTCACCCGTAGATCTCCAAGTGCTTTACAAAGGAGGTTTTTACTGAAGGGGAAACTGAGGCACAGGCCAGCTGCAACTTGCCTGTGGTCACCTAGCAGGCCAATGAGAGCCAACAATGGCAGCTAGGTCTCCCATAGCCCTGATCACTAACCCACACTGCCTCTGCCCTTGCAGATTAGCACCGTCTGACAGCTGGCCCTTGGAACTGGACTCTGTATGCCACTACACACTGTTGCAGCCCCATTGGATTTCAGCACGGGGGGGTATGGGGGGAGACTTGCCATGTATTTTTACTACTGTGTATATCAGCCTGGGTTCTATTAGCATGAACTAAGAGGCAGCTGCAGGCCAAGAGTAGAAATGGAAGCTATTCATTTAGAAGCAGGGGTGAGGAGAGTGGCTTACTTTAATGGGGGGAGGGGAGAGTGGCTTACTTTAATTTGAGAATGAAAGAAAATGTTTGAAAATTGTCCCCCCAAGCACAATTCTTAAGTAAAAGTCACTGGAGTCTTATAAGAAACGATTAGCTATTCTCCTGAGAGGAGCTGGGTATTAAAAGAGATGAGCCTTGATGGAGTTAATGGTTTTTTCTTGTTACCAAGATCCCCAATGACAATGAGAGTTCATTTACATATCTAGCCACTCAGCACCAACCCTGCATTAACTAACCACCAGTCCTGACCTGAGAGAGAGATGGGGAAAAACAGAGCAAGAACTGAAGTTAAATATAAGTTTCCTTCCCATTTTTCTACTTTCTGCCTCCCAGTTTTACTGTCAGCACGGCCACATACCATCCCTTGAGCAATACCACGTGGCTATGTACGTGGTTCTTCTTCACACAAGCCCCAGTCAACCTGCAGAATTCATTGCCAGGGGATGTTTTTGAAGGCCAGAAGTGTAACTGGGTTCAACAAAGAATTAGATAAGTTAATGGAGGACAGGCCCATCAATGGCTATCAGGCAAGATGGCCACGACTCTGGCTGAAGGATGCTGGGACTGGATGAAAGTGGATGATGCATCACTCCATAATTGCCCTGTTCTGGTCATTAGACACATCTGGCACTGGCTACTGTCAGAAGAGAGCACACCAGGCTAGATGGACTATCAGTTTGACCCAGCATGGCCATTCTGATGCATTAAGGCTGGTACTTCAATGCTTTGTTTTGGGGCCTTGAAGGTGAAAAGGGACAGTTTAAAATCAGGTGGTGACACCGAGGGGAGGTTTTCTTTAAGGCATAGGATCTCTCTGGCTGGGTCTTATTCATCGTTGCAAGGTATTTACCTTAATGCAAAATGTCAATTGCTTGCAGGATACTCCTATAGCAGTAGCTACCCAGAGGCCCTAGTCACTGGTCTACCTCTTCGAAGAGACAACACTTTCGGAGGCAAGGCTGTTCCCAGCCATGGGGAGTCTTGCCATGTGTCCAGGGGTTGGATCAGGTGGCAACAACCCAAAATGTAAAAGCTCAGTTACCTAATGAAGGCTTTTAGAAGCTCAGCATTCCTAGCTCTTTCCCAGAGCTTTTTCACTTATGAGCCTCCCCCTGCGTTTCACAGCCAAGCGTTAGGGCTGTTAACACAGGGCAGTACTGTCTGCCGATGCACTCCCCAAATGAAGGAAACAGCTCTGACCCAGCCGGTCCTTCTCCCCTCTGCCCTGCCCCAGAGGGGAAGTCACTAGCCCGGCTGCTCCCCAAAGACAGACACTCTTTATATACTAACAAGGCAAAGAAAGATCAGCAGTGGTAGCCTACAGGAACTGCGACACGCACGCACCGTCCCGCATACTGCCAGAGCGCCGAACTGTGTTCAAGACAGACGGTCCCACCAGATCACAATTCCTGTGGATGTGGAATTCACGTCTAAAGCCAGAAATAAATCAAATGCACTTTAAAGCGGAGAAGGAATTTACGTGGGAAGCTAAACATTGAGTGGTTTCTCTGGCTGCACCAGTCACCTGCTGCGGCTCGCAGGAGGCCCCGGCACAATTTCACAAAGAAACTGGAAAGTAGAGCAAACTCTCCTCTCTGCTACACCAGGGCAGTCCCGCTGGTCTCTGCCCCCAGTTGGTGTGGTGTCATTGGCCTCTCTAGGAAGAAGGCGGAGCCGCTAGGAAGCCTATGGAAGTCAACAGAAAGACTGTCATGGCGGTCAACACCTGCTCCATAGCCCATCACGTGCTATCCTGCAAAGGGTGAGAACTGCTGCGGGAAAAAGAAAATTAAGCCAATGCAGCTCAACAACGGTTTCTTATCCAGTTTCAGCAATGGAGCAAAACCCACACTTCATAGCCCCTCTGAACTCAGATGTAGCTGCTAGCTTCCAACCCAATGACTAGTGGGAACACCACCACTCCCCCTATGTACCCACTCTGGAAAATCTGCCCCTGTGCAAACTAGCTAGGCTTTGAGTTGACCCTCTGCTCTGGGGTCAGTTTGATCTACACTCTGGGCACGTCTAATCGACATTCCTCTTTCAAGAGAGGAATGTAAATGAAACTCAAATCAAAGTGCAAATGAAGCGCCGGATTTAAATATCCCATGCTTCATTTGCATATTCATCAAGCCGCAGGGTGTTTTGAAAGTGAAAGCGCAGTCTAGACAGGGTTCTTTGAAAGCCTTTTTCGAAAGAACCCGTACTCCTGAAAAAATGAAGAGAATGGGTTCTTTCGAAAAAGGGGTTTTTGTTGGGTTTTTTTTCCCCAAAAGAACCCCGTCTAGACTGCACTTTCACTTTCAAAACACCCTTTTTTGAAAAAGCTCTCGGACGTGAATATGCAAATGAAGCATGGGATATTTAAATCTGCACTTCATTTGCACTTTCGATTTGCTTCATTTACATTCCTCTTTTGAAAGAGGAATGTAGTCTAGACACAGCCTCTGAGGCTCACCCTCCTGCCTGCCCCTCTCCTCTGGGCTCTGAAGTATAAGAATGGCCAGACTGGGACAGACCAAAGGTCCATCTAGCCCAGTATCTGGTCTTCTGACAGTGGCCAATGCCAGGTGTCCCAGAGGGAATGAACGTAACAGGGAATCATCAAATGATCCCTCTCCTGCTATTCATTCTCAACTTCTAACAGACAGAGGTTAGGGACACCATTCCTGCCCCTCCTGGCTAACAGCCATTGATGGACCATGAATTTATCTAGAACCCTGTTACAAGTCCTGATCTTCACAACATCCTCTGGCAAGGAGTTCCATAGATTGACTGTGCGTTGTGTAGACTCAGGGTTCTGCTTCTCCATCTCATCTACAAAGCCCATTTCTTTCCCAGTCCCATGCCACTTTTTTAAAATTTCCTCACCATCATCTCCTCCCCACCTCCCAACTTTTCCCAGTTGCTTTAATTGACTTCCTCTAAAACCTACTGTTATACTTCACACAAAGGAAGGGAGACACATATACAAATAAATGGTATTGCATTGTGCTGAGATGGGGCTTTAAATCATTAAGCTCCTCTTCATACACATCTTATGGCATCATTTTTAAATGGTAGGAGCATGTCTCCAGATTTATGTGCATCGTTAAGGTCTAATTTACATTAAAAAACCAAGCACAGAGCATTCCTTATGCCCTGGAGGTACAACAGACACAAAAAGGACACCTAATATATTAAGAATGTTTGGATAAAACTTATATAAAAAAAACCTCTTACATATGCTAATAAGACGAAAGACTATAATTATGAGCTGAATTGTGTACTCTCAGCAGTGACTCCATGAAATAAGGGATAAAATGTTTCAACGTCCTTGAAGCTTAAACATATTGTGAGAAGATATTCCCTCATAAATCTATCCTTGCAAATTATTTTCAACACCTGCGGAGAACAGGGATGCGTTTCTCGTGGTTTGCATAAAATTTCATCTTTAGCGGGATCACCCCTATTTGAAGGCACCTCCCTCCCCTTGTAAACAGCGCTGATATAAAATTAATTGTAAAGTTCTGGTTTGGATCTCTCTAGTAGCTTTCATGGGAACAGTGTGCCGGAAAGGGGAGGGGAAAGTGCAAAACTCTCCAATTCCCCCTGGTCTCCGAATACCCAATCTTTTTATCCAATATAAATTTTTAATACAGGAGGAATTTAATTTTGTTATACAAAGCTGGGAAGCAATAGAGTTTGTGTAAACAGCAAGCCACCGGGAGATTGCACTTCACAAATATGTACTGCCAACAAAATCCATTTCCATGGCTGTTTAATTCACAGGTCACTGTCCATGGCGCTGAAAGTAAAATCCTCAACAACTCTCTAAATTAAACCCAAGTCTGCATCCATGATGCTGAATAATAAAGGCCTGCCACTGCCCACTCTGTGACTACAACTCAGTCAACTGAGGAGAAGGTTGGGCATGTGATTACACCACTTGACTCAAAGTACAGGAGTCTCTTCCCAGATCTGCATGAACGTCATGTTGTGACCCTGGTCCAATCACCTAATTACCTTTTGAATCTTTAGGCCTAACTCCCACTGATTTTAATAGGAGTTAAGAACCCAAACACCTCTAAGGATCTGGGCCTTCATCTCTCTGCTCCTAAGCTCTGTGAAATGGGAATGATAATTTCTTACTTCCTAGAGAATCAATTCTCTAATGGACAACATATCTCCCTACGAGGCAAGCGTGCCCAGATTTCAGTTTGCTTGTGTGAACCCAGAGTAAGGCCATTTAAGGCAAGCAAGTTACTCTGCATTTACCTAGCAGGATCAGTAAGTGGCCCACCATAACTGACCAAACTGAGAGATTAGTTACTCACACCACAGCAGCGCTTGGATGCGCCAAACTTCCATCCCTCTATAAACACTCAGGGTATGTCTAGACTACATGGCTCTGTCGCCAGAGCCATGTAGATTAGTTTACTAGACATAGCCAAATGAAGCGGCGATTTAAATAATCGCCGCATCATTTAAATTAAAATGGCTGCTGCACTGAGCCTATCAGCTGTGTGTCGGCTCAGCGCGCTAGTCTGGACGCTCGTGGTCGACATCAAAGGCATTTGTCGACCGCCCCGGTAAACCTAATCCCACAAGGCATAACGGGGTGGTCGACAAATGCCTTTGATGTCGACCGCGGAGCGTCCAGACTAGCGCGCTGAGCCGACACACAGCTGATCGGCTCAGCACGGCAGCCATTTTAATTTAAATGAAGCAGAGATTATTTAAATCACCGCTTCATTTGGGTATGTCTAGTAAACTAATCTACATGGCTCTGGCGACAGAGCCATGTAGTCTAGACATACCCTCAGTCTTTGCCCGGGAAAGCTTATTGCTTAGACAAGATAGAACAAAGGAGAGAGGTACACAGCGGTAAAGTGATTTACCCAAGCTAAGTTGCGGAGCTGAGGAAGAGACCTTCGTTCTATTAACTCCCCGCCCTGTGCCCTCTCCACTGGACCAAGCTGGTTTTGCAGCATTACATTTAGCTTCTCAGCCTTTAGGGGTGTGTCTAGACTACACCTCTCTGTTGACAGACAGATGTAGATTAGGCACGTCGAAATTGCTAATAAAGCCAGGATTTAAATATCCCGCACCTCATTAGCATAAACATAGCCGCCGCTCTTTTTCGAAACGGAGTTTTTGCGAAAAAAACGCAGTCTAGATGCAGATCTGTTGAAAATAAAGCCTTTCGACAGATCCTGTATTCCTCAAAAAATGAGGTTTACAGGATCTGTCGAAAAAGGCTTTACTTTCGACACAGCCGCGTCTAGACTACTGGTTTTTTGTTTTTTTTTTTAAAAACCCTCTGTTTCGAAAAAAAGTGGTGGCCATGTTTATGCTAACGAGGCATGGGATATTTAAATCCCTGGCTTCATTAGCAATTTCGACATGCCTAATCTACATCTCTCTGTCGACAGAGAGGTGTAGTCTAGACACCCTGGGTGACAAAATAATGCACGGCCCTACAGAAGAACGGACCTAATTTCTGCTCATGGTCTGCTAAATCTCATAGCCTTGGGCTGATCTCTTATTCTCAAAGACTCAGAAGCCACGGAACAGCCACTGAATTGTTTTAAATGCTGTTGGGGAGTACCGTCCGCTGACAGCCGTGATCGCCGTGTTGCTGAATAGCTTTTCATAGTACCATAAATGGTAAGGTTATTTAACAATATCAGATAAAGCGGATGCATTAGCCCATTACCTGAAGTTAACAAAGTAAAAGGAAGTTATTTGCTTTAAAAAAATATGCTGAGATTGTGGTATGGTCACAAGTTCTCTCCCTCTCCCCATTGGCTCAACTGATAGAAACAGTCAGCAGTTTCTCTGTATGCAGATCAATACAGCTTTCAAATGTGACCATCAGTCCAATTATCGCTTCAATTAAAGAATGAACTGTCAGTTATTGCAACCTGCCCCTTTATTAAAACACACCACGCCTGTTGCCCATTTTAAATGATACCCAGGGGAAATAGTTAACCCACTAATTTGAAATCAATTTAAAGTACATTTGCCTAATGACATGAGAATTGTAAATTATCTATAAATTGTTAATTTAGGAGAATGTCACACCAGATTTTTTGTTTTATTAATTGGCTTTTCCAGATGCATGTTATTTTAAAGCTGTATAATCTAGGCCTCTTGGTGAGAAAACATTAGACCTCCTTAATAAAGGGGCCTCTTAAGAGCAAGAGTAAAACAAATGTAAACCCACTCTCATGATCATTATAAAGGGAGGGTTTCTGTATCCAGCCTGCTAATTAGAGCAGGGAACATCATGGGAAGAAAAGGAAGGCTCTGTGAATCTCTGTGCCTGTTTTTAATCTAAGTTGGTTTCTGCCACATTGTGTCTTTTTGATGCACTTCACTCCCTTGCTGAAAGCCAATGCGAGGCCTGTACCCAGCATATGTCCCACTCAGGGCCCATTTTGAGGCATTAAACAAGCATAGATCTCTGCTCGAGAGGAGGAGGGAAAATGCCACCTCTCAAATACTGGAGTGACAGATTTTCACAGAACGTGAATGTCAAAGTTCTCATCTAGGGCCCAGATCTCAAGCGCTAGACTGACAAGGGGGAGCCGTTATTCACAGGCATATTCCAACCCACTTCCAGAGATCTGTTCCTGTCAGTAAGGTCTTCCGAGCCTGGCCCTACAAGACTAGCCCATGTTGTGGTAGCCAACTGTCTCATGTATCACAGTCGTTCAGTCTTGCTCACACACGCCAGAATTGCTTGTGCACTCCTCCACTCAGACCAGTCGCAACTAAGCAACATAGCTCAGACTTGGAGTATGTCTGACAACATACAGAGCAAAAAATATGGAACCTCTTGACTGAATAAGTCTGAACAGCAAATAATGGGCCGGCCTGGTGCGAAGGCTCTCAGAGTCCATGAAGCAAGAGAGGCAACAGCCACCAAATCAAATTATTTGTTGCAAATCCTCTGCTTGGCTCAACTTCTGGTGACCATATGCAAGCAGTCAGGAACGAGAGCTGAAGCTTTCAATATTCTGGATGGGAAGGAAGGGAAGTACAATAATTTAATTTTTGCTGTAATTACAAACATTCAGCACATTGTTAAAAAACACTGGATGTGTTGGCTATTGATTCTGTCTCATTACACACTTTCAAAGGGGAAGAGAACTGCAGGAGCTAGCCAGCCAGCTACCATGCTGACAATCAGCAGACGCAGCTGGGCTAGTCTGGGGGTGGACATAGGGGAAATGTGGCTAAGGTACCTGAAGTTAGAGGCCTCGGTCCATAATCTGGGTCTAACTAAGCAGGTGGATTTTCTGGAGCACAGAATACTCTGCAACCCTCAGATTAAGCTCAGAGCCTCTGAACTCATGGACATATAGTGGGTCCCATTATTTCTGTTCCAGAGGTTTACGCACCACTGGACTATCTGAGAGAACCACCTAGCAGGGCAGGGGGCAAAGTGGCTAATATTTGACACACGTGATCTGTTCACCTAACTTTTTCCCCCAGAGAGGAGGAGAGAGTTTAGGGTCAGGTTTGGATTTGCTTAAAAAACAAAACAAAACCTTGCGTGCTGCTCTGTGTTTATGCTGGAGATTGCATGATCACACCTTGCACCGGGCATGGAAAGTGGGGAAGTTTTTGATGGGCTGTAGTTCCTGGAGGAGTTCATCCCCTAATCTCCAACCAGCCATTGAGAAAACTCCACCTCCTGCACAAACAAGCGCTACCCTCATGGGGAGAAGGTCCACTGGGCCTGAGGAAATGAGTTGTCTACAGGAAATGAGTTGTTACAGGAGCATGTATCCCTAGGCAATTATTCAATGTCACAGCCTATAAATGCAAGATCACTGTCACTGATGCTAGCCAATGACTCTTTGTTCCTCTTCACATGCTCTCTGCAGCCAGTTCAGGATCAGTACCGCGGGGAAAGAAAGAGGGACAGAGGTATGTATGGCCCAGAAGACTTCACGAAGGAGGTCTCACGTTAGAAAAAAAATTCAAGCCCTTTCCCATGTTGCGTTGTCCAAATGATCCAAGTTTGCTGTTCCCAGCTGTTCATTCAATAGATCAGAATTGCTCCGGTCTCCTCTGATGAAGTGTCTCTGGATTTCTAACGAGGATACTCCAGATTCACTCCAGTGTCCTTGCGCTACAGCGGGCAAGTCAGCTCTCTGTGTGTGATGGGATTATCACTCTCCCATTTTTTCTCCAGCTGGTCCGTGTAGGACAGGGGTGGCCAATAATTTTCACATGGAGGGGCCACTTCATGAATTTTGCTACGTGGTTGCGGGCTGGCTCTGGACCCCCGGAAGGGGCAGGGCCTTGGGCAGAAGAGGTGGGGCCAAAGGCTACAAAGAGACACTTTGGCTATATCTACACTCACGGCTTCTTGCGTGAGAAATATGCAAATGAAGCTAAGCGTGGAATATCGCCGAGCCTCATTTGCATACCTAATGAGCCACCATTTTGCAGAAGAGGCTCTTGCGCCAGAAGGAGCGGTCTACACTGCCCCTTCTTGCGCAAGAAAAACCCTCTTGCGCAAGAAAAACCCTCTTGCGCAATGCCGTTCTTCCTGAAAATAATTGGCGTAATGGCATTGCGTAAGAGGGTTTTTCTTACGCAAGAAGGGGCAGTGTAGACAGCTCCTTCTGGCGAAAGAGCCTCTTCTGCAAAATGGCAGCTCATTAGGTATGCAAATGAGGCTCGGCGATATTCCACGCTTTGCCTCATTTGCATATTTCTCGCGCAAGAAGCTGCGAGTGTAGATAGCCCTGGTGTGCGAGAGACAGACTTTGTGGCACAGATTGAGTGTGGGGCAGTATGTGATAGTAACCAGGGGCGGCCCGTGCCTATTCGCAAACTCGGCAGCCGCCTAGGGCGCCAAGTTAAATGGGGTGCCAAATTCCCTGCCACTTCCCCTTCCCGTAACGCCTAGCTTCGGCCCCAGAGGAGGAGCATGGCGGCTTCCCTGCGCCGCAGGAGGGGTGAGTCGGCCCCGGAGGAGGAGTGCGGGGAGTTGGCCCCAGGGGAGGCGGTGCGCAGGGGTTCCTTGCGCCGCGGGAGGACGGGATCGGCCCCAGGGGAGGAGGTGCACGGGGGTTTCCCCACGCCATGGGAGGAGAGAGGTCAGCCCCAGGGGAGGCATGCGCCGGCTTCCCCCGCACCACGGGAGGGGGGGGGTTGGCCCCGGGAGAGGCACGTGCGGGGTTCTCTGCGCCACGGGGAAGAGAGAAAAATCGCCCGGGAGAGGCACGTGCCAGCTTCCTTCTCGGGGAGAATCCTGGGAGGAGGCGGGTGCAGGGGACTCTCTCTCCCCACTCCCCTGTCTCCAGCCACAGAACTCCATCCCCAGCCCCCTTCTCCCCAGCCACAGAACCAAAAACATCAGCCTATATCTGCCCTTGGGGTTGGGGGCAGGGGAGGAGGGAGTGCTGACTGCATGGTTCGCCTAGGGCACCAGTTGCTGGCAGCTAGTCTAGGGCCACCCCTGATAGTAACTATGTGTGTGTGGCACAGACTGTGTGTGTGTGACAGTAACACAGGCTGCTGTTTCTGAGAGAAGCCATGCACTGTCTCTTTAAGGGAAATCTGTCCTGCTCTGTTGTCCCCCCCTGCCCTGAACTATCCTCTGAGTCACCTACCATCCATGCTTCAGAGCAGCTCTGCTGTGTGTCTCCCTCTCCCCAACCCTCGCTCTGCACAGATGGGTACAGGGACAGAGCATCACCCTGACTTCGGCACTCCCCTCCCTTCTGTACAGCTAACAGGATAATCCTGGGAGCAGCTTCGCTGCAGGATGGAGCAAGGTGGGCGGAAGAGGCAGCTGAACACATGCTGCCAGCTGTAAATATACACGCTCTGCTAATCAGCTGGGTGGGCCAGAGAGAAATGTTTGGCGGGCCGGATCCGGCCCCCATCCTGAGTCTGACCACCCTGATGTAGGATCTGATCCAAAGCCCATTGAAGTCAAGGGAGACTAAAATTAACTTCAAGTCCCAGAGGGGAAGCTATGTTTGGTTTTTCAGATAAAGACTATGAGGAGTCCTGAGGTGCCTTAAAGGCTAACAGATGTATTTGGGCATAAGCTTCTGTGGGTAAAAAACAATGTCAGATGCATGGAGTCATCTGATGAAGTGGGTTTTTACCTGTAAAAGCTTATGCCCAAATAAATCGGTTAGCCTTTAAGGTGCCACAGGACTCCTTGTTTTTGCAATTCATTTTGGTGCAGTCTGGAACAGAGCTTTGGAGTAGGAATGGTTTCTCACTGTGTATTCATGCAGCACCCTGTGGCACCTTAGGATGGAATATACACACCTACCGTCTGAATCCATCCTCACTGATGTATGCTTCATCCATACAAGATTGAGTGACAAGGCCTCTCAGCCATGAGCATATCTCCCAGACAAACGCTTAGTAGCTTTAGCTCTATAAATATGCGCTGAGGACGGCACGTTGAGAAGGAAGGTTCTGCTGGGTGGTTTGGAAAGCTAGGTGGAAAAACAGGGACCTTTTCCCTGCTCCTGAGTAGAATGCCAGCCAGCTCCTTGGCTCTATAAATCAGCATAGCCTCATCAACTTCCACAGTGCGATGCCAACTTCACACCAGCTGAGGAGCTGACCCCTAGATTTCTTTTCGCTAGCAGCTCCCAATGATGCTCTGGCAGGTTGGATGATGGATATAATTTCATTAAAAGAAAAATTGCCAATTGAGTACTGGCCCGGGCCCCCGTGAAACCAATCCAACCAGAAAAATGTCTGCCTGCTGATATGCTAATATTTTTAGTACGCTTTCATTGGCTCCCCCACCCTGATGCATAACGAGGCTCCACTGCATGCCACGTTCCATAGCCCCAGCCCAGCCCGATGGCACTGTTCTGTGTTTCGGACGGAAGAGCAAGGAAGGGAAGGCTGGTTTCCACCAGCCACTGGTTTCCTTGCCCCCAATGTCACTCCAACATATTTAATCTGGTGTCAAATCACAGCCCCACCTGTTCTGAGCATGTTTCTTCTTGAGACTGTGCCATGTTCAGGTGGGGGAGCGGGAATCCAACCACCCCCATGCTGGCTGCTCCTGAAAACAGAAGGAGTTGCAGTGTGTGCATGGGGTGAACAGTGCCTAGCCACACCTCCTAAGGTCAATAACCCCCAAACACCCACAACTTTCACACAATTGTTGTAGGGCCAGACCCCAAAGTCCACTGAAGGGCCTGCTCCATTCTTAGGTAAGGTTTGGATCTGGCTCCTTGTCAACATACAACTAGATACAGGCTGGGTTGGGTAGCTAGATACAGAAGCAGATGCTTATCTCCAAACTAACTCCAGTAGGGTTGCCAGATGGTTTAACAAAAATACCGAAACCCCCCCCCCCCAAAAAAAAAAACCACACTGGGAAAAAATTCTGTTGAGGAAAAAAAAGGGGGGGGGGGGAGAAGAGACCAAAGTTGTTAAGCAAAAAAAATTTTTTTTAAAAGGAGGCTGCCCCTTTAAGATGGACACCATCTTGGGCGCCATTTTTAAAGCCCCGCAGCTCCATCCGGTAAGCACAGGAAGCTGGGGGTGGAGGGGAGGGAGCCGGCGGCGGGTGGGGCTGTTGGAGGGGGGGCGGGGAGGGTGCAGGAGCAGCTTCGCAAACTGCACTTTTGGGGGGCCACAGCTGATGTTGAGGGAGGCATCACGTGGTCAGCTCCCGGGTCTCTGCGGGTCACGTGGGACAGAGCAGCATGTGCTCTACTCCCACCCCAGCCCAGCGCTCCCCTAGCATGGCACTCGGCAAGTGCCCCCTCCTGCCCCCCTTCACTACGACTCTGCCGCGCTCCTCAATCCCCGGCCCCCGCCAGATGCGGCAGGAGAAAGTTGTCCCCACCGGGCTTCTGTCCGAGGGAAACAAGAAATACTGGACATTTCACATGTCTGGTATTTCCTGTTTTTTTACTGGACGGAGCCCGCAAATACCGGACTGTCCGGGTGAAAACCGGACACCTGGCAACCTTAAGTGTGACGCTATGCGGCGTTACCCCGTATTTACACAGGTGCAAATGAGAACGTAGTCTGGGTCAGGCTGCTTCCACAGGGAGGTTGTCAGCTAAAAACACCACACAAGAATTTAAAGTGATGCAAGCCATTACACGCACGCGGCTTAGGGACTGAGCGTGCCTCCCCATAATGCAATATGGCTTCATGTCTGCAATCCAACATCACCTCAAACCTAATCCTGCTCCCCCTTGAGGTCAGTAGCGCAACACCAACCTCCCCCGTCTTTCCCCCGCCGCCTCAGTGGCATAGCATCAAGCCCCTAATAAATATCAAAGGCAGCAGGGAAGTTAGATGTTCTCCTCACACTGAGCCAACCCAACTCACAACCAGCCGATAGAGGCCTCCAGGCCCCACCAAACCAAGGAGACTGGGGAACCACGAGTCTCACCCACAATGAGTCAGTGACAGGTTCCTGTTGGTCTTCTTGAGGGAGGAAAGCATCTCAGAGTTATCGTTCCTCCACAGAGCTGGCCCTGCCTCCCTGCTCCCATGGTCATCACACTGGCATGCCACAGGGACGCCTGCTCCTTCCACAGCAGGCTGGCCCTGTGGTGCCAGCTTCCCCACTCAGATGGGGCGAGGCTGCGTGGCTTGTGCCCTGCAGTTTCACCGCTCCGAGTTCAGAGTGACCGACAGACCAAGAATTACACCACCAGTGCAAGTGAGAGGAGAGTAAATCCAGTGGACCTGACGCCAGAGCTGTCTCTGGCCCTGTGCAGCTAGTTTCATGGGAACTAACAGAAACTGCTAAGCAAGCCCTCCCTCCAGTCTCTTTACACTGGTCCTGTCTCTGCTCCACTGCCTCAGCTTCCCTTCTCTGCTCTCACCCCTTCCTCCTCCAGCCCCTCCCCCCAGCAAGGCGTCTCAGAGAAGATGGCATAACTAATAGCCTGCCGCAGATCCAGTCACATGGCTGGCACCAAGGAGCAGGAAGTGCAGGGCCCAAAAACCACACACACCACAAAACAAAACAAAAAAAGACACACACCAGCACACAAAGAAACAACTCACAGCCCCTTTAAATCCTCAGCTACAGGGCAGAGTCCCGCCTTCCAGCCAAACCCACAGACTGACTCCCCCTCCCGCGACACACAGAAGCCGCCACGCTCCTCCTCCGGGGCCGACACCCCCTCCCGCAGCGCGCCCGGCCCGCGGCGGAATCGGGCAAATCAGCCTAAAGCCGGCCCTGCCAAGGAGAACAGAAGAACGGCCATACTGGGTCAGACCAAAGGTCCATCTAGCCCAGTATCCTGTCTTCCAACAGTGGCCAATGCCAGACGCCCCAGAGGGAGGGAACAACAGGTAATCCTCACATGATCCCTCCCCTGTCAACCACCTCCAGAGAAACAGAGGCTAGGGACACCATTCCTACCCATCCTGGTTAATAGCCATTGATAGACCTAACCTCCATGAATCGATCTAGCTCTTTTTTTTAACCCTGTTAAAGTCCTAGCCTTCACTGCATCCTCTGGCAAGGAGTTCCACAGATTGACTGTGCGCTGAGTGAAGAAAAACTTCCTTCTTCACTTTTCCTTATTCACTTTTTCCACACCAGTCATGATTTTATAGACCTCTATCATATCCCCCCATTAGTCTCCTCTTTTCTAAGCTGAAAAGTCCAAGTCTTTTTAATCTCCCTTCAGATGGGACCCATTCCAAACTCCTAATCATTTTTGTTGCCCTTTTCTGAACCTTTTCCAATGCCAATATATCTTTATTGAGATGAGGCGACGACCTCTGTGCGCAGTATTCAAGATGTGGGCACACCATGGTTTTATAGAGAAGCATTAGGAGGTTCTACAGTGGCCTCTCCCTTGGTGGAAGGAATGGCCTTTGCTTAGTCTCAGGGAACAACGGGTGGCTTGATGTTTATTTTTCCATGTGCTCCTTGAGAGGGAGTGAGAAAGAAGAAACTCATCCCCATCCATCATGTGCTTCATTGTTTAGTAATAAGACGTATTACCCCTTCGCAGCAAAATAACATTCCAGCCAGCGGCCCCATTTGTTCTGATGGAGCTGCCTGGGACAGCTGTTCATGTCAGGGCTGTAAATACGCCCTTTGCGGGAAAGACAGCACCTTTTACAGCTCTAATAAATGGGCCGGCAGGCTCCTGTGCACACTGAGGGGAGGGGCGGGAAGGGGGAGCAGCTCATGTCATCACATGGCTGGCTGGATCCCTCACACCAGGAGCGACAAGTGCTCAGCAGAAAGGTTCACGTGGAGATGGGGACGGGCACATCGACAGCTGACTGGGCCACTTGCTGCTTACAAGGCCCCCTTAACCTAGCCTGTGGCAGCTCTCAGCTGGGGGAACAGGGTCATGGGATCAGAGCGGGGGCATGGCAGTCAGAACTCCTGGGGGCTAGTCCGGGCTCTGATGGGAATTCACCTCTCTGCCTCCCTCTTCCCCCTCTTCTAGGAGCATGCCATGCCAGCGTCCCCTCCTGGGCTTGAAGAGCCTAGGGTTAACACTGCTGCAACAAATCCTCCGTATTTAAGTAGCCATGTGTCACTGGTCAGTGAGCTCCCGGGGCCGGGCATACAGAAGCACAGGGGGGTCTGAGCATCTCGTTAGCAAAGAGGAAGCATGGTGCTCTCATGCCTCCCCTACCCACCCACCTGGAGGGGGGGTTCCAACCCCTTCGCTTCTCCTGAAGGGGGAAGTAGACATACTACAGTGGGACAGTTCTGCCCACTTCCACGGGTCACCCTTGTTGCCAGCAGCTTGTGCCAACTCTGATGCAAGACCAAAGCTTCCTTGCTCCTGCTCCCTGTAATCACAAGTGTCCTCCCAGGCCAGGATCCACAGGCCTGCCATGACAGCGGGAGCGTAGACGCAGAGCCCTACAAATCCGTGGATAACCACAGCTCATTTTTGCGGATACAGGGCTCTATGTATATAGGGGGCGGGGGAGAATCAAGGCTCCCATTCATTTGGGGGCCGGCAATAGGCTGGTCTCGCTTTGTTCCCGTTCCCAACGCAGGGGGCAGGTATTTTGGTTCCTTCTACCCCTCCCTGCCGAGACGTCTCTGATCATCAGCTCTCTCAGTGACCAGAGTTGAGGGAACATGTGAGAGGAGGCCAAACCATGCCTGAGAACTGGAGTACAGCAGGCTGGGGCGGTGGGCAGCTCCCGCTGGCTGGGATGGTGCCATTCGCCCACAGAACGCGTCTGGCATGTGCTGCAGGTAACAGCCACCAGCTCTTACAACAGGTCCCACAGCAGCACACTCCGGCAGCCAAGGCAACGTTCTGCCAACACGCGCTGCTCTCAGAGCCAGCGCCAGTTTCCATATGCAGTCGGGTGTGAAATGAGTGGTCACAAACAACCCATGTGCTCCAGCCCTCACTGTTTGGCCACAGCAACTTGGCTTTTAAGGTCACATTCTGGCCCCGAAATGGCTCAACGCACTAGGAAGCAAAAGCTTTTCCTCAGCCTGGAGGGGGACGGCCAAGCACAACTCCAGGTCAGCTGCAGTCTTGCTAGGCTGTTACTATTACACCCCTGGAAAGGGGTTCACTAACCTCAAGAGCCCCTCCTTGTGGCCAGGTGTGGCTCAACCGCCATCTGTCCACATGGTGCCCGCCTGCTTATGGTTGCCCAATTGCTGAGGTGGTTTCTCTTCTGTCACACTTTTATCCACCCCTTCTGGGGGCAACAGAGTCCAACAGATCAATAGCCCAAAACCCGTACAGCAGTCTGACACCCCTCACTTCAGGGGGGTTCACCCCACTTTCCTCAATGGCTGGTAGGGGAACACAGGCCCTCCCCCTCCACTCTGGGTTCCAGCCCATGGTCCCTATAGCTGTTACCCCACATCTACTTCCCCAACTCCTTGCTGCTTCCCAACCACTTCCCCTCTCTTCTAGCCCCCAGAGAGACTTCAGCCTCTCTCCACTAGAGGCTTCCTGGCTTCATCAGCAGGCTGGCTCCCTCATCATCATCAATAAACCCTGGGTCCCACAGGCCAAGGGCTGACAGCTCTAGTAGTGGGCCTCTTAGGCCCACATTAACCTCTTCAGGGCCCAAGTGGGGTGCACACCCCATCGCCATCCCATTCTTGAAAAAAGAGGAAGTCCCATCTCCTTCTAAGGATGGTCTTGTGGGAGCAGCCCTGGATGAGGACGTGGGAGATGCAGGTCAGATCCTTGACCTTCCTGCGTAACAGTGGACAGATCACATCCTCTCTCTGTGACAGTTCCTCATCTACAGAACAGGGATCTCAGTTCTTCTCCCCCTCGGTTGGCTTGTCTATTTACAGCAGCGGAGGGCAGTGTGGCCCATTGTGGTTCTATGTGCCGCTTGTGAGACACGTTGCTTACTGTGGCCCATGTGCAGCAGTGTCAGATTCCATGGGTTTCTGTCCATATAGGTTTTCCCCTACTGGTGTTGCTAGAGTGACACACACACACACACACACACACACACACACAGAGCAAGGGCACGTGAAGGGAGGTGCGTGCTGACTGGATGCAGAGGGACACGCATGGCTCTCACACTCAAAGCGTTGCTGCAGTGCAATCGGCACACCCCACAAGTTCTAGGTACACAAGTGCAGTTACTAAAACTGCCCTCTCCAGGAGACTAGATAAGAACTAGATAGATTCATGGAGGTTAGGTCCATCAGTGGCTATTAGCCAGGATGGGTAGGAATGGTGTCCCTGGCCCCTGTTTGTCAGAGGACAGGGAATGGATGACAGGAGAGGGATCACTTGATCATTACCTGTTCTTTTCACTCCCTCTGGGACCTCTGGCATTGGCCACTGTCAGAAGACAGTTGCTGGGCTAGATGGATCTTTGGCCTCATCCAGTATGGCCGTTTTTATGTTGAGACCGCCTTGGTCACGACAGTCTTGCAGCCCCCTGAGATGGAGGACCATTCATGCAGCCCACTCACTAGCCTGGGTTGCCCATCGCTATTTTACACTGTGAGCTCTTCAGAGCCAGGACTGTTTCTTACTACGGGTAAGTGTATGTACAACTCCCAGCACAACAGGGTCCCTGGCCTCAGCTGGTCTCTAGGTATGAATATGACTAACTACAGGTAACATGCCACATTTAGAGCCCACGTAAGGGAGTCTGACTCCACACACTTTGATACACTGGGTCAGACCAGGCTAGTCCTCGGCCCTCGGCTACTGTAACAGCGCTGATGTCAGTGACATCACCTCAGGAACGAGTCTGGCCTGCAGTGTCTGCAGCCCTGAGCCCAGCTTTGCAAGGGGGGACCCAGCCACGCAGGTTAAAGAGAGCTGAGTTTGTTCCCAAGACGCTAGCCTCTGTAGAACAATCTTAGCAGATCACAGGCTGGGGAGCAGAAGCTATTCAAAAGCCAGCGATGCAATTCTCAGGGAGCAGAGGGTCCAGTCCGAGGGAGGAAAGGATTAACAGCTTAGCTGGCTGGAGCTCATGAACTGGCCTCACCAGAAAATGGACTCTCAGGCTACCTCTACACAGCCTCCCTCTTCCACAAAAGCCTGTGCAAACGAAGTGCAGATTAGCATATTGCTGTGCTTCATTTGCATAATTAATTAGGAACTGTTTTTGCGCAAGAAGGGGTTTTGCGCAAAAACAGTTACTAATTAATTATGCAAATGAAATGCAGCAATATGCTAATCTGCACTTCGTTTGCATAGGCTTTTGGGGAAGAGGGAAGCTGTGTAGATGTAGCCTCAGGGTAAGGAGGGCTCTGAGCTGCAGGTTTATGACAAACTGCATGCAGGCCTGCCATTGGACAGGGGAGGGGAGGAAGGGGAAGGAGCAATTGCTGTCGGCCCTTTAAATTGCCACTGGAGCACCAGGCTGCACGCTCCAGGTAGCCCTAAGGACTTGGAGGAAGCACCACATTTCAGGCAGTGCTGAGGCCTGACTGCCCTCAGCCCCACTCTTTCCAGTGACTCCCTAAGAGCTTATGGTGTATCAGCCACCCTCAAGCTCCAGTTACGTGCCACCACCATTGCTGCCACCACCTTTCCCATCAAAACCAGGCTCCAGAGGCACAGCCAGCATCAGTGACCGGCAGATGCAAAGAATGCCAGAAGATTAGGGTTGGAAGAGACCTCAGAAGTCCAACCCCCCCAATCAAAGCAGGACCAGCCATCACACTTATTTCCCTTTCACCATCCCCTACTACAGAATCAAACTGGCCCTGTTCCTGCAGCTGTGCTGACTGCTTCAGAGAAAGTATGGTCCACGCTCAGGTTGGCATTTGAGAGTCATTAGTTCAGACACCGATCGTTCATTCTCGGCCCTCCACCTGCTCTGCTCTCAGACAGTAGGTGGGTCTGTGTTACCCCACTTGGATTTCAATAGGGCTGATGGCAGAGTGAGTTACTGCTCCTTGGGAGAAAGGAAGGTAGAGAATTCATGGAGGTTAGGTCCCCCAATGGCTACTAGCCAGGATGGTGTCCCTAACCCATTTGTCAAAGGCTGGAAATGGGTGACAGGAGAGGGATCACTAGATGATTCCCTGGTCTGTTCACTCCCTCAGGGGCATCTGGCATTGGCCACTGATGGCCGACAGGATACTGGGCTAGATGGACCTTTGGTTTGATCCAGTACGGCCGTTCTTATGTTCTTAGAGGCATCATGCCAGTGCAGAGGGCTACACTCAGAACTGTGTCCCTCCCCCTGCTCTGGTCAAAGCTACAACGGCCGTGAAAGTGTCTGGAAAAGGAAATGGGGAGGAAACAGTTGTAGAAACTTCCTGATATGGCTTTGACGTAGGGTTTGTACCCAGACCAATTCTACCTCCTGCCTCAATTCCAGCCTCTGTTTCCAATAGGAATCAACATCCTCCACATCCAGCCTTCAGTCATTGTGTAGCATGGGCTGTCCAACAGCGGATGCATTTCAGCCCAGCAACAGCTGCATTTTACTGGTAGATTAAGCCCTGCTCCTCCTTCCCCCGTGGATCATTGTGGATGACTGTGAGATGAAGCGTGCTATGCATGTCTCTCCAAACCCAGCAGCAAAACTCTGTGAGCTGCAAGCAGTCCCCATCCCAACTCACGGTTTGGACTTTGAACCCTTTGAGGACCCCACAGTGCAAGTCAGAGGCCCTGCAGATCCACCAGACAGACAGACTAGGCTGGGTCTACGTTTTATCCTGTCTCTGATTGCTTTTTCCCTGACAAGATGACAGCTTAGCTGCTAATATTTCAGCAGCTGGCCTCCCTGCCCCTTGCCTGCTGTGTGCAGAGCTATGCCATAGACTTGCGTGCCTTACTGGAAGAACAATAAGCCGTCTGGAACTTAAGACAAAAATAAAGACAGGCATTCTGGACTGGCACTCAAACACATGTTGCAAACCCTCCAAGTTTCCCTACATTGCCTGCCCACTAAACATCAGCCACCCAAATCCACGGCCTTCACCCGTTCCTCTCCAAAGACTTCAGTGCACGCAGAATAGCTGAAAAACAAAGCCGGGCTCCTTCGGAGAGGGATGAAATGGAGAATTACAAGGGCAAGGGACCCTGAAAGCCCCTGGGCTCTGTTGTTCTGCATTCAAAAGCTGTTTGTACCACTGAGAAGCGTCATCTAGGCAGCCATGAATTGCCAATGAAAGAAAGAAAGAAAGTGAATCATCCTCTTTGACTGACCTTCACGTCAATCAAAGGGAGCAGGTGCTTCCTGACTTACTCCCATACTGATAAGGAGCCATCCAGGACTGTCTGGGAGCAGAGGATTGACTGAACTTAGTAACTCATTGTGGCCGATAATTGCATCCCTACCCACCAACTCTATTTCCTTCCCACCCCTACTACATACGTTTGTGGAGGTGCATAGGAAGTGGCTGTATATTTAACAGAGAAGGGGCGTATGCGCACACCCACAAACCACAGATAGAGTTTTTACAGGTTTGTTTACGGAAAATATGGGCAAACAAAAGGGACAGTACGCTGAAGGGAAAGAGTCATTGATGTTAGAGTATGTAACAAATACTGTGATGACCAGCATGGCCCAGGGCTCACCTGTAGCACACAAGGCAGAGAGACCGTGTTGCAGTGGAAGTGGAAGATTCATCGCCCTGTATTTCTCTGTATAACACACGCGCGAATGGCAGGAGAGCAAGATCAGCAGGGTGGAGGGTTTGAAAAAGAAGAGCTGGGGAAGAACTGGGGGGGGGCGCGAGATGTTGGGCCCAATTTCATTGACAGGCACATTGCGGTCAATCTAACAACCACCAGAGTGAAAACTGTGGATTGACAGCAGGGGAATCCATGGCGGAATTTGCTCCTAAATGTAGCGCTGTCTCTCCACCCATAGGACTACTCCCATCCCTCCCGCAGTGGGCATACTACAGGGTCCTCCCTAAGGTTGCCAGGTGTCCGGTTTTGAACTGGACTGTCCAGTATTTGAGCTTTCTGTTCGGGAAACAAGTTGAGAAAACAGAAATGTCAGGTACTTTTTAAATAAGATGTCATGTCGATTGTGATGTCATGTCAAATGTGTCCAGTATTTTTGTTGAAGCCATCTGGCAACCCGTGTGCTCCCCGGCTCATGCCCTGTCCAGCTGAGGCTCCCAGAAGCACTCCTCATTGGCCAAGATCACCGATTGACTGCTTTCAGAAATCCCGCCCCATGGCCTGAGCCAAAGCACCTCAGCAGGAACCACGCCTTTCACATCCAGTGGTTTCAGCTGGGGCTCTCTGCATGTGCCCCCTTGCACCTAGGGTTGCCAGGCGTCTGGTATTCACCCGGACAGTCCGGTATTTTCAGCTTCTATCCAGTAAAAAAAATTCAGAGAATACCAGACACCTAAGATGTCCAGCATTTTCGCCTCCTGGCCGGGGAGGAAAAAAAAAAAAAAAAAAAAAAGGTCAGAAAATACCGGGCACCTGGCAACCCTACAAACACTCAGCACCCGGCCTCCCCTCTCCCCCCTCCCACCCCTCCAGTCCACCCCTGGCTCCCAACACCCCCAGCCCCCCGACCCTAGCCCCCACGCTTACCTGGTTCCCCAAGGCTGCTGGCACAAAATGCTGGGTCTTAGTGCTCAACCGCTCCCCTGTTCCTAACCCTGCACTAACTAAAAGGGGACATGCTTTTAAAGCGGTTTTATTTTAATTTTTTTGCTCAACAACTTTGGTCTCCCCCCCGCTTTTTTTCCTTCAACAGAATTTTTTCCCGGTTTTTTTTTTGGGGGGTGGGGCGGGCAAGCGCGTTTGGTATTTTTGTTTCAGCCATCTGGCAACCCTACTTGCACCTCCCACGTTGTACAAACCAGGGCCTGCTCCGAGTCACACCAGTGTAACTCACTCTTCCCAAGCAGTGTTGCCAGATACCTTCACAACAAATCCTGAACATAGCAGGGAAAAAAAAAATAATAAAGGTAGTGGCGCCTTTAAATTCCCACGCTCCCTGCTCCCCCCGCCAGACGCGGCAGGGGAAGATGTCCCCGCCAGCCTTCCATCCAAGAAAAACAGAAAATACTGGACATTTTATATGTCTGGTATTTTCTGGGGGGGGTTAAACCAGACAGAAGATGCAATTACTGGACTGTCCGGGCAAAAACCAGACACCTGACAACCCTATTCCCAAGGGCACCACCCTGGATTTTCAAGATCAGAGAGTCAGGCCCTGACACAGGCAGCACAGCAAGATCAAACCACGAAACAGATCCCCGCCATCTTCCTTCCAGCTCCCTCACAAACAATCCCTTCCCAGTCTGCTCCAGCACACAGACCTAACCAACCACCCTCCTGCTGGTTACCAGGACGATCTGATCAAGGCTGGATGAAAACTAATGCAAGGGCTGATTCCTATCTGGTGTGCAGGCGCTAGATAACAATAAAGCATTTCAGGTTGTTCTCAGGAATCTTCTGAAGGACAGACTTCTCCTCTCCCTCTACCCCATGTACGGTGGATGCGTGAGGCTGTATCAAGAATGGTGTACGATTATTCGGGGCCACTGGAGCAGCAGCACTTGGCAATCGTTTTTTAGCCCATTGCTAGCTCTCTGGGGCTGGGGGAGACTGACTCATTTTATAGCACACAGTAAGTTTCTAGCCAGAGGGCTGCCAGCAGGGGTTGTGTGCACAGTGTTTAAAGATCCAGGCATGAATCTCCAAGGCGCCGCTTCTTCGGCTCACGTGGCAGGAACCCTCCAGCCCTGATACAGGCACAAGTCAGCCGGGAAAGCTGCCAGCCTCCACTTGTCACACGGGTTCTAAAGAACTGGCAGGCCCCAGCAAAGGACAAGCTCACCAGCTTCTCTGCAAGCCAGCTGCTTTAGCCAGGACTCCCCACTCCCTTTGCTCCACTGCTTCAGACTGGCCCTTCCCTACTCTCCAGCTCCCACGCAATATGGGCCAGTGGGTAGAGCAGCAGGTTGGGACTCGGAGACCCGGACGCTATTTCTAGCTTGCTGAGTGTAAAAACCTGCAGTAAGGGTAACCCACAACACAAATGGACAGTACTGAGTAGTAATTAATTACTAGACAATTATATATCAAGGCCTCATTTGTTTGGTCACTACTCCAAATTTGTTTTACTTCCTATATACAGGCTCTTGTGGGACACACTGTAATAATGCCTATCCCAGTTTCCCAAAACACTCAACCCACTACCAATAATGATACAGGTAATAACTGTAATTGCCCCAATAGGAGTTTGTGCGATCTGCAGTACCACGAGGGCCAAATCACAATACCAAATAGGAAAATACATTGTTATAAGGTTGTCATATGTATACATACATACTGTATACCCATATATATTACACACATATACACACCCCATATTCATGTTATTCATAGATATTATTTGGGAAGACGTCTAAGGCTCAATCATAAACATACATTCCTTAGTCATGGTCCCGGGCCTAACGTTCCCAGACCCACCATAAGGGACTACACACAATAGGCAAATAAAAACTGTCCATCAGGCATACGAGGGAATGTGCAAACTGAGGGACAGATGGGGTATGCATTGTGAACGGTAAAGTAAGGTGTCCACATAACAGTGTTTAGCCCACTGGGTCACCTTCAGTCCACGCATTATGCTTTTCCAGGACGATGGAGAAACATCCTCCCCAGAAAAAACAAAACGTGGGGGAATGTAGTAAGATGAAGGCCTAAAACAAAAGCCCATGTAGCACAGGCCTGGTTTGAGGCCTGGGGCCTAGCTAACAACAGACAAAACATGGCTAATATAAAGCAAAGCTAAGCTGTGAGCAAGAGGCAGGGCCCTGCTCACAGAACTTAGCACAAATGGGGCTGAGAGCGCAAAACACTAACTGGTAACAGGCCCAGGGGTAGAGCAGTCATTGGAACTGGTCATAAGTTGAAAGCACATGGCACGAGCAGCTCATTAAAAAAAGGCCTTGGTACCCATTCCCCACAGATACAGACCCAGGTTCAGGAAAGGGTAAAAAATGGCAGCATGATGGATAGAGATGATCTAATCAAACCACAAGGCACAGGGTGATGGGTGGTATCCTGACAACGGCAAAGGGTGGTAACTTGACAACATCAGCAGTGATGTTGAAGTTGTTAGTACCTGTATATAAAGTGGTGTCTTGGGGGTACAGTCTTTGGATGACCTAGGGGACAATGGAAATTTTCCATTGATTGAGTCATTCCATTGTTAGGATTTGCATATGCACAGTGGTTCAGTAGAGTCTACTGACAACAATGACTGTACTTTGTTAACAATAAACCTGTCTGGGCACTTTCAATCCTTATCTGGGTTGTGGTCTTTGGGGGCTCTCTTGGAGTCCTCTGTGGAGACTAAGTGCACAAGTCAACACAGCACACATCACTGAGCGCACACACACAAACAGCCTTGTGGTTCTCATCATCAACTGAGCCAGAGACCTGTGAGGACACCTTGGCAGTAAATTCTGACTCCTCTGGACTAACTGCAACTTGGGTATGTGACTTTCCTTCCTCAGGCCTCAATTGTCTCCATCTGTAAAATGGGGATAAAAATGCTTCCCCTCCTTTCTGAGGGGCTCGGAGAGCTATGGCTATAGAGTGCTATGAAGCCAGATTGGTGTTAGTTGTATTTGACATCATTCAGAGGATGCCTGGTCTCCCACGGTGTGTCCACATTGCAATGAAAAACCTGTGGCTGGCCCATACCAGCTGACCCAGGCTCATGCTAAAGGGGCTCTTTAATTACGCTGTAGAATGATGCTCAGGCTTGGGCCAAAACATCTACAACTAAACAGTCCCTTGGGCCAAGCCCCCCTCCAGTCCGCAGCAGGTTTTTCATTTCACTGTAGACATAACCCCAGAGGTCAGGACCCTAGAACAGCTGGCTCTTAAGCCTCTGTCTCCCCTACAATCCAGCACCCCATGCCAGGTGAGTTGCCAGGTGCTCCTATTTAGCTGAATGGTATCAGGTGCTTCAATTAACTCAATAGCCACAATGGAAAGAGACTTGGAGAGATTCTCAGCCCAGCAGGCCCTGTTGGCTCACTGGAACTGCCTTTCAATATGGGAAGCACACTAAAGCACTGGAGACGAACACTGCGCACCTGCCATTGTGCATTACCTCAAGGTCCCCATACTGTGCAGCAAATGGTAAATGAGTGGCGCTCCACCTTTCCACGCGACTGTACCCCTGGCAGGAGGCAGATCTCTCTTGCATGCCCCCAAATTGCACTTCATCTAAAAAGGTACTTATTAAAATCAGACCTAAACATACAAAAAAGTGTCACAGTGTACAGGTACTGAAGTGGCTGGCTCTCTTGTTTTCACCGCGTATAGGAGTCCCTCGCCATTTGCGGAATCGCCATTTGCAGTTCTGTGTATTCACAGAGCTCCTGGCCTGCGGAGGGCAGCGGGGGCCAGGAACTGTGGGGAAACGCGCCACAAATACCAAGAGCCATACTGAGTTTCCCCGCCCGCAGCTCCCGGCTCCCAGCTGCTGCAGTGAGTTCCTGGCAGCTCCCACCCCCCACAGTGAGTTCAGGATACGTCGGGAGCAAACTGCAGGGACTGGGAACCACAGCTCCCAGTATTCACAAATTTCGCCATCGGTGGTAGATGCGGGATGCATCCAGCGTGAATGTGGAGCGTTTTCTGTAATTCTAAAGCAAATCAACTGGAATGTAAATATTGTTGACACATTTCAGTGTATGGTATAGAGGAGAGTAGAAACAAGTCATTTTCTGTATGAAATTTTGGTTTGCACAGCCTTTGCTCGTGCTTTTACGTAGCCTGTTGTAAAATTAGGCAAGTCTCTAGATGAGTTGATGTGCCTCCTGGAAGATCTCGGTACCTCCAGAGATACTTACCCCTGGCTGAGAACCACCCACCTAAATCCTGCTGCAGTCCCCATGCAGCAGGCTGGAGCATCTATGGCAGCTCCTGGATCCATTTTAAGGAGACAAGGGTTTTTATTGAATTAAATATGAGGATGAATAACTCCATCAGCACTGCATATGCCTGCTGGTTTTTAATGCTGTTCAACTCTGTTTAGCCTACGCTGCCCCCTACATTTTTAATTTGCAGCCGGCTGCACAAGTCTCAGGTTCGTTCTAAGCAAGTTTTCAAGGAGGAAGCTGCGGAGTTTTCAGCATGAGGGCAGACGGGGCGAGGGGCAGCCAGGAAGGAGGGAGCGGCAGTTTGGGGCTGCATGAGGAAGACAATCATTGGATGCCAAAGTGAATCAAGAAAGAAATGGCTAACAATGCCGATGCCGAAATGCGCAGCACTGGATGTCACTCCTCCAGGAGCCATGGTGTTCAAGCCCCCTTCGGACTCAGGCAGACTCAGTCCCACTTGATTCACGTTTGGAAACTTTGCTGAATGAGCTTTGGGGATAGAAAGCTTAGGCTCTGGAGCGCAAGCCTTCAGCGAGAGGCCGATTGCACATTCGGAATCACGCATAAAAGGGGCCCTGGTCATGTTTTCGTATCTAGGGAGCAGCTATGCTATTGGCATACTTTAAATGGCAGGATAAAGCGGAACCTCAGAGTTATAAACAGACCCGTCCATCACACCCCTCATTCGGAGCCAGAGGTACATAGTCAGGCCTCAGCAGAGACCAAATAAAAAAGCAAACACAGTCCAGTGTTAGACAAACTACTGGAAAGGGAAAGGGACAGGGAAAGGGATGTTCCTCTTCTGCATAGTCAAGTGTTAAAGCTGCACTAAGTCAGCGCTCAGCTGTAAACTCGGGAAAGAAGAGCCAGGCATTGCTCAGCGTTACAAAGCTTTCAGAGCTTGAACCACCTCCATTCCAGAGGGGCTCAGATCTCCAAGGTTCCACTTAACCAGGCCCTCCCCTGATGGGGCAGGGAGCAACTGCCCATGGGCCTGGGCAATTTACAAGAGCCTGGAAGGGGCAGCCTCTGCTGCAATAGCTAGGAACCCCACCAGGCCCTTTTAAATCCTCCAGGCAGGCCACAGGCATGGGCAGCAGATGGAGCACCCCTTTAGGGGAGGCTAGACCCCAGCTCCATTCCTTCCATCCATACCCTCCCCCAAGGCCAGAGCTGCAAGACACCCTCCCTCTGCCAAGCCAGCCCCCACCCCCAATCCAGAGAAGTTACAGCCCTCTTCCGCCCCCCCGGCCAGCACAACAGCAGTGCCTCCCCTCCCTTCCCCAGACACAATCTGCTCTGGGGGAAAGCATCTCTTCAAACATACTTTTGATATGCCCCAGGCAGATTTCGGAGATTCTGAGTAGCAAATAGCACTGGGTTGGGTCTGGGGAAGGGAGGGAACAAGCAGGTGCAGCTGGCATGGGGCTCCACCAGGTAGGGGAGATAGGGATGCAACCTCAGCCCAGGGGGGGCCCCTCTGGTCTGGGGGGGGGGGGGAAGAGGAGTGCTTAAGGATTCTCTGGCAGGGGGGAGGGTTGTGGCTGTCCTGGGACCTGGAACTGCTGTCCAGGGCCTGAATACCACCACCACAGTAGGAGCTCCAGGAGATGGCTGCTGTCTGCTCACAGAAGCAAAGTCCTTACACATGGAAAAGTGCAGGAAAGAGGAGACGGAGGCACCAGTTTCATAGCGAGACAAGAAGGCCCAACATGCGGCATGCTGTCAGGACTTACCCAGTGTGCCATCCCCTGGCCCGCAGGAGGAGGAAAGGAGGGGGCCAAACAGGTGAGGAGGTGCTGCCAAGTCAGCCCAGCAGGTAACAGGAAACTGACCTTTACTGTTAACATGGGGGCCAGAGCCTCCTCTCAGCCCTTGCTTAGGCAGCACTCCCATGGACACCAAAGCCAACCCCTGGCTGCCGCCCTTCTGCCTTCACCGGAACCTCCCCAGGTCCCCAGCCAGGGAGATACACCCGCACAGCTGTCTCCATTCTGGCATACTCCACAGAGGGACCTCAGTCCCACATCACTTCAGGCACCAGCCCAGCCAAACCAATTTCCTTGCTCCCCTCCCCTGCCGCTAGTCCCCCAGCGAGGGAGCCACTACACCCGAGCAGGTTTCACCAAAGCAAGGGGTGATCCAGGAACTACTCACAGCTGCAGAGCAGCAGCAACTGCTTTTCTCCTTGGGCCTCCAGACTGCAGCTCCCTCTCTGGGTCAGCATCTGGCCACCTGCTTCCATCACATGGGTGAGCAGAGCTGCAGCCACACCCCTAGTCCCTGGGTTTGGCTCCTCCCACTACCTGCAGCTAACCAGGCCCATCCCCTTAAAGGGACCACACCCTATTCCGCAAGGAGGAGTCACATTCTTACCGTAAGTCAGGGCTGGGCCAGATGCGGCCCGCGGACTGCATCTGGCTGCTTTCTATTTATATCCTGCTGCCCACACCACCGAATTTCCAGGCGGTGGCTCAGACAGCAGGATCCTATTTAAATGGCTCCCGGTAGTGGCGCTACCCCAGCAGGGGATAGAGCCGAGATAAGCACAGCCACCCCAGGCCGCTTCCAGATAGCACAGAAGCCATGGAGCCAAGAGCTGCAAGCCCTTTCAATTGCTGCTATTTAAAGGGCTTGTGGCTCCCGGCCCCATCGCTACTGCATTGCTCAGCAGTTAGCTGGGGTTGCTGTGGTTATTTAAAGGGCTTCTGGTTGCAGCACTACCCTGGAAGGGGCCCGAGCTGCAAGCCCTTTACAGAGTCACAGCGACCCCGGGCTGCTTCCAGGCCACACGGGAGCTGCGAGCCCTTTGCTTTGTCTTTACTTCAAAGCTGCCTACCCCAGACAACTCTGGGAAGCTGTAGATCTAGCTCTGGCACGTCAGACAAGTCACTTGATCTTGCAGTGTGCCTCAGTTTCCCCATTCAAAGCAGGGAAACCTCTATTTCACAGGGGGTTAGGGGGCTGAGCTGAGGTTCACAAAGTGGTGGGAGACTTGGATGAAACAGGTGGCTGACGTTGTGCTCCCTGTTCCATTGTGAGGAGCTCGGTGAAAACGTATAATGGGCGGAGTCTAAACCTCGTCCAGACTGAGGTGGGAATGGGTCCTCCATGCCATACCATTGTAAGAGACAGTAAAGGGGCCACGCCTCAAATGAAGCCTATGAGGGTATGTCTGCCCAGCAATTACACAGCTGTGGCTGGCCCATGCCAGGCAGCTCAGAGTTGCGGGTTGTTTCATTGCTGTGTAGAAGCTCCATGAGCCCAACTCAGCAGGCATTGGCCAACTGCCGGTTTTTCTTAGCCCAGGGGTCTAGCCACACAGCAATGTCTACACTCGCAGCTTCTTGCCCAAGAAATATGCAAATGAGGCTAAGCGTGGAATATCACCGAGCCTCATTTGCATACCTAATGAGCGGCCATTTTTGCAGAAGAGGCTCTTGCGCCAGAAGGAGCTGTCTACACTGCCCCTTCTTGCACAAGAAAACCCCTCTTGCGCAATGCCGTTACGCCAATTATCTTCAGGAATAACGGCATTGCGCAAGAGGGTTTTTCTTACGCAAGAAGGAGCAGTGTAGACAGCTCCTTCTGGCGCAAGAGCCTCTTCTGCAAAATGGCGGCTCATTAGGTATGCAAATGAGGCTCAGCTATATTCCACACTTAGCCTCATTTGCATATTTCTAGCGCAAGAAGACGCGAGTGTAGACATAGCCTGCGAGCACACTGTGACCCTGGGATAAACAGGAGCGAGAGGCTGCTTTTGGGGCCGGTGTTGGCTGGACGGAAACAAAGCCACTCACTGCTCCTTTTGATCTTGGTTTCCTTCTCCGTTTAGAGGCACAGGACTTTTGTACTTTCCTTGTAACTAAACAAGACTGCATCTAAGAAAATACCAGACTCCATCGATTTCTCCTTCCAACCAGAATATCCCCAGGGCCCTGAACTTTGATGAGCGGCTCAGGTCAAAAAGGAGTAACAATGTTTTACTTCCTTTTGAGGAGATGGGCAACATTGGGATGGACTTGAATGGGTGGGAGAGGAAAGGGCAATGCAGCACCACGTGCTCATGACCAGCAGCCCTTGAGCAGGTAACTGGGTAATAAAAGACTAGGGACAGCAGCAGACAAGTCCTATGATAAGACTCTGGTCACTGCATAGGATGGTCATCAGCCACCCCTCAAGTTGGGAATGGATCTAGGAGGCCTGTCTTTTCTTACCAAGAACCCCAACTACAGTTAAGCATCCTCCTCCCAGCTGGCACAATCCATGCAGAATTATAACCAGCTATGGAGCTTGGTAACCCACGAGAGCCGCATTCATTGACTTCAGAGCCAGAAGGGACCAAGATGATTATCTAGTCTGACCTCCTGCACACTGCAGGGCACAGCACTTTATTCACCCACTCCTGTAATGGGCGCAGAACTGCTGGAGGAGATGCTGAAGGCCTCAGATCTTGATCTCATCCTGACACTCGTGGAGCTGGTCACCCCAGTGCAACAGAGCACCATGTTGGTGCGAAGCACTAGTAAATCAGAGGGCAGTCCGACATGCATGTTGCTCTTGGGTACATGGTGACAGCTCAGACAGGGAATCTGAGCCAGAGTTTAGGAGATCCCCAACTCTTGCAAACTGTGGTGCAAGCACAGAAACAGACCGACCAACCGAGGCACCAGTGTGAATGTCAAAATCTTTTATTTACAACAGTCTCCAAAAGTCAAGGAACACCGAAAGTAGTGCGGGCAGGAGAGGGCCTAGAAAAGTAACGCGGGTACATGGCATCAGGGATTGTGCTATGTCGGAGAGCCAACACTCTCGCATCTGCCCACAATAACGTGAAACACGAGGCAGCCCAGCCCTCAGCTCTCAGCCCACCCCCTCCCACCAGCTCTCTCTCCACCCACCCTCTGCTCCAACTTCCCAGATCACACGGGCTCCTGCTCCCCTTTCTGTGCCCTCCCCGCGGCCTTTCCTGCCACAGGGGAATTGCCATTGGCCCAGGTGCAGGGCAGAGGGAGAATGGGGCCCCGTGCAGGACAGCTGCCTGCTCACAATGGAGAGAGGAGACCAGATCTTGGTGGATGTGACCCCAGGCAGCTCGGAACCTAAGCTGGGGCAAATGGCAAATTAGCTGAGGTGCCCCCCCTCACACACATGACTGCGTTAGCTCGGGCCGAGCTCTGTGGCACGGAGGCTCCATGCGGATTAAAACACGTGAGCTGAATGGTAAATGCTGCCCACCGTGAGGCAGGGTTTGAAAAGGAATAACCGGGAGGCTTCGCGTGTGCCCTGCTTGGCTGTAAATCAATTGGCGCAGCTAAGCTGCTGGAGAGAGCGGGAGGGTTTCTGTCAGTTGCCGCGGTAAACAAACAGGCCTTTTAGAGCCTGCCAGGGGAGCCGGATTCTCCAGCCAGAAAATTCAGGGCCAGAAAAGTCTCTGGAGACTGGGCGCTCCCAACACAAGCCAGCCACGCCACGCTGACTCCAGTGACGCCACGGGCGGCACTCCCAAGAACGACCATCCCTTCTGCCCTCTGTGGGCTGTTGGCCTGTCCCTCTCTCCTCCCCCAGCAAATGCTGCCGTGGTTTTCCCCATTCCTTTTTCCTACAGGGTCTGGCACCAGCCTTGCCCTATGTGACTATGTCCCATAGGACAGTGCCAGCACCACAGGGCAGTGCCCTCAGACCGGGCAGGAAACTCCTCTCTAAAAGGGAGTTTGGGCACTATGCCCCATTCGGCTCCAAGTCTGAACCTGCCACCAGAGGAACTTTTATGCCCATCTCGATCTGGGCTAGTACTATCAGCCCAATGCAGGGGATACCCAGTGACTCAAGGAAGGCCCCAGACTAGGGGTGAGCTCTGGTTGGGTTCCCAGCTTTGCCACTCACCTATGCTATGTCTACACAGCAAGGTTTTTGCGCAAAACCAGCTATTTTTGCACAAAAACCTGCGCAGCGTCCACACCTCAAATGCATGTTTGTGCAAGTAAATCGGCAGTAAAACAGCAGAACAGAGGGCTTTTTGCAGTGTAGGTAAACCTCCTTTTACAAGGCATCACTCCTTTTTGCGCTACAGCTATTGCACAAAAAGGCAAGTGTGGATGCTCAACAGGGGTTTCTTGCGCAAAAAGAGCCTATCCGAAAAAGAATAGGTGGTCTGATGGCCAGTCTGTGAATGGCCATCAGAGCTTTCTTGCACAAGAGTGTCCATGCAGTGTGGATGCTCTCTTGCGCAAAAGCACATCGCAAAAAGGTGTGGATGTGCTTTTGTGCAAGAAGTTTTTGCACAAGAACTCTTCCGCAAAAGACTTCTTGTGCAAAAACCCTGCAGTGAAGACGTAGCCCTAGTGTATGACCCGGAATAAATGACTTGCCCTCAGTTTCCCCTGCTCGCCCCCATTCACCATAGACTATAAGCTCTTTGAAGCAGGGACTGCCTCCTAGTGTGTGTCTGTCCAGCACCTAGCACAATGGCGTCCTGACCCGACTTGGGGCCGCTTGGTAGTGTGAACAAGAGTTGCATTCATACTACCCACAGTACAGCCGTGCCATTGTAATACAAATAGCAATACCCATCGGTGCCCACCTATGGCCGAGTGGTAGGAGGCACCTGCTCACTGCTAGGAAGGAGTTGGGTTTCCCATTTACGGGAGGTTCCACACTTTTGGAAGGCTTCCCTCTCCCCTTCCCCCAAGCTGAACCATAATGAAAACTCCCAGTTTTGAAATTTTCCTATGAAACAAAATTCTGGGGAAAAAAAAAAAAAAAAAAAATCAGCTGGAGCCAATTGAAATGTTTCATTTGGGAAAAGTCTAATCGTTTTGTTCCAATAATGGCCTTTATAGGATAGTCTATAAAAAATTCTTAAATTTTGTAAAAAATTGGGTTTTGAAACAGAAAAATCAAAATGGTCCAGGCTGCAATGGTGGAACCAGAGCGTGCATGCCATGGAGATCAGCGAGAGGTAAAAGCGAGAGGGGCCCGAGATGTTGCAGCTGGGCCCCCAAGGGAAGAATGGCTAAAAGCAGGCTGAGACGTGATTATCACCAAGTTTCGGGGGGCAGGGCGATTTAGAGGATATGAGCTGGGTGGTCTAGTGGATAGAGCACTGTCCCCTGGGAGTCAGGAAACCTGCATTCTATTCCTAGCTCTGCCACTGGCCTGCTGGGTGGCCTTGGGCATGTCCCTTCCACAGCTCCATGCTTCTGTTTCTCCCCACTGTCCCTCGCCCTGGGTCTTTCCCCATAGAGGGATCTCTCCGTGGGAGGTTTTGTCTCCCACTGGGCACTTACACGGCACTGACACAACAGGGCTGCTGCCTCCCCACTATCTAACTTATTCTGCTTTTTGCTCTCACTTCCCCTTCCCTAACACCTTCCAAAACCATAAGCAGAACGTCACAGCCAGCCCCTGACAGTCAGCCAAACCCCACTCTCCTGCCAGAGCTGGGATGGGCAGAAAGAAACAATGGGAACCCCTCTGGATGCAGGCCCCAGCCCTCTGGCGGACTGGCCCAAGGGACCATCTCTCAATTAATGACATGACACTTTTGGTGATTTTTAAGACCTGCCCACCCTTTGTGACACACACACACAAAGCTAAGCGCCTGTTCCCCACAATGCACAGCACAACGTATGGACAGCCACTAATCTTGTGGGGCCCTGAATGTCCGACATGTGGCAGCCCTGCCGGGGAACCCAGCACCTCACCAGATTGGACTGGAGAGATGCCAAAGGTTTCTGGCTGCTTTGTTTCACCTCCCGGGGGTGGCTGAGCTGGTGATCCCGGCGTGCCGTTCCCAGACATGGCTGGAGGGGGAAGGGCTCACACCAGTCGTCTTTCTATAGGCTGCATAAATGAAGAACATGCTGGGCTCACATTAGCTCTGATGCGCTGTTTGCAGAGCTAGACACAGATCTCTGTCTCAAGTCAGACATGCCAACCCCTCTCCCCCCTCCGCGCAGCAGGAGTGACTTTCTCCAGGGACTTTCTGGGGTTGTCTCTCCCCCACACATACACCGGCCCCTTTTCCGCTTGTCTGATCACTGACCTGGAAACACACGAACAGGGACTTTAATCAGCCTCAGGAGGCCGATGCATTTGCTCAGTTCACGTCTCGCTGTCAGGCCAGTCATTGCTTTGGTGACGGTTCAGTGCCATCTCCTCCACGCTCTCCCGCTGTGTCACACGCACACGCCTGTGTCCCAGCCACACTGCCACGGGGCTCAGTGCACGCCAGTGACACGCCGAGGGCTGGTTAATTAAGCTTGGTGTTGGGGTGACAGAGCAAGCTGAGGCTCGGAAGCAGCACGGGAAATCAGGGAGCACAGGGCTCCAGAGCACGGGGGCCAGAGACAAAGAACCTGCCCCCGCTGCAGTCTGAGCTAATGGGGACTGACTAATGGGCCCAGGATCCATCGAATGCCCAAGCAGCTGTGGCAGGAAGGGACAGCTCAGCTGGCAATGCAAGCCCTGGGTCAGATTCTGCTCTCGCACCAGCGTGGCTTCTCTGCCTCCAATAGAGTTGCTCCTCATTTTCTCTGGCCCCGGGACCACAGACAGGCTGAGCCGCCCAGGAGACATCTGGGAGCTGAATGGATAGGGGGTGAAAGGGATGAAGGGCCCAATCCTGCAAGCAGAGGACTGCTGAGCCCTACCATACTAGCCAACGGAAGCCGAGCACCTGGGACGGTCTGGCCCTACATCCGGGGGGGAAATCATGCACTTCACAAGGCGCCAAGAAATGCACGAAGTGAATTTAGCATGAACTCCACCAGGGACCTGACCTGGGGGCACTTTCCCAAGCAAAGTGACCACGGGCCCAGGGAGCAGACTGGTGGGAGGGGGGAGAGGGGATCCACCCCGCCCCCCCGAGGCGCTTACATTTGAAAAATCCACACTGCAAACCCGCCTCCCCCGGGGCTTCGGCATCTGCCAACAAGGGATGAGCCCAGCCCTGCTCCTGCTGTCGCGCCTCCTGGTAAATTACGTTTGGTGCAGCTCCCCCCAGGCCTGCCCCCGCGCCCCTTCTGCCAGTGACCAGATGTGGTGCCTAGCGATGCACACCCGTCGCTCTTTCCTTTTTAAGACGATGATGGAATCAGCGATGCCTAAAATGTACTCGCTAATGGCACCGCTTTGCAATTTCATTTCATATAAACCATCTGCTCCAAGCCGGCAGCTGCCGGGGGCTGCACCGAAGCTGCCACAGCGGATGAGCCCCCCCAATCCATGGGATGCGGGCTCGGTGCATCATTGCTACCCAAGGCAGAGGCTGTGGTGTGGGGTTGGAGGCTCGCAGTTCTCCCCCTGCGATGGGAGGTGTTACACACGCAGAGAAGCGCAGGGCAGGGCCGGGAGCGGCAGGCGCCGGCGGCTGTTACTGCCGGAGCCGCATGGCTGGGACTGGAGAGACAGGGCAGGTCACTGCTCTCCTGCTCGCTGCACTGCTGGCTGTGAACCCACCCGGGATCTAACTGCCCAGCGTGAGGGAGGGAGCAAGGTGGGAGCATCGGTCCATTCGCTGAAGCTGGGGTTGGCTCCGTGGTGCCTCCGGGGCAGACGCTACCTGCCGACAATCTCCCAGCTAATGACCCCAGGCTGCTGCCCCAACGTGGCTCACTGGGCAAAATGAAGCGAGCCCAGGGGTGGGGACAGGTCAGAGTGTGCATCCTGGGCTAGTGGGGAGGCAAAGAGGGAGGCTGGGGGCGGGTGGAGAAGCTCATGGCCCTGTGAGCTTCACGTTCGCTCCAGGACAAGGGAACATCAAGTGCCCAGCGGGCTCATCCCCTGCACACAACACAGGCGCAGGAAAAGGGACCCCCAAGCCTCCACTGTGCTCTCCGGGCTACTCCTGAAAAGGACGCCCCGGCAGCTGCATCCAGCCAAAGCAGACAGAGAACCTGACACGACAAGCGAGCTCAGCCCACGACTGCCAAACCCAGCTGGTGTCCGCTAGAGATCCCCATCTCGCAGTGGCAGCAGATGCTTCCTTAGGAACCACCTCCCCTTAGAGAGCCCCAATGCCCCCACCTCCCTCGTCTCGGAGGGCCAGACCCTCAGTGGGTGTAAATCAGCAGAAACAGATTACCCCTGCCAAGGATCAGGCCCAGGGGATGAAATTCACAAGGCCTGCCTCTCACTTAAGTCCTATTTTGAAGGATGAAGTGGAACGGGGCGTATACATCACGGGGGTGTCCTACAGGGGGCAGTAAGCCAGGGTCTCCCAACCCTCCATTGGTTAACAGAGAAGGCGGAACCCTCCCCCCTCAGTGCGCCCTCACTGCCGTCCGTCCGTCACCGCCAAAATAAATACGAGTTTAGAGCAAAACGCAGTAGAAAATAAAGTGCCTCTGGAGTTGAAAAAACGTCCGGAAAAAAAGGGATTTTTTTGTTTTCATTTCTACAAAAAATATCCTTTAAAAAAAACAGGGTGAAAGAGAGGCGGGGGCGGCTCAGGGCAGGGACTACAGGGACGTCCCGGTGGGAAGGGGGATCTTCACGCCGCTCTGTAGCAATGCCAGGCAGATGCCCAGACCCAAGACGCCGGCCAGGAGCACCCCTGCCAGGGCCTTGAGGAAGGAAGTCCTGCTGCGGGTGAAGGTGCTGGGCCCCAGAACGCCCAGCAAGGCGGTGCTCACAGTCAGGGTGTACAGGATGGAGACGCCCGTGTTCAGGGCCACGATCTTCCCGAACTTGGCAAAGGGAGCAATGATGCAGAAGAAGAGAGGGATGGTGGCGATCACTGTGGTGACGGCGCTGGACACGATGGCCACGCCCACATGCCGGACGGCTTCGATCGTCCTCCACTGGCGGCAGGAGGCGGCGTCCTGGCAGGGCAGAGGGCAGCATTAACAGGCGGCAGGTGCTTGCACCCAGGAGGGCTGGGGCCTAGTCTGCCTGGGGGGTGTAGCCACCGGCAGAGCTGCAAGCCCCTCGGGCAGATGTGCTCTCGGCCCCCAGGAAGGTTGCTGGTGTGAGTCATTCGCCCACAGCCTGGCCTGATCCCAGCAGAGACGAGCCCTCTAGGGCAGCATCTGGTCTCAGCTACCCCAGCGTCCATTCGGAGGGAGCCCCTGACGCCAGCGGAGTTCCTCCAGTTTGAGGGATGGAATGCTGACCCTTGCATTGTAGATGCCCCAACACCTCGCCCCAGTCGCCCCTGGGAGCGGGAAAAGCGTGCACGGGCCACAGATGCGTTAGGAGGCACCTCACGGCCCTTCAGCTGTGCCGCCCCGAAGACACGGCCAAGTGCGGCCAGGCAGGGCCTGTGTCTATGCTGCACTACACGCCCTTCAGGCCCTGCTAACTGCCTCGGGCTCGCAGGGCCAAAACCAAAAGCGTAGAGCCCAGGCACCAACACCCTCCCCTTGCAGGTCCCCAGCCTGAGCCCGGACAGCGAAGCTGCTATTTCCAGCCCCGCAGCCAGAGCCAGTCGTCGGGGCTGCGGTGCTCTGGTGGCACTACAGACATACCCATAGCGGGAGGGAAGAGAAGGGTGCCTCAGAGACCATCCCAGTGCAGGGCCTGTCTTCATAAGGGCAAAGAACCAGGAGAGGCCGGTCCCAGGGACACAGGCTCCAGCGCACAGCAGGACATTGCTATGAACCCCACTGGGAGTCGCAGCACAGCTGAGTCCCGTATCAAAGCCCCAGGGCACAGCCTGGGCACCAGGGAGCTGCTCTGGGGCTGATGGGGCAAAGAACTCATCCCTCCCCAGCGCTGGTCCAGCCCAGGGAGGAGGTAGCCTCCACAGCTCCATGTGAGGGGCGGCCGTGGCACAGCTCCATGGGCCCTCACGTCCGTGTGAGGAAAAGGCCAGGGCGGAACTCACCTCTGCCTGGTGGAGAGGCAAGTTCTCCCCTGCCAGCAGGTAGCCCTCCACCAGGTGCACGCAGTAATCGACGGAGGAGCCGACGAGGATGGAGAGAGAAATCGCCTCGACGGCTCCCATTTCCCAGCCGGCCCAGTACATGATGGTCACCACCAGACAGACAACCCCTGCACAAAGAGGCCAAAGGGGAGCAGTAAGTGAAGCCAGACTTTGGGCTAGATCAAGCCACAGATGCCTGGATCAAACCGGACACCAGTGAAGTGGCTACAGTCCTGGGCCCCAGCCAGGCTCATTTCTACCAGCTGATCCCTTCCTCCCCACATCAGACGGAGAGAGACGTCAAACTAGACCCGGGCACGCTGCCCTCCTCCCACGCACAGACATTTGCTGAGCGTCGGAACGTTCTGACCGTCGGGCTGGAGAGCCTACACCTCAAAAATATTCCGGCATCTACAGGCCTCAGCATTTTCCATTTCAACAAGATCAACATCAAAATGAAGTCTTTTTTCCGTCTAATCAGCTTACATTTCAAAACAGAAAGTCCCTTTCCACCAGCCCACTGGAAGGTCTCATTTTGTTACCGTTTTTTCTAGTTGGGAGTTTTCGAAATAGCCCCTGTTCTGCAGTGGCTGTCTCTACACATCTGAACTGGTTTGGCAAAAAACATTTGGCTTAAAAATTCCCAAGCAGCTCCGCTGAGCAGCTAAGGGCAGAGAACCCAAATTGCGCACTCAGGCTGGGAGGCGCTCAGGTGCTAGAGTGATGGGTGGGGCACTGACAGGCAAAGGGGCGGGGCCTCAGGTGGAAGGGGCGGGGGCAGGGCAGCTAGCCCTGAGCGCTGTCTGGCATGTACCACACCAGCCCCCAGCATCGCCCAGAGTGCGGCCCCTCCTGACCCCAGCCATTAGCGCTGCCGGCAGCAATTTTAAGGGCATGGGGCTCCAGCCGCCACTGCTGCTCCCCTGAATCACCACGCCTGGGGCAATTGCCCGCTTTGCCCCCTCCTGTGGGCGGGCCTGTTGATGGGGGACAGTAAGAGAGAGACAGACTGTGCATGGGGGTATCCAGCCAGAGTGACCACTGGCAATCTTTGGAGCACAGCCCAAAAGGGAAGGGGGCGCCCACCTCACAAAACCCTCTCGGTTTGCTTGTCTGAGTTATGCGCGTTTGGTTTCTACAAGAGAGTGATGTTTGTTTGTGAGTCATGAGTGGGAGGCAAAGTCAGTTTAAAATGATACATTTGCTTTTTTAAAACGGGAAGTTTAGCAACATGCTCGGTCCATAATATCGTCAAATCACCAGTCAGGGAGCGGGAGGCTATTTACAAATTTGTTTAAAATACTAACAAACCCACTAAAATATTCAGTGTTTATAATCCCCCACTGAGGAGCTTTGGAAAGGAGAGCGATTGTTATGCAGAACACGTGGGCCTTAATCACATTATTATACATCCGAGGCAGGGCTGGAGTTTGTGTAGCTAAAACCGTTATTTAAACCAGTAGAGGAGCTTGTGTAGAGAAAACCAGATAGGAACAAGATAGGAAAAAACCTGCTTTTCAGATGGGGACCCTTTGCTCACATGGGTCCAGAGTTTCTTCCCACTCACCCCCGAGGAAATCAGGAGAGGGGCCAGGTGAAAGGGAGATCGGAATAAGACCCCTTGGAGTCATGCTGCTGTGCATCAGGCGTCACGCCGGTGCAACCCCTGGGAGCACAGCAGCGCAGGTGAGAGGAGAATCAAGCCCAATTTGGAGCTGAACATGTCTGGGGGCTGCCTACCTAAAATGCTGAGCAGCACTGGCAGCAGGAGGAGCAGGTGGGTGGTGAACACGGCGACCGCGGCCACGCAAATAACCAGCGAGAGGATGAGACCGTACAGGGCGCTCTGCACACCTGGAAAAGAACAAGCGGCAGGGTTCCACCTCCGGAAGGCAGCAGCTGCTGAGCCCAGCTGTGGGGAGATCGTGCACCTAGGAGCTAGCTCGAGCTGGGGCAAGGGGGAGGATGAAGGGGATGGGGCAATGGAGTGAGAGTCAGGGGAGCCAGGTGGCTGGGTGACCCTGGGCAAATCACTTTTCTTCAGGCCTTGCTTTCCCCTCCCAGCCTGGCTCTGGTCTCTTTAGCCTGTGAACTCCTGGGGCAGGGTCTGTCTCGATGGGTTCAGCGCCCGGGGGGATGCCCACAACGCACGCAAATGAGAAAGACACCGGGGAATCTAAGTGAGGGAGCCGGGGGGTGGGAGGGCAGGCTGCAGAGGGGTGAAAGGTGCTGAAGGTCCCTACCTATGATCTCCATGAAGATCTGCTTCCAGTGCTCGCAGGTCTGGAAGCCGTGCCGGAGAGCGGAGCTGTCTGGGAAGAGCTGGAGCTGCTGCTGCAGGAAAGTCTCCCACTTCAGGTAGTCGGCATAGGTCTGGAAGGAAGACTTGCCCTTGTAGGTCGTCTGCAAGGAAGCCAATGGGTCAGTCTGTGGAGGGGCTAACACAGCCCCAGGGTCCCCCATGCACACCTGTCCCCCTGGCTCCCCCCGCTCCTTTGGGGCAGAAAACGGCAGGCTCCTTCCCTGCCCCGGACCCGGCCCACAAGAGGAGCAGCTGAATTGGTCTGCAGACCCCCCCGGGACAGGCCGGCAAGAACGGCTCCTTCTGGGGCAACACGTCCGCTCTGGGCACGGCTCAGCCAAACCTTCGGCACGGTGCCCCGGCTGCCGCAAAGCCAGGCTGCTGGGCCCGCCCACGATCACCACGGCCTGGCCGGCTCCGGGGGGCTGGCGAGGAGGCAGCGGGGTTTGCAGCTCCCAGGTCGAGTCTGCAGCGCGGGGAGCGGAGAAAAACCCTGGGGCTCCCCAGGCCCATTCTGCAGCCTGCACCCAGCCTGGCCTCCTCTGTCGGGGCTGCCTGAAGGGCACGCATGGCGGCGGTAGGCGCCCTCGCTCGTTCTTGGCTCCAGCCAGCCCAACGCCCACCTGCAGCGGGGGAAGGGACAGGGAGCACAGAAGCGCCCTCACCGATTCAAAGGCCATGGAGATCCACTGCACCTTGCCATCCTTCACGCCCACGGCCCCGTGGGAGAGCTGTCCGGGGAGCAGGTTGGGCTCTGGGAGGTTCTTACACTCAGGGTGCAGCATCTGCAGAAAGGAGGAGATGCTGTAGCCTGGGGAGAGAGAGAGGGAAAGAGTGGGGCGGGGGGAGGGGCACACAGGAGCAAGGGGGCAGAGAAGACAGAGTTGCAGTTCTTGCTCATGAACGGCTGCTTCTCCCATTGCCTGCTTGGCCCTGGCTACAGACTTGGATTCTTAGCACCAGCCGGTGCCGTACGGAGGCCGAGAGCAGAGGGCATTTGGTACCTCCCAGCAGAATGGGGGGTTAGGCCAGTGACCCCTGTGGCCTCTGAGGCAGGACCTCAGCTGATGTGGGTAGACACAGCTCGCCTAGAGTCAGGGCAGGGCACCGCATTATGCCAGCCTAGGATCAGGGCCATCCGTAGGCATGCACAGAGTACGCAGCTGCGTAGGGCACCTGAAAATGTGGGGCACCAGATGTTTGGGTGCCCCTACGTAGCCATGTGTGATCATGTGCCCACAGACAGCCCTGACCATTGTCCGCTGGTTCCCCTCTGGCCCAGCCCTTCCTCACGGCTGCTCTCTCAGCCACCAGCTGCAGGGCTGCCTTCGCCCTGCCCCTTCCTCCCCCTCGCCCATGTGCTCAATTGGCCAGCTGCCTGCTGGTCTGAGGGCTCTCTCCTGCAGCCACGCTGGAGGGGAGAGGAGCCCTCTGCCTCTGCAGCTCTGCAATGACCCAGGGAAGCCCTGAACCTTGGCAGCAGCTGTGCATGGGGGAGGCAGGGAAACCACAGGGCATGTGTGTGCATGTGTGCAAGGGAAACCCTGAGTCCTGGCAGAAGCCGTGCACAGGGGGATGGGGCAAAGGAACCCACAGGAGGGAGGTATGTAAGGGAAACCCCAAGCTCCGACAGAAGCCACGTGGGGCAGCCTTAGGTAACTTGTGTAGGACTCTGGGCCCTGCCTAGCTTTCCACCTTCCTGCCCCAGTTGTGAGCAGGTGGGACTGGCCGTCAGAGAACCCCACCCCCCCGGGCAGCTCCTGAACTCGGAGGCGTTTACACTGGTGTGAGAAGACAAAGGGAGACAACACCCCAAATCGCTAGGACACGTTTGCCTGCTGGTGAGTGACAGGTGTCAGAAGGCAGGGGGGCACCTCCACGAATGTGGCCGGCCTTGCCCTCCATTACCGGGGTGCCCTTCTGTGCTGCTGCCTAAAAGCATCCTGGGACTCCTCCGGATATGAGTTAACTTGCAGCTACAAAGAAACATGCTGCATCATCTCCACCTCGGGCTACTGCCCTCCAGGCCCAGGGGACGTGTGTGACATGCCGGGAGAGCCGCTACGAAGCGATGCCACATACCCACGAGAGTTAGCAGCTCAGTCTCCACTCCGTGGGGACTGGGGCCAGATCCTGCTCTCCCTTGCACTGGGGTAAAGTGGAGGAACCCCACTGACATCCTGGAGGGAATGGACTGGATGATCTATTCCATCTCCAGACTCCCTGATGGAGATTCTAGGAACGAGGCCACAGATACACACAGCCCAGGGAGATGGAGGAAGCTGAAAGGTACCTTGAGGCTGCGATCCCTTCTTGCCTGGCTAGGGCAGGGGCAGGCAAAATGCAGCCCATGGCTCCCTGCCTGCCCCACCCCACACGCTGCTCAAAGTGAACAGTGCAGGGACTGCGAGCCTGGGGGACGGGGCGGGCTTTCCACACTGCCCCCATCTCCAGCACAATCTCGCAGCTTGCAGAGACTGGCCAGTGGGAGCTGCCTGGACTGTGTCTGTGGGGCAGGCAGCATGCAAAGTACCCGCCCCCGGGGCTTGCTTGGAGCTGGGGAGCCAGCCCGAGGGACCTGCTGGGCTGCTGGCTGGGAGCTACTTAGGTAAGTGCCTTCTGGCCACAGCCTGCACCTGGTACCCCAGCCTCTCCCTCCCCAACCCTACATAATCCAAATCCTCTGCACACTTGCTCCTGCACCCACACCTCCTCCCAGACCCTGCACCCCAATCCCCTGCCCCAGGACACAACCCCCTCCCAGACCCTGCACCCCCTCCTGCACTCCTCCTCCAGGTCAGACTCCTCTCCTGCACCCACGCCTCCTCCCAGACCCTGCACCCCAGTCTCCTATCCTGAGCGCCCTTCTGCACCCAACCGCTGTCCCAGACCCCACCCCCTCCATTAGTATCATAGAAGAGTGCAGCCCTTGACCACTTACCAAATTCTGGGAGCGGCCTCCCATTAAAAGTGATTGCCCACCCCTGGGCCAGGGCCAGGTCTTGCTCACCCCCAGTTCTGAGCGCAGCTAAAGGTTAGCAGCTCCGCTGGGCCCAGCATCTATCACGTGACATCCCCTCCCACGGCAGACAGGGCCAGGAGGCCGGGAGTTCGGGTTCGCAGATAGCAGGACAGGCTCTTCCCAAGCCCAGCCACTGCTCCAGCTTGGTGCATGGCTGTGCCCGTGTCCCCGGGATCAGGCCGGGCAGGGGCCCACGTACCTGAAGGCAGGCACTGGGCCCCGCCCGGCTTCACCAGCTCCGCGTTGCTGGCGATGGCCTTGCAGATGCGGCACAGGTTGCCGATCTCTTTGAAGAGGTCAAAGCTGTCGTCGTAGATAACGCTGCCCTTTCACAAGGAGACACCACAGCGAGAGCGAAACACGTGAGGCACTTGCCCAGGGCCTCGGGGGGTTGGGGAAGGGGGGGCTGGGGCGGGGGCCGGGCCTGCGGCTGAGCACACAACACCAACTGCCCCTTCTCCATACCCCGCACTGGGCATGCAGTCTGGGGCCCCGGCGTTGGGCAGAGAGAACAACCGGCATCCTCGCTCCAGGAGCCGGAGTCCTGCCTTGGAAACCAGGAGCAGTGGCATGAAGAGGCAAAGTGGGTGGCTTGGCAGGTTTCTCTGGGGCACCCCAGAACCCTGCCTGGCTTGCAGCAGCAGCCGGACAAATCCAGCGAACCAGCCCGAGCGCCAGATGGGTCACAGCTCTGCCCCACGGGCTCTTCTACACGCAAGGCTACATCTACACTGCGGGTGTTTCGCGGAAGAGGAAATGCAAATGGAGCGCTCATTTGCATATTGCACGCTCTCATTTGCATACCTTCTCCCGTTCCTTTTTGCGGAAGAGGTTTTTGCGACAAAAAGCCCCGTGTAGACAGGGCCATTTGGCGGGAAAAAAGCCTTTTGCGCAAGAGCCTGTAAACCTCACTTTGAGGAATAAGGGATCTTGCGCAAAATGGGTTTTTGCCCGACAAATGGCCCCATCTACATGGCGCTTTTTATTGCAAAAACCTCTTCCATAAGATAGGAAAAGGTATGCAAATGAAGTGTCTTGATATGCTAAATGAGCAGAACTCGACAAATAATGTAATCTACTGCGCCTGTGGCGTAGATTACAACCCGGAAGAGCCGGCACAGAGTGATCTGCGCATGCGCAGAACGCAGAACCGCACGAAACCGTGCGGCTAGCGAGTGGGGCTTGCCACCGCTTGGCAAGCCCTGCAAATGAGCACCCATTTGCATTTCCTCTTCTGCAAAACACCCACAGTGTAGACATGGCCCAAGACACAGGCCCCATCTACACCCCAAAAGAGCACCCCTTTCACTAGCCCGGTGTCGTTAGAGTGGCACATGCCCTCCCATATAAGGGTGCTTGCGGCTGTAGCATTTATCCGTGCAAAGGACAAGGAACCGTTATCCTGCTATCGCTGCGTCCACACTAGGGGCTGGACTGATTTAAACCAGCCCCTACCCAACCTCATGCGACGGGCACAAACCCGGGGCAATCACACCCCCAGGCTAGACAAGGGGAGTGTGGGCAAGTGGCCGCCCACCACAGAAGCACTGGCACATCAGGCGGGATCGGATGCTTGATAAGCAAACTGACTCCCGCCCCCTTGGAGGGGCAGTCCAGACAGCTCCTGGTCTGACCTGCCGCTCTGTCCCCTGGCTGCCTTCCAAGCAGGGCTGTTAGGCAGAACGCGGCAAGGGCAGGCTAATTATGCCCATGCTGCTCCCCCACCGCACTAGGGGAAGCCACCCGGAAATAGAGGGAAGCGGATGTTGGTTGGGAAAGCACCATCCATGTGCCCGGCTAGCAGACAGGGGGACGAAGCTGCACACGGACAAACAAGACTGAATCATCTTCAAGCTAATCCCTCTCTGCAGGGCAGCCACGAATTACGCAGCAATGGCTGTCGCCCCTCCCCCCGCCCATCAGCCAAGTATCCCCTCTCAGCCTGATTTTGGGAGCCCCTGTAACATCCACGGCACACCCCAGAGAGGTCTCAGACGTGAGCGGTTGGACCCTGGGCGTGGGTGGGGTTTTTCTGGAGAGTGTGAAATAATTTCAAGGAGGGCCCCTCTTCCCCCCCCCCCAGTTCCATCTGGAGTAAGCTCACAAATAACAAACAGGCTTTCCTAAGGGCCTTGTCCCAGCACGTCTTTTAGCCGGTCAGAGGTGGGGAGCGATTGCTGGAGGGGAAGGGGTGCGGGTGAGAATTCGGGGGATTAGCCCCGGGGAGGTTTGCCTGCATTCGCCACCCCAGTGCTGGCTGGGCCCGCAGGCAGGAAAGCGGGTGTACCATGTCTCCGATGACGTGGTTATCCGGGTGTCGGGTGTGATTCACCCCGCGGATGCCGAACACCACAAACACCATGGCCCCCGTGTCCACCAGCGGCCGCACTGCCGGTTTCCCGCAGCCCGTGTTCCCGCAGCGGGTTGAAGCCCGAGGTGGCTGAGAGCTTCTCCTTGGGGGACGCTGCCAAACAAGGGGAAGGTTACAAGCCAGGAAAGCAAAGAACTGAGCCTCCCTCCCCCCGACGAGCCCTCCCAGCGCAGCCAGGCCCACGCGCCCCCGGCAGCTCCCGCCAGCTCACCCTTCTCACTGGGCACGTAGAGGAAGCCTTTGTTGGGTCCATCTGGGCTGGAGCTGAGAAGGCAGCCCGGGGGCGCCACGCTCACGCGGCCGTGGTACGGGGGCTTGTGCGACTGGGCAAAATAGAGTTTCCTGCGAGGCAAAGAGTGAGGCATGAGGGAGAACCCAGTGCAGCTGCGCAGCGGGCGCGAGAGGCCGGCACACAGTGGTTCCGTGTGGCAGTGCCCTTGAGACGCCGGCGTAGGGGCGTGGCAACGGAACACGCACCGGGGGGAGGAGCAGGAAAGAGGGGCCAGGGATGAGGGAAGGACGGAATCTGGGGAGAAAGTGACTCCGAGGGGGCACGAGTTCTGCCCACGGGCGCAGAGCCAGAGAGAGAAGGGACCGGAGACCGGGAGCCCAAGAGAGGGATTTCTCTCTGGCACCAGCAAACCCACCACACTAAGACGGTCAACGATCCCACCTCCTGGCCCCCAGGGGCCTTCGCAAAGGTGGGGGAGGATCCCAGGGAACTCCTGACTTCACGGATCAACCTGGCCAGGGTGCTGCGGCCACGTGCAGGCTGGAGAGACCAAACTCATTCCCTCCTGTTCCAAACACACAGGCCACTGCCACTTGAGCTAGACTTGGTGCAGGCATAAGGGGCTATGGTGCCTGGCTGATTAATTCCAATTCGACCCAGCAGAGGGCAGCAGCGTGCAGCATGTAGCGGAATTAGACCCATTTTCTTGATGAGGAAACCGAGGCACAGACCAATGAAGCCTTTTGCTCAGGGACACACAGAAAGTCTGTGGCAGAGCTGAGAAGAGACCCAGGATTCCCGACCTCCCCTCCCTTCACTGCCCATGAGGCAGCGCCATTCCTTGACAGCTGAGCGTTTATGGCAAGGATGGGGAACCTTTTTTGGGCCAGGGGCTGATGACCCACAAACAAATCAGTTGGGGGGCCACACAAAAGCGAGAAGCAAAAAAAAAAAACCCACCCCACATTCCCCTCGCACACCAGAGCCTAGGGGGCACAGGCTAGTAGATTTTGTGGCCCCCCATGCTCTGATACAAAGCCAAAATGAGTTCAGGGTGTGAGAAGGGGCTGCTGGGAAGCAGGCTAAGGGCGGGAGGGCTGGGCGGGAGGTAGGGCGCAGGAGCGGAGTGAGGGCAGGAGGGCTGGGCGGGAGGTAGGGCGCAGGAGCGGAGTGAGGGCGGGAGGGCTGGGCGGGAGGTAGGGCGCAGGAGCGGAGTGAGGGCTGGGCGGGTGGTAGGGCGCAGGAGCGGAGTGAGGGCGGGAGGGCTGGGCGGGAGGTAGGGCGCAGGAGCAGAGTGGGGGTGCAGGGTCTGGGCGGAAGGGGGGCCACAGGGCTGGAGCGCAAGCTCCCTAATGCTGGTGGGGGAGCCCCGAGCCTTGAGGGCAAGATCCAGGCAAGCCAGGGCCGTAGGCTCCCCACCCCCGGTTTATAGGGCTGTTACCGCGTTCGCTGCTGCTCCTTGGCCGCGACGTAGAAACTGAAGTCGAACTTCCAGCCTCTCCTGGTGTCGCAGGACAAGGCGGTCATCATCCACTTCCGGGGGCTCGTCTGCTGAAGCAGCCCTACTGTGGACACACAAGCTGTCAGCTTCTTGGTGAAGTTACCGAAAGGAACTCTATACACCTAAGCAATGGATTAACGAAAACAGACACTTAACCGCACAGTGCCGCAGCCAAGCCACCGGTCAAAGAGACGTTGTTAGACACTGCCCCCTTCCCCGGAGCCCTCCCCGGGCCAAGGGAAAAGATTCTGCAGGGGGGAGCTAATCCATTGCCACACAGACCTCATCCTCCAGGGCCTCTGCCTCCCGCCCAGACCAAGGGGAGCTGGGGACAGCCAGACCTCAGCTGTCGGGGAGCCCCCCTACTGCAGCTGGAGCTACGACCGCTCAGCCCCACTGCAAAGGGGGGATCTCCACTGGATAGCCCCCAGGCTCCTTGCGCAGGCTCCACTCAGCTGCCCTGCCTGCTCCTGGACGGGGGGTCAGGAGCGAGAATTGACCCCAGAACGGCTTAGAAACCTCCTGTGGGCCAGTTCAGCTGAGGAACCCCCGCCAGGCCTTAGCTGCCCAGTAACCCTCGCCGCTCCTGCCTGCTTTCCAGCACCAGCTCTGGGATGAACGCTGGCCCAATCGCAGCCCAGCACTGACACGTGGCGTCCCAGCAACGCCGGGTAGGACACACGCATTGTCCCTGTCGGGGCCGGCTGGGAAGCCAGCGCTGCGAGCTTCCTCACAGCAGTGCCCCGTTGATGCCACCTCTGAGCTCCTGTGACCTGCCTGTGGGGCAGGAGGCTCTCAGACGCAAGTGCCTCACATGGCGTGCGAGGGTCTAACGCACCCATTTAACTCACCTGGAACGAGGGCACCTCCCCATCTCCCGGGGACACCATCTGCCAGGGGGCAGGAAGGCTGGCGTTGAGGGAGAACCTGTAGACGGCCGGCCTGCCCTGGCCTTTGGACTTGGAGACGTACACAGTCCCCTGGGGCTCTGCAAAACAACAGGGGCGCTGGTGAACCTGCTCGGCTAACGCCACAAAGCAGGGGAGCGAATGCAGAGGGACGCCCGGCCTAGCCTCTCCCCAGCGCTAGCCCAACACAGCTCTCCACCTCACCACAGCCCGGCGCCACTGCCAAGGGCTCTCCGAGCGTGAGGCCAGATCCTGCGCTAGCCCCCGGCTGGCCCCGGGGCTCCAACGCGCGGGATCTGACCAGCTGGCTAGTCCATCCTCCCACCCGGGGGCGGGCAAACACCTCCCACGGGCTGCGTCCAGCCAGCAGACCGTTTGGATCCGGCCCAAGGCAGCCCCACGGGACCCAGGGGCAGGCTCCCTGGGTGCCACACCCCACCACTCAAAGCAGACAGCCGCTGGGGCCAGCATGTGTCTCCCTCTCCGCGCCCTGCCCCGGCCCCCAGCACCGTCCCAATGGCCGAACACTGGTCCATGGGAGTGCGAGGGCAGCGCTTGCGAGCACCGGCAGTGCACGGAGACCCGCTGCTCCCCTCCCCCCCGGGGTGCTCAGAGACTCGCACGCTGGCCCCAGCATCTGGCTGCTTTGAGCGGCTTGAGGGGCCACTGCACCCAGGGAGCCTGCCCAAGGGTCCAGCTAGGCCGCCGGCCAGGAGCTGCCCAAGTGCCTCCCGGCCAAAGCCTACATCTGGCATCCCACCCCTTCTCGCACCTCCCTGTCCCAGGCCACATCTGCCTCCTGCACCCAAACCCTCTGCACCCCCCTCCTCCTGCACCCAAACCCTCTGCACCCCTCTTGCACCCCTGTCTCAGGCCACATCCCCCTCCTGCACCCACACCCTCTGCACCCCTTCCTCCTGCACCCAAACCCTCTGCACCCCCTCCTCCTGCACCCAAACCCTCTGCACCCCTCTCCTCCTGCACCCCTGTCCCAGGCCACATCCCCTCCTGCACCCACACCCTCTGCACCCCCTCCTCCTGCACCCAAACCCTCTGCACCCCTCTTGCACCCCTGTCCCAGGCCACATCCCCCTCCTGCACCCAAACCCTCTGCACCCCTCTCCTCCTGCACCCCTGTCCCAGGCCACATCTGCCTCCTGCACCCAAAGCCTCTGCACTCCTCTCCTCCTGCACCCAAACCCTCTGCACCCCCCTCCTCCTGCACCCAAACCCTCTGCACCCCTCTTGCACCCCTGTCCCAAGCCACCACCCCTCCTGCACTCAAACCCTCTGCACCCCCCTCCTCCTGCACCCAAATGCTCCGCACCCCTCTTGCACCCCTGTCCCAGGCCACAACCCCTCCTGCACCCACACCCTCTGCACCCCTTCTCTTGTACACCCTCCTCCTGCACCCAAGCTCCTTTCCCGCCCTTGCCCATGCTTCCTGCATTCCTGCCCCAGGTCAGAACCCCCTCTTGAACCCAAACTCCCTCCCAGAACCTGTCCCCCCTCCTGCATCCCAATCCTCCCCAGATCTCCCTCTCCAAACCCTGCACTGCCTCCATTAATATCATAGCAAAGTGCAGCCCTTGGCCTCTTACCCAGTTCTTGGAGTGCTCCCCCCATTGAAAATTATTCCCCACCCTGATCCAACCCTGGTGGGTGCAGGCGAAGGAAACAAGCGGGTTTAACGACCTGCCCACAGCCTGGCAGCAAGTCAGTGGCAGAGCTGGGACTAGGACTCTGCTGTTCCTGGCTCCCAGCCCCACGCTCCAACCACTGGACCACACTGCTGCTTTGTTGCATTGTTCTTCCCACATGTCTGTCTGCTGTGCAGCTCTGAAGAGCTGAAGCACCAGGAGCAACAGGGGGCACCAAGTCGGAAGCGGGGGAAGGTCGCTCCCAGCGGCCCGGCACCCCCAAACCATCCAATGCCCAGCGTCCAAGGAATGCAGTAGGGAGGTGTCTGCGGCGACAGCCCTTTTCAGTCTGCTCAGAGCCCACCCCGTCAAGTTCCTTCCCAGACTGGATCGCAGGCCCGGCCTGAAATCAGGGACAGGACAGACTGACTGCCGGCCAGTCCCTTGCTCACTCACCCTGCTGCACAGCATCAGCCAGGCCCCCTCTGCTGCCCCAAGGGGGCCCCGAGCCCCGTTTCTTCTTCTCCAGGGAGGTTCGGATGTTGCTCTGCAGATTGTGGGGCTTTTCCTGAAACAAACCTGTCCCACAAGGTTAGTCAGGGAGGAAAAGGTGAATGGCATTGGCAGAGTTTGGCAAGGCTGCGCACCGGGGCTGCTAACACACCGGGACCCCATGGCTCAGCCCCACCTCCCAGGCAGGTAACACACCGGGACCCCATGGCTCAGCCCCACCTCCCAGGCAGGTAACACACCGGGACCCCATGGCTCAGCCCCACCTCCAGCCCTGCTGCCGTCTCTTCCCCCTGGGCAGGTAACACACCAGGACCTCCCTCTGCTCAGCCCCACCTCCCAGGCAGGTAACACATGGGGACCTTTGTCTGCTTGGCCCCACACCAGTCCCCAGAGGCGGCAATGCAGAGAGGGGCTCTGCACAGAGCGAACGTCTCCGTGTCTCAACCCACAGCTGTGCTGGGGCAGCCCGGGCCTCAGGGGCAGGTGAGTTCCCACAGAGGTGCCCCCATCCGGATCCCCGCTGACGTGGGCATTTCTCACTCGGGCAGGGCAGAGCGGTCAGCTGCCAGACACAACCTGCCCGGAGCGTGTGCAATTTGTGCTTTCCTTCCCCCAGCCCCAGGGCCGGAAGGCTGCCACCCCCACCCTGCACGGCTCCTCTAGGTCTCCAAGCTGCCAAGAGACACAGGCTTCACAGAGACCCAACCCACCTTCCTGGGAAATGGGCCAGGCCGCGGGCAGCCCTGGCTGTCCAGAAAGGGGAGGTTTTGCTCACAAGCGTGGGGCTGACACCGACCCCTTGGGCAGGAAGGGAACATTTGCACCCCAACCCCTGGGTTTTTCCTTCCTGGGCCTCCGCGCTGGGCTCGTCAGTGAGGCTACGTCTACACTGCCAGTTTTTGCAGCAGAAGATATGCTAATGAGGGACTTATTTGCATGAGTCGCAATCTCATTTGCATATTTTCTGCCGATCCGTTTCTGCGCTAGGGGTTTCTGCGCAAAAACAAGCCATGTGGACGTTTCCTTTTCCTTATGCCTCATACCGATCTTGCGCAAAAAGGAAACGTCCACACGGCTTGTTCTTGCGCAGAAACCCCTAGCGCAAAAACGGAATGGCAGAAAATATGCAAATGAGATTGCGACTCATGCAAATGGGTCCCTCGTTAGCATATTTTCTGCCACACAAACTGGCAGTGTAGACATAACCTGAGTGTGAGGAAAAGGGGCACAAGGCAGCAGGAATCGGTGCCCCTCCTGGATTCTCTTGGGCTCATCTAGCGGGCGAGGGGGCCGAGAACAGAGGGGAAGGAGAGAGAGCAGCCAAAGAGCAGCCAAGGAGGGCTCAGAAGGCGGCACGAGACGTCAACCCCGCTGGGAGGTTTGCACGGGGAGTGCAGATGCCCTGCGGCCACTTGCCCCCTCCATGCCCCCCTCCGACCCTCGGGAACTCTCACCTGAGCAGGTGACGCAGGAGATGCCCTCGGCACTCAGGTTGTATTTGAGGTCCAGAAGCACCTGGATGTTGGTGTCGGGCCGAAAGAGGAGAGGCGCCCGGCTAGCTGGGCGGAGGCGGCTAGCGAAGAATATGGACAGGATCAGGATGGTGACAAAGAGCCCTGCAACGAGAGGCGCGGCCAGCACGTGGGACTCGGCTCACCCACAGAGCTCTCACCGGCAGGGAGTCCCCAGGGATGTCCATGGCGGGGAACAGGGTGCTGGGGGTCTCCCAGGCTAGCAGGGAAGCAACAGGTGCTGGGTGCAGAGAGAGAGCCATGGGGATGGCAGGCAGAACACAGCAGCCCCATGTCGTCCTGGGATGCCACGTGGCTGGCGCAGGCCAGAGGGGAGCCCTGTGCCAGCTGGAAACGGGCAGCGTCCTCTGCCGCACCCAGAGCTATGGGGAGGAGTCTATGTCCTTCTGCTTGTGCGGCCATTCCCACGAGGCTGGAGGGGTGGGGCAGCGACCCTGCGCCCAGCCTCGGCCTCCCCTTGCCAAGATGGCTGAGGAATTCTGGAAGCGCTGCCCAATTCCAGTCCATGAGATGCCCCTGGGGGTGGGCATCCGGCCGTCCTTACCCACAATCACCCATCTGCTCCTCCCCGCTGACCACAGCGCCCAGTGCTGGAGGAGCTCCTGCAGGTGGGCGATCAAGTGACCCCTCCGGACCTTCTCGGCTGGGAGCGGCAAGTTCTCGGGCAGCGCAGACGCCAGCGGCACATCCCCCAGCTCCAGAGCCACTAGGGGAGAAACAGGCCAAAGGAGGCTCAGTGCTTGGCTCGGCCCCCAAGCCCCTCGCAGGAGCACAGAGCAAGGATCCACGGGGACCACGAAAGGCAAGTTCTCCTGGAGCCCAGAGTAGCCAGGCAGATGGACAGACTAAGGGATATTCCAGTCACCTGCACCCTTCAGTGCCTCAGACCCACTGCCCGGGCTGGAGCTGGGCAAGGAAGTGACTCAGCTCCTCTTAGAGGTATGTGCTCAGCAACCCTCCCCTGCCCCATGGCTCTCATCTACGTGTTAGGGGCTGCACAAACTCTTACAAGCTGAGCTGGTGGGAGGGGACCAGAGGGGCAGGGTGGTGAAGTGGCTGAACGAGGGCACACGGCAGGTCACTGGCAGGAAAAGAAGCCCTCAAGGCCTCGTCTAGTGCCCTATTCCCTCGGGCACATGCCACCCTGGTACAGGCAGCAACCGCCAGCCCCCGAGTGGCATGGTTTGCCCTGACAACACCCTGTGTCTCTTGGGGTATGTCTACACTGCCACCCTAGTTCGAACTAGGGTGGCTAATGTATTCGAACTTACAAATGAAGCCGGGATTTAAATATCCGGGCTTCATTCTACGTTCAGGCAGGCGCCATTTTTAAATGCCTGTAGTTGAACTACCTGCCCGCGGCTCCGCGCGCGTACGGACTAGGTAGTTCGAATTAAAGCTCTAATTCGAACTACCGTTATTCCTCCTGCAGGAGGTTTAGCGATAGTTCCAATTAGGAGCTTTAATTCGAACTACCTGGTCGTCGTGAGCGAGCTGAACTACAGGCATTAAATGGCGCCATCGAACATGCAAATGAAGCCGGGATATTTAAATCCGGGGCTCATTTGAAGTTCAAAATGCCATTAACCACCTAGTTCAAACTAAGTGGCAGTGTACATACCAAACTGTGTCTAGACTGGCCAGTTTTTGCGCCAAAATCAGTGGCTTTGCGCAAAAACTTGCCAGCTATCTACACTGGCGCTTGATTTTCCATAAAAGCACTGGCGTTCTCGTATGCGAAATCAGTGCTTTTTGCGGAAAAAGCGCGCTCCGTTCGGGCAAAAGTCCCTTTTGCGCAAAACTGTTGCGCAAAAGGGCCAGTGTAGACAGCTGAGATTTGTTTTGCGCAAAAAAGCCCCGATGGCTAAAATGGCGATCGGGGCTTTCTTGCGCAAAAGCGCGTCTAGACTGGCACGGACGCTTTTCCGCAAAGTGCTTTTGCGCAAAAGCATCCGTGCCAATCTAGATGCTCTTTTCCGAAATACTTTTAATGGAAAAACTTTTCCGTTAAAAGCATTTGCGGAAAATCATGCCAGTCTAGACGCAGCCTTGGGGTTTAGCATTTCCAGGGCTCCCCCCCATCGGAGCCAAGAACGAGGGGGAAAATGTTAATGACATACTTTTCCACACCTAATAGATTTGACATCCATGAAGGTCCCGAGTGAAGGTCTGGGTGAGTTCTTAAATTCTAACAGATAATTCAGCAGGTCTGTGGGATCTGCGTGGTCTTTAACGATATTTCAATGGGCCCCCAGCACCCGCGCAAGATAGGGAAGTACCATTATCCCCTTTTTACAGAGGGGGAAACTGAGGCACGGAGAGGGACAGCAACTTGCCCATGATCACACACTGAAACCAGCACCGAACTGGGAACAGACCCCTACTGTCCCAAATCTCAACCTTATGCTTTAAGCACAAGCTCATTCTTTCCCCACTTCGGCCTGGACTTTGCCATCAAGACAGTACATGTGTGGATCCAGGCAGGATCTGACCCTGTGCAGCAGGGAACTTACCAACCTCTGGGTCTCCCCCTTCCAGGATCACCCCACTGAGACCTGTGGCCTCAAATGACCAAAGAGGCAATGAATCCCCATCCTGCCACCAGCGTTCCCTGGAAGCTGGGCACTAGTGCGGCTGCTCAGGAGAGATTCAAATGCCACCCAGCTGATTAGCAGAGCGCCCCCGGACGGATTTTGTGTTTCGCTGGGTGGTACACATTCGCACCGGCCTTGGTGCACATAAAATGCATTCCACACATGGATGGAAAAAATCTGCACATGGATGGCAAATATTAGCGGGAACAGTGACTGACTCCCTAACTGACTGCCTCTGCTCCCACTGCCTTTGCTGGGGCGTGGGGTGCTCAGCAGCGCAATCCGTGATGTAGAACGCTGGGGGGGTCAGTGGGAACCCCTTCCCACATCACAATCCCCAGCAGCTTTACAAGAAAACAATGGTCCCAGCCTTCTTGCCTCAATACAGCCTGGCACCTCCTGTGCCCTCACCCCCGGGCTGCGACCCCCAAGGCTTTTCCGGGGCAGCAGGCACTCTGGTGCCTTTAGCGTGGCGGGTGAATGGCTGCATTTGGTCTCCACCCGACTGCCACGTGCGCCCTGGAGCCCACAAAGAATCTCATTTGCAATTGGCAAGATGGAGCTTTCTCCGGTGCAGTTAGCAAGGGAGCCAGGTGCCTTCCAGCAGCCCTGGCAGGCCCCATGGGGCCTCCACACAGAGCCACGTCCTCGCCTCGCTCACGAGCCCTACAGGAAACTCTCCTGCTGTTTCGTATGGTCCAGGGACCTGGCGGACGAGCTATTTCCATAAATTACCATCCCGCGCCACTCTGGCATACTGAGGAGGTTCAGGGCTTGCAGCGGGAGCCCAGCAGCAAGTTAAGAGAGCGGCCTGACCTCTGCTTGTTCTGGGACTGCTGAATTCGCCAGCCCGGGGCAGTGGGGAGAGGGGTTGGCAGACGGAGGAGGTTTAAACCTGCCCTAAGGACACAGTCGTCACCAGAACAAGTCTGCCACCATCCCCGAGGGTGTGTGCTGACGGGGGCGCTCCGGGGCTGCAGTTTCAGCCAGGCAGCGCTAACAGCCAGCTTTCAAACCCAAGGGTAGAAGGGCCCTTCCCAGCGAAATACCCTTCGCTCCAGCCAGGGCGAATTGGACAGTCTGGTGATCGAGGCCATCAGGGCTCCTGAGTTCTCCTCCCCCCTTCTGAGCTCATGCAAGTCACCTCCCTGCTCTGTGCCTCAGTTTCCCCACTGGTAAAGTAGGGATAATAGTACTGGCCTGCCCCACAGCTGGCCGTGAGGCCTCACTCTCTATGCCTGTGAAGTGCTCGAAGGCCTCAGACGCAGGGCACTGTAGAAGGACAAAGTACCTTTTGTTCCCATGTGCCCACCCGATGTTACATTAAAGACCACAGAGGGGACTGGGATTTTAGCCGAATAAGGCCTTCTCCATCAGGAGGCATGAACTGCTGCCCAGGCGCGCGCTAGGTCAGATATTTCCTGGCCCCCTTCATAGGGTCGTTAGGTTCCTAATTAGAGCCCCAAAGCATAATAAAAACTGTCATGCCTAAAGTAATATTCAGGCAAAGACCTCACAGGCATTAGGGAATTCAGATTCACAGTGTCCCCCTCCGCCCCGGGAGGTAGCAAAACATCGTTAGCACCAGTTCACACCTGGGGAAACTGAGGCATGGAGCAGCCCAGTGACTTGCCCAAGGTCACCCAGCAGGCCAGTGGCAGAGCCGGGAGGAAAAGCCAGGACTGCCACTCCCTCGGGGGTTGCCCCTTGTCCCCTGGACGGGCTGAAGGGATTGGGAACACCTACCTGGCTCCTCCTCCACGCTGAGCAGTGGGATGTCATCATCCAGGTATGGGAGCGACCCTCGGCCTGGACCGGCTGCATCCTCCGAGGCGAGTAACAGGTCGTCGGCGATGGGCAAGGCACTCGTCTCCCCGCACCTCTGACTGCAGCTGGACAGGGAGGGAGGCAGCGCTCGTGAGCTGCTCTTGGCTACGCACCCTGCTGCCTGGCCCCGTCTGAGAGGCGGGCAGGGCCGACAGCGCAGCCTGTTCCAGGGACCTGCTACACACGCCAATGCCAATGCCTCGCCGGCCCCGTCCATTGCTCAGGAGCCCAGGGGTGGGGGTGGGAAACTTGGCTGCTAATGCAAATCATCAGATGACTGGGCTAGATGTGCAGAGAATTCCCCGCCAAGGAACGAAACCAGCTGGCTGCTGTACAACACCAGAGGGGGTTGGGGGGAAGCCGCACTGAGTTACAGAGATACAAAGCTGTGTCCCCAGGTCTCGCCTATCCGTCTGCAGGGCCCGTGTGCCTAACTCCTGGGACAATTTCTCTGCAGGTGTAAGTGGAGGAAACTCCTTGGAAGTCCATGGGGCTGCCCCCACTGACACCAGCAGAGAACCTGGCTCCTCTGATTACAAATCTGGAGTCAGTCTGCAGCAGCCATCCTGTGTCTACACAAGCAGAAATGAGGTGCAGGCCCTTGACTCCCAGTCTGATCCCAAAGATAAAGAATCAACCTCCTCTCCCAGCAAGGGCAGAATCCTATGGCCAGTCTGCCAGCCCCACTGCCCAGGGCAGGGCGCAGCCTGGTGCATTCATCTGCTCACTGTCCGCGTCCGCACAAGGGTTCGGGGCATCCCGGGGTGTGAGATGAACGGCCACCCCCGCCAGCCGCAGACGCAGCAGCTGACAAAGCCCTGGCGCGCAGGACGTGGGATAAAGGACGCAGCTCGCTGAGCAACCCCTCAAGCCCACGGGCAGGGCAGAGCCCAGCATTCCCTGCTGCCCCCGGGAGCAGAGGACGGAAAGAGCCCAGGGAAACCTGGTGCCATTGCCAAAGGGGAAATGCCCCCCGTGGGAAGGTGCAGCAGAGCGTGTGGGTCACAAGCTGCCTCCTCCCCACCAGCTGGACTCCCACTAGGAGGAAGCTGCCTTCTCTGGTATCCAGAGAGTGGAGGGGCCCGCATGCGGAGCGGAGGCAGGGCATGTGGGGCGAGGCTGTTGCTAGGGGAGAGGGCTCGGTCTCCACTAGGCACAGGATTGGCTGGGCTGCCTGACACTCACAGTGCCGGACAGGGCCTGGTGCCCACACGCAAGGGCACTTTGGATGCCCTGGTTGCAACACCTGTCGCTCAGGCCTCCGGAGGTGGCAGCTGCTTTGCGATAGCCATCCTGAACTCGATCCCACAATGCACTGCTGTGCCACAGGGCTGAGCACTACGGGACGGCAGCTCCAGCCTTCTCAGGATGCAGCGGTACAGCCACAGCCGCACGGCGCGCTAGGGCAGGATGCACCCAGGGGTGGCCCGTGACTATAGGCCGAGGGTGCCGCCTCAACGGGGAGCCCGGGGCGCCCGATGATGACGTCACTCCATTGACAGCCGTGCAGGCAGGGGCACCGATCGCACGTTCCGCCTGGGGCGCCAGCTGCCCCAGCCCGCCTCAGGCCGCTCCTGGATGCGCCGATATTCTGCCATGTGGCTGCCCCTAAGCCATGGCCAGGGCAACCCAGCGATCAGTCATTCCATGGACTCTGTGCCCAGGCTGTAGTTCCCTTGCCTGGCATAGGCAGGGTGCTGGGGGGGAGTCCGTGTCCTGCCACTGACCAAACAGCCCCGCGAGGACACCCACCTGGCCTGGCAGGCGCTCTCCAGGGGGGCCACATAGAGGGTCCATATTCCAAGGGCTGCCGGCATGGTGAAGAGTACGGCCACCCAGCAGCAGGACACAATCAGCGACATGAAGAGACCGAAGTCGTGCACCGCCGGGATCTGCGGAGAGAGCGCTCAGCTAGGAGGGGGCGGGGGAGGGGGGGGCAGATCCCAGAGATGTTCCAGCAAGAGGCCCCGCTGGGGCAACCCAATGGAGGGGAGCGAACCCAAGAGGGGGCAGGGGGCCAGAACACGGGCCAGTTCATGCTGCTCAAACGCCAGGGGGCCAGCTGCCACCGGGGGAATGCGGCGAGCTCGGCTAGCGCCAGCCTGGGGCTCAGCTGCATGGTTGCACACGATCGCAGGGCACTGCAGACATGGCCCATGTGGTCAGGGCACTCCCGCGGCGGGGGCCTCTGCATTGCGAACAGGCCGGGGAAGGGGGCTCTCCCACGTCTCTGGCTCTGTGCACATGCAGGAGAGCGGGGCCAGTGGCTGGGGGAAAGGCCCAATCCTCCTCTCTCCTTGCGCGTGGTGAGCACAGGGCTGGCAGGGGCAGCAGCACCAGTGTGCCCAAAGCAGAGGGAAAACCTGGGGCGGAATCTGCTGCGATTCCTCCCTCTGCACCTGGGCTCAGGAGTCTGGAAGGGACACATTCCCGATCTGTTTGTGGAGGGGCTCTGTGACCCTTAGACATGCTGGCTCTGCTTCTCCCTGAGCCCCTCCTCCCAGCTGGAGCAGGGCGACCCAGACTAGCAAGCCGGGCACAGCTGGCAACGTTCGTCACCTGCCCCCTTTCCTCCCAAATCCAGCACATCGCATGCGCCACAGGCCTGGGGAGCAGAAGTCTCAGCTCCTCCCCGGAGCGCCAGCCCCTTGCCAAGCTGCATGGCCCAAAGCACCAGGAGAGCTGGCTTTGCCACAAGTGCATGGCAACAGCCTGGAGTGAGTCAGTCTCACGCGGGCAGAGGTCCCAAGGAGCTTCCAGATGAGCCGGAGAGCTCCAGAGCAGGCCCGTGGCTGCCCTCTTGTGGGCAGGGGAACCACGGAAAGGCAGGTGGTGATGGCTTCCAGCAAGGTGGCCGTGACACGGGGGGGCGCTGCAAAGCCCCACACACCTGCGAGAAGATGTTGGCGGCGTACGCCGCGGCCGTGGTCAAGGAGGTGAAGAAGGTGGCCTTCCCAGCCGTTTGGATGGTGTGGATCATGCGCAACTGCAGGTCCTTCAGGTGCGTGGCTTGGCGGTAGGTGTTTATGAAGACAAAGACGTCATCGACCCTTGGGGGAAAGGGAGGGGAGGGGGGTCAGAAGTTAGGGTGAGAGACGCATGAGGCCAGCTCCTCAGTGGGAAGAAGGCACCACAGACCCATTGAAATCACTGGGGCTAGACAGACTCACACTGGCAGGCACTTCGCCCCCGTGCGAAGCCTGTGCCCCCCGCCACCCAGCAAGGGAGGGCCAGACCGTTCTGCAGGCTGGCACGGGTGTGGCAGGGCCTTGGGGGAGCCGCTGGGGCAAAGCAAAGGAAGGGGAAGGCTAGGAACGGCTTACCAATGCCCACGATGACGAAGGCAGCCACGCCGTTGAGGATGCCCAGGTACTGCACCCCGAACACCACGTGGTACAGGAACAGCGCCACCAGGCAGCTCAGCCCGATGCTGGCCAGGCCAAAGAAAGACAGGAACACTGTGGGAGGAGAGCCACGCTAGGAATCTCAGCGCAGGAACTGTCAATCCCCTGCCATCCCATGGGGCGTGGGCGCCTGGCCTGCTCCCGCCCGGGGAGAGCTCTGACCTGGCAGGGGCTGTCTTGCTCAGGAGTAGGTTAACCTCAACAGGTGAGGCCTACTGGTTCCGGTTAACCATTAACCGGTGGGGGCTGGAGCAGCTCCCCGCCTGCCATGGACAGGGGCTGCTCCACCCCTGCGGGGGGCCTGCTGTGGACAGGGGGCTGCTCCGGTTGCCCAAAGCAGCCCCTGTTTGTGGAGGGCCCAGGCGCCCCGTGGGCAGGGGCTGGAGCAGCCCCCCAACCTCCCTTTAACTGGTGAACCAATGAAACAGGATTTTACATCCCTACTCAGGAGGGAGGGATTCCAGCCTGGGCTGGCTGGGACAAGGCCCGGGGACGTTTCCAAAGACGGGCGATGAGTCTGAGGCCCCGAGGGCCTGCTACCTAGACATGCTGAGCATCCCCTTCCCCTGCGGGTGCCCAGGGGAGCGCCGGTTCTACACCTCTGGAAATTAGACCCTCGGAGTCTCAATTCAGGGCCCCAAAGTCAGAGGCTGCAGGTGACCTTGGTGGCCCTAAGGAGCAGGGAGGGTCCAGACTGGACAATGGAATAGGGAGCTTTCCACCGGTTCAACCCTCCTCCAGGCCAGTAGGAAAAATGGCCCGCCCTGGACTCCATGACACCGGGGGCAAGCGATAGGGGCTCAGCTGAAGAGAGTGGAGCTAGGGGGAAGCAGAAGTTGCTTCTCCGTTGGCCACATCCCCTCAAGGGAGCCCTTCCATTGCCCTCTCCCCCCAGAATCTCTGCTTGGAGCCATGTCTCTGCGGCCATGGGAGGCCTCTGCAGAACAGCGTTGCTAGGGGCAGCGCATCCCCGAGCAAGCTGGAAAACGGCCTGCCCAGGGGCGCTCCATCGGGCTGCTCACTGCAGCCCCTGCTCTGCTTTGGGGAAGGGAAGGAGGCATGGGCAGCAGGTGAAGGCCCAGCTGGGGAAGGCAAGCCCCAGCCCCCTCCTCCAGGGGTGCCAAGCCCAGCCCTGAAGCCCCATCCTTCCTGGCCACCTAGAGGGCCAGGGCTGCCGGGCTGTGGCCCCAGCCCTACTGGGCAGCCAGGGAGCATGGTCAGTTTTGGGAAGGCAATGCCTTCCCTTGCCCACATTACCAGCTGCCCACAGAGAGAGGGTTTGAATGCAGCCTACCTGAGCAAGAGGTGAGGATATAGACCAAGACTGCGATGCAGCTACTGCTGATGAAGGCCAGCAACATGTCATTATTGAAGGTCCGCCTCACTTCATAGTCAAACAAATCTGTCCCCCCGTACAGCACCTGCACTTTGCTGGGCAGAGAGAAAGGAGGGAGAGAAGGCACAAAGGAGACAATCCAGTGAGCAGCGTATCAAGCCACATGCACGTTCCCCAAAACCAAAGGGAAAAACCCGTGTGAAGAACTGGGGAAGCAGCCGAGCGCCGGGACCGGGTCGGATTGCAAGGAGGGGAGGGCGAGGTTTGCAGGCAATAACAAAGAGCAGGTCTCCGATTTTTAAAACTCCTCCAGCGCATGGCGGTCACAGGTGTTAATAGAGTTCCCGCTGTTGGTAAACAGCTCCTGACGCTTCCAAAGCCAATTCCGTCTGGAATCTTAAATCACTGCTTATTACATTAGCACAGACGTAATAACTGGCGGATGCAGGCAGAGCCCGGGCCTATGACCTGCCGCATGATTTACCAGCCTCTGCTGCTGGAGGCTGGTTTTGGGCAGAGGTAATCGGAGGTCATTAAAACCGGGAATGCAACAGCCCTGTGCTGCAGGAGCATGCCTGGAATCCAACCTTTTTAACGGGCTTCTATGTATCCCCTCCCACTCCCCTTCCCTGCTCCCATAATTGCAACTAGGGAGGTGAACAGGCGGCCGGTTAAATGATTAGCATCCTCCTTCCTGGGTGATGCTTACCGGGTAAGGGTTAACCGGTTCCCTGGGAGCAGCCCCCGCCCATGGTCTGCTGCAGGCAGAGGGCTGGAACAGCTTCTGTCCAGGGGAGTAATTCTGCAGGGCACTTTGCAGAGCTCCCAAGCCGACCGCCACACCAGTTGGTGCCAGACGGAGGCATTAGCTCCTTGCACCATCTCATGCACACAGCTGGGGCCGTGTGGTATGGACACGAACAGGAACTGCGTGACTCATTCGTTGCCGCGTGTTCCCCCTTGCGCAGCACCAGCCGCGAGGGCCTTGTGGAGGCCGCCCTGCCAAATCCTACACTCCACCTCTGAGGACAGCCTCCTAATCGGATTCCCCCCGGCAGGGGCTAATAGGTGCATGGCGGTTGGCACCTGCGGGATTAACCCCAGAGCCTCACTCCCCAGCCTCAGTGCCAGGAGTATCAGCTGAAGGAAGCTGGTTTAACCCCTCGTGCGCCCAACAAGCCACCTGCTCCTCTCATGCAAAGGAAAGACAACCCCTCGCCCCGCCCACTCCTCTCCAGCCCCCTCCACTGCAAAGCCCCCAGACCCAGCACTGTCCTCCCGCCTCACCTGGTGGACTGCTTGGCCAGCATGGCCACGTAGGTGACCACGAAGCTCTGGAACTTGCTGCGCTGCTCGTCCCACCTGTCCTCCACCGAGTAGTAGTTGGGCAGAGGCGCCCCGAACAGGATCTCACTGCGGAGGAGGGAGCTCTTCATGTTCTCCGCCGACAGCCCCTCATCCACGTACCAGTAGAACTCCGGGTGGGTCATGGCCAACTCCAGGGACCCTGTGGGAGAGACCAGCACAGAGCCCTTGAGCTCGGCAGGGCCAGGAGCGCGGGGCCAGCCTGACGCGGACGGAGCCAAGCGCGCTCCGGCCCCCCTCTTATCAGAGAACAGCTGGCTCGGGGGATCTCTCCCACCCCTCTCCAGCCTGCTGGCTTTCAATCTGCAGCATATGCCTGGGAGACAGATGGAAGCTGCTTCCCACAGCTACAGCCCTCCCACGGACTCGCAGTGATTCACCTCCGGCTCGGCTGAACCCTTCCCTGCCGGAAGGCTGGCATTAGCACTGCAGCTCTTCCCCTCGCCCCCCAGCTCCTGCTTCCCGCCGGGGGGGCTCACAGGGAGTCATTTCAGCCCCACAGCAGCTAGCAGACCTACAATCAGCCGTGCTGCCCCTGGCACCTGCCCAAGCCCCCAAACTCCCCTGCCCATCCACAATAAACCCAGCCCCCAACGTTCAGCAAGATGCCAGAGATCGCTGCTGAGGTCAGGCCACCCAACCCACCCTCCTGGCCCGTTTCATCCCCCCAACCCCCGCTGGGGCAGACATACTAGCACAGGGGTGGGCGAAAATTTTTGAGCGGGGGCCACTTCAAAAATTTTTGAAGTGGTCAGAGGCCACCATGAAAGGGGCAGGGCCTCGGGCAGAAGGGGCGGAGCCTTTAAATAGCAGGAGTTGAAAGGGCTCGCACCTCTAGGGTTTCCAGGTGTCCGGTTTTCTACCGGACCGTCCGGTTTTTGGGCCCTCTGTTTGGTAAAAAAATCCAGAAAATACCGGACACATGCAATGTCCGGTATTTCCTGGTTTTCCGGCTGGGCGCCAGACGGAAGCCTGGCAGGGGCAGGGGGAGTGACTGGGAGGCGGGGCGTGATCGGCGCTGGGAGCCCTGGTTGCGTGTGAGGAGGAGGGGCAGCCCGATCCGTGCTCCTGCATGCTGGTCAAGCGCGTGGTGGAGCCGCAGCCGGACTGACTCGCGCGGGACGGGAGCACCCTAGGATCTGCACAGCCCGGGTCAGTCCTGCTCCCTACCGGCTGATTCGCTCCCCTGCCCCCTCCGCCAGCTCTGCGTCCTGCTGGCCAGTTCCTTCTCCGGCCACTCCCTCTCCCCCCGCCACCGCTGCTGCCAGCTCTGCGTCCCGCTGGCCGGTTCCTGCTCTGGATCTTCCCCGGCCAGCCCCGCTGCAACCCCCACCAGCCCTGCTTCTGGCGGCCAGTTCTCCCCTCCTCCTGAGTTCCCACGGCCAGCTCTGCCCCCGCCAGCTGCCCCCCACCCCGATATCCTGTGGCCAGCCCTGTTCCGCCCGACCCCCACACCGACCAGCCCTGCTTCCCGTCGGCCCCCATCTCTCCCAGCCAGCCCCGCTGCCCCCGCTTAGCTCTGTTTCCCACCCCGTTCGGCCAGCACTGCTCCCTTCCTGGCCGGTCCTTTCCCGCCTCCCCGCATGAAGCGTGTCCGGTATTTTTTTTTTTTTTAATGACTACCTAGTAACCCTAGCAGTGATCCTATCCCTGTGATTACCACAGAGATTTAAACTGAGAAGCAACTTGCCTCCTCCCCATTGATCCCCAACCCCGCCCCCGACCCCATGCTTACCTGGTTCTGCAAGGCTGCCGGCACAAAATGGTCTTGGAGTCTTTTTTTTTTTTTCCCCAACAACTTTGCCCCCCCCCTTTTTTCCCTTCAACAGAATTTTTTCTCCATGTTTTTTTTTTTTTTTTTGCCGGGGGGGGAGGGAAAGGGGGTGTTCGGTATTTGTGTTTCAACCATCTGGCGACCCTACGCGCCTCCCCTGCGGCTCCCAGGCATCACGTTAGCCGGGGACGGGAGCTGCGAGCCCTTTCAATTCCTGCTATTTAAAGGGCTCATGCTCCCAGCCTCGGGGCTAGCGCGTTGCCTGGGAGCCGGGGACACGCCAGCCCTTTCAACTGCTTCTATTGAAAGGGCTCGCGCCTCACAGGTGTGGGGAAAGGCACAAGCCCTTTCAATAGAAGCAGTTGAAAGGGCTTGCAGCTCCGGCTCCCAGGCAACACTCGAGGGGAAGGGGCCTGGAACAGCCACGTGGACCGGATCAAAGCACTAGGCTTTTGCCCACCCCTGTCCTAGCACCGTCTCTCACCGAGCGAGCGTGCTGCAAACAGCGGTGGGCTGCGGTCACACGGGTAGCAGCCACGGGCGAGCCGGCCTGGGTACGTACCTATGGCTTTGTACTCAGCACAGCTACCTTCTGCTGCTGCTCCCGGCTCTTGCAGCAAGTATTTGTAGCACGCGAGCTGGGCGTGAGCGAGGGTGGCCTCTGCTGGAGAGGACAGCCCTGGCGTTGGCTACTCTGTCCTCTGACAGGAAACAGGGCACCGCTGTGCCTTTGTTTGTCTCTCGAGACCAGAGGTGAGGGGAAGCCGGTGCACCCCAGTGCGGTGCCGCAGCAAGAAGTCGGCTGGCTGGGGCATTCAGCAGCAACCCACTATGTGCAGATTCAGCCCCCCCCCCCCACAAAATGGTGCCCTTGTTCCCCGCACTCACCCCCATGCCCCCCAGCCCTGGGCCCTCCACCCGCAACCCTGACTCCTGAACCCCCACACTCCCAGCCCTAGGCCCCTGCACCCAGCCCTGACTCCTGAACCCCACGCCCCCAGCCCCTTCACCCGCAGTCCTGACTCCTGAACCCCCACACCCCCAGCCCTGGGCCCCTCCACCCACAGCCCTGACTCCTGAACCCCACACTCCCCAGCCTGGGCCCTTCACCCGCAGCCCTGACTCCTGAACCCCACACCCCAGCCTGGGCCCTCCACCCACAGCCCTGACTCCTGAACCCCACACCCCTCCAGCCTGGGCCCCTCCACCCACAGCCCTGACTCCTGAACCCCCCACACTCCCCAGCCCTGGGCCCCTTCACCCGCAGCCCTGACTCCTGAACCCCACACTCCCCAGCCCCTTCACCCGCAGCCCTGACTCCTGAACCCCACACCCCAGCCCTGGGCCCCTCCACCCACAGCCCTGACTCCTGAACCCCACGCCCCCAGCCCTGGGCCCTTCCACCCGCAGCCCTGACTCCTGAACCCCACACCGCCCAGCCCCTTCACCGCAGCCCTGACTCCTGAACCCCCACACCCCAGCCCTGGGCCCCTCCACCCACAGCCCTGACTCCTGAACCCCCCACACCCCTCCAGCCCTGGGCCCCTCCACCCGCAGGCCTGACTCCTGAACCCCCCACGCCCCCAGCCCTAAGCCCTCTATACACTAAATGCAACTGTCCTCTATTCTTGAGGTACCTCGGTGGCCACCCTAATGAGAGCTAGTGCGAGCACATCTCCACGAGCTGGGAATCACCCTGCCCCCAGCTCCAAGTGGCAGGAGACTCTCCAAGGCCAAAAGAGTCTGCCAGGGCTAGCACAAAGGGGCCCGGCTCCCCGACTGGGATTCCCAGGCCTGACGATGATCACGAGCAGTGGGTACAGGACTCCCAAGTCTGACTGGGGAGCGGGCAGAGGGAAGAAAGGGCCTGATTCTCCATCGCTCTGCACCTTGTGCTGCCATGGACACCAGGGCAATTAAAGCACAAGGGCACTCACTTTGCACTGGTGTATATGGCAATACAAAAAGCAGAGGATCAGGTCGAAAGGACCCAGGTTCCTTGCCCAGCAGTGCAAGGCTTCTGTCCCCATCTCAGGGGCATGAGGACCAGTACTAGGCCTTGAACCAGGGACGACAACAGGCCAAATTCAGGGTCAGTGTTGGTGATCCAGTGACGAACCCACAAGATGCGGGTGGGAACACTCCAGGGGCCGTACCACAGAGGTTGGATGGAAAGGCAAAGGGAGAGCCCCAGGCCCTAAAATCCTGAGCTCCCCCTTCCAGTCAGGCCAAGCCTCCCCCGGGCAGATGGAGACCATCACTCCTGTTTCTATTCTAGCCGGGACCCCAATATGCTAGGCGCTGCCCAAGCACGTGAGGGGCCCAGACCCGCCTCAGTCCAGGCCACCCAGCGCCCAGGGCTCACCTCGGATGTCGGCCAGGTCTTGCCCCATGCCGTCGTAGTAGATCTTGCCTCCCCTTTCGGTGGGGAAGAAGTAGGTCAGGAGGGAGCTGGGCGGGGAGCAGTACGAGTAGGAGCCCAGGGGAAGATCCTTCAGGACCTCGTGAGGTTTCCAGCAGAACTCCCGGAAGCGGGGGTGGTCCATGATCTTCCGCTCAATCTCGTGGATGGTGAGCAGGCGCTCGGAGGTGAAGATGTTGTTCTCGGCGTCCCCCCGGGCCAGGAAGATGAGTTCGATGCGCCAGTGGGCGTGCGTCTGGGTGTTGGCGCTGACGTAGGTGCTGGAGTAGTCCCAGTGCGGAGCACCCCGGGCGAGGCGGGAGGTTTGGTTCACCGGGCCACGCCGAGCATCAGGCATCCTCCGCCCGTGGGCAGCACCGCACTGCGCCGGCCTGGCGGCGCCGCCCAGCCGAGAGGCGTTGGGGTGGAGCTGCTGCAGCTGCTCGAAGATCAGCCGCTGCAGGGTCTCCGAGGTGAACTCGGCCAGGTCCCGGCGGTTCCGGCCCCACGAGCCGAACTGGGACTTGAGGGCCAGGGTGAGCGCGTCGAAGCGCTGCGAGGACGCGTGGTTCCGGATCTCAAAGGCGTTGTAGGAGATGTCGATGTCCAGGGCCGGGGAGTGCAGGAACATGACGATGGCCAGGGCGGCGGGGATGCTGCAGCCCAGGAAGAGGATCACGCCGGCGCAGTACGGGTTGGTGAAGACCCAGCCCAGCACGTTCCAAAAGCCGGAAGCCGGCAGCACGGTCGGCAGCAGCCTGGGATTCCACTGGCATTTGCCACACAGCGGGGGACCCTCCCGCCTCTTCCGGGGGCCGAAGGCAACTTCCTCCTCTTCCTCATCCAGCCAAGCGTCTTGCAACAAGGGGTCATCCTCCGCGTCCATGGCCAATGCCTGCACCGAAGGGGGAGAGAAATAGGAGTCAGCAGGGCCCCGGCGAGAGAGGGAGGGAGGGAGCGGTGCCTGGCCCAGAGCTGCCAAGGGGCTGAGGAGGAGCCCAGAGGAAGGTCCTGCAGGACCTTGTGAGGTTTCCAGCAGAAGTCCTGGAAGCAGGGGTGGACCCTGGGAGTGTTAGAGTCATGGCAATGGCCTAGACATGCCGGGGAGGAAGGGGTGCTGGAGTCCCACCCTGTCAGCCCCAGTTCGGGCAGACAGCAGAGCGCCCTTCTATTTGGAGGCCTCGGCCTCAACCTTGCTGCTCCCCTGCCTCATCGCTAAGCTCCCATAGCAACCAAATGCTGGGACCCACCCTGGCTCCAGCCGCGTCGGGTGTTTCAGACACAGGAGTCCGAACCAGCCTGCGCCACTGTCCCGACTTCCCGCACTTTGCCCCCGATGGCCAGCGCACGCAGACTGGAGGGAACCCTCTGGGCACACACCCGGCCGGGAGCCTTCCTTTCGCTGGCCAGCCCTTCGTGCCCAGGAACGGCTTATGCACCGCCAAGGACTCCTCGCCCAGAGGTGGAGAGTCGCTTCCCCCTGTTATCTATAGCTGCATTATGCATCTTCCCCGACAGCGCACGTGCACAATTCAGCCTGGCCCTTGGTCGGTCCCCCAGCCTGGCCGGCGTAGGACCAGGCAGCCCGACAGGGACCTCCCAGGAAACACATGAAAAATGCTGCTAACTTCCTGGGCCACCGCATGGTCCCCAAGGGCAAAAGCACCAGACTCCTTTACCAGCAGCTCCACCGACACTGTGGCCTAGAACTACCCAGCCTGGGGGCCCCCCCAACCACTAGCCGTGGGAGTCAGTCACCAGGGTTTATTGCATGAATTTGTAGAACAGCGGGGAGCTACAAACAATCCCTGGGGCTAGGGCTTTGGGGAGAGGTGGGCTGTGGGGAAGACAAGGAGGGACACGCTCTGGAGATGGATGGACACCTCAGTGCGCTGCTCGAGCAGGAGAGCATCCTTCCATAAGAAAGCCAACAGGAGTGGCAGGTGCTTGGCAGGAGCAAGCCAAGGGGGCGGGAGCAGAGCGGGGCTGCTGGGGGTGGGGAGGCGGGCGGGAGCAGAGCGGGGCTGCCGGGGCGGAAGGGGCGGGAGCAGAGCGGGGCTGCTGGGGGTGGGGAGGCGGGCAGGAGCAGAGCGGGGCTGCCGGGGGGCGGAAGGGGGGCAGGAGCAGAGCGGGGCTGCCGTTCGGGCCTCGCCAGCTCTTAAAAAAATTGGAGCTTAAATCCTGTAAGTCCAAATGAAGGCCCCAAACTCTGCACCTGCGCCTCCAGCCGAAGCCGACGGGAGCGGCAGGTGCTTGGCCCTCTGGAAGGCTGCGCCCTCGCTGTGTCAGGCTGAGCACCCCAAGCACAAGGGCCTGTATCAGCAACGACTTTGGAGCACAGCGGCCTCGGCACTTCCCCGTAACATCTCCCCGGACACACCACTCATAACTGCCTGGCCACTGCGGGAGAAGCTAGCCTGGCTCGCTGCCCCACCTCCACCCTGGGCTCACTCAAGGCCTCTGTGAGGAGCTCCCGTCTCCCCCAACCTCCTCCCCCTTCCAGCACCAGTGACACCGGGAACTGTCACAACACGTTAATTGTTCCACCCACCCGCCGTGTCTGCAGAGGGAACAGTCGGCTCAGCGGCAACGCACACACACGGTCCCCGCCTGCCTGCCTCTGCCAGCCTGCAAGGAGCTGTGCACAAGGGAGGGGCACTTCCACCTTGGCCCAACTCCCAGCCCGCTCCGCCAGGGTGCAGCCACAGGGGGCACGGCTGATGCCCAGACAGCCACAGTCTTCCTCTCACCAGACACTGACTGCGTGCCTGAGGCTGCAGGGGATGTCCCTGGCATCTGCCTCGCACTCTGCTCCATCTCCGCGCCCTAAAAAGGAGTCGCTCTAGCACTGTCCTCCCAGGGAAGGCAGGGGCAGGAGGGGGAAAGAAGCAAAGGGGCATCTAATTAGAGCATCCGGGAAGGTCCTGGACGTGCCAAAGGGCTCAGGATCAGCTAAGGGGTTATTCAATTCCCAGTGTGCACACTCCTAAGCAGTCCAGGCACCATAACGTTTCACTGCACATCTGTGCGCTGCGGCCTGGGGTTGAGGCCCCGGGGCAAAGCCTAAAGCAAACTGACAACACTGAGCAGTGAGGCTACTGTTGCTCACATGGTCAATTTCAAGCCAGGCCCCACCCACCTGATATTTGAGTACAGGTGTGTCACGGCTCAATTCCCCAACCTGGCACTCTGAGTGTAGAATAAACTCTGTGGCTATGTCTACACTCACGGCTTCTTGCGTGAGAAATATGCAAATAAGGCTAAGCGTGGAATATCGTCGAGCCTCATTTGCATACCTAATGAGCCTCCATTTTTGCAGAAGATGCTCTTGCACCAGAAGGAGCGGTCTATACTGCCCCTTCTTGAGCAAGAAAACCCCTCTTGCGCAATGCCGTTATTCCTGAAAATAATCAGCGTAGCAGCATTGCGCAAGAGGGTTTTTCTTGTGCAAGAAAGGGCAGTGTAGCCAGCTCCTTCTGGCACAAGAGCATCTTCTGCAAAAATGGAGGCTCGTTAGGTATGCAAATGAGGCTCGGCGATATTCCACGCTTAGCCTCATTTGCATATTTCCTGTGCAAAAAGCTGCGAGTGCAGACATAGCCTGTAAGAACCTGTCTCTGTAACTCCCAGAGACAAACTTGTCCAGTCTCAGTTTCCCTGAAATCTAAGGAAAAAAATTTGCTGCCACCACCCAAGTGTAATTAAAAATATATATAAAATAAACCCTTTTCCTGGGAAGAAATCACTTGGGAATCCCCTCCCTGAGGCAAAGCTCTCCCCCCTACCCCAACCTCCCTTTCGCTTGGAGTTGGGAAAACAAACAAAGGGAATCCACAGAGAACAATGGGGCTCTGCTTCTCCCAGGTAATTTAGGCATGTAGGATTAAGGACACAAAAATCAACCAATACCGGCTAATCAAAACAGAAAGGAAAACACTTTTATTATCAAAACAAGACTACTGTTGCAAGCACAGTAAATGACTGGGTGTTAAAAGCCATGGAGTGAAATAGACTCAGGGGAAATCCCTAGGTTGTAATCCTTAGTTACAAAAGAGAAAAACAATTAACCAGCTCAGACATGATTTCCAACGGCCGCGAAACAAAGAAAACAATAAAACCTGATGGACTATCTAAACTGTTCCATGCTTACACGTTTCAAGAAGTCCATTCCTGGGAGAGCCCATCTCCCTTGTTACCTGGGGAAAACTGTTCTGATCTCAAAACAAAGGAAGGCGGGCGGGGGGGGGACCCCTCTCTCGGTTTGAAATTCCTATCTGCATATCATTGGCTGAATGCCTGAAGCCCCCTCCCTCAGGTGCATCTCCAGAGTTGTTTAACCCTTTCCTCACTCTCCAGGTAAGTCAGACTCTCCTTAGCGGCTCCTATTCACAAGGTGCTAGAGAGCCTAGGTTCACATGGCGATGATGCTATATGCATGCAATTATCTACCACCCCATCCCTCAGACCTCCTTCCCACTGCCCAGGAGACAGGAGAACCACCAAACCCAGCCAAGGGCAGGTATATAATTTTTTTAAAAATAATCTTAGTGAGAAAGCAAGGTAAAGAGCTATAATCATTCCCCATTTATTGAGCTTCTGAGAAGAGGAGGGGAAAGCCAGTAATCCTAAACAGAAGTGCCTGTGCGTGACAAGAAAGGGAAGACAGAGACAGAAAGTGAGATGGTAACCGTGTGGAAGAAAAAATAAATCAAACCTTCTTTTTCACCAGTGTCCAGGAAGCTGCAATCTGAGGCCATGTCTACACTGCAATGTTCAGTCGACTGAGGTTGCATCAGCCAGCAGCCACCGACTGTTGTCTATTGCTTGTGTGCTGCCTGCTTGGCTGCATGTACTCACAAGTGGCTAGGTCAATGGGAAAAGCTGCACACCGGGGGTAGGTTTTCCAGCGTGCCCCATGCCACTGGCTGATGCGAGCCTCAGGGGACATTTTTGCAGGGCTCTGGGAGACGCCAGCAATTTGCCCAGGGCGCTTCTAGGAATGGAGGGTCAAGTAGGCACAGGGCCACCTCTTCCAGCCCATAGTGTGGGGAGCATTGTGGGACAGCTACTAGAGGGCTGTGAGGGTTCAATACAGGTAATACAGGCTGATCAGATCTGTGTGTCATTCAGTGAGATGGCCTTACTGCCTCACTGTATCGGGGGCTTATGTCAGCAAGAAAGGCTGGATTTGGGCCTGGGTGAGAGGCGAAACCAGGGCTAAGGTTAGGTTGGGCGTCTAAGGCAGGGGGATCTCCTGGGCTGTCAAGCCCCCTTCTAGCTGTGGAGCAGTCCTGGACCCCAACGGGTAGCTGAACTTCCTGACATGAGGGGAGGTGGCTCAGACTTGAGGACCCCCCCGTCGCTCAGCTCCTGTTTGCCCTGAAGGTTGTGGGGGCAGGGGGGGCAAGGAGACACATGGGAAAACAAATCAATTCCAAAAGCAGGGAAAGAAAGGCGCAGACGCCAAACACCCAGTCCTCCCAACGCGGCCTGCTCCACTCCCGACAGCGTGGCCACGGCTTTGTTCCTGCCCCGCTGGCTTGGCCTCGTTCACCTGCCTGCTATCAGGCAGGACATAAGACCATAGGAACGGCCACACTGGGTCAGACCAAAGGTCCATCCAGCCCAGTAGCCTGTCTGCTGACAGTGGCCCGTGCCAGGTGCCCCAGAGGGGGTGGACCAAAGACAATGAATAAGCGATCTGTCTCCTGCCATCCATCTCCAGCCTTTGACAAACAGAGGCCAGGGACACCATTCCTTACATCCTGGCTAATAGCCTTTTATGGACCTAACCTCCATGAACTTATCTAGCTCTTTTTTAAACTCCGTTATAGTCCTAGCCTTCACAGCCTCCTTTGGCAAGGAGTTCTGCAGGTTGACTGTGTGCTGTGTAAAGGAGGACCAGTCTAGAGATGTTAAAAATCATGTATTAGGGCAGGGCTGGGGAACCTTAGGTCCAGGGGCCAGGTGCAGTCCCCAGCTTGCCTGGATCCAGCCCCCAGCGCTCTTCCCCTCCAGTATTGGGGAGCCCATGCTGGCACCCCACCCCCGCTGCTCCCCGCCCAACTGATTTTTCTGTGGGTCAGCAACCCCCGACACAAAAAAGGTTCCCCAGCCCTGTATTAGAGTAACCGTGTACCACTGAAAATCTCAGCAGTGACAAGGTTACTCGCACTTTGGGCTCTGCAATATAAAGATTAGCTTTATGCTGCAGAGCCCACGGTGAAGAAGCACGGGCAGGGGGACCCCTGAAAACTCCACGGTCCTGCCACTGTCTCCAAGACGCAAAGGAGCACAGCTGCTGCCTGTAAAAACAGACACGAGCCATTGCAAGGTAAATCCTGGTTCATTCTGCGCAGGAGGAAAGGCCCCCTCGAAACGCTTTTGTTCCCCTGGCTCAGCCACTCCATCTGCATGCCTGGATCCGCCTGGAAGCCCGCCCTGGCCACCCACAGCAGATGACCCCCCCGGGTGAAAAATCTGGTTTTCAAGCAGCCGCCAATCTGCTCAGCTGTTCTGCCACAACTGGCTTGTTCCACTCCCCCTCCCGCAGCCTGCCCTGCAGTGTCCTCCTCTGGGCCGCCGCTCCCTGCGCTCCCACACAAACGCCTTGGCTTTCCGAGTGCCACGTCCACCAGGGATGCCCATTCCGGGCAGGAGTTGGGAACTGGAGGAGGCAGCGTGGAAAGGGACACGGATGGAGGGGCTAACACTGAGCGGATGTTGCTAAGTGGGGTTTTGGCACTTGGGAGGTGAGCAACATTGGGGCCAAGCTCGTCAACGCCTGCCACTTGCACGGACTGTCCCCGGACACCCCGCTAGAGCGCGCAGTGTCGATTCCTGCTAACCCACCGCTCACAGACCCCCCCACCCCACGGCACTTGTGAGGGGCTTCTGCCCAGTCGGTGCTAGGGATGTAAAATCCCGATCGGGCGTTTAACCAGTTAACCGTGGCAAGGCACACCCAGCGGGAGCAGGCCCCCCCCCCACCGGCTGGTTAACCAGTTATCCAGGTAAGCATGCTGGTAAGGGGCATGCTCACCAGGTAACCGGTAAACCCTTTACATCACTAGTCAGTGCAAGTCACTGGTAGAGAGATCTAGTGCCCACTTGGCCCCAATAAAGCAGCCCCCACAGAGCACCATGCAGTGGAGATTCAAGCTCTGCGCCTAAGCAGCGTTTCCCACCAGCTCCTGGGGGAGTCGCTGGGTGGAGATCTTGCTTTGCTTCTGCAGAGCCTGTGTCTCTAACACGCAGCCGACCTCGCCCACCGTAATCTGGCCCAGACCCGCTCATCTGAGCTGCCTTCCTCCTCCCGGCAGTGCCCCATGAAGATGACAGATGCAGATTCAGCAGCAAAGCAGAGCTGGGAGAGACCTGCAGAAAATGATCTGCCCTGGGGAGCATGTGGGGGTGGGGACGAGTCCCTGGCCAAGCAAATAAAAAACCATTGTGATTCCTCAGCAGCCAGCCCTAAGGACCAGCGCCAGCCGTGATTCAGTTCCATTCAGCCTCCCGGGATGGCTGCCAACATCGGGGCCCCAGCCTGCCCCCCGGGAGGGGCGGGATAGGCACACGGTCCAGAAGGGATCAAGCGCCTGAGCCAGTGTAAAGGAGCACAGCTCTCCTAAGGACCGGGCAGCCGATAAAGCCAACTGGCACCCGCTGCGGATCTGTCCGCACAAGCAGCTCAGGGGAGGTGCATGTTCTGGGTTGTGCCTTGCACTGCACTACGGGCAGGTCCCGTCCATGCACCACAGCCAGGCTGCTGTTCATTCTTGGAGGGGAGAGACATCACGGCTGCTGCTTGGACTTGATTTCTAGTTTTGCAGACAAGGGGGCGCCGCGGCAGGAGAAGCCAAGACCCCACCACCGCGCTGGGCCCCATTCTCCCTTGCCCCATCCCAGGGGCTCATCACCTACCTAGGCAGAGTGGGCGCCAAACATTACCACCAGGGTCCCACAGCCCTGCAGCATGGGCACCGAACCAGGCCCACAGCTCCCTTGGGGCCCAAAACCCCTCGGGCTGTAAAACCCAAATCTCCTCATTCTACCTGGGGGGAAGTCAACTGGCCTCTTGTTGCCATTTACCAGGCTGACTCCTGGTTAATTAGCTACTGCAGAGCAGGAAAGCACCAGGCTCTGAGTAATTACCCCTATGGCTCTAAGCATACCCGGCTCCCAGGCTGGGCCACACTGGAGTGAACAAGAGTTTTTACCAGTCACTGGAGCGAGCAGAATCCGGCCCTACGGCTTGTGCCCCCAAAGATCTGTAAGCACCATTATTCATTCACCCCCAGGCCCAGCAAAACCTCCCTGCAGCTTCTGCATGACAAAGGATGACTTCTACTTGGTAAACTCTGGGATACAAAGCAAGTCCTCACCAAGTCAGGGAGAGGCAGAGACAGACAAGGAAGCTAATTACACCCGATCTGACTAATTAATGCCGACTTCCAGATTAAAAAATCCTTGCTAGTGTTCCATTTCAATTACTCGCTTGTTCCTTTTATAGGAAAAAGGGAACCGCGCGCACCAGCGATACCAAAAGAAACGGAGACAGAGAAAGAGGCGAGAAGTGGGAGGGAAAGACAATTTCTATAATACGCGAGATCCCAATCGACTAAATAATTGAACTTCATATTCACTGCTCCCCCTGGGCAAAGCTTCCCGGCCCAACGTACAGTTCCGAGGCTGGATTTGTATTCCTGAAACTTCACAGAGTTGCTACAGGAGGCAGCTTTCGGCCTCTTCCCTCACTTGAATAAAGTCTCCGTAGGGGGGCTTTGTGCCTTCTCACACAGCTTGCAAAGTCATTGGATCAACTTCCCACTCAGAGGAGCAGCCGCACGGCCAGGCAGAACAGCCAGTTCCATCCTGCACTGATGAGGTTCACGATCTTCGCTGGCCTCCACTCCCCCCCCCCCCGCCAGCAACACAACCGTGAATCATGAAGCTTCACAATGCCCTGGGGAGTAGGGCCATGTCCCCCCCCATTTCCCCAACGGGGAAAACGTGGCAAGCAGAGGGAAAGCCCCGTTTGGTGAGCGTTCCTAACAAGAGACAGCAAGTTCCAGATTTTCAGAGGTGCTGAGCCCCCCCCCCGGGCATGGTGGGGCTCCGCAGCGGCCCCAGTGGGACATGCTCTGTCGTCATTTAGCAGGTGAGAATCCCTGTTAAAGTCAGGCATGTGCTTAAGGACCTTACTGAATCAGGGCCCAGGTCTCCTGTCTTCAAGCCCTGTGTTGGTGCCACCCCCGTTCATCCTACCTCCTGGCCTGACAAGCCATGGAGATTCTCTCCTCCTACCTTACCATACAACAGGACTTCTGGTCTTGCCAGTGGGTGCCCCACACTGCCCTCCCCCATCCCTCAAGGCCCTGTCCCTAGTCCACCTCTGCCAGCCCCACATGGCCCCTGCCCAGCCAAGGCCCTTCCCCATAGCAACTCCTGCCCCCACCTGCCTTAAGGGCAGTGAGGAGGGGAAGGGGGCAGAGAGGAGCAAGTGGTGGGATAGACCCACTCAAGACCTGAAGGATGCAGATCCTACCACTGAACAGCTGATTGGCAGCCAGCCCCACGGCCACCAAGGCAGCGACCCCAGCCAGCCCCACTGCCATCCTGTCCATAGGATGGTTTGGGGAAGCCACCCCAGGCCCTGCGCTTTGGGGGGCCCCACAACAGCCAACTCAAGTGTCCTTTGGATGGGGTGCAGGACAGCCCAGGGAATTATCTGGAGGCCGGGGGGCTGGTGCCAGACAGCAGCAGGGGTTGCCCCCCTGCACTCACCGCAGCAGTGGGAGCTGGAGTGACCCAGCAGACTGCTCCACCCCACCTGCCCTTTCCCAGCCGGCTGGGCACAGCGTCACCACAGCAGCAGGGCGTGAAGGGGGTGACGGGGCAGAGCAGGCTGCGGGGTGGCTCTGGCTCCCACCCCCACAGTAAGTGTGGGTGTGGGGGGGAACCCTGCCGCTCCCACGTGCCAGGCCCCCCCATAAGTCCCCATTGCTTGGGGGAGAGAGAGCTTGGGCGAGGGGCCGGGGCAGGGATTGGGCAAGAGGTGGAGTGGGGCAGGGCCTGTGGGGGGGTTGCTCTGGGTCCCGTGCCCTACTAGGGATGGCCCTGGCCAGCCCATGGGTGCTGAGCACCCCCTGTTTTTCCCTCCATGGATTCTTGGCCCTGAGCACTCACAGAGCTGGTGCCTGTGGTGCTGTATTGTGTGTCTCAGCGACGAGGTTTAAATCCATTTTCTGCCTGGGCTCTTTGCCTTTCCCTTTCTGCTCGCTCCAGCTCCTTTGGAAAGGTGCGCGCCAGCCCCCAGGCTCTGTACCGAGCAGCCTGACGTCACGCCAGCCAGCAGCACGGGTGCCAGGACGCCAGTGCAGTGAGGCAAACACGCCTTTGCTGGGCAAGAAGTCAGAGGAAACTATTCCACTGGGATTTCCTTTCTTTTAAAGGGGCCGTCCCCAGCCCAGCCCAGACTTCACAACGGGCCATGTGCAAGAGGGAAAGCTGACTAATCTCCCAGCCCTTCTGCCAAGCACACTCTCCTCGGTAAGGCCTTCTCTCAAACCAATGGCCATTGCCCCACTTCCATTAGCAGCATGCCGGGTTAGCGTCAGCGCAACCAGGGATGGAAGAGACCAGTTAGACGGAAGGTCCTGTCTCCACCAGGCTCCTAAAAGCCTGGTTAGAGCCCCTGAAGCGTGCAACACCGTGACCTGCTCCCCATGCAACTGCCACTCGGCTGTCTTACAAGTGGTGATCTGACCTGCTTGTGATTCCACGCACAAATCCTGGCGTAAAAGAATACGGTCGCCAAGTCAGACTCTCCCAAGTTAGGGAAATGCCAGAACGGAGGTTGCTTGTATAGCCTTAATTCAGTCCCCTTGTATGTATGCTTTAATAGAAGGGTAGGCAAGATCCAGCCTGCAGGCCACATCCGGCCCACCAAGCCTTTGGGTCCAGCCCACGGCTCTCCCCTTCAGGGTCCTGCTGGGCTGCTGGCCAGGAACTGCCTAGGTAAGTTCCTCTTGGCCCGAGCCCAGAAGGCATCCCACCCCCTCCTGGACTCCAACTCCCTGCCTCAGGTCACCACTCAAACTCTCTGCACCCTCCCTCCCCCAGATCACAACTCCCTCCCTGACCCTGCATCCTCTCATACACCCGTCCCTCAGGTCAGAATCCTTTCTTTCACCCCATGCCCCTGCCTTGACCCTGCACCCCAATCTCCTGCCTCAGGTGACAACCCTTCCTTCACTCAAACTGCCTTTCGGACCCCACACCTCCTCCTGCACCTCAGTACCCTACCCCAAGCGTCCTTTTGCACCCAGCCTCTCTCCCGGACCTCCACTCCTCAATAGAGGAGGACAGCTCTTGGCCACTTACTAAAAATCCTGGAGTTGGACCCCATCAAAAATTGCCCACCCTTGCTTTAATGCAGACAGACAAGGGGACTGAATTAATGCATGGTGGTCTTTAATGCCATGATCACATACTGTTATTTCCTGCAGGTTTCCCCCCTGAGCCAGTGTACTAGATGGCTGCTGCTCCCTGAACGAGCAGTGAGTCAACATTTTGTTTTCACTGTACAGTCCCAGGTAGGGTTGCCAGATGGTTTCAACAAAAATACCAGACACACTTGACATTACATCACAATCGACATTACATCTTATTTAGAAAATACCGGACATTTCTATTTTCTCAATTTGTTTCCCAAACAGAAAGCTCAAATACTGGACTGTCTGGTTCAAAACCGGACACGTGGCAACCCTAGTCCTAGGCCTTATTTACTGCACACTATTCAAACGCTGCTCCGAAGACATTAGCGTCCGCCCAGACTTTTCTTTGGAGCTCATCGCTCTAGTACAGCGACGGGCAACCCAGGCTAGTGAGTGATCTGCATGAGTGGCCCTCCTTCAGCTCAGTGGGTCGCAGGATTGTCATAACCCAGATGGTCTTCCAGGATAGGGTTGTGACAGGGGGATGTCACAGAAGACCCCTTGTGGCTGCTTCCCAGTGTGCTGATAGAGCCACTGACACTCATCTACTGGTTCTCTGGGGCTTCTCACCAGTGCTCCCGCTAAGATTTTCCAACCATGAGCGGAATGAGTTTTGGCTTGTGCACCAATATTGAGGTCATGTGCGTCAGTTTGGATGTGTGCCACATGACACCCAATTTATTAACACACACATTCCTGGCTGCCGGAGCAGAACCCCCTCCACCCGCCACGCGGCAGGTCCTGTTCCCAGCTGCCAGAGCAGACACACACCATGCAGCAGGTCCTGTTCCTGGCCACCAGAGCAGACACACCACTTCCCCCACCCTGGGACAGGTCTCGTTCCCAGCTGCCGGAATAGACCCTTCCCCCCAGCCATGCGGGAGGTCCTGTTCCCAGCCACCAGAACAGGCCTCGGCCCTTTCCTGCCACATAGTAGGCCCCCACCACCACCACACCATCTCAGCAGGCCCCGCCTGCCGCGAGAGTGCTACTGTGCAGCTCTCCAGAGGAGATGGGTGGGGGAAGAATTTTTGGTGCACGGGCTGCACAGGCGCATGCCTTAGGGGGAGCTATGCTTCTCAGCACCCAGCCCTGCCAGGCCAGATCTCCTGGTCTTCCCCAGCCAAGGCACAGAGCTGAGATCACGTCCCCTCTCCTCCCCCCTCTCCCCAAAAAGCAGTGCAAACACTGATTCACTTCAGCTCCGATGAGAATGCAGTTTCAGGCACAGCATCCAGGAAACCACTCCCCAAATGGGCTCAGAACCCCAAATAAACCGTCCAGACAAGCCCCCTTTAACAATGAATGGAGGATGTACACACTGATTGCTCCCCCAGGTAACAATTATTTACACTGGACTTAATAAAATTACTTTTATTTACTATCAAGTACAAGCAATAGGATTCAAGTGGTTGCAAGTGAAAATGGACAAAGCAAAGGAAGTCACAAATTTCAAATAAAAGAAAACGCATGGCTAGTTCTAACACACTAAAACTTACTGCAAACTTACCCTACCCTTATCCTATTCTTATTTTGGCTAATCCTCCAAGCCAGAGAAGATCTTTTCTCCCTGGGGTCCCTGGCTATTTGCTTGGGTGTGTCATGCCAGCCAAAAAGGCCGAAAACTTTGCATCTTAAAATAAGACTTCCTTCTGGGCGGGAATTCTTTGTTTCTACATTCCCCCGCTTCCATGGAAAATGACCTGGTCAAACCCTACCAACTGGGGTCACATGTCTTCCTAAAACCAACCACTGCTTAGACTTAAAGGCCAAAGGTGGCTGTTTTCAGTTGACCACCCAGTATTGGAAGCACCCGTGATGATGGTTTTCATTTGCACATTTAAAACCATAAACTATTCCCTACCCCATATTGCTAACGTCACAAACAAGAATGATCCATGCACCAAAATAAGATACAGAGCCAGCAGACTGTGACATTAAAATTGGTAGGGTACAAGAGGTATTTTGTCCAAAGCATCTTCGAGTTTGTCTTATGGATACAAATTTGCCTATTTCATAAAGCAGGGGGCGGGAACTGTCACAAGGGTAGTTTTGCTCATTGCACTTGTTTACCTAGAATTTGTGGGTTGTGCCGATTTCCCTGGAGCAGCGTTTTGATTAGACGCAGATGGAGCATGCGGCTCTTATAATGTTGTGTGCAATCTGCACGCACCTCCCTCCACATGCCTCACCCTTGTCGTATGTACGTGTCACTTTAGTACAACCAGTAGGAAAAAGAACTACGAAGACAGAAACCAGCAGAGTCTGGCAAACCTGCGTGTGGGCAACAGTAAACAAAACGTCTCATGCGCCACACACAGAACCTTGAAGGGCCGCAGGTTGCCCACCACTGCTGAAATATCAACGTTTCACAAATGTAAATAAACTTATTTTCAAAGTACCCCTCCCAGGGGAGGGTTATTCCCATATCACTGATGGGAAATTGAGACCCACACAGATTAAGGTCAAAAGTATCCATTAATTTTGGGTGGCTAATTTGAGACACTTCTGACTTGATTTTTCAGAATACTTTAGCAGGGCAGCTTGGGGATCTGTCTGCACCAATGAACCTGAACCAAATATTGTCCGCAGTGGCCCAGAGTTCCGATTGCAGGAAAAGTCCTAGTCAGCCCCAAGCTGGAGCATATACTGTGCAGATGGAAAGTTCGGGAAAGATCTGAGAAATTTACAGTGAGCATGTGAGAACTGGGATTCTTGGCTGTTATAAAATCTGTGAAAAATGTGGGTGGATTTGCACAGGGACAGCAAAAGACACATCCATGGTACAAAGCACCTGCCTGCCAAGTGTCGAGTTGCTCCTCCAAAGCGTGAAGGTGTGAGAGAGTGCTTCAAAGAAAGAGTCACCAGCACCTTTTTTTTAAAAAACGGGGGATAGGAGGAAATGCTGTCCTCAAAAACAGCTGACTCATTTGGGCTGAAATTCAAAAGCAAAATAATAATGATCAGCCTGAGGCAGACACTCGGCATGGAAAATTTCAGCCCAAATGATTAAAATCTGGCAAAGTTACAAGAAACTGAAAACAGTGTCTTCCCTTGGGAAGCATCGGACAACCTTAACAGGCAGCTCTACCACCCACTTATTTTCTGGTTCAATGGATCATTCACTGGACTGGGAGCCAGGAGATTTGGGGTTTGCACCCAGCTCAGCCACTGATCTGCTGTGTGGCCCTTGGGCAAGTCATTTCACCTTTACTTGCCTGTCTTGTTTATTTCTGCATCTGTCCAGCACCTAGCACCAGTGTTCCCTGTAAGCTGAGCACTCGGGCGGCCACCCAGGAGAAAGTCAGGCACCGCCGCCCAGCTGATTAGCAGAGCACCCGCAGCCAGCAGCATTTATTTATACTGATGGTGCACCTCTGCACATGTCTTGGTGCACATAAAATTTATTCTGCACGTGGATGAAAAAAAGTTAGAGGGAACATTGCCTAGCACTAGGGAGCCCTGACCTCCACTAGAGCAGCTAGGCACTACCACAGCCCAAAGAATAAAATAACGGACGAACAATCATTTCTCCTCAGAGAGCATTTTACATCTTAAACGATGCTTGATCTTAGGAAAGGAGATGGATGTTGGCTAAGAAAATTAATTGTGTCTCTCTGGGATTATTGGGGGTGTAGAAACCTAGCATTAAACCAGACACAAATAACTCTACTAGCAAACACAGCAGAAGGGCCTTCGTATGATTAAAGCCAGGGGGCTACCTGGGACTCAGTCTTGTGGCACTGTGACGGGGTGGACAAAGCCCCAATGCCCCCTACAGGAGGCTAGAGGCCTTGCCACACCCCATCCCAGCAAGAGGAGCAGAAGAGAGGTCCTCCAGGCAGGAGAGAGTGGCTGTCTCTGCAGCAGCCAATCAGGGCCCAGCAGACCAGTATAAAAGAAGCTGCTAGGTTAGGGCCTAGCAGTTCCTCAGAGGAGCTCAACTCAGGCAGGTCTATATACTGACTGGGAGACCAGCAGCACTATGGACAGCCCTGAGTGTGAGCTGAACTTAGACCTGGGTAAGGCCCACGTCCAATGGCCGAAGACTGGCCACGAGCTTAATAGCACCGCGGACAGGGCTAGTCAGATCCTAGCCTCAGAACCTTGAAAGACAACCAGACAGGGCAGCATCCAGGGGAAGTGACCCTGGGAGCAAGGAAAATACCAGACTGCCAGGCAAAGAGCTTCCGCAGCATCCCTTTGCCACAGGGGGGCCGCTCACAAGTGGGTGGACCCCGTTACAGGCACATAGAGTCACGTCTACATTGCAAGTGGGTAGACAGACTTGCGTTAGTGGGGCTTGTGCTAGCATATTCAGAAGAGCTGCGTGGACCCGCAGCACCAGCAGAGGCACTTGCCAGCCGCTCAAGTTCGACTCCGGGGGCTACGCTGGTTTTTGCATGCCGCCACCAGCCACGCTAGCCCAAGCCTGTCTATGCAAGCTGAGAGGCCGGCTCCCAGTGGCAGTGCAGACGGACCTTTCCAGGCTTCCACCCAGCAGCACCCGGGCCCCGGAAATGCTTTGGAAGTAACAAACACTGGGATTGCCTCCCTGTCGCTGAGCAACGCACTTGGCCATCTGCGCGTGGGGCCCGCCAGGACAAGCTTGTTACGGGTGCCTGGATTTCAGCGCTCGTTTTTCTAACCCTCCCCTTCCTGCATTGAGAGCCACACCCCGGTGTGCTAGTAAAGACCCAGCTGCCGAACAAGGCGCATCGCTCCAGGAAGGAATCTCACACACCAAAGTTCTCATGGGACTCCCACTTCCCTGCGCTCCCGCTCCACCCCACCCTTGACAAGGCGGTGCGCTCCTGTCAGCCCCTCTGGTCCGCTTATTATTCCGGCCCACGCTCCCCGGCTCACGTCACCCAGGGCAGCAAGGCCGTTCTTTGCTCAGCTGCCTCCTCATGCGTGCTTCTGAGCTCTGACCTAGCTCCCTGGCACCTGCTTCCCAGAGGACTGGCAAAGGAGTACTGACACGGGGGAGGCTGGCAGTGCATTGGCCTCTCTCTGCAACTCCCCTGCAATAGCATGCTCGTTAGTGCATGGCGACTCTGGGGCTAATCAATATACACTCGTCAAAGTTCCCCTTTTGAGAGCCTCCCATAACCTGACAGCAGGGAGAGCAGCTGCCCCCCTCTCCAATATAGCAACCACTTGGTTACTAATATAAAGAGCAAAGAGGAAAATCTGTGGGTCTGATCGTTCAGCACAGGCCATTGATTTGCAGTCTATCAGCAGAACAATCAGCCCCTGTGCCGAACTCAATCCACCTAGGCAGGATCACCCAGTGTCAGGAACTGAGACCAAAATTAGGGGGCTTCTGCCACTCGGCCCCGCTGGGCAGGCACAGCAGGAGAACATGGGTGTGCCTGCAGAAGATGGGGTCTGACTCAGATACCCCTCCATCGAGCCTCAGTGGTTTTCACACTAACACAGAGCTGCCGTTAACAGCCACAGTGTCGCCGACCCGCCTGGGTTTACAGCAACATTTGCCCTACTCAGCGCTTTTCTTCAAACCCCAGCTCCTGGTGTCCCGTGAACACATGAGATGCAGCTTTACCATGTCATGGATGCAGAGAAAAGCTGGGAAATTGTGACTGCTATGAAGCTCGGGAACCAAAGGGCAAAAAGAAAGAGGCCCTAAAATTGGTTGTTGGCTGTAAAATTGTGATTTTTTTTTTCAATCAAACAATTAGGTAGGGCAGCTCCTGCTCTTTGAGTGCAAAGGAGAGCAGGGAGCCTGTTTTGTGCCCCACCTCCCTCCTGCCCGGCTCTTTGTGCCCTTGTGAGGAAGTGCAGGATTTAGATCACCAAAGTCTTCAGTTCCACTGGGGGCCGGTCTGTAGTGGGGCTATTTGTACTAGCATAGCCACAATGTGGCCAGGCACTGCCAGTGGGGGTGGGGAAGACCAAGGGAGCAGTTGCCCTGGAGCCCAGCGATTCAAAAGGGCCCAAGGCTCCTGGCCCTGCTACCGGAGCCCCAGAACCTTTAAATCGCTGCTGGAGCACTGCAGGCTAGCTGCTCCAGCCCCACCCCACCCCTTCTGGGAGTGCAGAGCTGACCCCCCCCAACCAACCTTGTCCATGAACCCAGCCAGTCTGTCCCTCCTTCCTTCCCCGAACCGCAATGCAAATCCCTACCATTGGCTTTGTCACACAACTACAGCAATGCAGCACCCACACTGCTGTAACACCACAGCACAAACTCTTCCTTTCTCAACATGAGGGAGTTTTCCGCTGCCCTAGCTAATCCACCTCCCCAAGCAGCAGCTGCTGGGTCACAGGAAGACTTGTTTTGTAAATATAAGCACATCTGCCCCAAGCTTAACTACAGTGTACAGAGTGGAGATGCACTGAACAGGTGTAATTCAAGGCTTGCAATGGTACAACACCTGTATACCTCTGTGTTGCTACACTGGTACTTCAATCCCAGTTTTTAATTATTTTATTTGGAGATATACCATCTCATAGAGCTGGAAGGGACCTTAAGAGGTCATTGAGTCCAGTCCCCTACCCTCACAGCAGGACCAAGTACCATCCCTGACAAATTTGCCCTAGATCCCTAAATGGCCCCCTGCAGGACTGAACTAACAACGCTGGGTTTAACACGCCGATGCTCAAACCACTGAGCTATCCCTCCCCCCAAGTTCTCTTAGCCCTCAGCCACTGCCTCATCTGAGGGGCTGCCCTGCCTCAGACACAAACCGAGGGCTTCTTCTTTCCATGTTTTTAAACCTGGCCTCCATTTGAGACAGCTCTCCCAGTTCCACCTGCCCACAGCGCGAGACGACGTTAACTTGCGGAAGGAGGCGCGTATGAGCCACACACCTCGGCAATCCCTCATTCCAGACACAATTTAACCTCCATTCCACATGAACTAGAAGGACTCGCTTTTATTGCGGTAATTGACTGACATCAGAAATGCCAGACTCCAGACATCAAGGTCAGAGGGGAACATTACCTGTGCGAGAGAAATCGATCCCAATGGCACTTTAACAGCACTCCTCTCTTCTATGGCACCTCCCAACCTGAGATCTCCAAAAGCAAGTCTATCTGTGGCATTTATCTGTCTCCCCTCCCCCCCCCCACATCTGAGCGCCCCACCGTCTTTAACGTAGTTATCCTCAATGTACTCCGGAGTGGTAGGGAAATATTACTACCCTCTTTTTACAGAGGGGGGGAAACTGAGGCACCAAGAGGCTGAGTCCCTTGCCCAAGGTCACACAGAATTCTGTGGCAGGGCAGGCGTTGAACACAGTTCTAAGGCTAGGCTCCTAATCCCTGGTCCATCCTTCCTCTCAACTGCCCCAATAATTCTCCTGTGTCCCTGCATCTGTGGTGTCCCTTCTGCCAGCTGGTCCACAGAGGATAAGAGTCTCCTACATCTGCCAGGCAATGGAGTTATCGCTGGAGCTCAAGGGAAGGAGACTCACACTTCAAGGGCTGAGGTCCTGGGGCGGTCACTGGGACAAGCCCGCTCTCACTGAAATCAAGGGGAATGCTCCCTTTGAACCCAGGAGGGCTCACAGCATCCTGCATCTCGGTCCTGGCAGCCGACAGGGTGCGGTCTAGGCACACGTATCCCTCGCCCTTCGCCTTAGAGATGTGTTCAGCCAGCTGCTCCCCTTGCATGGAAACCACTTCCAGAATTAGATTCATTAGCACTAATTTCTCATCTTCCCAGGATCAGTGAGAAATCTGGAAGCAGAGGCGTAAAACCCAGAGACAGCTCTGGCCAAGCACAGGAGGGAGGCAGCATCGTGACTCACCAAAAACTTCCCCAGGAATAGGGGCAGAGAGGGGGAGAGGATGCCTAAACACCCCATCTGCATCTGCCCTGCCCGGACAAGGGCTTGGGGCCCCAGCCAGCTGTGCCCGCCCTGCAGTAACTCACATGAGGGGCTCCCGCCCTGCAGTGAGCACATCCCTACAGACCATTCGCAGAGGCTACCACGGCAAAGAGCTACCCCCCTGCCCAGCGCTTGCCTGGCTAGAACCTGAGAACTAGGGGCAGGTTCCCAGGCGGGTCAGGCCCTAGGCTGCACTCTCCAGGGTACAGGGTGGGAGCTGCTGCCGAGGAGAGCTGGGCTAGGCAGGTAGGTGAAGAAACAGGATGATCTCCCCTTTCTATCCCCTGCCCCCCATACACAGCCCTGAACCCCACAAGAATATTGCTGATAAGTTTGTACTGATTCCCCTCCAGTCCGTAAGGGGTGCTGCGTGGAAGGGGAAAGTCACCCCACAGGGAGCCCAGCTCCTGCAAGAACCATACTGACCGCAGGCCAGGCTGTGCTGCGTGGGGGTACAATGTCCCTCTCCAGATGGGATGGAGCTTGGCAGATCGGAGCTCAGCCTGGATCTCCCTGCCTGACCAGTTCAGCAGGGGACAGCCTCCCTTACCACACACTCAACGGATTACAGGGGAGCCTCCTGAATCCAGACTCATGGAGTTTTCCCCTAGACTCTATGCAGTGCAGCGACCTAGCACGAGGGACATGAACAATATCCCACATGGTACCTGAGGGGACCTGCCCAGGGGACGCATCTTACACATGCCCTCTGAGAGCCCTTCATAGGCTGAGACGCTGCTTCCCCTTCTTACTGAAGGCCAGCGGCAAATGCTGCAGTTAGCCAGGGCATGGCCTTGTGGGTAAGGCGCAGGATCGCAAGCCCAGGCAGGCCTGTGTTCTCTTCCTGACCCTGTTACAGGTTCGCTCACGTGGCCCTGGACAAGTCATTGGCTGTGCGGCTCTTTAAATTCCATCCTTTCAGTGCTGGCTCCCAGCTGGGGTAGACCCAGCACTGGCTGCCTGCACAAGGTGTAGATACAGGTTGGATCTCCCTGGTCCAGAGCCCTCAGGAGCCGAGCAGTCCCGGACCAGGGAAGGTCAATTCTCCCCTGCTGGCTGCCCTGCTGCCTGCTCCTCTCCTTGCAGCTCCCGCCCTCCTGCTGCCCAACTAACCTTGGCCAGCCAGGGCTCCCCCCGTTGCCCATCCCGCTGTCACCAGGGGTTCCTGACAGGGCTGCCTGGCCACTCTGGCCCCACTGCCACTGGGGGGTTTCCGGGGATCCCTGACCACCAGGCCCCACTGCCGCTAGAGATTCCCTTGCTAGGGCAGGAGCTCCTCGACCTCCTGCTAGCCATGCCACCAGCAGGGGTTCCCTGGCCCAGCCAGGATTCCCCAGCCCCTGCGTTCTCCTGGCTGGCTCCCATTCCTGGCTTCCAGGGCTCTTTGGTTCAAGTAACAATGCTGGGACCAGAGAGCCCCAGATTTGGGAGGTGCAACCTGAGCTCCCTCAATTCCTACTGGAGCCAATGGGAGCTGTGGATATCAGGCCCTCAGTTTACTGGAGTGTGTCAAAGATTTGAGGCCAGTAGAGATGTCTTAACCCCGTGAGTTATAAACCCCAGGACAGAACACAGAGAGAAGCTTTTTCAATGGAAATGTCCTCTCAAACATACTACCAACGCTGCTCCCAGCCTAGTTCTCAGTTACTGGGGTCTAAACAAAGGTCCAAGGCAAGTTACCTGGCAAACCTCCCACGTAACTACACAGTGACTGTCAGAGGAATTTGCTCCGTGTAGCAGCATTGGATTTACAAGGAAACTTATCTGCAGAAGAAGCAGTTCCATCGGAAATAAAATGCTTACCTGCCGGTGTAGAGCGCACCCGAACGGTGCTTTATTCCTGTGCTTTATTCCTGCATGTGATGCTGCAGAATGTTTAGCGTGCCCCATTCCTTGGTGTTTAGACACCAGTGACAACAACGACAAAAAAGCAACACCAAGGACCACAGCCTCTGTCCACAAAGACGCGTGGCCCACTAGAGCCGAAATGTGGGGGTTAGAAGTTAGGCGTGAAAGGGTGGATGATCTAAGAACTCTGAATTCATTTGACTATGTAAAAATGGTGGTCGTGACATGCATTCCAGCCTCCAAAGAGATTTCAGCAGAGGAAGCAGAACGCCATGAAGTCTCTATTGAAATGCAGGCATGGATCCCCATGCAGCGTCCTAGACACTGCAAAAAGCCCATGAGGTCCAAAGACCCAAACATCTCTGCATTCCACCGGCCCAGTACCAAGGTGCTCCAAGCCAGCAGGAAGCACCAGAAAGACCAGTGTTCAAGCAATTGCACAAGCTCTACAGAGAAAATGGATTTGGCTTTTGAAACAAGCTTTGGCCTGGGTTATCCAGCCTCCCAGGCTCCGTTTAAATGCAGTCCGCTGTTTTAGTGAGTCACTTTCATGCTCTCGTGGGCCTGTCCGCCTTTACATTTCAACTCAGCCAGGGAAATTGGCTTGGAGATGAAACTCGACGCATGAGTGGGAGAGCGAGTGCAGAGGGAGAAGGGGGGAAGGAGGAGGAGGAAGTCTCAAGAAAAACTGTTTGGGTTGGTTTTGATTTACAAGCAAGAGCGAGGCTTGCACTTTGCACCTCTCAGGCTATGTCTACGCTACAGAGTTTTTCCGGGATACCTCTGGTATCCCGGAAAAACTCTGCCGCGTCTAGGGATTGCGGCTGCTCTTCTGAAATTTTTTTTCGGAAGCGCAGACACGCTTTTTCGGCATCCTTGTAAACCTCGTTTTACGAGGAAGAAGGGGTGTTCGGAAAAGGGGTTTTTTCCAACATTTGGCCCAGTATAGACAGGCCAAATGTCAGAAAACCTTATTCCGGAAATTGTGAACTGCAATTTGCATAGCTTTTTCTGCTTCTTTTTTCGGAAGAACAGTGTAGTGTAGACATAGCTTCAGAGGCCTTTCAACCCTCCCACAGGATAGAGTTCAAATGCAGCTCCTTCTTCCCTGGGAGGCTGTTTGGCTTCTTTAAATAGGGAACAAAAAGCTGGTCCTTGGATTCAGTGGGGGAGAACTTTCCTCCCAGTAAAGGAGAGAATCAGGATCTGTTACAAACTCTTCATAGATTCTACCCCAGCATTAAAACACCGATCCCCCACAGCGAGCACCGGGTTACAAGGACCAACCTGCCAGCGTGCTGCAGATCACTCTCGGCGCAGCCAACACTTTGCATTGCTGAATCCTATCCTCTTACCAGAGACTGTGCAAACCTTTCAGTCACACCCGTGGGGGGATTGCACCAACGTGTACACATGAATGAATGAAGCACCTCCCGTCAGGTTCTCCTGACCTCTCCACGTACGGATCCCCAGATGGGTCTCCTCTGCCTCCACTACAAACGCCCTGCTGACCTCACAAGGAGGAAGGTCGGTCCTGACTTTTATAGGACAGATGCCCCTTGTGCTGTCCCCTCACTCACATGCATGAACTGTGGTGCGATGCGGATCGTGACCACCCTCCTCCCTTAACAGCACTGAGCACTTTACAGACAATGGCTCGGATTAATCCCAGTCAGCAAAAAGTGTCTTTTGCTCCCTTCGCAGGCCGGGAAGGAGACTCGGGCAGGGTTGGTAGGTTGCTTGCCCAAGGTCAGTCAGCAGAGCTGGGACTCGACCTCTAGCCCCATGGCTAAGTAAGCGTACCGTGGGCTCTTGTACCAGCTACACAAGTGCCAGGCAAAGGCATTCTGGGAAGGAAGGGAGAGGGCAGCTGCAAGCAGACGTCACTGAAAGCCGCCACACAGTGATCCAAGGGCTGGATTCCGAGCGCACGTATCCCGTGTGAATCCTGGGGCGACTGAGACCAGCATCCAGGCCCAGTGGCGGTAACATCCAAGCCCTTGAGGGCAGAGTGCACGAGCAAACGATTCTCACCTCTGACTCCCCGGCACAAAGCAGCAGCTACTCAGAGCTATCAGCAGCTTTTAAAAAAAACAACAGACGACTGTCGGAGCCTCTCTTTTTGTACCCTGCTCACACGGCCGCCTCCCCATCTCCATAGCATCCATGGAACGTGAACTGCCGTCAGTCCAGCAGGAATGTTCCCTATTAACAAGGTTTGGCAGAGATCAGAAATTAACAGTGCCAACTTGTGCGTCTGATGCCTCAAGGCAGATGGCAGGGAAAGTATTCCAGCCCTGCTCCCCTCCACCTCCTCTCCCAGCAAACACAGAACTCTAGACAAGAAGAAAGGGGGCAGGTGTCCAAGGTTACAGCCATCTGCGGAATCCTGATTTTAGCAACCAGCATATGCAAGGTCCCCTGTTCTATGCCATGCGTGCTCTGCGCGGAGCCCTGGGGCTCATGAAACCCTGCCCCTCTTGGCTCCTGCCAGGCCTTTGGGCTGATGGCAAGTGCATGGGACTGCTTAGAGGTCTTTGCTGGCTGCCTTCTTCACTCTCAGCTAGGGAGAGGGAGACCCTGCTAGTCTCGGGAAGGAAGACAAGGAAGCAGTGCTGCTCCCATCAAAGGCGGGGGTGTGTGTGCCAATGACCAGGCGAACCGGGCCCTGCATTTGGAGGAGGAAGGGAAATCAGGCAGCATCCAGATTCAGACATCCCTCTTTATACAGCTCCCAACGATCCCAGCGGGATGAGGACACAAGCTAACCCCTATGGGGGGCTGGCCCAGGATGTGTCGGGCCCTCAGCTTCCAGCAAATACAGACAGTGCTATGTAACTACTGCTAGGTCCAATGGGAGTGGAGGGCGCCGTGCTTCCAGCACACGGTGGGTCTGACCCTGCTCCCTCCAGTCCACTGCAGCTTGGCCATTGACATCAGTGAAGGCAGGTGGGGGGGTCACCAAACGACACCCTGCTCTGTCCTATGAGGAGCTGAGCACCCAGCTCCCTATGACGTCAAGAGGAGTCGGGAGCACACAGCACCTCGGGGGTTGAGTCATTATTCTACATGTATCTGTTTCACAAAACAGCAGGTTCTCTTAGGGGGTTGACTCCAGGCTTCCTAAGACCCTTAGCCCCATGGGATCTTCATGGAGACCCCCATCCCCACAGTAAAGCGCTGTCAAGATGGAAGTACTCTCTGCTGAAAGCTGAAGGGGTTTAGGGGGGAGTGGGTAAAGCTGCCTGCCAGATAAGAGGCACCCAGGACAGTGCCCCCCACCCTCACAGCTTGAGAACTCAGAGCGCCGAGATTGGGAAGGTACAAACACCAAACAAAGGCTGTTAAATCCTAATTCTGCTGCTTGTCCCAGCTGCTGTCTGGGTAGAACCATTTACTCCAGAGACCTATGGAAAATAAAGCTACTCCACGCGCCTTAATAGACAGAAGCGCAGGCTGGTGAGCGCAATATAAATAGCTCATATTCAGTAATAACTATAGCCTGCTGATTGTCATCTTCCCATCCCATGTAATTCTATCCAGACGGCCACTCGCTCACTCACCCAAGGACCAAATTAATATCACAATGGAAAAGCTGGATGTTTTTACATCCAAAAATGAAGTGAGGTTCAACTCTTTCATCTCTTATGAACGGTAAATCACAAAGCCACAGCTGTCTATGCTGCACAGAAGCCAAAGTCTCTTCCCAAAAAGGGACGGGTAGGAGGAGATGGGGTACCTGTTTGTTCTGCCGGTTCCCAGAATAGCACCATCACATGCCAGCTGCAAAGCAAGAAACCTAGAATCTTGCTACACCTACATACCAGCCTCTTTTTTCCCCACACTCACCAACAGCCCTGTCGAGTGGTGAGCTTCTTACATCTGATCTATGGGGCCAGGATGAATCCCAAAAGGCACAGCACTAGCATGATCCAGAACCACCTCTATATCTTGCCATGCCTTAAAAAAACAAACAAAACAAAACAAAACAAAACCACACACACACATACTCTGCAGTGCTACAAGAGATGCTTCTTCTCCCCGAGCTAAAAAGCAGATAATTGCTCATTCCCTCTTCCACCCTCCTTCTGAAGATCTAGAATGCCATTTGCACCAGTGAAATGAATGTGCTGGGTCTCGGTCACAAGCAGGGTGGATTAAAAAAAAACAATTATTTAAAAATATTTGTATTTAAATCAGATTTTTTATAAAATGTTTTGAGGAAAAACCTATCTAAAGATAGTTTTAATGAAGGCGTGTTGTCACTCGAAGATCTCTCATCATGGAATAGGGATTATAAATTCTAATTCTATAGTAGAGACAATATAGTCATGTAATGTTTAAGAAAATTTTTGTACATGAGTTCCAAGTTCATGGATTAGGGACCCACTCTTATGGGGTTCCAAAGGCTTCTATATAGACTATTTAGGTTAGTCTTTCCATCTACCCAATGAAATTCAGTGCTCAGTCTAGAAAATACCATCAGAGATGCTTAGTTTTGCAGTTCTCAGACTGCGAATTTGTGTCTTCAGAGAGAACATGCTTGTTAACAGCAAAAACATTTTTAAATAAATTATATAGAGAGATGAGAAACAGACCTCCACTCTACTGTCCCTCTGCACATTTGTATACACAGAATCAATCCCTATTTTAGTTAAAAACAATTTTAACAAAGACAGACCAGATTTTAAAAATCTTGAATGTTTAACTAAATTCAAAAATGCATATGCTTGTTTTGTTAAAATATTAGAGGTTTGCTGTTGAAGAAAAAAATCTAGAATACATAATGTCGTTATTTTAGTTAAATAAAACAATTTATGTGTCTGTCTGCTCATGTTCTCTTAATACCATTTGGCAAGAAAATGCTCTGAATACTAATGATTAACCTGTTGAATTGGAGATAGTTCACCTCCCAATTGTTTCATAAATATCTGGTTCCATTACCTTTGGTAAATGAAATAACCAATCATTCATTTTCTGGTGTAGCTATAAAACTAATCTGAAAAGTTTCCAAAATAAATCACTGTTTAAAAATGTATAGTGTGTACCTTCTAAAAATGAAACCTACATCTATCTCTGAGTTGTGAAGTATATGTAATAAGGTTATAACAACCAACGAGAACGCACTTTTATGTAGAAAACCATGATTAAATCAAGTCTTCCTGACGAGTGATTTAAATCAATTTGATTTAAATCAAATCCACCCTGGTCTAGTTTTGCTGCACACTAGAGTTTCAGGCTCTAGCCCAGAGGTTCCCAATCTTTTTGATACTGGGGACCAGTAAACCCATTCACAAGCTTTTGGAGGACCAGTAACATTTATTTGCATATTTGCATATTCATTAAGCAAATAAATTGTGTTGCTGGCCCTACCTGTCCAGTGGGTTGTTCCGCCCTCTCTCCCCTCCTGGCCCCAATCCTGGCTGCTTTATCGGCCAGCACCGGCTCCCCCGGGCATTTTGCATCGATGCGCACGGCGCACGGCCTTCTCCCTGGGTCCTAGTGCCCACCGGATCTAGCCCCGTCGCCCGGAAGCATGCCTAGCAGAGATGCCGTGGTGGCGGCCTCTCTCCCATGAGGGCCACGCCGCCGTGCTCGGCAGTGCAGGGTGCTGCTACCCCATCACACAAATTAATAGGATCATGCGTGATAATTTTTCTAAGGACCGGTACTGGGCCACACACCACATTTTGGGAAACGCTGCTCTAGCCCTTTCCATTGCATCACCTTGAAACAACGGGACAAACTCTGACCCCATCAAAGTCTGCAGGGGACAAAACTTCCACAGTTCAGCCTCATAGGGGAACTATGATGATTTTGATTCACTATGGGGCCTGACGTGTGCACGTCAGCAACACTGCTGCCACGGAGACATTGAGCCATAAGGCAAAACAGGTCATTATTTGCAGAGAACGCAAGATGCTGGATGTACTCAAGAGGAGCAGGTTTCCAGCTACCTTCATTAGCACATCCAACTCCAGCCACACGAGGCTTCCAATTAATGAAACTGTTGCACAGCTTTTGAGCAAAGCCACCCCCTGCCACCACCATCTCAATTAGCTGTCCGCAGAGAGCTGGCACGTGGCCAGAAACGGGGCCCCGGAAGGGAACGATCTATGGACTCCATGCCTGCTGGAAAAGCCACAGAGCTCAGGGACTTTTGTGCCCTTCCAGGATGAAAGGGATGTCTGAATGGGTCAGAGCAGAGATGGAAGAGCCTGTTGGACACCACCTCCCAGATCACCCAATCCCAATTGCCAAAGCCATCTGCAATGAGCATGGGAAGAGACCCACAGACAGCCTGGATCAGGCATCGTAGCCGGAAGTCTAAGAAGAGCTAGCGTTGCATGGTGGAGTCCCCCCACAGACAACCCCACAGTTGTTCAAGTGGTGGAACTAAACAAATCACCTGAGGGTAACAGCCCTCAACAGCTAATGCTCCCACTCAGGGACCAAGATCCTACCCTCTTGGGATGTGAAGGGGTAACTGTGCCAGCTGATGCTTACCAGGTAACAGTTAACTGGCTCCCCAGGATCAGCTCCTCACCCGTGGCTTGCCATAGGCAGAGGGCTGTTCCAGCCCCAGCAGCCAGCCCCAGCACCGGGTTGGTTAACCAGTTAAATGTTACCGACCATTTAACTGGTTAATTCGGGGTGGGGAACCTCAGGCCGGGGGGCTGGATGTGGCCCCGCAGCTTGCCTGGATCCAACCACCGAGGCTCAGGGCTCCCCTCCTAGCATTGGGGAGCCTGCACCTACAGAGGGACTGGAGCACACAAAATCTACCATCCTGGGCCCCACTAGGCTCTGGTGTGCGAGGGGAACGAGGGGAGTGTCCTTCTCGGTCAGGGGCCACATCAGTGAGGTTTTGGGGGAGTTGGCTTCTCACGTGTGTGTGGCCCCTCCCCCCACAACTGATTTTTTCCATGGGTCAGCAGCCCCCAATTCAAAAATAGGTTCCCCGCCCCAAGTTAATTGGGATTTTACATCCCTACTTCACTCAGGGTTCAACTAGTTGGGCCCAATGGTGAAGTTGCGTCAGAGCAAGGCTAGCAGACTCAGGCCCCGTGCAGGTTTCATCCCTGCACAGGTGAATGGTGACAGTGTTACTGTATTTTCTCTCTTTCGGAAGCAATTCCACATGCAGGACGCTCAAGGACCCTGGAAGCCCGTGCTGCTCATCTGAGAGCACACTTCCTCCCCCAGCCTCACAGGAGAGCCTGGCACCTGGGAGCACAAAGTAAGTCCAGGGCTTGGACAGCTTGGGGATACAGTATATTGAGCTACAAGACAGTGGAAATTTGGTAAACAAGTACAGGAATATTGGGAAGCAAGCCGGGTCCATGGGGTGAAGCCCTTTCGAAAGGGTTGGCCGTTCTAGTCAAGACGGGACAAAGAAAGCAGCTCTGTGTCTTCTCCTGGGTCAAATAAGATTGTCAGGTAGGAACTTAGAATCGCTTTGCTGCCCTTTCTACATCCATGGGCTCTGGTTCAATGTAGGGATGTTAAATATCGACTAATTGACTAATCGAATCGTTGATACATTTCGCATCAACGATTCGATTAGTCGATAGGGAGCCTCCGCCTTTGAAGTGTAGCAACAGCCCTAGGGCGCAGCCACTTTGAAACGCCGCATGCAGCCTGGGGACGCCCCAGCTGGCCCTGGGCTGCACACGGCCTTACAAAGCAGCAGCGTCATGTGGAGTCCAGGGTCTGGCCCCAGGCTCCAAGCAGCGCTGTCGCTTTGAAGTCCCCCTTCCTCTTAGAGGCAGCAAGAGGGAGGGGAAGCGACTAGTCAACTCGCCTGTCAACTAGTCCTTCACATCCTTAGTTTAATGAATGGAAAACAGACTTTTAAACTGGTCTGTTCTTTCTGATCCTTTTCCAAATCCCATCGGGCCCATAAAAGTCATTCCATCAGCTATGATTGGAATTACTGCAGCACTAACACACCTCAGCCAGGATTAGGCTCCCAATGTGCCAGGCCCTGCACACACACTTTCACACAGTCCCTGGGCCAGTGAGCTCACATCCAATTGGCTCCCAATGAGTCCCTTATCTGGTAGAATGTACCTATTTTAGGACCCTGTGCAACAAAGCATCTAGGCATAAGCTTGAATTCATTCTTATTCATTAATGCACATGCTTAACTGCAAGCTCCGAGCATGTGCTTGAAGTTAGGTGTTACACCAACAGGTGGAACCAAACTTGGGACCTTTGGAGCTTAGTGCATGAGCCTCTACAGCTTCAGCGAAAAGCCAGCTGACTCAGCTCAGATTGTAGAACAAACTCATTCTTTCTCTGTATAAGTGGTCTAGGTGCCACTACAGAGGACAGCAGGTGTGCTGGTTACACAAGCATGCACTTAAGTGCTTTGCTGACCTGGAATGAAGTGGAAGGTCAGGGACAAAAATCCAGCACTGAAAAAAAAAGGTCATGTTTTCTTGAGACACCAGACTATTCCAACCACTCAGATACATTCTTATTTTAGCCTTTATCTGGTGTCTGGAGTGAGAATCTGATCTGCTCTTCCTCTCAAGGAGGAGTTTTTTAACTCCTCTAAAGGGATGCTACCAAGGAATAGACTGCTTCTATTTTTGTCACCGGTTTAGCATTTTTATTTCCACACACACACACACAAAGCCCCACAGGTCCTACACAACCAAAATTACATATTTGTGGCTTGTTTTGACAGTTTCTTTTAAAGATCTGTATTCCCCTACCTCCTCCATTTCTGGTATAACACTCTAGTTGTCTATAGATTATTCTGCATGACTCAGTGTGTGATGCAGAGATCTCATCCAAAAAAAACCCCCACCACTTACCTGATGATGCTGCAGAAGTGTATTAATGGCAGCATCATGCACAATATCAGCATCAATGCTCTTACAGAGATCACCAGATCTTGGGTCAGAAAGGGTATCTAGCCACACCTAAATCTTTAGTACATTGCTTTCAGTAAAAAAAGAACTAGAGGTCACCCAATGAAATAGGAGTCTAAAACAAAGGGTAGTACTTCTCCCCACACACACGGAGAGAGAGAGAGAGAGAGAGAGAGAGAGATAACCTGTGGAACTCCTTGCCAGAGGATGTTGTGAAGGCCAAGACTATAACAGGATTCCGAAAAAGAGACAGATAATTTTATGCAGGATAGGTCCATCAACAGGCTATTAGCCACAATGGGCAGGGATTGAGTCCCTAGCCTCTGTTTCTCAGAAGCTGGGAATGGGTGACAAGAGAGGGATCACTTGATGATTCCCTGTTCTGTTCATTCCCTCTGGGGAACCTGGCATTGGCCACTGTCAGAAGACTGGACATTGGGCTAGATGGACCTTTGGTCTGACCCAGTTTGGCCATTCTTATGTTCAGTAGGATGACTCCATGCTCACAGTTAAACACGCACTTATGAATATTCTGGATCAGGATTGCAAAACCCAGTCCAGGCCCATGAAAGTCAAAGAAAATGAACAGAATTCAGCGACAACGGGGACTGGGTGTTTACTGCCTACAGTTTTTTTCATGTTCTTCTGTTATTAGTTTAGAGCCTGATTTTGCCACCCTGACTTGCCCTGGGATTGATTCACAGCCCCTTGAAAGCAATGACACTTCAGTGATTGCTGAGTCACATCCGCGGGGTAGCTCCTTACTGCTGGAGTGACACCCCATCCTGAATTTAGAAGTATGGTGCTGCCCAATGTGAATAAGGGAGGCAGAATCTGGCCCTTGGAAAAGAGATTCATGAGGACAGGGACCAGACAGGGAGAATTCACCCAGGTGTGCAACTCCAGCAAGATGACTGAACTTGTGCATCTATGCACGAAATCAGACATTAAAGAGAGAGTATTAGGGTATGGTGTGTGTGTGTGTGTGTGTGTGTGTGTGTGTGTGTGTGTGTGTTTGTTTTGAAAGGGGCCATTAGAGCTAAAGTTCCATTGCTCAGTTTCATTGCTCAGCCTCATGGACATACAATCCCCTTGCCCTTTGCCGACACGTATAGACTGCCGTTCTCCTGCTGATGAGTCCATTATCTCTCAGCAGAGTAAAATAAGAACATTGCCTGTTCCTCTTGATGTAAAGGAGACAAGAAATAAATAGGATTTCTCCCCAAGACCTACAACTCCCACGGTCTCCCTCATATGCCAAACCAGCAACAGTGTCAGATTCTCAAGAGCGGAGGATGCCATGCAGATCTCTCTCATTCAAACTTCACTGGCCTGAGCTTTTAAAACAACTTACATGAATACTAGATAAATATATAGAAGAGGAGACCCAATTACTGGGTACCTTTCACCACCAATCCTGTATCCATAGTTAAAGGCTGTTAGACAAACAATGGATAATAAAATAAGCCTATGAAGCAAATGAAAGGAGAAATCGTACGCTCTACACAGACAAATATAATAAGGTTTGATTTTTTTAAAAATGAATTAAACCACTGAGTTCTAATTTATGTCATCGCTTGATAAGATTAGAGGATTAAACCAACTCCATGCTAAATGCTCCCTGCTAAGAGAACCATGCCAGGGCTTATTGTGCACGGGCACGCACTGAGATCGCAGCAACATCACTCAGAGACATGGGGGCTCACGGTATGCCCAGCTCTAATTGCAGAAATAAAAATCACTGCTTATCCACATATTCCATAGGCAGCCAGGGCAAGAACACCAAACCCACTCCAGTTTCCAAGAAGCTTATTCACTGGGTACTTGTACACAACAGGCAAGTTTTGTATAAGCAGCAGACTATTTATCTTGGATTGCTGGCATCATAAGAGGATTTTGGCATAGCAGAGAGGGAGGGGAGCTCACCGACATCCTCCCACATGCTATCCCCATATCCACACCCACAAATTAATATCCTTACATAATTTCTCACATTACCACACCCACTAAGCCTACCCGTACACACTCATACCATGCAAAGTATTAAACAAAATGCCCAGTCTTCCGATCTGTAGGCGATGAATGATGAACACCCAAGTGTGTGTGTGTGCGCGCGCACGCGTAAGACTTTTCCTTAAAGACAGTGACTAGCTCTAGATAAACCAAGTGAAGGCTCTGTCCATGTCAAGTCAGTCATTTAATTGTGCACTATTCAAAACACTGAATTTAGATCTGTGGTGTCCAACCAGTTCCGAAGCAGTAGCTACTATAGTGGCTACTGCTATAGCAAACTAGCCACTTTATTCTGAAAATGTAAATAATTTTGTGATCCAACTATCCACATTCAACTGGCCAAATAGCCACTTGTGGCTAGTGTGTTGGACACCACGGATCTAAAGGCTCGGGTTCTTTCGCCCTTACTCACCATGAATAGTGTCATAGCACACTCAGATCAAAGGGTCCAGTCCCAGGATAAAGTCCCTGTATGCAAGAATGTCAGATTCCAGCCCAGAGAGCTAAATCTATCCATGGTGTAATGAACACCTTCAGTTTAGTTACACCAGGGATGAATCTTGCCCCATGTATTGCAGAAACAGAATCAGATTATCCATTCTGGTGCATGACCGGAACAATACGGATACTATTTCCCGCTCCCCGGTGAGGATCGCACATATTGTGCCATTCAATATTGCTTTGGGCCATTTGTCCCTTAGCTTTTCCTAGCGTGTATCTAGGGGAAACAGTCAAAAATACTGATGGCTAGTTTCCCCTTGAATGATTTTTCTATTACATACGAACTGTCCCTCCCCACTGAAATGTTCCCCTCATAGGAACAGCAATCTTTCCAGGGGGAGCGATGTGAGTAAGAGGGGGGCAGATCTTTCACCATACTGAAGAGACTTATCCCATCTGTTGTCTCTCTCATCAGCCCACATCTGTATCATTCCCAGCTCTGAGCCTTTCGACCTATAAGCCTCGGCAAGGTGCTAAAGAGACTGGCTTGATGATTCTAACCTCTGAAGACGTTCTGAGTATGATAAAAGAAATCCAGTTATTGAAACGTTTCCCCACAATACAGTTACTGTGTTGCTAGGTTTCCATTCCAGACACAGCCTAAAAGAGCAATCAGAGAGAAAGAGAGAGAAGCTGCTGTTGCAGATATCTTTATCAGCACCTGACAGGGGTGCTGGGAGGAGGCTGGGTGACATGGAGGGGTCCTGAATGAAGTTTGGTCTCATAAGAAAGAACAGAACCAAGTTCCAAAATTGAACTCCAATTTTGGATAGAGGGTTTTTTGTATTGAATTTGGTAGGGTAGTAAATTGTGTGTGTGTTTATTCTGTCATCTGCAGCATGTCTGGATTCAAGCACAACAGCAGCAAATTGATAGAATTATCCCCCTAACACACACCTCCTCACCCTGTTTCATTGATCCTGCAGCCTCCAGATGTAAAACCGGGCATGCACCAGCCTACTTTTAAAAGGTTCTTATTTGCTGGTATATTACATTAAACCCTAACAGACTCGGTTCAGCTGTCAAAATGCTATCCCAGTAATTGCATAAGCAGAAGCAAAATAATTGGCATGCTACTGCCGGGAGCAGTACAAGGATAGCTTTGTGTGAGACACCAATGGAACAGGACAGAGCTAGAGCTCCATGCAGGGCATGTGTAGCAACCAGCACCTGTCCTAATGGAGGGTTTTGTCTCGGATTCTCAAGGGCCCCCCATTCACAAAAAAGCCTCTTCCCGAGCCACCCTACAGGCAGATTTCCAAAAGAGCCCAGCTCCAAGCAGCTCTTTGTTTTCTGTGGATGCCCAGCACTTTGGAAGGCCTGGTCGCTCCAGCCCATTTCCTCACACTTTAATAATAAACAGTAAAATGTTTGGGAGCAGGAGTTCTTCCTGTTCTGTTTGTGCAGTGCCTAGCACCATGGGGTTTTGCTCCAGGACTGAGGCTTCCAGGAGCAACAGCAATACAAAGAATCAATACACAATAATCATCAACAATGGGGCTAGTTTTGGGGGGGCACACATTAAGATCTGCACAAAGCCGGTCTCTTAGGGTCTGACTACACTGGAACTCAAGTTCCCAGACCCTGCGTTTGTTAATGTTGGACTCCGGCCTCTACGCTCATTTGTAACCTCAGGCTGGAATTGTCGAACCCTGAACCCCTGCCTGGAGCTCCAGCATCTGCACTGCGTTATGCCAGCCCGAGTCCAATCACCCACCTCCCAGACTTCCCAGGACACGGCAGCTCTATCGAGTCCTTTGTGCATGGTGCGGTGTTGGAAAACTTGACCGTCCACCCAACTGGGCTATCCAGAGGACAACAGAAGTCAGCCCATGGCCACTCCGGGAGTCCGCCCAAAGTAGTCCACTGAGGTTGCTTCTACATTGCAACGCAATGTGGTTTGAACCCTGGGTCCCAGCTTGCTTCCGGGTTGGACCCTGCATCCTCAGGAGGTCCTGGGTCCAAGCCTAGGTTAGCAGGATTTGTGTGTGGACAGAAAGGGGATAGACTTTGGCAGGAGTTAAAACCCTGGACTTACAAAGCAGTGTCCCTATGTCCTGTGATGGGAACCCAGTGACCTGTGGGCTCTTAGCACCATCCTCTGAAACCCGGGGGCTGGCCACTGTCCAAGACAGGAGCCTGTCCGGGCGGCACGTTAGGAATTGCCAGTCGGAATCAGAGCCCCCGTCCCCCTCCACACACACGGGCTTCCCTGACCCCCGTCTCCACCCTGCTGCTAAGCCTCCGGCGCAGCCTGGGGCTCGGCGCTGCTGGGTCCGCCCCAGGGCCAGAGGAGCCTGCCCCAATCACCGCCTTGGGAAACTCCGCAAAAACAGCCCGGAGCGCGCTGCACGCCCAGCCCAGGGACTATCAGCTGCAGCCCTCGCATCCCAGACTCAGGCCTGGCCGCCCAGCCCCACGGGCACTGGCAGAGCCGGCGGGGAGGAGGCGAAGCGCTGGGACCGGCAGGCAAGTGACCAAGGGAGCCCTAAAGTGTCCGCTGAGGCTTGGAGCCGGGGCAGCAGGGATCCTGCTCCAGTCGTGCGCTCCTGGCACCCCCTCCCGGCCCCTAAAACGCCAACCTAGGACCCTCCTCCCCACCCGCTCCCGTCCACCCCCCTGCAGCTGCAGCTCTGCCGGTTCCCTCTCCGCCAACTGCAGCCCCCCGCGGCCGCATCCTCCTCCTCCGCAGCCCCGGGCTGGTCTCCCTCCCCTGCGCGGCGGGGACAGCGCTTACCTCGGCCCGGCCGGTGGCCTGTGGCAGGAACGGAGCGGCGGGCCGGGGCAGAGGAGCTCTTCTCAGCGGGCGCCCGGCCCCCGGGATGCTGGATCCTCCCCCCTCCCGGAGCGCTAGGTACCCGGGGACTGGGGTTCCCCTTCCTGCCGCGGGACCGGAGCGCGCCGGCTCCCGACCGCCTTCCTCGGGCACCGGGAGCTCTGCGCCCTGCAGGGAGCCAGCCGCTGGCACAGCCCGGCCCCCCTCCGCTCCCGGGACGGACTGAGGGCCCCCGGAGCGCACCGCCCTGCCTGCGCCCCTGGAGCGCGCTGGTGCCCCCGGCGCTGACTTCGGGCACCGGGAGCGCACGGCTCCCCTACCGCCCGGCACAAGCCCCGCAGCGCACTGCCCGGGCGGCTGCACAGCCCCGCACCCTCAGAGCGTCTCCCCCGCACCCAGCCCGGCCGGCAGCCGCCGCAGCCTTTTATTGCCACCCCGCTTTGTTTTGGTCTCGGCTCCTACCATTGCTTGCCGGGCCGCCGGGGGGGCAGGGCAGCACTCAGCCCCCCGCGCGCCCCATCCGCTCGCTGACCCCCCCTCTGCCCGCAGCCCCGGCGCGTCGGGATACAGCCCTACCCGGCCTCGGCCCCAGCTGCGCCGCGCCCGCGGCTCCCTGGCTCCGGCTCAGCCTGTCTCTCCCCCTGCAGGGACGGTGGCGTTGGTTCAGCCGAGCTATATATTCTGTCGGCAGAGGCTGGCGCTGGGTAGTCGCGAGTTGAGGGGTGGAGGGAGGCAGGTGGTCGCACGGCGCTCTCCTGAACCCAGCCTGGCTTCCTCGGTCTGCTCCTTCCCCAGCCTGCCCGGGGCAGCTCGGCCAGCGCTGTCAGCTTGTCTGCATCAGGAGGTAGCAGGCTGCTCCCCCGCTGAGGGGGTGGGGAGCCTTCCCCTGCTCCAGCAGTCACTGTGCGCCCCAGTGGTGTCCTTCGGAGGTGTTTCAGGCCTTCCTCGTGAAGCAGCTGGCAGTGGCGCTGGAAAGGTTGTGCAGTACCACAGCCTCAGATCTACTCCTGGTTCTCCCAGTTGCACTTTGCACCAGCCACTTAGTGCTTAACGTGTGCCAGGGCTGAGCCCAGCACCTCTGGGCCTAGCAGTCCATGACACCGCCTGGCAGGCCCACCATAGGGGTGGGGGGCAAAGAGGGCAGTTCCCCAGGGGCTTGGCGCTTCAAAGGGGCCCAGAGCTCATGGCTGCAACTGCAGCAGTGGCAGAACCTGGAGCCCCAGGCTCTTTAAATTGCCACCAGAGTGCCAGCCTTGCAATCTGTAAGCCTCTGATGGCTGGGAGGAAGGGGTACCGTTCTCCAGGCAGCACTGAGGGCTGGTTGCCCCCTCCCCCCACCCTTCCTGCCCAAGGCCATACCCCTTTTGGGAGCATGGAGCTGCCCCCTCCCACACACACACACACACACACACACAGGCTACGTCTACACTGGCATGATCTTGCACAAAAACTCTTTAGCGCAAGAGTTCTTGTGTTAAAGTAGTTGTGCAAGAGAGCGTCTACACTGGCATGTGCTTTTGCGCAAGAGATGTGCTTTTGCGCAAGAGCATCCATGCCAGTGTAGACACTCTCTTGCGCAAGAAAGCTCTGATGGCCATTTTAACCATAGGGCTTTCTTGTGCAAGAAATTCATGTTGCCTGTCACACTGGCCTCTTGCGCAAGAACAGTTGCGCAAAAGGGCTTATTCCTGAGCGGGAGCATCATAGTTCTTGCGCAAGAAGCCCTGATTTCATACAGTAGAACGTCAGTTTACTTGCACAAGAACACACGGCCAGTGTAGACAGACAGCAAGTTTTTGCGCAAGAGCGGCCGCTTTGGCGCAAGATCGCGCCAGTGTAGACACAGCCACACACTTTGCCCAGGGGCCTGTGGAGACTCTGCACCCCTGCTTCTGGGCCTTTCAGCTCATAGCCCCTGTACCCAGGAGAGGCCCTAGACGAGCTGCTGGCAACTGGCACCCTAGGCGAAACGCACGTTCGGCGCCCCCGCCTCCAAAGTCCTCAACGGCCGTTTATCTTGGCACCCTAGACGACCGCCTAGTTCGCCTGTATTGATGGGCCATCACTGCCTGTACCTCTGGCCTTGCTGCTTCAGTTATGAATGCAAAAACCACTTGGGTCCCTGCACCTCTTTCACCACCAGGTAAGCACCCCCTAGTCTCTGGCTCAGCTGTTCACCTGTAAATGGGGGGGGGTCCACTTCTGCCTTTCATTTATGACTCAGACCCATTTCCACACTGGTAAAGGAGGTGTTGAACCTCACGAGGCATCTCAATAAAATTCTGATTTTTTCCTGAGCCATCGGAGGTTGCTTTGAGGCCCAACAAATGGCTCGTGGCCACAGTGGGTTCCAGAAGTCCCAGGAGGATAGGTTATTGGTTTATCATCCCGCCCCCAAGCTGGCTCTGCATCCTTTGCCCTGTTCAGTGTGGGAGGCCCTACCTGGCAATAGCTGCCTGTCAGCATCATGGGAACACAGAAGCCTTCCCACCACACCCCCAGGGGAGTCAATAATATTACCCTTATTTTATAAATAGGGAAAGTGAGGCACAGAAAGGCTACACAACTGGCCCAAGCTCACACCAAAATTCCTAGGTCTGATGCAGGCTAGAACCCAGATCTGCTGGGCTTTAGCCACAAGAGTCTCTCTTCTCCCAAAGAGTGCCAGGATTCACTAGTTAATGCTGTAGGAAGCTTTGAAGGGAGTAAATGTTTTTATTAATGGCCACAGCCGGAGGCAAGACACTGAGGCTGTGTCTAGACTGGCCAGTTTTTCCGGAAAATCAGCTGCTTTTCCGGAAAAACTTGCCAGCTGTCTACACTGGCCGCTTGAATTTCCGCAAAAGCACTGACTTCCTACTGTAAGAAATCAGTGCTTTTTGCGGAAACACTATGCTGCTCCCGTTCGGGCAAAGTCCTTTGCGCAAAAGTTTTCGCAAAGGGCCAGTGTAGACAGCTGAGATTTGTTTCGCAAAAAAGCCCGATCGCGAAAATGGCGATCGGGCTTTTTGCAAAAGCGCTGCGTCTAGATTGGCCACGGATGCTTTTCCGCAAAAAGTGCTTTTGCGGAAGCGTCCGTGCCAATCTAGACGCTCTTTTCCGAAAATGCTTTTAACGGAAAACTTTTCCGTTAAAAGCATTTCCGGAAAATCATGCCAGTCTAGACACAGCCTGACAGACTAGGACAGTGGCAGGCAACGGCCCATGGACCCCTTGGCTGCTCCCCTCCCCCAAGAGCCCTGTACTTCCTACACCTCCCTCGCCCTCCCAGTACTTTCTGTCCCTGCTCCTCCTCCCTCTCACAGCTTGAACACTGCAAATCAGCTGTTCACAGTGTTCTAGCCCTGGTAGGGAAGTGCAGGAGTAGGGATGGGGGGCAAATCAGGTGACTGGAGGGAGGGGGAAGAGAAGGTAAGTACAGGGCTCCAATGTGCGAGAGGTGAATGGGAGCAGGCAGGGGCAGACAGGGAGGCCACAGAGCCACAGATGAAACCACAGTGGGTCACAGGCTGCTGCAGCCCACTGAGGTGAAGGAGATCCACTCATGTGGCCCACTTACTGTTCATGGTTGCCCATCCCTGGATTAGAAGCACTACCCGTGTGATCGTATGAGGTAGGGTTTTTTTACATTATTTCTCTCACTAGCACAGCTAACCAGCCTGCATGGCTTCTCCTAGAGCCTGAGCAATGGTCACTCATCTTGGGGTTCTGGATCTAATGGCGGAGAGGTGGGAGGGAGGGTAATTGACAGCAGGTGCTTTAGGGAGAGCACCAGAAACTGGAGTTTATCTACAGCCAGGTTCTCGATCTTCGTCTTTCTGAGCTCCTATCCCCAAGAGCAATTCAGATGCTGTCCACCTGATAAGCAGAGAGCCCACAGCATGTGTTTCTACTGGAGATGTACATCCACACATGTCCTGGTGCATACAACAAAATGTACTATGCACACATATGGAAAAAATTAGAGTGTACACTGGTCTACACTCTAGGAAATTAGGTCAGTGTAACTGCATAGCTAGGTGGTATGAAAAATCCACTTCCCTGAGCAATGCAGTTAAACTGACCTCAGCCCCAGGGTGGGAGAATTCTCCCATCCTATACTGATGGGAGAAGGCCTCCCATTGGTGTAGGTAGCATCTTCCCTGAAGCACTGCAGGTGTGCAGATGTGTCACTGCAGTATTAAATCTAGATAAGACTCAGGGGGGCCAACAGGATTTCCGGGCTCCTCGGCAATGGGGGAGGGGGACATGGCTACCGGAAGGGGGTGGAGATGGGGCAACCACCCCAACATGCCTCTTCCTGCCAGCCCAGAGAGCTGCCTGGAGCATGCAGCCCGGCACTCCGGCTGCAATTTAAAGGGCCCAGAGCTTTAGACCCTTTTGAATCACTGGGCCCCAAGGCAATAGCCCCATTTGTCCCCTCCACACCCATCAGCAGGCCCCCAGCCCTTTACCTGCAGGAGGCACGAGACGGACATTCAACCTTCACTCCCCATTCAGCTCCTGGCCTGTCTGCTGGCACTGCTAATAATGGTGCCAGAATAGTGGTGTGGCCACCCGCAGAGGGCAGGTTACTTCACACAGGCAGCCTTTGGATGGTAACAACTTTAAATCCATTCTGGCCTAAGCCAGATCGCAAGCGATGAACTAAACATGTAAATCTCCATCGTATGTCCAGTGTACCTGAGCCTACCAGGGTCTCTGACTCTTTCTACACAGACACCCAGCCCCTAACTCAGGGGTGGGGAATCCGGCCCTCGGCTCGCCTGGATCTTCAGCCCCCAAGGCTCGGGGCTTCCCCCAGTATTAGGGAGCCCACGCTGGCACTTCATTCCCCCCTATCCTCCCATGGTGCTGGATCACACAGAGTCTACTAGCCTGGGCCCCCCTAGGCTCTGGTGTGCGAGGGGAATGTGGGGAGTGTCTTTCTCAATTGGGGGCCACGTCAGTGAGGGTTTGTTTTGGGGGGGGTTGGTTTGATTTTCTGTGGGTCAGTGGCCCCCAGCCGAAAAAAGGTTCCCCTCACCTGCCCTAACCCATCACACAGAGGTGTCAACGAGGAACATCCAGAGAGCAGCCGAGTAAGCTGGGAACAGACCTGAGTCACCCTCTCCAAGCAGGCGGGGTCCGTAGGGGAGGTACTGAACTCTTCCCAGCGCGTTACCCCCCGGGATGAGGAAGCTGTGCAGCAAAGCCAGGCCAATCAGCTTGCGGAGGCGCCACTAAATGGGGCTTGAATGAGAACAATCACGTCCTCCCAGCTCAGCGCCTGTCGGCCAGGGATGGAAGTTTCTGCAGAGAGGGTGGCGCCCGCGGGTTGGCACCGCTGTTGAAAGTGGAGAGCGTGCAGGAAATGGGGAAATCCCGGTGGCTTTCAGGAATGTGCGATGAGCCCACGCTGGCTGTGCTCAGTCACTCAGCAGAGCCCCGGAAACAGCCCTGAGCCCTTATGTCCGTGCTGCACACAGGCATCCAGCCCAGCGCAGTCCTCCTCAGCAGCATCTCTGCCTGCACAAGTCGGCACCTGCCTGCAAACCCGATCTCCCCCTGGAAACCCAGTCTGTCCCTTAAACCCTCTCACAGACTTCCCCCGTGCCACCTGCCTGAGAGCACACGGCCCCACCAACAGAGTCACAGGGCAGCTCACATGTACACAAGCTGTATCATAATCTTCCATACCCCTTCATAACATGACACAAACATTGTACGCTCAGACATTTAGACTAGTCCTACGTTCCACAAGACAAACGTACAATACAGCAAACACCTCCTTCCCAGCACACAGGTATTAGAATTGGTCAGCAATCATATGCAAGCAATGTGCCCCCTAATTTTTTCCATCCATGCGCAGAATACATTTTGTTATGTGCACGGAGGCATGTGCAGATGTACACCACCTGTAAAAACACATGCTGCCAGCTGTGGGTTGCTGTGGGTGCGCTGCTAATTAGCTGGGCAGCATCTGAATCTCACTCAAGCACCCAGCTTACAGGGAACACTGCACACAAGATGTGTATGCAGGAGAAACACCCGTACTCTACCGTACACACAGACGTAAGTACCACAGTTTCCAGTGACCTCAGCTACACTTGAAAGCACACATTAACATATACAGAATGTTCAGACATTCAAACTCGAGCCATACACTGCACAACAGATACACAAATGGTATCACACATAATCACCTCCATATTCAGCCACCCACTGGTATTAGAAATGCATTGTAAACCAAGCAATAGTACAACTGCACACCCACACACCTGGGTAATAGAACTGTATTTTAAACATAGTGCCATTAAACATACTGTACCCACACATTAGACCTGTATCCCAAGAACATTCACACACACTATCCTAATCTACATTAGCAATACACACACATTAGGAGAGCTATTAGCACTGTATTGCAATACTGAGAAGAATACACACACACATAACACACAGAGAAACAAGAAAGAAGAGGATTGTGAATGGATTAAAAAGCCCACTGAACCATTGCTAGAGAATGTATTTGGGGTTAGGGAGGAGGGAACTTAAAGCTGTGTCTACACTTGCGCTTGCTCGACAAAACTGTTGTCTTTCATGGGTGTTTAGCTGTGTTTTGCTGTGGCAAGTGCCCGTGGGACACTGCTTTGTTGGCAGGAGTGCTCTCCTGCCGATAGAGCAAAACCTGCTTGTTGGGGGTAGAAGTATTTTATCAGCCAAAGAGCGGGCAACCAGCGTTCACATGCTGACTGTTAGCAACAGGGCTATGCCGACACGTTGTCGCTAAAAGCTGTGTGGCATAGACATACTCCAACTGGACGCGTTTCTCAGCTGGAAACATTTCCCTCCTCCAGGCTTTCTGATCCTCCCCGCCCCCCCATCAGGGCCAGCTTCCCCGCTGAAATGAAACACTGCTGGGCATTGGGCACACGGCTATTTATGACTTCTTCTTGAAATTCCGTCTGCTCATCTATGCAGAGTAAAACTACCCAAGCAATCTCTCCAGTTCAGGTGCTCATTACCCAAGCGCTCGACATCACCCGGCAGGCTCACTCAGGCCTTGTAAATTTTATCTGGGGGACATTCTGCTTCCACTAGGTCTATTACTGCCTGACTGCCTGAAAGGCTTGTAGCCAGCAAAGCACAGAAAAAGCTGGGGACCATCCAAGCGCCGAACGTTACTAAGGAGGCTTGGTGCGTGGGATCCAGACGCGGATGGGTACGTGCGTACACGGAGCCTGCCTGCGCGCCCCTGGAGCGTACATGGAGCTACGAGCCTTTGCGTGATGAAGTGTGTTGCGCCTGCCAGCTGCAGGGAGACGAGAGAGAGGAAGGTGATGGTCCGCATGAGCGAGTGCAAGATTGTGTGCGTGTGAGCGTGAAAAGGAGCATGCCCGTGTCTGCGGGCCAGATTCTGGGCTCGGCAGCAAGCTGGAGAACCTCCCGGGAAGTCAGTAGAGTCATTCTTGGTTTACACCACAGCAGCTAAGGGGAGAGTCAGGCCCGGGGTGTCTCCAGAGCCGTTATTTGAATAGCTTTAGCCATCTGCCAATCAAATCAGTAGTGCTGGATGTTACAAGGAGGGCTCACAGCAAGGGGAAGGGAGAGGGAAGGAGGCGGTTTGAGTGAAGCTTAAGCCAAGGATGAAGTCATGGAGAAAAACACGGAATGAGTTTTCCACGCACAGGACAAGGAGAAAAGGCCCTATCCACCAACAAAGGGAGGTTCTGCTTCTCCTAGCGGCTGGCAACAGGTCCCTGGATCCCATGCAGGTGTCTCTAGCAGAAGTTGGGGGCTGCTGCAAAAAGGCGCGCCCTCAAAACAACCCCAAACCAAGCAACACAGTCTGCTGAAGTTGGGACATTTTGAAAGGGGCAGAATCCCTGCTCAGAAACCTGCTTCCAGTGCACCTTTCAGTCCCCTGGGCAAACTCAGACATGAAGGGACAGTGGTGGGGGGGTTCTTTGCCTCCTATCAGCTCCCCGGTCAGAGTATTCCTCTCCTGGCCCCTCATCTTTCTAAGGCTATGTCTATACTGCAGGGTTTTTGCGCAAGAAGTCTTTTGCGGAAGAGTTCTTGTGCAAAAACTTCTTGCGCAAAAGTGTGTCCACACCTCTTGCACAAGAAAGCTCTGACAGACTGGCCATCAGAGCAGCTGTGCTTTTTCGGATAGGCTCTTTTTGCGCAAGAAACCCCTGCGGAGCGTCCACACATGCCTTTTTGCGCACAAGCTGTAGCGCAAAAAGGAGTGATGCCTCGTAGAAGGAGGTTTACCTGTACTGCAAAAAGCCCTCTGATCTGTTGATTGACTGTAGATTTTCTTGCGCAAAAACATGCTTGAGATGTGGATGCTCCACGGGTTTTTGCACAAAAACAACCGTTTTTGTGCAAAAACCTTGTAGTGTAGACGTAGCCTAAGAATGAATTTCCTTTTAGGTGGACCAATATGGAGAGTGAAATTTTCTATGTACAAAACATGGAGCTGCAGTGCAGGCTTCCCTGCATGCTGCCTGGTGGTGCCCACATACAGCAGAGCTGGGGTGCTCAGTCTCCATGGCTCACTCAGGCCTTGGCCTCTGCCAAGAGTCTCAGTGTGGCCACTGGTGGAGGTTGTGCTGGGGACATCTATGCCCTGCTCTCATCAAAGTGTGGGGGAGTCACCGGGCCCCACACCCCCATCCACAGTCAGCTGTGACTCTCAGCCAGCAGATAGAACAGAAGGTTTATGAGTCAACAGAGACACAGTGCAGAACAGACTTGTCAGCACGGTAACCAGAAGCAGCCAGCACAATCCATCTTCGGGAGAGGGGGGCCTAGAGCCCAGACCCTCCCCCTGCACTCCAAGCCAGCCAAGACTGACTCATGGCCGGTCCCAGCCCCCAGCCAGGTCCTCCTCCAGCCTTTGTCCTGCTTCCTGGGCAAAAGGTGTCACCTGGTCACACACCTTCCCGGGCTCAGGTTATGAAAGGCATCAGCCATTGTGAACATGCAGGAGGCTATCACACCGCAATTCCCATCACCAGCTAGATATTGGTGCCGTGCCCAGGGAAACTGAGGTACACACACCGGGCAGTAGAACTCAAGAGGCGAATACAATCCCCACTTCATCACACCTGGGAACTGCACTCGGTCCATGAACTAATTTCTCCCCAAACCGCCCTCAGGTGGGAACCACAGACTTAGATCAGGATTCAAACTGCCAGCCTAGTCCCCAGATATCGGGAGCACTCAGTGTGCTGGGGGCTTCTGAAACACAAGGACTGTCCCTTCCCCAGAGAGCACAAAGGGGACATCCTTCGTATACTTCCAAATATGGGGTTAACCGGCCCTTTACGCTGCTCAAGGCTGGTGTGAGGGAGATGCCCCAGTACGGGGTTGTATCTGACAATCCAGTAAAGTCTTCCCAGTGGTGACTAGTCTGACCCTATGAGTCTGGTCACAGGGAAGATCTCCCATGGCCTGGGGAGTCTGGAGCAGGGATAAGCCCCAGAGGAAGCATCAGAGAAAGAAAGAAAACAAGACAGCACGCCAGACCGAGTGTGTTCATGCCCCCAACTGAGTTCAGGGCTTTTTCCTTGCAATTAAGTCTCTCTAATGGTTTTATGGGAGTTGTTTGTTTTAAGAGGCCTTCACTGCGCTGTGTAATGGTGTTTCACCAGTGCTCCCTGAAGACTCTGGGATGCCATTAGTATCCCACGGCTCCCATCCTATCCAAACAATTCCCCCACCCCGCTGTGTTTATCCTGCCCACAGCATGGAGTCCAGCGGCGTGCGGGCTGCCATGCCGCCTGCACTTGCTTTTCCACGGGAGTCTCGCAGCCCCAATGAATATTCATGGCACAAACATTAGCAATAAGTATTGTGCAATTTGGCTCCAAATATATTTGAGACAGAAGAACGAGCGCAAGAGAGGGAATTTTTTATTCCCGGGCTCTGGGAACATCTGAATAGCATTTTCCTGTGCTGTCACTGGGGTTTTTTTAAATGCAAATCAGTCTCTGGGTTTTGAAAGACACTGTAAAGAAAGAAAAAAAAGACCGACGCAAGCAAAGCTTTATCATCTCATAACAAACTCAGAGTTTCCAGGGCCCTGTGTGTTCCAGTCAATAAAGCACATGCTGGGGAGTCAGGCGATCTGAGTCCTGTTCTCAGCCCTTCTACTGGGTCCTCAGCAACTTTGGGCCAATCACTGCCCTGCTCTGTGCCTCAGTTTCCCCATCTGTGCCAAAAGGGGTGTGGGAGATAATGATGCTTGTCATTGAGGGTTATCTATTCCAAGTTATTATGAGACCGATGCCAATGGAGCAGCTGCAGAAGCAGCTTAAACATGACCAACTGACAACAACAATATTTTGCATAGATTGGATTGATCTTTCTCTGTTGGCTCCAACCCCCCCTCTTGTCCATCCTCTCGTCTCTTCGTCTCAGCATCCAACTCCTCCCCATTATACCTCCCTGCCCTTCTTCGCAGAATCACAGAATCCTAGAACTGGAAGGGACCTCGAGGGGTGAGGAAGTCCTGTCCCCTGCCCTCACGGCAGGACCAAGCACCCTCTTCTCCTCTCCTGTCCTGCCCCCATTCCCTTGTGTTCCTGCTTCTCTGATCCCCTCCCCAAACCCCACTCCACAAACAAAGCCTTGAAATCAAGTCGCCATCACATTGATCCCTGTGTGTTATTCCTTCCCCTCCCCTGGGGCTGCCTTGTCTATTTAGATTGCAAATCCTTTGAAGGGGGATGGGCTTGCTGCTCTGTGTCTGTATAGCACCTCACACAAAGGGGCTCTGATCTCGGTTGCTTTCTAGTCAGGACTGTAATTAACATGATTACTAATAATGCACACTCGCCCACCAGGCAGTGAAACCTGCACTAAGGACCATCTCCTACATGCAAACCCTTCTTCTACGCCTCCACTTGGAAGTACCCGCCACCACTTTGTTTGGCCTTTCGTTAAAAACCTACAAATAACTAACGAGAGGCACCCTGACTGGGCTGGAATGAGCATGGGAGTAGGGGTGGATCTACCACTGACTCGCTTCTCCTCCTGGCAAGTCACAGCACCACACCGTGACTCAGTTTCCCCATCTGTCAGGTGAGGATAATAATCCGGGTTCAGTGCATAATTCATAATGAATAATCTCTCTGATGGAGCTGTTGCTCTGGAGAAGTCCCATCGTACTCATGGCACAAGGAATTGATCCTAGAAGGGGCACAGAGGGTTAGGGTTAGGGTTAGCTGTCACAAATACAGCTTTAATTCCGTTTTTTAAAATTATTCATCTGATTATAAAATAAAATAAATCATCATCACAGCTCTGGCCAGGCCAGTGGGCAGGGCAGTCAGGAGATCTGAGCTCTCATCCTGCTGTTCGACTTTGGGCTACTCCTCCACACTGTGCCTCTGCTCTTCCGCCTAGGCTTGGTCTGCCTTGTCTGTTTAGCCAGTGAACTCTAGGCGGGGCAGGGACTGTCTGGTCCTATGTGTCTGTACAGCACCTAGCACAACAGGGGCCACATCTCAGCTAGAGCTGGCAGCGTCTGTCTCAAGGGCAGGCAGAGAGGCTAATTCAATGAACCTCTAAAGTGCTTTGAAATCCTCTGGTCCAGCTAGCCTGGTAACCTGTCTTCTGAGAGTGCCCAATGCCGGGAGCCCCGCAGGGAATGAACAGAAGAGGGAACCATCAAGTGATTCATCCCCTGTCGCCCATTCCCAGCCTCTGGCAAACTGAACAGTACCGGTGAAGGGCAAAGAGCTACTAATGCAGCATGCTGCCCACGGCTGCGGCAGATCCTGAGACAGTGAGAGAGGCTCCTGGGTGCTTTTTTATTGTGGCCCGGTTGCCTTCTGTTCTCTCCTCTGAGACTCTGTCTGTAACTCACCCCTGTAGGGGCTTGGAGAGGAGAACAGGCCCAGCAGTCTCTCTGTCCAGAAGAGCTCTCTTATGACCCTGTAATATGGCGTGACTCACTGCCGTGGCGCCTCCTGCTGGTCACATGGGAATTAGCTCATTTCAGCTCTGGAGCGCCCCCTTTCGGCCGGTGTCTTGCCTGCGGTTACCTTTTTTCCCCCCCTCCGCCACTTTGGGTGTGTCTAGACTCAGGGATTTTTCAAAAAAAGTGGCCTTTTTTCGAAAAATCTTTACCTGTGTCTAGGCTGCAGCCGCATTCTTTCGAAAGTAAATCGAAAGAACGTGGCAGTTTTTTCAACCTCGGAAAACCTCGTTTTACGAGGAAGAACGCCTTTTTTCAAAAGTGCTCTTTCGAAAAAAGGCGCTATGTAATGCAAACTGTGGTTTTTCAAAAGAGAGCATCCAGACTGCCTGGGTGCTCTCTTTCAAAAAAGCGGCTTGCTTTTTCGAAAGTACTGGTTGTAGTCTAGATGCTCTTTTTCGAAAGAGGCTTGCAGTCTAGACGTAGCCTTTGTGTTAAGGCCTGCATCCCTCCCAGACTGCAGTGCCCTTCCCTGTGGGTACTGCCCTGCCACAGTTCCCCCTACACTCTAGAGTCCTCCCCCTCAGGGAACCCTGAAGCCCCTACACCCACCTTGCTTCAGTGACCTATTGCCAGTCATCATCTAGCCCCTCACTTCGGGGCAAACGGCAGTCTGAAATGGCCACTCATCATTGGCAAGGGGGCGTGGCCCTGCTGCCTTCTTCTGCCCTGGCTGCCTCCCTGCAGCCCTAGTACCATCAGGCCTTGAGAGCAAGGCCTCAGCCTGGGAGTTTGCCTGGCCAGAGCTCCCCATCCCTGCTCTGCATCAAGACGTCTCTAGCTTCTAGGGCAGCTAGGGTACGTCTACACTGCCACACTATTTCGAAATGACTAGCGCTATTCCGAAATAACTTAGTCCGCGTCTACACAGCAGGCAGCTATTTCGAAATAGTGTCAAAATACTGTCAGGCGGGGAGAACTTCTTACTCCGATTCCTGTAACCCTCATTGTACGAGGAGTAAGGGAAGTGGGAGGAAGAGGGCTCTATTTCGAAATAAGTGCTGTATAGACGTAGCTTATTTCGAGTTCAGCCCTTCAGTGTAGACACACCCCCTCGGTCCCTCCTGCTCTACAGATGGAGCAAGAGTGAGTGAGAGACTCTCCTCCCCTCCAGGAGCCCTCACTTACACAGCCTTCAGCTGGGCCCTGATTGGCAGATGCTTGCCACAGCTGCTTGCTCCACAGCCCCAACCCTCTCCCATGGCTGGATTTAACCCTTCTTAGACCTGTGTGACCCACCTAGCGCCCACTCGAGACTAGTGAGTAACTGTCAGCCTGTCCTCTCACCTTGGGTGCCCTTTACACTGCTTTGCTGTGTAGCCTCTACTCCTGGTCAGCTCACACGCAGTACATCATTCCCAGACAGGTCTGGCACTTGCAACCTGCCGGTCACCCTCAGGCTTTTACCTGCCGGAATGAAACCAGCGAATTCCCACTCCCCGACTTCTCCCCAGAAACATGCTCCGTGTGCTGCCCAGCCCTCTCCTGGACAAAACAAGCTCCTACAAAATCAGTCATTTCATTCGTAGAAATGATATGCACGAATCCTGTGGTCCCACATGGAGTTTGAATGAAGTGTTTGGGAAACACGCTAGTGTGGATAAAACAAATGTGTTAACGATGAAGATAGCAACTGCAAGTTGCTCTCACCAAGTGCTCTCAATAGTCTGACTGGCAAACTTCTGGGTCAGGATCCGTGCTTCTGTGCAACAGCTGCTTCCTTCATTCCCTCTGGAGCAGCCCATCGACGGGACAGAGCATGAGAGAGGAGAAGGAGGGATGTTTGTCCCTCATTTTATCGTGTCAGACCCCCCCTTAGAAAACATTTCCAGCTGAGCTCTGGTCTCCACTACAGAATGACTCTGGAATAACTACGTCACCCAGAGCTGTGAATAATCCACACCTCAGAATAACAGTTACACCGACCTGAGTGACAGTGTAGATGACAGCGCGATGTCGGAGGGAGAGCTTCTCCTGCTGACATAGCTACCACCTCTCGTGGAAGTGGAGTAACTACTAAGACGGTTTTAGAGGGGTAGCCGAGTTAGTCTGTAACAGGAAAAACTTAAAAAACGACAAATAGTCTAGTAGCACTTTAAAGACCAACAAAACATGTAGATGGTATCATGAGCTTTCGTGGGCACAGCCCACTTCTTCAGATGACCAGAGTATAATGAGTCCGGATCCCACGAAAGCTCATGATACCATCTACATGTTTTGTTAGTCTTTAAAGCGGTACTAGACTATTTGTTGTTTTTTAAGTTTTTACTAAGACGGGGGGACAAGTCCTCTCCCTGCAGCTTAGAGCATCTTCATTAAAGCATTACAGTGGCACAGCAGCATTGGTGCAGTTGAGCCAAAGCAGCCTTTTAAATGTGGACCTGCTCTCGAATTAAGAGGACAAGACATCTCCATGGGAGGTTATCCCCTGCTGGTTTTCCCACCTCTGGGAACTTCCTTAGGGTATGTCTACACTACAGCACTATTTCGAATTAACTTAATTCGAAATAGTTAATTCAAATTAAGCTAATTCGAAATAATGTATCTATAGACAAAAACTATTTTGAAATAGCGTTTTGCTATTTCGAAATAGCGCATCCACACTGAGTGGACCCTGAACCGAAGTTAAGGCTGGCCAGAACCAGTGTCGGCAGGGCATCAGGTTAGGACTTAGTGTGTGGGGCTGCTGCCTGAGGCTAACTGAGCTCCGTGCTTAAAGGGACCCTACCCCCACCCTGGACAGACAGTTCTCAGGGTTCCCCGCTTGCTTGTCTACCTCAATGAGGGACAGCAAAGCAGTCCTGTCTTGGAGTGCCCCAAGTGCCTGCAGTCGGGACACCACAGCACTCAGCCACATGGAGCCAGAGCTGTCCCTGGGCACGCTGGTGCGTCTCGTGGGGTCATTGCCATCAGCCTGGCTGCACTTGCTGCAGGCTGCCATCCGGGGGGGTCCATCAGGGGGCTGTCAGGATCCAGGAGGCCCTGCAGGAGAGCGTCCACCCCGAGAAGCCCTCAGAGCCACCCCAGTCCTCCCCACCAGGGGCTCATGCCCCATTCCTCCCTCACGTCCTTCCACTTACCCCTCCCTAGGCCCCTTCCTGATGTCAAACAAAAGGCAGCGTATGTTCAAAAATAGAAACTGGGTTTATTGAACAAAACTGGGGAGGATGAACCTCTGGGGAGACTGGGAAAAGGGGGTGGGAGAGGGAAGAGAGAGGGTGGGAGAGGAGAGGGGGAAACCTGGGAGGAGAGAGCTGGAAGGGGGAAGCAAGGGGAAGAAGGGGGCGGGGAAGCTCAGGGCCCAGGGTTGGGGGTCTTACTGGACCTACTTGATTTTCCTGGGTTCGCATGTGGCCTTTGCTGACCATGCTGGCTGCTATCATGCCATAGACCGCCGCATTCCTCCGTCTAGTGCGGAGATCATGGACGTTGGGGGCCTCCCCCCCCAAACCTGAATAAGGTCTATGATCTCCACCCTGGACCAGGAAGGTGCCTGCCTTCTCCAGCCCCTGTCAGGCTCCTGGGAGCTGGCAGACTGCTCCTGGGGAGTGGTGGAGGGCTGGCTGCCAGTGGCTTGCTGGCTCATGTTTTGGGGCCACTGGGTCAGGGGCCCCAGTGGCCACTGCTGGCTCTGGGCTGGCAGGCTTGGAGCTGGCACAGGCACTGTGGCCAGGGTCTACCCCTTTAATGGCTCCGGGGCTGGGGAGAGAGAGTAAGTTTTCCTGGTTGTGCCCAGGTGGCCACCATGGCTCCTGGGAAGGGCTGGAGGCCCCTATTTTGAATTAAGTGTCTACACAGCACTTAATTCGAAATAGCTATTTTGAATTTGGCATTACTCCTCGTAGAATGAGGTTTACCAAATTCGAATTAAGTGCTCCGCTATTTCAAATTAATTTCAAAATAGCAGTTTGCATGTATAGACGCTATTAAAGTTAATTCGAAATAATGGCTGTTATTTGGAATTAACTTTGCAGTGTAGACATACCCTTACTGCTTGATGACTCTGTTTACGGCTTAAGATGCAAATTAAGCAGAGCTCACTTTTTTGTTTGAGACAGACCTGTCTGCCAGCTTCTGTCTGGGCAGGGCTGAGATTTGGAAAAGGTGTTACCGATACCATAGAGTGGAATCTGATAGGTATAGCAACATTGTATGTAAAGTTGCCTTAGCAGAACAATATTGACCAGCAAATTATGGGTTTTCAAATAATACCTCACTAGGCATATTTTGCACGAAGGTTACTACGATACCGTGCTGTGGGGAATGCCAGGATTCACTTCAGGGTTGTATTCTGCCACCCTTCCTGGGCATGGCATTTCACTCCCACTAAGCTCTGTGTGGAGTCAGGACTGCTCAGAACTCAGAAGGATGGCCAAATCTAGCCCTTAAGAACTAGGCTGAGAGTCAGGAGTGGTAGAAACTCCCTAAAAGTAGGAGGGGTTACCAGCACCCAAACTATGGTCCCAACCCCCCATGACGTCCTGCCCTTACACCACCACTCCCCCCCGCCGCTCACCCTTATGACTGGTATAAAGCGATGGAGCCGCCGTGGCTGTTCCGGCTCGCTGGCTGAGAGTTCACCACCAAGATCATTGTTGGAACAAGCTTGCCACTGTTAATGGCATTTAGTCATTACCCATAAGAGATGGATGTGAACTTGGGACCCAGAGCGGACAAGCTCTTTAGTCCATTACCAGCCCCTGGAGCCCCCCGGTCTCCCCAGAGGGAAAGCTGTTAACTGAGCTACTCAGCTGCATTTTCACTGACAGTGATGTTCTAGCAGCTGCCTGACCTAAATGCAGTAGGAATCTCAGATTGCCTCAACTGGTGTGCACCACAGTCTGATACATTTCAAAACCCTCAGGAAAGTCCCTGATGCATGATAGACAATAGAAATAGATACATATTAAAGGCAAAAAACCCATAGGAGTAGATCCCTGCAAATCCATGGTATCTGCTTTATATCTGCGGGTATCTGCATCCCCAGATGTCAGTGTGGATATCCACGGCTCATTTTTGCAGATACAGATGCAGATACAAATTTATGATCTGCTCAGGGTTTCTCCATTTGTGTCATCCAATGTTAGAGAAAGAAATCAAACCCTGAAAATCGGGGCATTCCAGAATTAAGGGACATTTTCCAACCAGGGTTTTTTAAAGCTAGAGTCCCAAATCCATATTTAAACACCTAAATATAAGAGGCCTGCAGCTCCCATTAACTCCAATGTTATTTGTGGGGGTTCAGCCCTTCTGAAAATCAGGCCATTTTTGGGTAAGTGCCTCAATTTGAAAAACAGAAGCTTGAGCTGGCTGGGAAAATGCTTCATTTCCATTTGAATCCTCAAAAATTGTGGATGAAAATCTAAATATGTCAGTTAGGGGCTGAAAAATTTTGGGTGTTTGCTTTTTTTTTCTTTTGCAAAAAGTAATCAGCATTTCCCACCAAAATAAGACTTTTTTGGGGGAAAAAAGTTTAGTCAAAAACTCGATTTTCTGTCAAAAAAATAGTTGAAATGAATTTTTTTCAACCAGTCTTCATAGGGCCTACATTTAGGGCCCCACGTATAAAAATGCTGGCTCTGATTCCCAATACATTCTGGCTCTGATTCAACACAGCACTTAAGCCAACTCAAACAGGTGCTAAAGTAGGTGATTAAAGTTAAGCACGAGTTTATGTACTTTGCAGAACTAGAGCAGAGGAGCCTGATGCACTGCTCATTGAGGTCAATGGAAAGACTCCCATTAATTTTAGAGAGCACTGAATCAGATCCTAAGTCAGCTACATGTGTTTCTCAACACAATCAAATGAAGTGTAATATCATAAGTCTGACGTTTGGCAAAGAATGGTGTACACATGTGATAGTGTTATAGACACCTAACCTCTTGGAATGTTCTGACTTTTGTGTTTCTCAGCATTAATTCTCCAGTAACAATAAGGTTTTGTATTTCAAAAGAAAGAAAGAAAGAAAGAAAGAAATTTAATACATTTTAGGCATCCTTAAGGGAAACATCCTTGAATGTTCCCTTAACTTGGATCACCTTAACTAAAGTAGCCTTAACTCCTCCTGAGAGGGTGATGCTGGAGAGGGCGTATTGGAAGGGGGAGTGGTTCTTAAGGAGCAGGGAGGGGAGGAGTGCAGGATGTGAGAGGTCCAAATAGTAGAGACAGAGAAAAGGAGGAGGAGTGAGTGGAGGAGGTACTGGGGGAGAAGGAGCAGCTAGACAGAAGTGGGTGGATAGAGGGAAATAGGAGCAGATTGGGGAGTGGCAGGTAGGCAAGGGAGAACAGGAGCTGAGGTGGCGGATGGTGGTGTTATAGACTGGAAAAGGAAGAAGGAGAGGGAGGATAAGAACTGGATGCAGGATGAGCAGCAGAAACAAGACAGACAAGGGAGTCTATCAAGGGACTGAGAGATACATCAGCTGGACACAAGAAGTTCCAGCTTCCCATAGGCTAGTATGGGCATATCAGTTGGGAGCCATGCTCTTGGACAAAAGGAAGTTCTTGCCAGCTGATGGGCAAGAAAAGTGGTTGTTGGATAAGGAAGAGGCAAGCAGGGGAGGAGCTGCAGAACTGGCATGGGGGAACTGTCTCATGGGATGCCCTCAACCACCTAGGCACAATGGCAACTGGTAATATATAAATACCATGGATAAGAGATGAACTAGATGATATACAAGAAACAGATAAACAAGCTAGATATAGGAGAGAAATAGATTAGGTAAGAGATTAATTCAGAGTAACTAGCTAACTAGATGAATAGATAAGATAGAGATCATGTGTGGATACATAAAGAAGACAAGTCATCAAGTTAGATAACGTCAAAAGAGAGGACCTGTAGGAAAGCAGCAGGCTGGTCAATGAAATGCGACACTTGCAAGGTTCAAACTTCCTTTACTTCCTGCAGTCCAGGAGCTCTGGTCTGTTGCCTGGCTTACACACCAGAATGACTTGTCTCAGAGACAATTCGGGGGAGGACAGTGTCGGGGGGGCGGGTTTCCTACATTCAATACCCCTTTAGAAGAGCAATGGTTAAATTAAAGGGGAAACTGCTTAAGAAAACTCCAAAAAAGTTTGGTAAACCCCAAAACATTAAAAAAAAAGTTCCAGAAGGCCAGCAACACACCTAATCGAGTAACCCCAGGCTCTGCCGTCCCGTGCTGAAAGATCAGCTTTGTAGCCCGAAGGTCATAGAGACCAAATGCAGCCTCATTACTGCCTCTTGCTGCGAGGGAGGTGAGAGAGGCCTTTCCATTCCCCCCTGTTTCCCATAGTGAGACTCCTGGACATACAATCCCCTTGCAGGCAGGTCAGGAGCGAGATGTCATCTCCTGATTGTACATCTGTTGTCTCAGGGAGAAACAATAAAGCAAAGCACAGTAGGCGTCTGGTTCCTCGCTGCTATGCTGAAGGGCACACAAGAAGACATGCAGACAGGTGCTTCAGGCAGGGGTGCTCAGCTCGGGTTTAGAATGAATATCTAGGAAAACTTTCATTTGTGAGAAAAATGAAAAGAAAATAAAGGAAAACAGAAGGCCCAAAAACTAGCTGGGGGCGTCTGTTAAAAGCCCAGCAAGCTCAGCTTGAGGGATGCTCGGGACACTATGAGAATCCAGGGCCAACATGGCTGGTGGGTGGAAGGAGGAAGGGAACTGGCGGCTGCATGTGGAAATGCCATGAAAAATCAGTCGCTGCCAGGCCTAAATGTGCTTCAGCCACCTGTGAAATCTCAGCGCCAAGGCCATCCATTTCCCAGGCTCTCCCGGCCCGCTGAGCCATGCTCTCCCAGGGGCTGTTTGCATTGGAGGAATGCTGCTGTGACACATAATTAAGCCCTGGGAAAGTGGCCGGCAAGAGGATCAGAACTCCACTGCTAGTCAGAGATGATGGACAGTCCCCCTACAGCCTGTTAGTCTCCTGTTGGGTAGGGAAATCCCATTATCCCCATTTCACAGGAAGGGAAACTGAGGCACCCAGACATTCTGGGAAAATGAGCCAGTGGCAGAGCCAGGACTAAAGCCCAAGTCCTCTTCCTTAACCACTAGGCCCTGCTTCCTCCCTCTGCTGCTGGAGTATGGGGGGGAGAAACTTGGCAGCCTGACCCCCAACCATACAACCTATGCACATGCTCAGTTTGGTTGGAGGTGGAGGTTAGAACTAGATGCCTCTTTTTCCCATTGAAAAACCCACAGATTCGGCAGCGCTGGAACATTCCATGAATTTGTGTTGGCGCAAAGTGCGCTCAGAGCCCCCAGCTCCCCGAAAACAGCCCGGGGAAAATCAAACTGTTTCATTGGGACTTTTTCAAAACAAAACGTTGGTTCCGACATTTCCTTTAAAATGTTAAAAAGAAGGCTGAGAAAATGGTCAACATCAGAATAACGGTGTTGCTGCTTCAGTGCCCCGAAAAGTTCGACATTTGTTGAATTCAGTTCGACCCAAAGTGATTTTTCATTTTACTTTTCAAAATTGCAACCCCAGCCCAGAGTCCATTACTAGCCCAGCTGTGACGGTAGCTCCGCTCCGAGTCCATGGACCCATTCCCAGGCTCCTGCCTGCAGAGGGGCACGGGGGCCAGGGCGAGGGACAGCCCCACAGCCCAGACAGGTACAGGGACAGCAAGAGGCAGCGGCTGCTGGAGCTATTAGTGACATTAGCAAGACTTGCTCTACCCAAGATGCCCTGCGGTCTGGGAATGGGGCTTGCCTAGCTATGACCTGTGCATCCACTGAGCCTGGAAACAAAACCTCCCGACTGCAAGCAGCTCACAGAGGCTCCGCCGCCTCTCCTTGAATGAACTGCACAGCACGATAGGGAATGAACAAAATCCAAGTTATTAATTGTCTACAACAATTAGCCAGGATGCCTGGGCCTTCAGGCACCTTGGTGGTTAATATGTGGGAGCCAATTAGAGCCTCATACATATTCATGCTCCCCCAGCCGTCCCCCGTCCCCCATCCCTGCCCCAAGCCAGGAAGGATGGAAAGTTTCCTTTCCTTGCACATTAGACTAAAATCAAATATTTGATGTGGCTATAATGAAAGGGCTGCGCCGCGCTCTTCTGAAAGGGCGGGATCGGAACACTCTGAAGACTCCCAAATCTGGGTCACTGGGTGCCGGAGCCCGGTTTGCAGGCAGACTTCGCTCCCAGCAACGTGAGAGGAGACAAAGGAGCGAGTCAATTGCTATATGCGAGTTTTACAAGACTTTCTGCTGCGCTCCTCTCTGCAGTCCCCACACTCTGCTGCCCAGGTGGGAGAAGCAGCAAGCGGCCAAGCCATGGATTCTCGGGCAGCCTTGCCTCTTTCTAAAGATCCTGAAGAGCAAGTGTCGCAGCTGCTGCTGGCAGCATGGCCAGGCCTTCCAGTCACCTAACTCTCAACCCCCGGGGTCAGGGTCTGATGCTCCAGGGTGTAAATCAGCGCAAATCCGACAAATCGCATGGAGTTGCACCAGTTTCCACCAGGGAAGCCCTGGTCCGGGAGTGCTGTCGGGTTAGCACCTTCCCATGAGGGAGCAATTAAATCCTGATCAGGCCCAGCCAGCCAGCTCCAAGAGGCTGAGCGTGCAGAAAAGCCCCCGCTGGGGATGAGGCTCGGGTGCTGGTGGGCGTGTGCTCCCAGGACAGGCGGTTCCAATGCTCCAAGGGGAAGGGCGCAGATGAGGCCGAGCCCAGTGCTGCATGTGGAACAGCCCGCTCCAGAGTGGGTGCGAATGCTGCTCCGCCCACGGCCTGCACTCAGCATGGCTAGCAAAGAGGGCCCTTGAGGGAAGGAGGCTACGGGGCCATCTCTGAGCCCTGCATGCTCGAAACTAATTAAACGCCTCTGTTCTCGAGATGGATGGGAAGCTCCCGAGCACAGGCCTGCTATTATTCATCAATGCTGCAGCCAGCTCGATTAGTCCCTCACTTTAACGAGCCCTGAAGGCACTGATACATTATTGAGGGAATCACATGAGAGGAGTTCCCCGGGAGCCATCTGGCAGGAGGCCAGAGGCAGAATGGAGCACCCCACTCCAGGAGAACTTCCCCAGCCATACGGAGCTCCCAGAGTCCTCCGCATAACAATGCTCTTTATGAAACATTGTTGGGCATGGCTTGGTTTGGAGCTCCTCTGCAGCCACGCCTCAGGATGCATCTGGCATCAAATCATGATGGGTGCAGAGAAAGGGAATAGAGAAGAGTTATTTATTCCTTCCCATAACACAAGCATTAGGGGTCAGCAAATGAAATTAATAGGCAGCAGGTTTTAAACAAACAAAAGGAAGTACTTCTTCACACAATGCTGTCAACCTGTGGAACTCCTTGCCAGAGGATGTTCTGAAGGCCAAGACTATAACAGGGTTCAAAAAAGAGCTAGATACATTCATGGAGGAAAGGTCCATCAATAGCTATTAGGGAGGATGGGCATGGATGGTGTCCCTAGACTCCCAGTTTGTGAGAAGCTGGGAATGGGTGACAGGGGAGGGATCACTTGATGATTCCTTGTTCTGTTCATTCCCTCTGGGGCACCTGGCATTGTATCCTGTCAGAAGACAGGACATGGGGCTAGATGGACCTTTGGTCTGACTCAGAATGGTTGTTCTTATGGCTGCTGTTTATCCCATTTCCCATCATCCGAATGGGGGAAATTCGCCCTTGTTGCAGAGAATCATCACAAAGCCCATGCATGAGCTAAGATCTTCTTATGGCAGATGTGCAAGGTGGAGGCTGTAGGAATGCAGAACTAGTCTTAGTGAGATTGGACCCCAGAGCCAGGCTCATCCTAGGGCTGGAGAACAGCCTGGTGTTTTGACTGCTGCCTTTGTAACACAAGCCTCCCACCCGTCTCTGTCTCATCCTCCCCCAGCTCTCTCCCTGTAACGATCCTCACTCGGCGGGCGGCATGGCCTAGTAGTCACAGCTAGCACCAATGACCAGCAAGGAGGCTGTCGGTAGGGAGCCTGGGCCCTCCCACTCCACCAGGCTCCAGCCCAGTGCCTTTGGGGCTACTAGTGATCTGGAAACTGAGGAATGCTGCCCTCCCTGAGCCGCTTCCACCCCCTAGCTCAGTCCAAGGCCCTTCTCCGCTGGTGTAGCCCAAACTAAGGGATCACCATTGTCCAGGGGCCTTATGCAGGGGAGAGGGGAATGTTTCCCTCTCTGACTGCCCCTGGGGTGGGTCCTTCCCTCGGGGAAGGCCCTTTGGGGCAGTTATCTTAGCAATTGTGGCCTTCCCTCTGCTCTGCAGGAGCTGTGGGTCTGCCCCCAGGTGAACTGTTTCCCCATCCCAGATGCAGCATTTGCTGCAGGTGTGGCAGGGCAAGACTGGCTGGGCCCAGAGTAATTTGTTAACCCCTGGTGGCCCAGTGTGAGGTTTGGATACCCCATCACCGGCGGGTTCCGATAGCTGGCTGAGCTGTATCTGATTCTACCCTACAGGCTGCACAGACAAAGGCATGGCAACAGGCCTGCCTTCTTTTCTCACTGCATATCTCCCTGTGTCACAATGACCTCCCTACGCCAGCCTGCTCCCCTGGATTGTCCTTTGCAGAGGCCCATCCAGCCCTCTTCTCCCAAACAAGCTCTCATCAGAGCGGCTCCTAGTTCCGGAGAGTCAGGAAATGCTAAGCCTACAACTCTCTGTGGACCTTGTCAGAGAATGGGCCACCAGACTCTGGGGGCTGTCTACAGCTGCCAGTTAGTGTTTACACAGGCAAAGCAAGGGGTTAGAAATCGAGATGCTCTGGACAGGCTGCCCACCCAGTAGAGGTTCAGGCAGGCTCCATTTGTTCTGGAGTGGTTGGCTGTTGATTTAGTTGGAAGAGTTGCCCATTTATAGCCACGATTCCAAAGCAGGTTATACCTCGGGTAGTTTGATTGCCAACTGGCTACGTTGCGGTTGGCATGAAGCCAACAGAAGGTATCCATTCACTGGGGACCCTGTGTCATCATTAAAACCCATGCACCCGTGGCCACCAATGCTCCCAAAACCAAATGGTAGCATTTCCCTCTCTTTTTGCATAGCTGTAAATGACACTATGTGCAAGGCAACAGATCAGGCCTGACAGCTCCACTTCTTGCATCAAACCCTTGCGGAGCATCACTGCCTGCTGTTTCAAAGGTGCATCCCACCCAGGAAGCGTCTGCATTCCAATGAGGGTGAAGTGTTTCCTGAACTCATCTATCATCTGTGAAGCATTTTCGAATGAAAAGAACTATACAAAAGCAAAGTATTATTATAGGATTCTATTCCTAGACAAGCTAAACAACAGAGCTTTCCCTTTCTAAATCTGCCGCATAATAAGAGGAAAATGGAAAGTTCCCCTGTCACACTGAATTGTTTACATATGGGTTTGTACAGATCGTTCTGAAAGGTCTGAGAAGCCTGGTTTTCTTCATATGCTTGCCATGCCAAGAACTTGCTGTCCAAATTAAAAAAAAAAATCTTAATTGGAGCATAGTGGAGAGACAGTTCCAAAACATGAATCATGTTTCCTGATGAACAAAATATGCCAATCAGGAATTTTTGATCCTTTTCCAGTTATAATCAGGGCTTTTATACCATTAGGGTAACTTTTAATGTTTTCTGAAGTTTGCAAAAATGTGTGGCTTTCTATTTCATCCTTAACTCGCTGGTTTCTTTTGTTTCCCTCCCGAAAGGAAACAGAACCAATGAAGAATCCTGCACTGAATTTAGACTAACAGTTGGGTTCAGTATGGCAAGAATAAGGAAAGGCGCTGCCCTTTTTTATATGTTTCTAAAATATGGGAACAGAGAGCTATGAGATCACAGATCTATGCAATGATCGCATCCTAGGGCATGTCTACACTAGGAAATTATTGGGAAATAACTAAATTCAAAGTAATAACTCCTGAAATAACTATTTCAAAATAAGCTTATTCCCCAAGTAAAGCAGGAGTACAGATTTTGAAATAACCAGCCTGTTGTTTCGAAATAATGGGCTTGATAGTGTGGATGCTCCACTTATTATTTTGAAATAAGGGTAGACCAGGGCCTAGAGGCAGCAGTTCCCTGTGAGCTGAGCACTTGGGCGGTCAGGTGCTGCCCAGCTGATCAGCAGAGTGCCCAGAGTGCCCACAGCCGACAGCCTATGTTTGTACTGGTGGTGCACATCTGCACATGCCTTGGTGCACACAACAAAATGTATTCCTCACATGGATGGAAAAAATTAGAGGGGACATTGCCTAGAGGCTGCCTACATGGAACACCTCATGTTCCTTCCCTGTTTCTTTCCCTTTCTCGGCCCAAATTCAGAGGTGATGCAAATGATGGTACAAACTGGACCGATAAATAAGGATGAGTGGAGATCACTTACGTGCTAATGGGGCAGTTAGGCAGGGCTGTGGCAGGAAAAGCAGTTAAGCGGACAGTAAGATAAGGTGATTCAGCAGACATACAGTATTAAGCAGGAGCTCATCTGTATCACTGTAATCCAAAGTCCTGCCCAGCCTCAGGTTCAAACCAGTACTTAGAACCAGAATGCCAACCCGTTTCTTCTCAGGCCATCTCCTCTCCCAGGCTCCCTAAGAGGCAGTCCCATTAGCCCCTGCCCTAAGCCCCACTGGGAGTGGAGAGAAGCCAGTTAACCCCTCACTCACTGGGGAGCAGGGATTGCCCCTACACCCGCATTCTTTACCTTGGTTAGTTTCCATGCCACAGCCCCCATCTCCTGCCCCTTCAGCGCATGAGTGACACCAGCAGCCACGCTCTAAACTCTCTGACCAGTAACTTACTCACTGTTCTCGTCTCCTCTGAATGCAACTCTTGGCCTCTCCTGTCTCAGGTCATGCTCTCCCCCGTCCAGGGACAGGGAGGAAGGTCTCACCATTGTGTTCACCTTGTGTTACTTTACATTCTCCTTGGTCTGTCCAATGAAAGGGGGGAAGGCAGTTCTCCATTGCCATAGCTACCGCCTCTCAGGGTACGTCTAGACCAGTGGTGCGTAACTCGTGGGTTGTGACCCCTAAGGGGGTCACGGATGTCTTCCTGGGGGGTCGCTGCACTGCATGGCCGCCAACAGCCGGGCCCAGCCCTCGGCCACCTGGATCTAAGCGCCGCACGGCGCAGCCGCCAACAGCTGAGCCCAGCCGTGAGGGTCACAGTTGAAAAAAAGGTTGCGCACCACTGGTCTAGACTACATCTGTTTGTCGGAAAAAGCTACACAATATGCACTCCACATGTTGCGTCGCTTTTTCCCATACTTTTGTCAGAAGAGGCTTTTCTGACATTTAGCCCATCTAGACTGGGCCAAAAGTTGGGGAAAAAATCCTTTTTCGGAAGCCCCCTTCTTCCTCGTAGAATGAGGAATACAGGGGCTTCCGAAAGAGCATGTTTGCTCTTCCACCAAAAAAAATGGAAGAGCAAACGCATTCCCTGGATGTGGCGGAGTTTTTTTCCAAAAAAACTGTGCAGTGTAGCCGTACCCTCGGAGAGGTGGATCACCAATGCTGCTGGGAAAACCTCTTCTGTCAACATAGCAAGTGTCTACAACTTGAGTGCTGCAGCATCGGAATGGCGCCCTTGTAGTGTAGACAGACCCTCAGATGGGGTGACTGGTGCCTGTGAGGGATGGGGTGTGGGGAGGGCCACCCAGAAGGGCAGGGAGGGAGCAAGTGGGGGCACCCCACTTAGCAATTAAAATGTTGGCAGGGGCACCGGGGTAAGGCAGTGCACCTCCCAAGTGCTACCACAGATCACTTGTGCACTCAGATCAGAGTTCTTTTCCTGCCACAGACTCCCTGTATTACTCGGGGCAGGTTACATATACCCAGATCCTCAAAGATATTTAGGCACCTAACTCCCATGGACCTTAATCTCTGATGGCCTCTGGTTTCCTGCCCATAATGGAGGGACCATGATACTTCCCAGTGATGCTATGGGGCTAAATCTAGAAATACCAGTAAGGTTCCCAGCCCCTGTGGAGCTAGTGACCATTTAAACCCATTGATTGGCTCCATTGGAAAGCCTGAGCACTCAGCCTCAGTGGCAGCAGGATCAGCCCCTTTGGACATGCACATGGTTTCAAACAAGGCCAGTGGAAGTTGGATCAGACCCTAACAGAGCAGAGAATGGTACCTCTTGATGCTCAATTGATTGCCGTGGAAGGCAGATTTAAAATCCCATCACACAGCCAGCCAGCCAGCAGCTAAAATGTTAAATCCATAATCTGCTCCAGAGATGTAGTCTCCTGTCGACCATTATGATTTCTCTGAGCTGCAATGTGCACAAGGATGGTACAAACACATGTTATTTATCTGACACAGCAGAGTGACTCCTTCTCAGACAGCGTAGGCTGCTGGATAAATACATCGCTGATCTGTGTTTAGGAAACAAAGCTGGTCATGCGGGCCCAGCCGAAGCTTTTGAAACCATCAATTTTTCACATCACTGTATGCCTTTGTCTTCTGTGCCCAACAGCTTCCAAAAAGGACCCAGTCGATTCTGTCTTTCAAAGCGTTTGAACTGTTCTAGCAATTGCGTCAGGAACACACTGGCCAAGAGGTTCGAACAGCTAGTGATTTGGAGTGACTCAGGTTTGGTGGGGGGCCCATGTGAGAGGCCAGGAAAGAGTGCTGCTTCTCAGGAAATGCTGAGTCCTCCCCTCTGGAAACCAGGCCCTGTGAAGGCATTGCAATCCGGACACCCAACATCACCTTTGGGAATCGCGGCCAAAGTGTTTGACCTCCCAAACTTGTCCACACTTGGCATGCGTTCCACTGTCTTTTTGCTCTGGGTTTGTGCAGTGCCTGACACAATGCGGCCCTGCCCCCGCCTGTAGGTGCTACCTCAGTACAAATAAATAATCCAGTAATAATACAATTATTATACAGGAACTCTCGGCTGAGAAAGGGGAAGTATTTAATATTTTAAAAATAAAACAGCCCATTAAAAGAAGATGATTGAGCTGTTGGCTTGGTGTAAGCACCCCAGGTACTGACATACAGGTAGAACTCCAGTCCCCAGCACTGTAGGTAGCCTCTGCCTTGAGCTTTTCCTTAAAGATTCCCCCTACTGCAGCTCCACTGAGGATGGTAGAAGTCTGGCGTCAACAGGGCACAGGTGTTTTACCATCTTCAGTGTCCGAGGCTTGGCCAATAGAGTGGCCAAAATGCCTGCACCTTGGACAAGGAACAATGAGGCCTGACTATTCCCTGAGGTTTCATGCCATGTGACTCCATGAACCTCAAGAGAATCCGTCCTGATTTAGGCCAGTGAAAGTGAGACCAGACTCAGGCTTCATGCTTTCAGAGGGAGAATCACTTTCCTTTCCACTCACACATAACCCAGTCTCCACCTCACGGCCTTCTCTAAGTCCTGCAGGAGCCGAAGCTGTTTGACTCCACCACTGCCACTGCTGGGGGAGCAGTGCTGGCGACAGGGCAAAGGCGGGGAACATTAGGGAAAAAGCTCAGTGTGGACGAGCTCAGATAGTCTGCTGGGGTTGCCAGCTTTCTAATAGCACAAAGCCCAACACCCATGCCCTGCCCCATACCCCAGACCTTCCTTGAGGCCCCACCCATGCCCTGCCCCATACCCCACCCCTTCCTTGAGGCCCCACCCATGTCCTGCTCCTTCTGCGGCCCTACCCCCACTCGCTCCATCCTCCCTCTCTCAGTCGCTCACCCTTCCACCTCACTGGCTTTCACCGGGCGGGGCGGGGGTTGAATGCAGGGCACGGGCATGAGGACCTTGGCTGGGGAGGGACTCCCTGTGACATGAGAAATGAGGGGTTCCAAGTGTGGGAGAGGGCTCCAGGCTGCAGGGTGTGGGATGTGGGGGCGTGAGGGTTCTGGTTGGGGATGCGGGCTCTGGGGTGTGGCCTCAGAGGAGGCGTTTGGGGTATAGGAAGTGGAGTCCAGGCTGGGGCAGGGTGTGGGGGAGTGAGGGCTCTGGCTGGGGATGCGGGCTCTGGGGTGTGGCCTCAGATGAGGGGTTTGGGGTACAGGAAGTGGGGTCCAGGCTGGGGCAGAGGTTTGTGGGGGGGCGGTCCAGTAGGGAGATAGGTGCAGGAGGGGACACCAGGCTGAGGCAGGGGGTTGGCTGTGGGAACGGGCACTGGGTCCCAGTGGCGCTCACTGCGGCTCACAGGAAGTGGCGGCAGGTCCCTGCAGCCCCTAGGGGAGATGTCCAAGGAAAGTCCACACACTCTCCTTGACCCCACAGCTCTCCCTGCTCACAGAGCTGGCACTCGGGCGGGGGCAGCGTGCAGAGCCTCCCTGCACCTAGGGGCTGCAGGACTTGGCAGACACGTCTGGGAGCTGCACAGAACCAAGGCAATAGCGGCAGTGGAGCTATGGGGAACCCGCCTTAGCCCTAGGCTCCTATTGTGCCACCAACAGGACTTGTAATGGCCCCATCAGCAGGGCCAACCGGAGCTGCCAGGGTCTGTTTTCGACCAGGCGTGCTAGTCGAAAACCAGACACTTGGCACCTGCCTCTGCGGAGGAGCTGCTGCATTCCAGCAAGGTAATGGGAGTGCATACTGGGATGGGGATGCCACCACTGAAACCTAACCCCACAGGGTCCTTAGAGCCTATAGAGTCATATGTTCCAGTTCAGATTGGCTCTGCAGCCTTGACCTGCCCCCCATGTTTCCCTGGCGGGTGTATAAGGCCTTTGGCATATGCTATAACCTGTCAGAGTGAAGCAGGGGCTGCTCCCACAGTAATTTGATCCACAGCCAATGGGAAGATTCCCATTCACTCCAATATGCATTGGATCAGGCTCCTGGTGCCCCTCCGTGCCTGCCCTGCTCAGGTCCCAGCACCCTGCCTCGCCTCAGGCTCCTGCACAATGCAGGCCAAAGGCATCATCTCGCCCAGGGCGGTTCAGAGGCTGAGGAGCTCAGTGATGAATGTAGAGGTTGGGAGGTTCCAGCAGTTCCAATTACATTGCAATCCCCAGCCGGCAAGCAGCCTCGTTTGATCACTCATCAATTTCATTTAACTTCCCAACAGTCTGCTCCGCTCCTCTCCCTCCACTTCCTGGTTTATAAATAAATATATTTCCTTTTATCACTGGGTTTCTGCCTATTAGGAAGACTTTACAGAAGGGAAAATAAACAGACCATTGTTTGATGTTCTGCTTTCTGTTTAGAAGTTTGTTTCCCTTTCTTCTTCCCTCGCCTCAATATGAACATGTTGATTCATAAGCAGCAAAAAAAAATTTAAAAAAAATCACAAATCACCCCTCACACAAAAACAAAAGAAAAGCACTTCACTGTAAAAATTTAAATCGGGAAATTAAAAGTTTTGGTTTCCACCGCAACTGAAACTTGGCCATCCTGGCTACATAGTGCGCTTAACTGTACTCAGAGACACTGAGCCATTCTACAAGCAGAGGAGCTGTCACAGACCCTGGTAGTGTGAGCCCTCCAGACCCCGTAGATTCAAGCTGTACATAGATACGGTGAGCGGCTACAAGACTCCATTATCCCTGCCGATCCCCCGCATGAGCTCTTCACCGAGCCAGCCAGGTGGGATCGCGGACCCCAGCGTGCCAGTGAAGAGTGACTGTGCACCGTTCACCTGTCTGCAATGCCAGGGGAGGAATCATTTACCCCCTGGTGCTCCCATATGCTGGCCACACTCCATCCCCCCTTCCCAAGTTGTCATGTTTTTTTCTAAGCCTGATGCTCAGCCATGGCTGCTTGGAAAGGACCCGAGCCCTCTTGGACACAGGTAAGATCCAGGCAGCCTCTGAAAGCAGAAATCCTCAGTCCCGCCCCCTACCCGCATCAGTTCGGTAGTGGGGCTGCCAGAGTAGCCAGCCATTGCAGAGAACTGCTATAAGCCGGCGCTGCATCCCAAAGGGCCTGGGTTGAGTAATTCTAATTATTCCTACAATGAGACGAAAGAGCAGCAGGCTCCTTCCTTATGCTGGTTTCTGCAAACAGAGCCGGCCAGGTGTTCAGGCTCTTTCCAAGAGCTGGGAACTAATGTGTCCTAAATGATCCCCCTGACAAATCCATGCCCAGGAAGCATGAAAGGAGAATACGCTGCAAACCGCTCCCTCTCACAGTGGTTCCCAAACTTTTCGGCATCACGCCCCTTTTTGATTTTTGAGAAACCCTCATCCCTCCCTCCCCCCCCACAAAAATAGCAGCAAAACTTATTGAGCAAAAAAAAATAAAGGAACTGACCGGGGCTGAAAAACAAAAATAGCAGCAAAACTGCTATTTGACAGGGCAGGGCTGGGTCGCCTCACACCCACCCTGGAATTTCTTCACGCCCCCTAGGGGGGCATGCCCCCCAGTTTGGGAACCCATAACGGGGGCCGCCATTTCACAGGGCTGGAACACCCCGGTCACATTTACAGAGGACAGTTTGGAGGAGAAGGGGAGGGAACTCTGCTCTACTCCATCTGTCCAGTTGAATTAGTCGCTGGCCTCTCCCAGATTAAAGACCTAGAAGACATGAGCTATGAAAGAAGACTGAAAGAACTGGGTTTGTTTAGTTTGGGGAAAAAAAGGCCTGAGAGGGGACATGACAACAGCTTTCGAGTACCTAAAAGGTTGTTACAAGGAGAAGGGAGAAAAATTGTTCTCCTTGCCCTCTGATGACAGGACAAGAAGCAATGGGATTAAATTGCAGCAAGGCAGGTTTAGTTTGGACATTAGGAAAAACTTCCAAGCTGTCAAGGTGGTTAAACACTGGAATAAATTGCCCAGGGAGGTTGTGTAATCTCCATCTCTGGAGATATTTAAGAGCAGGTTAGATAGACATCTATCAGGGATGATCTAGAGCAGCGGTTCCCAACCTTTTTTATACCGCAGACCATCAAATCCATTCACAACCTTTTGGTGGTCCTGTAACATTTCATTATGCGAATGATGAATATGCAAATAAAATGTTACCGGTCCGCCAAACCTCATACTCCCTGCCCTGACTCCTGCCCCTCATACACTCCAACCCTGACTCCTGTGCCCCCCATATTCCCAGGCCCCTGCCCTAAGTCCCCCCCCCCCCACACACACACACTTATATTTCTTAGTGTAAGAAATTTATGATATTTTTACCCAGGAATCGTTAGGACACAAACTTATTCCAACACTTTTATCAACCTCCCTCCCGTCTCAGAATCGGTGCCACCGAAAAGAGCAAGATACCGGAGTTACACCTGTGGTTCATTAACCAGAGCAATTATACACAGACAGCCCAGTGCAAACGACCTCGGGCAGTTCACAAAGGAGCTGACTGGATCTGTTGTTGGCAATGCTTGAAAAACCTTCCCTGCAGCTGGGTGTTAGCCTCAGGCAAGCCAGTGTCCCACAAGGGAGCTATTCACATGCTGCTGTAGAGGATAGAGATGCCTGGGGACTTCCCCGTAAATACAGACCACTCCCAGTCCGATGCTAGGCCTCATTTTCTAGTCAGAGCCTTGCGAACTCTGCTCAGCATAGCTTGCAAATGGGTCCATCTGTCCAGTTGAATGAGTCGCTGGCCTCTCCCAGACGTTCTCGTGGCTAATTGTCTTCCCCCTCAGCCCCACACCTGGCCCCAGCTAGCCTCTCCATTCCTCCACACCCCTCACTAACAAACCTGATCTCAGTTATGCTCATGTAAATACAACCTGACTCTACCGATGCCAGTTACGTTACTCCCAGTTTGCAGTGGTGTAAATGAGAGCTGGACGTGGCCGTCGGCTCCTAAGATTCTCACATGAAGAACTCCCCCGGGAACGATCAAAACAGCCAGGGGAGCAGACAGACTGTGCAGGCCCCTGGGCAAGATGGAGGGAGGGCCTGGCTCCGTGCTCCCAGAAAGGGCAGGTCCTCGAGCGGAAGGGGCACTGCTGGGGGCAACCCGCCCTCTGCGCTGCACGGAGCACAGCGCGCCTCCCTCCTCAGCCCTCAGAGCCGCACGTAGCACACGGTGCGGTGCTCCAGCGGTGATTTAAGGGCCCAGGGCTCCGGCTGCCCCCTTTAACCTCCCTTCCCCCATCAGCGGGCATGAAAACAGCTCTCCCTGCAGTGTCTGCCTGCGACAAGACGAATTTCTGCCCCTGGGCCAAACAAATCCAACCTGCACCGCGACGTTGACTCAGCAGTCCCGACATAGGGTTGCCAGGTGTCCGGTATTCACCCGGACAGTCCGGTATTTTCGGCTCCTGTCCGGTAAAAAAATTCAGAAAATACCAGACACCTAAAATGTCCGGTATTATCTGATTTTTTCCCTAGCCAGGAGGCGAAAATGCCGGGCAGCTGGCAACCCTACAAACACTCAGCACCTGGCCTCCCCCAGCTCCCAACACCCCCAACCCCCATGCTTATCTGGTTCCGCAAGGCTGCCAGCAGAAAATGGCTGCCGACCATTGGGTCTTAGTGCTCAACCGCTCCCCTGTTCCTATCCCTGCACTCAGTCTTAAAGGGGACATGCTGTTTTAATGCTTTTTTTTGCTCAACAACTTTGGCCTCCCCCCTCCCCCTTTTTTTTCCTTCAACAGAATTTTTTCCCGGTGTTTTTTTTGGGGGAGGGGCAGTGTTCGGTATATTTGTTTCAACCATCTGGGAACCCTAGTCCCGAGGCTGGGTCTAATTCTGGCCTGACGGTCAGTGCTGTCACTGGGAGCTGCATGCCAGGGCCTGGAGGGCAGCACTAGGGCCAAGGCTGTGCAGGCAGCTCTTTACTATCCCGTTCAGTAGGTGTGTGTCGTTCTCCTTCCTCCCCCGCCCAGGTTTCATTAATCACTGTGTCACCCACTGCTCCCATGTCCCATCTGGGTCATTCTTGGCTCAAAGGCTAGTCTCAGCTGCGCTGGCCTTGCACGTGAACAGCATTCGAGCTTGTCCGAGCTGGCCGGGGCACGGGACTTGGCACTTTATCGAGCAGACTCCAGCTCGGTGTCTCTGACTCAGCCGCAGGCGTGCAAGGTGCTTAGTGAACCCACGGATGCTGTTCAGCTATGCAGAGCCAGCACGAGAGGCAGATGTGTCCCGACAGCCTCCTTTATCCAGTCTATATCGGAGCACCTAGGAGTGCTACTCCTGGACTACGGCCCCGAGCACAAGGCCAGGCTGTCAGAGATATGCAAGCACCAAGGGCTGCAGATAGGTACCCAGGGGAGTTAGACCCCTCACTTGGTCTACACTTCATATTAAGATCAATCTATGCTATTTGAGCGCTGTGAAAAATGTCACACCCTGAGTGCCATACTTAGGACATCATAAGCGCCGATGTAGACACGGCTAGGTCAGCAGAAGGATTCTTCCATCAATCTAGCTCCCAGCTCTCCAAGTGGATTAAGTACACTCACAGAAACACCTCCTCCGTTGCTGTAGAAAGCTTCTACCCGATGCCGCCGGAGCTGTGCTACTGTAACGAATGCACTGTGGACACACGTTTGTAGCTCCCACTAGCCACCTATCTGTAGGCATCTGTTTACCTTGGAAAACCTGGACCAATCTATCCATCCAGGAAGGCTGTAAATTGCCCGGGTGCTATGCCATAGTATGTTATCTTTCAGCATATTCAAAATAGCTGGGACAACACAGACTAGAAAACACCCAGCTGCTCTTCTGCCAGCCGCAGCTCTGTGCCTCCGCCTATAGCTCCTCCAGTCTCCTCTTCCCTTGGAAAAGCCTTAGTTACATTCTCTTCACTAATATCCCCTGACTGTCCTGTCTTGTCCAAGCCATTTCCCTGATGTAAAACAAAGCTCCTAGGGCTAAATGCCACTGTGGCATGAATCATGTTTATCATAAACAAGAAACAAAGGAAGGAAGAGAACAAAGGAAGAGGAAAGGAGGGGAGGAAACAAGAAAGGGAAAGACAAACGGAAATGCAAAAAGGAGGGGTAGAGATAGACCCATTAATTTCCCTCTGTTTGCTCTGGGATTTTAACAACAAGCTGCAATGTCTCGGGTTTATCTTGGTTCCTCAGCTGTGAAACGTGCTGTGCTCCAGCATCTTCTGAGCTTTAGAGATTTGCCAAGCAGCTGAGAATGAAGCAGGAGGCTCGGCAAACAGAGATAGCAGCAGTAGCTTCATACATCACACGCAGAGGAAATTCATTCCTTTCAGCGCTGCCCATGGGTGAAATTACATTATATCCTGTTCGGATAATTGGATGTCATATACCACCCGACTTGTTATAGGATGGCATTGCCTTCCCTCTCCAGGTTGTTCGCAATGTCCCAGGGCACAGAGAACAAGGCGGAGATTTCACGCAGTGTGTAGGAAAGAAGGAAGGGGGGAAAGGAGGTGTGGATAGACAGGATGTGACTATCCATGGCCCTAGAGCACTCAGCTCCCCCTGACTTTCAGAGGAGGGTGTGCAAAGGATCAGACCAACGTGGGGGAAGAAGGAAATATCAGACAAAGGCAAAGCAGACAAAGAAAGGCTACATCTAGACTGCAGGCTTCTTGCGCAAGAAGCTTTTATCGGAAGAGATCTTCCTCGAAAACTTCTTGCGCAAGAGCGCGTCCACACTGCAAAAGCACATTGAAAAAGCGATGCGCTTTTGCGAAAGAGAGCGTCCAAACTGCATGGATGCTCTCTCGAAAGTAAGCTCTGATTGCTATGCACAGAATGGCCACCAGGGCACCTGTGCTTTTTCCTCTTTCCTCTTTTTGCACAAAAACCCCCTTTTCCCCATCCACATGCACCTTTTTGCGAAAGAGCTCTTTCGCAAAAAGGCGTTCTTCCTCATAGAATGAGGAATACCTACACCGGAAAATCCCCTCTGTTCTTTCAATTATTTTGCAGAAAAACGTGCCTGAGGTGTGGATGCTCCGCGAGTTTTTTCGGAAAAAACTCCATAGTGTAGACATAGCCAAAGAGAATGAAAAGTGAAGAGAGACAAAGATAAAAGAGATTAGAGAAGGGGCTGAGAGAAAGAGGAAGATTATAGATAAAATTGAGTAAAGATAGACAGCAAGGGCCTTGTTTTCTAAGCACAGCTTGTTTTCTGCACTTACAAGTGTGTGCATGTAGTCCCGTGAAATTTTTGTACACGTATAATTTGCGAGCCACGAAATTGACATGACAATTTTCTCTGTGCAGACAACCCCTAGCTAACACAGGCTGATGGCAGAGTGTGCACATGGACAGCAGTCTGAGGTCTTTTGGAAAATGCGGCCCATTCTGAGCAGTGGAATGAAACCAAGAGGAAGTAAATGAAAAGAAGAACATGGCTAGAGGAGAGTCTCTCACACATCTTCTTTACTGAGAGAGGGCATCTGAGCAGGGCCAAGTCTTTCAACAGCATCTGGCAGTTTGGTTGGCTCAACATTTGGGTGCCCACAGGACCGTCTTTAGGGCCCCTGATGCCCAATGGCAGCCCAAGGAGTGGGGCATGAAGATTTTTTAGAAATGGGATTTTATAATCTTCAGCACCACACTAGTGAAATATTTTAAAGCAAATTCTAAACAAAGGTCCTGTTGACTACTACCGGAAATTCAGAAACGGACAGGATAGACCTGGGGTTGGCAGATGCCTGTTTAATGGCTTCATTGCCACTTGAATGGCTCTTTCACAGGTTCGGTGCTCTGCTAATAGCTCTGGCAGGCTTTTTCACAAAACAAGGACATTGGAAGTAAGGATGTTAAGGACTAGTCGATTCCCCGCCCCTCCCTCCTCCCTCCCCTCCCCGTCCCTTGCTGCCTCTATCAGATCAAAGGGCTGATCCCTAACTCAGCTGTGCGGTGCCGCCTTTTGAACTCCACCTCGGCATTTCAAAGCTGTGTGGGGCTGCCCCTTTGAAATGCCGAGGACTGACCCCTGGGGCGCTCTGCTTGATCCCGGCTGCCAACTAGACATCAAGTCATTGATTAGTACCCATTGAGCCTGATGATCTAGCCCAGCAGTTCTCAAACTTTTTGGGCTCCGGAGCCTTTTACATGCGTAAAAATTTATGCGGCGCTCCAGAGGTCCACTGATTGTGTGTGTTGTACCTATTGATGTTTCCAGTTTGTCAACCTCGCAGAGGCCCTGGAGATGTCTCGCGGAGCCCTGGGGCTCTGCGGAGCACAGTTTGAGAAACACTGATCTAGCCAACACTTTCTATTCACCTTTCTATCTTGATCTTCTGACTCAAACTTCCGCTGATGAAATTTAAGCAGAACTGAGATTAAAAGGATCAGGTTCCAAGGGTCTCTATAAAGTTTTCTAGCACCCTCTTGACCATTCAATCCTGGGTGAACACTAGGCAATCATGGAGACTTCCAAATAGGTCTATCTCCCAAACATCACCAGTAATTAGCTGTACGGATTAACATAAAACAATTGCCATCATTTGCAGATGATTTGCTGTACATGTCAAAGAGAGAAGTATACAGTATAGACAGGAACTGTTTGGTTACATTGTTAACCTCTAAAAATATGGGCTTAATTACACAAAACACAAACATTAGCTACCAGTGTGTCCCTAAAGGTTGAATTTGGGTCATTTATCTTGCAGGAGGCTTAACCCTTCCTTGGCCATGTATCAACACAGCACCGCCTCAGGTGCTCCCAGATCCAAGGTGCCCCCCAACTCGCAGTCCACTCATCCACCCTAGAAACCCCAATCCAGCTGTAAAGCCAATGGACCCTGGAGAGATTGAACCTGTGACCTGAGCGGCTAAAGTCAAGGGCCTCTACCGCATGAGATAAAAGCCAGCTGACTCTCAGTGACGTCTGTAGAGCAGATTTCACTCTCCCCCATCAGGGGTCTCAGTGCTTCTGGGTTACACAGCCATCACCCATCTACCCACCCCTCTTCCTTCGGCATCACCCAACCAACCCAGCGTACAGCCACCAAAGCACCCAACTACCCCAGCAGCACCATTCTGCCCATGCAACCTACCCCTCCAGTTGCCTCAGGCACCCACTAGCCTCACCGTGCATGTAGCCAGTCTTGGGACAAATGACCCAGCATCGTTAGGGACTCCTTCAGCCTCCCTGCTATGGTGCCGGGCTCTGAGAGGCATATGGACCGAGGGCTCCATAGCTCCCACACTCACTCCTGCGGGCTCTATTGTTCCTCCCGCCCAGAGGAGGCAAGCTCTGGGCTTTAAGGTATGCCTGGAGTACTTTGCAATAATCTAATCTTGAAGAGACCCAGGCAGGGGTGGGGACCACAAAGTCTCCATTAAAAACAGTTACAGCCTCCTGGCTAGAGGTGGCCAGAGGTGGTGCTGCAGCCAGATCATCTAAGAGCAGTTGAAGATGTCTCAGCTTGGGATCTGAAAAAGCAGATTCCCCCAGAGTAGGAGACCACATTTAAGAACATAAGAATGGCCATAGTGGGTCACCAATGGTCCATCCAGCCCAGTTTCCTGTCTGCCAACAATGGCCAATGCCAGATGCCCCAGAGAGAGGGGGACACAACAGGTAATCCTCACGTGATCCCTCCTCTGCCACCCATTTCCAGAGAAACAGAGGCTAGGGACACCATTCCTACCCATCCTGGCTAATAGCCATTGATGGACCTAACCTCCATGAATCTATCTAGCTCTTCTTTGAACCCTGTTAAAGTTCTAGCCTTCACCACATCCTCTGGCAAGGAGTTCCACAGGTTGACTGTGCAGTGCGTGGAAAAAAACCTTCCTTTTGTTTGTTTTAAACCTGCTGCCTATTATTTGAAATGTTAGACCAGCATGTATCCGCGTAATAATAGAGGGCAGTGTAAAGAGCAATCTCTTTATTTATTGAGGTGCCCAGCTACTACTGTTACAGGACTGGGGCTGTGTAAGTCTCAGATACCTGCCTGGTTTTCCCATCAGATTTGCGGAGAACCCCATGAGGAAGCTGTCCTATAATCTCAGCCTCTGCAGAAGTCCATAAGCAAATCTACCCTGTGAATACTGATCTCTCTCGTTTATGGTCACAGGGAAGTTTTACAGGCTCCCAACCACATTTGGCAGCTTTTCCTCCTGCCCTCTCGCCCCCACTGCCACCACCCTGTGTTTTGTCTGAAATCCCCTGAATTTTCCCCTCATTCTCATAGTCTCTCTTCTTACAACCCCTAATGCTGGTTTCTTTGATGGATTTTTAATAGCGCAGTTAGAGTCGCCAACACAAGCCAGAGGACAATCTCATGCATCATTCTCCCAGCGCATCCTGGGAACTCCATCCGGCTTGGGAGGACTTATTTTATTAAAATAATCTCTGCTCGGTTCCACTAGTTATTGAATCGTCTTGGCTCAATGGCCTCGCTCAATATCAGTTTTTCATGCTTAATAATTAGTGCTGGAGAAGAGAGTTTCATTGAATAAGTGTTTGATGTCGCACACGATTAGGAGACCTGGAGATGACCTAACTAGGCAATTCAATCTGGGGCTGGAACTGTTCAGATGAGGGACAATTAGGGACACAGCCTGCCCTCTGGATATGAACCAGTCATTAACTGTGAAATAACTCATGTGAAATAACCCTTCTCCCCCACTGCCAACCCTCACCCCATCTTCAGTCTTGTTTCAAGCACTATGACCAGTCACACACCCTGCTACCACCCCCAACCAGTCAGACTGCTTGGAAATCAATAGTGAGATAGGCACGTCCTGCTGTTCTTTATAACACTTAAACTATTACCTGATGGTTACAATGGTTTCCAGTTTATCCCTCTCCGTTAAATCCTGGGTCTCATTGAATCCCCCAGAAATTCAGCCTTCAGCGCCCCCAAGAAAGGGCCCCAAAGAAAGGGCCCCAAACTGCAGCTCTGCCACGGGCCCCATCACCAGGGTCTCTGGGCACCTCATAATGGTGGCTGTATTGATCCTCACGACACCTCTGTGAGATAGGGCCGGCCGGGCTGTAATACTGACCGTACAGATGGGAAACTGAGGCCCAGAGGCGATAAGGGCTAACTTCACAAAGGTACCTACGCACCCAGCAAATCACAGGAACACACTGTGATTCACAGAGCCTGAGCTGGGTGGCTAGGCTCCCTCTACACTGAATAAGGTGGCTAAGCCAGCAACTCATGAAAGCCAGCAGACTAAGCAGGGCACCCTAAGCCAGCCAATAGGGGATGCAGACATTGGGGTGTGTGCTAAACCCTGCCCCTCCCACAGAGAGAGTCCAGGCTGCAGGGAAGAACCGAGTTCTGCTGATGATCCATGAACAGGAACCCTCTTTGGAGCTGGGCACATGGAAGGTTTTATGCAACAAGCAGAGGGAGGGGGAATAGAGGGGGAGCCCCCAGGACTCTTAGCCTACTGGTTAGAGTGCTCACTCAGCATGCAGGAGACCCCAAATTCAATGGCCCACAAGGAGGATCTGCAACCTTCTCAGGCGAGTCCCCTGGCTCTCAGGCTATGGAATCTGCTGTTTGCAGCTCCTTCAGTCACTCTTGTTGAAGCTGTTCCCTCATTGGAGGGAGGGGACTGGGTCGTGGGACTTCCACAGCCCAGAGGAGCACCATTCCCAGGGCTCTGCTTTTCTCTGGCCCAGGGCAGGACTGCTTCGACCAGAGAGACCGCTCCCCCGTGGCACAATCAGGAGAGCTCGCCCCTGTGAGGTAGAAGATCGCTGTTTAATCCCTTTTCCCCACCAGGTGAAGGAAGGACTTGAACTGGGGCCCTCCGGTACCCCAGAGAGCAACGCTATCCACTGGGCTACCAGGCAGGGCCAGCCCAACTCTTTGGAGTGAAATCACCCACGGGGCCCAATCTGGCAGTCAGCCCCTCCGCTCAGCTGCAGATGGGGCCCTGCACACCACTTAGGCAGCTGGACTGCAGTCTTCCCCTGGTTTGTGATTCGCTCTGGGGCTCAGCCTGGACACCCGCATCCAGGCACCTGGGAGGGGGCTTCAGAAATGTGCAGAGACAGAAATGGCTTCTAGCCACCACCATTGCTACCACAACAGCAGCTGGAGCCTGAGGCCCTTTAACTTGCCACCTGAGTGCCGCGTGGTACGCTCCAGGTGGCTCTGGCGGGAGGGGCTAAGGCGCAGCACACTCTGGGCAGTGCTTATGACTGGCTACTCCAGCCCCGCCCCTTCCACCCAAGGCCCCGCCCCTTCTGGGAGCACAGGGCCAGCCCCCCAACCTTGCTTGGGAGCTTTGCAAGTCTGTCACCCCCCCCAGGCCTATAGTGTTCAGCAGTGAATCACAATGAAGCCTAAAACTAGGATTTGGGTGCTGAGGCTGAGGGCACACACCAGACTTGCCAACCGTCAATGCATTCACGGACAGCCCGTAAAAAGGAGCTAAAATTGGACCTGTCCATAAAAGCCACAAAAACATTTAGATGTCAGTAAAAAGACACCAAGCTTTGCAGTAGAGCTGAGGAGTCCCTCCCCATGTCCGTGGGGAGTGCTCCATGCCCCAAGGCAGCTCCAGGGGGTCTACAATTCCCAGGGCTGGGGCAGAGAGGGGATTTCTCCTGGCAGGGGCTCCCTCCGACCTGCCGCTAACTGGCGGAGGCTGCTCTTCTCCGCCTCCAGCTTTGAACTCTTCTTTGGCGCCACTAGCGTGAACACAGCAGCAAGTTTTGGTGGCCATGCATGCAACCCCCTGCAGCTGGGGGGGGTACGGGGTACAGCGGGGTCCCTACCAGTAAGTCACAGCGGGGCAGCTGCTTAAATACAGGAAATAAACTGTCCAGGCCTATGCTGGCAGGATCACTGACTGCCAGAAATGGATCTGGGAAATTTGCTAAAGCAGTGGTTGACAGTGTGGCTGCTGCAAAGTACGATCACAAACTGGAGAACCGGGAGGATGCTGATGTGGCTAGTAAGTAGGTTCAACTGGCACAATAACATTGCTGTTGTGATGTACGTGCAAAGCCATCGACTATTGTTCACCTTTCTCCTTTTGAGCCAGCTTTATATTAGGCACGATCGTGTCAGTAAAAAAGGTGGGTTAACCGTCATTTTTTCCCATAGAAATCCTTGTCAGCAGTTGGCAGCCCTGGCACATGCAGAGCAGGGACTTAGAGCCTGGTCTCCTAAGTCCCAGGCTAGTGCCCCAGCTGCTGGCCCACTCTTGCTCTCTGTAAGTAAATGACCATGTAATTGGCCAGTTATGACATTGCAAAATACATTTTACTGCTCGGCCTTATTGCTCTTGCAGCTCTTTCATGGCGGACTTGTACAAATCACACATCATTGCTTGCTAGTGCCAGGAAAACAACTTCCTAGGTGAAACCTGAATTCATTTCTCTCTCTAACTCCCTGGTCCCCTCGTCACACAAAATCCCCCCTGCCCCCCCCCCCCACTCTCAGTGCACCATTCTCCAAGCCAATTTGGGAAGTATTTGGTAGCAGCCATCTCTCCCTTTAAATCTGAATACAGCTCAGCTCCCCTACCCTTTCTCCCTGCCCCAGGTGAGAACACCGAGCCGTCCTACGTGCAGTGTGTTTCATTTCTCCCAGACTTCAAGACTGCCTTCTGGTCGCCCGAAGGAAAGAAGGTGGCTGGATGAGAAACCGGCTCCTCGTTCATAGCAACATTTTACTTGTGAGAGATTGATTTGCTGGGAAAGCCACCAACTAACTTCCTGCACCGCGCCCCCCTTCGGAGCCACTCCACTGCCTCCAGCGCTGTGGACCCAGGGAACACTCAACACAACAGACAGCTGCAAACACAGAGCAGCATTCAGCCCCATAGGTCACAATCCAGGCCATTCTCTGCCTGCTTGTCAGGTGCGCTAGAATCATCTCTGTTCCCTGGGCAGAGGAGGGTGAATGCAACAGCAGCCTTTGCACCCACGGTGCATGGAGGCCAGGAGGCTGAGAATGGAGCCAAGATACACCCCCCTGTACTAGTGTTGGTAGGGCACAAAGTGCATATTGCTGCCTCTTCAAAGGCACTGCAGCAGGCAAGCTCCCCCGAGCTCCAATCCCTCCCATGGGAGCAAAGCACCCCCATCTCACACAAGGCTGTGTCCTAGGCGCCTGAGCCAAAGCCCCCTGAAATAAGAGGAAGCTTCCATCCACTTCCACAGGCTTTGGCTTGGGCCCTAAAGGTACAATATTGCCCTCTATTCTGTACATAGGAATCGTGCACTCGCCCCCTGAAAGGCAGCCACATCTGGGATGTACATAACAGCTGTTTAAACTGCACACAACGATGCCACACATAATGAGGTGGGGCATGGGGGTTGATGATGGGGCAGCTGCTTCGCATCGGAGCATAAAGAGTTAAAGCCAGCCCTGTCAGAGGGCTGTCCCAGGAGCCAATCAGGAGAGGGCCTGAAGCAGCCAATTAGGGCCGAGTTAGGCCCTATAAAAAGTGCTGCAGAGTGGAGGTAAGTCAGTCTCTCTCTCCAGTTTGGGAGAGGGAAGGACTTGTGGCCTATACAGACAGGGGTACCTTGTACAGAGCAGAGCTTTGGAAAAAGCAGGAGGAGCAGCCTGGTGAACTCCCAGGCTGAGGTCTTGTTGTAAAGACCCTAGGGAGTACTACGGATAAAGAGGGGTAGCTGGGGTAGGAATAGGCAGCAGGTCCATCCCCCTTGCCAATGATGAGCATGGCCAAGGGGGTAGAGCAAGGGTAGTGAACCTAAGGCCCAGGGGCTAGGTGCAGCTCCCCTGAAGATCATGGTTCCCCTCCCCACCCAAGCATTGGGGAGCCCATGCTGGCATTCCAGCCCCACCACCGTCCTTCCAGGCCTGGGCCCGGGCCCCCTTTGGCTCTGGTGTGTGAGGGGAATGTGGGGAGTGTCTTTCTCCTTCTCAATCAGGGGCCATATCAGTGAGGGTCTGGTGGGTTTTTGGGGGGTGGAGGGGCTTCTTGTGTGTGTGTGTGAGGCCCCTCACTGATTTTTCTGTGGGTCAGCAGCCCCCGACCTAAAACAGGTTCCCTGCCCCTGGGCCACAGGAAGGATGGCAGTTGGTCACTGAGGCAAGTAGTGAGCTTAGGGGTAGCTGGGTTCCCTGGAAGGGGAGGACTCCAGAACATGGGTGCTGTAGTAGGGCAATACCCAGGGAAAGGGGGTGCTGTGGTCTGGGGGCATATGGGACCTGACAGAGTGCTGTGGTGGCGATTTGGGAGACGCGGGCATGGACAGGTGAGACACCAGCTGGAGGAGAGAGATCCTGGCTGGAAGAGAGCTAATTTCCCAAGACTGCCCAGCAGGAGGTGCCGCAGCAGTGAGTGCAAACCTGCTACAGGGTCTGATCCTGTTCCACTGACACCAGGGGGAGTTTTGCCATTGACTTAAGGGGCGGGCAGTCCAGCCGGAGCCAGCTGACCGCACATGGGGCGGCAGGCAGGCAGTACTGACTCACAGCCCGATAGGGCCCGTACACGTGTTTAATAACCAGCTCCTGCAAGAGCAATGCCAGGAGTTCTTCAGGGTGCACTAAAGGGCCGGTCGCTGGGTGTGCCCACTCCTGTGTCCAATTGCTCCTGCATAGCCCCATTGTCAGCTGGGAGTGGGGGTGAAGCTTATCCGGTGGAACCATTACTGCCTTTTCCTAGCAGGCCTGGAGCTGCAGATCCATTGAACTATATCAGTGATTCCCCGACAGCAGCCTACAAGACTCCCCTCCAAGGCCTGGCTCTGCTTAGCTCAGAGGAGCGGACATAATCTCTGCCCAAGGTGGCATGTCTGCAAATAAAAAAGCTTGTACTGAACCCCAGGAACCAACTCTAAAAGCAGCGGGGACCGGCCTTCCCCAAGAGCCATCTCCATGCTTCCCGAGTCTGATCCAAAGCTCATTAGAGCCAATGGTAACACTGGGCTTCGGATCAGGGCCCGGGCAGCACAGTGCTCGCTGCCCAGGAGAGCCCATTTACCCCACAGGAGCCACACACAAGAAGCCCAATAACTGGGAGCAAGGGCTGGCAGGCTCCAGCCCAGCCTGGCAGCCACCTCATCTGCCGGGATACGAGCCCTGAGACTGCACCCAGGCCGTAGGCCCGGAGGGGGAACCAAGCCCCTCGCCGCGGCGGAGTCCTCAGCTGCCAATTACAGAGTAATGAGTCTCCCGCAACTGGAAGTTTTCCTCCAGAAAGTTGGAGTCTGAGATTGTTTCCCTCAGGGCAATGTCAGCCAATTTAGCCTGCACCAGCTGGCCTGCCGCCTAATTGGCTACACGGGTATTGTTCAGGCAGCCCATTCTCACGCTGCCCGAGGAGTGGGACGGGTGCCCCCCTTCCATAGGACGGGGGATTTGGGTAGCCAGCACCATCCTCCATTACCATTAATATTTAATTTTTAATTAAACAAAGGAGGAAGTCTTCTATTTTGTTAATTTCCTCTTCATCCCAGAACTGCAGCTGAGGAAGGGGGGGCGGGAAAAGCCCATCAAGGCTGTCTATCAAATGCCATCGGTTTGAGATCTGCCTTCCGGAGAAGCCCAGCACTCAGTAAGGTTTCCTACAAAAAAAATTCTCCCTGCTGCTAAAGGTCCATGGCTAGAACCTCAGCTGGGGAGAGCCATTGGTCCAACGGGATTAAGCCAAATTGACACCAGTGAAGAATCCAGCCCTGTGCAGAAAAACACATGCTCCCAGGATTTGCATGAAAATGCGTCTTGGCTTTTCACGCCTCCCCCGTCATCCTGTGATCTTTGGAGAGGAGCAGTCAATAATTATGCGTATACGCACGCATGCGCGCACACAGAAAAGAAACCCGCTTTCAGATCAATAGAGGCATTTATTTCATTATTTATTTAGAGGGCTGGGAACCCGTCATCAGCTCAGACTGCCTCATGCATGGAGATGAAACACAATTACCTATAGTTCTCAACCTCCAACAGGGGAAAAATTGTGAAAGACCTTGGGTGCAGGAGAAGGAAGAAAGGCAAACGGTGGTTCAGGGCAGAGTGGGGCAAATGCTCTTGGAAAGCAGCATGAGCAGTTCCACCGTTATTTTTAAATCTGAGATTTTTATGGACATAAATTGGGTATTAGTTCAGAGGGTTCCTGTTTAAGCAAATTTTTAATTAAATCGAGGTCAGGACTTGCCGATGGATATTTGCGTAAGCGGTGGCAGGTGCGCGGTGGGATAGCTGCCCAGAATGCATTGCTCCGAAAGATGCTGCGAGTGCCACCAGTGTGGTCACGCTAATGCACTGGTGGGAGAGAGCACAGACACCCCGCAGTGGTTTCATGGCTGTGTGAGCAGCGCTGTAACTGCCAGTGCTCTACAGCTGCCCATGTAGACAAAGCCTAGGGGACAGTTGCTCAAGCACCACACAATGAGGATTGCCTAACGTCCTGACTTAGGGCTCGGCTACTCCGCCACTTTACTGCTCTGTACATTTCTTGCTTGGGGGTGTGGAAAATACACATACACCCAAGCGCAGACAGCGTAAACAGGCTCCCAGCACGGTTAGCTTCTCCCCTCATGGACGTAGTTTATCTACTGTGCTGGCAGAGCTCTCTCCCAGCGCTGGCGCTGGGCCCACACTGCTGCGTTAAAGCACTACTGCACTTTCAACTTAGCTGTGTAGACAAAGTCTCAGCAAGGTATAGGGCATGTGATGCTTGACTCCATGTTTGAACCAATAGGCACATGAACCAGGAGAATAAATTAAGGGGCAGAGGCTCCTCCCCACACACACACTTTAAAGGCAATAAGAACATTTGGATGAAAAGACTTTGAACTGCAGAGATTGGTCCCAGGCTGAGCAGGGAATTCAGCCTGTGTGTTAAGAACTGTGAAGTGCTTATAACTAGGGCTGTAAAAGGTTAACAGGTGAGGCTTATAGGTTCTGGTTAACCAGTAGGGGTTGCAGGCTCTGGCTGAGGTGGTTCCCAGCCAGCAGCCCAGCAGGAACTTATGTTATGTTCTTATGGCAGCACCAGCCCCAGGGCCTAATCCTTTCACAGGCTGCAGATGCCTTCCTTAGTATAGGAATAAGAATATCATGTGCAGTTAAATGTGGGAAGCTGCACTCACATTAGAAGGGCTATCAGTTCCCAAGTTTCAGGACATAAACTGCTCACCAGCTGAGGTCAGGAAGAAATGTCTGCCCTTGGGACAGTACTGCACAGTGGGGTGCCTTACACCTTCTTCTGCTGCACCTACCCTTGGTCACTTTTAGTGACTAGAGGACAAAATGGAACACAGGTCTGTTCTTCTTGGACAATCCGAGTAGTTGGGTTGCAGTCAGCCCTTCTGCACCAGGACAGATGCCTGCACCAACTGGCTGGGGTGAACAGGGAATTGGGTGACTTTCCAAGCCACCGCAAGTGGCTGCAGGTTAGCATCTGATAGACTGAGAGGCCACACTGAGGAGACAGTTAATAAAGGCAGGACTAGAAGAATCAATGTGTTCTGACACACCAGTGACAGATTGGCGAGAGGGACAGATTTAATATCCTAGCATTATCCTCTCCGAGCCTAGGGGCTCTGAAATTGATTGAATAAATTAAAGCATTGCTGTGCATGACACTACAGTTAAGGTTGTCTCATCATTTCCATCTTAACTCCCTTTTTTCCCCCCCAGGTTCTCTTTTTCATGCCTTGGCAAAGAAATTTTAGTTCCATGTCATAACATGTCCCAGAATCTCAGCTCACATTTTACCAGGAGAAAGAAAGAAAGAGAGGCTAAGTGTAGACTGGGGGATTTTTGTGGGATACCAGAGGAATCCCTCAAAAACCCCGCCGCATCCAAGGAACGTGTTTGCTCTTCCGCAAAAAAAAGCAGACGAGCAAACACGCTCTTTCGGCAGAGCCCTGTATACCTTGTTTCACGAGGCATAAGGGCTCCGCCGGAAGAGGAGGCTTTTCCAGCATTTGGCCCCATCTAGATGGGGCCAAATGGCGGAAAAGCCTCTTGAGAAAAAAAAGTGGAAAAAGCCACAGAAAGAAAGAAAGAAAGAAAGAAAGAAAGAAAGAAAGAAAGAAAGAAAGAAAGAAAGTTTGGTCTACAAGATAAATGGCTCTACCCTGTATTCCACTGAAATCACTGGATTTACAGGCCACACTGCATCACTCAAACTGCCGAGTGATTATTTCATGCTGTGGTGCAATCTCCGTTTGGGTATACTGAACAAAAAATAAATGTAGAAAGATCAATATATTTCAATGAAAAGAGGCTGAAAAGATTAAAACCATGGACCACATTCATCTCTGGGTAACTCTACGCACATGCAAAATTATTCTGAGCCGTGTCTAGTACCAAGATTGCTGGAAATGAAGAAAATGTTTAACCCTATTTATTTTTCACCATGTTTACTACTACTGCTTTGCTCTTCACTTCAAGCTAGATTCAATCCCCTTCACTCACAGAGTAGTGTTTTACTCTCCAAGACATCCAGTTGATTTCAGCTGGACGTCTCACAAAGTGGGTACTCCTGCAAGTGAGCCAGTGCATAGCAATCTGGCCCTCAGTGCAGATAATCTCATTTGCAATAGGTATTTGTAAGACACCCCCCCCCCATCACTTTGGCATCGAAAGGCTGAAACCTACAAGATGCCCAGCAGCTCCTGTGAATCGCCACGCCCCCTCAGCTGAGAGGTAAGGCCACCCAGCATCTCCAGAAAGGGGGGGGGAGCCCCTCTTAGGAAAGCGCCCTAACCTGTTCGGCCACATTTTCCGTTTTATAGCCCGTGTCACTTCCCAGTTCTGCTGCACTTGCCTAACACCCTGGTGTGAAGTCGCAGGAAGTGTTCCCTGTAAGTGGTGCACTTGTGCAGCCGCTCAGGAGAGATTTAAATGCCGCCCAGCTGATTAGCAGAGCACCCACAGCCAGGTTTTTTGTTTCTACTGGTGGTGCACATGCCTCAGTGCACATAAACATTATTCTGTACATGGACGGAAAAAAATCTGCATAGGTATGGAAAAGATTAGAGGGACATCGGTCTTAGGTGTTACAAGAGTGCAGCAGGGAGAACGAGAGAGAGAAGGTTGTGTAGGTGCAGAGAATTCCTTAATAGATAAAGGTGCCCGTAGACGGCACTCCAGAAGATACCACATCATTCACAGTAGAACTTGCTGTGCACTGCAAATGGCTTCCTTTGCACAGTATTACAGGGAACATTTGTGTCTAAACACTACCCCCACTATCCGGGTTCCTCTGATTTTTTTTAATTCCTCAGCACTGTCGGCACGGAACCACAGTCCTGAGAGACTCAGCACCTCTCCAAACTTGCCTCTATTTTGCAGACGACCCACTTAGTCACATCTTCCCCCTTCCTCGCAGCCAACCCGACACTGGCAGCGGCTTTCCCATCTCCCTTTATGAAGAAGCTGGCACCCAGCAACTTTCTCTACACCGTATTTTATCAGGAAACGCAGCATGGAAATTTACTGCCCTCACAGGCTTGGCGAATGCAGATCTGCAGAATGGCTCCCGCTAGTCACTTCCCACGATGCGCTGAGATACATTTACGAGCGAGTTAGCCATGTGACTGCCATTGTCTTTAATGGGAGTCACATGACTAAGCCCCATATGAGCTACTTGGAAAATGTAGAGGGTTGCTGTTCAAATTCTAGAGAAACACACAGCCACCATCACCACCTCTGCTCAGCTCAGCACAGATCCAAGGCCACAAAGCTAGGGCATTTGCATTCAACAGCCTACTATGCGCCTCACCTCTTCCACAGCAAACCAACATAGGTTAAAGCCACAGAGTCTGATTCACTCCTATGTCACCCCGTTTTATGCCACTGTAATTCTGTTGATTTACTGGAGTAAACATGCTGGTGAATCAAGCCCCCGGCATCAACCTCACTGGGAACCTCACCAATTTTGTCATTTTGTGGCTCTCCCCCCACACTGTTTGCTCATAAATGTAAATACAGATCCAACCTCAGTGCCTCTATCCACAAATCAAGCACTCTCGTTTAAAACAGAGCATGCATGCATGTTAAATAGGGATTAATTAGCAAGGCTGGCGACAAACGTCGCTGAGCCCTGAGCAATATGGGAGGGCCTGGCCCTGATACCTGTCCTCCCAGAAGGGGCAGGGCCTCAGGTGGAAGGGATGGGGACAGGGACCATGCCACACCTCCCCTAGCCAGCCTTCAGAGCCACCCGGGCAGCACCACACAGACCTCCATCAACAATTAAGATTTTGGAGCTCCTGCCGCTGCTGCTGCGGTGGCAGAGGCCAGTAGCCCTGGGTCCTGGGGCAACTGCCCCCTTTGTCTCCCCCTGTTGGCAGCCCTGCTAATTAGACACTCAAAGGAAGGACAAATCTGTTTTGAATTGTGGGATATGGAGAAAATTCACGCAGTGCTTGGGCGTAATAGAAGGGATCCAAGTACAGTGATTGATGTGGGTGAAGGACAGGACTCCGGGGTTCTGTTCCTGGCTCTGTCACTGATTGCCTCAGATGAGTCACTTAAATCATTTCGGCCTCTTTCTTCATTGCCCTGCACCTGAGCCATCATCGGCACCAGCACACAGGCAATGGATGCAAGCCACTAACCATTCTGAGGTGGGCATGTCTTACACCCATTTTTCACTGGTATAAAGTGTCCATAGAATAGCGAATCAAGCCCTTCAATGCTTGTTTTTTAAAAGCCCTCTGCTAGATCGGTAAGTCAGCTTCAGCCAGACTCTTGTGAGGCTTCTGAAAAGCCAACAAATGGCTCTGAGCGCCTCGCACGGACGGTGCTCTCCATGGAAATGATTGGCTTAATCTGCCCTCACGCAGCTTGCGCACCCCCCACACACTTCCCCAGCAAGATCTTGTGCTCGTTTGTGAGTAATGGAGCCTTCTGACAAGTGTCCTCACATAATAGAGCACAGCTGGCCAAAGTCATTTTTGCAGGCAACTCTTTGAACATCCCCAGTTCAGACTCCTTAGGTAGCGGAAGTTAATGAATCTCTCTTTGGAAGTTAATGTGCTCATTACTTCTAGGCCGATGGAGCAGATGGGATCAGTGGTGGAGCTGAATAGTCTCAAAGCCCTTAATGGAGGGCAGCATCAAGAAGCCCGCAGTTGGTCTGAAGAGCCATGTCTGAGGATTTCTCTCCTACGATGGGGCTTAGATTTTGTACCATGCATGACACCATTCCCAGCTAATGGGCAAATACAGGTCAAAAGGTGGAGGGGACGGGAGGAGAGAACTTGGCTTCCTGCCGTCATTTGAATCAGAGCCGGGCAAAGCAGAGATGATGACATTTCAGACCAGGCAAAGCTCATATCCTCATTTGGCCACCAGACTGAAGCTCTGCCCAGGCTCAGACAGGCTTGCTAAAGCCTGTGAACCTTTCAAGCAAGCCTGAACCCAAGAGCAAGATCATGCAAGACCCAGTTCTATGCAAATCTCCATCCAGCTTCATCCTGAGTCCAACTTTAAAATCAAACGTCAGAGAACTGATGAGCTCTCCGCCAAACTACAGGAACCAGGCAGTTTCTCTGCACAAAGCCAAGTGGAATTGGCCTTTTCCACCGAGTTTATTTCACTGGGAATATTTCCACTCATTTGCATTCAGAAGACAAAGCAAAACTCAGGAGGCACTAACTTAACTGCACCTGGATCATAACCACAGAAGAGGTCACTGAACAGAAACTAACAAGTCCTGCAGAGCTCTAGTTTTAACCCATCCATCCTAACTTGGACAATACAGAAATAAGCCAGATTCTCCTCTCATTCCGGACTTACAGGGGTATGATTTCACTGAATCCTGATTTATCATGGATAATGGAATCTGACCCCAAATATATTCGCATAAAACCACAAAGTGGATCCAATTCTGTCCTGATCTGAGGTCTGAACCAAAGCCCACTGAAGACCAGAAGAATTGGCTCCAGCGGGCCTTGGATCAGGCACTTCCAGTTCCTTCCTATGAAACTCAACAGACCCCTATGGGGCTAGCAAGACAGATTTGGCTGCAGTAGGGCTAAAGAGCAGTATTATGATGCCCCAGGAAGTGTGAGCTCTTCCAATCCGATCAGCAGCACCCCATATAGTTGTGTTAGGCCCTTGTATTCCCCCATCACTGTATTATGTGGGTGCTGGTGCCTGTCTGGAAAATGTGCACAGAAAAGAGCCAGCTGCCACTCAGAGTGGAGCCACTAGCTCAGGGGATGAGACATCCAGAGAAGTAACTGAGCAGGGATTATTTTCACTGGGGTCAACGCAAAGATACTGGGCCAAATTCTCTACCCATGTAAATCCATTGGTGCCAGTAGCAAATCTGACTTTATTTATTACTAGAAGATTCACCCAGCATTGCTTGGGTCCTTCAGAGCAGGGGGCTAGGAGTGTGGGGAGTACAGTAGTCAGGTTAGGGGCTTGGAGAAGTGGGGGGCTCAGAGCAGGGGTGGGGGTGTAGGGATCAGGGCAAGGGGTTGGGAGGTGTGAGGGTGCTTCCCTGGGGTGGCTGGGGTCATGCTGCCCAACCAGCAGTGTTGCTCCCTGGGGAAAGGCAGGATCTGTGCTGTCCGACTGGTAGCGTTGCTTTCCTGGGGCTGGCCAGAGTGGTGGGGACCTTTGCCTGCCTATGGTCATTATGGAGTATCTCTGTCCCCCATGCTTGCTGCCCTCTCGTTGGTCATTCTATCCCTGCTACCAGAGCCCTTCCTTACCATTTCTTTAGCAACAGCTGGATTCCAGGCACATCCCATCGTCAGGAATTGGTTGTGCCAGGACCTTGCTTTAAGTTAGAATATGAAGAGGCTGCCTACCAAATTTGGTGGCCCTAGCTCTTACCATTTAGGAGGAGTTCTTGAACAAACAGACTCACAGACAGACGGACAAACACTCCCGAATATATAACAGAGAGGTGTTTCACTAATGCAGTGTTTCCCAAATGGTGTTCCGCGGAACTCTGGGGCTCCGGAAGTGAAAATATGGGTTCCGCGAGAAAATTCCATTACAGTAACATTTTATGATTTAAAAAATAATAATATTTAAGTATTTATTAAATTTATTTAAAACAATTTTCATTTGTGTTTGCCACGATACGTGTCCCTGTGTAATGCCAGCTTAGCGCCGCGTCTGACAAAGTCGAAGCTTCAGCGGTCAAACCAGTTGCTTGTACGTGAGTGTGCAGGCAGTGCTCTCGCGAATACTGTTATTAGGGGTTCTGCAAAATTCTTTCACGTTTAAAAGGGTTTCATGGCCAAATAAAATCGGGAAACACTGATCTAATGGATCAGCTAGGAAAATTCACTCTTGTATTCCCCCCCCCCACCCCCAAGCAGTGTGGGCATAATCAGAGCTTTTTGCATTGAAGGCTACTGATCACTAAATTCATCTTGACTTCAAACTCCAAAGGACCCCCTTACCTCCCTGACTTCCTTCACTTCCAACTTCAGCCAATACCTAGTCCCGTGTTTCTACCATTCTGCACGTGGGGCGGGAGAAGGGCCCAGCTCTGCGATCAGGAATCACCTGCAGGTCAAAGGGAAATTCTCACACAAGGAACTGGAAGTTAGGCTCAGGTAAATAGGGACTGGGGCAAATTCTACACTGCCAGTGCCCCCATCACATAGTTTCACATCACAGATGAACTTGAGCCAACTGACAACAATGGAGCGACACCTGGACTGAAACTGCTCCTATTCTTTACCTGGTGAAGTTGGAGGTGACTCACTCTGGGAGAAATCCACTTCTGAGAGGCCAAAGCAAGATGTAGACACCGATTCAGTCCCACTTAGGCCCCACCATTAGGGTCACCAATGTTGGTTGGGCATGTTCTTACGGGTTTCATCACATGACAATCTTTAATTCCTGGAGACTGCAGGACAATCCTGGAGGGGTGACAACACTGCTTCTCCTGAGGATGGACTTAGGTGGTGTAAACTCCTTATGTTGGTTCCTCTGCAAGGAGATAAATTTCATCATCCACCCTGTAACCTGGACCCTCTGTAGGAAGGTGTCCATTCAGATTCAGAAGGACTCAAGCTCCACCCACAAAGGATTACCATAAAAACTCTTCAAAGTCCAAATGTGATTGAAACTCCCTGTGATTTTTGCAGTGGATGTGGCAATTTCAATGGGAGTGTGGGCAGGAGGTTATGAATGAAGCAGCAGCAGTTTAAATGGGGCAGGACAGACGTCTGTATTTATGTTTGGCATTCATTTTCAGTACAATTGATGGTGTTAGCAGATTGGGTGAAACTGCAGAGCGACACAAGTTTGCAGGATTCCGTGGGCTTTCCATTGAGACTCTGGGTTCTCGTTTGGCTGCTGAGGGGAAGAGAGGCTACATGGGAAGAAGAAGACAGAGATCTGTATTAATTACTCAGCAAGATACATTTCACTTTTGCAGTCCAGGTTCTGAGGTAAAGAGTCACCAATCTAGAACCTACCCAATGAGTTAGAGTAAGGAGGGCTGGGCTGTCAATTCCTTTGGCCTGCAGAGTGCCCTCAGCATGTCTATCTGGAGAAAGGCAAGGAGTCTATCTGCAAACCATGGCCCAGAGCAGACAAACAACTGCATATAAAATAATCCAATGCATCAGGGAAGGGCAGACAAATAAACAGTGGCAAATTTTTAAAGTGCTTCTACACAAATGCTAGGAGTCTGACTAATAAGATGGGTGAACTAGAGTACCTCGTATTAAAGGAGGAGATTGACATAATAGGCATCACTGAAACCTGGTGGAATGAGGAAAATCTGTGGGACACAATCATACCCGGATATAAAATATATCGGAAGGATAGAGCAGGTCATGTGGGTGGCGGAGTGGCACTGTACGTGAAAGATAATGTAGAATCAAATGAAATAAAAATATTAAATGAATCAACATGTTCAATAGAATCGCTATGGATAGTAATTCCATGCTCCAATAATAAAAATTTAGCAGTAGGGATAGATTATCGACCACCTGACCAGGACAGCGATACTGACATTGAAATGCTGAGGGAGATTAGAGAGGCTACCAAAATAAAGAACTCTATAATAATGGGAGATTTTAATTATCCCTATATTGACTGGATACATGTCACCTCAGGAAGAGAAGCAGAGATAAAATTTCTCAATGGCTTAAATGACTGCTTCTTGGAGCAGCTAGTACAGGAACCCACAAGGGGAGAGGCAATTCTTGATTTAGTCCTGAGTGGAGTGCAGGATCAGGTCCAGGAGATAACCGTTTCAGGACCGCCTGGGAATAGTGACCATAATATAACAACATTTAACATTCCTGTGGTGGGAAGAACACCTCAGCAGTCCAGCACTCTGGCATTTAATTTAAAAAAGGGGAATTACACAAAAATGAGGAGGTTAGTTAAACAGAAATTAAAAGACACAGTGACTAGAGCCAAATCCCTGCAAGCTGCATGGAAACTTTTTAAAGACACCATAATAGAGGCCCAACTTAAATGTATACCCCAAATTAAAAAACATAGTAAGAGACCTTAAAAAGAGTTATCATGGCTTAACCACCATGTAAAAGAAGCAGTGAGGGACAAAAAGGCATCTTTCAAGAAGTGGAAGTCCAATCCTAGTGAGATAAATAGAAAGGAACATAAACACTGTCAAATCAAGTATAAAAATGTAATAAGAAAAGCAAAAAAAGATTTTGAGGAACAGCTAGCCAAAAACTCAAAAAGAAATAGCAAAATGTTTAAGTACATTAGAATCAGGAAGCCTGCTAAAAAACCAGTAGGTCCCCTAAACGATCGAGATATAAAAGGAGCAATCAAGGACAATAAAGCCATTGCGGAGAAACGAAATGATTTCTTTGCTTCAGTCTTCACGGCTGAAGATGTTAGGGAGATTCCCAAATCTGCACCGTCCTTTGTGGGTGATGAATCTGAGGAGCTGTCCTGGATTGAAGTGTCATTAGAGGAGGTTTTGGAACAAATAGAAAAACTTAATGTTAACAAATCACTCCAAGCATTCATCCAAGGGTTCTAAAAGAATTCAAATGGGAAATTGCTGAACTATTATCTGTGGTTTGTAGCCTATCCTTTAAATCGGCTTCCGTACCTAATGACTGGAAGGTAGCTAACGTGACACCAATATTTAAAAGGGCTCTAAAGGCGATCCTGGCAATTACAGACCGGTAAGTCTAACTTCAGTGCCAGGCAAATTAGTCGAAACAATAGTTAAGAATAAAATTGTCAGGCACGTAGAAGAACATAATTTGTTGGACAAAAGTCAACATGGTTTCTGTAAAGGGAAATCATGTCTTACTAATCTATTAGAGTTCTTTGAAGGGGATAACAAACATGTGGACAAGGGGGATCCAGTATACTTTTTAGAAAGCCTTTGACAAGGTCCCTCACCAAAGGCTCTTGTGTAAATTACATTGTCATGGGATAAGAGGGAAGGTCCTTTCATGGATTGAGAACTGGTTAAAAGACAGGAAACAAAGGGTAGGAATAAATGGTAAATTTTCAGAATGGAGAGGGGTAACTAGTGGTGTCCCCCAAGGGTCAGTCCTGGGACCAATCCTGTTCAACTTATTCATAAATGATCTGGAGAAAGGGGTAAGCAGTGAGGTAGTAAAGATTGCAGATGATACTAAACTGTTTAAGATAGTCAAGACAGAAGCAGACTGTGAAGAACTTCAAAAAGATCTCACCAAACTGAGTGATTGGGCAACAAAATGGCAAATGAAATTTAATGTGGATAAGTGTAAAGTAATGCACATTGGAAAAAAATAACCCCAACTATACGTACAGTATGATGGGGCTAATTTAACTACGACAAATCAGGAAAGAGATCTTGGAGTTATCGTGGATAGTTCTCTGAAAACTTCCACACAGTGTGCAGCGGTGGTCAAAAAGGCAAATAGGATGCTAGGTATTATTAAGAAAGGGATAGAAAATAAGACCCAGAATATCTTACTGCCCCTGTATAAAACTATGGTACGCCCACATCTTGAATACTGTGTACAGATGTGGTCTCCTCACCTCAAAAAAGTTATTTTGTCCTTAGAAAGGGTTCAGAAAAGGGCAACTAAAATGATTAGGGGTTTGGAACGGGTCCCATATGAAGAGAGGTTAAAGCGACTGGGACTTTTCAGTTTAGAAAAGAGGAGACTAAAGGATATGATAGAGGTATATAAAATCATGAGTGGTGTGGAGAGGGTGAATAAAGAAAAGTTATTTATTAGTTCCCATAATAGAAGAACTAGAGGACACCAAATGAAGTTACTGGGCAGCAGGTTTAAAACTAATAAAAGAAAGTTCTTCTTCACACAGCACATAGTCAACCTGTGGAACTCCTTGCCAGAGGAGGCTGTGAAGGCTAGGACTATAACAGAGTTTAAAGAGAAGCTCGATAATTTCATGGAGGTTAGGTCCATAAAAGGCTATTAGCCAGGGGATAGAAATGGTGTCCCTGGCCTCTGTTTGTCAGAAGCTGGAGAAGGATGGCAGGAGACAAATCGCTTGATCATTGTCTTCAGTCCACCCCCTCTGGGGCACCTGGTGCTGGCCACTGTCGGCAGACAGGCTACTGGGCTAGATGGACCTTTGGTCTGACCCAGTACGGCCATTCTTATGTTCTTATGAGTCAACACCAGCCGCATCAGCAAGCATTAAGGGTGAGAGCCTAACCCCTGATCTGTGCAAAGCAGCCCAAAAGCCAACTTAACCAGTCCTTTGAGGATTCCCCTCCAGTGTCAGTCTCAGGGGTCTACCCCCCTTCTCGCAGTTACAAAGCAATCTTAGCAACACTTCCTCCCATCTTGTGTTGATCAAACCTTGACTAGGCCAAAGTATCTGGTCCTGGGATTTGCACCTGATGGTCAAGTGAAAGCCCCATGGGCATGAACTGGTAATTCTAAACCCCAGAAAATGATCAGATGATTGGGGTCCTTTGTTAATTACCGCAGCAGCTCACAGTGACAGCACCCGAGGCTATGGTAATGCCAAAGTAAGTTGCCATGTTTGGCACTATAGGGATGCAGTGTGGCCTGGTAAATCCATACTAGCCTGGGATTCCAGTGTAGGGGTAAACTGAGGCAGTCCATGGTATCTTGCTGAGAACTGAGAACTCAAATCCTAAATTTAGGCCAGGCCTGGGAAGCACACAGACAGTAGCTACCGTGACCCTGGTCGTCCTGGCAACCACATTCCAAAAGGGCCTCACTTTGATAAGGCCGGTACCAAACAACCATGCGGGATTGTTTTTCACTGTCTGCTTTATTCCTAGAAAATAAGCTTGGACCCCAAAGGCCGTGCCGACCCAAGGCAATCTCACCCCCACAGTAGACGTATTATATTTCCGGCCGACAAAATGACCATCAACATGCCTTTGTTTACGTTGGCTTATTTAGCTTGTTAGGAATAATTATTTGTATTAGTGATAATAAGTTTAATTGGTGATGGGCGGGGATCCTGTGTAACCTTCATAGTTCATTGGCTTATGTGCTCATCTCATTTCCGCCGCTAGACCTATCAAATCACTTCCCCTCCCCCCATCTGCTGCCTATATAATCTAATGTATGTTTTGATTTAACTAGTGCTCACCAGGTTAACCCCTGGTGGGTACTCCACCAGCTGTGTGAACCAATAAATCCTTTGCTTGTTTTCACCTGCACCCAGTGTGTCTGGAATTATTCCCTACACCAGCAACCTGGGTTTTGCTCCTGTCTCTGCCACTGACCTGCTGCTTGCCCTTGGGTAAGTCACTTTACCCCCAACCTGTGTCTCAGTTTCTATCTGTAGAGCAATCTTCCTTGTAGACTGCCTTGAAATCTCAGGGTGCAATGTGCTATATCAGAGCTCAGTATTCTTGTAGAACACAACAACAGAACCCTTTTTTTTAAAAAAACAGATAAATCATACAGAATGGCTGAGATGCACCAATTCATTTTTTTCCTATCGATCAGTCATTGGGCTCTGATGCCGTTAATAGAGATGTGCGGAGCAACAAATAGATCAAAAGTACATTTGTATGGCATTTGCAGAAGCCAATTTTTAAACAATAAAGCAATAATTCAGCTAGTTACACACACAAGCCATTGAATTGCAAATAAAACACTGTTGCTCAGAATGCCAAAGAGCTTCTAAGAGAACATGCTGGTTCTGTGATATCCCTGTAAATGAACTGTGGTTGTACAGATTGAAAAAAACATGTGATCTTGGGCTGAATCTATGTACACAATCTATGTGGAGGATGTGTTGGAGGGATGGGTTAAAGGATAGGTAGGAGGGAGGTCCAGGAGTCTAGTCCCCACTCTGCTACTGATTTACTAGGTAAGCTTGGGAAAGATACTTAACTTCCTTCTGCCTCTGTTTCCCTATCTGTAAAATAGGAACAATACCATTTTAGTTTTTCCCAGGGCTCCTGTGAGGCTATAGTAGTTGATGTCTGTAAAGACCATCAAGACCACTGTATGGAGGGTGCTAATCAAAGTCTTCTAATTATGCCCAATAATGGGGCTTCATACAAGCTTCAGTGATAGCATGAATGGTACCAACCAACCAGGCACTTCTCATATGTTTTGTCCTAACCCCACAGCTCTAATGATCAAGGGAAGGTTCCATCTTCCATCCTTAATCTTTCTTGCCTTTTAGGAGTCATCGCTGACAATAATTAAGTCTCAGAAGGATAACACTTAAATGAGCAGTAGCCTTCAGGGATGATATTACAGTGTTAACTCTGCTTGTGGTTTTAATATTAATGTCAAAGCATAATTACCATCCGCTAAGTTTCAGGCTGGTGCTTGAAAACACATTTAGCAAAGCGGGGGGGGGGGGGGGACAAACCCTCGCCGTTGGAGGCATCTGTATGGAACAGGAGACTGGAGGGACTTTTCAACCAGAACAGAGCTCAGGGGAGAAAGAGAGCACAGCGGGGGTGGGTGGTGTTGGTGCAAACCTGTGTGTTGCTCAGAAAGCTCAGGGGCCCTCTGGCTGCTGTCTGGCTCAAGGTGGAACATTCAGTCCCGAGGGTCAATGGCCTGTTGAGCAGGCACTGTCATGATAGGTGCTGTTTGTTTATCTTGCCATTGTAATATTATTTGTGCTTCCTTCCAATAGACAATGCTTAAGACCAAGTCTAGTCTAATTCCTACACCCACCACCTGTGTGCTCTTCTGTGGGAACTGGCGGGGGGAGGGAGAAGAGGGCAGAGTCTGTTGTGCCCCAGGTCACTCCGTCTATCCGAGACTCAATGAGGACAAAACTAAGAGCTCTGCTGATCATGTCTGCATTGCATGGACCTCCAAAGAGCAGGCAGGCCTCAGCTCCCCCCTCCTCTCCCAGCCCATAGTGGGCTCCGTGTGAAACCCGCAGTGGGTTCTTGAGCAGTTCCTTCCCTTTGGTTGTTCCACGGTGGGAGTCAGACTTGGAGGCATGGCGAGGACCTTCCCAGAAGGCAGGGCCCAGGGCTCTACTATTAAACTGGGCTCCAAATGGAGACACTGTTCCTTAGCCTGCTCCACCGAAGGGCAAGAAGCCACAACTTGCTGCGACTGTTTAGGGTTCTGGTGCCAAAGGGGCTCACCCACCCATGGTGCTGAACACCCTCAGGGCCTACTCCAGCATCTAGGCTTTGTCTAGACTACACCTCTCTGTCAACAGAGAGATGTAGATTAGGCACGTCAAAATTGCTAATGAAGCAGGGATTTAAATATCCCGCACTTTACTAGCATAAACATGGCCACCTCATTTTTTTGAGGTTTACAGGATCTTTCAAAAAAGGGTTTATTTTTCAACAGATCCGCATCTAGACTGCCATTTTTTTCGAAAAAGCTCCATTTTGAAAAAAGCGGTGGCCATGTTTATGCTAATGAAACATGGGATATTTAAATCCCTGCTTCATTAGCAATTTCGACGTGCCTAATCTACATCTCTCTGTCAACAGAGAGATGTACTCTAGATGTACCCCCCCCGTGATGTTAATAAGCATCTTTCCCTTGATTTCAATAAGCTCTGGATCAGACCTTCAATGGGAGCTCCTAGAACCTGCTCAGCCCCAGGCAGGATGGGATTGAAAACACCGTCCTTAGGAGGGGAGAAGGGATGGGAGAGGGGAAGCAAGGAGAGGAATGGGAGGAGGGCAGTGGGGGCAGATGAGAGAATTAAAATGTGAGAGGAGGAGACACGTCTTAGGAAGCGACTGCCCGGCAGTGAAGGAGTCATGGGGTGGGAGCCGGCTGCACTGGCACTTAGCACTCTAGGCCCTGGGAGAGACTGTAATTCATTTCCCTTCATCTCTGTTCATTTCAGACAAATAGAGCAGAAGAGTCAAGCCAGGGAAAGTGGAAGCAGCGCGTGAAATGGAGCTTTGGCTTCGCTCTGGCTTGGTTAGCTGGGGCACTAGTTACCCTTATGACGCTCATAAGCTCTTCCCAGTGTCCCAGGTACACGGGGTGATGGACAGGGGAGGGGTGGCGAGTTAAAGTGACAGATCTTCAGTGCGGGGATTAATGAAGATCACACAATGCTACCTTTGAGTCATCTGCCCTCCCTCCCCTGCGTTCCCCCACACTGCATGGCTGCTGCACCCAGTGGCTCTTAGGGCTCACACAGCTCCCACTCTGATAGGGCCGAGGACTTGCCTGGCCTGTCACACATGCCCTCTGCCATTCCTTGTCTCTGGGGTGGGACCGGGCAGCCTTTGCAGCATCTCAGCCCTTTGAACAATAGCTGAGGGATCAAGGTCTCGCTGGCCAGGCTGGGGCCAAGGAGTGAGCTCTCATTCAACATCAACTGGAAATCCTAGAATGTTTAAAGGGATTTGGTGAATTAATCCAGCCAGGACTTAGATGATCAAAAGAATTTCTTCAAGTCAGCAGCACTTACAATGAAATCCAGCCAAACCCCCGAAATACAGACCCTCAGCAGGGCAAAGCCTTTCCTCGTTCTTTCTTTCTGGGATTATGGATATTTATTTTTATAATCTCTTTAGGAAGAAGAGGAAGGGAGAAGTGTAAGTGTGCAGATAAATTCCTCCTCACTCAGGATCTTCCCTGAGACACTGCTGGCTCCGGTGACACATTAGCCATCACGGGGCTTGATCAATAGCTGGAGAGCTGGAAATGAGTCAAAGCCGGTCCCCTAACTACCAAAAACAAAGAGAAAATCTGCCAGTGGAACTGTAAAATGAACTCTGGCTCTAAATAATTAAGGGTAGATGAATATTCTCCTCTGTTACTGTCCACTGGCTGCACAATCACAGAGTCCTTCCTCCTGTAGCTGTAGGATCTTCCTTTTGACCGTTTCATACCTCTGTGTATCATGCTCCTGGAAGAAATGGTCAGAGCAAGGGACTGGCAGCCTGAGTTCCATCCCAGACTCTGCTGCTAACAAAATCTTCAACAGTAGCCAAACCAGGGCAGTTGCTAAAGTTGACATGAAGGAGAAGTCATTTCTAGAAAGTGGAGCCTTCCTCTTTCTGAGCCTGTTTACTTTGCTGTAAAATGGGGCTAACAATACTTGCCTGCCCAAGACGGGTGCTGTAGACTTCAGTTGTGTTTGGAATGAGCTCAGAGCTCCTGCCCTCCCAAAGTCTATGTCACATGCACAGCACACACAGAAGTTTGCTAACAATCATAAACACTCTTGCTGGAAGGTTGCGATGCAATACACACATTATATTTACAGATATCGTTTTTAGACTCCAAACTCACGTACAAAGATCCAAAAACAGAGAGACCAAGCAAGCTGCTCGCTGAAGCTAAGCAGCACATTGTACCAGGCTGGCTCTCTGGACAGTCTGCTGTGAGGTCCAGATCACAAGCTTCCCTACAGAGCCTCGTAGCCTGTGAGCCGACCCAGGAAATCCCTTACAGAGGTAAAGGGATAGGTTTCACTACTCCGCCTGCTAGAGTAACTCCCTTTCCTGTTCCCGGAGCTGAATTTTGCTTCTCTGTCAATTTGGGTCTGATTTGCCAGGCACAGAGCATGCTCCGCTCCCATCCCATTTGTAACTATGCAAAAGGGCTGAGAGATAGAGCCATACATACAAGAGGCCTCCTACTGAGATCACCAAGCCTGTCCCAGGTGGGCCCTGCACCAGGCAGGATCAGGTCCTCATTTGCCTTTCAGACGGTCTCTCTTCCCCTCTCTCACCCTGATGCTGGTTCTTTCTTCCTTTCTCCTCGGCCTGTTCCTCTCTGCCTTTGCATGGCTCTTCCTTTAGTTCCCTTTCCCTTCTTTCTGCAGGTCACTGTCTCCAAAGTTTCCAGCTCTCCCAACTGATATGAGAATTGGGGCGACAGGGACAAATAAAGCCACAGCGAAATGCCGATGCTCCAGCAACCTGCTCCAGATGCAGCAGGGTCTCTCGGGGTACCTCTACAATGCTGTAACAGATCAGCAGCTGACTTGTAGTGTAGATGTTTAGAGGAGCACTAGAGCCAAGGTTCTGGGTCCCTGTGAGCCGGGGCTCCACAACCATCAGGCAGCCATGTGCATGTTACTGCAGTGTAAACAGACCTCACTCCCCAAGATGGCTGCTCGACACCTAGACACTGGCGAAACCACTCCCTCCCAAAGAGTCCCTGCCGTCTGAATACCAAGTGGAACCAACATGCGCTTGGAAGGGAGTGACAGCTGAAAATAGGAAATGAAGACTCTGCCAGTGGCATGGGGGAGAAGGGACTCTCTCCTTCCAGACGGCTGCAGGGATGTTTTCTCAGCTGCGCAAAACAGGGCTGGTTTGATGCAGCAGAGACAAATGCATGCTTTATGAATCTCATTATAATTGGAAATCAACCCTTGATCAGGCCCACGGCAGGAGAAGGAGAAGAGAGGCACAGACTGCTAAAAAACCCAGGGCAATTCGAACACTGTGCCATTCCGCCCTCAGTTATACTGTCAAGCTAAAGTACTTGTTTACCCCACCCACCACCATAGTATCTGAGCACCTCACAGTCTTTAGTGTATTTACCTCACAAAACACTCCAGTGATGCAGGGCAGGGCTGGTACCCCTGTTTCACAGATGGAGATGGAGGCACAGAGAAGCTAAGTGAGGTGCCCATGGTCATCTGGGGAGTTTGTGACAGAGCAAAGACTTAAAACTAGCTCTGACAAGTCTCAGGCACATTCCCCTGACCACATCCATCCCTCCCCCCCCCACCCCCCACACACACACACTGAATTCAAGGGTTACACAGCTATCAAGAGGACAGTTTGCCATGTTTTCTCTTTCACTGTCACAAATGCACAGCAATTCCAGTGATGTTGGCACAGTTTAAGGACAAAACAGGGTTCTGTGGGTCCATGGTTTGGCCTTATATTAGATTTAACAGCATGGACCTGAGATCAGAATCTGGCCCAACATCTGGGCTGATTCAAAAGAGGAGAAAAAATTAGGGCTGTCAATTCACATGTGTTAACGCCTGCGATTAACGCAGGGCAGGATTAACATGTTAATTTTTTTAACGTGTTAATTGCAGGCGTTAATGCTGCACTGCCCCTTTGAAGTGCTGCTCCAGCACTTCAAAGGGGCAGCACAACACGGAGCCTGGGATCATCTGGGGAGTCCCCAGCTGACCCCAGGCTCCACTGCCCCTTTGAAATGTGCGGAAGCAGCGTTTCAAAGGGGCAGCCGCCTCAGAGCTGAGCAGGGATCAGTAGAGGTGGCGTTTTAAAGAGGCAGCTGCCGTGGAGCCCAGGGTCAGCTTGGGACTGCCCAGCTGATCCCGAGGTTCCCTGTGGCATTTCCCCAGAACCTGGGATCAGTGGGGGAGTCCCCAGGTGACCCCTGATTCTGCTGAAATGCCACTTGGAATGCCTTGCGCTGCCCCTTGGAAACGCTGCCCGGTGTTTCAAAGGCAGCGCTGCATGGAGCCCGGGGTCAGCTGGGGACTCCAGCTGATCCTTGGCTCCATGCAGCGCTGCCCTGTTGAAATGCCACGGAAGTGTTTCAAAGGGAGGCACGACGATTAATCGTGATTAAATTTTTAATCACTTGACAGCTCTAGAAAAATGTAATGCAGCATAAAAAAAAAAAAGAATCCCTACTCCATCGTAAGCACGATTCGTCTTCATCAATGCAGTGACAATCCATCACACAATCATCTGCAGTGACAGCTGCCACCTCTCCAGCAAACCAAAGCTCAGTGGAAGAGCTCAGTCTTTCCTGGGCTGCTCTCTGCATGTCCCATCTTGTGCTCATGCCCCAGCCTCCACAGCTAAAGTCTCTCACCAGCTGTAATCTGTATTTGCTATTCAAGTCTCTCCTTCATCTCTAGGCCTTTCCACTTCACCTCTGACAGTGCCTCTTGCTGCCAGTAGTCACCTGTGCCTGCTGTGCTAAGCTGACAGATCTTTAATGTTGGAGTAAAACAGGGGAGGAGGTGAAGGTAGCAATAAACCACATCCTGATTTGATGTGAATCGGCCTAGCGCTATTGAAGTCTCTGCCAATTTACATCAGCTGAGGAGCCGGTCCTGTCTCTTCAATTCCCCTGTCCCCTTCTGCTCACCAATCACTTTGCCACAGACCCGAGGAGCCCCAGCGTGGCTGTGTCACGGTCATCTCCTTCCAAGCGCTCCCTAGGGAAAGCCATTTGCTTCCCTCCCAGCAGTAGCAGGGTTTTCCGGGCAAGAGACAAAAGCCTTGGGGTTAGAAACAGTCGTGGGCCAACAGAGCCAATGGAGTTGCATTGCATAGACCAGGCCTGAACATAACCACAAGAAGTGAGGCAGCCTTGTTCTCTGGGGAGGTAGAGGAGCATTTACCACTGGGCCATAACACAGCGTTGTTTCAGGCATTCATGACAGAGGACACAGACAGAAACGGGTTAGGTTGTGCTCTGTGACCCCATTGGCAAACCTGGAATAACGCCATTGACTCCACGCCAATGTGATGTCAGACTCTGGCCCCAACCACGCTGCCGTGAGAGACATCCTGTCTCCTTCGCTCCTAACAGGAAAAGGTTTATTGATCAAAAAGCACTGACAGGCTGGTCTTTTCTTTTACCTCACTGTCTGTCTCTCTCCCAGGCCTCATTTACCGCCAGCGGAAGAAGAAAACCAGCATCAGCAATTTCTGCCCACAGTGAAATAGAAACTCGCTCTCCGGCTCCCATTTGTGACACAAGCCCTGGCCAACTCAGAGCTCCCTCCTTTCTCCTTTGTGACACAGCCGAGGAAAGACTCCCTGGCCAGTGCATTAGGAAGAGATATAAACCCTTCAGGGACTAACGGTGCGGTACATTACCCCAGGCACTGCAGCTCATGACAGAAATTCAGCGCTTTCACTGAATCCTGAACTCTCTCTGCACAGGAGCACTTTCCAAGGTCCTGTTGAAACAGACAACCTTACTACAGAATTGAGGGAGCAGAGACCCGTGTCCCCTGTAAGCTGTGCACTTGTGGCTGCTCAAGAGGGATTTCAATGCTGCCCAGCTAATTAGCAGAGCACTCACAGCAAGGTTTTTTTGTTTCTACTGGTGGTGCACATTCACACGTGGCTCAGTGCACATAACGTATTTATTCCGCACATGGATGGAAAAAGTCTGCACATGGATGGAAAAGATTAGGGGGAATACTGGAAGAGACTGGAGTGCTGGTCTTATAGCTCTAATAGCACAGCCCTCTGCCACTTAAGCTAATGCAGAACTGCCCTACGTAGTACTGGTCCAAGGTCCTTTATCCTGCCTGTCAGTTAGACACAAGAGCACAACACACAGGCCCAAATACAAACTGGTCTTGTGGAAAAAAAACCCTGATCTTTTGGCCTGAGCTCTCCTGAATATCAGGCTTGTGTCTCCCTACTGCCTGGTGGACCAGATGAAAAACCAGCACTTTCCTGGGCTGTTAATCTCATGACACTTTGCATTTGTGGGCCAGATTTCAGTCTCGGTGTCAAAGGACTTCGCTGGTGTGAACAGGCTAACAATTTGTCCTGGGAACCTAAAGCACTTTGCAAATGTTAAATAATTCTCACGGCATTCAGTAAGAAACATTTCATACATATTGCCTGTGTCAAATTTTTGGAATCTCCTGGAGGGACCGAATCACCAACGATCACCATATTTGGGGTCGGGAAGGAATTTTCCTCCAGGGTAGATCGGCAGAGGCCCTGGAGGTTTTTTGCCTTCCTCTGTAGCATGGGGCATGGGTCATTAGCGGGAGGATTCTCTGCATCTTGGGGTCTTTGAACCACCGTTTCAAGGACTTCAATATCTGAGATATAGGTGAAAGGATTATTCTAGCAGTGGGTGGGTGAGATTCTGTGGCCTGCATTGTGCAGGGGGTCAGACTAGATGATCAAAATGGTCCCTTCTGACCTTAAAGTCTAAAGTCTATGAGTCACCCACAGACCAACATACTCCGAATGCAAACACTCCTCAAACAGAGATGCCTCTGCTGGTGTGGGCATGTGTGCTGAATGAACGACGGATGCAACCCAAAGGACATCTGGAAAAAGACCCAAAGGATGCCCAAAATTGCATTTCAAGGATGTGTGCAAGCAAGACCTCAAAGAAATGAACATACATGTGATATTCCCATTTGTGCACATCCAAGACCGCAGCCTTTGGAAACAAAGCTTAACAAAGGTCTCTGGAGAGAGGAGAGGAAGCAGTCCAGCTTGGCAGAAGAAAAAAGAGCTCACAAAAGCCAGAGCCCAAAGGGCCGAAAATCATCTTTAAATGCAACCGAGATTGTCTCTCGAGTGGGTCCCTTCAACCGCATTTACAGGTGTCAAAACCAACTGAGTAAATTCTTTATTTCTCAGGACTGAAAGAGGCTCACACTCAGTAAGAAATGTCTCTCATTGGTTGGCTGAGGCTAAACATGCCCAGGGTCACACAGCAAGTTAGTGGCAGAGCTGGGAAGAGGCCCCAGAAGTGCTGATTCTCCATTTGCACTTTTTCAGACTACATTTTCCACGTTCCTTTACATACCATGTGGCTAAGTGATACCCACTATAATCTGTCTGTCTGTTATATTGGGCATCACTTAGCCCCATGGTACGTGAAGCCATGTAACACAGCACAGGAATTAACTGAGCACAGATCGCTGCAACGTTAATTGGTATTTATGCTGCACACGCCACAACTCCATGGTCATTCACCAGTTCCCTCTAATGAGGACATTTGATGTCAAGATATTACAACCATAATTGCTACACAATTCACTGTGTTCAGGTCTCATGACGACGCAGCAAGCCAGAATCCATAAATAGGCCTGCATCCCCCTTGTCCTCAACCAAGTGTGCCAATGCACTGCCCCGGTCGGTCGTGCTTCCTAGGGAATTCTGCAGTCACTCGCACTACAAAAATGGCAACTCATTTTACCATATTATCTTTGTCTTGCCCAGGCCCATCAGTTTAACAGCTCCTCCATGCAAGCATCCCCCTTCCAGATTTCGCTCTGGCTAAGCTGTTGCAGCACAGGAGACTGGATTCAGTGGACAGTTACAATGGTGCAATGGAACTGATGAGACAAGGCAATTCATTCCTTCATACCCCCCCACTCCACCCTTTGAAGCTGGTGTGCTGCCCCTTTAACTCTGTGTTTACACAGTATCCCAGGATTCTTTATTTACCACCCTCTCTCTGCCTCAGGGGCATCTAAGATCGTGCCTTAAACCCGCAGTCGTCAACTACGGGGATATTGCATCCTCCATGCTCTCCCCATATTTGTCTCATCTGTAAGATGAGACGAGTGGCTGCCTATGCATTAAATCGCATCGTGTCTGTGACTGCTGCCATCCCTTTAGTGCTAATGAGAATACTGGGTCCCCAGGGAAACGGGGAAGGGAAACTTTTGTTAGAACAAGGCAGCATCTGTTTTGTTTTGTGGCTCCCTCCTTTCCTTCGTGCCGGGATAGAGAAAATGTCTTTGGGGAGTTGTTTTGCCATTTTTCAGGCCTGCCGTGAATTTATACAGTCACACTGGGGATTCGAACGCCGACATCAGCCTCCAATGGACATGACTTAATGCCTTAGAGAGCTCAATGCAGCACTCAGAACCAGCCTGGCTGCTGGCCATGGTGCTGAAAGAATTAAAAAAAAGGCAGTATGCTAACTACAGGACTGCAGACCTAGGAAATCAAAATGCTATTGATCCTAGGCCCATTCTGGTCTTATTACAATCTGCCCTGCTAGTAGCATCAGTAGCTTTGATGAAATCCATCATCGCTAGCAGTGTAAAAAACGCACCAGGCAAGCTAGGGTGATTTACACCAGTTGAGGATCTGACCCGCTTTGCCATTAATCATGTCCAAGAAAGTAGAATGCAGGGTCACTCCAGAGAGCAACCCAGCACAGAAATGCAGAGCATTAGTATACATAATCTGTTTTATTGTGCAGTCAATGACTGTTTTTCCTCCTCTAAACAGCCACAGACAACAAAAAATTGTTAACTGCTCATGCAGCGGATTTTGGCAAATCACTGACTTTAAAAGAAAACCTGCTATGAACAAACCTCACCTGCTGCTTATGGATTTTTTTCATACCAGTTGAACAAATCACCTTTGGCTAATTGGGCAAATATGAAACTCTTTAGAACAGCAGCACAATAAAGCAGCCAACAAACCCCAGTACTTCCAGAAAGAGGAATTCCCAAAGAAACAGCTCAGAGACAAAAGGACAGGGGTTGAGGGAAAATGATGAATTAAACATTTCTCTCAATTCCTCCGGATGTTTGAGGCAGCTGCAGATTTTTTAAAAGAAATCTTTAATTAATAAAGGGAAGGAAGAAGACAAGGGCATGAGGGGCGGGGAGGGGGAGTTGTTTGCAGACATTTCACCCTGGGATTCTGAGGAAAAGGTAAACAAACTGGCAGACCATTCCCCAAACATTTCTACAGCACACCTGTGGTTTGAGTTTAAAGGCAAAGCTGAGTGCTGCAAGCATTTTAAAGTGGACTCAAGGCACTAGCACTGTCCTGGAGAGGCTAATGCTGAAACAGGCAAGGAGGATGAACAAGCTGTGAACTGACTGGTCTTCTTTGTGCTATGCCCATTTTACAGATAGGGAAATGGACTCACACAACAGCATGACAACCACTGTTCCCTGCAAGTTGTGTCCTTGTGCAGCTACTCAGGAGAGATTCAAATGCCACCTAGCTGATTAGCAGAGCGCCCATAGCTAGGTTTTTTGTTTCTACATTCACGTGCCTTGGTGCACATAAAAAATGTATTCCACTCATGGATGGAAAAGATTAGAGGGAACATTGATCACAACTCACTCTGGGTCATGCAGAGGAATCCACGGCAGAGCTAGTCATAAACCCCAGGTCTTCTGTCTGTAAGACTAGTGCTTAGCTACTAGGAAACCCTGCCTCCTTTTTCCACCTCTCAGTCCTCTGCTTCCTATGAATGCTGGACTTGAAAACCTCATCAGACTGAGATGAGCTAGTGAGGTGAGAAAGGGGCAAAGGTCTCTTCCCCTACCCCAATCCCCCTCTGTGTGGAATAGTGGCTATTGGTTTAACATCCTCCATGGTCTTTATTAGCAAGCAAAATGTGAAGCACTTCACATGCTCCGTTTGAATGCTTATGAAGGAGGAGAACAGCCGTGCAAGATGGATGTGTCAGCTGGGAGGCCGGGGAGATCGGCTGTAAGAATTTTAAGGAGCTAATTTCGAGAAAACAGTAATCAAGGGATGCTGAAAGGTTGGGGGGAGGCTCATAAAAGAAAGCAAGCTGTCTCTCTCGGCTAGAGGCGCTGGGCTGGCACCATCCTCTGTGGGTCCTGGATTGACAACTCCAGGCCTATAAATGTCAGTCTGCAAGCAGGTAGGTTATGGGAAGTGGTATGTTAGGGATTATGAGGAACTCCAGATTAAGTACCCATGTAAATCCTACCAGCAGGAAAACTGTTTGTTTTGTTTTTTTAAAGCCAGTGATGGAAACCAATTGTCCTCCCTCTTCCCTTGCTCCTTTCCCTGGTTCCTGGCTCTTTGCTGATGAATCGCAGCCATGTTTTGGGGAGAGTGAAACAGAGATGACAAAACGCTGAAAAAGAGCTACGGAGGAAGCAGGTGGCCCAGAGATCAGCTTCTTTATGGCCAAGCCTGTGAGCGCTCTGGGGGCAGTCGGGGCTATCCCTGTACCAAGCAGTACAGGCTCTCAAAGAGCTTGTCTTCGCTGCAAAGTTAATGCCTTTTGCAAGGTGAGCCGTTGGGTGGGGAGGTGCTCAGAGGCAGGTCAGTTTGGGGACACTGCAGCCGGGACTGGGCAGGGGAGTGCAGGTGCTGGAGCCACTGGGAGGGCAGGGCAGAGCTGGAGTCAATAGGGGGCTGTCTTCAGAAAAGCCTCCAGTGGGGGGGCAGGTTAGAGGAGGGGATACCTAGTGGGCCAAATGCAAGGAGCTCACGGGCTGGATCTGGCTTTCCAGAGGTCCCCTGCTGTCTTGGGGGCTCCCATGGCTGCCAGGGCTGCAGTGGCTATGGCTGTCACTGGGGAACGGGTCCCTGTTAACTCACCCTTCATCCGCACCCAAGCTATCAGGCGTCCTATTGTAGAGCACTGGAGACTCAGGCTGGCTGGCACAGCCGGGGCAGAGGCTAAAGTGTGAGTAAGCTTGTTTGAAGCTGCGGCTAGGGTTGCCAGATGGTTTCAACAAAAATACTGGACACACTTGACATGACATCACAATCGACATGACATCTTATTTAGAAAATACCGGACATTTCTATTTTCTCAATTTGTTTCTCAAACAGAGAGCTCAAATACTGGACTGTCCAGTTCAAAACTGAACACCTGGCAACCCTAGCTGCAACCTACATGGTCACTGAGCGGTGCAGAGGCCTGGCCCAGGTGGGAATGCCACCTTTCAGCCAGCACCAGTGATCCTCTCTGGAGCTGCTTGTCCTTCAGATCAGGGCGGGGGAGGGAGATGAGGTTGGGGATTAAAAACCCAAGTTCAAACAAAGAGATAGAAACAGTCAGAGACAGATTGAGATTACAGGAGGCCCCTGACTTGCGACGCGATTGGTTCCGGAGGAAGTGTCGCAAGTCAGGGGCATCGTAACTCGAACCTGCATTTACAGTAGGCACTGTGCACCGTCATCAATGCGGGCTGAGGATGTAAGTCGAGGGTTTCCGGCCTCTTCCGCACTTTGCAAAAATGGTTGTAAGTGCGGGGGGTCGGAACCCGGGCGGTCGCATCTCAGGGGCCTCCTGTAGTCCATTTCTTTCCCTCTGTGTAAACAGCAGTGCAGTGCAGGCCAGATTCTGCTTTCATGTATGCTGCTGCAAATGCCATGAAACGAATGGGGCTGATTGGATGTAAATGGAGGAACCCGAGGTCATTGGTGTTAGGGTCAGATGTCATAGGTTTTAAAGGGAACCATTAGGATCATGTAGATTAGTCCAGGGGTTTTATGAGGAGCTCACTCCAAGATTTTGGTAAGTGGTCAAGGGCCGCACTTTTCTATAGAGGGGTTGCAGGCTCTGGGGCAGAGATTGGATGCAGAAGGGAGCCCAGGGTAGAGGACTGGGGTGCAGGAGAGTGTGTGGAGTTTGAGAGGGAGTTTGGGAGAAGGAGGGGGTTGTGACCTGGGGTAGGGGATTTGGGTGCAGGAGAGGATTCTGGCCTGGGGGAGGGCGGTCAGAGGGGGTGCGGGGCTTGGAAGGGAGTTGCGACCTGGTGTGTGGGAGGATGCAGAGAGTTTGGGTGGTGATCTGAAGCAGAAGAAGGTGGTGACTTGGGACAGGGAGTTGGGGTACAGGAGGGACTGGAGTGCCAAGAGGCAGGCTCTGGCCAGCAGCCCAGCGGGACCCTCAGGCTGGCTCCCTGCCTGTCACAGCCCTGGGCAGTTCAAAACAGCTGGCTACTCCATGTGGCTCTCCACACTGCATGGGGGGGTGGGGAGTCTTTGTGTGCTGCCCCCACCTCCAGCACAATCTTTCAGCTCCTATTGGCCATTTCAGGGCTGCTCCACGCCTGAGGGTCCTGGCAGGGTGGGCCGTAGGCCGGACTGAAACTTCCCGCATAGCATAAGCCACAGCATCTGGCAACAGCTGCATTGAGTTCAACTGCTTGTGTTTGAACTAGACTGTGCCTTCAACAAAGATATCAAAGGTGAAATCCTGGATCCCATAAGTCAAAGGCAAAACTCCCTTTGACTTAGTGGAGCCAGGATTTCTACTCCGGTCTTGACTTAAAGGCTCCAAGTGAGAGAATCTATTACATTTTCAAACATAACTAAGGGCGAGGCGCCGTCCTGCAGCTGTTACTCCGGCAGCAGCCAATGGACCTAGTCAGGTACCTGAGGATAGCTCACCTGGGCAGGGGGTTGTGAACGTTCATTTCACGTCCCTGATAGCCTGGGCTGAGAGGCCCAAAGGAGCCACCTTGCTGCGTTTGGCTCCAAGGTGCAAGCATTTACCTTTGGGCAGGAGCTCTGAGGCGAATGCAGTTTTGGGCATGGCCCCTCCTAGTCACTTTTCTTCCTGCATGTTGTAGGGGCAGCTCTCCCTTGGCACGTGAGCCATTCATCGGAGCATGTTGTCAAACAAGTCTCATCTGTTCCCCTCCACTGCCAGAGGAGCCCAAGCACGCTACTGCTCTAATCCAGGCCGCTCTGCAACTGAAGGTGCCCATAGAACGCCGGAGAATGCAGAAATGAAAGCAGAGGAAACTGTTCCTTTGGCTGCTTTATTTTCTCCACTTCTTCCCCGATTCCCTCCTCAGTCATTCATCAGTCTATATCTCTCCCTGCCTTGCTATTCCTTTCTGTGCATCAGGTGTTCGCTCAGATGACAAAAACCCGTGTTCCTCCTCCAATCTCTGGAATGAAAGTCAATATAAAACAGCTTCTTATCTCCAGCTTTGCCTTTTTATACCTTCAAGGGTCTTTATTTCACTCCACTAGCAAATTTTAACTGACAATTACAGCCATTGACTTGCACGCAAAGTCCTTAAAACCCCTTCTACCTCTGCATTAATGCAGGCACAGATGTAAAGCCACGAAGCTAGACAGAAGCTTCCAAAGGAGACACTTGTCAATGGATTCAAAGGAGAAGAGGGAACCCAGAAACAAAACACTGGCCCTTCTCCACAAAAGCTCAGATCCCTTTTCATTGCCTTCATCCCTTTCCAGAGCTCCCGAAATTCACAGCCTTGGGATAGAACCACCAAATGCAGGATTTAGAGCAAGAGAGAGCCAGGGCAGAGGCTAAGCCTATCAAGATTGCGACCTGCAACGAGGTTGGCTTTCACAAAGAGAAAGGGATTAGCGGCTGAGAAACAAATATTGGTTGGTTAAACTTACAAAAAATAACCAGCCTGATTTCCTGATGGGCTGCATGAAAACAAATGGAGGGGGAGGGGGGGGAAGATCTGCTAGCAGGTTTGCCAAGCTTGTAAACGCAGAGGCTGGTGGCTTTGTTTCACTTGGTTGTGAGACAGGGATGTTAATGAGGGGAAATGAGGAGGGGGCAGGGAGAATGCTCAATGCCTCAAGGGGGAAGATTCACTGATGATCTCCAAGAATAGTCTCCCCTCTGCATTCTCCAGCAGCAAAGGGATCTGGAAGCTCTGATCTCTTGGAGGCTCACTGGATGGAGCAGCAAGGAAGTGGGGAGCCTCTCTCTCTTCTAATATAGGCTTACACCAGATCAGCCCTGACATCTGGCCAGAAGTTGTGGCCAGCTGACTGAGCTCAGGAACAATAAGTGAGCAGTCTCCGGCTAGTCCCTCCACTCCGAAGCTCCACTGCACTGACAATGGGTAGACCTCCTCCCATGCCCCCACACAACCTCACAACAACTCTGCCAGAGACCCCTGCCTCAGTTTTCCCCTTCTCAGGTTCTGATTTATTAACGTAAGAAACGCTCAAAAGAATATCCTCAAGTCGCTCCTCAAGCCCTTCCATCCAGCACCTTATCAGGTGACTCCCAGGCCATTGTTACCTGTAGTCTCACGCCGAGCATCCCAGGTTTCTCTGTTGGAGCCTGCTCACTCCTGGCAGCCTCCAGGTTCTCTCCATCCCCACTTCAGTCTCCCTGGAGAGCCTTCCTCTGCGTCTTCCCACCGCTTTTTATAGTGGAGTCAGCCGACTCCTGCTCTGCTGATCCTTTTTATCAGCTTGGGTTGGTTGGCTGCAGGCCTCTAGCCCTTAGAGCAGAGGTGGGCAATAATTTTTGGTGGGGGGCCACTCCAAGATTTTGGAAAGTGGTCAAGGGCTGCACTTGTCTGTGGAGGAGGTGCGGGGTCTAGGATGGAGGCTGGGTACAGATAAGGGAGTGGGGTGCCGGGGATGGTGTGCGGTCTGAGAGGGATTTGGGTGAAAGAGGGGGCTGTGACCTGGGTCAGGGGATTGAGGTGCACGGTCTGGGAGGGTGTTTGGGTGCAGGAGAGGATTCTGGTCTGGGGAAGGGGTGCAGGGGTACAGGGCCTGGGAGGGAGTTGTGACCTAGGGCAGCGGGGTGCAGAAGGTTTGGAGTGTGACCTGGGGCAGAGAGTTGGGGTGCGGAAGGGGGAGAGGTGCCAGCGGCAGGCTCTGGCTGGGAGGAGCTTACCTAAGTGTCTCCTGGACAGTATCCCCAATGCAGGCTGGGCTGCCTACCTGCTGGAGCCCCAGATCACTTAGAGCTGCAGGCTACTCCTTCCATGTGGCTCTCAGCTCTGCCCCCAACCCCCAGGCCAATCTCTCAGCTCCTATTGGCTGGTTGTTTCCAGCCAATAGGAGCTGAGGATTGGGCTGGGGGGGGCGTGTAGATCACACAAAGCTTCCCCCTCCCTCCTGAGCAGAGAGCTGCCCGACTGCGCTTTAAACCCGAGACAGCTGCATGGCTGAGGGTCCCAGCAGCGTGGTCCGCGGGCTGGATCTGCGGGCTTTGCAGGCCGCATCTGGCCCCCAGGCCGTATTTTGCCCAGCCCTGCCTTAGAGTCACCCTGTTACAGACCCTATCACAAACTGGCATCCCCATGGCAGCCTTGGAAGAAACATTGGAAGTTCAGCAGTTTCTGGAGGCCGGCTCACCTCCAGGGATAAAGGGTCCCTTTATAAGTCACGTGCTGCAGCGTGTGGGGGCAAGCAGGCACTGCCACTGCCCCTGCCTGGCCTGTGGCCACACAGAGCCAAAAGGAACAGCTGTCTGAAATGTGACCACGTGCTTGCAAGCACAGAGCCTGGCTCTCCTTCCACCATAGCTTTGCACAGTGCAAACTCCATTGTCTTCAGTGGAGCTAATCCTGGATTTGCACCCCTTTGCGAGTATGAATCCAGGCCCTGGCTTGCAGAGAGTGCCACCCACACTACACAGCCCTTCCTGCTGGCCCCAGGGTATTTATCTAGGAGCGTCCATCCATTGTGTGTCTCTCTCTGACAGTGCTGGGGGCAGTGGCACCTGTCTTAAGTTTCTTCGCACGCACATAAAGTCCCCGCCTCCTGGATTCACTGTATCAGCATCACCAGGCTGAATTAGCCACATGCTGGCACCATCATTCTAATTGTTTTCAAATACACATTGTAATAAAAATCTATTAATTAGAGCAGGACTCTAAATGGGAGCAGATCGCTCAGAGGAAGGGTTTGCGTCGGTGACACAAGTAATGAAGGATTACACACGTCCACCAGCTACCTCTGGGACTCCTTTTCTCACCAAGTGTTTTGTCTGACACTGTAGAGGTTTTAAACAAATGCACAAAAAACAAGGAGTGAAAGAGCAGGCTGACAAACTGCATGCAAGATGTATGTAGATCGGCCCCTCGGGAATGCAATCCAGCAGAGAACATTTAAATACAGCATGACGGCAGGGCTGCAAAGTGACTCTGCTCCCCATGCACTAACAGCAGGCACTCACTCGCACACCGACCAGCGTGGCAGCATAAGCGTGGCTATGCACACACACAACTGGGACACAGGCATGCATATATATGCAAACATGCCCACCTAAATGTACCAGTAGCAACATAGCAATACACAGGCACAACACACACACAGTCACATGCATGCTGAAAGAGACATGTACTCCTATATAGGTGCTGATTCCCCTCTAGCTGGGGGATGCTCTCCACCCCAGGCCCTGCCCTCATTCCACCTCTTCCCGAAGCCTCCCTCCTGCCCCACTTCTTCCCCTGAGGGCACCCTATCCCCACTCTTCCCTCTTCCCTTGGGGTTTCCTGAAAGCCACAGATCAGCTGTTCCGCGCAGCACTCCAGAGATGCTGGGAGGGAGAGAGAGGAGTTGGTCAGTGGGGCCACCAGCGGGTGAGAGGCGCCGTGGGGAAGGGAGGCAGAGAGGGGGAGCTTGGTTGCCGGTGGGTACACTGCACCCACTAATTTTTTTCCTGCGGGTGCTCCAGCCCCAGAGCACCCATGGAATTGGCACCTCTGCGCTCATGCACCTCTGTACATGCAACACTCAGCCTCTACACAATCACACACATGCACCACAAAACTACATGCCCTGACACACACACACACACCCACTGGTCATCAAGATGTAATGAAAGCTCAGTGCTCATGTTATGACAGCCACAAATACAGAGCGTGGTACAATGTCCAAGATCTCCAAAGTAGCAAGGGCAGCTCCCCGGAAGTACAACTAATAGGATATGTCTACACTAGCCCCCTAGTTCGAACTAGGGAGGCTAATGTAGGCATTCGAACTTGCAAATCAAGCCTGGGATTTAAATATCCCACACTTGATTTGCATCTTCCTGGTTTGCCATTTTTGAAATTTACAAGTCGGACTAACTGCCCGCGTCTACACGCAGGGACCGGTAGTTCGAATTAAAGCCCCTAGTTCGAACTACCTGTTAAACCTCATTCCAGGAGGAATAACAAGTAGTTCGAACTAGGGCTTTAATTTGAACTACCGGGTCCCTGCCGCGTGTAGACGCGGGCAGTTAGTCCGGACTTGTAAATTTAAAAAAATGGCGACCGGTCAGGAAGATGCAAATCAAGCGCGGGATATTTAAATCCCAGGCTTGATTTGCAGCTTCGAATGCCTACATTAGCCTCCCTAGTTCGAACTATAGGGCTAGTGTAGACATACCTTTAAAGCCTATTACCCAAGGCCCTCTTGTCTCATGTTAGGGTCTCAGTAGTCTGGGATGAATCGAGTAAAGGCTTCCATCATCCCACCTTCTGTCTGTGCCCCTGGATCTGTGAAAAGTTATTTTTGATCTCAGGAAAAAAGGATTTAAGAAGCTATTCAGATTGCAAGAACTTCTTGCAGCTTCTGTCAGAACTCAGCCTGGCTCATTACTCGTGTTTCTGCCTAGGACCCATTAACTCCTCTGTCCTGATGCATCAGCCAGTCCTGGTATCCCGAGCCGGGAGAGGATAAAGGGAATGGACAGACCAATTTATGGCCATCTTTGTCCTGCCAGAAGAGTGGGGATCAGCAAGGCACTCGAGGTGAGGTGGGGGTTTTTTGCTTCTCACTTGTGTGTGGCCCCCGACTGATTTTTCAGTGGGTCAGCAGCCCCTGACCCAAAGAAGGTTCCCCACCCCTGATCTAGCTACTGAGTAAGAGCTTGGAGATCTGAGGACCGTCCCCTACTCCCTCCCTGCCGATCCCCTCCCAGAATGAGAAACCCTCCCCACAGGGGAATTGAAAGGATCTGTCCAGGGCACATCCAGCTTTGCTGAAGCTGGGACTCCCTGCTGCTGAGGGGCAGCAGGAGGTCAGACCTTGTTCTGCTTCTCCTTCCAGCCTCGCTAGGCCAGCGGGAGACCAAAGCAGGCAGTGAACCCCTGAGCTCTGAGTGGCCACAGCACATGCTTTCGCTGCCATGCCAAGAGCTGGCCCTGCGCCAGGCCAGAGTCAGCAGAAGAGCCCAGCGTGGAGCGAACACAGATACTGAATGATTTGCCCTCAGCCCAGTCACCCAATGACACAAACACTAAATAACTTGTGGAAACGTGGGCTCCTATTCACCTCCGCATGCACAGCCCCTGAACAAGCAGCGCAGGCCCCACCAGGGCGTCTGTCTCCACCTCGCCCTGGGATCCAACGCACAGGCAAACCCAGTAGCGGCGCTGTGCACGCTTCCCTCCCCACCCCCGGCACCATGTTTGTCTGAGCCAGCCGGATCTATGTAAACAGAAGGGAGCTAATTAGTGCCTGATGTGAATGGTTCAGTGGAAAGTTATTATTTAAAAGCTAGTTAAGATAATTGGGGGCCAGTTTAATTAAAACATCAACTTAAATACAAAATTAATGCCAGAGATTTCTAGCCCAGTGATACACGCAGCCGGTGCCTTCCTTGGGGAGGATGCTAATTGGTACCAGCAGCGACTGCAAAGCACCGAGAAGAAGCCATCAGCTTCCAAAGAGGGACCTGGACCCTGCCCCCAAGGATACATCAGGGTGTTGGGGAAGAGCTGCACCCCAGAGAGACTCAGGCAGAGATTTTCCAAAGCCATCGCGAGGGTTGGAGGGTAGGGATAGTAAATCACTGAACTGATTAAACCATAGCACTTAACCAGTGAACCATTGTAACCTAGGTCCCACTGCCTGGCCTGCTCCAGTCCAACACAGCTGCTGCCACCGGAGTAAACTAGCAAGGGCCTGTATCTCTACTGGAGACCCCATTCTCCATCCACTTTAATGGGAACTGGAAGTCTCTATCCCCTGGGCGGCTTTGAAAAAAAGAGTCTTAGCCCCGATATCCAACTCCAATTCCAATGAACGTGTTGGCACATCCCAGCCCTAGGACAGATCCGCTGAGGGGCATCTGCAGCCTGGCAGGAATGGGTGCTTGAGGGCCCTCTCCAGTGCTACCAGCATCCCATGGGGTGCATGTGGGTCTGCTCAGGGCTGAGGGGGGAAGTTCAATGGAGCCTGCCCTGAGCTGGCGTTCAGTGAATGCACAGAGGCAGAAGGGTGGATTGCAGCACAAAAAGCAGCCACCAGGGCCTGCGGTACCACAAGCAGGCAGCCAGCTTTATCGGGCACCTGTCAATAAACTGTGTTACCGGCTACCCCCGCCGCTGAGCGTGACACGAACTTCACACTCACCCCATTCCAGATCCATGCTGCCACTTACACCTGCTGCGTGGCTAATTCACACCCTAACCTGAAGGCAGCTCCCAATCCCCTTCAACAGTCCTTGCTCTCATCCTGGCCAGCTGCTGCAGCTCCTTTGTGTCGCTAGCAGGGCCTAGGGGAGACACAGTCGGAGCTCACTGTGGGCCAATGGTCCATCACACTCGGCAGTTCTCTCCCTGTGTTACGGGCCCAGCACCGAGTCCGGCACACCCTTCCCTGGGTTACCTCCCCAGGGCTTGCATGGAGCGGAGGCATTTAACTGCCTGTTGCTGTGTGTCTGCTCTGAGCATCACCAAGGAACCAGCCACTGGAAAGTGATTGATTTTTTTAGGAAGAGTCCAGCAAGTGCCACAACTCCTCTCTGCTCTGAAGTAAGGGATAGGCTGTGTCCAGGAAAGAGGCATGGAGCCCCGCAGGGGGCACAAGGAAGAGTGGCAGATGTCTTGGCTCACGGTGCTTTACAGAGAGACAGCATCACCTTGTAGTCGGAGCAGGAGACTGAGGCTCCGGAGGCCTGAGAATCGACTATGCTGACTTATACCCGCTGACTCAGCCCAACGTCTCTGCACCTCTAATGCCCCTTCTACAAAATGGGAATGACAGAACGCGCCCCCCTTTGTCAAAGCAGGACCCTTGGGTGAGAGGTGCTGTGCAATTGCCAAGGCCCCGATTCTGAGCTCAGTTACACAGGCATGACCAGAATTGCTCCTGATTCGTGTCCCGCTGCTCAGTGGAGTGGGGTGGCCTGGCCTGTGGGGCTGACCAAGACAAACACAGAATGTCTAGGGTGGGGTGGGGAGCAATGCCCATTAAATAAAGCATCCAACTAGATATGGGCTAAGCAATCACACCCCGTGCGCGAGACAGGGCCTTAGGCCGATAGCATGGGAGGGGAAGATCCCTCCAGCGAAAGAGGCAACAGAAGAGAGCCACCTCCAGCAATGCAGGCACCCGCCCCTCAAGACACAGGCATGCTGAAGTCCCCTTGTGTTGTAGGAAGGAGCTGTTTGATCTCATTCCTGAGTGCTAGATGCCGGGCTGCCCTGGGGAAGGGGAATGCTTTAATTACTTATGAATCGATTGATCTGCTGCCATTTCTGGGACATCTATCTAATAGCTCTGTAACAGGCGATTCCCAGCCAGCAGCTGCACCGTTTAACACTTTCACCTGACTGCAGAAGGGAAGTGAACCGAGAGGGGGAGACACACGAGTGCAGGAGGCTTTAAAGGTCACAAGAATAAACTCTCCCCAGCAAATGCTGGGTCTGATTCTTTGTTGCCCTGCAGCTTGTGTCATCATTTACACCAGGGCAGAGTGGAATTAAAGCAGCCTCGCTGGCCCAGGTAGGATCACCCTAGTGCAAGGCCAATCCACCTGTGGGGCAGAGCCCACAGAGACCCCAACGCCTGCCTCAGCCCTGCTGCTGGCATAGCTGCAGACAGCACAAATCAGAGAGAACTCCAGGGTTTTCCCTCACTTACCCGAACAGCCCAACACCATCATCAGGGGAGTGCAAAGCTGAGTTCCGCAGTGCCCTAGTGCTCCCATCCTGCCCTCCTCGCAGCTCTGCCTCACCTCAGGATCCTGGTCTTTTAGTTTTAAAATCTGCATGACTGTTTCAAAATGAATAAACTTTCCCACCGACTTACCCTGTGGCTCCCCTCTCCCCCAAGTCTTGCCTGCCATGACAGCCTGACGTGAATGAAGGTGGCGGGATTACAAAGTGTACAAGATGTCTATAAACAAACTGCTTAGTGAATGTGACCTTTGCTTTTGCTCAGTCACAAGGCCCCATCATAGTCTGGGGGGCTGAGTACAGTCCGGAATTGCTGCCTCATTTTTTTTCATACATATTCTCAGCTGCAAGTAGTGCCACAGTTGAGGTTTGGCGGTTGCTGGCTTGGCCACAACTGTGGAGTGCCTTATAAAAATGCGAGCACAGTAGCTCTCCCCCCTATGCCTTTTATAGTGCTTGTCAGCCCTGGGCTCAGCTGTTTGACCTAGCACAGCTCCATCAAGAGCAATGGGGTGATTCCAGCTTACAGCAGCTGAGCAGAATCTAGCCTATAGCATAGAAAGTGCTGAGAGCAGTAATAGCCCCGGACTTGTGAGCTGCAGTGGTTGGGTCTATGACTGGAGAAATTGTTTTACTAAGCGTATTCACCGCCTTCAACGAGGCCTGCTATGTGTAGGATGCTCCTTTGCACCATTCAACCGCCATGTAGACTGCACAAGTGAGACTGTCAATTCCTGGGAGAAAGGGCTGTCTTTTCACCGTGGGCATATGCAGCACCTACCATGCTGGGCACAGTCTCTGACTGGGGGTTCAAGGCACGAGGGCTGTAACACCAGACAGATGTTCTTTGACTGACCCCTGCCCTGGTCTCTGCTACTCTGCAGTTCTATCCCTTCTCCTCCCCTGTGCCTGCTCAGTAATTAGATTCTTGCTCTTCAAAGAGTTTGACTCACCCCCATTGAAGTAAGAGGCGATGCTCCCATGATATGCCTTTAGATGGAGGATCACTGTAAACTACTCATGTGTGCTCCTGGATTGTAGCTTTGGCCCAGATCCTCAAGAGGAGCAAGGTGCCTAAATACCTTTGGCAATCTGGGTGCTTCTGCTTCTATCCCCATTGCATTCAGTTTGCACCTGGGATCCCTCTGGAATGTAATCAGCAATGAAGTAAAAGCTATTTGAATATTCCTTGGGATCTAAAAGTTGTACGAGCCACCCCCACACCCACCCAATCCCAGCACTAGTTGTGTGCTTCAGAGGGGGTAGCCTAGTTAGTCTGTAACTGGAAAAACTTAAAAAGCTACGAATAGTCTAGCAGCACCTTAAAGACTAACAAAATGTGTGTAAGGCTTTGAGCTTTCCTCTGGGTCCCTCCTAAAGGGAAACATTGCTTCCCTTGGAAATAGACTAGTAATATGAGGGAAAGAGCACAGAGAGTCAATTTCCCTACACAAGCCACAGGGAATTACACGTGTCAAAGTCTTCTTACTTATTCCATATAATTGGAGCCCAGTTATCAGCCACAGCCTCATCTTCAGCTAAACTCCTAAATAAATTAAGGTCTACATTAGCCATCTGAATGCCCACAATGGAAATGTGGCCAGAAGACAGAGGCTTGTTAAGGGGAAGATTTCAGGCTTGACTTGCAGACAGAAATTTGTCCATCATGTTTCATATCTGCAGGGAATATTTTCCTGGGTCACTTTCTTCTAATGGTCTGCCTCCAACTCACACTGCCTAGGAGTTTGAGTCAGCAGAATGTCTGCTAAGCACCTGAATTTGTGTTTGGCAGGACAGTGGGATGACAGCAGCCCAGACAGGGCTGTATGAACCAAACCCCATGCTTAAGTAACAGCATGTCAAAGAAAGTCCAGCTCGCTGGCAGGAAAGCAGGACTGGCCAGCAAGCAGGCATTTACCAACTGTGGCTTCCAGCCTAGAGGAGGAGCTGCAGCTGCAGAGATAGCCAAGCAGAGATAGCCAAGCAGTGTGGCTTGTGCAGAGATAGCCAAGCAGTGTGGCTAGCAAGACACAGGGAAGCAAAGAAGAGGGGGCAGGAAGCTCCCACCAGAGCAGAGGAGTTTCCTGAGACAAGTGAGTGTCTCTGTCCTCCCTGAGGGTATGTCTACACTTGCACCCTAGTTCGAACTAGGGATTCAAATGTAGGCATTCGAAATAGTCAATGAAGCGGGGATTTAAATATCCCGCGCTTCATTAGCATGATCTCGCCGGTGCGTTACTCTGATCGGCAGCTGTTTCGAAAGTGAAAGTGCACGCTGGGACGCGTTAGTTTGAACCAAACCCCTTAGTTCGAACTAACGTTACTCCTCATTTGAATCCCTAGTTCGAACTAGGGTGCAAGTGTAGACATACCCTGACTGGCTGAGCTGGCTGCCATGTTTCCCCTCCTGCTTAGCTGTCTGGCCCCAGGAAAGGTCACGTGAGATATGCGCCCCCGTGATACATCGCCCTGAGCAGCCGCCCAGCCGCCCTCATTGCCCATATCAATGGCTGGCACAGAGGAAGGAGCATTGGGGATGGGGGCAAAGGGAGGACCTGGGGCCAGCTCAGAAAAGGCTGCAAGCCACTGGTGTCAGAGCTGTCTGAAGCACCCCGAGAGGTCCAAAGGTTTCAGAGAGGTAGTTGTGTTAATCTGATTCAGCAAAAACAACAGGGAGTTAAAAACTAACACATTTCTCAGGGCATAATCTTTTGAGAGATCCAGCTCACTTCCTCAGATGCTTGAAGAGGAAGAAGCTTCTCTTGTATCTCACAAAAGCTTAAAGCCTAAGGCTATGTCTACACTCGTGGCTTCTTGCACCAGAAATATGCAAATGAGGCTAAGCGTGGAATATCGCCGAGCCTCATTTGCATACCTAATGAGCCACCATTTTTGCAGAAGAGGCTCTTGAGCCAGAAGGAGCTGTCTACACTGCCCCTTCTTGCACAAGAAAACCCCTCTTGCGCAATGCCGTTCTTCCTGAAAAGTAATCGGGGTAATGGCATTGTGCAAGAGGGTTTTTCTTGCGCAAGAAGGGGCAGTGTAGACAGCTCTTTCTGGCGCAAGATCCTCTTCTGCAAAAATGGTGGCTCATTAGGTATGCAAATGAGGCTCGGCGATATTCCACGCTTAGCCTCATTTGCATATTTCTGGTGCAAGAAGCCGCGAGTGTAGACATAGCCTAAGAAATCTGTTAGTCCATCCAGATTCCAGACCAAAGGGTTTAAATAGCTATATGGCCTATGGTTGCTCCCTGGGTTGATCCAGTCCTGTCCCTATCACCTTGCTGGCAGCCAGTCTACCTCAGCCTATAGCTAATCTGGGACACTAGTTCAACTGCAACCCAGAGGGCAGGATGCCAGTGACAGAACATCGCACTGCTTGGAGGGGAGGGGAAGTTGCTCCTAACGGGAGCTAAGTGAATTGGAATTGGATTTGCATTTCATTTAGATTTAATAAGATAGTTATTGTGTGCTAATTACATGCCAATTGATTACTGCAGCAACATATTTATTGAAGAGGAATAATTCAACGGGAGATGCATGTCCTACTCATCTAAATTGAATTACGCAGCCTCAAAGCGACCCACAGTCACCCATTGGGAGCCTCCCGTATGACACGCATCCCTGGAAATTGCTACAGTCTGGGTAGGAGCAAACCCTGTTCCTGCTCACCCTCTCACTGCCTGGGAACCGCCTGCCCGGCAAGAAGGGAGTCAGTGCAGGGCGGACGTGGAGGGAGCTGGAAGACCATGCCTGGGTCAGCAGCTCCAGAAGCCACAGGGCTGTGCACTTCCAAAGACTCCCTGCAGTAGCTGTCCCCATGCTTCTGGTCTCCCTGTCTCGGGTACGAGAATGAGAGGGCATTCAAGGAAATGCAAAGGGCTCAGATTCAAATGGGCACCAAGGACATGCCTTTTGGCACCCTACAGCATCATGCCGTGAACTTCTTGCCACAGGATGTGAAGGCCATAAATTCATGAGATTCAATCCCAGATGGGACACTTCTGTGACGAACAAGAGCAGCCAGCTTTTGCCTAGTTCTGACCCTCAATTCCAGAAGGGCTATTAAACCTCTTGCCACTGTGTTTAACACAGTCGCTATCCAGGATCAGACCTACGTGGAGGGCACTCCTACTCCTTCTGAAGCATCTGCTGGGGGGGACGAGAACAAGGAGTCCTGTGGTACGTTAAACTGCATGCATCTGACAAAGTGGGTCTTTGCCCACAAAAGCTTCTGCCCAAATAAATCCCTTAGCCTTTAAGGTGCCACAGGGCTCCACATTGTTTTTGCAGATACAGACTAACATGTCTACCCCTCTGGTACTTGTAAGGAACAAGGAGGTTCTGTGCTAGCTGGACTAGGGTCTAATCCAGTCAGGGCTAGTTCTGGGCGCCAGTGAGTGGGGCAGTCACCAGCTTCACAAGGGCGCCAGACTGCTCAGCTTCCCTCCTGCCCTTTGCTTGCTGATTGACTGGTTTTGCTCTGCTGATTCCTCCAATCCCCTATCCAGCCACCCACACACCATTCTAGTAGAGAGGCACCAAAAACAGTCTCACGAGCAAGAAAGCCCAAGGCTGCTCCTGGATCTCCACTCTGACGATTCCCAATCAAGATCAATTCAAACCAGAGTTTGGCCCTGGCTGAGATATTTTCCAGCTTCTATTTTTAATTCTCTCCTTTCTAAGGAAGAAATAAAGGCCACCATTTTTCACGGACCCACACAAACCAATGTGTGGGCTCCCTCTGCTGGCTGCTTGGCAGCATTGAGCTCATCACAAATCTGCATTCATGTTGACAGCAGCAGCGATGCTGGCACCTGCACAAGTGAAGAAACTGTGCCCTGGTTACTTCCTCTTCACAGGAAACACAAGGCGGGGAGGAGGCTATTCGGGGACAAAAAAAAGACAGGGCCCCATTGGAGGTAAGTAGCTTTTCACCTTCAAAGAAAAGAAATAACAGGGATTCAGAATAAAAAAAAGTTAAAAACTAGTTGTCAGTGAGCCTTTTACAAGCAAGTTAGTCTTATCCATTCCAGACACTACCATGAGTACACAAGGATGCTCACAAATACACACCTTGAAATAAGCATGTACGCATTCCCATACCTTCTCTCACACACAAACACGTGTGCACATTCACACAATTTCACAGACCCACACACACACCCCGATTCACAAGGCACATACGTATAGCCACACACCAGGCACAAACACACATGCATGCGCAAGGGAGAAGCATCTGAAGACTATCAGGAGCAGTCTTTGTCGGAAGGAACTCTACATGGACTCCAAAATGCCTAACCCAGCTCTCCACATCCCACCCATCCCATTGCCATCCCATTTGTACTGGGACAGAAACAGAAAGCAAAGAGAGCCCAGTTTCTCCCTCAGGAGCAGCAGGACCAGAGGGGAAGTCGACTCATCCCCAGCCTTGATAGTGGGACCAAAGGATCAAGCCAGTCTGAACCTCACGGAGAAATCCTATAGAACAGTGTTTCTCAACCAGTGGTACAAGTACCCCTAGGGGTACTCAAGAGAAGTCTAGGGGGTACATCAACAGAACTGACATTTGGAGAAAACTGAATTTCTGTTTTAAGTTTTACAGTGCTTTATTATTTTTGTATTTCATCGCCCACAGGGCTACAATTAAGTTGTTTAAACAAATGTGTTGCAATGGTAGAAAAAAATTGTGTCTGAAAACTGTAGATACTTATAATTTTTTTTTTTTTTTTTGAAAAAGGGGCACTTTACAAAAACAAAAGTTGAGAAACACTGTTATAGAATGTCATAGGAAATGATCAGCTGGGTGTTTCTGAACTCTCCCACAGAGCACCACATGACAATTCTCTCCTTGCAATAGGGTTCTATGAGGTGGTTCCAAAACTTGCTTGGGAGCAGGTCATTCTCTGGTCAGTGCTGCGGAGTTTCATGGTCCCCCTCCCCACGTTAAGACCCTCCTCATCCCCACTCACTCTTCCATCCCTCCCCCACACACACTCCCAGCCTCCTGCACTCCCCTACCCACATCCCCAAAGCCCTATCCTGAGTCCTGCAGCCTCCACACCAGCCCCTGCCCTGAAGGACTCGGGCCATGCCGAATAAGTCTGCTAGAATGTTATATATAATACTAGAGGATTTAGCTGGTGTTGCTCGTGTCCTTAACTGTAATAATTTTTTTCTTCATTTAACTCATTGCTCTGGGGTGGGGCTGGAGAGGAGGGGCTCACTGTGCAGGTTGCCCCAGAGAGAGAGGACACCCCAGCTCTCTGTCACTGTCTGCAGCAACTTGGGACCAGGTGAAATATGCCTGTCCATGGCTGATGCAGCTGCAGCGGGCAGAGTTGGGGGTGGAGTGCATGTCCCCTGGCTGAGGGACAGACAGACACAGAGACAGACACGCAAGCAGACAAACTCTCTGAAATATATAGTAGATAGCTGTTCCTTTCTCCACCCTTGTCCCCTGTTGCCCCAATGAGGTTTATAGCTGTCCCAGTTCCCATCTCTAGCTCCTTGTTGTCCCCCTGTGGTCATTATACAATGTATCTGTGCCTACTATCAGACTCCTCCCTTTCTGATTTATGAGGAACAATTGCATTCCACGCACATCCCATTGTCCTGATAAAACAAAGTCAGGGTTTGGTTGTAAGTTATAATAAGAGGAAGCTGCCTACCAAATTTGGAGGGCCTAGCTCTTACCATTTAGAAGGAGTTCTTGAATAGACGGACGAACGGACAAACTCTCTCAGATATATAGTAGTCATACACACACACGCTCTCAGCTGTTTTTTTATTATTCTCGTCCTCAAACTAAACTTCAAAACCTTCCAGTCCCGACGCAGTTTGATTTTATTAAGGACTGGAGATATCAGCATGAAACAGAGAGAGGGGCCCAAAGAAGATGCTTCTCCCACGTCCGTGCTGAGACACTTGGCCTATAGAGCACAGAGGATGAGAAGGTGCAGCTCACACTACAGCCAGAGTGTAAGGGGATGACAGAGCCCTACAGCTACATCTCTCATCTCACTTTAGCTTTCTCTTCATACCTGTCATTTGCCCTCTTTTTTCCTTTCTCCTCCTACCTCCCAGAGGCTGTATCAATAGTGTTCTTCCCCCAGCCAGCTTAACGGAAATCAGAGAACTGTAGCCCAGGTTTCACTAACAGTGTACAGTCAGAGACACTCTGCATAGAGTTTACAAACCTGGGTGTGTACACAAGATTAACAATGGACAAAACCCAATCAACAGAAGTTGGATACATATTTTCTCATATCCATGACATCTCAATCTGGGGCCTGCCTGGCCTTAGCATAGAAAGCCTGAAATTCAGGCTTTTCTACCTGGATTGATTTCAAATATATAATCTAGTTTAACCAGTACAAGCCCCCTAACCCAGCCTTGAATCAGATGTGTTGGTACAGCACCAAATTAAGCTTAACCGATTTAAGCAAGAGTTAAACCACTTCAAGTGTGTCTACATTAGGGGTTTGCACCAGTTTAACTGGATTGATTTAAGGTGGGTTAAGTTAAACCAGTTTCATAGACAGTATGTCTACACTGCCAGGGAAGGGGTTAGTGTAGCATGCAGGCATAGCCAGGCTAGTTGTATGCAGCTAGTCCAGGGAACATTACTATAGATATGGCAGCATAGGTTAGGAATGGGAATACACACCCAAGCTCCCCAGAAGGTTTCTATTCAGGTTGCTGGATTGAGTTGAAGACTCTAGTACTATATTTACCTGTGTGGCTAGCTAGATTGAAGCCAATGTGGCTACATCTACACATGCTAGAACCACAGCTTCACTGGCAGTAGACTTACCCATAGAGGAAGCCTTCTCATTGGGTCTCTCGAGAACAGGAAGGGGGCTATCTGGCCCTTGCTGAGAGCAGGAGGAGGTGCTGATTAAAGACTGCCTCCTTGAGCCCTGCTTTGTAAGGAATCATAGTCTTGCATTGCAATGAAGTAAGTTTCCAAAGGCAGCGATTACTCTGGCTCTCACCTCCACGCTGCAGCACGGTGTTTTACAGCCTTGTCTAACGTAATGACTCTTACCCTGGAGAGAAATTGGGCCCTGTTTCATATTTTATTGCTTCAAAAAGGACATTTTTTACCTTTCATGGTCCACAGCTGGCAGGAGCAGCCCTGTAAATCTTGGCAAATGATTTGTGTTGATAGAGGGTCCAGCAAGAAGTCTGTGGGGCTCAAGCCAGCATGGAGTAAACAAGCTAATGGCCTCGATCCATGTCCAAAGAGGAGAAGTAGCATGAGGAGTGGGGGCGAGACAGAAACATCTGCAGTCAGAGAGCAGCAGCTGGAGAGTGAGTCATGCAGCCGTAGCTATTCGATCCCACCTAACCCAATGTGCAAGTGCCAGAGCTTTCTGGCATCCAGGCTATACATCAAAGGCAGGCTTTGTGCCTTTGAGACAGCTGGCATGGCCACTGACAGCGTTTGCCCCAGGAGTCACAGCTGGTGCTGACATGGCACTGTTGAGCGGAAGCTCACAGCACAGGAGTCAGGGCTGGGCAATGACAGGGCGCTGCCAAGAGGAAGCTCACAGCATGAGAGTCCCTGCTGACACCAACAGGACACCACTATGAGGCAGCCCTGCTACATTAAGCTAGGACTAGAGGGAAGCGTTATCTAGGAGACACACACATACCCCTTCACCCCAAATTACATTGATGTTTTGGGGGGTTGCATCTGCCCAAGATACCGTGGAAGGAGGAGACCCTTTATGTCAAAAGTGTTTCATTCCCGTCGCCAGAGGGGGAAATGACAATGTGGGGGATAGCCAGGGAAATGAACAAAGAGCCCTCAAATTTCCTTCCCCTTTGGTTGTCCCTCTGGGAGTTGCAGTGGGTGTGCAGAGACTAGGGTTGCCAGGTGTCCGGTTTTGAACCGACAGTCCAGTATTTGAGCTTTCTGTTCGGGAAACAAATTGAAAAAATATAAATGAGAAAATATAAATGTCCGGTATTTTCTAAATAAGATGTAATGTAGACTGTGATGCAAAGTCAAGTGTGTCCGGTATTTTTGTTGAAACCATCTGGCAACCCCTCGCAGAGACTCTCTGACGCCAGGCCAGGAATTTCAGCCTTCCTTCCACACTCCCCTCTCTTCTGAGCCTGCCTGTGGCCCAGGAAGGTACTGAGAAGCGAGTGCTCAGTGCTGTGCAGACCCAGAGAACAGTGTGATCCCCACACTCTTGGTTTGTCCTGGCTGATGCAGAGGGGTGTACAGTAATTCCTCATTTAACACTATAGAAAATGATCAGAAAATGATTGTGTTAAGTGAAAACGTGTTATGCGGGGTCAATTTTCCCATTGAAAATAATGGAAAAGGTGGGGGGTTGCGTTTCAAGCGGTGATGTCTGTTGGGACCGGGACATAAGGTTGGGGGAGAAAGGGGACTGGGTTACAGCAGAGGGGGGAGGTGTTTGGCTTTGGGGAAGGGAAGGGGAGGATAGGGGAGAGGGATTGGGTTGGAAGTATGCCCCTGTGGCAGGTCTGCCAGGGAACGGCGCGGCGAGCGGCGAACCCTCCGCTGCTTTGCAGGGAGGCGGGGGAAGCCCCGCGCAGCCACCGGCGACGGGCCGGCTGGGGAAACCCAGCCGCCGGCCTGCAAGCGGGGGCGGAGGAGAGGGGGCAAGGCGTCCGGCGAGGGGGAGTCAGCGGGGAACGGCGCGGCGAGCGGTGAACCCTCCGCCGCTTTGTACGTAGTTGATATCCTGTGCTTGTGCACTCACAGGTACCTCCCCGACATGCGCACATGCACCTTGGCATGTACGCACATACCCGAGCCCAGTTCTAGTTTCTAGCAAACACTGCCCTTTGCAGCAGCACCCCCGCCTCCAGCCCCATTCAGCGACAGCACCTTTCCCTGACAGCAGAGACGCTGAGCCCGAATCCTGCAAGCAGCTAATGAGTCAATTCCCCTCCTCTCCGGCTCTGACCCTGTCTCTCCTCCCTGTGCCCCAGCAGCAGCTCTCAGCGTAATGAAGAGATAATACTATAATGGCTCAAGACATTACACTCAGCCCCAGCATAATGCCTCAGAACAACCAATCGCCACCTCTCCAGGGCCCTGCCCTCGCACCAGCAGCACCCTGCTGGAGGGCTGCCCTGCATCCACCTGGCTGCCACAGCAACCAAGGAAAGAGGCTGCAAGACACAAGCCTATTCAAGGTGCCTTCTCTGTATCTCTGCTGTCAGGCAGCTTTCCCGCTCTCCTCCTGCAGCTGGGAGATGGGACGAATGATTGTGCAGCCCTGTCCCACCCCAGCCACCTTTGCCAGCTCCGGTTCCTTGTGAGCTGGAGCCTCCCCCAGTGCTTCGAGAATGAAAATGTCACCGACCCAAGCTGGGAGTTAATGAAGAGGGCGAGAGATTGATAGTGACGGCTGTAATTAACTGACACGCCTCCATGACCTCATAAACCTCAGGAGCCAAACCAGAGCCCTAGATGGGGGTCACAAAGGCATAGCTGCCCCTTCCATCTCCATCACCCTTCCTGGCAGGGCTGGGGCCATCAGGATTCTGAGCACGGAGCAGCCCTACTCCTGCCCTCACAGGCTTAGAAGAATTGTATGCAGGGGACTTCAGAGGGGGTAGGCAGTGAGCATCGCACAGACTAATGTGACAAGAAGCTGCAGGACCCGAGGTGGGAGGCAGCCAGAGACAATGCACTGATTGCCAGAGAGGTCCCATCCCACCCCTGTTTGCCCCTCCCTAAAGTATCTCTTGTGTTCAGCACCCTGGGTTGTACAGGACTTAAACAGGCAATGGGAGGAAAAGGAAGAGGGAAGAATTATCGGCCAAGGACACAGAGCCCATAAGATTTACGCCCCTGCTCAGCCATAAACATTGAGATCTCGGAGGAAAACCAGACATGCTCGCCCTGAGGGAAAGGCCGCCCACCAGTGCGCAGCGGCTCATCCCAAGCATCCCCAGCCTGTCCCTTCCCCCAGGGTACATGGCTCTTTCACTCCCCCTCTCCTCTCGCATGCAGGGGATTCTTCATTGCCAAATCCAGGGCTGATTTTACAGCTCCCTGTAAAATCCTGTTGGAGATGAGGCCTGGGTCTTTTTTACCCTGCCGTACCTAACGGAGGCCCATCCCATGCTTTATTCTGTGAGGACGTAGCTAGAGGCAACTTGAGTCAGACCCTGGCACAACCCCCTCTCATCCCCTTCTCCTGCCAGAGCCCCCATTTTAGCGCTCGTGACTCAGTGCTACCAGGTTTCCTCCCTCCAGTTACGTGAATACCAATTCCCATGACCCTTCATGATACTCCCTCTGTAACAACATCCTCCCCTTGGTGAGGGTCTGTCATAATGCACCCCCTTCTGATTCCGCACTGCTCACTAAACCACTCCCTCTCTACAAAGCCCCCTTTATTCTAGGCTGCAAATACAATCCATGCATTCACAGGAACAAACCTGTGCTGCCCCCTGGAGGATGGATTGAGGTGGCCTAGCCCAGCCACCACAGCAGCCTGCAGCCACCAGCAACTTCATGTGCAACCGCCATGAATTTTGGTGGAACCTGCTTGAGAATGCAGTCCACTACTAAGAACATGCACACCTGGCTACAGGGACGCTAGTGGCATTTCCAACAATGGCTGTATGTGAGCGCCGTGCTTCACTTTCTGATGGGCAAATTCAGACCCAAGCTCACTGACAAAAACCTGGAGGCTGCATTCCAACGTGCTCCGGAAGAGACAAGTGTTGAACAATTCCCTTTCCAGAGTCTTTGGAAATAATCTTTTTTTTTTTTTAACATTCAAAGTTCATACTTTGCTCCAAAAAGTATGAGCAATTTTGTTTCCATCTAGGTTTAAAAAAAGATATAGTTAGTAATAACTGTGTAAGTTGTGAGTATTAATAGTGCGTGTTATTCTCTACATGAAAGATATTTACTCTTTTATTTATAACACTTCTAAATAATCATTTGACCAGATAGTCACAGATACAATATTTTAGCTGCCAAAACTGAGGCCACTGTGAATTTGTTGTGGCCGCAGCAAAAATTTGAGAACCACTGTGCCTTCCCATCACCTCGAGTCTATCCTAAACTCGATGCTGATCCTAATACACCTCCCACTTCATTATCAGCCTCTCTGTCCTGCACCTTAGTTCCACCACAGTCACAGAACACCTCCCCCTGCCTCTCTCAGCACAACTAGGACCCCTCTCTTCACATGCCCTGCAGCTATCAGACAGTGTGTGGAAGGGGCTGAAGCTGCACTTACACCACTGTACTTCTTCGGAGCTCAGCAGGAAGGGGCCAGGGCAGATCTGGCATTAAACGTCAGGATAAAGCCCAAGCAGACACAGCTTCTCACAGAAAGCTTTCTTTGCCTCTGGTGCCTGTGAGGTTCACACAGTCCATGACTTTCACTGTGAGCTTGAGGGTTCGAAATCTTCATTGAACCCAAAGGTGTTTGCCCTGGTTTTGCATCCAAGCCAGGAATACAGAAGGATTTCAGTCCTCCCCCCCCACTCTGGGCTCTCTTGAATAGCCGATGAGCCACAATGAAGCTGCCAATACACCTGGCCTGGCTACAAACCTTTTGCACAGCTCTGGCTCAGTGCAATTAGGAGACACCCCTCCCCTTCCCCCACAACCCTGCATGATAACCTGCAGGCTGCTATGGTGTCAACCCCGGTGCTGTTCCCTTGGTTAATGGCCCATCTGCTTCATTGGGATGGTTGCCAGGGGAGCAGATTCACTGCATTCCAGTAGCTCACATGGGACAAGTGACAGGCATTTGTGTGGCACATGTGATATTGTCTATGCCAGTGGGCTAGTAGCTTCTGTATATTACTCCTAACTGGCTCCCCTTGTTCTCCTAGCCTTTTAGTTCAACTCCAGCTGTTCTCAGATCCCTATGTCATATGCCTCCCAGGCCTGGTAGCAAGGAGTCCAGTCCCTCTCTAGCTCATGGAATACAGAGGAAAGGGTACCTGCTTCTTTGGGGTACTCCCTCACCCCAGCCCTCAGGGGTTTCTGGTCCTGCTCCTTAGGCAACCTTCTGTCATTCTGCTGCTGATTCAGGGTTGATTCTGGCCTCTCTGGCAGCCAGCCACATCCGTCTGGGCGGCAGCCTCTTAACCCAGTTGTTGCTTGTGAACCAATTAGTCCCCACTGGGGAGGGAGGAAGCTATGCTGTGCCTTTACCCCTTAGCAGCTATGGGACAGTGAGGTGTGTGTATTAGCAGCCTATCACAGAACTCTATTCTGAGCTCTGCCGCCAACACCCTCTGGGACTTGGCCTAAGTTGCTTCAGCTTCTCCCTCTGACCTGCCTCACAGAGGATTTTCTGAAGCTGAGTGATCTGACGCCAGAGCCTCAGATGAAAGGGACCAGTGAAAGTCACATTATTCTACCGTCCCTTTGAGCCTCTTAGTAACCCGGGTGATGGCTGAACTAGCAGGGTGCTGTTCTAACCAATGTCTGAGTTTGGAGCATTCAGCTGTATCATCTCAGCCCGAACCTTCTCTTCACTGTGCGTTGCATCCCCCAGCCTTGACCTCTGGCTGTCCAGCTCCCCCACACACGCCCATGCCATCTTTGTCCCTCACGCATTGTTGGCCCTGAGACTCTGAGCACCATGGGCAACAGACACATCCGGAGAACAACAAGCTATCAGAGTCAGCAGAATGCAGCCAGTTGCCATGGCAATTGGAGCCCCCTTTTGGAGCGTCTTTGCAGCTCAGGGGAACATGGCCAGCTCTGACTGTGAAAAAAATCTTTGCCAACAGTTCCATTGAGAGTTGGTTTTGTGTCCCACAATTGCTCCCCAAGCCAATTATGAGTTCTACCGGGAGACGATGGATCTCAGCGGGGCTCAGGATGTATGACGTCAGGGTGCATTGTCTAATGGAAGAGTCTGCAGCCAAGGAGATGGTTTCCTATCACAAAATCTCTGTGTGAAAAAGTTCAGCTGTTTTTTAACATTTGGAATGGTCCATTTTCACGGCAACGTTTCCAAGAGTCATCAGATGACACCTCTGAAAATGGCCAGGCAAGGTCCATTTAGCTGAATTCATAGGACTTAGGGCAGTGGTTCTCAAACTTTTTGGCCCGTGGCCCACCCTACTCAACACAGACCTTTCCGCAGACCACCAGCCAACCACCCATGATGACAAAATAGGTGCAGGAAGGAGTGGAGGTGCAGAGGCTGGCTGGGAGGTTGGATACAGGAGTGGGCTGAGGGTGGAGGGTCTTGCCAGGAGGTTGGGTGCAAGAGCAGGTTGAGAGAAGACGGTCTGGATGGGAGGGAGGATGCAGGAGCAGGCTGAGTGTGGGGGTGTCTGGGTACAGGAGTGGGCTGAGCCAATGGGAGCAGCAGGGAAAACCTCCAGGCAAGCAGGTTCCTGCTCTACTATCCCCCCAGCCACTTCCTTCCCCCACGAGCCAGATCCAACCCACGAGGTTCCCCACACACAGAGAACCCCTGAGTTAGGGTCTGGCTACTCTACTGCAGCTACAATTGCACAGCTACAATGCTGCACCTGTGCCACTTACCACTGTCGTGTAGATACTTTCTATAGGAGGCCATTTAGGGATTTGGGGCAAAAATCTGTCAGGGATGGTACTTGGTCCTGCTGTGAAGGCAGGGGACTGGACTCGATGACCTTTCAAGGTCCCTTCCAGTTCTAGGAGATAGGCAATCTTTATATTTATCTTTACTGATGGAAGGGGGGGTTGACATTGCTGTAGTTAATCCACCTCTCCAAGCAAGGGCACTATTTTGGGAGGGTAGGCTGGGCTATAGCTGAGAATACCAGGATGTCACTTGCTCTTCTTCCTCTTCCCCTCTGTGATGGGGGCGCCCGGCACCCAGTACTTCGGCCACGCCGGCCCCACAGCTTCTGCCGCGGCTCTGTGGTGCTTGCTCCACAGCCCCCGACAACCTTTGGGGCCAGAGCACGGCCCGGAGAAAGGGAGGAGGCGGGGCCAGAAAGAGCAGCCCGGCATCTCCAGTGGCGTCACCGCCAGCTTGGCGGGACGTTTAAGAGGAGGAGGCAGGTCCGGAAGAGGGGGCTCCAGCGGTGTCTCCACCAACTCGGCGGGATGCTTAAAAGGCAGAGTCCATGCGGACCAAAGGGGAGAGAGTGGAAGTAACGGAGCTGCCGGGTCAAGCAGACTTCCGTGGGCTACCCTCCACCAATGCCCCACATCAGAGACCGGGCAGAAGACTCCACAATGGGAGATAGGAAGAGGGCCGGGGCAGGGCTCTAGGTGTTGCCCACGGGTTGGTGAGTTGCGGGCAATGGCCCCACCAACTGGACAATGGGCCTGGCCCCTGTCCTTAGGGCTCTGGGTCGGAGCTCAGAGTGAAGGAGGGTTCGGTCGGAGCTCGGAGTGAGGGCGGGCCCGAACCCTTCTACCTCTCCTGACCCTTTGCGGGGTTGTTCGTCACTGCGTTAGTGGGCCCAAAGACTTTGCCAGGGCGAACTTGAACCGAAAGACCAGGCTTACAGGCTTAGGGGCACGGAATTAGAACCTTGAGGGTGGAGAAACCCTGTTCCTGGCGAGACGGCCAGACTCCGAATCACTCGACTAAGGCCCGGAGGGGCAGACTGGTGCGAGAGAGGGAGAGAGACTCCCGCTAGGCATAACGCCTTATAGGATCCGGTTGTGAGGCGGGTAAGCCCAAGCCAGGGAAATCGAGGCAGGGAGGCCTCGATCCCGAGTTGTATTTTGTGTTAGATTAAAGCGGTTGTGACCTCAAACTGGGGCTCGGTCGTCACACCCTCGCGATGAGAGAGTTAGAGCAAAGTACACAACTCCCATCACTTACTCCTCTGCCCCCTCCTCTCACCAGCTGCGATTGAGAAAAATGCATGCAAACTGTGTTCTTTCCTCTCGCTTCCTGTTGGCGAGGGGAAGGAAAGCAAGCAGTATCTCAGACCATGTGGCTATAACCCAGCCTGTCCTCCAGAAATGGCGCCCTAGTCTCCAAGAGGCAGCAAACAGATCCACGGAAGAACGCTGTGTCTACAGGGGGGTTAGGAGGTTGACCTACCTACGTCACACAGGGCACATTTTCCACAGCACTGAGTGACATAGCTAGGTTGATCGAATATTTAAGAGCAGTCCAGGCCTTGGATCTTGGAGAAATGTTTCTTTGTCCACTGCAGTATAATTCTTTTTGGATGCTGAGAAAAACAATTAAGAAAGTTCTGCCTAAATCTTTGGCTGACTCATTCATTTTATTAGGTATAACCACTGTCAAGGTTATGCTCAGGCAGGGAAACAAAACATGTTGTCAAAACATCATATTCACTAGTCACTAGAGTGCCCTTCTATGATGGATCAAGGAGAACCAGTGATGCAGTCGGAAAATGCACTCTTAGCAACCTGAACTCTTCATCATTTTTGTGTGTAGCTTGGTTTGCAGCTGCAGAATATGCAAAGTGAGCAAGCCAGTTGTCAACCAATATTTATCATTTTGCTGTTCTTGAGCTTTGCAGCACGTGCAAATCCATGCAGGTGTACATGCATATCAGCATGCGCAGGCACGTGTTCAGGTCTGTCATTTTGTGTCTTCATGCATGTGCAAGATAATGTGGAAAATGTGTGGGTGTGTGTACAAGATGTTGTAAGATGAGTATGTACTGCGCACATTTGTGTGTGTTCCCAAACATATACAGATGATGTATGCAAGTGTGTGCATGCCCACAGATGTATTCACATGCAGGTGGATGTGTGGATACATAGTGGATATTAAGGGTGCAAAAAGATGCATTTTGCTACTTTCGGCTACTCTCATGGTGCAATTGGTTCTTACCAAGAAGCTAAATCATGTCTAATTACCTGCCCTGTGAAAAGTCTTTGTGGCTCTAGAACCTGGGGTATTCCCCAGTGAGCTGTTCCCTTTGCTTCTCACTGAATCACAGGGGCTTAAACGAGCTGGCAGAGGCACCTCCTACAGGAGCCACTTAATGAGTGCCAGCAGCATTCTTGTGCTTTCAAGACCACAGACGGCTTCATTAGCCAAGCAAAGGCCACTTGCCCACAGCTGTAAGAAAAGGCAGTGGATGGGAAGCAGGAGGGCTTTAATCTGAGATTGAAAACCACAGCTCCTCAGCTTACACGGAGCCTGTTGGGAGATGCCAGTTTTGGAAGGAGACGTGATAATAAGCTCTCCAAGGAGTCTGGCTTGTGATTTGCAAAGCTCAGACTTCAGAGGCAATTCCACAGAAATAAGAACTCTTTTGCTTTCAGGCATCGCTACAGATGCCTTTGTTTCATGAGAGGCATTTAGGTCCAGTCCACCATTGACCTGCCCCTCCTGCAGTCAGACCAGTGCCAAATGGACATCAAATGTTAATGCTCCAGATTGGCACCATTTTCACCCACTTAGTGTTAGAGTCAATGATGACACAAGGTGCAGGAGAGCAACAAATCAGGCCTTCAGAGTGCCCTGTCCCTGCAGAGATAAGTGTAAGCTGAGTGCTTGTGCGGCTGCTCTGGAGAGATTTAAATGCCACCCAACAGATTAACAAAGCACCGACAGCTAGGTTCTCTCACTACTGGTGGTACACATTTGCACATGCCTCGGTGCACATAAAAATTTATTCTGCACATGGATAGAAAAAATTCACCCATGGATGGAAAAGATTAGAGGGAACATTGGCTCAAGACCTGCACAAAGGATGGCCCCATACAGACATGCCAAGCCGTCTGTTTATGAAGGGTAGGCTCTTTCCCTGCTGCCCATCTCACTCTATAAATCATTCCATGGCCTGTGCCATGCAGCTACTCAGAATGGATGTTTCAAACAGTCCCTTCTGGCACTGAAGTGAATGAAGATCTCCCCATGCCTAAAATATTTCTGTGGCACTGAAAAGGGGTTGTTCATTCCCCGCTTTTCTTCCCTAGTGTCCTTTCTTCTCGCCAGGTTCAAGAGAAGGCAGACATGGAGGGGAGAAGAAAACCCAACAAATGCCCCTCTCTTCCTTATCTCACCGCCGGTATATCTGTCAACACAAGTTTTGGGAAATGAGCTCTCATTTTCACCTGGTGAATCCATTCTAGGTGTAAGTGAAGGAAGGAAGGAAGAAAGGAAGAAAGAAAGAAATATTAATCTTTGCGTGGAATCTTGTGCACACTTATCTGAGATGAGCCCAAGGGTCACCCCAAGGCATTTTCCTTCTCTCCCCCATTCTTAATCATCTCTTCAGATGTGAAGGGCTGCATCTCCATGGAGCACACTTCCATCCATCTCCTCCCCCTCTTTCGCCCCGCAGAGCTTGTCTGGGCAAAACTCAGGGAAAATAGATCTGGAAAGAAGGCTAGAAATGTAATCAAAGCAGCAGAGATGAGCAATCTGCCTTGCTGGGAGCTGGGATGAGACTCAGGGGGATAAGAATGAAGAACAGGGCTGGGGAGCCAAGGGAGAACAAGTGCCCAGGGGAGCGCTCAGGGCTCAGAGGGAAGTGCTCCTGGACATACATGGCTTCAGTATGTGTATGGGGTTCACTGTCTGCTGTATGAACTGGGGGTCCACATAAATAAGTGCTGAGCTGGAATATAGGGTGACATCACTGCTTCTGGCTGGCAGCTATTCTGAGGACAGAGATGGCAATGCAGCTTGTCTGGGGGTCACTGAGCACCCCACACAGGTTGGTAATGGGGGCTCCATGGCACCGTTGCTCAAGATCGCTCAAAAGAATATGGGCAGTGAGCCCATAAAGCAACAGGGTGGTGAGTGCTGCTCAGTGTCTAATGCCAACCACTACAAACTGGGCAGAGCCCTCCCTCTGGCAGGTTACAACAGGCAGAGAGTCCCCTACCAAACACAGATCAGCTAGACTCAGGCACTGGGCAGCACAACTCTGCACGGAAGCCTAGAGAGCTCAGGGCCAGCATTTCAAGTGCTCGGGACTCACTGTGCTGAGCTGTTTGGAAAACGTGGTCCACCAAGAGAAGCGACTGTGCAGCCTACATGGCAGAGAGGGGAATAACACCAAGAGAAGTTTATGCTCCCACTCTTCAAAGTTCCCAGGGACCCACAAAGAGAGAAAGAGAGAGAGATAATCCTCTACTGAGACTTCCTGTGAGAGAGCATGGCAGGAAAGCATTGCAGGAGAGAGGGCATAGCTAGTTCCAGATACGACTGCCTGCTCTCACACCACAACAGGACTCTATCACCAAATGGATGTGGGGCTCAAAACCCAGCAGCTCCTGTGAAGCCTCATCTTGGGCAGACAGACATTTGACTTGGCTCAGTCCCTGACAGCTCTTCTTGGAAGCATGGGTGATACCTGTGCAGTTTTTCGCCTGAGCTGAATTGCAGCAATGGAAGTGGATTTGCACTGAGACAAAAGCCTGAGGTGCCCAACTGGGACACGGTGCCAGTCTGAGCAGGAAGCTGGAGGACATTGGCTTTGTACTCAGCAAAAAAAATTGCCACTCCTAGGGGAAAGGAGACTGCATGACTGCCCCAAAATGCACTGCTGGGCACAGGGCCCTGAGAGACATTGCTCAGGCCCACGCTCCTGGCCAGCATTTCAGAGTCACCAGTGCAGCCATAACCCCCACACAGGGCCTAATCCCACTGCATGGGTGTCAATGGGGCACTGCACATTTAAGGACAGCCAGCAAGGGTGTGCTTGCCCAGTCACAGATAGCTGCATTTCCTTTTAAAACCCTGCATCTGGACTCTGGGAGAATGCAGACCTGGATTCCAGTTTCCACAATAGGGTGTCTAGGAAGGAGTACTGCAGAAAGGGATCTAAGGGTCATAGTGGACTAAAGATGTTAAATATCAATTAATTGACTAATCGAATATCAACTATTCGATTAGTCGATAGGGGATGTACGCCTTTAAAGTGCAGCAACAGTCCTAGGGCTCTTGCTACACTTCAAAGGCGAAAGCACCATGTGAAGCCTGGGGTCAGTTGGGGACTCCCCCACCAATCCCGGGCTCCACATGGCGCTGCCACTTTGAAACACCGCATGCAGCCTGGGGACACCCCAGTGGGCCCCAGGCTGCACGTGGCGTTTCAAAGTGGCACTGCTGCTTTGAAGTCCCCCACCTCTCCCCGCCCTTGCTGCCTCTTTCTGATAGAGGCTGCAAGGCCAGGGCAGAGCAACTAGTCAACTGTCCTTCACATCCCTATAGTGGACCACAAGCTAAATATGAGTCGACACTGTGACACTGTTGCAAAAAAAGCAAATGTCATTCTGGGATGTGTTAACAGGAGTGTTGTAAGCAAGACATGAAAAATAATTCTTCCATTCTACTCTGAAATGATTTGGCCTCAGCTAGATTACTGTGTCCAGTTCTGGGTGCCACCTTTCAGGAAAAATGTGGACAAACTGGAAAGTCCAGAGAAGAGCAACAAAAATTATTAAAGATCTAGAAAACATGACCTATGAGAGAAGATTGAAAGAACTGGGTTTAGTCTGGACAACAGAAGACTGAAAGGGGACACGACACCAGCTTTCAAGTATCTAAATGGTTGTTACAAGGAGAAGGGAGAAAAATTATTCTCCTTAACCTCTGTGGATAAGATAAGATAAGTTGCAGCAAGGAAGGTTTAGGTTGCACATTAGGAAAAACTTCCTGTCAGGGTGATTAAACTCTGGAATAAATTGCCTAGGGAGGTTGTGGAATCTCCATCACCAGAGATATTTAAGAGCAGGTTGGATAGACATCTATCAGGGATGATCTAGGCCAGGGGTGGGGAACCTGAGGCTTGGGGGCCAAATGTGGCCACCGGCTTGCCTGAATCTGGCTCCTGAGGCTCAGGGCCCCCTCCAGCATTGGGGAGCCCAGCTGGTGCTCCAGCCCCCTCCCCACACACACACACTATCCCACCGCGGCGCTGGAGCACAAAAAATCTACTAAGCTGGGCCCTCTTAGGCTCTGGTGTGCAAAGGGAATGTGGGGAGTGTCTTTCCCCTTCTCAGCTGGGGGCCACGTCAATGAGGGTTTGATTTGTTTTGCTTCCCTTTGTGTGTGGCCCCCAACTGATTTTTCTGTGGGCCAGTGGCCCCCAACCCTAAAAAGGTTCCCCACCCCGATCTAGATGGTGCTTGGTCCTGCCATGAGGGCAGGGGACTGGACTTGATGATCTCTCAAGGTCCCTTCCAGTTCTAGCATTCTATGATGCTATGATAAATTGCAGCAAGGAAGGTTTAGGTTGGACATTAGGAAAAACTTCCTAACTGCCAAGGTGGTTAAATACTGGAATAAATTGCCTAGGGAGGTTGTGGAATCTCCATCATTGGAGATTTTTAAGAGCAGGTTAGACAAACATTTATCAGGGATGGTCTAGATTAGGAGTTTTCAAACTTTGGGTCGTGGTTTGTAAGGGTAAGTCGCTAGCTAGCCATGAGACACTTTGTTTACCTGAGTGTCCACAGGCATGGCCGCTTGCAGCTCCCATTGGCTAGGAATGCCAAATCACAGCCACTGGAAGCTGTGAATAGCCATGCCTGCGAACGCTCAGATAAACAAGTGTCTCACGGCCAGCTAGTGGCTTACCCTTACAAGCTGCAACCCAAAGTTTGAAAACCCCTAGTCTAGGTGCTTGGTCCTGCCGTGAGTGCAAGGGGCTGGACTTGATGACCTCTCGAGATTCCTTCTAGTTCTAATATTCTATAAAGCAGAACCCCCGACTGGAGCCCTCCCAAGCTCTGGGGAAGTTTGGGGGGGTGATGGTTCCCCTTACGAGTAATGGGTTCCAGCCTCCTATTGCTTGCCCTAGGGTAGAGTTGCTCTACTCCCTTCCCAGAGGCAGAAATTCACCAGGGAAAATACTCAGCTTTATCAGCAGCACTAGGTGAAGACAAGTCCATCCACAGTCCAGACCACCCTCAGTGCCCAGTCTGGGTCTCTGCTGCGTTTGGCATCTACTGCTGTAGTCCCAGTGCTGGCCTGAATCTTGGCTGCTCCCTGAACCTGAGCCCCAGGTCTACAATCCCCTTGCAAACACTCAGGCACAGGGAGATTCCAGAACCTCTTGGAGCTGACAATGGCAGATTGAATCCCGTCATTCCCTCTTCCCAAGCAGCGTGGCGCAAACACAGGGCTCCGCGTGGGCATAGGCACTTTGCATTGCGTGGGCATAGGCACTTTGTCTGTGATCTCGAAAGCACCACACAGCTTTTTAGGGTCAGGACTCTCCTACTGCACAGAGCCTCCAAAGAGTGATCGCGACTTCCCACCTCTTCTTGCTCATGTCCCTGCCTCCCACCCAAACACATGCGGCTGATGAGTTTGGCTCCCAATTACCAGCTCTCGCCTACAGCCTTCTGTTCCATGGGGGTTTCTGATTGCGGGGCCTTGCCAGCCTGACAGCTTCATTACAGGTGACCTTCAGCACCAGCTGAGTCGAGGAAGTGATTTAGCACCAAATTACGTACAGATTTCCCCCTGCTTCCTGCCTCGCTGTGTGCTGCAGTAAGAGCACCAAAGAGGCTCTCTGAGCAACGTGTGTCCTGAACATGGCAGAGAAGCAGAGACAAAGCAGCACACAGTTCGCAGCTGGAGTCAGACACGGAGCATCCCCGTGGTAATGCCAACGCAGCCACCAGGCAGTCATCGGTCTGGCTGGGGCTGAGCCCTGGGCACCGGGTATCGTAGGCAGGGGAAGGCAAGGCCTTCCCAAACCGCTTCACCTGGCCCTGCCCGTGCTCCACCGCAGTCCCCCAGGCTCCCCCCAGCCTGCTGTGGTGATGCCAGAGGCTGGACCAAGCAGGCTAGGGGCCACGCCAGGCCGCCTGTCCTCCTGGCGCTGGGACCATACTAGCCATCGAGTGCTGGGCCTGGCAGCTCAGCTGCAGGGGAGTGAGGGGGAGGCAGAGGTGCTGGCAGCATGGCTCCAGCCTGCCTTTCCCATGCCTGCCCGATGGCTCTCCAGGGCTAGGGCAGGCTGGGAGCACTACCATGGGAGGGGGCAAGGGCAGCTGGTATGTGGGGTGTTGGGGTCACCCCAGCACAGAGGCAGAGCAGAAGGGAGGCAGAGGTATGGACACTTACATTAGCTACCTACTCAGCTGGAGTAGATCAACTCAGAGTGCCCTGGCGCTGTGCTGAGCAGCTGGGCATTAGTCTGTAAAGAAATTGTTCTAGATGCATATAAGAGCCAGGTGTGTGGGGAGGAGACCCTGTTAAGAGTCTGTAGGGCCACTGACTGAGTCTCCAGCTAGAGGGAACTAGACAAAGATCCACCATCTCGCTCCAAAGCGGTTGCTGCAAACATCCCCTTCATATCCATAGGGGAGTTGTACACACATCTCCCCTCTGCGCCACTCAGCTGGTGGGTGCTTCTCCATTGGATGGACCCCCAAGTCTAGTGCCCTCCCCCCAGAAATGCTGCAGAGGAAAGTGTGATTATCTATCCCTCCCCACTGAGCGGGCACCAATATTAGAGAGGAAAGGGGACCTGAGCAGGCCAACTGACAGGAAGGCAAAGGCTGCAGTGGTGGCCTGAGCCCTGCCCCCAGGACCTTGAAATTGCCACCAGAGCACTGGGCAGCGCTGAAGGGCTGGCAGGGAGAGGCTAGTCCCCTCCCGCTTCTACCTGAGGCCCTGCGCCTCCCAGGAGCACAGAGCTGGGCTCCCCCAGGCCTTGCCCAGGGGCCCAGCAATTCTGTCGGCCCCTCTTGACCTGGGAGAACTACCAGAATTTTCTCTCTGCTCTTCAAGGGACGAAGAAATTAAGGGATAATCCACATCCCCTCTCCCTAGCGGGGCTACAGGAAGGGGCAACCAGGATGGGGAGCCTAAAAATCAAAACAAAAATGTTTGGAAAACCAGGCCCAGTCCTGTAGCTCTGACTTAGTTTCTTCTCAGGCCCTGCTTAGACAAACCTCCCCCAGCATCAATGGGAGCTACCAGTTTCCTGAGCGAGAAATGAGTGCCAATTGGGCAGCCATCTTGAGACTGGAGCTCTCTGCCTAAGCAAGAACCAGGCCTAACCTCAGGCGCTGAGCTCCATAACCCCTATCAGAGGAAGGGAGCGTTCAGCGCCTTCGGGAGTGGCTCAGAGCACTGCAGGCTTGAGCCCTCAGTCTAGCAGGTCACGCTCAGTTTGCAGGGCCTCAAATGGGTCTCCCTCAGAGAATCTGCACAGTTCTCAACCGGCCAAGGCCCGGAGGGTGTGCAGGCACACCGAGCAGCGCAGGCAATGGAGATGTTACCAGGCGCCAGCGGGTTTTCCCAATCCGTTCAGCACTGTGACTCAGCGATCGGGAGTGCACGGAAAATAGGTAGAATGATAATGGGCAGGCCTGGAAGGAACTGAGAGGCCAGGACCGCGCACAGGAGGACCTTGGGCAGCCTGCATGCTAAGCAGTAGTGAGAAGTAGCCACAGGGAAACAACAGAGAGAAACTGCCTGTTTCCATCTGACATTTTTCTCTGCCTTGGAATCCCTGTCTAGAGAACAGGCAACAACAAACAAGGGAATTTACATTGGCCACTTTATGCAAATCTAACCTTTCAGTACCTGCCACGTACAGGGCCTTGTATTTACTACCTCGCCACCTGGCTAAATTGGAAAAGGCAGCCAATCAAAACAGTATGCTGAGAAGGGCAAAAGGCCATAGCTCACAACTGTAATTTCAGGGAGCGTGACAGCTTTAACCTGGCAAAGGAGATGTACAGGCTATATTCAAATGAACTGGCAAGTTAACATAAGGGAGGAGGCAATGCTCTCTGATGGATAGACTCAGCACAACTATGTGTCATAGTCCTATTATTGTTTACAGTTAAAGGGGATTCTCCATTAGCTCGAGTAGTAGGATTGATTCCTTTGAGGGCAGGTACTTCTGCGTTCAGTCTCCTTGATCAGCATGAAGTTCCGAAACACCAAGGCGTGAAGCACAGTAACAAATCCAGCGGGGTTCAGATTTACCTCTCTGGATAGAACAAGCACACCACCACCGAATGTTATCAAATTAAATTCCTCATGTACCAATCTGCAGTGACCCCAGAAGACCTGAGTAGCACCCTAGAATGAGCATGCCAATTTTTCAGCATCCCCAATAAATATCTTGTGCATTTCTACAGTGTTATTCAGCACTTTACATATGAAGTGCTTCCTTCACCCACGTAAATGAAATGCAGGCACGTCTGTTGGGACACAACTGGTGTTCCTTGGCCCACAGCACAAGAGTTTAGGAAAGGGACATAAGAATGGCCATACTGGTTCAGACCAAAGGTCCATCCAGCCCAGTATCCTGTCTTCCAACAGTGGCCAATGCCAGATGCCCCAGAGGACGTGAACAGAACAGGTAACTATCAAGTGACTCCCTCTCCTGTCACCCATTTCCAGCCCCTGACAAAGAGGCCAGAGACACCATTCCTACCCATCCTGGCTAATAAGTACTGATGGACCTAACCTCCATTAATTTATCTAGTTCTTTTTTTAATCCTTTTAAAGTCCTGGTCTTCACAACATCCTCTGGCAAGGAGTTCCACAGGTTGACTGTGTGCACCTAGTGAAGAGTAAAAATTCCTTTTGATTGTTTTAAACCTGCTACCTATTAATTTCATTTGGCGACCCAGATGAAATCTGGAACAGAACAGAATTAATCAGGACAGAATTAAAATAACATATGCAACCAAAACTGGGACGAGCAGATTAGGTAGGCAGAATACAATTTTCCCTTGTTGATATGTGGGCAGGATACAGGAGTTAAAAGTGGTGAGAGTTCTTTAATGACCCCAAGGCCTGGAATTCAGCACCAAGTGCTCCTGCACCAACAGCTCCCTCAGACAGCCGGCTAGAGCAGTGGGTTTCCACCTGTGCTCCATAGATCCCTGAGGGTCCACACACAGAAGCGGCCCTAGACGAGCTGCCGGCAACTGGCCCCCTAGGCGAAACGTGCGATTGGCGCACCTGCCTCCAAACCCCTCAACGGCCGTTTAATTTGGCGCCCTAGGCGACCGCCTAGTTCGTGCCTATGGACGGGCCGCCACTGTCTGCAGACTATGTTTAAGGGGTCTGTGAAAGGTTGCTGTTACCATGCAATATTGGTTTTCAACCTGTAGTCCATGGACCTCGAAAGTTCACAGACTACATCTAAGATTTCCAAAGGGATCTATATGTCTATTTGAAACTTTTAGGGGTCCGTAAATGAAAAAAATTGAAAACCACTATGCTAGGAGTCAGCCCTGACTCAAAGAAAAATTTCAGAGGGGTAGCCGAGTTAATCTGTAACAGGAAAAACTTAAAAAACAACAAATAGTCTAGTAGCACCTTAAAGACTAAAAACATGTAGATGGTATCATGAGCTTTCGTGGTCACAACCCACTTCTTCAGATGATGATACCATCTACATGTTTTGTTAGTCTTTAAGGTGCTACTAGACTATTTGTTGTTTTTTAAGTTTTTCAAAGAAAAATGTTCCCTGTAGTCGCATGGCATGTGTTGTCCTTCTCACCATCCCTAAATTTCCCACCATTGCTAGCTCCACTAGGTGGCACTATGCTTGAATTTTCATGTATGACTAGTGATTTGCAGGGGCTGTCTTGTTCCCAACCCACCAAGGCTAAGGATGTTAAATTGCGAGTAACTGACTAATTGAATAGTCGATGCATTTTACATCGACTATTCAATTAGTTGATAGGGCACTTCTCTCTTTGAAGTGTAGCAACAGTTGTTAAAAAAGCTGTGAGGAGCCTGACGCTGGACTCCCTGCGGCATTTCAAACTGGCAGTGCCGCCTGGAGCCCGGGGTCAGCGGGGGAGTTCCCAGCTGATCTTGGGCTCCATGCGGTGCTGCCACTTTGAAACACCACGTGCAGCCTGGGGACACTCCAGCTGGTGCCAGGCTGCATGCAATGTTTCAAAGCGGCAGTGCCACGTGGAGCCCGGGGTCTAGTCCCAGGCTCCACACGGTGCTGTCACGTTGACGTGCCCTCTCATCTCCCCCCCTTGCTGCCTCTTTCTGATAATGGCAGCAAGGAGGGGGCAGAAGTGACTAGTCGACTAGCCTGTCGACTATAGGGTTGCCAGGTGTCCGGTACTGATCCAGACAGTCTGGTATTTTCGCCTCCTGTCCGGTAAAAAAAAATGTCCGGTATTTTCTGATTTTTTTTCCCTGCCAGGAGGCAAAAATACCAGACACCTGGCAACCCTACAACACACTCAGCAACCCTACGACACAGCCGGGCCCCCCGGACCCCTCCCAGACCCCCTCCTCCCTACTTACCTGGTTCCACAGGGGAGCTCTCTTCCTGCAGGGTATGTCTACACTTGCAGCCTATTTCGGAATAGGGCTGCAAATATAGGCATTCAGAATTGCAAATCAAGCCCAGGATTTACATATCCCGCGCTTGATTTGCATCTTCCCAGCCGGGCGCCACTTTTTGAAATTTACAAGCCCGGAATAACTGCCCGCGTCTACAAGCGGCAGTGAAGCGGGCGTTGAAATAAAGCCTATTTGAACTACCTGTTATTCCTCCTGCGATGAGGTTTAACAGGTAGTTCAAAATAGGGCTTTATTTCGAACGCCCATTCACTGCAGCGTGTAAACGTGGGCAGTATTCGAGCTTGTAAATTTCAAAAAGTGATGCCGGCGAAGATACAAGTCAGCGCGGGATATTTAAATCCTGGGCTTGATTAGCAATTCCGAATGCCTACATTTGCAGCCCTATTCTGAAATAGGCTGCAAGTGTAGACATACCCACAGAGAATAAGAAAACAAGATGGCCACCAGCAAAAAACTTTGGTCTCCCCCCCTTTTTTTCTCAAGTGTTTTTTTTTGGGGGGGTCGGTATTTTTGATTAAACCATCTGGCAACCCTAGTCGACTATCCAATAAGCATTTGCTTATTGGATAATCCACTAGTTCTTTACATCTTTAACCCAGGCCCACTGCCATACCCAGCATCTCTTTGCCAGGTAGTTCTATTTATCAAACCTAGGCAAATCGCTACACAAACACAGCTCCTCAGCCCACCCTGGGCTCCCAGGGGATCTGCCTCTTCACCTCTCTCAATTCCAGCTGCTTCAGCCCCATGGCAGGAGCACATATCACCTACCAGAGCTCTCTCTCCCCAGAGACTCTTCTCCTCTACCACAGGGTTGGGGAACCTTTTTTGGGTCAGGGGCTACTGACCCACAAAGAAATCAGTTGCAGCCACACTCAAGTGAGAAGCAAAAACAAAACAAAAAACATCCCTCAGTGATGTGGCCCCCGAATGAGAAGGAGAAAGATGCTCTCCACATTCCCCTTGCACACCAGAGCCTTGGTGGGCCCAGGCTAATAGATTTTGTATGCTCCAGCCCCGTGGGATCAGGGGGGCTGAAGCACCAGCATAGGCTCCCCAATTCTGGGGTGTGGGGGCCCGAGCCTCAGGGACTGGATCCAGGTAAGCCAGGGGCTGCATCTAGCCCCCAGGCCTTAGGTTCCCCACCCCTGTTCTAGAAGGTTCCCCGTGCCTCCCCCATAGGGAACTTCCTGCTGTTGCTGCTCCTCAGGCCTTCCTTGCTTTTTGCCTGTCTGCCCATTCTCAGGGTGCAGACAGCAAGAGCCCCATGTCTGCTTTCCCTGACCCTTTCCTGACTGACTCTTCCAGGCTCCTCTCGAAGGACAAGCTGTTTTTTCTTATAGCTTAGCTGGGCTAACCCCACCCGCTCACAGGAGCCCCTCTGGAGACACAATAAAGAGACCTGGTTTCCAGAGGGCAGGTGCTTAGCCCCTTTCTAGAAATCAGGCGCCTTTAAGGCTTCTCTGCCTGGGCCCCCAAAATCACTGGTTATATTTGGAAGTTTTGGCCGTAATGTAGCCAAGGCCCCAGCAGCCTCTGGTGTTTTTACTGCTGTGGTTTCCCGCCCTGCTCAGGATAAGGCTACCCATCACCAGTGCTGCCAGCCTCCGGCATTCCAAAATCTTTCCCTCAAGCCTATAAAGTCATGCAATTGGCTTAAAAATCTTGAAATTTTTAAAAATAATAAATGGTGGACTCTTTTTCTTTGTCCTCTAGTTTCTCAACCTTTAGGTGGTACTTGGATCACTTTTCCAAGCGTGTGGGCGAGACATTTATTTTTTTTCTTTTGAATAAAAACAGAGATTCTCACTTAATCCCAGCACTATAAGCCCTGGGGATTTAATAGCACTAACTATTGCAAAACTCGTGAAAAAATCATGACAGTTGGCAATGCTTCAGTGTGGTGGTAAAAAACTCTATTCTCCTCCTGTGGTTGGAAGTGGGCAGCAACAGATGTGAAAATTAAGAGGAGAAAAGGTCCAGTGCGGACATAGCTAGCTCCCAAAGCTGCTTCCTAGAACACACCGGTTTCCTTTGGAGCCTTTCATCCCCAGCCCAGGCTTGCTTCACTTGCAAGATCTGAGAAGATCACAGCCTGAGGGGATCTGGTTGCAGGAATGCTGGAAGCCACTGAACCTGGCCTGCCCTCTCTGCTCCTGCCTTAGCTAGGCAGCTGGCTGCTGTTGTGCAGGAAGAGAAAAGAGAAAGGACAAAAGAAAAAGAAAGGTTCCCCATTGAATAAAGAGATAAACTTAGGGTAGTTTTAAAGCAGTTAGGAAAGTTAAGAGCTGAAACTGAGCAGAAGTCATGGAGGGGAAGGTACATAGACTTTTAAAGACTTAGGCTGAGATTATCAAAGCTGTGAGGCAACCTGGACGCTCATTTTCCATTCACTTTAATGGGAATTCAGCATCAAAAGTCCTTCAGGCGGTTCTGAAATCCTTGGCCTGAGGCCTTGATCCTCCTCTTACTGACTCCTAGTGTACTCCTGCGTAACCCCACTGCCTTTCCCTGGTGCTGGTGAAGGGAGAATCCAACTCTTCGGTCTTTTTGATCAGACTTTTTTTAGAAAAGTATTCACTAAAACAATAATGATTCTTTTTAGAAAGGTGAGTCTCCCCCCACCCTCAGCAACTCATTTTCCATTCTTAACCCCAGGAAGGAACAAAAGGAATTTACAAACTGACTCTATCCCTTGAGGGACAGACATTCTGTTCCTCAACCAGGCAGTTTACCAAGGCCTTGTCTAAACAGTAACCTTGAACAGCTTTAATCACACTGGCTAAGTTCAGTTGGGACAACCCTTAGCCCAGTGATTAAAGCAGCATTGCTATTCTTGTAAGGAAAGAGGAATACACTGCACTGGGATAAAGGGCAATCACACCACAAGGTGTTGAACTCATTTCACTACTTCAATAGGAAATCACACCCTACCTGACATCAGTGTTCCCTCTAATTTTGTCCATCCATGTGTGGAATAAATGTTCTGTGCACAGAAGCATATGTGGATGTGCACCACCAGCAGAAACACATATAGTTGGCTGTGGGCACTCTGCTAATCAGCCAGACAGCATTTGAACCTCTCCTGGATGGCCGTCCAATCACACAGCTTACAGGGAACACTGCCTGACATAGTTAAATCTGGGGAAAATTGGAGTGTAGACCAGGCTTCACTTCTCCCCCAGCCATCTGAAGGCAGCAGGTTAGCTCTCTGCATTGCAAGGAGCTCCAAAGAAGAGGCCCATTGCATCTTGTCCTATCATCAGAGGTTGAGGAGAATAATTTTTCTCCCTCTTCCTTGTAACAACTTCTTAGGTACTTGAAAGCTGTTATCATGTCCCCTCAGTTTTATCTTTTCCAGACTAAACAAAGCCAGCTCTTTCAATCTTCCCTCATAGGTCATGTTTTCTAAACCTTTAATAATTTTTGTTTCTTTTCTCTGGACCTGCTCCAATTTCTCCACATCTTTCCAGAAATGTGGTGCACAGAACTGGACACAATATTCCAACTGAGGCCTAATCAGTGCAGAGTAGAGCGGAAGAATTACTTTTAGTTTCTTGCTTACAACACTCCTGCTAATACCTCCCAGAATAAAGTTTTCTTTCTTTCTTTCTTTTCTTTTTTTTTTTTTTTTTTTTTGCAACCGTGATATACTGTTGTCTCGTATTTAGCTTGAGATCCACTATGAGTTTGACCCCCTAGATATCTTTCTGCAGTACTCCTTCCTTAGATTGACATTTCCCATTTTGTATGTGTAAAACTGATTGCTCCTTCCTAAGTGGAGTATTTTGCATTTCACCTTATTGAATTTTATCCTATTTACCTCAGGCCATTTCTCCAGTTTGTCCAGATCATTTTGAATTATGATCCTTGTGACTGTTACCTGGGAGGGCTATTGTTGGATGTCATAAGCTCGAGGTGCTCCAAACAGCAGTTGTTTGCAGTACCTTTTTGTTTATTACAGATAGGGCCTAGAAGAGGGCCCTGCATAGTCATGAGAGATCCCAGATGATTGCAGAAAGGCAAATGTAGTGCCCATCTTCAAAAAAAGGAAGAAGGACAATCCAGGGAACTAAAGGCCAGTCAGTCTTACCTCGGTCCCTGGAAAAATCATGGAAGGGATCCTTAAGGAATCCATTTTGAGGCACTTGGAAGAGGGGAAAGTGATCAAGAATAGTCAGCATGGATTCACAAAGGGCAAGTCGTGCCTGACCAATCTGATTAGCTTCTATGATGAGGTAACTGGCTCTGTAGACATGGGAAAGACAGTGGATGTGATATACCTTGACTTTAGCAAGGCTTTTGATACGGTCTCCCACAATACTCTTGCCAGCAAGTTAAGGGAATGTGGATTGGATAAATGGACGGTAAGATGGATAGAAAACTGGCTAAAAGGTTGGGCCCAGCGGGTAGTGATCAATGGCTCGATGTCAGGATGGCGGTCGGTTTCTGGTGGAGTGCCCCAAGGTTCGGTTCTAGGACCGGTTTTGTTCAATATCTTTATTAATGACCCGGATGAGGGGATGGATTGCATCCTCAGCAAGTTTGCAGATGACACTAAGCTAGGGGGAGAGGTAGATACACTCGAGGGCAGAGATAGGGTCCAGGGTGACTTAGACAAATTGGAGGATTGGGCCACAAGAAATCTGATGAGGTTTAACAAGGACAAGTGCAGAGTCCTGCACTTGGGACGGAAGAATCCCAAGCCTTGTAAAAGGCTGGGGACCAACCTGTAGTTCAGCAGAAAAGCAGAAAAGGACCTGGGGATTACAGTGGATGAGAAGCTGGAGATGAGTCAACAGTATGCCCTTGTAGCCAAGAAGGCTAATTGCATATTAGGTTGCATTAGGAGGAGCATTGCCAGCAGATCCAGAGATGTGATTATTCCCCTTTATTTGGCTCTTGTGAGGCTACATCTGGAGTATTGTGTCCAGTTCTGGGGCCCCCACTACAAAAAGGATGTGGACACATTGGAGAGGGTCCAGCCGAGGGCAACCAAAATGACTAGGGGGCTGGAGCATATGACCTACGAGGAGAGGCTGAGGGAGTTGGGTCTTTTTAGTCTGCAGAAGAGAAGAGTGAGGGGGGATTTGATAGCAGCCTTCAACTTCCTGAAGGGAGGTTCCAAAGAGGATGGAGAAAGGCTGTTCTCAGTAGTGATGGATGGCAGAACAAGGAACAATGGTCTCAAGTTGCGGTGAGAGAGGTCCAGGTTGGATATTAGGAAAAACTATTTCACTAGGAGAATGGTGAAGCACTGGAATGGGTTACCTAGGGAAGTAGTGGAGTCTCCATCCCTAGAGATTTTTAAGTCTCGGCTTGACAAAGCCCTGGCTGGGTTGATTTAGTTAGGATTGGTCCTGCCTAGGGCAGGGGGGCTGGGCTTGATGACCTTCTGAGGTCACTTCCAGCTCTATGGTTCTATGTATGATTTTATGTAAAGTCAGCTGTATGGGCACCTTTCTCCTAGGTTTCCTGGGTCTCTGCAGGATCAGTTAAGAGATCAAGAGGACCATGCCTACCTCGGAGGATTTGACACTGTATTGCCTCCTATGAGGCTGTTGCATCTCTAGATAATGACTTCATCACACACACAACACATGGTGTCAAAGGATGGGTATCACAATCCACCTCCAGTACACAGACTGCTGTGAAACCAGCAGTTCCTCAATGGGGCAGGAGCTGATGGGATTCTTGGCTGCTCCTGGCCTAACCTTTTTTGTGAGGCTACCCATCTGGCACCATTCCTTGAGCTTACCAAGCCCTGGTGCCCAACCACAAGAGCCCTCTCTCTCCTTGCAACTAGTCATGGGGGGAACTTTCCCTTTCCAGCAGCCACAGGGCCATACTAGGAAACAATTTCCCGCACTTCCAACACATACAAGCTGCTCCCGATGAGACGGCTCGGAGCCTCCCCACTGCTAATCTACAGAGTACTCAAGAGGCAAAAGAAGAAATAAGTGGCAGGTAATCGATAGCGGTAGTTAGTTTCAATAGGTTCCTTAATCAATACAATTTATAGCACAGACAGCTCCAAGCACTCAAGCAGAGAAGCCCAGTGTTGAGTGTTTGCAACATTTCTTTGTGTTTATTTCTCCTCCCTTTCTTCCTTTGGCAGCATCCCATGGAGAACTAATTTGTCCAGGGACATAACAAGCTCGTGCTTCATTCACCGACATCTTACAAATGTCCTGTAAATTGAATTACCTGGTTTGGGCCATTCTCTAGGATAGACACATGGCCAAGTCCCAGTGGAATGGATCAGAGATTTACAAAGTAATTTAATTTCTCTGTGTTATTGGATTTAAACTGACGATAAACAACTGGAAAGCAAACAGAGAGAGAGAGAGAAAGAGAGAGAGAGGAAGTGGTTTCTGTAACAAAGACCTTTCATCATTAACTAGTCCCCTAACATGCTGCTTCAGGAGTGAGGAGAACTGGCTTGTGTTTAAAGCACAGAAGTGAGAGCCAGGAGATCATGGTTTTGTTCCTGGCTTTGTTACAAACTTCCCGTGTGACCTTTTGTGCCTCAGTTTCTCCATTGGTAAAACAGGGATAAAATCTCCCTGGGAGATTAATTTGCACACAGCATCTCAGGTACAAAGCCCTACAGAAGATAAGTGCTGATTAGAAATGTTCCAGCTAGTGGCATGAAGCAGCCCCACAGTAACCTATGCGGCTATGGGCAGCAACCAGCAAATCAGGACTGCATACAACTGCAGAGGAAGACTTGAGGGCTCTCTAATGAATCCAAATGTAGGTAATTTACTATTCAGGCCTAATAATGTCCCAGAAAACCATCCCTCAGTCACACCAGTCAGCCTGCCCTTCCTCTTGTTGCACAGACAAAGACTCATAACCCTGAGCCCCAGTCTTTCTCTAGCCACTGACTTTTTCAACTAGCATGATAAACAGAGGCACAAGACAGTGGATGTGAAGATCAGATTGACTAGGACAGCTTCAGAAGCAATAGCAAGGGCTTTCCAATACATCTGCTCAGGCAGACCAGGAGCCAGGAATCCAAAGAACAGATCACTGATGTCTTCTTGAGGCCTGGCCCTCAAAGCAGAACTAAGAGCCGTGCAGTCCTAGAGCTGGGGAAACAGCAGGGGTGAACCTTGAATTCACTGTCTGCAGTCCATTACATAGTCAGGGGCTCCTTCAGCACGTCCATTTCCACCCCTGCTTGCTAATCATCTGGAAACAGAAGCCTTCTTCCTTCTCAGCATCATCTCTTTTCCTAACTTTTTAAAGTTTATCCTGTACACACTAACTCAGCTACCCCCTGAAGCCTCTTTCCTAATTTACAAAGTAATTTAATTTCTCTGTGTTATTGGATTTAAACTGACAATAAACAACTGGAAAGCAAACAGAGAGAGAGAGAGAGAGAGAGAGGAAGTGGTTTCTGTAACAAACCAGAATATCGTACTGCCCCTGTATAAAACTGTGGTATACCCACATCTTGAATACTGTGTCCAGATGTGGTCTCCTCACCTCAAAAAGGATATTTTGGCCTTAGAAAGGGTTCAGAAAAGGGCAACTAAAATGATTAGGGGTTTGGAATGGGTCCCATATGAAGAGAGGTTAAAGCGACTGGGACTTTTCAGTTTAGAAAAGAGGAGACTAAGGGGGGATATAATAGAGGTCTATAAAATCATGAGTGGTGTGGAGAGGGTGAATAAAGAAAAGTTATTTATTAGTTCCCATAATAGAAGAACTAGAGGACACCAAATGAAGTTACTGGGTAGCAGGTTTAAAACGAATAAAAGAAAGTTCTTCTTCACACAGCACGTAGTCAACCTGTGGAACTCCTTTCCAGAGAAGGCTGTGAAGGCTAGGACTATAACAGAGTTTAAAGAGAAGCTAAATAATTTCATGGAGGTTAGGTCCATAAAAGGCTATTAGCCAGGGGATAGAAATGGTGTCCCTGGCCTCTGTCTGTCAGAGGCTGGAAAAGGATGGCAGGAGACAAATCACTTGATCATTGTCTTCGGTCCACCCCCTCTGGGGCACCTGGTACTGGCCTGGGCTAGATGGACCTTTGGTCTGACCCAGTACGGCCATTCTTATGTTCTAATGTGATCCATGTGATCCATCTGGAAAAGCACCAGCATTATTCAGGGATGGGGGGGTGATCATCTCAAACAGCCCCCAGAGCACCAAACCATCACCCCAAATTCAAAGCCAAACCAGACTTCCTTTTGTGGGGTGAAAAAATATTAATGGCGAGAAGTTTTGTTTTAAGTAATGTCATTATTAGGGCATTTTTGGTCTTTGGCTCCTCTGATATCTGGGCACTTCCCATCCCAGATGCAACAGTCAGAAAATGAAAAGAAAAAAAAAACATGGAACATTTCTAAATTGTTTTTGTTTTGCAGGGTTCAAGGCAAATTTATTCCAAAACTTTGTGCAAAATCCTTAGCAACATTTTTCATTTACCAAACACCAGGTTTTGCAGGAAACAAGCAACCAAAAACTCACTTTACCCAAAAAGCCCAGTTTTTGGACAATGAACATGTCAATAACCATGCCAAATAATGATGTGGGGAACAGTGTTGATAAGAAAAAATTACAAGGGAAGATACGTTTCTAAAAACAGTCAACAATTTTCAAGAAAATTTTGTTTTATATTTTTTAAAAAGGCCTTTTTTCAGTGGGAAAAAAAATCTTTTCAATTAGTTTTATGGGACAACCACAAGAAAAGGGGCTTGGCAGGAAGGCAAACAAAGAGAAAGCCTGTTCTGTGAGCCATCTCCAGGCCCATGCTGCTGACCCTAGAGGTTCAGACTAGGGATGTCAACGTGTAGTCGACTATACGATTAACCAATAAGGTTAGGCTTATCAATTAATCTTGTCAACTACACGCATTCTCTCCAACCCTTTCTGCCTCTGTATCAGAGGCAGCAAGGGTCAGGGGGAGCAGGAGCCAGTGCCCGTGAAGATAGAGAGGCAGCAGTGCGGAGGGCGAGGGGGGCAGGCTGGAGTCGATACACGCAAGGAGCCAGCTTTCAAGTCAGTCCCCTGCATATGCCGGCTCCATGGACCTGCCTGCCTCCCCCCTTGCTGCCTCCTACAGAGGCAACAAGAAGAGGCAGGCAGGAACCAGTGCTGGGGGGGAAGCCCACTTAAAAGCCAGTTCCCCCCAGCACCAGCCCCGTGGTGCTGCCTCCCCGCGCTCCTGCCTCCATCAGAGACAGCAGGGCTGGGGGAGGCACAGGGGAGACTGCCTCAAAGCAGCCTCTGTCTGCGGGGAGCTCGGACCTCCCACAGACAGGGGCTGCTGCCACACTGAAAAAATGAAGAACGGCTCTTGCGCAAAAGGGATATTTTTGCACAAAAAGGAGCGGCCTACACAGCGCTTTTCTGCGCAAAAACCTCTTGCGCAAAAGGGATCCGAAGAGGAAATGCAAATACGAGCGTGACATATGCAAATGAGCGCTCCATTTGCATTTCCTCTTGCGGAAAAGCCTTGCAGCATAGACTTAGTTCAGTCGGCCTTGCCTGGCCAGTAAGACTGACTTGGGCTACAGTGGACTGGTAACCATACACAATCTGAAGGACATGTACGTGTGTGCGTGTGTGTGTGTGTGTGTGTGTGTGTGTGTGTGTGTGAGAATGCATGTGCTCTCTTTTTGTTTTGTATTTTCAGTAAATGCGGTGTATTGCCTCTTCCCCTGAAAAAGATCCTGTGTGCTTCTTATAAGCATAACATGGAGAAAACCTCAGGACAGCTGCATTCCCCATTCTTCCAGCAGAGAGTTAGGGTACGTCTAAACTACATGGCTCCGTCGATGGAGCCATGTAGATTAGTGTACTCGAAAAAGGGAAATGAAGCGGCAATTTAAATAGTCGCCACTTCATTTACATCAAAATGGCTGCCGCGCTGTGCCGATCAGCTGTTTGGCAGCACAGCACGGTAGTCTGGACGCTCCACGGTCAACAAGGGAAGCCCATTCCACGAGGCATAACGGGGCGGTCGACAAGGGCTTCCCTTGTCAATCGCGGAGCATCCAGACTACCGCTGTGCCGCCAAACAGCTGATCGGCACAGCACGGAGCCATGTAGTCTAGACATACCCTTATTGTGGTGCCCAGCAAAGATAGGGCACTTGCCCCATCATCCTCTAGTGGAGGAAAGGCAAGCTCAAATTCTGCCCCATGAAAATCACGGTGGCAACAGTTTCCTCTTGTGCGCCAGTAAGAGACTTGCTTGGGGGATTATTTCCTCAGGGGGAGGTCCTGCACGAGTGACTTCTCCCAGGGAAGAGAAACTTCAAGACTAGCATTGGAAGGAAGAATTATCCCACGAGGACCTCTGGCTCTTAGACATCCAGCCTTGCAAGCTTCCCTTGCATCAGTGGGAATTCCATCTGCAGGGTAAAAGCCAGCTCTGTGCAGAAAGCCACCACAAAAAGACTGGGGCACCATTCAAGGGCCACTGTAACGCTCAACATCAACTTTCAGAGGCTTATCAGAGCGGTGTTGTGCTGCGGATGGGTGTTCTTCACCCCAGGAGTGGCTGCGGGGTGGATATCTCAGCACAGAGAACACACCGTATGGCTGCTAGGTCCCGTTCTGGATTTGTCCGTGTTGTGGAACCAGAGCAGTGCCCACAGCAGTGAGCCCTGCAGCACTGCCTGCCCCAGATATTGCACCGCGAAGACAAGCTCCTTCATTTAAGACATTTTAAGCCAATGAATTATTCATCGGCCATGACTTTGAGAGGAGGCGAGTCTCTATGTCACCACCTGATTATACGTTCCATAAAAAGAAATGGCAGCAATTTATCTCTCTTCTCTTCCAGGGTGGGCTGGTGGGGGGGAGACTGGATAAATACACCACCACCACGCTGCAGTTATGTGGAGTTATGAATCATCCCTCTTCACTGTCAGACGGTCGCCAGTGACACTTTTACTGATTTGCTATTTAGTGCTTCCCACCAGGAGCTGCAAGGAGAGGGCATCAGATTGCTCTTTTGGGAAAGGAGGGGAGTGTGGAGGGCTCTGGTCTCTCTTTGTTTCCTTGTTGCTGAGTTCTGGATCCTAACCAGCAACGGACCCGCAGAGGTGTGGGTCATGGAACCTTGCAACGAGGCCGGCTGCCCCATGCGGCAGCCGAGAGTGTAGGGAGGTGGCTGAGACACTGCTCCCCCATTCTATTTATAAAGTCAAGGGGCCAGAGGAGCAGAACTCAGTAACTTGTTTCTCAGAGCCACGTTTCTTTGCAATCTGATCGCATCAGTCCCGGGGCACCGTAGGTAACAAGCAACATGATGCATGCAAGGCAAGAGTGCTGAGGCTGGGATCCAGGAGCCAGACAGGTTTGCACTGAGAAATCAGCAAAGGCCAGGGCTCCCCTTGGGCAGAAAGGGAAATGCAAGAGGGTGTAGCTCTGGGCAGGGTGCACCCTGCTATATGTCACCTTTACTCAGACCCACTCAGGTCATCCTAGGCCTCTCCTGGGGAGGGGGAAGGGAGCTGTTAGCTCTGCTTCCATGGGGCTCTTGTGATTGGGATGTACGGAAGCCACCAAGCTTGGTTCATTTAGTGTCCTGCCCTGAGAGGGGAAGGGTGAAGATTTGATTTCCTGGCCCCCAAACCTCTGCTACTACTGGGATTTTCATGGGATTCTGTGTGTGACCTTACAAAGGTCATGGACACATCGGCATGAGCTTGGACATGCCCTTTCACATATAGGTAGTCCTGCCCGCAGAGGAAGTGTCACACACACAGGATTTCCCCCTCCTTTCACATGCCCATTTCCACACACCTGCATGGCCACACATAGTGCCACGGGCAACCTCTGTGCACAAGTGCACCCCTATAGGCACATCTTCAGATGTACACTTGTGTGGCGGGCTTCCCAGCCCCCACTCTCTTCTCCCCAAGGTTAAAGCAGGCCCTGAGGCCTAGTCCACGCTCTGGGTGGATGGGATAGGGGGGTCCGGGCCCTCCCTCTCCACCGGACCCCAACCCAGGGCCCTATTAGTGGTGGGTGGTTCCCACCACTGGCTCGGCGGGGAGTTCTCCCCAAAATGTACCGAGCCCACTGGGGCGTTCCCTGCCCCTTGCCCTGGGTTGCTTCCTACCCCAGCCCCGTGGCCGACGGAGACCCCACCTGCAGACGCTGGGCTGGCGGCGGCCGTGCCGGTGGCAGGTCTGACGTCTGGAACAGCAGCGAAGGGGTTGTCCACCGCGGCGGGGCAGGCGGCCCCCCGGGGTCAGCGTCGCGGGCGTGCTCGACCCGGGGCCAGTAGCAGCAACGGCAGTGGTCCCAGCGGCTCTTGCTTTGGCGGCAGGTCCGGCTGTGGCTCTGGAGGTTGGGCAGGAGCTCCTTCCTCCCCGGACGCAAGCCCCAACTGAGCAGCCCGGCAGCCTTTTATATTGGGGCTGCACCGCGAGCATGCCCAGCAGGGCTGCGGGGGAGGGGCATAGTCCACCCAAGGCGGGCTCTCCACCCCCCTGCTCAGTGCGGGGCAGGCCAGCCCTGTCACAACTTGACAGATGCAGGTGTACCTGAATGCCCACATCCACGTACTCAGAAGCATGTACCACATTTCCCATGCACATATTGTGCTGGGCACTCCCTTTTCCCATTGCTGCTCAGACCTTCGCCCCCAGCTTTGCATTATCACCTCCCTCCTTCCAACCACTTGGCTGTTGCCCTGGGATGGGCAGACACTGCATGGAAATGTGCTAGGAATGGAGCATCTTCCCCACGCTCGTGCAAGCTGATAGGAACATAAAACACAGTGGAGATTGCAGCTGTTTTATTATTTATGAAGCTTTGGTGATGCTGTATATAAATAATCCATGACTGTAAAGCGTTGCTGGCACTCTCATTGAATATTCATGAGATATTTTTGTTGGGAACTTTCACGGCCCATTCAAATCCAGACACAAAAATAAAAACCATCATCTTAAAGATTTCATCTGTCTCTTTGCAGCTTCAACCTCTCTCTCTCACACAGACACACACACACACACACACACCACAACTGGGGTTGGATTTCACACACACACACACACACACACACACACACACACACACACGCCTGGGGGTGGATTTTACACACACACACCACTACTAGGGTTGGATTTTACAAAAAAGTCTTGCTCCCAACATCCATCCAATGTGCTGAGCTAGTTGGAAAACTTGGTCCTACGTCATTCATTGCCCTAGTGAGCTGCATCTGACTCAGAAGGTCTTATTTTTGTCTATCTCCCCTGGAATCTCCTTCTGCGCCTCATTGCTTGTCTTTCTGCACATCATAGACACTTTGTCAAGCGCATGCACCAGTCTATCCCCAACCAGTACCAAAGCCCTGGTTGTTTTCACACTGTTACTAATGGGAAATGTGTAATTGGATTAGAGCAAGCAAAGGAGGAGGTGTGAGCAGGGAGTGTAAAGAGCATGCTTTAAAAAAAAAGGAAGGAAGGAAAAGGGCATCAGTTTCAGGTTTATTCCAAAAATGATTTCATTGAAAATTCCTCTCCCCTTTGCCCCTTTTCATCAGCTCCCAGTGTTCTATCTCCCTCTCCTATCTGGGTTCTGCGCCGGCATTTGTTCTTACTATGAAAGCTTGTCATGACTGGGTTTAATGAAGTTTAATTATCTTCTGAGATTCAATGAATAATTATAAATCTTTTCAAGATGCAATCACAAGCACTTCATGGTTCATTAATGGTGGAAAATCAATTGTAATTTGTGTAATTCCTCTCTCCTGGCTATCCCTATGCTAGTCTCCCCATACTCCTGCCTTGCATCTCCTTGTCTCAACGACAGGAAACCATCCCTGGGTTTTTTGTGAATTAATGAGGGTTTTGCGGAGTGCCATGCCAGGGGCAGGGGAATATGGAGAACACCATTAGGAAACATTAGTGAAAGAGAGACTAGGTAGAAAAAGTAGCTAAGCTTTTGATGTTGCTTCTGTACACTGGCTACAACTATCTCATCCTATCAACCTTGGAGACACCATGACTTCTGGCTCATAAATATTCTTAGCCTGGCGGTGATTATTTCTCCCTCTTGCTGTTGTGTTAAAAAAATCCAGTTGGTTCCACCTCAGGGAATTATTTTAAACACACAGTCTTTTTTTTTTCTGTTGATCTGGGCCTTAACTTCTCCTTCCTTTGGACATGCGCTGCAAGTTTCCATTCTGCAAAGCTTCTAGGAGCTCAGAGTCCATGGGCAGTTTGAAAACTAATGACCATCAGTTTATTTTTGGAATGTTTGGAATGACTAGTACCAATGTTCCCTATAAGCTGAGCACTTGGGCGGCCACTCAGGAGAGATTCAGATGCTACCCAGCTTATTAGTAGAGCACCCACAGCCAGTGGCATGTGTGTCTACTAGTGCTACACATTCGCACATGCCTTGGTGTACATAACAAAAATGTATTCCTCACAGGGATGGAAAAATTAGAGGAACTATTGGACTGGTGCATCACCCCATTGCGCAGGCTGCTAGTTAGCACCATTTTCTGTCTTTAAACTGCAGGCGGTGTGCAAAACTGTCTGCAGAACGATTTCCACAGCGACCTTTCTAATTGAAGCTCTTTAACCTTTTCGCACAATTACGGCTACAAATTTTTCCTGAATGCAAAAAAGGTGGTTGGTTTCGCGTTGATTTTTTTTTAAGGTTAAAAGATTACAAAACATAATAGAGAGAGAAAGAGAGATGAAAATTAATGTAGTCGAGTTTGCAGTTTCCAGCAGCCCCGGGAGAGCTCTGCAACAAAGATGACATTTCCATGCAATTGACATTTCCCCAGTTGGAGCAATCCCTCCGATCTGTGGTTACTTGTATGTGGAGTCAGTTGTGAAGAGGAGCATTTAGTTTCTCATTTCCATCAAATGGGATTTAATTTCTCTCCCTCCCTTGCTTATTCCCCTTTTCTTCAAGCTCTCTAACTCTGCTCCACCTTTTGCATGGGGCGGCCTTTGCTGGAGTTCCAGCTTTTTCAGCACATCATGAAATGCTTCTGTTTCATTAAGAGAGGGATGAGGTTGTTGAGAGCAAGGAGCCTCACAATTTGAGCCTCCAGTAGCCTGTGTCTATGTGCATGCCTGCATATATATTGGGGCATGTGTCTGTGTGTTGTGTCTGTTCTTGCTCCTGTTGAAATAAATGTCTTCAGTGGGAGCCAGGCTCTTTCTTTGTCATGTCCCCATGTGTACACATCTTCATATGTGTGCATGTGTAACAGCCACCAGGCGGATTTGAACCTGGGACCTGAGTATAGGAGCCTCTACCCTCTGAGCTAAAAGCCAGCTAGCTCCCAGCCATGCTGTAGAGGTCTCTTGAGCTTAACTGTTGCTGTGGTCTAGGTGCCACTTGCATTGCTCAGTAACCACACTAGGGGTACGTCTAGACTACATGTCTCCGTCGACGGAGGCATGTAGATTAGACAGATCGGCATAGGGAAATGAAGCCACGATTTAAATAATCGCGGCTTCATTTAAATTTAATGGCTGTCGCTCTGCCCGATCAGCTGTTTGTCGGCAGATCGGGACAGTCTGGGCGCGCGCTGATGACAAGGAAGCCTTTGTCGACCGGCGCAGGTATGCCTCGTGAAATCAGGTTTACCTGCGCGATCGACAAAGGCTTCGCTCGACGCGCTCGTTTCTGTTCTGCCCGACAAACAGCTGATCGGCAGAGCGGGCAGCCATTTAATTTAAATGAAGCCGCGATTATTTAAATCGCAGCTTCATTTCCTATGCCGATCTGTTCTAATCTACATGCCTCCGTTGACGGAGGCACGTAGTCTAGACGTACTCTAAGTGTGTGGGTTACACATGCACATTTCTATATATGCATACAGACACACATCTTTGCATGTGAATGTGCCTTTATGGAGTATGTGTACATTCATGTTTGTGAAAGCATTCAGACATGTCTACCACGTGCATGAATGCATGTGTGGAAATACATGTGTATCTTGTGAATCTGTGAGTACATACAGTTATATCGCCTTCCTCTGTAGCATGGGGCATGGGTCACTTGCTGGAGGATTCTCTGCATCTTAGGATCTTTAAACCATCATTTGAGGACTTCAGTATCTGAGATATAGGTGAAAGGATTATTCCAGGAGTGGGTGGGTGAGATTCTGTGGCCTGCATTGTGCAGGGGGTCAGACTAGATGATCATAATGGTCCCTTCTGCCCTTAGAGTCTATGAATCTATATGAATTCCAAAATATGTGGGTGGGGTTTGGCTTTTAATCCTGACCCTTGCTTCTGTGGAGGGAGGATGGAGAGCCACTAAACACACCCCTCCATCTCCATCTCCCTCCCAGCTGACCATGCTGTTTTACAGAGCTGACAAATAGGAAAAGTGGTCAAGGAGCAGCTTACAGCAGCTGATACCTGCAATTTAGTGCAAAAAAAGCCTTGAATGAGTGTGAAAGACTTAACAATTAACTGTAGTCTTATAGCTACAGTTCTGGTAAAATACACCTGGTGGGAAGAGAGTCCTTAATGGCACTACCAAGAACATTCAAGGCTGGGTGTATGTGCATAGGTGTTTGTGTGAATACATGCTTGCACACATGTATATTCAGTCATGGATGTGTGAGGATCCTTCTGCTTATATACATGTTAGTGTGTGGAACTAAGAACACTAAATACAGTAGACTTCCGATAATCTGGAACGTATGGGATTTAGGTGGTGCCGGATTATCAAATATGCCGACTATCAGGAGGTACTATAAGCAGGTTATATATATATACTGTATACATTATATACTGTATATAAAGTGTTCTTAACCCTTTTTATTGTACATACTGTATACAGTATACTGTAATGTTTTAGTTTTTAAGCCTTTTTACCCTTTTGCTCAGTTCAGCTGCTGCCGCTGTTACCTTGTGACTCATTTTTTGCCGAAGCTCACTCACTAGGCTCTTGCCATTTTGATGCCGGACTATCAGGAGTGCCGGACTATTGGATGCCGGACTATTGGAGTTTTACTGTAGCTTGTTAAATGCTCACTGCTGGGTACTTTGTATAGTTTTAACCGTTATTTTGAATTCCCATTATTTCTCTTCTTTGAAGCTGAAAAAAACATAGATGGTCCCAATATTGCCACTCCTCCTTTTTTGGCCTATGTTTTACAACACGCAACATACAAAAGGCTGTTGCATTCCCTGACCTATGAGCATACAAGTACATGGGCCCATAGAGATGATAATTAAATCCTCCTCTCTGGCACACATAGGATGGATGGTCAGAACCCCTGGCAAACTCCACAGCCAGAGCGTCTCCAAATGCCATACGGGGATATTGGCTCAGTTTTGGTCAGGGTGCCACTTACGAGTCCTAGCAACCCAATTAACCACTGAAACATTGGACCAAGGATCGGGGTGGATTCTCCATCCCCAGCAACTTTTAAATCAAGACGGGATGTAATCTTAAAAGAACTGCGCTAGTTCAAGCACAGCCACTGGACCCAAAGAAGGAATTAGTACCAGGAAATCCTATGGCCTGTATTATGTAGATAGACAGTCTGCACAATCACGACGCAGAATCTCCAGGCAGCCAGCCACCTGAGGCAGGAGCAGATGTAGACTGGACAAGCAGCTGTCTAACATGGAAACAGGCCCAGGCTGGAGCAAGGGCCAGCAGGAGCTGGCTGTCAGAACTACTGGCAACAGGTATGCGTCCAACCAGGAAGTGACATTGAGCAAACTGCTTCCTTTAGGAGCCTCTATACCTGCCAAGAGATCACCTGGGTGAATCCTTGTCTGTGGAGTGGCTGAACCCTGGTTGAATGGCAGGGGGCCTATCCTAAGATAACCCCCCTACAGCCCCTCTTGACGCTGGTGCAGGGTCCATTCCTGCAGACACCAGAAAGGAGGCCCTGTGTGGCCACATTCTTGAGCTGCACGAAGAATGCACAGGGGCTGATACTGCACCGTGCCCGAGCCCTTGTATGCAACACATATGGTCGATGTGTCGTTTTTCTGTTCATTGCAATTATCCCAGACCTCAGGATGTGACCAAATCTTTATGGATGGGCCACACACTTGGGCAGTCCAGCTGCTGTTACAAAGCTGAAGCGGGGTAAAATAGCACAAAGAAGTGGAGAACAGCCACAGGAGTGTGCAGTGATGTAACAGCGCAACACACTCCAGGAAAGCTGGAAAAACTGACCTGCAGAGTTACAAGGAAAAGAATTGCCCCACTCCCAGCCCTGCCCTCCCCCAAGCCATGCTGGAACATGATTAGAGCACAGTGGGTACTGCGTATGGTGTTTGGTCCCAGGGCTCGTGGCCCAGCTCAGCCCCAGACAGAGTTCCACAGATGGCAGAACATGGCACCACAGCAGCAAAAAACAGGAGAATGGGCCTGGGGAGGCAGACTGTTTGGCCAGAATTTTGAGCCAAGTGGCTCATGATCCCAAAGTCTCTCAAACCTGCCCCTCTGAAATGCCACATCTCAGTCCCTCATCTCCTGATCTGGCCAAGATACTCTGCCAGCTTCTTCCTTCCTTCCCAGGTTCCTTCCAGAGCTGCATTTTGTGTAGCTGGCATCACCCCTGGCAGGAGTCCTTACATGTCTCTAGCTACAGGTCACACACCATCCCATCTGCGGTTGCTTGGTCCCCAGATTCTGCCATCTCAGGCTCACAGGAAGGTCTCCATGGTGCCCCTCCTCCCTACGTCACATTCTGGCTCAGAGCTTCCTCTGGAATTAAAAACAAGTCCATGAGCATCTCCTGAGTCCCAGACTGATGTTATTCTGAGTAGCCTGAAATTAAACATTCCAATGTTGGTGGCAATGTCCTTCCTTCCGCTGCTCCATGGTGCCAGCTGGCTGTTGCCGTGTTCTGTGCATCAGCGAAGCATAGACCCAGGTGAACAATGTGGAGCTCCCAGAACCTTCCCGCTCCCAAAATGTTCACTTGGAGAAGGGAGGCTTCTTTGTAAGGAGGGGGCATGGAGCCAGGCCCAGTAAGACAGCAGCACTGAGGATTGTTTCAAACCCATTCCAGGCAGCCTACCCTTATGATGTAGTTCTGCTGCGAGCAGGAACAGCTAGGCCAGGCCTCGCGGCAAAGACCTTCTGGTTATACAAGGGACCTCTTGCTGCATCTCGTACTAGATAACCTGACAAACACCATGGAAGGGAGGTGAGTTCTAGGAGAGGCAGAAGGAGGGCTATCTTGCCCCGAAATCTGACAGATTGCCTGGAATTACTACTGAGTGGAAAATTCTGCTGTATGACTCCTCAAAAATGGAGCAAAACCAGATCGGCAATCAACTGGCTGCTATGTGAGTGGCAGGGTGATGCCACATATCACCTGAATGCACCTTCCAGCCTTGGGTGTTCTTGGCAGGGCCATTAAGGACTCTGTTCCCATCAGCTATATTTTATCAGGACTGCAGCTGCAAGACACTTAATTGTTAAGTCTTTCACATTCATTCAAGGCTTTTTTCTGCACTAAATTGCTGGTATCAGCTGCTGGGGGCTGCTCCTTGACCACTTTTCCTGTTTGCCTGCCCTGTTAAACAGCATGGTCAGCTGGGAGGAAGCAGGAGATGGAGGGGTGTGTTTAGTGGCTCTCCATCCTCCCTTTGCTGAAGCAAGAGTCAGGATTAGAAGCCAAACCCCACCCACATATTCTGGAATATCCTTTTTACTAATTACAATAATGGCTGTGCCCAGCTTCCTCAGCTGGGAAGCTGTATCCTCCCCCAGGATTTCCATGGAGGGCCCCTCCAGGCTACAGTGCTCTCTGGCATAAATCCATAGCGGTGGCCCTTTCCAAACTTGCTCTTCACAAGGGAAGTGACTCCCGTGTCCTCAGAAACATCCAGGTTCCAAACCTACATCCATTCCAGTTCCACGGGCTAAAATACGGCTTTGTGCTCAGGGTGTTGCTCTGCGTGGGGTTTAGTGCCTCCTAAAATGGGCAGCTCACCAGAGCAGCACTGGGCTTGGAAGTGTTATTCTTGGCCCCCAAAGAGCTCAGCTTGAGCTTCTTTATCTTCTCCTTGCCTGTCGTCCAGATTGGTCAATCAACTGATCAGCCAGCAGAGTCTGAGCTCTGGTGTCACGCTACTGGGCACTCCCCTTCTGGGTCCCAGAGTCGTGGGTTTTGTTCACTCCAGACCACAGATCCCCCAAGGTTATGATGTCCACATCTGGCCAGACGCCTGCACCCCAACATGTGGGCTTCTTGGTGGGCATTCTTGTTGCTGTGTCGACAAAGAGAAGAGAAGCTGAAGGTACTGCCAGTAGGGAGGGAGCAAGGAGTCATATGAAGGCAGGTGACTTGCAGACTGGGGACAGAGCACAGGTAGGTGACAAGCTAGGTGCCCCCAGGGCTGGCGGAAAAAAATTGAGAGACTATGATCTACTGATTATTGTGACTGGCCATTCCTAGCTGTTTTCATTGAAAAAAGTAAGACAAGCTAACTTGTGCTCTGCTCTACTGCCAGAGTGTGGCAGCTTCCTCCTACCAGTGCCCAATGATTGCTCCCCTCAGAGGTGGGAGAGTCTGAACAGGGAGCACATAAAGAAGGAAATTCATGATCCACAATGAGTTAAACCTCTAGTGAGGACAAAGCCTGAATCGACCATCCCCTGCCTACAGCACCCAGCCATTCCTCTCCTCCAGGGACTGATCTGATCCAACATTGCTCAGCATGTGTGATCTAACAAGATCTCATCTCGGGCCAAGTGAGGCAGGAACCCCTGAAATGAAGGGATGGAAAGTCCAAATCTCCTGATGTCCTGGTGTCAGGAAGATGTATGTAACCTGTGACAGAGTGCAGGCATACAAGACACCTTGGGATTGTTCCCTGGTGAGCTGATCATACCACTGACACCCGCCTTCTTGCTCTCTGGGGCTCCCCACCACCTTGTCCTGCTGGCCCAGATCCTCTGGTCTCCTCCAGACAAGGCACAGAGTTGGGGTTACTGCCTCCCTGAAGATCAATGCTGACACTGAACTCCTTCTGCTCTGGGAAGGTGCATTTCTAGGGCACAGCACCCAGGAAACCAATCCACAAAAGAGATCAAAACCCCAAAAAATCTGTCTTTCTCCATGTAAAAGTTTTACACAAGGAAAGTGCATGAAGATGTTCTCCCTTTTTATCAATGAAAGAGAGATATGCACAGTGGTTGTTCCCCCCAGATAACAGTTATTTACACTGGGCCTGATAGAAAACAAAAGTGTTTTTATTAAGTATAAACAGTAGGATTTAAATGTTTGAAAGTGAAAACAGATCAAAGTAAGTTACTAAATAAAAATGAAAAGAAAACGCATAGCTAGTGCAAATTCACTGCAAAACGTATTGCAAGCAAATTCTTACCCTAAAGAGCTGTTCTTATTTCAGGCTAGTCTTCAAGTCAAACATGATCTTTTTACTCTGACTTGGGCCTTCAGCTCTCTTTGAATCCTTTCAGGGTTTTTTATTAGGCCAGCCAAAGACAAAGGACTGATAGCTTCCAATTGTTTAAAGTCTTTCCTCTATTGCTCTACATCCCCCCCTTCCATGGAAAGTACCAGGGTCAAAATGGAATCTCATACCAGATGATATGATCACATATCTTACTTGTCTAATCACCTTTGGATTTACAGGACAAACTAGGCTGTTTAAAAGTCGTTAAGTTGATCACCAAGTCGTTAAGGCTGGGGGGGGGGGGGGGGGGGAGACTAGTAATGGTTCTCATTAGCACATTTAAAACAATAAACTATCCCATTCTTCATATTTCTGACTTTTCATACAAGAATGATACATGCACCAAAATAGGATATACAGCTTCAGCAGACTATAAGATTAAATTGATAGGTTACGTGAGGTATTTTGTCCAAAGCATCCCCAAGTTATACATATTTATATTCAAAAGCCAATTTTCATGAAGCATGGAGGGGGACCATCACACCCCACTGAGCTCACTCAGAGATTGCCCACTCTAACCCTGCTGCCACTCACAGAGACCTCTTTCTTTTCCCTCCATCTCTCCTTGCTGCACTTAGGGGACATCTGCTCTTGGAGCTGATTCCCTGCTGGAGGAGGCAGAGCAATTCTTGCTCTGATGGAGCCCCACCATGATATGGGAACTGGAGAGGCTAGCTGCCCTCAGTGCATGCTCAGCCTCTTGGATGGGACCATGCTCAGGACAACTAGCCCCTCCCACCACCACAGCCATGCCCTATTTTTAATGCACTCGCTGGATCAGAGTAGGTCTCTCACCGCAAGCTGGGAATCACCCCTCCAGCTCTGAGTGCAGACGCATCCATTGACTCTGCTGCTGAGGAATGGGCCTGGAAGGGTCTGGCAGCAGATAGGCAGTGAATGTGTCTGGACTTACACCAGAAAGGCTCCTAATGCAAGGCAGATTTCAGAGACAGGCCCTGCTGGGGACATGACAGAAGCCGAACCTCCCAAATTGGCACTCTGGGCTGAGAGAGCCAGGGCACAGCACTGCTGACCTGGGTGAACTAGTGCCCATACCAGCCAAGAGCCAGCAGCGCCCTCCCTCCCTCCTGCCACGCTGAGCTCAGCCTCCTCTGTCCAGCATGGCCACTCCCTGGCAGTCTCGCTCCCTTCTACTCCCCCAGCAAGCCTGCTTCCTCTCTGCCTCCTTCGTCTCCTTCTCCGCTGCAGGTAGGGCCCAGAAATCTGCTGCTGGCGTAGAGCCCTGCACCCCAAGTGCATCGCTAATGGAGATCACAATAAGCCCCGTTACCTACCCCTTCCCTGTCTGTCCTCATTGGGTTTGCGCTCCTCAGCCTCACCTTCCAGGCTCTGCAGAACTCTGCCCCCACCTCCGAATCCAGCCCTTCTCACTCCTCTACTGCGCTGTCCATCTCCTACCACTCTCCTGCCCACTTCCCAGTTTCTCCTGCCCCCGCGTTTGGAACAGCCTCCCCCACGGCACACACTCTCTCCCCTTGTCGCACCCTCACACAGGAGCAGCCATGAGTCAGGCTGTGCTAGAGAAATACAAAAAGGCACAGAACTCCCAACTCCCCTCCCCCCCAGCCTCCTTTAATTCAGAGAGGGGATAAGAGATCAGCAACTGGATTCAGTATCCCTGCCTCCTCCCAGACCTACCACACTCCACCTGCCCTGCTGCCAGCAAGGCGTGTCTTGCGTCAGCGCCACGCAGACAGGGCTGGCATGCTCTGAGCACTTTGCCTTCCAGGGTGATTTATGGGCCCTGTCAATCCAGCAGACTGAACGGCGGAGACAGCTGGAGCATACAGTGAGCGGGAGTAGCAATCCATCAGCACCCAGTGGGAGTCACCCAGGAATCCATCAAGAGCTCCATCATGCAAAGGCAGAGGAGGAACAGAGGAGAGAGAGATCCAAGATTTCTCGGTGCCTGGGTGCTTTCCAAGACACAGATATAAAACAAGATGACAGACACTGAAAAACATTCTCTGTGTTTGTAGTGACTCTGGTGGATCTGCTTTAAGTCACAAATTACAATGTCTCACGCAGCCGGGAACAGCTCTCTGGTGTCCGAGGAACCAGCAGCGCAATCACAAAGCTCTCTCCCTCTGCTAGAGCCTGGTGGTGGGTACTAATTGCCTCTGGGTACAACAACTGGACAGTTTTGATTGTTAGGCTATTTTAATTGCTAGGAAGCCAGCCCTAGCTGACCACTGCCGAGGAAAACGAGGATGCCCTGCACTTCGAAAAAACAATGCAGCGCAATCTGCAGCTTCCTTTAACATGCAATGAATTTTGCATTACAACCCAGTGCTGATGCCTCAGCTCCCCACCACACACGTGTGCAGGCATGTACACACAAAAAGATGCACAGGCCCAACCACAAGCAAGCACACAGAGAGTACACACAAGCAGATACAAAGACACAAACACACAAAGAAACACTTAAACACACAGGAACACACATTCCAGTACAGGCACGCTCGCAGGCCCAGAGAGACACACACCGACCCAAGATCACATCAACGGGCTCTCACACATTATCTCACACAAGTGTGCACATTATCTACAAGCACAGGAAGGGACACACAAAGATCCAGCACAAACACACGTATCCATGCGCTGTGCAAACAGAGTCACACTCACTGCAAGCCCCATTCCACAATTCCATAGACAGATGTAGCATGTTCCCCTGCCACAAAAGCTCCTTTCACCCCAGACTCGCAGAAAACAAGAGATTGTGATGCTTTCCGAACCTGCTGTGGACACACGGCAGACAGACGGGGAAAAGAAAAGAGTGTCTGATGTGGGAGAAAGAAAAGCAATTTAACTTTCAACAGCAAGCAGCAGAACAAAGCACCTTATGTCATTTTGCTCCAAAGGCAGATACTGACGTGGCTGTGAGTCACGCTGATTACAGGTTAGGTGTGTGTGTTCCCACATCTGGGGAAAGATGGAGGATGCCCAGAGACATGTAGGAAAAGGATTAAAAAAGCTGCAAAATTGGCAACGAAAAATAATCCAGCGAGCAAAAGGATTCGGGGAGGAGATGCAGGATGTGAATAGGGGTGAGTAAGAGAGAGAGGCAGGGGAACAAGAGGATTGGCACCAGGGGGCAAAGGTTAGGAACATATGGACACAAGGCACTGGGGTAGACATGAGGGGCTAGAGCAAGCGGTAGGAGCAGGTGTTAAAGGCTGAGGGCAGGATGGCACGTGCCGAAGAACAGCAGGGGTGGTGGCCTAGTAGGGCTGAGAGGAGGAGGTTCAGACAAGTTCTGATCCAGGCTTATCTCACGTGTGTGCTGCCTTTCCCCCCCATGCTCAGCAAATTCCCAGCCAGCTCTGCAGCCTCCGTGCTGACCTCGTTTATTTCCCCACCCCTCAAGAGATGCAAAAACAGCAGGACGACTTCCAGGCTTGCAAGCTGTTTTCTCAGCCTGAAGCAGAGACTTGCGCAGAGCCACTGGAGCTGGCTGCATCACAGGCAGGACGTGGTGCCATTTTCTGGGTTACGATCCTTCCTAGCCAGGGGATCATTTCCAGCATCCCCCACCACGGGCAGCGAAGCCTCAGACATTACACATCACCCAAAGGACTGCATGCCCCTTAATCTCAGGGGAGGATTCTCCTCCAGGCACCAACCCTTTCATAGCCATTTGCTGCTCCAGCTACAGCCTGGAGCACAAAGGAATCTTTCATTGTTTAAATCAGCCTTTAAGTTGGGCCTCATTAAGGCCCCAGAGGATGCCCCAGGCTGCACGCGGCACTGAGAGAGGGCAAGAGAGAATGGCTATCTGCACTGCTAAGTGCACACAGCAAGGGCAGAGAGCATTCTGCTGCTTCAGGAAAAGAGCCAAAACCTCCAGACCTTCCCCCTCCCACCTGGACGTTGGGAATGTCGATCTGACCCCCCGCCCCTCCAGTTTGGGTTTTGCAAGTTCTTTTCTTGGACTGCAGTAGCTCCTCAGACCCCCAGGCATGGGCCAGGACCCTGCTGTGCCATGTGCTGTACAGACACAGAGCACAGTCAGACCCCACACCAAACAGTAAATCCAGCTTCTTCAGACCCACCCCAACTGATACCAAGAATTGCTATTCACTGAGGGGAATGTGCAGCCTTGGGGTTTATGGAAACTGGGAGCTGGCTCTGACACTGACTCACTGTGTAACCTTGGAGTGTTCCTAACAGGGACCATTAAGAAAGGGAAAGATAATGAGACAAAAAAGGTCATAATGCCCCTGTATAAGTCCATGGAATGCTCCATCTCAAAAAAGATATATTAGAACTGGAAAAGTCCAAAGAAGAGCAACAAAAAGGGTTAGGGGTATGGACCAGCTTTCATACCAGGAGAGGTTAAAGACTGGGGCAGTTCAGTTTAGAAAAAAGATGAGTAAAGGAGGGAGGAGGGAGGATATGAGAAGAGATTCATAAAATCATAAGATGTGTGGAGAAAACAAATAGGAAGGTGTTATTTACCCCTTAGCATAAGACAAGAATGAGGAGTCACCCAAGGAAAATAAGAGGCAGTGTGTTTAACACAAACAAAGGGAAGTATTTTTTCCACACAACATCCTGTGGAACTCCTTGCCAGGGGATGTTTTGAAGGCCAAAACAATACCTGGGTTCAAAGAAGAATTAGGTACTTTCATGGCTGTTAGGCCCATCTATGGCTGTTACCCAAGATGGTCAGGGTTGCAGTCCCTTGCTCTGGGTGTCCGTAAGCCTCTGACTGCCAGAAGCTGGGACTACAGCCCAGGAGATGGATCACTCAATGACTGACACATTCTTGTCATCCCCTCTGAAGCATCTGCATTAGCCACTGCCAGAAGACAGGATATGGGGCTAGATGGACCATTGGTCTGACCCACTATGGCCGTTCTTATGTTTTTAAGAAACGTCACAGCCCCGTGCCTCATTTTCCCCTTCTGTAAATGGGGACAGTAATACCTCTGTCACTGCAATGTTAGGAAGTGTCACTAGTTCTTTGTAAAAGGCCTGGAAATTCTCTGGGGAAAGGTGGTAGTAGTGTTATTTTACTATGTAGGCACGCAATTGGGCACAGGCTGCTTAGGGGTCTGCACAAGGCATTCTCCCCCTCCATATCAGCTGTGCAGTTGCTAGTGGTGATGCATTCTAGGCTTCAGTGGATCCTTCTCATCTCTACAAGGCAGGTGCCCCCGACTCCTTTGCTCATTGTGCAGGTGAAGGCTGCCCAATAAAAAAAAACCGCTGCTGCTGCTTTTTTCCACCCTGTGCCGTTTTCCTTGCTGACCTGGCAACCAACACAGCGCTGAAGGTAATTTCCTTTCATTTTAAATAAATAACCATTCAACAACTCATGTGGTTGAATTCATTCGTGCACAAAGAGGAGAGGACTGCCCTTCCTGGCCGGGAAAGAAGAGAGGGACTTGTGTTTGTAATTAAATTTGCTTTTCCTGCTTTCTCTGTGTTTTGAAAATGAGACACACAAAGAGCTTCGTGGCGTGGGCAGTGTTCCCTGTAGCTGGGCGCTTGTGTGGCTGCCCAGGAGAAATTCAGATGCTACCCAGCTGATTAGCAGAATGCTCACAGCTAGGTTTTGTGTTTCTATGGGTAGTGCACATGCCTCGCTGCACATAACATTCATCTGCACATGGATGGAAAAAATTAGAGGGAACATTGGTGATAGGCCCAAAGCCACAGGGGAACTGCTTCTTGTCCCTGTCCTAGTTGTGCTTCCACAGAACAGCATGATCTTGACCACCTGAATAACACAGGTGCATCTCGCTGGATGCCCTGGCTCTAGTAGCATAGAGGGAAAGAGCAAACACACCTCACTGGCTGCTGGGATGGGAGAAAGCGAGTCCCAGGAGCATAGATGCTGGAACTAGGGGCATGGGGAAAGGGTGCACCCCAACTTGAAGTGGATATTCAGGGTTTACAGTTTGGTTCAATGGCTGTCAACACCCCCACTATAAAAATTGTTCCACCCCCCACGCCCCTTCTGTGCCCAGCAGATGCAAGGCACATTCACTGACAATGTGCTGCAGGGTCAGGCCATCACTGTGAAGAGCACTTGGAGACAAATATTTCTAGGCAAGTCACCCACTAGTTGTGCAGTGCTAAAGGTGTAGCTGGCATTGGCCCCTTTGCTTTCTCCCCATTTTGGGTGCTCAAGTTTCTCCATCAAGGTAGACCGGAAGCGCCATGTACTCTGAGGGAAACCTGTTTGCAAGTGACCTGAGCATTACAAAACCAATGCACTGACTGAGCTTCAGTGCCACCTAGCAACTGTGTGGGTCAAAGCTGCTGTTCATAACCTAATTCCTGCAGTCCTGTCCCAGCATGCACTGGGATCCATGGAAAACCTGAGATGAATTCTAGGGAGGCCAGTGTGTCCTTTGCGGACAAATCCCTGTCTGGAGGGGATGTCTCAGGGGCTCAGAGAAGCTCTTCCCATGCAGGGTGGGGGACGAAAGGCTCTCATTATCTCAATGCACTTCCCTTCCCAATGCACCTCTGCTCAGAGCTGCCCTTTTCAATGGAAAAATAAAGGCCTTCAGTACCTGAGGGCTTTGCCCAGTGCAGCTTATGAGGGTTGTGTAATTGCTGCCTAAGGAAGAGTTTACTAGAAGAAAATCCACTGGCCTTTGCTGTTGCCCAGTTTAACCCATTCAGACCCATTCTAGATCAGTGGCCCATCAGGGTTCTGTGTGTGGCCTGCGAGACATTTTGTTTACTGCTGCCCATGCGCAAGGTTGCCTGACTCTGCTGGTTTATGTCCATGTCGTTTTTTTTCCTGCCAGTGTTACTAAAGTGACACACACATAATGAAAATGCACATGAAGTAAGGTGTGTGCGGACTGCACACAACATTGACTCAGAGCTGTGTGCTCCCTCTGTATCCAATCAAAATGCTGCTACAGTGCAATCTGCACACCCTGCAGATTCTAGGTACACAAGCGCAGTGAGCAAAACTACCCTGTCCTGGGTGACCATTTCAGTTACGACAATCTTGTAGCCCATTGAGATGAAGTGCAGCCCACTCATGAGCCTAGATTGCCTATCGCTGTTCTAGATCCTTGGCCAGTGGGTTATCTTTTCCTTTATTAGCTCTATCCGACAAAGACTTACATACTCAGGACCAAATCCATCTGCAGGGTCACTCTAGTTAATTCAGGACTGACTCCAGTAAATCCCCATTGATAACAGTGGGAGCTCTGTGGGAGGTTGGCCTTTGGCTCAGGCATTGTATGAACTAAAAGAATCTCCCCTACCTCTCCTACAGTCCTCCCTTTCCACAGGCACAATTCCTCCTGCCACCTCTCTCAACCAGTCTGACTTGGGAGGGTGACAAAACCTTCCTTGCCACCTGCATCCCAATGCTCCGCAGGGATTTGGGTTGCAACCCAGCTGTTCCACTGCAGCAACTGTGGGAGGACAGGGCAAGTGGGGCAGGTCTCCACAGACTAGGCTCACCTTTTGTCTGGAAACCTTGCTGGGCCTGCCATGGCAGCCCCTGTCATCTGGGGCCATGGTGTATTCTCCTCCACGCAGCCCCACAATTTATCGGCCGCTCTGCAGCCCGGTGCACGTGGCCTATTAAAAATCAGCGAATGGTAATAAAAGAAAATGACACTGTGGGGCATTATAAAAGAATGAAATCATCTGGGTGATTTGTTTCTGCCCTAGATAGAGCAGATGATCAGCATTTTAAAAAAAATGCTCCCTCTACTTCCTGGCATACGTTATTACTGTTATTAACAAGGAGCTGCTCTTTGCACAGGTATATTTATTTCCTCCACTGCTCTGTCACCCCCTTGCTGGCATCCCAGGCCCCTGCAATGTGCCCTGCCTCATGGTGCAGGGGGCAGACCGGAAGGCAGGGATCACAGGTCGTTCTGCAGCTCCCAAGACAAAAACCATCCTTACTCCGTCACCCAGGAGGAGCTGAAAGGTATGATTCTATCACTGGAATTGCATTGCCTGAGTCTTGTGGCTCTTATATTCTGTCTCCACTCAATGAATTGAGGTTGCCCTTTAGCAGACATAAATACACTGGCATTTACCTCCTCCCCCTTGAGCCAAGGGGAACATGGGCTGCTCCATGCGCCTCATGCTTTCTCCCAAGCTTGTTTATTAGTGCCAGCCTCAGCCCTGAAACTAGACAACACCCGCTCTTCCTGCCATGGGAGTAGGAGATGCACCAGGAGTTTCTTCACATGTCCCTGTCATGGGATCATGATGACCCCCTTTCCTGGGATTTTCCAAGTGTGCTAATCACAGAGCTAGGAAAAGCCACAGGTGTGTCCCCATCACAAATCTACCCCAAGGCCTAGGGACCCCCATTCTTGAACTACATGTCCTAGGCATTCCCCCAAGTGTTTTTCCCCTCACTAGACACAGCTGTTCCTCCCGTTTCCTCATCACTGAACCATGATGGGTCCCAGGTGTTTGGCCAGGCATCCCATAGGATGACCCTGAGACAAAGAATGTGTCTAGTCAATAAAGTCAACTAACCCTTTAAAACACATGCCAGGAACTCATTCCAGCCAGAGGTTTAAAACAGGCCACTTCACACATCACAGAATCAATCTGTGGAACGCCTTGCCAGAGGATGTGGTGAAAGCCAGGACTTTAACAGGGTTCAAAAAAGAACTAGATAAATTCATGGAGGTTAGGTCCATCAATACTTATGAGCCAGAAGGGATAAGAATGATGTCCCTAGCCTCTGTTTGTCAGAGGCTGGAAATGAATGACAGGAGAGTGATTACTGAGAATTACCTGTTCTGTTCACACCCTCTGGGGCACCTGGCATTGGCCACTGTTGGACAGATACTGGGCTAGATGGACCTTTGGTCTGGCCTACTATGGCTGTTAGGTTCTTATCAGCCCTAAAGGGCTAATGGCCAAGGCACCACCATGGAGAGCCAAGTTCTAGTCTTTGTTCTGCCATGGAGCTGCTGGGTGCCCTTGAACAAGTCACTAGTGACTATTTCCCTTCCCACTCTTCGTCCACCTTGTCTATCTACACCATAAACGGTGTGGGGAAGTGACTCTGTCTGCCCAGCACCTAACACAGCGAGCACAGGTCTTGGCTAGGGCCACTGTGCACTACTGTAATATATGATAATGATTTTCCAGCACCATATACAGGCAGGAGAGGAGCCAGGAGTGTCTGGAGAGCTACTTAACCCCAAGAGCCTCCCACCTACAGCACAGCCTGGAAACTTATTCAAAATGCAGACTGGTGATCTTCTCCTTGGGGGAGACTCTGCTTATGCCCTCCTTTCATGCAGCTCACAGGCTTTGGCTGCTCCTGTTTCCCATTGCTCTTTTGCACTGGGAACCTAACCCAGCCTGTCACTGTGACATGCATCCATCCATCGCCCATGCAATCATGAATATTAGGGACCTCAATACAGCAGAGGAGTTCCCTCCCTCCTCCTGCCCTGAAGTTCTGTCCCTGGCACAAGGTAAAAGCCATTTAATAACACCACTCATTAGGCTGCTGACAAGAGGAAATGGTGGAACTAAGGCCTTCCGGATGAGGGGCCTCATAGTCTATTTCCTCTGCAGGTTTCAGGCAGGATCCGGAGATGCTTCCCAGCACATTAAGGATGCCCGTCCGGGGGAGGAAGGCCCAGAGGCAAGCTGCATGCTTGTAGAAATCTCCTAGGAAGTCTCAGGTGGGAAATGCCTGGCACAAAGATTTTGTGCATTGCTCAGACCAAAGAGCCGTGTTCTTCTTTTGCTCTTGTCTCCGGCTCCATTGTGCTGCAGCAATGAAGATGCTTTAAGGAACAGGCTTGGAGGAGTCTGTGAAAAGTCAAGCACCTTGTGTAGCTGGACGCAAAGCCCTGCCATCCCTCTGCACCACAGAAATGCAGCCAAACACCTCCAATTTGAATGTTCTGGAAACCAGGATCCAGCCATGTCTAGTCTGGGGCAGGGTTCGAGTATAATGGACAATGGTCAATCATTCCTGTGTTCTAGCATAGATCAAGTTTCTACTGCCTCATATTCCCCAAGGGAGACCTGCTTTCTCTACCCTTTGCTGTCCAAGAGACCTCTCCTGGTCCCTTATTGAGCCTGTCAGCCTCCATTCCTAACCCCAGCATCTCATAGGGTGCATCCACACTGCACCATAGGTTGAAATAAGATACGCTATTTAAGCTATGCAAATTGCATGTATTATTTTGATCTTATTTCAAAATAACCTATTTCAAAGTTTGGCGCTGTCTACACAGCACTTATTTCGAAACAAATCGCTATTCCAAAACGTCCCTTACTCCTTGGTGGAATGAGGTTTACAGGGACGTTGGAAAAGCCAGCCTGTTATATTTCACAATAATAGGCGTGCTCGAAAGACACGGAATAGCTATTTCAGAATACCTCAGTGTAGATGGAGCCTTAGGAATCCCAGACTCTGGACTGTCCCTCACTGTCCATTCCTCCCTCCCTGGCCCAACCCATCACCCCCCCAACTCCTCATTATGACGATTCCTTCCTGCTGTGGGGTCTCTGCTGTGCTGGGGTTGTGGAGCAGCAGCATCCAAGGAAACTCCCAGGATTTGCAGACCAGCGAACTTCATCTCGGTTCAAAGGAAATTGCCTGAGAAGAACTGAGGCTACTATTGTACAATATTTGGGGCAAGACAACAGTGACAGGGTCAGCCCAATATTGCTGCCGGAAGGGAAACGAATCCCTCCCTAGGTTGGCGGACATAATACAATAGTAAATGGAGGTGAGATAATTTAGTTGGCCTCGCAAGAGCCAGGGGCCAGACTGATCTCAGTTACATGGAAGAAAACCAAATAGATGTCGAGGTGTCAGTCGAGTTACTCCAGATTTACACTTGTCTGAGATCAGATTCAGGCCTAAGGCTTTAGTGCTGTCTCGGACGTTGATATGCAACAGGAAACAAAGAGGCACGGTGAACAGCCACTTTGCTGCACGGCGAGCGGTTAATAGTGATCTGCTGCAGGGATCAGAGTTATTGGAACCAGCGTTAATTCATTTAAAATACCCTGTGTAGCAGCAGAATCTAACTGGATTCAGCTTCAGCCATAGTGAAGGAAAGTCCGGGTCTGTCAGCAGTGCAGGGGAGGAATGGGGCAGACAGCACAGTGAAACTGCACCTGCTGTGAACTGAGGGTAAAGACACAGACAAACTAAGCCCAACAGTGCCAATCCCCAGTCAGTGCTTTAGTGAGACAGATGAGGAGTAAAATCCTGGTCCCATTGAAGTCAAGGGCAAAACTCCCATAGGCTTCAGTGGGGCCAGAATTTTACTCCTTCAGACCTAATTATCTGAATCCAAGTTGTGGGCATTCATGAATACAACCTTGCCAAAATCTCTTCCAGCCTGGGACATGGCCAACTGAATGCAAAAGGAGAGAGGAGACCATACTTACTTGAGAACACTAGAGATCGTCCTGGCAAGGCATCAGAAAAAGAAGAGACAGGACAGACAACAGGTGACAAACCAATTATGAAATGACCATCCACCAGGGGGTGTAACCCTCAAAATTATTTGTGATTCAACTAATCAGACTGCAGTTTTCGCCCTCGCAGGTGCGGAGCTCCGCGTGCTCCGGGAGTGGCGGCCTCTCGTCCCCTCTCAGGGTACGTCGCGGCCATCCCCAGCCCCAGCTGTAGCCTTCCCCTCTCAGGAGCCCGTCCGGCCCCCTCTCCCTAGGCCCTCCTGTAGCTCCGCCAGGTCTGAGGCCCCAGTCTCGAGGCTTTGGCTCACAGGGGCCCCCGGCTGGCTGGGCAGCCCGGGCCTCGAGAGTCCTGGCAGGGAGGCCCCCGCTGTCCTCAGGAGGCCAGGAGCCTCCCGGGCCGACCTGGCGTCGGGAGGCTGGGCCTCTCTGCGGAGCCTGGCCCTCCCAGCCAGGACGCCCCTGGGCTCGGTCAGGTGAGGGGCGGGCAGGGGCCAGCCTAGCCCTAGCTCCGGTCAGGTCAGAGGGGTTCTCTCTCTCCCAGAGGGTTCCTCTGCCTCGGCTCAGCGCCGCTCCGCTACACCAACATACTACAGTCTGCCCCTTTCTATCATCCACTACCTATCGGATTGTATTATTTTCATGTTTCACGTTCATCTTTCTTTAGGAAGTGTAGCTATCCATTTTGCTCATTCTTCTACCCCACAGGAGCTCCTTAAGCAACACAATGGGCAAAATTTCTGTGGTGTTTCAAAAAGGATCACAGTGCGACTGTTACATTTTGGGGCTTAATCAAGGTGTTTGCGGTGAATTGTTACCACATGTTTTCAGCAGGAGGGACCCTCATCTATGCTGCTGGGGGAAACTCTCCCAAAGCTACCTGGTAACACAAGCTTTGGGCTCCACAAGCCTTGTTCTTTCCCAATGCAAGCTAACTAGACACACCCCACTTCATTACATTCAAGTGCCCAGTCCCTTGTCTTCTGGACACTTAGGGTACGTCTAGACATCAGAGCAAAAGTCGAATTAAGATATGCAACTTCAGCTATGTCAATTACGTAGCGAAGTTGAAATAGCTTAATTAGGCTTTTGGCGCTGTCTACACAGCAGGAAGTCGAAGGAAGAACATTCTTCCTTTGACTTCCCTTACTCCTCGTAAAATGAAGGCTACAGGAGTCGGAGTAAGATGTCCACCATCTCTACATTATTTCGAAATAATGGCTTGCTGTGTAGACACGCATTTTCTTATTTTGAAATAACGTCAGTTATTCTGAAACAACACTGCTGTGTAGAGGTACCCCTACAGTGCACACCGATCCACTGCCTCTTATGAAAGCAGCTCACCCATTTTCTGGTTTCACCCTAGTTCAATACTCTCCTTGGCCTAAGGCACTTAGCCCTCTCTGTAGTAAACCCAAACCAAAGTTTATTTAACAAAGCTTGGGATAAAGGTTCAGATAAAAGCCAGTAAGAGGATTTGAAGACATCAGGTTGCAGGTGTAAAGAAAAACTTACAAGACAAGCAATAGCCTACACTTATAAACATGAAACTTTCCTATCTAATAATGACTGAGTGCTGCCTGTCCAATGCTCAGCTCTTGCTTTTCCATTCTCCATGTGCATGTTTTTTTCCTCTCTAGCTTGCAATTAGCATTTCTTTTACATGTTTTCACTCTCTACTTCTCACCCAACCATTAGCCCTTACAGCATGTGCCCAGCCCAGTTGGGGGGAATCCACTTGTCATAAGATACTCTTGCTAGCAGAATGTCTCCTCCATCATGCATAACATTTGTGCCCTCTTTCTGTCTTTCACAGTCCTAGACCTTTGTCTTTATCAAATCAAGTCTGCATCTGCTCCAGACTATAAACTCTCAGCTGGGATGACAGATGTCCATTGTTCTCAATTTAGACTGAATCCGAGCTGAGATCTACGCTGTGGTTGCCTCATCATGGAACAAGTTTCACCTCCGCTGGTTGTAGAAGCCAATATTCCATCTATTACATAACTCTGAACATGTTTCCTGTACATACATCCCACAATGTCCTTTGGTGAAATATCAAAAACACAGCTGGACACAGATGTAATATACTTGACAGAGCATGCCTGGGCATGTATGGGTATGGGCCTGTCCATGTCAGAGCAACCTAAACAGAAGAAATGACTCATTTGAGTTCCTGCCTGCTGGATTCTTGGCCCTTGTTTTCCTATTCTCCCTGTGTACATTTTTCTCTCCAGCTTGAAATTAGCATTCCTTTAAAATGTTTTCACACACTCAAATTGTTTCCTAAATGTGCATATTAGCTAGCGAAACAGCTTGGCTTAGTTACTTCACTCGCACTAACATCCATCTCAGCAAAAGTCTATTACACTTAATATGCCTTCCTCTCACTTCTCAGGCTCATAAAATCCAGGGGCACTAATGAAAGCGGCTCTGTGGCTCTTTACACTGGCTCTAAAGAGTTCAGAGTGTCAAGCGCTGGGAGAAATGACACAGTTTTCCTTAGGCAGCAGATCTACGCAGAAGACAGAGAGAGTCGGATGCGTGCGAGTTTAGCGGGCATTCATGAATGCCACCCCAGGCAACATTTGGCCATGTCCATCAGCAAGCACATTCATCGCTAGCTCCAATGGCAAAAATGTTAGACCTCTCTAACAAAGGCATGCATTTCATTGGCGTTGGCCCCCGTCCCTGCTCTGTATGGCTCCAATGCCTCTTGGAGAGGGTGCTATGAAAACAGCCTTTTGTCTGCACAGAAAATTGGAACCGAAGACAAAAAAAATGGCCATTTGTGAGGAGGTAAAACCACAAAAAATGTGATTATTGCTTTTGGCTGCCCACTTTGCCTGCAGTGGAGATGTTTGTTTTTTCCACTCAGCTTCAGTGGAATCAAGGCTCCGGCCTGCTTTCCCAAAATAACCGTGGATCTATGCAGAAAGACATGCGAGACCATCACCCTTCCCCAGTCATATCAGTCAGGGACTCTGATTTTGTGATGAGTGAGACAATACCCAGTCGGAGCTGCCCTGCTCCCCTCCCTGCTGAAGGAGAGAAAATATGCACAGATGCATTTGTACAGTGGGGTTCTTTTTTAATTGTGCAGCTCATAGACACTCTTGCACTGACCTCTTAGGAATATGCACACTTCATCTCAAGTCCCACCCAGGAGTTCTTCATGTCATTGCACTGCTTTCTCAGTCACCACAAAGTTCCCATTTCACGCCACTGCTGCATTCTCTTATTACCCTGTAGGTTCAGGTGCAGTTGTCTAGGAGGGGCACCACATTCTTTGCTGGTCAGAAACCACCCCTTGCTGGCCCTCACACACAGACAGCCTAATTCTGATGCCACAGACCCAGGCTAAATGAGGGGGTGCTCCAGTGGAGTCCATGCAGTGATAGCTAGAATAACACCAAAGTCAGAAAAGTCTAGAAACAGGAAATTTAGAATTGGCCAAGAGCAGAGCTTGACAGCCTTCTCAATGCTGTACATTTCAAAAAGGACCTAAAGCCAATAGAGAAGTCCTACTGCACTTCTTTTAACCAGCCTTAGCTTTATGGCCAGCCCGCTCTGGCTATGTCTACACAATAGCGTTATTTTGGAATAACTGATGTTGTTCCGAAATACCATAGTTCACATCTACACACAAGCAGTTATTTTGACATAATGACGAAATAATGTCGAGCTGGAGGACTTCTTACTCCAACTCCTGTAACCCTCACTTTACGAGGAGTAAATGAAGTCGGGGGGAGGGTGCGCTCTCTTGAAATAACTACTATGTAGACAATACCAAAAGTCAAAATAAGCTAGTTCGACTTCTGCTACACTAATTGCATAGTTTAAGTTGTGTCACTTATTTTGAGTTTAGCCCTGCTGTGTAGGCCTGCCATGCACAGAGCAACAGGATTCCCAAGGAGACTTGAACAGATGGGGACCGACTCCCCACACACACACTGATTTTACACCTGGGCTGCCAGAGGCGAGGGGTGGGGAAGAAGGCTGCAAACCGGGAGCTGCCCTGGGGGTCTAGTGATTTAAAAGGGTCTGGGATCCGCAGCTTCTGCGATGTTGGATGTGGCAGTGGCCCAAGCCCTCAGCCCTTTAAATTGCCCTTGGAGCCCCAGAGGCGGGTTCCCTGTGGCCCTGGTGGTCCTGATGGCAGCTCTGCTCTTTCCACCCGAGACCCGCCTTTCAGAGGGCCCAGAACTGGCTGCCCCCAGAGCCCAGCAAAGTCTCTCATCCGTCCTCCTTTACACACACATGGCCCCAACACCACCAGATCCTTGCTAACGTAGAGTAGAGTACACAGGGTCAGATTCAGGACCATGGGCAGTTCTTAGCTAGAACTCTTCCAAACAGGCATGAACCCAACTTCACAAGTTCCCCAACCCCCTCCTTGAGAGGGGCAGTCAGACAGTGTTAGCGTCACTCAACAGAGGCACCAAGGCCTAGGTGGGTCCAACTCAGAGCTGGGAGTGGCACACAGGATTCCTCTCCCAGCTCTTTGCTCAGCCCCCATGCCGCTGTCGGTTGGGGCACAGCCATCCAGCAGGAAAACAAGCAGCGAGGCTATACAACGAGGTGTTGGCACATGGGGGATGGAGATGGGACTGGCTTGTGTCCCACCCCTTGCAAAAACAGAGGCCTTCCACATTCCATTGTGAGCCCCTACCCCTTCGCCTGCAGTGCCTCTATTTTAAAGCCAAGCTCAGGGCCCAGCTACTTTTGTGCTGAGCCTGGGCACCCCAGCCCCATTGAGCTGTCATACTCTGATCTTGGAGATCCCTCATGTTTCATACCTCCTCCTCAGCTCACCTGCAGACTGATCCCCAGCAGAGTCACATGCCAACCACCTCCCATCCCCCGCTGCAGCTGCCCATCCCATGGGCTCCCAAACACAGGTAGCAAGAGCTAATCATAGTGGCAGGAGGTGCTTCCTGCATGCAGCCAGCCACCTAGAACCAAAACCTGGCTCTTACAAGAGGGAGGGCTGAGACTCAAGCCAAGGTTAAGGGTTCAAGACTGCACAGAAGTCTTCTTTGAACATAGATGCACCAAAATTGAAGTCTCTGCCCCTTTAGGCCTGATCTACACTCACAGGCCTCCTTCCAGCTGTGGATCTTCTGTCATGGAAGCAGAGCTTAGGGTTGCCAGATACCTTCACAAAAAATCCTGAACAGGCAGGGAAAAATGGGTTGAGTGCAAAACAAAAAGCCAAAAAGACATTGCTGTGCCTTTAAATTACTGCTCCCCTCACAGATGCGGCCGGCCTTCCATCCAAGGAAAACAAAATAATTCTCTGGGGTTTTTTTTTTTTACCAGACAGAAGGCCAAAATACCGAACTGTTCAGGCAAAACTAGACACCTGGCAACCCTAGCAGAGCTGTGGGGGGCTTAGGGCTTACGGAAGTCCAGAGCGGAGACCAGGCAGCTACAAAATGGGTATGTGGAGGAAGGGGACTGGACAGAAGGCTCCACGCTGGTCACATTCTAGCTGTAACTGAATCGGGGCAGATTCCTGGAATGGTGGCAGGAGATGGAGTGCATGGCTACTCTGTTTTGTGCCTGGGGAGGTGTAACTCCTGCCCTGACACTCTGTATGTGCCAGCATTGCCATTATTGGGCTTTCCTTGAGCTAGATCACTGTATGATCGGCCAAGGAAACAAACACAGGGGTTTAATGAATTAGGGCTTTGCCCCAGAGATGGCAACAGAGTTTGGAGCAGGGCTTGGGTAGCTGGGCTGGTTAAACCTTTTGGAAGGCAGCAATTGAGCTGTGGGAGCTTCCCGGGAAAGGATGTTGTGGAGGGGAGCTGTTGGTTTCTACTGGGGTTGGTTTGGGGGTGGCAAGTGCCCACACAGTAGGGGCAGCAAGATGGTTTTGGTGGCTGGGGAAGCCCTGCTGGTGGCATTGGTCATGGGGATGGAATGTGGCCTGGCTGAGAGGGTGGAAGGCATGTGGGCTATGCATATTCTGATCAGATCACTGCTGTGCAGAGTAAGGATGTTAAAATGCGGTTAATTGACTAGTCAATGGAATTTCTGTCGACTAGTCGATAGGCACTTCCGCATTCCTCCTTTGAAATGTACAAGAGCCCCAGTGGGAGGAATGTGGAACACCACGCACAACCCGGGACCAGCGGGAAGTCCCGCTGACTCTGGGCTGCACTCAGCGTGCCTGCTTTGAAATGCACAAGAGTCCCCAGCAGGGGCTCTTGTGCATTTCAAAGCCATGGAGGCCGGGGTCAGCGGGGGACTCACAGCACCCTGCTGACCCCAGGCTCCATGCTATGCTGCATGCTGCTAGGAGCCCAAGGTAAGCTGGGGAGTCCCAAGCTGATCCTGGGTTCCGAGGAAATGCTGCGGGGAGCCCAGGGTCAGCTGGGAAGTCCCCAGCTGACCCTGGGCTCCATAGCAGCTGCCCCTTTGAAATGAGTGGAGGCGGCTTTTTAAAGGGGCAGCTGCTGCACAGCTGATCCATGGAGGCAGCATAGCTGATCACAGAGGCAGCAAAGGGGGAGGGGAGATATCGACTAGTCAAAATACTATCGATAAGCAAATGCTTATCGGATAGTCGACTAGTCTTTTACATCCTTAGTGCAGAGTCCAGGAGAGCCCAGTAGTGGGGAGGCTTCTAGTCCGGCATCAGCAAAGCAGTATGGGTACGTCTACACTAGCTCAGTAGTTCGAGCTAGGTAGGCAAATGAGGGCAACCGGAGTTGCAAATGAAGCCCGGGATGTAAATATCCCGAGCTTCATTTGCATCTTCCCGGGCGCCGCCATTTTTAAATCCCCCTTAGTCCGAACTCCGTGCCCGCGGCTACACGCAGCACGGAGTAGGTAGTTCGAATTAGGATCTGTAATTCAAACTACCGGTGTGCAGAGAGCCCCAGCGCCCTGAAGAAGTGGAATGAGACAGTGCTACCTGGCTCTCATACCCCTACCCCTTTAAACCACAGCTCAGAAACCCAGCCTGCCTAGCAAGTCTCCTCCTTCCTCCCTTCCCACATCTACCTGTCTGCGGGGAAGACAGGGAGGGGAGCAAGTGCTTGGGAGCAGAATATAAATCAGGGGCTATATCAGAGCATTTCATCCCTGACTGTGTAAAGAGCAGCTTTTGTGACTTCCTGATGTGATTTACCATACAATGACAACCTTTAATGTCCGCTGGTGTTATAATCTACTTTATCTTAATACAATCTTTCCCTGCTGAACCCTCCGGAGTCTTAACAGCTATTTTCAATGAAGTTTTTTTTTTATTATTATGACTTGATACTGTGATTACTGTCGCACTCCTGCTCTTTGTGGAAGGGGAAATTAATAAGTTTTTTCTTAAGCACTTTGCACCATAACGGAATACAAATCAGCCCCCAAGGCGAGCGCCCGCGCCTGCTAGATTCAATTACCAACCTTTGCTCTGACTTTCCAAGACACAGCAATTTTCAGATCAACAGCATGTCAGTACAAACAGGCCCTGCTGTGCTCAAGGCATCCAGCGTCCCTGGGTTGGGTAACAGAGGGTGCGTGGCTGTATCCTCCACTCCATTGGTTCTCAAACTTTTTGGCCCGCAGCCCACCCCACTCAATGCAAACCTTTCTGCGACCACCAGCCAACCACCTATGATGACAAAATGAGTGCAGGAGCAGGATGAGAGGGGTCTGGGAGGGAGGGTGCATTAGGGGGATGGGATATGGGGTCTGGGCATGAAAGGGATGGGGGAGGGCATTTATCTGGCTCTGCATACCCCACCACTCCCAGGCACCATGTCCCCACTGCTCCCATCAGCTGTGATTCTGGCCAATGGGAGCAGCAGGGTAAGCCTCCAGGTAAGCAATTTCCTGTGCTGCCATCTCCCCCTGAAAGCTGATCTGGCCTGCAAGGCTCTTGGCTCCCCCTCAGCAGGAAGCTAGTGCTGGGGCTCCAACCTCACAGGGGAGGAGGGGAGATTGGAGCACCAGCACAGGCTTCCCACTGTGGGGAGTGAGCCCCGAGCCACAGCCCACCTGCAAAGTGGTCGCAGACCACACCTTGAGAACCACTGCTCCACCCCACACCACTCTTGTTGATTCCCATGGAAATATCCCTTATTATCCCTTAGAGAGTCACCTCACCAGCCTCCACTGCACATTGCTCCCAGCACTCACAACACTGCTCTCCACCCCGAGGGAGCCCCTGCACCTGCCTTCAGCTCAAGCTACAGGGCTAGACAATTGCTGCGTAGACATTCAAGCTGGAGATGGGCCCAGTTTCTGACACGGCCCCCCACTTATGGAGTCTCAGAGCCTGGGATTAAGTCTAGCAATTTTAGCCTCCCATCTCCTGAGTCCCACAAGCCAAGTCAGTTGACTTGGGCCAGCTGTGGCCATGCCACGGGTCTCATTGCTGTGTACATGTGCCCCAAGATTTCATCTGCCAGACACGGTAATAGTGTCTCGTTACTTCTGCTGCCCAAGCTGCTCCTGCTGCTGGGGCAAATAGAGGACGTTGCTTTCCCCAGGCAGCTGTCATTCACGGTTGGTGATTGAATAGAAAGAGAGCTGAGAGCAGGGTGCTCATCCACCTTGCTGACTAAAGCACAGCCAGAGCCAAAGGGTGGAAGTTGAAGTTAGATAAATTCAACCTTGAAATAAGATGCAAATTCCTAGCTGCAAGGGCAATTAAGCATTGGCACAGCTCTCCGGGGAGGTGGGGGACTCACCACCACTAGGGCTATGTCTACACTCGAGGCTTCTTGTGCAAGTATGGCTGTTCTTACGCAAGAACCTGCAGAGCATCACACTGCCTGCCTGCTCTTGTGCAAGGAAATTTACAGTACGGCGTGGTAAGAGAGGGCGTCTTGCGCAAGAGCTACGCTCTCTTCTAACAGGTGTAAGCCCTCTTGCACAGGAGCTCTTGCGCAAGAGGGCAGTGTGGACGCTCGGCAGGGATTTATTGCGCAAGAAACCCCTATGGCTAAAATGGCCATCGGAGCTTTCTTGCTCAAGAGCGTCCACACTGCCATGGATGCTCTTGCGCAAAAGCACAGCTCGCACATGGCAGTATGGACGTGTTCTAGCGCAAGACTTCTTGCACAAGAATCCTTGCACAAGATGTTCTTGCACAAGAAGCTGCCAGTGTAGACATAGCCTAGGAGTCTTGACAGGGCGATTAGATTTCTTTCCATCTTGTGGGAGACGTTATGACGTGTGCGCAGCCTGGTTGTGGACGTCCCATCTGGCTTTAGAATCACAGACTCCGTGGGTCCCCGGTTCATTCCCTTTCTTCCTCAGCCACAGGGAAAAGAGAATTGCCTTCTCTGCCCTCCACATGCTCAGAGCACTTGCAGCGCTGCCATAACGACAATGACTATACTAAAATCTCAGGGCTTCAGCTAGCCACCTGCAGGGGTCAGAAGTGATCTGTTTCCTCCAAAGCACAGCTGCTCAGATGGATTCAGGGGTGGTTTTTCCACCTTCCTCTAAAGCAGGGGGGTCTCAAACTCCATTTACTTTAAGGCCAGTGCCAGTCCTCAAATCCTCCTAGTAAGCCAGTGGGCAACTCCCTCTGGCAGAGCTCTGGGAGGGTGGGGTGTGTCTGTGCGCTCCCCACACGGGTCCCCTGGCCCTGCCCAGAACCTCTGCCGCCACCACTGGCAGCACAGCGGGGATAGAGCGGCTTCTGGCGGTGAAGCAGAACGATCAAGCTGGCCTGGGAGATGGCGGCAGAGCCAAAGGGAGCAGAGGCTGCTGCGTTGCTCCACTTCATCATGGTGAATGCAGAAGGGCCCAGCCCCTGCTGCCGCCCCACATCAGGCCCCCCAGTCACCCCCCAGCTCGTGTCGCTTGGGTGAAGAGGCTTAAGAGAAAGGGTGTAATGAGGCAGTGAGGGGAGAGTGCACAGCAGGGGGGAGGGGGACAGAGCAGGGACTGGGCTTGGAAGAAAGGTATGGACACCCCCTCCACACAGAGCCATAGAGACTCACATGCCAGCAGCCACACACAGGCTGGATTGAGAGACTGCTTGGGCCACAGACAGCCCATAGGCTGAGAGTTTGAGAGCTCTGCTCTAAAGTGTGAGAGATAGACCACAGCTGGAGACAGGATGCAGGCAGTGTGGACCAGTGCCCTGAAAAGGAACAGAGAATCCACTTTCCAGATGCCCGGCTGGCAGGTCTTGCCCACATGCGGGTCACCAGATTTGGAGTCAGGAAAGAATTTTCCCAGTGGGCAGATTGGCAGAGGCCTTGGGGTTTATCACCTTCCTTGCGGCACGAGGTGGATTCACCTGCTCACGTCTCACCAAATCAATTCCCTGCCATTGCAAGAGCCTTGGTACTGGGGGCCCCTGGCACTTTCCTGTCGCTCCCAGGGGCACAGGTTCACCTCCTGAGGGCTGAAATGCTTCAGTCTTACTAAAACCTTTGGGCTTAATATAGGGGTATCTGGGTGGAAGGTGATGGACCGTGACATGCAGCAGGTCGGACTAGATGATTCGATACTCCCTCCTGACCTTACAATCAATGAAAATATAATTACTCTGCTTTCTCTCAGTAGACTGCTGAGAAGCTGGGGCATTGCACCTGCACTTTGTCAGGCTTGATTCTCCCCTGCTCTGCACCTTGTCTCATCCCCCTTGCCGAGTAGATGTCAAATGTTTTATTCTGACTGGTAGCGTCTCACACCCAATTTGCACTGGCATAAGTGACAACAGGAGAGGCAAGAGAGCAGAGAGCGACACTGGGATAAACCTGGCCTTTGGTTTTCAAGATTCTCTCCGAGATGCTGCCAGCAGCACTCAGCTGCCCCCATTGCAAATTCTTTCCACGCTACCCTCCATCCAGACACAAGCCGCGATGGCAGAGGGATGGACGCGCTGCCTCGGTCAAGCAGGCAGGTACAGAGCCCAAGCTGCAGAGGCCGATGCCATGATCGATCCAGTCAAGTACAAAAAGTAAACAAAATCGCTGTGATCAGTCGAGTGGATGGATGTCAGTTAGTTTGTCTGTTTCCTGCAATGAGGCGAAGAGTTTGATGGAGCAAACCTTGAGCCATTATAGAAGAAAGGTACACAGGTCATTAAAATCTTCCGGCAAGCCTGCAAAAAATGCCTCCTCTATTAACTGATTCAATGGAGCAAAAGAATGTGGATGCGAGGGATTCAGAGAGAGAGAGAGAGAGAGAGAGAGAGAGTTCCTGCTAAATTTACGTATGCTTCGAATACAGCTTCTTTTTCTGCCCAGGAAATCGCAACCTAATGGTGAATATTTCATCACGTATTCAAACAGGGAGTGTTTATAATTATTTTTAATGTTATGGTAGTGGCTCAGTTGAGGGCCATATTGTGCCTGGCACTTCTCAAATCCAAAGTAAGAGACAGTCCCTGTCTAAGCAGATACACTTAGGGCTCATCTAGACTACACTAGAGTGTTGAAAGAGGATATGCAAATTCTGCAGGAATTTGCATATCTTCTTCCGATCTCACTTTCGAAAGCTGCACTTTTGAAAATGAAAGTAGTTTAGATATGGCTTTTTCAGTGAACTCCCCCCTTGTCGAAAAGCCGCTCTTCCTAAAAAAAAAATGAGGTTTGTGGGGCTTTTCGACAAAGGCGGGGATTTGCCGAAAAAGCCGTGGTAAACTATTTTCGCTTTTGAAGATGATATGCAAATTCCCACGGAATTTGCCTATCCTCTTTCGATACACAGTCTAGATGAGCCCTTAAAAAAAGAGTGGGAGAAAGGAAGGATCATTATCCCTGCTTCACAGGTGGGAATCTGAGATGTTAAATGACTTTCCCACAATCACAAACTGACCTAAGAACCCAAGTCTTTTAAAACCCACAGATATGTGCTTGCCAGAAGGCCACCCTATCTCATATGAGCATTCTGTTCACTAGCTGTCCACTCATGATACATTTGTATTTGAAAACAATGAGATCCTTTCGGCTTACTTCAAAGGGAGTGGGATCAGAACCACAGACACATTCCTGTGGACTGCATCCATGCCAAGTTTTAAACTTTGGTTGCTTCTGCTGTGGCCCTATTCTAATGACTCCTCCTTTGATCCTCTCTATACTTTACAATAGGAAAGTATTTTTTCCACACTCCCACAGCTCAAACACAGCTGCACGTATTTTGCTCAAACTGCCTAGAAAACTTCCACCCCAAAAGTGGTATTTTCAGGAAGTTATAAGGGTGAGAGCTGGGAAGCAGACAGTAATAGAAAATATTTGCGATGTTTTAGGACAGCGCCGTACGCATGCATAGAGCGCCGTGCAATGGGTAACACCAGCTGAACAAACACCAGGATCCTTGCCCAGAAGGGTGCATATCCCAGCAGGTGCTAACTATCTGCATCTCCAAGGAGTCAATAGGAGTGGAAGATGTTCTTGCACAAAAAGGGGTCACTTTCAGAGCTGGAAAGCTTCCCAAAACAGCTGGGTCTCCAGATGTGTGTTTCAGAAAGAAACGCAGGCCGGGGCTTGGCTAGAATTAACTCTGAGGCTGGCTATGGAGATGAAACTTTAACCTGAGGCCATTCACTTCAGAGGGACCTGCACCTGCTTACACCAGCTATCCCTAATGTTAAAGGCCCCAAACCTGCAGACAGCAGGGTCCCACGTCATCAGGAAAAGGCTGCTTGCCACTCATGTCCTAGTCCTACCTGCTGCTTGTGCCGACAGGGCTTGGCACAGGAAACTTTAGACCCCTGGGGAAAAACCCATGAGTTCTGGGCATGTTGCCAATCTGCCTGTTCCTCCCCACCAGAGGAAGGATGAAAAGGAAACAATTCACTGAACCTTGGATCTTGCAGATGGGGGGTGTCACACATTAAAGGCCTTTCCAGGGCCCCCAAAATGGTTAGAATTGGACTTGAGGGGGGAAAGGAAGAGCTGTGATGAGTTTGACTGTCCAATAGAACAATGGAGTGAGGCTCGGCTCTTACCATGTGGGTAGGAATCATAAGGTCATTCAAAAGCAGGGAGAGGAACTAGAGAGGAATGTGCTGCAAACAGACAAGTCCCCTAGAACAAGGGGCTGTGAGTTTCAGCAGCCCGTCTCCTGGTGAGCTCGAGCAGCTTCAAAGCCCCACCGAAGATTTAAACAAGATTGGACCTGGACATGGGACTAAGAGCATGGGAGGAGGCAGTCAGTGCAGGGCAGCACCATAGTCTGGCACAGCCAGACTCCTATGCTCCTGCCTCTCTTACATACAGAGCGCAGAGGCTGTTTTGCAAAGGCCAAGAGCATTGCAGCAGTGCAGTCGAGACAGGCTGTGAACAACTTGGTTAGTGCAATGTCAGGACTGCCTGGAGTCCAGTTATTAATCAGTCATAGCAGGAGCAATAGCCTCCATTTCCAGAAGACCCAGTCTCCCCCTCTGTCCCCCACATTGTAGATTAGATAATTTATCTTGCCCTTCAGATGATCTGCAGCCACTTTGTAGCTGCTGCCTCTGTAGATCCTGCAACATTTATAAGTCTGTTAAGACAGGAAGGCAAGAGTAAGGGCTTGTCTACACTGGCACATTTTGTCACCAAAACCTGCCTTTTGGTGACAAAACAGTGAGAGCATTTGTACTGCAACTTTTGTTGGGAAAAACACCCAATCCCAAGAGAGTTTTGCCTTTTCCCCTCCCTTTATTGTCAACAAAGAGCTAGCGTGGACTCTGCTGTTTGTTTTGTTGAGAGAACTGGCTTCCATCAGTATCCCACAATGCCTGTCCTGATAGCTGTGCTCAGTGTTTTGTGATCTCTGCTGCCTTGCAGGCCTGCGCCCCTCCCCTTTCAAAGCTCCAGGAAGTATCTGACAGCTGAGTGAGCTGCTCCATTTGGGGAACAAAGGGCAAATCATTGGAATGTTTCTATTCTGCCATGCACTACAAATACAGCAGTAGGCAGACAGCTGCTGCGGGGGAGGACTGGAGAGACTGCTGTGCTACTTTGATGTTCCTCAGTATGGAGAGCTCCAAGAGCTACAAAGGAATCCCAAGAAGCACAGGGATCAGCTCTGCCGTCCCACACCACTGCACTGTGGGATGCTTACCCACATCGCTTTGCTCTGTTGACAGGAGCTAGTAATGTGGCTATGAAATGTCAACAATGGGAGGCAGAAAAAACAGTTTGATCAATTTTTTCTTTTGATGACTTTGGCAGCCAAACCTTCCCAGAGTAGACATAGCCTAACATACCCAATTTAAAATCATGTAGCACCTTACCCAACCAGGATCTGGCAACACAACAGGAGTCTAGTACAGCTTTTCATTGGCCTAATGGGAATTGGATTTGGCTCTAAAAATAGAGTCATCCTAACAGCTCCTGCCTAAATATTCTAGAGCTCTCTGACTCCATCCATCTAGAACAGCTGAGTAGCTCTTTCCATTAGATGCAGCAGGCCAGGGATTGCTGTTCTAGTTAGTGACTTAACTGGTGAAAGAACAGCACAACTGTGCTATCTGGCACCAGGGGAGGGAGGCATTAGAGGAAGGAGACGGTGTGGTTCAGTGATTAAGGTGGAGACTTGAGTTTTATTCCTAGATTTGCTAGTGACCTTATGCAAATTTATGTGCCACACAGTTTCCCCTCCTATACGTGAGCAGTGATATTCGCTGACCCACAGATTAATTAAATCATTCATATTTTTGCAGCACTACAGGTGCCAGAGGGAGTCCATACTGTTTTATTTAGCAAACACAGACCCAGTCCCTCCCTCAAAGAGGGATTGAGGATGCTGGAGAGAACAGGAAAAGGAGCTAGAGGAAGGAATACACAGAATAAGGTTGTGTAGACTGGGTGACACAGTTGGATCATGCAAGTTGTTTGGGTTTTGATTACCTGGTATAAGCCAGGTGTATACTAAAGGCACTTCATGGTACTGCACCTATGCGACTGTAGCACCAGAGTGTTGATGCTTCCTACAGTGAGAGCAGGCATTCCTCCTCTCTGATAGGCAATAGAGCTAGGAATAATTCTTACACCGACCTAACCACATCCCACCTCTGGGGTTAGGATAGCACAACTAAAGTTCTCAGGAGTGTGAATTTACACCTCTCAGCACCATTGCTAGGTCAATCTAACTTGGAAGCGTAAAAGCCTGGGAGACAGAGATGTAACTTAAGGCTCTGGCTGGTCAGCTTCTCTACTTTCTGGACGCAGAAAGGGTACAGCCTGAGAGAACAAGGCAGGTGGGGAATCTCTGGGAAAGCCAGGTTGGCCTGAGGGCATGGAGCACAAACAGATCAGCAAAGGGATTGTATTTTACTGGTGCCTAGCACAACAGGGGCACCAATCTGATTACAACACGAGTAACAAATGCTCACAAATTGACATGCAGACAGAACTGCAACGCAGTCAGTAGGTTCTCTCATGACTGCTTATGCCAGGCCAAGCCATAGAAAGGCCCTAGGTGGTGAAACTGTGCAGCATGTGCTGTGGCAGCAACTCTGGAAACCACAGGGCCCATCTGTGCCAAGCAGACTCAGTCAAGAATCCCATTTATATTCATTAGACATTCTTTGTAAAGGGAATAAGAGCGGATCTCACTGTCTCTCTCAGGCGCAGCGCATCGGTTTGGCTTTGTTTTAAAATGAGACCTTTATGAAAATACCATCAAAGAAAATATTACTAAGGGAGAAAAAAAAATCCAGCTATTTTAATGGAGGAGGCGAAACCCAACTGTTCTCAGGAGACATAGCTGCCCCTCCAGCAGTGAGTCAGGTTTGCTAATGCAGTGGTTCCCAACTGCCAGGTCACAGACCTCTGGCTGCCGGGCCTGGAGTACACCATTCTCGCCGCACCTGTTCGGAGAGGCATGTCCTGCCCCGCCTCTCAGCCAACCAGCGGCAGGGAGGGGCAGGGTCTCCTCCCGGTCGTAGAAGAGCGCTTCCCTGCGTGGGGGAGGGTTGTGTGGAACCGCTCCGTGCAGCACTCCCGCTGCGCAGGGAGCTGCTCTTCCACAGCTGGGAGGAGACCCTGCCCCTTCCTGGCACTGGTTGGCTGAGAGGCAGGGCAGGACACCTCTCCCAAGAGCCACAGTGGGAAGGGAGGCACTGGGCAGTGTACCCTGCCCTGGCCCCCAGAGTCACCGTGATGCAGGCAGCAGTGCATGGCTAGGTGAGGGGGGGGGACAGACACTGGGGGGACTCCAGGGGTGGGGCCAGTAGAGGGGGGAGGCTATGGAGGCAGGGCTGGCACTGGGGGGGCTCTGGGGATGGGGCTAATATTGGGGCTGGCACTGGGGAGGCTCTGGGGATTGGGTGCAGGGGCTCTGGAAACAGGAGGCTGGTACTGGGGGCTCTAAGGGGCAGGGGACTGGCACTGAGGTGTTTGGGATGGGCTGGCACTGAGGGGCTCTGAGGGTAGGAGGCTGGCACTGGGGGGGGTTGGGTGCAGGGGACTCTGGGGTCAGTGGCTGGCACTGGGGGTTGGATGCAGGGGACTCTGGGGTCAGTGGCTGGCACTGGGGGTTGAGTGCAGGGGACTCTGGGGTCAGTGGCTGGCACTGGGCGTAGTGGAGAGGTGGGGGGCTCTAGGGGTTAGGGCTGGCACTGGGGGCTGGGCTTTTGGCAGATTGGTAATTTTTTATTTGCATATTCATTATTTGCATAATCATTATGCAAATAAAATGTTACTGGTCCACCAAAAGTTTGTGAATGGGTTTGCCAGTCCCTGGTATCAAAAAGGTTGGGAACCACTGTGCTACTGGATGGGGAAATTCCTGCAGCTGCCCCTATTCTAACGTGTTTAGGATAGAATGTTGGAGTGACTGCTGCTCAACACAAAAGGGCTAGAAACAGTGTTGACAAGATACCAAGCAGGAACTCCAGATTTTCAGCTTTGACAACAGAATTATTGCACATTATTCTTTCTAAGTAAATTAAACCCATTAATCATCATAATCAGTAATGCTCCGTGTCAATGATATGGGAACGCAGCTAGTCATTATACTGTGTTATCAAGAAATCAGCGAATGATGCTGCAGCCGTCACTGTCACGGGCTGACAGTTAAGGAGTACGGTAATACCCAAGGTGTAGAGATGACCCTGCTTCCAAGAGAAGCGAGGGCATGTCTACACTAGGAAATTTCAAAATAACTAGATTTGACTTAATTCCCAATTTTACAAAATTGAAATAGAGTGTCCCCACTATCAGGAAGCCTTGAAATTAGTCCGAGGCAGGCTCCGTTAATGTGGAAGCGCTACCTCAACTTAGAGCCCCAGGAAGCACTGAGGAGTAATTAGTTCGAATTACTCTGGGGAGTAGTTATTTCAAAATAGCGGCACTGGAGCGTGCCTGATAATGCTATTTTAAAATAATTATTTCAAAATTAGCATTATTCCCCATGGAAAGCAGGAGTACAGATTTCAAAATAAGCGGCCCATTATTTTAAAATAACGGGCTTGGTAGCGAGGATGCACTGCTATAAATTCGACCTAAGGGGGGGTTATTTCAAAATAACACCCTAGTGTAGACCAGGGCTTAGAGATGACAACCCTTCCTCAGGGGCAGTGATAGCACCTGGGACTCTGAGGAGGACAAAATCCATCCCTGGTGCAACTTCATGTGTTGGCATGAATCTGGCCCCAAAGTTCATTCCTTGAAGGTGGTGGGGTCCATATTGTCATGATTTGAATCAAAGTCCCCTTGGGATTGCCCTCTGGTGAGCTGATCATGCTACTGACACCTGCCTTCCTGCCCTCTGCGGCTCCCCACCACCCACCACATGGCACAGAGTTGGGGTTACCTGCCCCTTGCAGAGCAACACAGATGCTGGACCAGTTCAGCTCTGGGAGGGCTCAGCCACAAGGTCTCAGCACCCTGGCATCCATAAGCCAATTTTCATAAAGCATGGGGGAGTCGTGACAAATGTCATTTAACTGGCTTGGAAAATCCCATCCCTATGTCAAGCAACAGAGACTGGTGGAAGGCAGAGTCAGTCAGTACTTCACATTTTGGTTGAATGCCTTAGTGCTGAGCTGGTTAAAAGCCTGGCGTTTGGTTGCCCTCAGCATGCTCCTAACTCTTGCAGCTCTGCATTATGACAATAACTATAATTAAATCTCATGCTTCAGGAGGTAACCTGGAGGGGACAGGAAGGAATTTTTCCCTGGTGCACAATTGGCTAGATGTAGTCTGGGGCTCTTTCACCTCCATTCTCTGATGCTTCAGACAGCCACAGCTGGGATACAGGACAGACTAGTGACCCTTGCCCTGAATCCTCTCTGGTGTGTCTTGCCCACATGGTCAGGGTCATAATGATCACTCCACCTGTAGTCAGGAAGGAATTTTCCCCCAGGCCATATTAGTGAGGTTTTCTCCTTCTGCAGCCTGGGGCATGATTTACCCGCTGAAATCATGTGGTAATGTCTCACCTAGTCAGTTCTCTGCCATTACAGGGGCCTCAGTCTTTGGTGGCAACTTGGTCACTATTGTCCTTGGCCTGAGGTTCACAATTTAGTCTCCTGAGGTCTGAAATGCTTTAATCTAAGGGCATGTCATACCGCATTGTAGCTGCACCACTGCAGCATGTCTGGTGGAGATGTTCTAGGTCAGTGATGCACAACCTTTTTTCAGCCACGACCCCCATATACTCATCTTGCGACCCCCAAGATAATTTGAGCAGCGCGGCACTTAGATCCAGGGAGCCAGGGGCTGGGCTTGGCCGTTGGCGGCCCCCAGGAAGACATCCACAACCCCCTTGGGAGTCGCGACCCATGGGTTGCACACCACTGTTCTAGGCAGACAGGAGAGAGCTCTCCCATCAGCATAATACAACTACCTCTTCCACTGACATAGCTTTGGTAACTTGGAGGGGTTATTCACACCTCTGAGTGACAAACTCTGCTGACATGAGCTGCAGTTAAACAAAGCCTTTAGTATGGGACACTTTCAGCCAGCTCAATTAGCTTCATTAGCACAGACACTACAATGGACAGGTACTATTTATTTCTCGCCCTTCTTTTTTGGTTTTAAATTCTGGGTCCCCCTTTTTTGTCATTCAAGCTTATCTAAAGTGGGGTTTGCCCACAAAAGCTCATGATACTATATATATTTTATATGGTAGTCTCTAAGGTACCACAGGACTACTTGTTTTCAAAGTTACAGACTAACACGGCTAGCCTTGGGAGGCAGGCCAATCCTTGCCTCCAGACAACCCCCTAACCTGAAACAAATTCTTTCCAGCGATGATGCAGCACCTCCAACATACTCGCCCAGGAACCCACCCCTGCAATAAACTTCAGTGCCAATTCTGTCCATACATCTATACAAGCGACATCCCCACAGGACTTAACCACATAAACCACCACATCAGAGGCTCACACAATTGCACATCCATTAATGTGATATATGCCATCAAGTGCCAGCAATGCCCCTCTGCCATGTACATTGGCCAAACTGGATGGTCTCTACAACAAAGGATTAATGGACACAAATCAGATATTTGAAAGGGTAACACACAAACCTGTTGGGGAACATTTTAACTTGCCCAGGCACTCAGTAATGGATCTGAAGGTGATAATACTATTACAAATCAATTTCAATAACCAGCTGGAGAGAAGCTATGGAACTTGCCTTCATTTACAAATTTGACACCTTTAATCAAGGTTTGAATAAAGACCTGAACTGGATGGGCCACTACATTCAATACCCTAATGACATCAAAAGCTTCATACCACGCACTTACAGCCCACTCTATTAACCTCATCTAGCACGCACACAAGATTTTTTCTTCCTTTTCTTTCCCTCCCCATTCTGTCTTTTTCTGCTATTTATTTGTACCTCTGGACCCCTTGCTTCAATCATCTGAAGAAGTGGGTTGTGCCCAAGAAAGCTCATGATGCCATCTACATTTTTTGTTACTCTCTAAGGTACTGCAGGACCATTCGCTGTTTAAGTTTTTACAGCTACCCCTCAGACTAGAGTCTCTGGGTTTAATATAGGGGTTTAATGGCCTGTGATGTACAGGAGCTCAGACTAGATGACCTAATGGACCCTTCCAGCCTTTATTTTTCTCTCTCCAAAGAGCCGCCATGATTTTAAAATGTGCATTTGTATTAGAACTGATCACTATTATAGTCTATTAAAAGATCACTATTATAGTCACACTTTATATTAAGATACATCGACCAATAGTTCATAAAATGAAGTTTTAATAAACTGTTAATAATCAGGTCAAGTGCTGGAGCTTGTAACTATCTTAACTCTTTCTTGTGAGGTGTAGAGTCATCCATAACCCGTACAATTCCAGCAGTGTTTCCTATAAACTGAGCGCTTGGGCGGCAGCCAAGGAGAGATTCAAATGCTGCCCAGCTGATTAGCAGAGCGCCCACAGCCAGCAACATGTGTTTCTAGTGGTGGTGCACATCTGCACCTGCCTCAATGCACACAATAAAATGTATTCTGCACATGGGTGGAAAACTTTAGAAGGAAGATTGTATTCCAGGCTGTAAGTCATCGTTGACATAGCTCATGTTCAGTTGGTAGTCATTTCTGAGGTTTTTATAAGTACACTCTTAATATTAAGTGGGACTCATTGTGTGTGTTGTAGTAGCACCTAGAGGCTTCAGTAGTAGTTGGGGTCTCGTTGTGGTAGGTGCTGTACAAACTCAAGAAAAACATGAACCCTGCCTCCAAAGAGTTTACAATCCATAGAATTCATAGTAAGCCATTTACCCAACAAGCTTTGCCTCCTATCTGTGTACAGAGCAAACTCTCACCAATGGATTATCTGAAAATATTCAGCAAAAATATTGTTTAATTTCATCCTCCATACTGCTTACTGGTTGAGTTGAGTTGCTTAGTTACAACCTGTCATCTGGTATTGTTTTGGTTCCCTGATTGACTCTGATATGCATGCACACAGAAAGTGAAATTAAAACAGCTCTCCATTCTGTAAGATTTGATTGTGTGTGAATGTTCATAGAAAGTGAACACAAAGAGACAGGTCCCACGAGCTTGCTGTAGTACCATCTTTCCTTTGACTTCAATGGGACTACTCACTGGAGCTGTGAGAGTAGCTGAAGCAAAATCACACCAATGGATGAATACTCACTACCTTATTTAGTTTATGTGTGTGCATACACTCCCTGCAGCTTTGTTTAGAAGCTGACCTCAGCAGCATAGTAACTATCCTTACTAGCTACATCTAGCAGCTATTACATTTAGCAGCTGCACCTCGGCAAGCAAGTCTCCGTGGATGATAAATACATGTTGTAGATAGTTGCAAATTAAATGTGCAGTAGAAAGCAATTATATTTCATACTTGGCAAAGCTTCTAGGTCAGTGAGGGACAATCGAGGCTAGCAAGTGGTAGGGATGTTAAATATCAGGTATTTGAATAGTCACGTAATCGCATAAAATCTTGTTACATGACTATTTCTAGTCCTTGGGGATGGGGCTGACAGTCAGCGCACTCCTGGCCCCACTCCCAGGGAGCCCCCTGCCACACCATGCTGCTGCTTCTGATACAGAGGCAACAGCGCAGAGTAGCAGCAGCCCCTGTCCACAGGGGGTCCAAACTCCCCACAGACAGAGGCTGCTCCGCATCCCACGGTGCAGCTTCTGTCCAGAGGGAACTTGGACACCCCCCCCATGGACAGGGACTGCTGCTCTGCCTGTGGTGGGCCCAGGTGCCTCATGGCAGCCTCCCCTGCAACCCGCTCCCCACTGCTGCCTCTGATAGAGGGGCAGGTGGCACTGTGGAGCCAGTATTGGAGGGGAGGGAGGAGAGACCAGCTTTTAAGCCTGCTACCCCCAGCACCGGCTTCTGCTTCCGCCACCTTGGTGCTTCTGATACAGGGTTAACAGTTAATCATCTAGTCGACTACTAATTCATATCCCTAGTGAGAGGGCCGCATGAGTGGCCCTCCATCTCAGTGGACTGCAAGATTGTCATAACCAAGACGGTATCCCAGGATAGGCTACTTTTACTAACCGCACCTGTGTACCTAGAATTTGCAGGGAGTGCTGACTGACCCCTAGCAGCACTTTGATTGGATCCAGAGGAAGAGCACAGCTCTCAGAATGTTGTGTGCAAACAGCTTGCACCTCGCTTCACGGGCCCTTGCTTTACATGCATTTCACTCTAGTAATACTGGTAGAAGAAAGACTACACCGACAAAAACCCACAGAATCTGGCAATCCTGTCCGTAGGCAAGAGCAAACAAAATGTCTCGTGAGCCGTATTGTATGGAACCCCAATGGGCACAGGTGGTCCTTGGTCTGGAGGTTGCCCATCACTTTTCCAAACAGACGGCAAAATATCTTATTGACCAAGAGTCTGAGCTTCAGTTCCACAGCCCTGTCCGCACCCATAGCAACAAACACCCCAATTCCAGAACTTCATGTGGGGAGGCTAGCCGGAGGCGCAGACTCAGCAAAACTGCCTTTTTTTTTTAAATCAAGCAAGTTCGCTGAGGGGGCCACTTTAAGCACTGTCCTGCCAATAACGCTGCTCCCAGATTATGATAGACTCATATACATGCTTTTTTTTCCTCCAGGACCTTTTAGTCTCTGCTCATTCCTCCCATAGCCCCTGGGTAATGGGGTTGACTCGCTTCCTGCTGGTCCTTCTAGTCATGACTTACCTGTTGTCTGTTCTACTTTCCAGCATGTCTCTGTTGCTCCCTGGACTGCAGTGTCCTCTTTCAGTGCCCACCACTCTGTTCTTGTCCCCTTCTAGAGGAATCAAAAGTCTTTATACCCATCTGAGCAGCCAACTGCAGCCTTATGGACAAGCTGCAGTCTGTATAGGCTATGCTTCAATGTGGCTAGGTGTGGTGCCAGGGGGAAGAGGGGACCCAGGCCTGCCCACTACTCTGGGTCCCAGTCCAGGGACCCTTTCCCTGGGCCACTTCCCCATAACCCTTGCACCTTCTTGCCCCTTGTATCCAGGCCATAGCCTGGGAGATGACAGGCTGAAAATTCATTCCAGCTCCTCTGAGTCTGTACAGCACTGTTCTCTGCAGGAGCTCCTACTCCCTTCCCAGCTAGAGTAAGACTGAGCACCTCCTAGCCCAACAGCCTTTTATAGGGGCCAGCCTGGCCCTGATTGACCGACTGCACCCTGCCCTGATTGGCCAGGGTTGAGCAAGCCTTCACTGGCTTGTTTGTAACTCTCTCCCTGCCGGAGTGGGCTACAGCACCACTACATCCTATTAAATCTCCTGCATCCCTCATTTCACCGGGGTTTCCTGCTTTTTATACCTGCCCCCATGGCTATCATTTATACCATTCTCCCTAAATTAAATTCCTGCCCTTGCATGTTACCATCGCCCACCTACCTACCCACCCTCTGAGACATCCAGCTTGATCCAGACAACACAGCATTCATGTCTGCCTGGAGAAATATATCCTCATGTTGTGATCTCAGTTCCCCCTACTGGTAAAACTGACCTCTCTCATTATCGGGCATGGTCAGAGCTTCATACAAGATACTGAGATGGACACAGAGGGTAGTAATGGGTATAAAGAGCCTGTCTGCATGAGGTCACTGCCTGCAACTACTCTCAGGTCTTTAGTAACTAACACATGTTCGCATTTGGTGGCCTATCTTAAAAGATCTGAGGTTTGTTGTGCTGTCAGCTGTCCGTGCATGGCTGCTCAAGACCATCTAAGGAAGGCAGCACAGGCTGAAAGTCAGTCGGGGAGCTAGAAAGCCAGAGAAAACCATGTCTGTGTCCAGCTGTAAAATATAGAAACCCCCTCTTTATATTGATCACTGATGGGTCCTGACTCTTCTGCACAATGAGAGACATTACAGGGCTCTCAGACCTGTTCTTAGTACTGCTGGCAACAGCCAGCCTTTTATATGCAGTGTCTATACAAGGACTGCTGGGGAGTGAGCTCCTGGCTCTAGAGAAAAGTCCTTGAATGTTAGGATGAAACACATTGGCACGCAGACTTTCCTTGCTACATCGAGAGCTTTGGTTTCACCATGCGGTCAGCATGTCCTCCATCTGCCAGTAGAAACAGATGCCAGTAGAAAGATACCCGATGAAAAGCTGCTTTATTCTCATCTCCAGGATCTGACTGCTTCCGGACCTTCATATAACACTGAGGTTTAAAGCAGAACATCTTGGACCTAAAAGTAAATTCTAGTGAGACCAGGATTTTCCCTGCTCCAGGTACCTTTCCATTCTCCTCCAGGGTGAGTGCAATGTCTACTGTACAGCTGAACAGCGATGGGAAAAGTGACAGGCTTCTTATTTATTTAAAGGCACAGGCACTCTCAGCTGGAATCTGTCTCCTCCATGGTGATCTCTACCAGTGTTTCTCAATGAGTGGTCTTTGGACTGGCATCAGTCCCTGAGATCTCCCTGACACAACTTAAGAAGGTAGCAAGTCAGGCCCTAATATCAAAAAGGTTGAGAAATACTGGTCTACAGTGTCCATTGCACATCAATTCAGTGGAGAAAGTGTAACACCAACAGGTAGAATTGAACCTGGGACCTCTGGGGTGTAGTACATGAGCCTCTACCACATGAGCTAAAAGCCAGCTGACCCTGAGCTAAGGCTTCAGAGCAGATTCATTATTCTCTCTGTGAGAGGCTTCAGTGCCTCTAGATGAGACAGTGACCCACACCCAGCAGGTGTGTGGATTATGAAAGCGCCACCCTTTTCCAGCCCTAGCAGTTTCACAATGGATGGAGTAACAAATGGTTTGTCCATTGACAGCCCCTTTCATCCAGCAGAGCTCACAGTGCTCTACAACGGGCACATGGAGAAACTGAGGCAGAGAGCGGTAAGTGGACCTGCCTAAGGGAGCCTGGCAAAGTACTAGGACTAGAACCTGGACTTCTGGATTCGTAGATGCCCGTTCTAAGAACGAGAGTTCATTGTCTCTCTCAGAGTCAAACCTGAAAATGGACATGGCGTACAGGAACTTGGAGTGCCCTTGAAGGGGCACTAGGGAGGGATGCTGGGTGAGGCAATGGGGGACACTTTTTATAGGGCAGGAGATAAACTGGACAGGAGCACTGGGTAAAGGAATTCAGTGTGAAGAGAGGTTTTCCTCTCACTGGGGGGCATGTCCATGTCTAGCCTGTTGGGTTGGGGACCCCCAACTCCAGTCCAAGTCAATGGGACAGCAGGTGCTCAGCACCTCTAGAAATGAGCCCATGAAGTGCCTAGCACACTTCTCTCCTGCTGCCCTCTCCGGAAGCATTCATTGTCTCACTGGACTGCACTCGGATTGGTTTCACCTTTTGCCCCTGCATACTGCTAATGAGCTGGCACAGAGATGCATCTCAAAACTCTGAGAGATCAAGCAGCATCAGAGTCCTGGCAGGGGAAGAAATACAGCTACTTGGGGGGAAAAGGACAAGAACCTGCTTGTAAGCCTAGAAATCCCCAAATTGCCTCCTTTCCCCAATAGCTTTGCCCATCTAAACCCTCAGGATGCTTCTCCCCTGGCCTCTCATCTGTATATCAGCGCCTCTCCCTTTGCACCTGACCCAAAGGCAGCTGTAATCAGTGGGAGCATTTCCACTCACTTCAGTGGGATTTGGATCAGGTCCTTTTTCCATCAGAAAGACAGGAGGAAGGAAATGCGGCTCTAAAGAGAGAAATGTGCATTGCTCACCCTCCAGCTGCTGCTCTTCCTATGAGCCCCAATCCTTTCCCCATTGCACCCCCCACAAGGAGGCTGGCACAGTTAGCTACCCTCCGGCATTTTATTGAGCCATCTGCAGGAAGTGAGGCGCATGAATAAGGATATTTATTGTAAACTAAAATCGCACAGGTTCCGTATAAACTAGAGTGCAAGTGTGTTTACCTTCTTTATCCCCACTCCTGTGCATGGAGGATGATTTCACAGTAAATTCTGTCATTTACTATGCTCTTCTTTCTCATCTCTTCTGTTGAGGGGGATCTGGGCTCTCCAAGACAAAATGTTCAATAGCTGCCCAGGCTGCAGAGAAAGCACCTAGCCTGTAATTTTTATATTTCCCTGCTTTTGAGAAGAAATGATTTATAGGGACATTCCCAGGCCAACACCCCTCCCCACAATTCTCATCCCTCATGTTTGTAAAGTCAATGAAAGGTTTATGAGCTCCTTAGCTATTCTGAGTTCCTAGACTATTATGGATAAACCCTTCTCTTCTTCCCATTGTTACATCTCATCAGCTCCTCAGCCATTATGGATTTCTGAAGCAGAGAGAGATTCTCTTTGCTGCATCATTTTAATAACAGCCTCCCTAAGATTAACACCAAGTTTTGCTACCTCATCAAATACGTACATCATTTTCCACTCTCCCATTATGACTTGGAAACCAGGCAGACAACGCATTAATCCCTCATTAAGAGAGGAGCAGAGTAAGATGGAGGAAAGCTAATGGATGGAACTAGATAATGCATCTTCAGAAATGCACAATCCTTAGAACAGAGCAAAATCAGATTTCACTGACTATAAACTGAAGGCTGACACTATCACTGCAAGGGAGAGGGTAAAATATGGCCAGTGTCTAGCTCTGAAATGTTGAATGGTGCCAAACAGTTCTAAAGAAGGAAAGTCTCCAAGACTTTTGAGGCCCCATCCAAACCCAACTCTCTGCCAGCAGAGACCATCCCACTATTCCAGCTCTGCAGACCAGTCCATAAGAGAAGTTCCCTACATCCCACCAAGAAAACCTGTGCAGATGGTCAGCGGGCCATAGAGCACTGTTCAAGAACCACTGCCCTACATCTTCCATGTTCTCTCTTCTGCTGACCCTCACACACACAGCTGAAAGACTGAGCTTAGTAGAAATGCTACTCAGTGTGAAGAATTACACAGAGCAAAAAAGCTGCTGTATATGCTTAGTAACCAGAACCACTCGTCCACAGTTTAAAACTTCAGCCAAAGAGATAGTCAAATAACAAACTGGAGGAGAGAGAGAGAGGGGAAAAAAAGAAGCTATCTCCATCAAATACATCATTTGCTATCTATGTAAGGTACACCTCACAATTGGCAATGTATTTATCCTCCCGACACCCCAGTGAAGCAGGGCAGTGCTTTTAATCCCATTTTGCAGGATTGGAAATTAGGCCCAGAGAGGCTAAAACCATGCCTACATTACAGACCTTTGCCAGCACTCTATGGCAGGCAGGGGCATGAAGAAGTGTGATCTCTGATCAGGCCCACCAATAGCAATTCGGGGCCCTGGGGCAGAAAATCAATAGCCCCTCTGTCCCCCTCCCTCAGCCAGGGCCACATGCCCAGAGAAACCCCAAGCACTTCCTGCCCCCTGCCAGAGGAGTCCTGGGCTGGCTAGCCCCAACCCCAGCCCCAGCCTCTCCCTTCCCCAGCCCCAACCTGCTAACTCTGGGGAAATGACCAGCATCTCATGATTGAAAGACACTTTTTATATGCAGCATGCAGGTTCCAGAGCCAAGTAACCCTGCCCCAGAACCTGCATGGGCCATATCAAAAGCATCTTTCAATCAAGAGACACTTTTCAGCAGAGCTACTGCTGCAGTGACCGAAGCCCCCGGGTCCTTTTATATTGCTGGTAATTTCCCCCTTTGTCCCCACACCCTGTTGACAGGCCCATCTCTGACCAACAAAGCCATCCTGGCAGAAGCCCCTAGCATAGACACAGGTAAACTAGGGATGTTAAAATGTGGGTAATTATGTAAATGTGTAACCGCTGAAAAAAAATCAGTAGTTACATGGTCACACGCACCCGCAGCCAGCTCCCCGGGAGCTGGTGCACATGGGGAGCCATGTTTTAAGTCGGCTACCTGTGTGCAATGGCTGCCACCCTGATACAGAGGCAGCAGTACAGGGCATCAGTGGCTCCCCAGGAGCAGGGCCGGAGCCTGTGTGTAACTGTGAATGTTAACCAATAAACCCAGACTTATTGGTTAGCCATTTACTCAGTTATACGTTCACATCCCTAAGTTAAACCAGCCAAGCTGCCCGTTTTCTAGCTGAAACCTGCCACAAGCACACTTGCCACTATAAGCTGCATCCACAGTAGGAGCACTTTGCCAGTAAGGGATACTGGTCTAGCTTCACCCCCATAGTCCTCCTACTGTAGGCATGGCCTTTATGATTTGCCCAAAGTTACACAGGAAGCTGAGGTACAAGTGAGACTTGAACACAGGCCTCCTAAATCCTAAGCAAGACACTGACCACTGTCCAGCTTTCCTCTCTGCTAATTATGAATTACTCAGCTCTAATGATCATTCTTCACATTCCATAGCTAGAGAAACTTAAGCACAAAGAAACTTGTCTAAGGTCATCAAGAAAGTGGCAGAACCAGGAACACAACCCACATGCTTAACCTGTGTCCTCTGATCTATCCCAAAGATTCTGCTTCCTCTAGGAGCAGGTTTCCAGTCCTCTCACTCATCCTTGTATTTTGAATGTAATTATCTATTGTTAGCCCTTGAAGATGGGGACTGTCTTTTTGTCCTCTGTTCATACAGCGCCTGGCATGCAGGGGCTTAGACTCCTAGGCCCTGTTGTGATTCATCACATACCCATTCCCATGGCCTCTGACAGCATGTTACGTAATATCAGAAACAAACCAGCAACTGTTCTGGTCATTCTGGGCAGCACTAATAACCACCAACCCACAAGCTGGAAAAATCCTCCAGACCCTCAGACCAGGGTCAACCAAATACCAGGCTCAAGAACTAAGCTTTGCATCATGGGCTGAGGGCCAAGAAGCTGGGGGGACTGACAGGGAAAGTTGGTCCCACTCCAGGGGAAAATCTCCATCACTAACAACATTTACTTCTCAGGAGTGTCCAAGGGAGCTGATCTCAGCTAGCGCAAAAGTGCAGAGAGTTAGAAACAAGCATTCAGGCCTCAGTCTGGTACCCACTATGTCCATTAACTTCAGCAGGACCAAGATCAGATTTTTAGGGGGGAAAGCTCCCAAATCACATAAGGCTTTAGAGATTAAAGCCACACCCCTGGTTGCACCTAGAAGCAGCTGGGAAGCTCACGAAGGGTATGTCTACACTGCAATTAAAAACCCAGGATGGCCATCTTTAGCCCTATATGCTCAGCCTGTTCCATTCAATGGGACAGGCAAACAGCTCCAAGCTGCATGAGCTGCTGCAGCCAGGAGTCCTTGGAAGGTACAAGGATTGTACTTGTTGTATTTGTGTTACAATAGCACAAAGAGGCCCCCCGCTGAGACTGGGATCCCATTGTGTTCGGTGATGTAGACACCAACACAGTCCATGCCCCAAAGATCTTACAATCTGACCGACAAAGAGAGCATTACAATCCCCATTTGATGGATGGGGAACTGAGGCACACCAAGATGAAGTGACTTGCTGAAGGTCACACAAAGAGAGTCTGCAGCAGAATCAGAAACTGAAGGCCAAAGTCCCATGGCCATCTCAAGCAAAACACACTGCTGTGGTTAGCCCTGCATCAAAAGCCCCATTTCTATAAGTTCCAAAGGACTCACCTGCTTGCATGGATGCCTCTTATGGGAAACCGCTAATCCACTGCACCTCAGACACGTCCTGACATCTTGCCCCGCTGGCTTGATGTTTCTCTCTGGCTTTCCTGAGATGAGAAATTGCATGAGATGAGGGATTCAGGCAGGTGCCCCTCCCGTCCAAGAACACAGCTGCTCAGCCTGAGTAATAGAGACACACTCCTTGTCATTGCTAATATAGAGATACGCAGGCAGCCTCACCAAGAGGCTTCAGTCTGAACAGACTCTCCAGAGCACAGGGCGCATGAGCCCTTTAGATTTTAATCCTTTCATTCTTTAATCTCTTTTGCTCGTGGTTTTATCATGCACTGCAGAGTTTCAGGCGATAAGCCCACAACAGAAAGAGGTAAATCTCGCCTGTAGACAAGAGTGGATTCAGAATCTTCCCAAGCAAGGGAGAGAAATTCTTGGCTCTTCTTCATGGGAACTGATAGAACCAGCAATTGACAGCAATCATTTCCAGAGAGACAGGTTCCCCACAGGAGACTGACTCAGGGAGGCAAAGAAATAAGGACAGATAGTTCTATGGTCCCCATCCTCGCGGTATCTGAGCACCTCACAACCTTGCATATATTTAATCCTCCAGGGCCCCAGGGAGGCAGGGCAGTGCTATTATCTCCATTATACAGACAGAGAACTGAGGTACAGAGGCTAAGGCCCAAATCCACAATGGTATGTGGATTCAAGCTGCCAACCTAGATGCAAACGGCGCCATGGCAATGCCATGAGTTCTTTCGCCACTCAGCCCCATGTTCCAATGGTGCAGCACACTGCACCCAGCCTTGCATCTCTGGTGAAAACACTTGCTGTCACACCGGGAACTTCCCCTGTGCCTGCATGTCCACAGCAGCTGAGTCATGTTGGAAAAGATTCCACTCACTGTCCAAGAATGGGTATTGCTTTCCGGGACCCGGTGGCACCCAGGAACAGGACTAATCTGGAGAACTGTGGCTCACTGGCTCCGCTCCGGGCTGGTGTGTGACTGAGAGTCATTCCCATCTCGGCGAGTTTGGGTTCTAACCCCACCGAACTGTGCCACCCTTCCCGGGAAATCTCAGCAAGCAGGTCAACGAATGAACAGACCCCGGAAACTGAGCTCTCTAGCCCTCCGGGCAAGCTCCAGGGTCCTATGCAAAGGCAGCTGTCTGGGGAAAGTCTCAAGTGCCTTCTAGGCCATAACCTTTTGCAGCACTAACTGTCCTTTAAACAAGAGAGAATGAAATTTTCCTCCCCAGTTGGGAGGCTCCAGCATAGCATCTCCTGCCCAGCAGCAGGGAATTGCTCCTCTGGCCCCCATCAGACATTTCTTTCCCTTTTATCTTAAACCATCACATTCTCTCCAGCTCTGTTCCCGGACATTTCAGAGGAGAGAGAGACCAGGAGCAACACCCACGTGCACAGATCAGTCCCTTTTGTTCATGTGCGATAGTTTTGCACCCAAGCAGCCTGTGACCAGACCAGGCCTCCCTTTCTTTCACAAATCACAGTAGTGACACTGGTGCCTGGGAATCACTTTGATGGCTTCCTTGGTCACATGAGGAAGGTTCACAAGAGCAAAGGTATTTGCATGAGTGTGGAACCTGCCTCAAGTGAATGAATCTGGGGAGAGGAAAGCTGCCTGTACAGGAATGCAAGGGAGCTATGGGTGGCTTTATCCAGGAGAGCTGACAGCCATGCCAGGCCCCTGAGCAAGGTCGGGGGGGGACCAGCTCCATGCCTCTGTGCCACCAGGCAGAAGGCATGGGGCCAAGAGCAGCTGGCTCTCAGCACCACTCGGATCGTGGTGTTCCCCCCGCTCTCCCACCAATGCTGCCTTGAGCATGCCATGCGGCACCCTGCCCGGAGTGTCCTCATGGCACTCTAGCAGCAATTTAAAGGGCTTACGGCTCTGGCTGCTGCCGTAGCGCAGCAGTGGTGACCAGAGCCCAGGGCCCCTTTGAATCACCAGGCCCTGGGGCACTTGCCGCCTTTGCCCCCCTCTCTCCATTGGTGGGCCTGCATGCATCTGATGAAGTGGGTCTTTGCCCATGAAAGCTTATTCCCAAATAAATCTGCTAGTCTTTAAGGTGGCACAGGACTCCTCGTTTTTACAGAGACAAACACAGATTATCACAGCTGCCCTTTTGAGACTTGAAACATTTCAGAAAGTCATGTCCATGTTGCCAAATTGTTTTGGTCAGGAAAAAACCTAAAAATAGAGAAATCAAAATGTTGCATTTTACTATTTTCTAAATAAAACATTTCAATTTTTCTACTGGACACAACTTTTAATTTTGAAACGTCCTTCAATCTTATTTTTTTTTAATTAAAATGTTTTTTAAAAGCTGAAAACCAAACCAAAACGTTTCGGTTTGGATCAAATAAAGGGGTTCATTCAGCCTGAAATGATTTAAAACAACAACAAAACACTGGACCTGGAGCAAACCCAAAAATCAGAAATACTGTAATCCTGGGTATGGCACAATGCTGGATCTCAGCACACCCTTCTGTGCAGGAGTGAGGGATCTTTTTTGGGTCGGGGCCACTGATCCACAGAAAAATCAGTCGGGGGCCGCACACAAGTGTGAAGCAAAAAACAAATAAACCAACCAACCAACCCAAAAAAACCCTCACTGACATGTCCCCGGTGTAAGGAGGAGAAAGACACTCCCCATATTCTCCTTGCACACCAGAGCCTAGGGGAGCCCAAGCTAGTCGATTTTCTGTGTTCCAGTCCCACAGGGGGATGGGAGGGGGCGGTGTGCCAGTACAGGATCCCCAATGCTAGGGTGGGAAACAAGCCTTGGGGGACGGATCCAGGCAAGCCAGGGGTCACATCCGGCCCCTAGGCCTTAGGTTCCCCGCCCCATTTATGTCTCAAGAGAGGGACTGAGGAAGAGATGGACGGAGGGAGGAAGAGGTGGAGGGAGGGAGAGATGGTGTGCCTGAATGTCAGGATGTGTGTGCATAGTAATGTCTGCTCATCCATCTGCCTGTTCGATGTCTGTGTTAGAGCAGTAGGAATCCACGAAACAGAGGGGACTCCAGTCTCACCACTGCCTGGGGATTAAGAAGCCAACTCTGTACAAACCTGTCAGAAGTCCAGAGAATTAGGGACACCTGGGATTTCTCTTTCTCTTCACTCAGAGAGCATTTTGTTCTTAATTACAACTGGCAACAGCAGCAGCTGCTTGGTCGGGGGTGAACTTCATTATTTTCAAGGCGGGAGGATGACAATACTCTTTCCTTATGAAAATCCCATCAATCTGGCCATGCAGAACAGAGCACCAGCAGCTCTGAGTAGTCACTTCTCCTGTAGAAGGGATCCTAAGGGAAAGGGAGCAGGGTGCAAATTGCTCCTTCTCTCCCAACTCAGAGGCTTCTTAGGCAATTCAAGTGGAGGGGGAATCTCTTACACATTCGCTTTGATCTTCTCCGTTGGTATCCTCCCCCCCTCCCAAAAATAAAAAGATCAGGAGAGAGCCTCGCCTCCTGGGTTCTACACCTGTTGTGCCATTGACTGAGCGGGCAAGCGCCATCTTGTGCCTCCATTTTCCCATCTTTAAAATGGAAATAATACTATAGAAAGTTATCAAGAGTTTACACAAATCACTGCCCGCTGCTGCTGCAGAGAATCATAATGGATCAACCACATCTTGTGGGCCTCATTCCAATGAAAGCTAACAGATTCTTTGGAAGCCCGCATAATAGGAGGGGTTGGGCTTCTGGAGCAGGAAAAAAAACAGTTCCATCTCTACAGTCAGAGAAAATTCTGAATGTCCCTTGTGTGTGACAACAGCAGCCCTAAAGTCCTTAGTAGCTACTGTAGAAGCCATTTCATATTTAACTAGAAGCCATTCTGTATAACAAAAGCCATTTCAGTTTCTTGTGTCTGCACATATACTAGAGGGAGTGAACTGGCCTTCACCGAGGTGGGGAGAGGCCAGGATGCGCTGTTGGAATGTGTTAATGAACTATTTTGAGCTGTAGCTCGAACTCCCTAAAACAACCTGTTTCTTTCTTTGCTGATAATAATTCCTCTTTGAAGTTCGCTTTGATTTCTTGCCCTGACATCAGACTTGTTTGGTTAAGGGTATAAAATACTAGGATTGATTGTATTAGCCAGCCTCACTGGGCCCGGCTCTGCTTGAACCATGTTTGGCTCACTTTGCTTTTATTGGCCAATAAAACTGTCTGTTTAGCCACGTAAACTGAGTGAAGTCTTTACTGCTACACTACCAATTGTTTTCAGAGCATTACATCAGTGTCCCAGCCAGGTAACCTACCAAAGGGAGCACCAGCAGAATCCTCAGAACTTCTCACCTCCTGTTCCTACTCAGACCACAGAGAGCCTGCTATGTCTGCAAGCCAGTGGCATTCTGTGCAGGGACTCCACTCCAGGATGCCTCTAGCGGGCAGGGGTGAAATGGATGGAATGAAATAATGAAAACCTTGACTCTCGGCAAAGCCCAAACCTTTTCTGTACTTGGGAAAAAAATGATCTCACTGGTCACTACATTTTATCCTGCAGCTTATTTTCCCATTTCATGGCAGCCTCTGCATTTTAAAGGCCAGGAAAGTCTAGTCTTCAGCATAATCCAGCCCACTCTCTCAGATCCATGGGTTTGACTAAGCATCAGGATATCAGGTTCTTATTAGAACACAACAAACTTCCTACCACCAGGTGCCTCTCATGTATTTCCCTCTTCTTGCTAACACCAATGCTGTCAGAACAGCAGCAACGTATGCGTGGCTTTGCCCCATATTTGGTTCCTGAGTTAATCCTCTTTTCTCTACAGCACTTTGTTTGTGCTTCCCACTCGGCCCTCCAAGCTGCTGTGTCTCTGAAGCAACCAACATCTGAAGTGACACACGGAACAGCTCAGCTGGGCTGGATGCAGCAGGGAACTCAAGCACTGGCAATGCACAGGGGACAGGCAGGGGAGGTTGGCACGGTAGCTTGGAGGTACTGACAGTCCTGCGTCCCCTGCAGGATTGAGGGGAAAGGGTGCTTTATGGCATGCCCTAGCAACACCCTCAGGCTGAGAGAAGAAATGAATCCCCAGGCTCTGAAGCAGGGTGGCCAACTTTCTATTTGCAAAAAACCAAACACCTTGCCCTGGCCCTCATCTAAGGCCCCACCCCTTCTCTCAGTAGAGAGAGGAGCTCATGGGGCTGGCTCAGGAAGTTGGGATTAGGAATGTTAATGCACGTAATTAAGTAACTGTGTTACCGCTGAAAATTTCAGCAATTACACGTAGGGTGGCAGTCGGCTCCCCAGGAGCTGCTGCACCTGGAGAGACAGCTTTTAAGCAAGATCCCCATGCATACTGGCTCTGCTTGCTGCCCTATGCGGCTGCCTCTGATACAGAAGCAGCAGTGTGGGGTGGCATACAGCTCTTCAGGAGCTGGTGCACGCTGGGAGCCGGCTTTTAAACTGGCTGCTCGCAGGTCCCGGAAGCTTGTATGTAACCGTGAACTTCAACCAATGAGCCTGGTAACCATTTATACAGTTACACTTTCACATCCCTAGTTAAAACAAAAGACAGGACTATGCAGCACTTTAAAGACTAACAAGATGGTTTATTAGGTGATGAGCTTTCGTGGACCAGACCCACTTCCTCAGATCAAAATTTGGCAGATCAAAATTTGATCTGAGGAAGTGGGTCTGGCCCACGAAAGCTCATCACCTAATAAACCATCTTGTTAGTCTTTAAAGTGCTGCATAGTCCTGTCTTTTGTTTCAGCAAGACCAGACTAACACGGCTACATCTCTATTACATCCCTAGTTAGGATGTGTGAGGGGATGAGGGTCCAGCTGGGAGTACAGGCTCCATGGTGGAGCCTGAGATGAGGGATTCAAGATGCTGGAGGGGGGGTCTAGACTGAGGCAGTGGGTTGGGCTGCAAGAGGGGCTGAGGGCTTCATCTGAGGGGTGTGGGCTCTGGGGTGGGGCTGGACACACACACACACACAGGGCCTGCAGATAATCTTAAAGTTACCAGTCTGTCATGGCTCCAGACAATCTAGTGGCCAGTTAGATTGAACACGACTGTGGAGCTGGGTTCTTTTGGGGTCATGATCCAATGCTCCATGGTTTGCTGCAGGACTGAACTCAGAGAGTCATGGCAAAAGCACACCATTTTTATACTGGTAAATTCCCATTTGAGTCAATAGGTTTTGCAATGTCATGCTGCAATCCTTGAACCTTAAAGTGGAGTAAATCTTGGGGTTTTCCAACAGTGATCTTTTGATGGTTATTGTCAGGCTTCCCATTGTTATCTCTTGTTTGTTGTCTCACCTTTGGGAGCATCTGCCTGTCTCCAAGGTTTATCAGTTCTTTTAATTTATTCAGCCTTGGGCACAATGGATGTTTTCTGATCATCTCCAAGTTTCTCAGGTCTTCCTGACCATTTGTGATGGCTTTCACCCTTATTCTTAACTATGCACATTGATTATACTGTCGCTCTAAAGCAGTGGTCACCAACCAGTAGATCAGGATCTACCGGTAGATCTTGGAGCCTCTGACAGGGGATCCTGGCAGGTTTGGCCTGGAAACTATCAAGTGTTGGCACGTCAGTTGCCCCTTCACCCACTATCATGCTACTCCTGCCCTCTGCCTTGGAGCTGCCCCCCTGGGAGCCTCCTGCTTGCTGTGCAGAGTGTGGGAGGGAAAAGAGGGGGGTGCTGATGTCAGGGTGTCCCTACTTCTGTATCCTATCCCCACACAGAGAGAAGGGTATGGAGGGAGCCTAACCTGTCGTGGCTGGAGTAATTATCCCCGTGGTAATTACTGCTCCTGGAAGTGGCTGGTGTGTCCCTGCAGCCACTGAGAGAAGCAGAGCAGGGGTTCTCCACATGCTGTCCTTGCCTGCAGACACCACTCCTATAGCTCCCATTGATCAATAACTGGGAACCATGGCCAGTAGAAGCTGTGGGCTCAGTGCCTGTAGATAAGGGGTAGCACATGGCACCATGGAACCATTGCTGTACATGCCAGCTGCTTTCAGGAGTGTTGCAGGACCAGGGCAGCAGTAAGCCTTAACACCACTGTCCCACCACCCGGAAGCCATCTCAGTTAAGAGGTGCCCAGGCAGAAGCCTGCATCCTGGACCCCTGTCCCAGCCCTGAATCTCCTACACCCAACCTCCTTCCCCTGATGTGAGGCTCCCTGCACCCAAACTCCTTCCCAGAGCTTGCACCCTGAAACCTCTCCTGGACCCCAATCTCCCACCCTGGGCTAAGCCTGGAGCCCCTCCCACACTCCAAACCCCTTGGCCCAAGACAAGAGGCTGCACCCCAAACCCTACCCCAGCCTAGTGAAAGTGAATGAGGTTGAGGGAGGAAGGGGGATGGAGTGAGCAGGGCGAGGCCTCGGAGAAGGGGTGGAGCAGGAATGGGGACTCAAAGAAGAGGTGGAAAGGAAGGGGGCAACGGTATTTGGGTTTGAGGTAGATCTTACATTGCACTTAAATTGAAAAAGTGATCTTGTGGTTAAAAAGGTTGGAGACCACTGCTCTAAAGTTTAGTCTAAACTAAACCCTATCATTGGCCTGAAAAACTCCCATACAGCACCTTTAATTCCTTCCCTCTCACACACCAAGCTCTGTTCTTGGGCAAAAGCTTTTTAAAACACCAAGACAGAGAGAGGAGAATTTGTACCCAATCTTTGTGGGGAAAACGGACCAAACAGGATTTTCTGCAGTATTACTCATCCCGCCCCTGCCCTGTTTGCAGCTGCTGGACCTTTAACTCCTCAGACGACTAAAAATGGTCAGAAAAGTGGGGAGAGGAAGGGGGAATGATAGAGGAACATGATAAACAGCAGCATGGAGAAAGGGACATGGCCATAAACACACCAGAAATGCAGGTGTTCTGAGTAGAGAGGATTTACAAATTACTTGAACTGCAACACTTCATCAATTATACTGATGCTGCCTCAGCTGTCTGAACTCCTCCTGGAGGGGAGAAGGGTTGGACTTTAGAATCCATCTCCCATCAGTCTCGATCAACAGCAGCCTTTCAGCCAAGGCAGGCTGTAGCTTCCATCCTGCTACAGAGGTGTTAAGAGAGTCCCAGAACTTTGCAGGAGGTGGTCAAGCAGCACAGGCTGGCTTCCTTATTTCTCTTGGCAAGCCAGGCTAAGGAATCCAACTCCACCATAACCTACTGGTGGGATGTCTTTAATATTGCTGATGATCTGAATCAAATTAAGACCAGCTGTGTCCTCACCTCATGACTCACTGGGGCTCAGCAGGGGAGGAAGGATAGTCTTGTGGGTAGTTCCACCGCAACAAGGAATCAGGAGATCAGAAGCCTGTTCACAGTGATGTAAATCTGGAACAACTGAGGAAGGCAATGGAGTTAGACAAACCTTGGCCAAGTCATTAACAGCCTGGCCTGTTGGAGTTGCTAAGCTCCAACGAATTTAGCTGAAGTCAGTGGATGGCTCAGCAGCACCCCTAAAAAAAAAATCTGGCTCTTGCTCTCTCTCTGCTTCTGCTTTTTCATCTAATTCTTCACAGCAACCACCATCAACAGTAATCATCACTAACAACCCCTTCCCTCACCAGGGAGTTGTGCAGCTTTGAGTCTCTCAGATCCATTAAGCAGGCAGCCAGTCTCCAGTGTGCTGAGAGATAGAACTCACTGCTGTGAAATGCTTGGAGATGGCAGAGGGAAGGCAGCACAAGAGGGTGTAGTGCTGGTAGCAGCAGGTACTGTGGTGGCACACATAGTAGGGAAATGTCGGGTACCATTTCCCGGCCCTGTGAGCAATAGCAGACCACGTAACCTGAGGCTATGCCTACATTGCATGTTTTTTTCGGCAGAAGATATGCAAATAGAGCACTAATTTGCATATCTCGTGCTCTCATTTGCATAACCTCTTCCGATCCTTTTTGCAGAAGAGGTTTTTGCGATAAAAAGCCACATGTAGACGGGGCCATTTGTCGGAAAAAAACCCTTTTGAGCAAGAGCCCTTATTCCTCAAAAAATGAGGTTTACAGGCTCTTGCAGGCTCTTGGGTCTGGTTGTTGGTCAGTGTCATTGGTGAAGGCAGTTTTTGTACCTCTAGATCTGCATCTTTGCCTCTAAATCTGCAATACTCTTGTAATCGTGATGCCACGCGGTACCCCACGACAATTTTATCACACTGTGTATAATGTGTAAATACCATTAAGTTAGACAGATTTTCTCATTAATTCTCCGTCCCGGTGACAGGCCAGGAATTAACACAATTGATTTTCCAGTCCCTGCTCATTATCAATCATCCAAGAACTTAGTCACATTTCATCTGTTCCACCTGATCCCCAGCATTTATTTGGAGGCTTCAACGTATATTAAACTAATCAAGAACAATGGGTTTAGCAACCTTGATGTTCAAAATGTAGGCAGGAGCATAGGGAGCACATGCCTAATTCCCTCAATCTGAAATGCTCTCTTGGGTGCCAGTGGCTCAATGCTGGACAAATGACATGGAGACTAAAAACAGCCAAGCTAAATCAGATCCTGGGCATTGGCATTTTCTAGACTGCCCAGCCAAATGAGCACCCAGGCAAATATGTCTGCATTCCTGTCCAAAGGGCTAATGACACTGGAGCATTCTTCAGAGGGCTTTACCAGTGTTGCTGAGTACTCTGAGCTCCCAATGAATGGCAGTGCAGAGTGCTGAGCACCATGCCTGTGCTGGCCAACAGCCTGCAGGATCAGTCCCAGATTCTGATTCCCTTACTCTCATTGACAAGCCCGTACTCCATCAAGAGTCCCATTGACAGAAGAAAGATGATGCAGTGGTTAGAGCACTAGCTTAATGCTGAAAAGACCCACATTCAATACCCTGTTCTGTCACTTACTTGTATGTGACTTTAGTCACGTCATTTTGCCTCTCTGTGCCTTAGTTCCTCCCCTGTACCCCCAGAGAGGGGTGTGCAGATAAATACATTAAAGATTGTGAAGTGCTTTGATACCATGCGGGTGGAGAGCCATATAAGCTGAAATGCAATAAAGTGCAAAGTACTTCACTTAGGAAGGCAAAATAAATGTACAGCTACACAATGGGGAATAAGCAGTGAGGTCATAGTACTTCTGAAAAGGGCTATAGTGGATTACAAATTGAACACAAGGCAAATATCATACTACTGTGTATTAATTTGAGTGTCATATCTAACATATGGGAGACCTGAACTGGTGCAGTGTCCAATTCTGGGCACCACATTTCAGGAGAAAGGTAGATAAATTGCAGAGTCCAGAGAAGAGGAACACAAATGATAAAAAGTTTAGAAAACTTGACCTATGTGGAAAAGTTAAAAACCAGCAACTGAGCAATCAGGTGTTCTCCATGCCTGCTGAAGGCAGGACAAGAAGCAATGGGCTTAAGAAGCAGCAAGGGATATTTAGGTTAGATATTAGGGAAAACTTTCTAACCATAGGGTGGTTAAGCTCTGGAATAGGTTTCCAAGGTAGGTTATGGAATCCCCATCGTTGGGGTGTTTTAAGAACAGGCTGGGTAAACACCTGTCAGGGATAATCTAGAATCTGATTTACTTGGTCCTGCTTCAGTGCAGGGGGCTGGACTTGACCTCTGGAAGTCCCTTTCAGTGCTGCTTTTCTATGATTCTATAAGCTCCTACGATGGATAGTGGGTCTCCTCCCCTAAGTAACTGCTCACCAGTAGGATGCTGTTCTGTTGGCCTGGGTAGGCTAAGGAGAGAATGAGAACCTGGGAGAAGGGTCCCGGGCCAAACTGCAAAAGGAAAAAATGCAAAGCAAGGTATGTGTTAACTTTTTTGAGCGGATTCTTGGTGCAAGGTTTGGAAGTGGTAAGTGAGAGGCAATGATGCTTACAGCAGAGGAAGGGCTTGCTTAGAGGGTAGACAGTTTCCATGCTTTACCCTTGTGGTGGGTATCGCAGGTACAGCAGAGGCAACTCTGTCCATCTATCCTGTTGCCAGGCTAAACTGCATTCTTAGCTGGAGCCACTCCTAGGAATTGTGTGTCTAGGTTCATGGATTTTTGAGCATTCCTGTCCTGGGGAGACCATCCTGTCCTGGAGCAAGAAGGGAGGTCTCCATGAGTCTAGGGCAGAGATGAGCAAATATTGTCCCTCAGGCCTGATCCAGTCTGCCAGGGTTAGCCCCTGGTGTGCCCACAAACCTCTGTATTTACTTGTGCCTCTGCAGGTATGGGGGAATCACAGTTCCTGTGGGCCTGTGCAGGTGCAGGTAAATATAGCAGCATTAGCCCACCCAGAGGCTAATCATGGTGAACTTTCACCATTTTATTGCCCACTCCTGTCTATGGAGTGAAATGCCTCCACAACTATTGATCCAGATGACATGTCCTCTGCCCTGATGTCTATCCCTAGTAAGTATGGCCAATATCCCTTCCTACCTCTGCCTAAACCTCACCCTGCATCACCTTCATTCTACTTCCAGCAGCTCTGGTAATTAGTTCCATAACCTGTATTGTATTTTCTACAAACCCATTTATTTATCCTCAATGCTTTTTGAAATCTAGGGAGCCACGTTCTTTCCAAGAATGGAGACAAGCAGGTTATTTCAGACAATAAATTCATCTGCAGCTATCTTCTTAGGACATCTGTTCTTCTGGCCCATGTAGTAAAAGATAACTTATGACTAGGGTTGCCAGATGGTTTCAACAGAAATACCAGACACACTTGACATTACATCATAATCTACATTACATCTTATTTAGAAAATACCGGACATTTCTATTTTCTCAGTTTGTTTCCCAAACAGAAAGCTCAAATACTGGATGGTCTGGTTCAAAACCAGACACCTGGCAACCCTACTTATGACCAAAACCATCTCTCACGCTGTTAGGCCATGTCTACGCTACCAGGTTATTTATTTCCAAATAATAACTCCTGAAATAACTATTTCAAAATAAACTTATTCCTCTTCACAAGCAGGAGTTAATTTGAAATAGCAGGCTTGCTAGTGTGGATGCTCGCCTTGTTATTTCAAAATGTAGACATGCTCTTGTAGACTAATGGTCTCTTCTCTAACAACGGTCAATGCTGAATGCTTCCCCAAACTAGAGAGGGAAATTTCTTCCTAATTTGGTGATCATTTTAAACCTTGAAATGTGAGCCCTTATCATTTTTATCTTCACTAATGGCACTGCATGGAGAATGATTAGTCCTATCTGTTATCTGAATCTTGCAGATGTGAGTTCCACAGGTCAATCATACATAGCATGTTAAGAAAAGTCGCCACTGAGGCCTTTGAAATGCACTGCTTTCTCCTCTGAATGTCCTTCTTTTGCCCCAGTCTAAAAGGATCAGATAAATTTTCCTCTTGATGGCATCAGTTCTTTTCTATTCATCGGGATACAGGTATTATTCAAGGCAGGATTGCAGCTGCAATTATTACTAGATTATTATTATCTTTATAGAAGCTATTTAAGAGGAATTCTAATCTGCTTTTATTAGGTGACTTTTGGCAGTTCCAGTGCAGGGAGACAGTGTGGATGTGGAATACTAAGTAATGAGAGGTTACTGGTGGCTGTTTCTCCAGCTAATTGAATTCCTAATCCCCTTAAGGTTATGATCGGAGTTTAGTCAGCTGGGACATTAGGAAGGTGCCCATGCCCAATTAGTTTGATATCACACAATTCAGCCACAGCCTGACAGAGACAAATAACAACTGAATCTGAAAATCATCATGGGATGGGAGAAACAGAGGGTGTCACATATGGAAACTTCAGAAGGGGCACGGAAATATGTGCCTTTCTCCAAACAATTTCAGAACAGCAGCCCATGCCATCTCCAAACCCAAAGGATGAGAGTCACCAGCATCTGGAGAGATCCTAATGGCCAGCTCTTTCTCCCAGCCTCCAATTCCTACCTAACAGAAAGAGAAATAATCACACAGAGATTCCAGGGCCCCCACTCTTAAAAGTGCTTAAAAGACAGATCCTTCTTAATTACATTCATGCTGTGCTCGCTGTTTCTCAAGGTTACTGCACTAGCAAAAAGCATGGCGGTTTAAATGTTTTACAAAAAATCCATATTAAATCACAAAAGTCTCTCTCAAGGAGTTTGAAGTGTCTGACGGCAGCACAAAGGAGCTGGTAAACACAGCGGAACCCAACCTGCTCTTGTACATCTTTCATGCCTTGCAGGGGAAAAGCACAGAAAACAAGCCTAACCCAAGATCTCTGACCAGGCTCAAAAACACAAAGAGCTTAAACCCACTCTTAGGCAGCAAAGGTTTGGACCTAAATTCAGTGTTGCTAGAAGAGGGTGCAACTTCAGTGGAGTCATGAAGGCCACTGAGATAAATATTGATCAGTAAAATATATTTAGGGCAAATACTGCCCTCTTTCTAGTTACCTGCATCCCACTGACACCAGTGAACTTTCCATGCATAGGCGCAGAGTGTGGCTCTATCAATGAATATGAAAAGACAACACAGCTCTGAAAAAGGTGCCTTCAAGGTACTACTGGCCATTTCAGAGTGACTCTGCATATCCTTCTTATGGAGGTCACTGTGCAGGTGGAATGAACCAGCATGTCAGGTGGATGGGAAGGAATAAAGAATATGGATCATCACCAAAAGTTAAAAGGCAAACTCTTGACCTGTTACTTTTCAGGTTTCAGGTTGTGATTGTGCAAAGAGCAGGAGGAAAAAAGAAACGCAACCCCCTATACATCCTGTTAGTGGAGAAGAATGAATCAGTCAGGCCTAGTGGGCTTGTTAAAATGAGTAAGATTTACTACACAGAACAGACAATTTTGCCGCCTTGTGCAACGTCCTTGACAGCACGTTAACTGCACTCTTGGAGTGCCTGCAGCTCTCCGCCTGCAATCTTCAACATGGAGACTTCATCATGAGACTGAGTGACTTGGAAACACAATGCACAGGAGTCCTCACTCATGCACAGCAGCCAGGTCTCGACCAGAAACGGTCTGGGAGGCAGACTTGGAGCTGGTCTACACTTAGAACATTACAGCTGCGCCACTGTAGCACATCAGTGTAGACTACACCAACCGAAAGGGAGCATAGGTAAATCCCTCCCCCTGCCCAAGGTGGTAGCAAGGTCAGAATTCTTCCATCAACCCAGTGCTGTATGCACAAGGACTTAGATCAGCTTAACAAAGCTGATCAGCAGTATGGATTTTTCACACCCCTCACCAATTAGCAAAACAGACCTAAACTTCTAGTGTGGACCAGGCCCCACACTGGAGACTCTGGGATGGGTGGCTGAATCACTTGGCCTCAAAGGTCACCATTCTCGGGTTGTGAGCTGTTGCAATGAAGTGTTTTCTTTTAAACTAGGAAGACAACAGAAAGAATGAGAGCCAGGGGAGAGCAACCCACAGAGCAGGAGCCTCCTGCTCTCCCCTGGGAGGACGAGGTAAGTGGCATCATCATAGATTATTATGATCGATTCATATGACAATAGCACCCAGCAGCCCCAGTTTCTTCTTGTTTTCTCCCAAGCCCAAGTAACTGCAGACCACACGGGCAGGCCTTGCAGGGAAACAAACCCATTAACAACCTGCGAGGGGAAAAGGTATTTTAAGGTTATGAGCATAACAAAAAATCTGTCAGAAACCAACACTCTCAACGACTGAGCTCATTCTCCTCTTGCAGTCTGGTCAATACATTCAGCCGTGTGTGACTAGTTTATGACAGGCTTCGGGCTGTAGGGAATTTTTACAACCCAATCCTGAACTCAGGCAAATAGAGAATCACAACTGGTGATGTTATCAATGAACTAGCACCCCCAGTCAGGCAGCCCCCAGCCAGTCGGGAGAGCTGGGCCCTAGCCTCAGGCAATGCAGGAAGGGAGCAAGACAGCAGGCAATGGAGCTGGGTACAACTGATTGCTATCATGCAACTCCTCTTGCACCTCCATCCCTGCACAGCCTCCTGCCACTCTAGTCCTGGATTCCTCTGATGATCCATCTTACACCTGACCTGCAGCAATTCCAGGTCCAACCCTACATGCACATCTACTAATTCACCTCACTCCTATCCTGGGCTCCCCTCACCCAGCTTTGCCAGTTCACCTCACTCCCATTAAGCCACTATGCACACACACGCGGCTCCCCTCCTGGGCGTCTCGAGAGTAGAGCGAAATTATATTCATGAGCTAGGCACAGAGCCAGGGGACTCTCTTTATTGTCACTCACTTGGCAGTGATTGGTACAATTTACAGCAGATTGAAGTGTAAGGACCTGATAATGAAACAGTTTCATTTCCATCCCCGATTCAGCTGCCACCTGTAATGCTACAGCCAGGCAAGGGTTCTGGAAAGGAGTTACAACCTTCCTGCGGTCCCTCTTGGCCTTGCCTCCTCCTCTACACATCACCATTCATCTTTCTATATGACTCCCCTGCAGCTGGGTTCTGAAGTGATGTAGGTTCAGGACAGATCTTTTACTTGCAGGGACACCAACAGTGCAACATAGTGCAAACACACCAGTAGTCTCCACAGGCTGGTCTTGAGAATGAAGTGGCCCCTAGACTGCCTTTGGCCAGTACCCTTTTGTGACTCCTTGCCATAGTGAACTGAGCAGATGCCTTGCAGCAGGGGCTTGTCCTGGGGCCTGTCGAGTCTTTAGCTCTGCACTACTAGGATGAATGCAAATGGAGCAGCTGAGTGTTACCCAACCGCACAGCTCTGCTGACTCAGCACAAGCCATTCTGCAACGCTACTCCAGCCACGTTGCTGGTGGAGTCACGATCGGAAATGGCCCCTGTTCTCCCTCCAAGTTCTTGGGCTCTCATTCATTTACTGCAGGCTCCTTCGCTCTGGGCAAAGAGGAGGACGGCAGTTTCCCTTTTAGCAGTTTGGCAGTGGACAGCTCTGAAGCAAAGATCCAGTAGCCCCACGGGCAAGTGCACAGAGCAGGTTGATTCCATTTGCTGCTTCCCTTCCCATCTCTGACTCACACCTTTGTCACCTTTAAAACAGAGATAACATTGAGCCTCCTTTGTAGAGCATGCTGCTCTCTCTGGGTGAGGCAGCTCTGGGTGAAATTCTGGCTGTTCCCTCTGCACCTGGGAGTGGAGATATTCCTTGCAGAGGGCAAAATGCTCTTTTCTAAAAGCAACAGGACTCACCCACAGCCACCGCTTCTAGAGAGGCTTTGGTGCTATAGAACCAGACCTACAGAGATAGGCTGAACTGGAACCTCCCCAAAATTTGTGGGCTCTTTAGCTTTGGTTCCAAGCTTCCCAAGCACTCTCCTCTCTCTGCAATGGAATGAGCCAAACCCCAGGGCCCGAAAACCCTTTTGATGGGGGAAATGTGGATACAGATGGATGCCAACTTTGCAGCTCAGGTCTGTTGCTGCCAAAGAGAAAATAAGGCCTAAGGACGCAGAGCTGACCCCTTTATTGCTGATGGAACAACCTGGGATTCCCGCCTTAGAACAAATCTCCAGGCAGAAAAAAATAAAACAGGACTCGACCCTCTGAAGTTCAGTGGCACAGACCTCTCCTCAACCCTTTTCTTCTTCATCATCATCTTTCCTCTTAATCCTCCTGTAAACAACTGACCTCCTCCCAGGCACCCATTTCTGGCCTCCAGGCAGCCACGGATGTAGCACATCACTTCAGTTTCCCTCTTGGGCTGCCAGTGAATTCATATGAGCTTGTTCACCATTCCATCAACAGTTTATTTACAAAAGTTCAGTGCAAATGACCTAGGACCAAATCCCCACAACATAGTCCACATCAATCCCATGCAAAGAGTCTTTAAAAATCCAGCTCCTTGTTCACCATCTTGGTGTTTTCAACCACACCAGACCTCTTTCAATTTCCCTCTGTCCTTCTGCCAGGACAGCCATGCCAGATCTTCCTTCTGGGGTGCAATTTTGCTCTTCCCAGTAGGAGCTTCCAAAGACTCTGCTGGTTCCTCTGGGAGCCAGTTAGGTGCCAGTGAACAAGCTCCATTGCTCTCCTTCCTTCTGCCTTCTCTGGCCCTTGGCTCCACCTCAAAACCAGAAGGCATCAACCTCAACAAACCCTTTGCTGCTCTCCTGTCTTCAGCCCTCTCCCAGGAACCATCTTCCCTGAAAGCCAGGGCCAGATTAACTCTTCTGAGGGTCTGGAGATAGTAGACTTTGTGGGGCCCCCTAGGCTCCAGAGTGGGGCCAAAAATGAGGGGTTCAGTGTGCAAGAGGCAGTTGCCAAGGAGTGGGCTGGAGTTGCTAGAGCGGGCTGGGGGTGAAGGTGCAGGGTCTGTGCAGGAGAAGGCTGGGGGCAGAGGTGTGGAGCCTGAGTAAAAGGTAGGGTGTGGGAGTGGGCTGAGGGTGGAGATGGGAGGTCTGGGCAGGAGGTTGTGGTATGGGGTCTGAGTGGGAAGTAGGGTGCAGCAGCAGGCTGAGGGTGGAGGCGTGGAGTCTGGGACAGGAAGTAGTGTGCAGGTGGTTGGTGCACATACTTGTCGCAGCTCCTGTTTGGCAGGGGGAGGGGATAACAGGTGGTTCTGTGCCGCCTTGCACTGGCAAGCACTGCCTCCCACCACTCCCACTGGCCACAATTCCCAGCCAGTGGGAGTGGTACGGAAAAAGCCTACAGGCAAGCACAGGGACAGAGCACTTCCCTGTGCCCACTGTATCATGGCTTCAGCCTGAGGGGTGGGGAGGAGGGAACAGCAGCATGCAGCAGAGACACTTTCCCCAGCCGCACCAGGCAGAGCCTGCCAAGAATGCAGCGTGCAGAGGCTTCAAGCCCCAGGCTGCAGCCCCTAAAGCCACTTTCATAATCCAGCCCTGGTGGCAGCTCTCAACTCCCAGTCTTTCTGATTAAACTGGCCTGTTCCGACTTCCTGGCAGGGTCTTCTCCCCAGGCGTGTGATAGCCCTCAGGTCCTGCCACACCCTCTTAATTACCTCACTGGCCACCCCTGGATTGGAACAAGGGCGCATCTACACAGCAGGGCTAAACTCGAAATAAGCTACGCTAATTGTGTAGCTTAAGTTGAAATAGCTTATTTCGACATTTAGCGCCGTCTACACAGCAGTTATTTTGAAATACAGCACTCTTCCCCTGACTTCCCTTACTCCTCATACAACGAGGGTTACAGGAGTCAGAGTAAGAAGCCTGTTATTTCGAATTTGCGTAGACGCACACTACACTATTTCGGAATAATGTCAGTTATTCCGAAATAATGCTGCTGTACAGACATAGCCCAAGAGAGCTGAGCTTTGGTTCATTAAATGGGCCAGCTAACATGTTACACCTCCTCCCACTCCCTCTTTTCCTGTAACCCTGATCTGCAAAGTTCCAAAGGAGCAGGGCAAAGAAAACAGCTGGATTCTAGCACTGGGAGGCTTTGGAGAGCCAACCCAGGACAGATCACATGAGGAACAAAGCAACCCAGCTTTGCCTCAGTTTTCATTGTGTTTAATTAACGGCTTAGTTAAAAACTAATTGAAGGGAGGAGAAAGATCATCTGAGAAAAGTCTGGCTTTTTTAGGGTTTTATTGAGCTCTATAACATAAAACAGCCAGTGAATCTATAGCAGAATCACTCCCAACCCTTGCTTTATTTATCCTGACTAGAGCTGAGATTTTATACAGTATTAGAAATCTACCACCCATGAGTTGAAATATGACTTCACTGTGGCATATAATGGCCAAAGTGCCATCGTGAGGGTAATTTATTATCCATTGGAAGTCACTACATCAGCCATAGGGACAATAGCTAACCATCCTCAGGGACATGGTTTATTAGACCCTCTTCCTGAACAGACTGAACTTGAAAAACCGTCTATTAGCGCAGAGCACGATGGTGCCTTGTGGCCTTATTGGCAAACAGAAACTACACAGCATGCCGTTAATTGGCTGTTTGCCTACTTGACAACATAGGCAGTAAGTTTGTCTGTTTTACAAATATGTTAACAAGTTTCTGGGCACATGTAGCTCGTACAAATCTAAACAAACACATACGGTTTAGTTCAGAAACAGGCTATTACCCAGATCAAGCTGCTGGCAGGAAGATTTCTCCCTCTTTCTTGGGAGATGCCTTTGCAGATTTACCAGCAGCAGGACCACAGAACTGGCTGGGTTATTTGACTTTTCCTTGAAAATGCATAAAAGGTCAGATTTCCTAGTGCTCCACAGCAAGAGGGTTCTTCAAGAGTTCTGCATCCCACATGGGGCATGCTTTTGCACATCTAGCCTCTTGGGGTGCCTGGAGAAGTACTGAGCTCTTCTGACCAAAGTAAGTGGCATCAGCAGGTTCATGAAAGGCAGCCAATCTTATGAGAGGCAGAAAGACTGAAATAGGGTGAAATTCTATCTTCTCCCAAAAGCCTGAGCAAAAGGGCTTTGTGCAGGGAATCCATCATTTGCAGTAACAGAGGAGGAAGAGAATTTGTATCACTCCCCAAGCCCAGTTAAGAAGCAGGATGTCCAGGCAGTCCTGAATAGCCTTTACTGCCTAGAATAGTAGCTATGATCCACTACAACCTCCCCCATCTCCACTGCACAGGGTTGAGGCCATTGGATCATCACTTACAGACTGCCTAAGCATCTCACTCCCCCGTACAGTTCACTTTGAACTGTAACTGTGTAAACCTCTGTGCCTAGAGTAACTGCAACCTTCCCCTTCTTGCCAGCCCTATCAAAAACATTTTCTTTAGTCCCGTGCCCTGATTAATTCACATGCCTGGCGGTAGCTGCTTTACCACTTAAGCAGTGAATCACTATTTCACTGTATAAAGCAGGCAATCGGTGCTGTTAGATCTAATCTATATGAAGTACTATTTCTCTTCTCCATTTTCTGTCACCTAAACAAAGGCACTGCTCATTCATTTGCTTTCAGCCCGGGCCTGTGTTAGGGGAAATATGATTCCTGTGTCAAGACTGAATAACTGATGTAAGTTCACATGAAAGGGATGAGTCACTGTCTCTTCCTTGTTCTCAGGCACTAGCACAATGGTGCAATATCAGGCTGCAAACACTGCAGGCATAGATTTAAGTCAAACAAACTGTCAGGAAGATTTTTTTGTACATTGATTTTTTTTTTCAGTCTCACGACAACATTCTCTCCCTGCTATTTGGTGTTAGACCCTTTTTATGCTAAATAGAACAAAATCAAGCACTTAGATTTTCTGTCTAAATTATCTGACAAAGTCAGTTCCATGAAGTGTCAAAGAAGCAAGGCTGGAAAAGCATTTCAAGGGATGGGGGAAAGGAGGAAGAACAACTCAGCAACATGGGGAGGGAGAAAAAGCAAGCGCAGTATAGAGCTGTGTTTGTCAGAGCGGTCTTGCAGTCTCATATAGGAGTTCTGCCATGTTGGAAAACTAATGTGCCACAGACCTCAGCGAGAGCGCTTTACCCTCACACACAAATCGACTTCACGGCAAGCCAAGCTCCACTCTACTAGTAGAGAGGCCTCCTCTACACTGGCACGTCTTGGCAATGCTGTGCCGGCAGACCTGCACCAGCTCAGCGCCTGTCTGGTGACAGAAGAGTCCTCAGTGGAAATTCAGATTTTTCATGACACGCAGATCCTCCTTGTCACATCAAAGCTGGAGTGGGTCTGGTCAGTCACGAGGCTCTTGTCACTTTCAAACCCACACCTGGTATCTGTCTCTTTTTCAGTTCTCAAGTTAAGAAAAGCTTCTGCATTTTCTGAGGGCTTCAGCGTTCACTTTCCAACTTGACAAACTGCCTGCCCAGCATGTAGCTCCGTCAGGACATTCATCTTTATTCATTAATCGACAGGTTCATCTGATTAACGAGCAACACAAGGGGAAGCAGCACATGGATTTTTAATTTTTCAAGTCACTTTGGCCTCAGCAGAAATGACAGCAAATCTGGACAGAGCAGACAGGTGTCAGGATGGATTTCGGGGGGTTAAAAGTGAAAACGTTTGGGTCTGAGCAAAGGCTGCCAACTTCCCTTTGGAAACCTCTGCTGAACTTTCGCTCCAAGGGGTAACAGCAGCCTGGGATCCGAGACTGATTTCTACGCACAGGGCTGTTTCCAAGGGAACAGGTGAACTTGGTTCGTAACTGGCTCTGTGTCTGCTATTTAACAATCCTTCAGTACTCTTCCTCAGAGGATTGCAAGTTCAGTGATTCAGAAGCCTTCTGTATCCAAACAGCTCTCTGTCCCCCTCTCAAAACCCGGTCCAATGCCTTTTCAAAACAATGGGACCTTTCCAACTGATTTCAGTGGGGTGTTGGATCACACCTCAACACTTCTCCATCAGGGAGCACCCAGTTAAGTGCTGAAGTGTCTGTAGTAGGACATGGACCATCATATGATTTAGAAGACAGAAGAGACAAGTACAGACAAAGGTGGGGCTGTGCCAATTTTTAGAGATTGCACTGGAAGATTTTAAAAGAAAACCCAATAAACAGGTACACTTTGGATCTTAGTTACACACAGGAACAACAGGCTTATTTCAGACAGTAAAGCACGGGTGTTACTCCAGGCAGAGCTGATCTTAATGTTTCCTTCAGACATACAGCTGCAATAAGCCAGCTGTACCAGAGTTTTATTAAGCCATATGAATTTTTTAGCAGTTCTGGGAGCTATAGATTTTAACCTGGGTAGATATTTAGCTCCACCTTAAAATGAGAAATCGTCTCAAAGAGTCATAGCAGCATTTCATCCCTTAAATATGTAATTCCAGATGGAGCAAGACTCCAAGAACAAAGCAGCCAAAGGCGAGTGAATTAAAAGTGATCTGAAGGTAAATTACCAGGAGAGGAGGTAGACTAGTGATTAAAACCATAGACTGGAGAGCAGGATTCTTGTGCTTTGATTCTCTCTTGTGCACATACTCCTGTGTGACTGTGATTAAGAGACAGCTGCTCAGTTTCCCAAACATGAAATGGAGACAACACAAACTTAGCTCAAATGGGCACTGTCAGAGTTAACTGATATTTGGATGGGTGCTTTGAGAACCGAGAGTTAAGGCAGCTGTATAAAAACAAATTTATTTCATGGCATCTACTCAAAACTTATGCAGACACTGCACATTTTTTCCACACAGACATTTGTGTATCCCCTATGATGCACTGTTTGCCCACAGTCTTTTGTAAGCTTAGTCATCAGGGTTGGACCAGAATAAGCTTATTAAGCCATCAGTGAAAACTTTCAGAATGCAGGATACAGATGGATGGCTCTCTTCAAAGGTACATTTCCTCCATTGGCTGCCAAGGCAAGAAAAGGCTGTGAGTACTTTAATCCTTACATTAGAAATTAATCTGCAGCCATTTAGCCACATCACATATTCACCCCAGAGGAGACCCATGGCTTCTGTTTTCTGACCCCTCTTGCTCACAGAGTCTGAATTTCTTTGAAGACAAAAGATAGCACAGCCATGCTAAAACGTGTGCATATGTGGGGAATGTCTCCATCCATCAGGGCCTTGTATCCTCTGCAACCAACAGCTGCAGAACTGTGCTCCAGATTTCAAGCTTTTATTTTCCAGCTGCAGAACCTTCGAAATCTGAAAGGAGAGCAAACCGAGACTCTGAGCGGAGGCAGCAGACAACCTGAAGCAAGGGCTTTGAGAGGGGTGAACTGCCTCATTCATCTCTCATCTGACAGGGATAGAGACCAACTTTACAAAGCACTTAACTATGTCATTGTTGGTCATTGAAAACCCAACTAATATCCCTACCCCACAAACACAAACGTCCTTCCAACCCCTTCTCAGGTGCCCACAACCCTAGTTATCCCTTCCTCAATGGCCAAAGCCTTCAGCTCCCTGCTGGACAACCTGTGTGATTCAGCCCTGCATTTTCAACATCAAGATCTGCAGCACATTGAAAATAAACTGCTGTGGGGCAGTTTAAGATAAACTGAACAGAATATCATATCAAGCACCAGGGAGAGACACGGTGATAATGATACTATTCATTCTCATTTCATTTCATTTTAAAAAAATCAGTTAATTCAGTCAATGCTTCGACAGGATTTCCAGGCCTGCAGTGCTGGGGTTGCCACCCGATGCAGGAGTCTTGTTGTAGAATTTGTCTTGCCCTTGGAGTGGAGTACATAAAGCCTTGCCTTTCACGAATCCTCCCAATGGCACATCCTGCACGAGGTACCGTCCATGTGTGCAGCCTTACTCTTGTACCGTGCTCAACAGGCCAATAGGATTATGCTGGGGCCGGGAGCAGCTCATGAAGCCTTCCCCTCCACTCCGGGCTCACAGATATGAAAGAGCAATGGCTGTGGCAGCCGGTTTTCTGAGCAGCGTGCCAGTGGGGCGAGGCAAGTGGGGGAGCCTGCCTGGGGCTCCCCGCTGTGTCTGTGGGCCAGAGCCGGCCCATGGGCCGTATTTTGCCCAGCCATGCCCTATATCTAATACTGGGCTCCAGTCCATCTCAGCTTCCTTGATTGCACTGGCACAGGAGCAGTTCAGCCTGGTCTTCCAGTCTAAGTTATTAACCAGTCAGTGTGTTTTTACTATGTTATTAACCAATTGTAGTGGACAAAAATCACACTTGGTCAGTCATTTTGCTGAGAGAAATTTTTATACACACACACTAGAAGATTTACCTGGTTTTGCTTGGGTCCTTAACTCAATTCATTTTTGGTTTGTTGGAAAATAAATGAAAATGCACATACTTCACTTAAATCATTGCTCTGGGGTGAGACTGGGACTGAGAGGTTCAGTATGCAGGGAGCCCTGGAGAAAGACGACTACCCCAGCCCTCTCTCACCACAGCAACTTGGGGCCAGGTAAGAAGTACCTCTCCATAGCCACTGCAGCTCCAGCAAGCACAGCTGAGGGAGGGGGTGCATGTACCCCGGATAGGACAGGTCCAGGTTTGTCTGCCCCCTGTGCTCCCTAACCAGAATGAGGAATTCAGCAAACTTCACACTTTTCCTTCGCTCCCTGAGGAAGGGGAGCAGCCAACAATGTCCCTGTACTAATCCGGGGGGGGGGGGAGGGTTCCATCCTCCCTAATGAGTGCCTGGGGGGGTGTCTCAGGACTGGGGCAGTCCTGGAGCGGGGGGAGGGCATGCCCCCCAGCCAGCCCCTTTCATCTGCCTGGTCATTCTGTCTCTATTCTGTATGGTTTTATGAGAAGTAATCCCATTCCAGGCACATCCCATTTTCCTAGCACAACCAAACCCTGACTTTGCTTTAAGTTATGATAAGAGGAAGCTGCCTACCAAATTTGGTGGGCCTAGCTCTTACTGTATAGGAGGAGTTCTCAAACAGACTCTCAGATGTCTGGACAGATACACAGAACACAAACTCTCTCAAATATATAATAGATAGTACTATAGTAAATGAAACCATGAATTCTCATAACTAACTCCTTTGGCTCATGCTAATTGCTAATTTGACTCCTGAACCACTGAGGTCCAAGTACCACTGCTACAGAAAATAGAGTTAGTCTACCTCAGTCCAATGATGACAATACAACACTGCCATCTTCGGGCTACTTGCAGAAATACAGCCCTTACCCTGGCAGAAAACCTGGACCTTCCACTTAACTTCCAGCCTAATTTTAAAAGAAACAAATGGCCCAATCAAGAAAGAGGCTGCAGGCTATACTTCACGATCAGCCTGACAACATGCAGAGTCCCAAGATAGTAGAGATGTTAGATATCTGGTAATTGAATAGTCAAGTAATCACATGAATTATTATCGGTTACTCGACTATTCTATAGTCGGCGGGGGCAGCTGCCAGTGTGCTCCAGCCCACTCCTGGGGAGCCCCCTGCCACCCCACACTGCTGCCTATGTATCAGAGGTCACAGTGCGGGTTGGCAGCAGCCTCTGTCTGCGGGGGGGTCCGAGCTCTGGCCTCTGTCTACAGGAAGCTCACATCACACACACACACCTTGCCCCAGATAGGGGCTGCTGCTAGAGATCCGGTGCTAGAGGAGCCAGCTTTTAAACTGGCTCCGCCCAGCACCGGCTTCTGCTTCTTCCCCTCCCCCCCCCCCGCCATCTCTGATATAGAAGCGGCGGAGGGAGGGAGAAAATTTGTGTAGTTGACAAGATTAACCGATAAACCTAAGATTATTGGTTAATCGTATAGACAACCGCACGTTGACATCCCTACAAAATACTGGAGAGGAGGGGGAAAAGCTGGACCACGTGTCTCACCCTCCACTCCAGCTGCCAGTGCAGAAGTTGGAGTTGACCACAAGTTGCTGAGTCAGCACAGAACAATTACTGCTGAGTTCTCCCTCATCAGTTAGGATGCTCAGCAAACCAGAATCTGCACCCTGGATGATAGAAACCTGCCCAAGATTCCTAGTCACCGGAACCGTTCCGAGTTCTGCTTGGCTACACTTGGCTGTTACATTTTGAAGGATGACACACAAACTAATCTCCAATGGTTAAAATGGAGGGCTTGACTTAAGGTATGCAATACAGACCGGGGGCAGGTATTTATCGTACTTCACTAGCTCTGCTCTCCCTGTCCTGGAGACACAAAGGACATCTGCGGGAAGGATATGAAGGATCAGCTCCAGAAGCAAGGGCCTTGGAGTTCAGGCTTAAATTCCTCCCTAAACTCACTTGCATAAGCTTAGCTCTTGAAGCTCATACAGTGTGCAAAAGCATCCCCAATGCAGAAGTGCTAGCACTTGCAGAACTGGCAACTTAGGAAGTAAGCACTGAGTTTGGGTGCAGGCATCCCGCTCTTCACATTAAATTGAGATTTCTGTGTGATCCCTTCAAAAGGAAGGGGAAAAATCTGACACCTCTTCAAACATACTGAGATGCTTCTCTTCAAACCACCAGCAATTAACAGCTCTGGATCTATACTGCAAACATACCCTGGCAAAGCTATGTAACTCAGGTAAAAGGCATAGTATAGATCAGTGTTTCTCAACCAGTGGTTCGAGTACCCTGAGGGGCATAGGCGTGCGCACGGGGTGTGCCGGGTGTGCACAGGCACACCCTAATGTTTTAAAGGGCCATGGTGCGGGGGCGCAAGACCCCGCACTAGAAGGAGCGCCGCTTCGGCACTCTGGGGAACGGGAGCCGCGCCGAGTTTGCTGCACATGCACAGCTGTGCGGTCAAAACCGGCGGGGCTTAGGACCCCGTGGAAAGAGGTGGCAGGGACGCAGCAACGTCACCCTGCCACCCTGTCAAGCGCGGTGAGTTTAAAACCTGGGCAGGAAGGCGGGGGAAGAGTAGGAGAGATGGCGGGTGCCCGGCAGGGGATCGGGTGCAGCGCGCCATCCCGGGGTCGGGTCGGGAGCAGCGGCTGGCCCGGGTCGGGTCAGGAGCAGCATGGCTGGCCCGGGAGAGGGGAGGTCGGGTCGGGAGAGGGGCGGCTGGCCCGGGGCCAGGTCGGGAGCAGTGCAGCTGGCTCCTGCCCCCCCAGATCTGCTTCCCATCCCCTTTCTCCCGGCCAGCCTTCCTCAACCCCAGCTCTGCTTCCTGCCCCTCCTGCCTCCCAGCCCCTTCCTCTCGGCCAGCCCCACGGCCCCTCCGCCAGCTCTGCTTCCTCCCCCTTCCTCGGCCAGCCCCGCCCCAACCAGTCCTCCCCGCCCACGATCAAGTGTATCCTCTTTTTTGGGGGGGGGGTCTACCTGGTAACCCTATTGGCTGTGGCTCCACAACGCGCTCAGGAGCAGGGACAGGGCTTCTCCCAAGGTGTCAGACTCAACTAGAGGCTCCCAGCGCTGATCGCGCCCCACCTCCCAGCCATTTCCCCTGCCGCCGCCAGGCTTCAGTCCGGCGCCCAGCTGGAAAACCAGGAAATACCAGACTTTGCACGTGTCCGGTATTTTCTGGATTTTTTTACCAGACAGAGGGCCCCAAAACCAGACTGTCGGGTAGAAAACCGGACACCTGGCAACCCTACGAGTCAGACCCGGTGCAGGCACCAAGTGATGGGGACTGCCGGAACTTTGGGAACCAGAGACTGCGGGGTGGGGGTTTGTGGCCCAAAAGGGCGCTGAGAAACCTAAGAAAGACAGAGTAGGGGGAGCACCAGAAGGGTGAAAGTCAGGGCGACCCTAAAACTCTGTTACAGACCAGCTGGCGGCTGCTGGAGGAGGAGGGAAAAATAGGGGGAAAGGGTTGGAGAGGAAGGGGCTTATGCTGAGGGGAGAGGGGCAGGTCAAGAGAAGAAAGGGGAAGGCACCAATGGACAGGGTGGAGGAGAGAGACAAATGCCAGGGGGCCAAGTGGAGACAATGAGGAAAAGGTCAGGAGGGGAGATGTCAGTGAGAGGGGGGACAGGATGATGCTGGGAGAGGAGAGGGGAAGGGCTTTGGGGGCTAGAGGGGAGAAGGGGAGGTGCTGGGAGAAGGCTTGAAAGAAGGGGTGGGCATGAGGAAGGAGGGGCTAGAGTGAGGCATCTGTGAGGGCACAGGGGCATGAGGGGAATGGGGGCAGAGGGTGGTGAGGGGGTGGGCATCAGGGAAAAAGAGGGCAAAGGGTTCAGGGGCAGTGACGGAAGGGAGAGGCACCAGGAGGGTGCAGGGGTGAGGGAAGGTGCAGGTGCCAGGAGATTCTGGGGGTGAAGCAGAAGGGCAGACACCTGCAGGGGAGGGACCACCACCAGAGGAGAGAGGCAGGGCAGGTGAGTAGAGGAAGGTGTTAGAAGAGGGGATGAGGAGGGGTAGCTCACATGATCAGAGTGGGGCTACTGGAGGAGTGGGCACAGGGGAGATAGAAGGGCTGGTGGAGGGGGGCAGGTCTCAGGAAGGCTGAGGGCAGTGAGAAGGGCAGGAGTCAGGACAGCAGAGGTGGGTGAGGGGTTGGAGGGGGGGCAGCAGGCACCAGGGGAGCTGATGGAGCAAGGGGAGGAGACATGGCAGCAGAGGGGAAAGGTAGAGGTTTATAAGATATTTATTAATAACTTGGGTGCCACAGTGGTACATCCAAACAAGCCACAAACTCATTACTGGTGCACAACACAAAATTTATTCTGCTCATGGGAGGAAACTCTTAGAGGGAACACTTCACCCAGCCTCTCCGCCCCCCGAGTTAATGTCACACACATTGGGTTAATGCAATTGCAGGATAGTTGCATGAGGGGGTTTGGTGGGGGCCAAACTAATCCCTATTGGTAGGAGGATGGTGGGAAAAGTCCTTGGGGGGGGGTCACATGACACCTTTTACTTCTGGTCATGTGTCCATATTGCCCTGAGAGTGTTACCTCCAGAGGCGTGGCTAATGGGAGACAGGGGGGTGTGGCTAATGGGGGTCAAAGAGTACATTTAAAAAAAATTCTTTGGGTGCACACCCTAATGAAATGTGCTGCACACACCTATGCTTAGGGGTATTCGAGAGAAGTCTGGGGGGTACATCAACACAACTGAAATTTGGAGAAAACTGAATTTTTGTTTTAAGTTTTACAGCGCTTTACTATTTTTGTACTTTTTACACCCCAAAATGTCATTGTCCACCTGGCTACAATTAAGTTGTTTAAACAAATGTGTTGCAATAGTAGAAAAAAACGGTGTGTCTGAAACCTGTAGGTACTGGGGGTACTTATAATTTTTTTTTAAAAGGGGGTACTTTATAAAAAAAGGTTGAGAAACACTGGTATAGATTAGGGATGTTAAAAATCACGTATTAGGGCAGGGGTGGGGAACCTTAGGCCAAGGGGCCAGGTTTGCCTCTTGCAGTCCTCGGCTTGCCTGGATCCAGTGCTCAGGGCTCTTCCCTTCCAGTACTGGGGAGCTGTGACGGCGCGTTGGGGTTTTCCCATCTCCTGCACCCCCGTAATGGCATGGACAGACTCCACCAGCTAGTAGAATAGAAGGAGTTTATTGCTTCTCCAGGATACAGCACAGCACAGATGTCATCTGGTTACAGGGCAGGCCTAGGATGCCTCAGCCCCCCTTGAGATGGGGGAGACTGGGACCCTAAATCCCAGCCCCGTTGCCTAGGCTCCTTCCTCCATGATCCCAGACAGAAACTCACTAACTCTCTTCCATTCCACCTTCCTTTGTTCCTCTCACTGGGGGGTAGGTGGTCAGACAGGTTTGAAGACCCCTTTGCATAATGACTCATCCCCTGCCCTGCTGGGCTGTGGTGCAGACAGCAGCCAGGGGAGGTCACTCACAGCCCACGACCTAGCATAGTAACCAGCAAGGTACCCCCCACTACGTCACAGGAGCCCATGCTGGCACTCCACCCCCTGCTGCTCCCCGCCCGACTGATTTTTCTGTGGGTCAGCGGCCCCCGACACGAAAAGGCTCCCCAGCCCTGTATTAGAGTAAACGTGTAACACTGAAAATCTCAGCAGTGACAAGGTTACTCGCACTTCAGGCTCTGCAATATAAAGATTAGCTTTATACTGCAGAGCCCATGGTGAAGCCTCCCAGGAAGGCGCTGCCAGCCCCTGCCGGCCCAGCTCCACTCCCGGGGAGGAAGAATCACTAAGTGTAAGTCACTGAGTGACACTGTTAACCGTTAAGCATCCGCTTATTGGTTTACACTCAAACATCCTTAGTATAGATGAGGTTATACCAGCAAGGATGCCCTTTTGCTAGCTGGAGCGGAGCCCTCCTGGCTGGGAAGGGGTGAGCTATACAGGCCTGCCAGCACAGCTATGCTGAACAGCCCAGTGGTCCTGAGGGGGGCCCACCTATGGGTCCTACACTGCCTGGTCCTGGTTGTGCTCCTGGATGGGGGGCCGTGACAATGGGCCTTGCCCCAACCTGGTCTGGTGCTGGGGCCAAGGAGAAGGATTTGGAGAAGGAGGGTCACTTACCTGGGCTGGTGGATGGCAAGATGGTGAGCTCCATCCCCATTTGGCCATTGCCTTCCTGGGGTGGCTGCCCTCAGTGGTGTCTCTGCAGTATCACATCGCTCCAATCAGCCCCCTCCTTTTCCATGCTCTGGAAAACAATCAAATTTCAGGCATATCCCATTTTCTTCTCATATCCTAATTTAAAGCAAGGTCAGGATTTGGTTAAGAGAAAGCTGCATACCAAATTTGGTGATCCTAACTGTTACCATTTAGGAGGAGTTCTTGAACAAATGTACTCGCAGACAGAGTCAGACAGACACCTCTAAAATATAGATAGATTGAAACCTCCCTCCCCACAACAAGAATTACTGTATTGTGCATATAGTGATGTAAAAAACTGTAAGAAGGTATCATACAAATGGGATTACAGCAGAAATCCCATTAAACTTGGCCATCCACCAACCTTTCTCTGAAAAGAAAGCAAAGTCATTGGTGAGAGACAGGAGCAGAAAGGTCCCAGTCCTGATGAACAGGCTTGTCTGTATGATGTAGTTAAATTGATTTAACTTAAGCTGTTCCTTTAAACTTGTCTAAGAGGCTGTCTAGAGTCTTCAGTTTAAACCAGGATTATTTCAGTTTACCTTAAATCGGAATGGGTTTAAGACAAACTGAAGAAAGTCCCCAGTTTAACCAGACCAAGTTTGCAATGTAGATGAGGCCTCAGTCAGTGACAAAACTCCCATTATCTTTCAAGACAGCAGGACTGGGCCCATAGCTACATGCAAGTGGGTGGACAGTTAAGCAGGCGTGGAAGAATTAGATTTTTATCAGTAAACTAGCCAATTAGCCCATCATAAAACAGGATTTTCAGGTCTCTCCTCCATGTCAGTCTTCTCTCCTGAGCCTCCAGTCTCTCACTCCATGTGTGTGTGTCTCTCTCTCTCTCCTCCTCCTCCTACTGCCTCCCCCTCTCTCAGCTCTCCTCCGCCTCCTGCCTCTCTTTCTGTCTCTCTCTTTCTCTTCTCCCCCTCCTGCCTCTCACTCGGAGGACTGCGGAGCCCAAACGGCCATTTGCGCCGCTTGCTCTCCCGCGGCGGCCTGGCTGAGCGTCACAGAAGTCAGCCGAGCGCCATGGCGGGAGGCGAAGGACATGACTCAGGCAACAGTGCCGCCCAGAGGGAACAGCCAGGGAGGCAACAGCGCCGCCCAGAGGGGAACAGCCAGCATTTCAGCGTTAAAGAGTCACAGACATTGGGCTACTATATATATGATGTCGATTTTACCAAACAGACACAAACTGACAATATATTTTTCCACAGAGGGTAAACTCAATTTACAGGTCAGCAAAGAAAGAAAAATGCTGTTTGAGGACCTAGAGTGCAATTTAATGATATTTGCTTTGTATATTTTACAAGTGATTTTGACAGTTTGAGGTGTACGGGTTATCAACCTGTAACTTTTTGAATCGGAATGCCTGCTATTATTAAATAATTATTATCCTGCTCCCCATACTGATCCCCCCATAATTTCCTACAACCATGAACATCTGAACTGATAAAAATGTGTAAAATGCTTAAAACCCATAATTTTGCACAACTGCAAAAGTGCAAATGGTAAAAATAGGAAAAAAGCTTAAAATAAACCTTGATATCATCAGTCAAGATAATAAAGAAAAAGAAAAATCTGCCAAGCCTAATAGATAATGTGCACACTAGGGATGTAAATATTCATTAAACGATTTATCCGGTTAAACAATATAATATTAATGGTTAAACCAGTTAACCGTGGAGGGCAGTGGGGGCTGTTCCAGATAGGGGTCCTCACAGCCAGGGTCCAGCCAGCCCACAGCCGGAGGGGGAGCTCCTGCAGCCTGGCCCTCCAGGGAGAGGGGGCTGCTCTAGTCGACCAGTCAGGGTCCCACCATGCCACAAGCTGCTCCCGTCAGCCAGCCAGGGTCCCACCGCACCATGGGCAGGGGACTGCTCCGAACCTGCCCCTGGGGCTCCAACCTTCAGTTAACCAGTTACCAGGTAAGCATGCCAGTAAGGTTAATGATTACCAGGTAACCGGTTAATCTTTTAGATCCCTAGTGCAGACACGTTTTGCAGGCTTAGGACCAAAGTGGATAAAAATCCAGCCCGCAAGCTTAGAAGAGTGGAAAATGTCAAGGGCTGAGACTTCACCAAGTTCAACCTCAGGCACAATGTCACATCTGCCTTAGGATCAAAGCGCTTCTGCTGAAAAGGATGACAAGCTGCCACTCCTGGAGGAATGTGCCTGACAGCTCTTTATTACAGAGTTGAGCATGCTCATTGTATGGCCATTAGAGAATGAAATAAACTTGCAGGAAGGCAGGGGGAAGGAACTGAGTCAGCACTCTAGTTATTAAAAACAAGGGAATTTAAAAGAAGAGCCTTCCTCTGTCTGCTTAATGACTCCATAGGAGAGGTTTACACTACAGACCTATATCCGTTAACTATGTCACTCAAAGGAGTGAAATATGTAAGGTTATGTCTATACTACAGCATTATTTCAAAATATCTTATTTCGAAATAGTTAATTAGAAATAAGATATTTCGAAATAATGCGTCTACACACAAAATGCATGTCGAAATAGTGTGTCCACGCTGATTGGGACGCTGAATTGCATTTAAGGCCAGCTGGAACCGGTTCCAGCAGGGCATCAGGTCAGTAGTTACTTTATATGGCTGCTGCCTGTGGCTATCTGAGGCTTGTGCTTAAAGGGACCCCCATGGACAGCCAGTTCTTAGCTTTCCTTGCTTGTTTGCCTACCTCGCTGAGAGACAGCAAAGCATTTTTGTCTCTGCCTGCTTTGGTTGCCCTGACTCGGGACACCACAGCACTCGGCACCATGGAGCCAGAGCTGCCCCATGGCACTCTGGTGCTCATTTTGGATGTCTTGCTGCAAGCCTGGCAGCAATTTCTGGAGTCTGCCTCATAGCATCTGCTGCAGCCCGACCCGCAGGCCCTCTTCCGGACCCCCCTAGGGAACAAGGGGGAGCAGCAGCAGCACCTGGACGCCAGCGTGCGCCGCCGTATCTGGCGTCTGGACACCAGCAGCAACTGGTGGGACCACATTGTCCTGGAGCACTGGGGAGACCAACAATGGACCCAGAACTTCAGAATGAAGGACACCTTCCGCGAGCTCTGAGAGTGGCTTGCCCCTGTTCTGCAGTGACGGGACACGCACATGAGGCCCGCCATTCCCCTCCAGAAGCGTGTGGCTATAGCCCTCTGGAAGCTCTCCACGCCCGGATAGCTACCAACCTGTGGGGAACCAGTTCGGCGTGGGGAGATCCACCCTCGGAGCAGTGCTCATGCAGGTATGGCAGTCTCCCAGTCTCCGGCCACTGTGCCTGGGTGGGGAGGGGGGGCAGGGCAAGGAGGGGATGGGCTGCCCCAGGGAAAGGGGGGGGGAGGTGGCACAAATCCCCTCCCCGGGAGGGTTTGTTCTGTCCCAGCCGCACTACGGACTGCCTGCGGTGGCCAGGATTGAAGGGGGGGGTTGCTCCTGGGGGAGAGGGTGCAGGGCAGTGGCAGGGAAGGAGCACTGTCAGCCACCCTGGGCACCCCAGTGACTCGGTTTTGTGTGTCCCTCTGCAGGTGGTCAAGGCCATCAATAGAGTGCTGCTCCGCAGAGTCATCTGCCTCACTGATGTGGACACGGTCATCGAGGGCTTTGGGGCCCTGGGCTTCCCCAACTGCGGGGGGGGCAATTGACGGGACGCACATCCCCATCCGTGCCCCAGACCACCAGGCCTTCCTGTACATAAACCGGAAAGGATTCTTCTCGGTCATCCTGCAGGCTGTGTCTGACCACTGGGGCTGCGTCCTAGACATTAACGTGGGCTGGTCGGGCAACGCACACGATGCGCGGGTGTACCGCAACTCCTCCGTGTGCCAGAGGCTGCACGCCAGGACTTTCTACCCCGACCGCCACATCAGGGTCGGGGACATGGACATGCCTGTGTGCCTGGTGGGGGGTGCGGCCTACCCACTACAGCCCTGGCTCATGAAGCCCTACACAGGACACCTCAACCCCTCCCAGCAGGCCTTTAATGCCAGGCTCAGCAGGGCCTGCATCGTGGTGGAGGGTGCTTCGGCCAGCTGAAGGCCTGATTTAGATGCCTCCTCATCCGCCTGGACCTCTCCGAGAGGAATATTCCGCATGTGGTGGCGGCGTGCTGTGTGCTGCACAATTTGTGTGAAAGGAAGGGGGGTGCTTTCCTGCCAGCCTGGATGGCAGAGGCCGACCACTTGGACGGCCTACACGCGCAGCCCCACACGGCTGCCAGCCGGGAGGCCCATCGGGGGACTGTCGGTATCCGGGAGGCCCTGCGGGAGAGCTTCCAGATGGAGGAGGTGTGAAGTCTCCCTGGCGTGCCCCACTGGGGCCTTGTGCCTTATTCCATTCACCCTCACATCCTTCCACTTTCCCCTCCCTAACCCCCCTTCCTGATGTAAAATAAAACCACGTGTTTCCAAAAACAAACTCTGTTTATTGAACATAACTGGGGTGGGGGGGGCGAATGAGGGCAGGAGAGGGGAGGCAAGAGGGTGGGAGAGGGGAGAGGTAAACCTGGGAGGAGGGAGCTGGAAAGGGGAGGCAAGGGAGGAGAAGCTCAGGGTTGGGGGTCTTGCTGGTCCACCTATCTCCCAGCACTGTGGGTGCGGAGGCCTTGGCATCCCCGGGGGGGGGGGGAGTGGGTATGGAGGGTGGGGCGGGTGGAGGGATGAAGAGGTAGGAGTGGGAGGAGGAGCAATAGATGGGGCAGCAGCCGGGGCTGGAGCAGCAGGAGGTACCAATTTCTGCACCAGGGTCTGCAGATGGCATGGCCCTGGGCAAACAGTTCCTGCCAGCTCTCCCGCCGCAGCTGCAGGTCTTCATGCACCCAGCGCTCCAGGATATGGACCTGCCTTCGCAGGAGCCCCAGGTGCTGCCGCTGGTGGTACTCCTGGTTCCGGATCAGTCTGCTGGCTCGGGTGCAGGAGGATGTCCTGGGCGGGGTGGTGCGCCCCTGCACTCGCAGCTACTGTGGCTGTGCAGAAACAAGAGAAGTGGTCAGTTCTCTCTGGGGACACAGTGGGTGAAGCCCAGCCCCCCCCTCTGCCAGGCGAGGACGGCAGGTCTCTGCACCATCAGAGCCGATGTGCTTGCACACAGGCCATGTTTGGTATATCCTGCTATCCCTGGAAGTATGAGGTGGCCTGGGACTGCACCCAGGCCCCTGTGCTATATATAGTGTGGGGCTGGGGGAGAAGGGGAGATGTGCCCTGCCTCTGCGTAGAGGGGGCTTGTGGAGGGAGGGCATCATGCAGTGTCCCTCCCCGGGGTCAGGAGCATGTCATGTGCCTTCATACATACACACGTGTGGGTAACAGGCCAGGGCCCCTGTGTGGCAGCCAGCCGGGGCCACATGCACAGGGTGGCACGGCACATGCACAGGTTGCTGCGTGCTCTGTGGTCAGCAAGGCCCACACGTGCGGTCCCTGGTCTCCCTCTCCCCCCGTCCCCGCCCCGCATAAGGGGACAGTGATGGCACTCACATGTCAAGGCCTCCCTGGCCTCGGATGACACCGGTGACATGGCTGCTGTGACACCTCAGGGGTCCTGGGTGAGTGCCACGCTCCCTCCGGGCACCTGAGACTCCTGGCCATCATCATCCTCCTCCTCCTCGCCCTGCTCAGGGCCCTCTGCCCCAGGGTCGATGACCACCTGGGGGCACGGATCATCTGACCCCCCAAGATGCGGTCCAGGGCATCAAAATAGGGGCAGGGGTCTGGGTCAGCCCCTGGTTGGGAGCTGCCCCCTGTGGCTCTGGCATAGGCCTGCCACAGCTCTTTGATTTTCATGCGCACCTGCTCCTGGGTGCGCATGTGGCCTTTGGTGACCAGGTTGTCAGCCATCTGCCTGTAGACGGCCACGTTCCTGCGTCTAGTGCGGAGATCATGGACACTGGAGGCCTCCCCCCAAACCTCAATCAGGTCCATGATCTCCGCACTGGACCAGGAAGGCACCCGCCTTTTGCAGCCCCTGGCAGGCTCCTGGGAGCTGCCAGCCTGCTCCTGGGGAGCAGAGGAGGGCTGGGTGCCAGTGGGTTGCTGGCTCATGTTGGGCCAGGGGCAGCGACTGCTGGCTCTGTGCTGGCAGGCTTGCAGCTGACACAGGCACTATGGCCAGAGTCTACCCCTTTAAGGGCTCCGGGGCTGGGGGGAAGCAGAAGAGTTTTCCTGGTTTGGCCCAGAGTGGCCACCAGGGCACCCTGGGAAAGGCTGGAGGCCTCCTATTTCGAAATAAGCATCTACACAGCACTTATTTTGATTTAGCTATTTTGAATTTGGCGTTATTCCTCGTGGAATGAGGTTTACCAAATTCGAAATAAGCGCTCCGCTATTTCGATTTAATTTCAAAATAGTGGTTTGACTGTGTAGACACTAGTAAAGTTATTTCAAAATAACTTTACTGTGTAGACATACCCTAAGTGACTTACTTACACTGACATGAGCTCCCCCACATAGACAGCACTAGGTTGATGGGAGAGATTTTCTCGTTGCCATAGTTACCATCTTTTGGGAAGGTGGATTAAGTATACTGACAGGAGATCTCCCATTAGCATATGAGCATCTTCACTTAAGTGCCACAGTGACATAGCTACACCAATGCAACATTTCAGTGTAGACCTGCCCACAGGGAGCACTATTTCCTCCAAGACAGAGCAGAGCTTCAGGCCCCAGCATGGGCTAAGAAGGGTTTGATGCTGCAACCTTTTTGTAAAAATAGGCCTCGCCCACATAATCATTAAAGACCCAGAAAGGGGTGAACTCAGAGGCAGATTAAACAGTGTCAGTGATGTACATGGGTTGAACTTTAACTGAGCTAGTGAAAGAGCATGTGATAAGATGGGGCTATCACCAGGTTAAGAGGGCTGGGGGTCGGGGTAAAGTAGAAACAGGAGCCAGAAGAAGGAAAAAGCAATCCCCTCAGCTCCAGCTAAAAACCTGTCTTCTGCCCCAATGCAGGTAAGTCACACCTCAATCATCTTTTTATTTGGTCCAGCATCCTCAAAACATTTTATGACCCCTAAGGTTTAGCACTAATAGGCTATGTCTACACTCGCGGCTTCTTGCGCAAGTACGGCCGTTCTTGCGCAAGAATCTGCAGAGCATCCACACTGCCTGCCCGCTCTTGCGCAAGGAAATTTACAGTACGGCGTGGTAAGAGAGGGCTCCTTGCGCAAGAGTTACGCTCTTTTTTATCAGGTGTAAGCCCTCTTGCGCAGGAGCTCTTGCACAAGAGGGCAGTGTGGACACTTGGCAGGGATTTCTTGCGCAAGAAAGCCCTATGGCTAAAATGGCCATCAGAGCTTTCTTGCGCAGAGAGTGTCCACACTGCCATGGGAGCTCTTGCAAAAAGCACAGCTCGCACATGGCAGTGTGGACGTTTTCTTGCGCAAGACTTCTTGCACAAGAACCCTTGCGCAAGATGTTCTTGCGCAAGAAGTCGCCAGTGTAGACATAGCCAGCGTTTTACATCTTCATAGTGCTGTACACAGACCAAGTCTCGAAACAGCCATTTGAAGATCACTGGATAGATTAGCTCCTTTTCATAGCTAATGGAAGCTACGGCAGAGTTGTGTCTAAAATTACACGGCAAACCAGCACTAAGAAGTTCTTACTTGTAGTTCTAAACACCTCCGTTTACATCATGCTGACGCTCGAGACACAAATAAGGAACTGTCACTAGTCCCACGCCTTTTTTAATCTGCTAAAACAGTTATTTATGGGCTGCAAAGTCAGACTGTGAATCCCTTCAAAATTTCTAATGACTGCAGCATTATGCTAAAGGTAAAAGCATTGCCCCTTGGTGTGGGTTTCCCTGCCACAAGGGTTGAGAGCTTTTGGGCTCTGCTGCAGATAGACCTCCCATTCTCACTGTAGCCCCACATTCAGACTCACAAACCTTACACACCAGTCAGTAGCACAGCCTAAAGGACTCTGCCCCAAAGCATCCCAATAGCTTTAGCCTTGTGTGAAAGAGACAGTAAGGAAACCAGGCAGAAGTGTCATGAGTGGCAGAATGACACACAAGAGGCTCAAAAGCTCCTATGTACTGCGCAGGCACAAGTGACCACAGCTACTCCAGAAAGCTTCCCAGTATTCCTTTACCTTGGTGTGTGACCCAGATGAGAGGCTGGTTAGGGCAGCATGTTGCAAGGATCTGTGGTGCAAATGAGACCATCTAAGAAGTTGCTGGTAAGTCAACAGTGGGGAGTATGACACAGGAAGAGCAGGAGAACACACAGCTGTTAATAAGCAAGTTTATCTTTATTAAAAAGACAAAGTTCAATTGAAGCCTCAGTATTACAAATACTCAGGCTCAACAGTGCCCTGGCATAAAAAGTTGTATCCCAAAGAGGGCTGTCGATAGATCAGCTCAACAAAAATATATTAACATCTGCCCTAAAATATATTTGCCCTTTCAACTGAATGGATTATCTCACAACGTACAAGGACAGAGCTGCCTGGTTCACAGGAGGGATGTTGTGGTCAAAAGAACCTGCCTCATGCATACCTAGGATGTGTGCTTTTCAATGCTTCTACTCTAACATTGTAAAGAGGAGGTCTCCGTAGGAAACGTTCTCCCAGGAGACCACTTTGATCCAAGCCCAGAAACACAATTCAGCCATTTAAAATGATTAACCATGACTTGCTAAAAATGGAACGTTTAGACACTTTACTGAACCACTCTGCCTGGGCAAGAGGAGGGGTTAGGAGGCCAATGCAGTAATACAGTTTACTGCAACAGTCCTGATCAAAGCTGAAAAGGCCCATGCTCAGAAAAGGTGCTGGACACCCAGAATCCTCATCTCAGACTCTGTTACACAAGATAGGTTGCCTTAGGATTGCCTGCATCATAGGTGGGCAATCATTTTTGACTGAGGGCCACTTCAGAAATTTTTGAAGTGGCCCTCGGCCACCCCGGAAGAGACAGGGGGGTCTCAGGCAAAAGGAATGGGGCCAGGACACTTCCATGCTTCCCCACCCACAGACCCTGATTGGTCTGGGGGTGAGGGAGTGCACAAAGTCTTTGCGCTCCAGCCCCCCAAGAGACCTGCCAGCTGTTTTGAACAGCTGGCGGTTCCCTCTAGGCGCCCGTGCCCCTGGCGATGGGGGGAGACTTGGCAGACACATATACCCTGCCCCGAGGTCAATCAGGGCCTGGGGGCAGGGAGAATGCTCGAAGTCTCCTCCCACCCTGCCCCCATATTGCCAGGAGCATGCAGCACTTCTAAGCCCTGCGCACTCCTTGAAGGGTGGGGACAGGGCAGGAGGAGACTTCATGCGCTTCCCCCTGACCTCCTAGGCTCTGATTGACTTGGAGGGGGAAGGGGGGGGGAGAAGCACAAAGTCTCTCACTCCCTGCCCTCTGGCATGCCGTGCTTAGAGTCAACCACCAGAGTTGACTCTAAGCACCACGCACTCCCCTGTCCCTAGGCCCTGATTGACCTGGGAGCGGGATAGTGGCAGGGCCTCCGCAGGCCAGATCTTGCCCACGAAGGCCCTTTTGCCCACCCCATGACTACATGGAATGTTTTACCAGTGATGCTAATATAAATCCCCATGTTGGCATACAAGCATGGCTTTTGTTTAGCTTATATCCTGTCCCAAGCAAAAAAAAAAAAATTAAACAAAAACAGGCTCTGTCATACCAGAATAAGAGCATCCACATGGTGGTTATACTGGTATAACTTTACTGATTTAAACTCACCCCTTATGTTATACCACAAACTTTCCCATATAAGTAAGGCTTGAAAAGCAGAATGCCTGAGAAAATACCCCACATAGAAAATACCCTGCATACCCCAAATACATGGCATTTCTCACCTTCAAAGCTCTTTATCAACATGACATTAACCTCTCAACACCCTGTGAGGTAGGCAAAGGTAAGCTCCATTTTTCAGATGGAGAAACCAAGGCACAAAGAAGTTAAGTGACTTGCCCAAGGATAATGAGTGGAGGGGAGACAAGACAATGAGATGGTTAGAATTAGAATCCAGGCATTTCCTGCTTCTTTGCCATACACAGACCACCCCATGCCCCTAAGACTTTCCAAAGTCTGCTATGTATGCTGCTACTTATGAATGGAAATAGTCTAGACACACTTTCCAGTAATCCCTGCATCAGGAATTACTAATCACTTAGGGATCCCAAGAAAATGGCAGTACAAACACATGAAACGGCAGTGGTCACCTCTCGCTCCAGCTCTGTAGCAACAGCACTGGTCTTTCCCACTAGCAGGCAGCCTTTCTAACCTGGAGTCTTTTCTCTTTGGGTAAGGAAGAGATCTTCCATAGCATCATAATGTTGGGTGTTGCTGTTCCACTGAGGGCCATTTCCTAGGCTGTCCCCCCTCACACACACATTTCTTATTTACATTCTGCCTGTGAGAAGCAATATGCATAAAAAACAGTCACATCGACCCCCATTAAACAAGTTATATAAGAGCTAGACATATTACATTATCATTATAACAAACAAGAACAAGGCACAGCATGTATCTACTGAGATACCTACAAACAATACAACTCTGGGATTAATCTGATCTACCCATTCCATTTTGCAGGAGCACAGATCGGGGCTCTATTAGGAAACAGCTCTCTACCACTGGGGTTTGTTTCACCATCACTTCTCCTCAGTCTGAAAGAGTATTTGCTTGTCAGAAAACAGAGGTGGCTCTCTGACAAAGCCTCATCTCCATCCCACTGGAGCTGTACGCCAGCACCAAAATAAGGAAGTATACATTTGCCCAGAAAAAGTATTGCTAAATGCTTCTCTCCCTCCAGCTGAGATCCCATGGACCTTCTGAATGAGTTTCTAAGCAAAGCTGAGTTCTCTACTGTGCAAAGCAGCAGAATGGCTGCTTAAGCCAGTTTGCCTTGGGCAGCCTGACAAGGAAGTCTGATCCAGGCATCACCCTGTTTCAATAACTGAATCCAAGGCTGTCACCGGCTTGCTGAGATTGCTTCTGAGTACGAGAGTCCAGCTGTGAAGCTATCACGACTAGGAGCTAATTCACCCAAAAGCATTTGAATGCCACCTATACAGACATCTCTGTGCTGGTTCCATTTTATAGTTGTCATAATGCCTCCATTACATGCAGCACTGAACAGCAGCCATTGTTCTCAAGTGAATAACCTCTCATTGCCGTAACGCACCAGATGTGGAGATGCAATGCTGCACTGCCTGCTGGGCTTTACTGATTGCAACTAAAGGCTATGGTGCACTGGTTAACACCCTCCTCTCTGGCTCAGGGACACTGTGCTCCTGGAAACTGAGTTGTAGAACAAGGCCCAGATCAATTCAATCTGGTCAGTTCAAGGAAGTCTTTACATCAACACTTGCCGTTTCACGCAGAGAACAAATAATATTTCCCAGTGAAGAACAGGGTTCAGTGACCATGGGAAAATGTAAGTGAGAGTCAAATACACTCTGTTGTGCCTTAATAAAATCAATAGAGTGTCTCCAAGCTGTATTTGACACTGTGTGTTTCATATCATTATATGTTGTGGGAAATAACATTCATGCAAAGGATTACATTAGTACCGTTACAGGACAGCAGGGGTGGAAGTGGCAGAATATGCAAGAAGAATATCTAGGAGGACATAATCCTACAGAGTGATTTAGAACTTCAAAACTGACCAGTGAATCACAGGAGCATCATCAAAACATTGGCCCCCCACTGGAAAAGAGAAGAGGAATCTATCAGCAAGAATAATGTACTCTCCTGATTTTTGTACAAAGTCACTGCAGAAATTTAGACTCCTTCATGCAATGCCCCCATCATTCTCCCTTGCTGCCACCAGCTTGCCTTACAATAGGATGACAAGCAACTTTAAGTAGATGACAGATATGGAGAATGACAAAAAACACTTTGCTACTAGAGACTTGCAACTACAACATGTGTCTGTTAGTCAATATCCAACTGTCTACAGAGCTTTGTTACCCTGCCTGACAGTTTTGTGGGGGGGTTTTAAACACCGAGACCTTTTCATCTTAGGCAGAAGGGTCTGAGCACGAGACTAATATAACATTAAGAAGAGAACTTTTCATCTCACCAAGTGTTTATAAGCTTCTTAGCTGCATAACTTGCACTTCTGACCCCTAGCTACTTAAAGAGGGAGTGGAAGTTCACTTTTGGCTTAAAGCTCAGTGCAATGGAGCAGTTATATTCCATTTCAGCACCTATATACCACAGCAATGGATACTTTAGAAATGCCTAGGTAGAAAGGCACTGGCAGATCTGGCAGTGGGAGCACGAGAAACTGCTGTCTTCCATAAATCAGCAGTTCTGGATGGACACACATGCCCTATTTCACATTGCTATGAGACTAGGAAATACAAGATCAAGATTGAGCAGAAATGGGGGGGGGGGAACAGACCGGGTGGTGGAGATGAAGATTTATAATGAAGGGAGTGAAGTAATAGCATCTGCTTTATTGCAATGCTGACCAAGTTAAAGCTTTGAGTGGCAATTTGCATGTGGCACAGTGTAGAAGTGGAGCTACTGAATCTTCCCTTCATGTTGGGAGGGGATGACTCACAGATCAAGGTTCAATGTGCCTGGGAGGGGAAGGGAGAGTTCACACTTGAAGCTCAGCCCTGCTCTCATTGAAGTTAAGTCCCTTTGAATTCAATGACAGCAGCATCAAGTCCTTGAAACATCTGTCTGCTCTCGGGGTGAACTGCAATAAGCACCAAGAGAAAGCCAGACCCATGTTGTCAATTCAACTCTTCTCCAAGACACCATCAGAAGTCTCTAGTACAAGAGAAACCGTTTATCTCAACAAGACCAAAGCCCACAATATTCACATGGGGTCACTGCCTTGAGCTAGCCTTCTTGCTCTGGCCACCATCCACAACAAACCTCCGACTTGCAACCCGAGATCTGCCATTAGCACTGAAGCCACGGGGCAGCGCTAGCTGTTACAGTTTGGGCAGCGTGCCTGGTGGTGCCAGCAGAATACCAAAAACATAGAAGAGCCCCAGCAGGAGATTGAGCTTGGCTGTCCGCTGGGGAAGTTTGCTGAAACTCTGGCTCCGGAACTGCCTCTCCAGCGAAAAGGCCATAGGAATGGTAAGTAGTGGTAGTGCCATGCTGATGGTATAGCGTGTGGCCAAGACGCAAAAAATCAGGTAGGGCAGGAAGAGTAGTGTGTTGTAGAGCATGTAGGAGAACATGGGGCCAATGAGGATAGCCAGGGTGACAATGCCTGCTTGCTGGTCAGATTCCATGTCCCGAGTGTTGTTGCTGTGCAGGATGGCCTCCGTGCTGAGGGCTAGTGGGATAGCATAGAGCAGCGGTGAGACAGACAGATAGCCAACCTGCACGGCATGGGCAAACATAACAGCCAGGGGTCCAAATGTGATGAGGATCACCAAGTCGCCAAGTGCAACATATTTAAATCCAATTCCTGTGGCAAGAAACAAGATGAAAACAAGTGTCAAGCGTTACCAAGTAAAATTTACTTTACAGAGAACAACAGATGTTTCTTAAACAGATCAGCTCCTAAAAATTACTGTAAAAGCCAACACACAGCTAGGGCAGGGCTACACATGTTCTTTTATAGCCCCAGAATTGATTATTCTTCACCCTTTCCAAAAACAATAAAGCAAATACAATTTTTGCAATTTTCCAGTCTCAACCAGTGAGCAAAGATTAAGGGGCAGATTCCAGTTATCCATCTGGAATACCTTATTCCACAAGCAGTCCCACTGAAGTCAATGGGATTACACATGAAGTACAGTGCTATCCAATGTGAATACAGATAGAATCTGTCCATGAACTGATGCAACAATGAGAGTACAGTAACAGCTGCTACATCTTCCAAATGATAGTCTGAATCCTAGAAACTAATCTTACTTATAGCAAAACACAGGGTATGTCTCTTCAACTACCAGATAGCTTAACTGATGAGGCAAAACCAACTTTCTTTATCTTGAAAAGTCCCTTAAAAATGTCATGTTCCTACTCTACATCAATGTTACTCATTAACCTTGAGTGCATTTCTTAAAATGTCTTAAATTTACTTTTCATTTGAAATTAGATCTGGCCAATAACAAATAACAAACCCTACTGATAGTACACATTGGGCTCCCTCCATGGAGAAGAGAGCATAAATAATTAATCAAACCAGCTGACATACACCAGATATACATTTCACACACAATTTCTGCAGAGACTTAAGAGTATGGAGTACAATCCTTACCCCCAGTATAAAGGAAAGAGCTGGAAAGTCCACCAAAGTAAATCAGGGCCAGGTGCTCCAGCTTGAGAGTAGAGAGACAGTAGAGGCAGGCAGCACAGACACAGCCCAGAGTATAGAGGAAGACCCCAAATCGGACCACATCCTGAGGCTCCAAGATCTGGTCCACTAATGTCCGGTCATCACTCTTCTTGTGGTCAATACCCTTGGAGAAGTCATAGTAGGTATTAACCAAGTTGCCTGCTCCATGCACAGCCAGGACAGCCACTGCACTGCCCACTAGCAGCCCTGGGTCTAGGGATCCTTGGGACCGATAGGCTAGGGCACTGCCCAGAGCTACAGGAGTCAGAGAGGCACTGAAGCTCCAGGGCCGCAGGGCCAGGACATAGGCTGCACATTTCTGCCTCCAGGTGCCTGGATGGCTCTTCTCAGAGCTTAGCAGCCCTACACCCAGCTCCCCCAGGTCAACACTCCTAGGGCTCTCAGCACTGATGCTAATCTTCTCTGTCTGATCCTCAGACTCCATGCTCTTCACGCAGCTGCCTCAAGAGAAGGTGCTGGACAGAGACCTGGGAAAGCCAGGAGAGTTTGCATTAGTAACTGTAGCCTAAAAAGGAAACGCCGGCTTCTCCGGTGGCTCAACAGTGGCATACGCAACCCGGGGGAGAGCTGCCAGGCCATGGAGTCCGCCCGCAATGTGAACCTCTGCCCACAGCAGCACAGAGAGCGAGTGGCAGGGCCCATCCCATGCTGGGCACCACAAGGGAGAAGCAGGGTCCTCCCTTGGCTTCCACCTCCACGTGCGGCGCCTCAGCCCCCGCAGCCCATTTCCCCGACCTCCGTGTCCCCTGCGGGAGGAAGGAAAGGCCCCGGGGGCAGGGGCGCAGCCCGGGTGAGGCGCTGGGGAGGCTAGGGGCCTGAGGGGGCAGCTCCGAACCCGGGGCGGGGCTGAGATTGCTTTCCCGACTTACGGGGCTTAGGGTGGCTCCAGGGCCCCCTCGCCTATTGCAGAGCCGGGTCCCCGACAGGCCCCTCCGCTCACGAGCAGGCCGGGCACTCGGGACCACGGCAACCACCCGGAGGTGCTACGTGTGCACCAGCCAGGCCGGCCCCTCCAGAAACAAGGGCACCGCTTACCGAGGTTCCGCTTGCTCTGAGGGCAGCTCAGGGCCTGAGGAGGAGGAGGAGGGGGAAGGATGGGGAAGAGCCCCACCCACAATGCTAGTATCTCAATGGGAGGGGGGCAGGGGACTCTTCCCGCAGGGGGAAGGCGGCATAGATAGGTGAAACCTCTTCCTTGGCTGAAACAAAATACAGGACTATGTAGCACTTTAAAGACTAACAAGATGGTACATAGTCCTGTATTTTGTTTCAGCTACACCAGACTAACACGGCTACATTTCTATCACTCTTCCTTGGCGTCTCTCAGCCAGTCCCTAGCAGAGCTGCGGGTTGACCCTTGCAGCCCCATTCCCCTTCTTTAGCCACAGACACTCCCCTATGCCCAGCACTGCACAGTGGTGCTTGTGATGCTGCATGCACACACAGGCCCATGCAGGCGGAACAGTCTACCTGGGCCATTGTTTGCAAGATCAGAGCCTTAACCTCTCCAAGCCTCAATTTTCCCAATCTGCAAAACCGGGGATAACAATCCACAGAGGGTAATATGCGGCGGGAAGTACTCAAATAAACTGGTAAAAAGTGATAGAGGGAAAGCGCAGAACGTTAATACCAGCCACGATTATTAAGTTATTAACCATTATTATGAACTATCACGGAGCATCCACAGCTGTTCATGTGTTCAAACAAACAGGCTTGTGATTGATACCCTTCACCATTAACATTCGCAGCAGATCATGGCTATTAAACGCTCTGTACGGATTATCATTGTACCTAATTCGCTATTTTCCCACGTGTCACAAACGCGGCTGGCTTCTACACGCGTCATTACGAGAACAGAGCGCTCCCCTAGCCTCGGAGCTCCTCGGGGCAGGCTCACGAGGCGCTTCCCGGGGGACTCCTTTCATTGCTGCACCCAGAACAGTAGAGACGCTGACAGCGGGGGATAAAAGGGTTCACGCGGCGGAAGAGTCCTACAGTCTCCATGGTTAGAAAAGGTGCGCCTTTTTTCCGCATGCGCACAAACCTGTATCGCTTCAGAAGGGGCGGAAGCAAGGCGGCTTTCCAAAGACGGGGGCAAACTCTGAATTCTAACCAATTACGCGGCCTCCAGTTTACCATTGGTGAATCTGAATGTCAGTCTATCACCCTCTGCCCTTTGATTGGCCAGAAGTAACTCCACCCGCCTCCAGCGGGTTTTTTTGGAAGGGGTGGAACCACGAGCCGCCTACTAAACCCTCCTGCCCCGCAAAGCTATTGGCTGCGCCACCTGCTAGTTAGAGTCCCCTCAACGCCGATTGGCTGGCGGTCTTTCGCCGGCCCGGCGGCAGCCGTGGGGGGAGGGGAAACCCGGGGCCCAAGCTGGGGAGCCGGTCGCGGCTGGGCCGGGTGGAGGCGGTGAGTGAGGGGGGCCCCGATCCGGAGCTGGGAAGGGATCTCCTCCCCCACACGCCGGACTGCGGGGGCTGCCTCCCCTCCCCCACCGCCCGGCCGGGCTGGCGCAGGCGTCCAGCAGCCGGAGCCCTGTCAGCGGGGCCGGGGCGCTGCCCTGGGGGCTGCTGGCAGGGGCCCGCCCCGCAGCACGGGAGATGCCCGGAGCTGGCAGCCCGGCCGCCCCCCACCCCGGGGCCTCCCCGCTCTGCTGGGGCTGGGACCGTGGCCTTGGAGCTGCGCCGGCTTCCCCCTCGCGGCTCGGGGAGCGGCCGGGTCTGAGCCCCCCGCTCATGCGGGCAAGGCCGCTGCCCTTGGCTGTGGGCCCGGCTCCTAGGCCTGGCTGGCCCTCGCTAGGCAGGCTGCGTCCACCCCTCGTGCATGTCTCTCTCCGGAGAAGAGGGCGCCTCTGTGGGCTGCTCCTCCAGCCTGGGTCCGAGCACGGGAGCCGGCCATGGCCTCTGGGGAGATGCTGGTAGCAGGAAAGGTCCCACACTATCCTCAGAGGCATCTGCTGTACCCGGGGATTTTAACGAGGCAGGGTTGTCCCGTAGCTAGTGAGGAGTAGGGACCCAGGGCTCGTTAAGGGTCTGGTCCTAGTTCTGCTACTCATCTGCTGTTTGCTCAGCAGTAAAGTCTGTGACTGGTTTCCCCCTTTCTAAAAAGTGTATTCTTAGCCTTTGCAAAAAAATGCACCCATCACTATGGTCTCCAGACATGCACAATATTAAACATCCCATTACAGCAGTGATGGGTGATCTAGTTCATGAGCGGGCTGCATGAATTGCCAGCCTGCATCTTAGCGGGCTGCAAAATTATCATAACCACGGTGGTCTCCCAGGTTAAGGTAGTTTTGCTAACTCTGCTTGCATGCCTAGAACTTTCAGGGTGAGCCAATTGAACCGTAGCAGTGCTTTGATTGGATGCAACAGGAACACACGGCTCTTGGAGTCAATGTTGTATGCAAACAGCATGTACCTCATTTCATGTTGCCCGCCACTGCATTACAATGATGGTTACTGGCATGAACAGATTCTCGGCCTATAAATATACATTGGGGTTTGCAAAGAATTTTCCGTTCTTGGATGAAAGGCAACATAGAGGAGCAAATTAGAGTAACAATAATATTGACATGCATGCCAAGCGGTCCTTATCCTCCTTGTAACTTTGCATGACTGGAAACACCTCTGAAGCACAGCCCAGTCTTTGTATTTGGGCATGGATTTGATTTGAGCATGTCACATGAGCATGAATGGTTTGGGATGAGACTGGGGGAGCCAGGGAGGTTAAGCTCCGACCTGCTTCTGTAGGATGCACTGAAGGACTTAGCGACCTAGTGAAGGACTTAGTGGCCAGGGTACAGACTCTCAGATTCCACAAATCTTGGTAAGACTTAAGAGAACTCTGGAGCCCTACCAAGGTCTGTGAAATGTGAGAGCCTGTACCTCTGTCATGGATCTGATGAAATCTTTGTAGTTACTGTGGCATCTGAGAGCCCTCTGTGTCTCATGGGATGTGTATTTGGGAGCAGTAATTTGGAGCAGTGTGGTGGAGGGAGCTATAATTGGCTTCTGCAAAAGCAAAAAATAGGTTTTCTGTCTAAAAGGTCCAAGCCCTGACTCATCACCACCATGTCGGGCACCGTGTCCATCCTTCAGCAATTTGCCAGCGGCCTGAAGAACCGTAATGAAGAAATCAGGGCAAAAGCCGCCAAGGACTTGCAGCATTATGTCACCATGGAGCTCCGTGAGGTAAGTGCTGTAAATGTGGAAGAAGCAGCATTTAGCTGAGGAGATATGTTTGTATTATTTGGCTGGGGAATGAGAGGTGTCACTAGTAGGGATGTAAGCGACTAGTTAAGTGACTACTCAACTTTTCGCTGCCCCTCCCCCTCCCCCCCACTTGCTGCCTCCGGGGGTAGCTCCCAGAGCTGGCACAAGCTGGGACTGAGCAGTCCTGGCTCGGGCCAGCTCTGGGACCGGTACAGCTCTATTTTAAATGTAGTAAGAGCTGCCTTTGAACTTGGGAGCCTGGAAAGTGTTGTTGCCCTTCTTCATCTGGGGCACAGGTAGTGGAGAAAGGATTATAAATTGGTCTGAATTCCTTTCCTGTGCAGATGAGCCAAGAGGAATCTACTCGTTTCTACGATCAGTTGAATCACCACATATTTGAACTGGTCTCTAGTTCTGATGCGAACGAAAGGAAAGGAGGCATTCTGGCTATAGGTGAGTAAAGGAATTCTGCACCTTTGGTGAACTTCCTTTTCAAATTCTATAGGAGCAGGTTGTCAAAAGAACTCTGCACCTACAAGAAGCGCTCTGTATGCTGAGAGCTCAGTGCAATGAGGGTGTATCGGATGCAGAACTCTTGAAACTCTGACTGTAAATGTCACATTGGGAGCTGTTGGGTGCTGAGCACTTCTGAAAATCTGGCCCTAAGGTCTTCATAGTGTCCAGTGTTGTTGGTGGTCACAATAGGCCTGGACTCTGAGAACAATAATTCTGTTTTGTTTAAAGTCACCTGGATCCATGGCGGGATCTAAATGGCTTTTGCCTTCATTTTGTTTAGCATCTCCCTCAGTTGCCCTGTTGTGCTTTCATTCTTGCATGACAAAGCTGCCATAACACTGTGACACACAAGGATGCAGGTACCTTGTATAAAAACACACCCTTTCAACCAAATACCCATATCCTTAGCATTTGCTTTTTGATAACTAGGTAGAAACAGCTTGTGGATTGTTTTCACCAGCCATAACCAAACCAATTCCAAGGTGTCTGGATGTGGTGGAAGTAACTTAGGTCAAGAAACCTTTGTTGGCAGCATCTGATTTTGAAGCAGACGGTATCATTTTAAAATTATTTCTGTGAATTTAGTGCTGTTGAAAGGTGCCAGATTGACAACCCTGGACACTGATGGCCTCTTTATCTACAGAGCAGGTACAATCCAGGCACCCGGGCTACGTCTAGACTGCATCCCTCTGCTGAGAGAGGGATGCAAATCAAGTACTTCAGAAGTGCAAACGAGCCCAGGATTTAAATATCCTGGGCTTCATTTGCATACTCATGTTCCGACGCTGTGCCGATCAGGCTCAGTGTTGAAAGTGAAAGTAAAGTGTAGCCGCTGCTCTGGCGACAGTGGGGAGCGGAGCTGCGGAAAAAGTTCCCCGCTGTCGGCAGAGCCACGGCTACACTTTACTTTCACTTTCGACACTGAGCCTGATCGGCACAGCGTCAGAACGTGAGTATGCAAATGAAGCCCAGGATATTTAAATGGTGGGCTCATTTGCACTTCCGAAGTGCTTGATTTGCATCCCTCTCTCGGCAGAGGGATGCAGTCTAGACACAGCCCAGCAGTGCAAGTTTCTGCCACACTGCTCCCTGCCAGAGTGCCTCAACTTTGACCTGGAGGGGTCATCTCTAGGGGTGAGGGAAAGTTCAGTTTCCTTAGTGCATTCAGTCCTTGGAGCCTCTAGTGAGACTACCAAGAAGGGAGCCAGTTATAGTGGTGGCATATGGATGCCTGTCAGTTGGAAATGGGCCCACAATTCCAGGGTGGATTTTTTAAAACAAAAAATAGGAAAAGCTGTGACCTGTGAAAAGGATTTGATAACCTTTTCTGTTTACTAAACAAATTCTGACTTTCAAAGGACTTTCCTGTGGTTTGATTTCTCTGGTGAACTTCTGGTTTAGGGAGAAATAATGGGAGTCTCTAGTCTAAAGAGAGGACAGGGAACACTGAGTCTTCTGCAGGGATGACCCTATTGTCTGGAAAACTGATTCAGTGGCAGAGCTTTCACTTCTATTCTCTTTTCCTCCAGCGAGCCTTATCGGCGTTGAGGGAGGCAATGCCACCCGTATCGGCAGGTTTGCCAACTACCTTCGGAATCTCCTTCCCTCAAATGACCCCATCGTCATGGAGATGGCGTCCAAGGCTATTGGACGCCTTGCTGTGGCGGGTGATACCTTCACTGCAGAATATGTAGAGTTCGAGGTGAAACGGGCTCTGGAGTGGCTGGGAGCTGATAGGAATGAAGGTCGAAGACATGCGGCAGTACGTACTCCTCTTTGGCTTTCTTGGGAAAGGACTGGCTGCTCATGAGTAGGAGTGATGGGTGATATGTACATACATGGGCATATTCAGTGAATGATAGCTGTCAGAGACTGGAATGGCTACAACTGTATACTGAGAAGCTGTGATGCTGGCTAGCTGTCTGCCATTCATCATGTTCAATATGATAGTGTCGTGGGACCAACGAAGAATGAGGCCCCATTATGCTAGGCATTGTACAAACACAGAATAGATAGACGGTCCTTGCCCCCAAAAAGGCTTACAGTCAGCACAGGGAAAGGGTCAGTCTCTGAATTCCAATTTGTACCTAATGCCACCCTTTCTTTTCCTCTCTCTAGGTCCTAGTCCTGCGTGAGCTGGCGATCAGCGTACCCACCTTCTTCTTCCAGCAGGTGCAGCCATTCTTTGACAACATCTTTGTTGCTGTGTGGGATCCCAAGCAGGCCATCCGAGAGGGAGCCGTCTCTGCCTTACGAGCCTGCCTTATCCTCACCACCCAGCGGGAGCCTAAAGAGATGCAGAAGCCACAGTGGTACAGAGTAAGGAAAGAATTCCTTCGTCTTGGAACAGTTTTTCTCCAGAGTTTAGAAAAGCCTCAGAGTCAGCACCAAAGGCCAAGAGACTGATCCCCATGTGTCAGAAGGTGTTGGCCTGCCTCAGTCAGGTTTGAAAATGGTTTGGCCTATAGCACAGGCTGAACAAAACTCGACACTGCCCTCTACAAAAGCAAGGGAAACACTCCATTCTAGGAATCTACCATACTTTGTGTAACTTGTTGCCAAAAGTAGACCAGAACACTCAGTAGTTAGGACACATGCAGACTTTATGGGATCTGCTACAGTTGAACCTCTCTGGTCCGGGATTTGCTGGTCTGGCAACATGTTGCAGGACCAGAGAGAACTTGGTGGCTGGGAGCGGGGGTCGTCTGGGAGTCTAGCAACTGGGGGTGTAGCTGGGCTAGGAACGCAGCCAGGCTGTTGGCAGGAGGACTGGGAGCAGAGCGTGGTAGGCAGCAGGAAGGGGAACCTAAGAACCAGGGCCAGTGGCCAGGAGGGGAGTCCGTCCAGAAGGCTGATGCCTGCCCTCTCCCCTCTCAGGAGAGCCCTGGTTCAGCAAACTCCCTTGTTCAGGACTGGTCAGGTTCTGAGGATGCCGGACCACGGAGGTCCAACTGTATCTCAAGGTGCCTTCAGCATCAGCGACTAAATAGCCAGTCAGCAATAGCAAGGCTACAACATGGTAGTCAGGGGTTTTATTTACTTGGCAATGTGGAATTCTTAATCCACACATGAGACTTGAACAATGCAATTAAACTAATTTGATACAGTGAAACTTGAGCACATTGTGATGGGTTCCACTTGGGGTCCACCTAGAACTGGGGTACCTAAGCCCCCTCACTCACCAGCCTGGACTCCCTCTCACACTGTGTTGCTGTGACAAACTGCAGACCCACTCCCAGACCTACACTTCCACCAGCATTCACACAGGTAGAGACACATCCAGCTGCAGTTACATGCAAGTGAACCAGCCACTGAATGAACCAACAATAGACTACAGCAAAAATAACACCAGCTTTCCAGCCTAGTACACCAGAATGGTACTGACCTACCCTGGTCAAAACCCTACCCGGTATGAATTTATTACACAGTTTGCCTCCTCCTCAATGTGGAGAGGAAATGCAGCATCCTTTGCCCCTTGAGCTAAGATTTCTAAGAACTTCATTCAAACTCAGTGGTTTAAGTAAAGCAACCCCTTCCCGCCAAGTTTAGTAACTACAAAAGATAGATTTTAAGTGGGTATAAGTGATAGTAAACAAATCAAAGCAGATTACCTACCAAATAAATAAAAAGGTAAACTGAACTTAACATACTCAATAGATTGGCAATGAAATAGCAGTTTCTCACACTGACTGATGACACAAGCAGACTTGCAGGCTCTTAAGGGACAAGCAGCATTTTGTTTGCAGCTTGGGATCCCCAGGTTTTCTTATACCAGCTAGAAATCCCTTTAGCCAGGGTCCAGCACTTCCCTCAGTTCAGTCTTTGTTCCTTAGATATTTCCAAGCATTATTTTATGTGGGGAGTGAAGAACCACTGATGATGTCACTTCCTGCCTTAGTTAGCTTTAGCATATGTCAGGAACCTTTGGCTCTGAAACAGTTCCCAGTTCTTTTTTCTGGAAAAATGCAGGCACGCAAGGTGAAATTGTGTCATGCGGCCTGGTTACACACCCTTACAGAATCATAGCAGCCTTTATTTTGAGGCTGGCCGAAATGTTTCCAGGAAGTCTAAATTCTTCTAGGGTCATTGTCTTTGCTGATGATGGACCATTAGCACGCTCTAGCTTCTTCATTGTTGTACCTGAAAAAGTAGCAGTGCATATTCTGGGCCTCAGAGGGGTAGCCGTGTTAGTCTGTAACTTTAAAAATAACAAGTAGTCCTGTGGCACCTCAGACTATCGTGTGTGTGTATGTATGTATGTGTGTGTGTGTATATATATATATATATATGAGGTCTTCGGATGACTCAGGGTCTGAAAAAGTGAGTTTTGCCCACGAAAGCTCATGATACTTACTTTGGGTGACACCTGCATTTGAAATTCTGGTACATAGTCAATATTCATAGCTTTAGATACTAAAATGACACATGCACACAAATAGGATAATCATATTCAGCAATGATTATCCTATTTGTGTGCATGTGTCATTTTAGTATCTAAAGCTATGAATATTGACTATGTACCAGAATTTCAAATGCAGGTGTCACCCAAAGTAAGTATCATGAGCTTTCGTGGGCAAAACTCACTTTTTCAGACCCCGAGTCATCTAAAGACCTCTTATATATGATAGTCTGAGGTGCGGCAGGACTACTTGTTATTTTTAAAGTTACAGACTAACATGGCTCAAATCATAACTTTTCCAATGACACCATACATGCCCTATATTGTACAAAATGCCTCATAATTGTGCCATAATCATATTAAAATAATCCTGAAGAATATGTGGTGCTGGGTTACACATGTCATACTTGGCAACAGGACCAAGGTGCGGAGAAATGAAAGGCCTAACACACATTTCACATTATCCCCATATACACTATGATAATGGTGTGCTCTTGAGAGAAGATGGAAGACACGGATCTCCCTGGCCACCCTTTCTGTTGAAAACAGTTTGGCTGCCATAGTAGACGGGGTCAGAACTACTCAGTGCTCTGTTCTAGTATTGATGAGTTAAGGTTTGTGGCCATTCCTGGAAGTTATGAGCTCCCAGTAACTATTGACTTGCTGTATTCCCTTGTTCTACATTGGGGGATATCGTCTCTGTTAAGGTTACTCTTATCTTTGTTCAGCACACGTATGAAGAGGCAGAGAAAGGTTTTGATGAGACTTTGGCCAAGGAGAAGGGTATGAATCGTGACGACCGACTTCACGGTGCCTTACTGATCCTCAATGAATTAGTGAGAATCAGCAGCATGGAGGGAGAGGTGAGTGACTTATCAAGATGGCAACCAGTGCTACAGTTGACCGAATGGAGGTGTCTCCTCGTTCAGTTTAATAAAACAGAGCACATGCAATTAATCCATTTGGTCTGGAAAAGGGGCAGTTGGACTGGTGAAGTTCACAAACAAACTGGTGTCTAGGGCATTTAATTGTCACAGAAACAGTGGCAAAGCGAAGGGAATTAGTAGATCAGCAACAAACGTTGAGGGACAGGAAGGTTCGTTCATGATGGAAAGAGATGTTAAATAGCTTTAAGTGAAAACTGCATGTGTGAGGGATATAAACAGAAAGGAGGAGAGAAGTAGTGCAGAGTATAGGAGGGTTTAGCCACAGGAAGTAGGACCACTCTGTTGGGCAGTTTCCCAAGGGAAGGGAAAGGATGAAAACCCAATTGCTTAGGCCTTTTAAAACTAGATTAGAAAAAGCACTAACAAATGTCCTTCAGGGAATTATTCTGCCTCTGTCCCTTGGGATGGAGAAGGTGATTAAATAGGTCTCTCTCCTTTTTTAGTTTCTATTACTCCTCCACAATCTTTTCCGAATACAGCTTCAACCATTTCTTGATTATGCTGTCCCCTAGGACCATATATGGTAGGATAGATACTTCACTGTTTGTACAATGTATGTGCTATATGATGTTAGCCTGATAAGGTTGTAACCTTGTATGGAGTCTTTTAATTTAAGCAGCAACTTGACACCAATTAAGTTGGAAATGAAGGTGTGTTCAGAGGGGCTGGTGAATTTATAGGAAGTGGTTGAATGTGTTGGAAGTGAGGGTCAGGGTTAGTACCCAGGACTGTCTAAACATGGGAAACTCAACACATGATAAGACTCCTCCTACACTGAATTCACAGAATTATAGAACTGTAGGGGTGGAAGGGATCTCAGATGTCATTTCCACCATTTCCCTTTGGTTGAGGGGGCCAAAGATGCAGGATTGGAACAGCATTTTCTGGGAGAGTTAGGACTAGTATGCCTGGCTTCTGTCATGCTAGTGGCTTTCGTTGCCTGACCCTGGTCTTTTCCCACTTTGAGGCCAAAAGGGGAGAATTCTTTGCCTGTGCTACTTCAGTGTTGGTTGCTTAGCAGGAAAGTCCATTACATGTAAGACACCTCGCTGTCCCAGCTGGCTTGCAGTTCAGTCCATGCCATACAATCCCCTTGGTGTGGGTGCGGTGGTCCATGAGTTTGTTAGTTTCCTATGTGTGTTCTCTTCTGTTTAACTGCTTTTAAAAGTAGTGTTCTTCTGTGCCCAGCGCCTTAGAGAAGAGATGGAGGAGATCACGCAGCAGCAGATGGTTCACGACAAGTATTGCAAAGACTTGCTGGGCTTTGGTACAAAGCCTCGCCACATCACCCCTTTCACCAGCTTCCAATCTGTACAGCCGCCGCAGTCAAATGCCTTGGTGGGGCTCCTGGGTTACAGCCCCCATCAAGGCATCATGGGGTTTGGAGCCTCGCCTGTCCCAGCAAAGTCAACATTGGTCGAGAGTCGGTGTTGTCGGGATCTGATGGAGGAGAAGTTTGATCAGGTGAATTGTGGGCATTTCTCCATCTGCCTCCAAATCCCCTACACAGAGATTAGCCTCTTAGCATGACTTACTTCCATTCCCTTTTCTAGGAGGCAACATGGCTCAGTAGTTGGATCATGGCCATAACCCATTCACTGTATTCCAGATCTTGAGGCTGGTTTCTTGTGTATTCTGTGTGAGCTGCTAAATTTCTCTGTCCCTCAGTTTAGCCCTCTGTGGCATTAGTATAATTGGAGCCTTCCCTGAGGGTGCAGCTGAATGACAGTGAAAAACCTTGGCAAGGATGACAAAGGCACTCTTTAAAGCCCACCCCCTCTGGTTTCAGGTGTGCCAATGGGTTTTGAAGTGCAGAACCAGCAAGAACTCTCTGATCCAGATGACAATCCTCAACTTACTGCCACGGCTGGCTGCTTTCCGGCCTTCTGCGTTCACAGGTGAGAGGCTTTGCAGCTGGGTTTTGCCTAGAGGTGCAGCTGGTGATGAGTCGGAGAGGTACTAACTCAAATGGTGTCATTGACCTACGTACAGGTGATTCAGCAGCAGAAATTCTGATGCTTTTCCTGGTCCAGACCAGCACTTTGATTCCTACTTTAAGCAGTGGGAGTTACTGTCCTTCCAGATAGTACTTCTTGGCATCTGATGGGAACTCACTGCTTTGTAGAGCTGGCAGAGTGAAAGCCCTTGCCTGGACTTAGTGTTCGGTGCCTTAATAAAAACAGTAACTCCTTTTCATGCTCCCTGAGCATGCCATGCTCAGTGCTGAGCTGTACCCTCATCCCTTCAGTTATATTCCTGTTGTGAGCAATGGCCAATCCTGAGTTCCTCTCTGTAGCTGAAAGAAAACCCAGCAGATGTTTCAGAAGTTGAATCACTCTAAGTGCTGAGAACAACTGAAGTAGTTGGAATCAGAGGAGCACTGTCAAAATGCCTCTAACTAGATATGCCTCCTACAGCTTTGTTATTGTCTCCCACCTCTGAATCTGAACCAGTCGCTGCAGGAACTAGTAATAAACTGTTTGGCATCTTGCTTACAGAAAGCATCTTTTAACTACCATTGGTAGGCTTTCTACACTGTTTCCATTGTGCGGACCACATGAAAGGGACAACTGGCTCGCGTGGCTAAAAACCCAGCAGGAATTTGGTTTCTCATAAAGTTTGTGTTTGCCACTGTTGACAGCAGCAATTCATACCCAGCCAGTATCTATTGCCTAGTGGCATTCTTGCAAAGATCCTTGTTGCAAGTGAGATGCCTCTCATGCCAGTGTTCCTTGCCTTCTGGTGCAGGCTCCTTGCTGTGTGGGCCGCTGTAAGTGAGCATCCTGTGTATCTTTCTGGTACGCCACATGTGAAATGACATGGAATGTAAATTAGAGTAATCAGGATCCTGGTCTGGGTCGATGAAGGTTTGTAAGGAAGGGCTGTATAGCACTGGCTCCATCTACAGTCCCTTAAACTCATTGTTTGTCTTGTTCTGCTCTTGTGATCAGCTGATCAGTACCTTCCAGACACAATGAACCACGTATTGAGCTGTGTGAAGAAGGAGAAGGAGCGAACGGCAGCTTTCCAAGCCTTGGGATTGCTTTCTGTGGCTGTAAGGTCTGAGTTCCAGGCCTACTTGCCCAAGGTCCTTGAAATCATCAAAGCAGCACTGCCACCAAAAGACTTTGCTCACAAGTGAGTGTGTGAAGGCTAAAGAGGATCTTGGCTAGACACCTGCTGATCATGCTATTTTCAGTGTGACAGCTTATTACATTGATTGGTGTTCCCATGAAACTTTGATGAGAGAGATGGAGGATTGCACTCTGAGATCAATAGCTCTTTTGGTGTCTGTTTTCAGGAGGCAAAAGTCCATGCAGGTGGATGCCACTGTCTTCACCTGCATCAGCATGTTGGCACGAGCTATGGGACCCTGCATCCAACAGGATATCAAAGAGCTTTTGGAACCCATGTTGGCTGTGGGACTGAGGTAGGTATGAAAGATGTTGGCAGGTTCTTCCATTAGCCACTAGGTGTCATTGTTGGCCATCAACACAGTGATCACTGTACTTACGAAAGTGAGTTATGAAACTCCAGCAGACTTAATCAGCCTTGGAGAATAGCCTGTCAAAAGCTTTCCTGTAGCAGACACTCAGAGATTATGTTGTCTGCTTTCTGAGTTGGAGGAAATGGTGCACTGAGTTTACTGCTTTAGGGAAATTCCTAAGACATTCCACCCATCCCAGTGAGAAGCCAAATACCAGGATGAAAATAACACTGTGGTGTTACTAAGGTTATTCTGATTGGAATAAGGGGTGATCCTAATGTTTAAGATCCAAGGTGCTAAACCCCCAATTTCCTATGGAGTGTAAATACCCCAGAAGTCTTGAGAAGGAATCCTTCAGCTCTGAGGATGGCAGCTAGGGTGAGGGTGTGCATTCAAGCCAACCAACTCTCACACTTCTCTTAGAAGTGAAACGTGCCAAAAAGACAATATTTTCAAACATGAGCAGTTTTATTCCATGACCACATCCAACTCTGGGTGCTCAGATCCACATATAAGTGTGTAAAATGTGTGTTTTGTGCCTTTCTGCTACTCTTCATGTCCAAGCTCTGCAAGTAGGTGTGTTGTTGTGGCTCCCACATGTGGAGGGCCAAGGTTTGAAATTCAGCATTGCTGTGCTGAGCATCCTGTGCCATCCCTGGCGCTGCCAGTGAGACTCCTTCAGCAACATCAGTGCATATATCTTCCGCTAAGAAGGCAACAGTCAGCAATGTCTTCAGTGTAAGATGCCCCTTTGTGTCGGAACACGTGTCCCTTTAAAGAATCACTCTGTAAAATGACTAGTCCAAACAATGTCCAGAGCAGACTCACCCACTTCCCAGCACTCTCACTCTCCTTTTCAGCCAAAAATTGGGCAACCAGGAAACCCCAGAAGGCCAACACACTCCTGCTGTGTCAGCCCAACAGGGGAAGTGAATTAAAGGACTGTCTTACATCTAGCCTTCTCTCACCTTCACAGTTCATATCTGGGGATTCCCAACACAGATATCCCAGCTTATCTTCTCTGCCAGGATGGAGGATATGGATAAAGGCAGTCTTTCAAGCAGCTAGCTCCTAAATTGCACAGTGATTCATAGACTTAAGTGAACACCTGGACATGACTTGGTAGCCTTTGCCTACACAGTATAGGAATGAAGCATCCAACACAGAAGATGCCACTGACATGAACCTGCAGCTGCTTTCTGCTCTCTGTGAAACATCAGAGCAGTGTTCAAAGGTAGTCCCGTTCAGAGTGTCTTGACCCACTCTCCTCTAGAGTTCCACCACACAGAGAATTCCTGGTAGCGCCTATCACAGCAGTGTGGGCTAGAATCCAAGCAGTTTGTTAGCTCTGAGTTCACTCAAGGGCAGCTGTGCCGTAATATCAGGTGTTGCTGTGACATTCATAGAATCATAGAGCTGAAAGAGACCTCAGGGGGTCGTCAAGTCCAGCCCCCTGCCCAAGGCAGGACCAATCCCAACTAAATCAACCCAGCCAGGGCTTTGTCAAGCCGAGATTTAAATGAAAACATTACCTGGGATGTTTGTAAAGTTACAGTCATGAATGAGAAACCAAAATGTGCAACTGTTCTTGTTGCTGCCCTAATAAGTGTCTGCCTGCTTGTCACCCTCAGCCCCGCTCTGACTGCTGTGCTGTATGACTTGAGTCGTCAGATCCCCCAGCTGAAGAAGGACATCCAGGACGGGCTGCTGAAAATGCTCTCTCTCGTTCTAATGCACAAGCCTTTACGGCACCCGGGCATGCCCAAGGGCCTTGCCCATCAGTTGGCTTCTCCCAGCCTCACCAACATCCCCGAGGCCAGCGATGTGGGCAGCATCACCCTTGCCCTACGCACGCTGGGCAGCTTCGAGTTCGAAGGTAAGGCGTGAAACAAGCAGTGGGGTGGATATGTGTGGTATAAGGACTCTCAAAAAACGGGCATGTCAGTATTGCTGATGTCAGCTGCACGTACCGTAATGAGGTGGCAGAACAATATCCATGGTCTCTGTGTTCCCACAGCTGAATTCACTGCCAAGTTTTGGGAGCCTTCTGGAAAGCATCACCCATTGTGGATGCACAATAACAAACAATTATATGCTGTAATTAGAATTACAATCCAGAAATGGGTTTAAAAACATCTAAAGAAGGGCTTGCCTTTTCCCTGGCTGGCACAGAAGAGAAGAGCTTGGCCTATCTCATGCATTGGCTGACCCCATCTACATAGCTGCTTCTGCTCCAGGAGGAAAGAGTTTAGACCAGGGCTACTCAACATGCAGCCCGCAGCCCATTTGTTTGCAGCCCGCAGTGCAGTTTGGGTTGACGAAGGGCTCAACATGTGTCCCATGGGTGGGAGCCAAAACAAAAAACGTAGTAAATGTAATAGTCTCCTGTTGATCTGCATTTTAGTAGTTGAATTCCTGGACTGTCATTGCTCATTAAAAGAGCTGACATATGGAAATCGGGTCAATGTTGCATTTTATTAATATCAGCAGAACTGACTTAAACGAGGCCTGCGTGTTGTGTAGTCTTGCCTTAATCTTTGTATTCATGCCTGTCAGTGTGAAAGAAGCTATTTGCATATATATTTGCATGTATATGCAACCACACTTAAGTTGCATGTGCTTAGGCACTCCTAGGCATGTGCTGTGAGTATCGTGGCCCCCGGGGCTTCCAAAGTTGAGTAGCCCTGGTTTAGACCAAACAGTAACTGCATCCTTCACACTCAGTCTGCAGCTCCATGTTTGTCTTCCTGGAAAGTCCAATTGCTGAGGTGTAAACCTGTGTGACAAACAATCTTTTTCCCCACTCCCCTCCAGGCCATTCTCTGACTCAGTTTGTCCGGCACTGTGCGGATCATTTTCTGAACAGTGAGCACAAGGAGATCCGGATGGAAGCGGCTCGCACCTGCTCTCGCCTTCTCACGCCCTCCATCCACTTGATCAGCGGTCATGCCCATGTGGTCAGCCAGACCGCAGTGCAGGTGGTGGCCGACGTTCTCAGCAAACTGCTTGTGGTTGGGATAACAGACCCAGGTAATGTGTTGGGTTCGGGTTTGTTTTCTGATAATGCAGGCTATCACTTTTTCTAAATAGAATGGATTCCATACCTCTGAATCCATCCCCAGATCTGGGAGCATTAGAGGAGAGCAAGTGCGGAGCAATGTAACCCCAGAGATTCTCTGTTCTAGGTGGAAGCCGCAGAATTTCACTCCTCATCTCTTGTCTTGTTGTATGAGGTTGTCCCACATTTGGGATGTTAAAATTAAATTAATTGGCTAATTGAATAGTTGATAAGGGCGCCTCCGCCTCTGAAGTGTAGCAACATCCCCAGGGCTGTTGCTACACTTCAAAGACAAAAGCGCTGCAGGGAGCATGGGCCAGTGGGCAACTCAAGCAGTCCCCCACTGGCCCTGTGCTCCCTGTGGCGTTTCAAAGCGTCAGCACCGCATGGAGGCCAGGGTCAGCTGGGGACTCAAAGCGTCAGGCTCCACGCAGCAATCAAAGCAGCAGCGCCGCGTGGAGCCCATGGTCAGCGGGGGAGTCCCCAGCTGGTCCCGGGCTTCACGCAGCATTTCAAAGCAGCAGATCCCGGGATCCATGCAGCACTGCCACTTTGATGCACCCCCTGCTCTTACCCCCTCCTCCCCGCTTGCTGCCTCCCCGCTTGCTGCCTGTTTCTCATAGAGGCAGCAGGGAGTGGGGGAAGCGACTAGTTGACTAGTGTGTGGACTATCCAATAAGTATTTGCTTATCCGATAGTCGACCTGTCGTTCATATCCCTATCCCACATCCCAGGCTCAATTGTTACATCTCAGAAGGGACCGGCTCTTTTTGTTGAACCTCCCTTTCTGTCCCCTCCCCTTTGCTGGGTGGATTCTGCAAATTGCTGATTGTTCACCTGGGGCTGGTTTGCCTTTTCCACAGTGCTTCCAGCCACACTAGTTTTAGGAGCAAGAGATTGTCCTGGACATGAAACCTGCGTGTCTTATTTGACAGCACAGGGCAATAGTGAGACACCATTGGGCTGGCCTACACTAACTCCTATAGGTAGATTCTTCAGGTGTCTCTGATTCATTGTGATCCTTGTCCACTTGTGCCAAGGTTTTGGCAGGATTGTTCATTGAGAGTAGATCTCTGGTGAAAGGAGATGGTGTATGAATTAGTGCGTATGTCAAGATTGTGTAAGAACAGCAGTTGAACATGATCGAAGACAAATGACCATGCTCTTGCAGACCCCGATATCCGTTACTGTGTGTTGGCTTCCTTGGATGAGAGGTTTGATGCCCATCTTGCCCAGGCAGAAAATCTGCAGGCTCTCTTTGTGGCTCTGAATGATCAGGTGTTTGAAATCCGAGAGCTAGCTATCTGCACCGTGGGCCGGCTAAGCAGCATGAACCCTGCCTTTGTCATGCCTTTCCTGCGCAAGATGTTAATCCAGGTAACTGAGAGAGGCTGCTATGGATGGGGATGGAGTCCTTATTAACTGAGGTGGGGATGGCTGCATTAAGGAAGTCAGATGCTCCAGATCTATTATAGCTGCAGTGCAATGAAGGTCTCCATTTCTGGAAGACGGTTTATAAGCCGAGCTTGATACTTCTTAAACAATGCTTTCCTAGTGAGTGTTGACATCTTTTTATTTTACTTATTTGTTTGCACCAGCGGCCCTCAGAATTGTATGCTGTTTGCCGTCACCAACTTCCCTGTTAGGGTACAGTAACTTCAGGTCCCAGCACGTGACACTTTTTGCCTTGAGTGGAAGGGCCTTTTCTTTTGACTAAAGGGACATCCACTCTCCATTGAGATGGGTCTGGTTGCGCTCCACTCCATTTTATACAAAGTAGTCATGGCATCACTTGGGCCACCCATAGGTGCAACCATGTATACAGCTTCTGAGATGACTTTCTCATTTGACATGAGTTGCAGAGAAGAATGAGATCAGTCAGTCTCATTATTTTGCTCTCTTCCATCATTTGCTGTCTTATGTGGAGAACGCTGGCTCTCCAGCTTTCACTCTGCTGTAATGTGTCTGCTTTGCGTTTATTGCAGATCCTGACGGAGCTGGAACACAGTGGTGTTGGTAGAATAAAAGAGCAGAGCGCCAGAATGTTGGGTCACTTGGTTTCCAATGCCCCACGACTCATTCGTCCATATATGGAGCCCATCCTTAAGGTAGGGCTGTCTCGGGAATTCCTGTTGACTTTAGGTGGAGGAGATCTTTGGGCACACAGGTGCATTACACAATAACTGTGACCAGGAGCTGCACCATTTTTATTGCTCTGTAGTAGTATAGCAACCAGATTGGAGTGCAGTCCCTACTATAAACCTGAATGTGTGCAACTGTATGACCTAAATAGATGGATGTGCAGAAATCCTAAAAGTGTAATAAAAATACTTTGTAAGTCTTTGAAACATACATTGACACCCATGAGCAATTGTTAGGGGCTCTGTCTTACTGGCATTTTCAGTACAGGAGTCGGGGAAGAGATTGCTCAGGGCAGGGGAGTGATTCTAACTTCTTCCTGTATC